>OZ004619.1:26952060-28301575 GCA_963924575.1 Pycnomerus fuliginosus | reverse complement strand
TTTATCGTAAAAAGTATATTTTTCAAGATATAGGGACGCGCGAAGATGAGGAAGCGCATAATACAAGGAAAGTGAATCTTTCACCGATGATGGTAAAAGTTACATAAGAAAAAAGTATACTTTAGATTTCATATTTCGATAAAATCGCTACTGGGAGACAAATTTAAGTTAACAATTCAAGCAGCATGCTGTGTAACGTCATCATTTTCCATGTTTTTTCTTCCTACACTAACTGAAAATGACATTTTCGAGACTCAGGAGGGCTGTGAAAGGACCGCTTCTCACGGCTAGTCCGTGTAAAAATTATACTAACGGCTAGGCGTGTAAAATGGACAATATGGCGACGGCGATTGGCGTATGAAGGAACACAGCACGCGCGATTTTGCCAAATTTAAATTGTAGACTTGACGTCTAGATTTTCTTGATCTGTCACTTGGGTTCTCAAATTTCAAAATTAATTATTTATTTATTTTTAACTGGTGTAGGAAGAAAAATGTTGTATAAACCACAGCGGAAAAGTGGTTTTACGCGTCTCAGGAAATGGCCAGTCTCGCCTACGCCTCGACTGTCCATATTTTCCTTCGTCGCGTAAAACATCACTTTCACGCTTTGGGTTATAAACTACTATTATTATCATAAAATCATAGCAGAAGCTGATGATTTATGTTTTATTTGCGAGAAGACCTTAAATGAAGGTGATATTGTTATAACATAAAAAAGAAAAGGTTGAAGCCTCTCAAAGAATCGAGTATTCGGCGAAAAGACAATAAAGCGGATCAACTTCAAGGGCTCGGCTTAATTTAGTGACTATACATGATGCTAAGTGCCACTAAGCGTATATAAGAAAAACAAGCATTGCTGCAGCCATAAAAGAAGACTGTGTGCTTCAGGTCAATCAAGTGGAATAGTTCGAAGGTCAACTAAACTTAAATTTGTTTGGAAGTCCATGTGCCTATTCTGTGTTGAGGATGCTTCAGAAGATTTAGGGGAGAATGAAAAGAAAAAGCCAATAGATAGACGTGACTTAACTAGCTTAGTCCAAAACTTTAACAATGAACAACATAATTGAAAACACCTTAAAAGAAATATATTTCATCTTCGCGCATCTCTATCTTTCCAAATATACGTTTTAAGATAAATATGTATGTATGTATGTATGACACAAAGAATTTAATTGGCTGTAATTTGATATATATACCTATTTTTGTTGCCCATCGAACCGAAGGTGACCCCGGCGATAGGGAGGTTCCAGCCGCTTCTCTACTGCGAATTTTTTCCTGAAAAATGGTAATAAAGCTCTGCAGGTAACGTTATAGTGCGCATTTCAATTTATATTGCGTATCGGGTTTTAATCTATCAGTATAATGTAGGAATTCGAAATCACGCAAGCATAGTGCTTTCTGAGTGATTATTATAAAACTTAAACTTACATATTCATGAAATATGAATATTAATTATTTACAGCCAACATTTGGTCAGCGTCGACAAATGCATTGAATGATAATTATGTATACCTAGTACCTTACTAAACAAAAATAATAAATAGCTGACATAGAAAACTTTACTTCATTAAATAGGACCTAATTAATTAAAATAATACGGTAGAACATACGAGCAATCATTGCCTATTAACCTAGTAAATCCTACAATTACAAAAAATGGGAGGTTACTGCAATCACCGCGAGACAATTACTATTTTGAATAATTTAAGATAACACCAGATGTATCTTTTTTGGGTCCCAGGAACCCAAAAAAGTGGTTTTCTCTAAAGCCGTAATGCGCATGCGCCAGTAGTTATCGAAGACTAGCTGATACTTAGAGTAGAAATAAGTTAGGGGGGGTTTATGGAACCGCTAGCCGGTATTATGTATTATACGTTTCTGAAACGATTTTTGGACTTATTGGACGGTTATCGGTCCAACAACTTTATCGGTTCCGTAAATAAGCTTCCAGAAAACGGGCATACGTGACGCGTATTTAAAGCTCTCATAAATCACCATCAGGCTTAATGCCGGCTTTCTGCCCTTGGGCAAAACTTTTGTGATTTTAAAGAGTAGTTGAACCTATTTTGGGAAGTAAAAGCACCCGTCTTGGCTTATGCCACCACCGTACCGCACACCTGCCTTAAGGGTCATAAGATCACGTAAAAATCTTATAAAAAAATATGCGTATTTTGTTCACACACCCAAAACCGAGAAGTGAATGTCATGATTATGTACTAAGGTTTGGGTTGTAAACAAACTGATTTATTATCGATGTGAATTTTCATTAAAAGTAAGAGGATTGTTTTTGTTGAAAGCTTGGTGCATTTTCAAAGAGGAACTGATGTTTGTTTACACAGATAGGTTCAAGGGCTTGTTCACACAAAATGTATACTTACTGTTTAGGACGCGTTTCTGAGTGTTACTCCATCTTCAGCTAGAAAAGAAATTAACACACAATAGGTACAAAACAGTTGGCTGGAAAAAGAAAAACGCTTGCGTCAAAGAAAAATAACAGGTTTTGAGCTCGGTTTTGAGTCACACTGTAAATTCATCGAAAGACATGACCGTCCTAAACAGTTTGTAGAACAATACTTTGAACCTACCCTGTGTAATTAAGAGGATTCGCATGATCTCATGATTAGCAAACTAGTGACCAAAAGCAATTTGTCAAGCAAAAAGGGGGTGCAGCACAAGTCCAGTTCAAACTGATGTGTCAAATAATTGTAAAACAGCAGAAACCAAAATTCGCATAGGTATGCATTTTCAAAACGAAACGGTGCCATCGCAAACGGAAACAAAGAGCTTGCAAATGATTGCTAAAATCTAGGCTAAAACAATTCGAAGAAAAGTTTACCAATCTTTTCCAATTCTCACCCGCCTTTATGCACGTTTTTCTAACCGTTATATTTTTCTCTGCAGATCCAAATGGTGAATGGAGCCGTTATGATATCATGGCGACAAAAGATCTTAGAAAGACAGATAGACTATGGTGCCAAATTGGGTCAAGTAGTTTTATCCTTGGCCAGGATGGAACTTAACAACTTCTACAAAAATGTTATCCCGGTGGCCGACTACTTTGACCAGAGCGATATGTTGATTTCGGTAAGTTTATATAGTTAGAAAAGGGCTAAAAGATGATGGAAATTTTCGGGATTTGCCTTAAGTAAAAAAAAATGAGGGATAACGCAAATTCCTCAGTCTTGGATACCTGTATTCAGATTGATAATAAGGAAATTCCGCCGGTGTTTACGAAGTAGCGTTTAAAATTTCCGGTAACTCCATAACTCGCGACTTCCACAATGAACACGCAAACGTTGTCACGACTATTTACTAGTTCCTTCCATTATAATCTATTCTCTGTGTTAACTTCGCATAGCGTTTGCATATTTCATCGATTGTAGTTAATGAAAATTCGCCTTCAGCGTTTCATTAATTTTCCATTTTAACGATTGTGTCTACCTTCCATGTACCTGTCAATGTAAATAAATCCCTAACGACTTTTATACAGATAATAGATCATTCTCCACGCCATTTCGGTAAATGTCGTTACGTTAAGTTAAAGCGGGGTATTCTAAAAGAAACCAAACGAAATATTTTTGGGAACAACTCAGCCATTTCTTATCCAATTTGGATGACAATCGCCTTATATTAAAGCTGGAGGCTTCGAAATGTCTCGGAAACTAAGCTACGATACATGGCGCTGCTTCGTAGTTTTGCTTTAGGCCACTAGATAGAGCGTTGCTTTAAAGTAGCGACTTGCCATTCCACACACTTCACGGCAACGTTCAACGTCCACAAATTATAAAGATTTGGCGCAGGACACGCTTTTTTTCACCGTTTCAACAAAAGTTTGTCCGTTATTTTGACCGACGCGACGTTTCGAAATGTCAAAACCATAATGGCGAGGTGGACTTCACCTGGGTCCCTTTTGCGGCAATTTTCTATTGTATCGTTAGAAAACGAGAAAAATTTCCACGGTACATCCCCTCACGGACCATCTTGTACCTTTTAACTCAAACCAAACTTTTTTAACAAGAAAAGCTCCAATGGACATATGGCGGACACCGGCAGCGTTCATTTTTTAAGTCGCGAAAGCGGTTTTTTTCCGGGACTTTACAACTAATACTTTACAATTAATGAGAGAAGCAATTTTCGGTGCAACAATTTATTTTGGGACTGTTAATACTTCAACATAATATGATTTATGTTATTAAAAAGTAATACGACGTTCCATAGAATACCAAACTGAATCACCCGGTATTTACATTCATTCTAATTTTCAGATTAATGGTGAACGACATCCTTCTGACGTATACAAAGATTTCAGAGGAGCGGTGTTTAAAATCCTGGGGATGCAAGACAATCCTCCAGTATTTATGAACGGAAAAATTGCAGACGTTCCGGTAGATGTCGCCACAGAACTTCCAACTTTGGTAAGTGGATATTTACTTATTCGTTAATTCAGCGAATTGTTAGAAATAATAGAAGTGTACCTACCAGTAGAACAGGGCGATCATAAAGTTATTAGTTTGAAAATGATAGTAATTTCCAACCAGCTTGATGAAAATACCTAATCGTTGACAAAGTAATAACTAACAGTAAAATTTTAAGTACCTTATCAAATCATTGAAGACCACAACTTAGTCATGATACCTCGCATAATACCTAATTGACAAATATTAGTTATGCTTAGAATTTCTTTGTGGAAAGTTGCTAACTAACATGATGGAATCTACAAAATTCGCGTCTCGCCTTTAGTCTCTAACTGGAAATAAAATTTGCAGTATGTAGGCAGTAAGTGTAGTGTATTACATCTGCACTGTTAGTAATGTTATTATGTAAATAAATAAAGGAATCAGTCGGTAACGCATCGTGGCAGGGAGCGGTCGTGATAAGTAATGATTCTTGACGAATTCGCCGATGCTCCGACTTAAAAAGTAGTGCGCTAGAAAATCAGGTGCTGCAAGTAGGAACCTATCGAACAAAAGTGTAATTTCGGGATAACAAAGCAAATTCTAAACAATCTAATTTGAAAATTGGTGAATAAGCTAGCAACAATAATACCTATGCCGCAGTTCCATATTCTCATTCTTTCTTCAAGCTCTTGAATAATAAATCCTGAAAAAATTCAATAAACGAAAATTTTCCATTGCACATTCTTCACAAATACACATATTGATCTTCAATCACGCAATTACTCATCCCCAACACCGAGAAAAACAATGCAATAATGGATAAATCAATAATCGAAATAATGGATGAGCTCGCTACGTTTGTCGTTATTTCAGCAAAATTCACCTCAAATTCCTCCGCAAGTCCAAAACAGCTCCGAGGAACAAGAGCGGCCAAAGACGCAAGTCATTTCAGTAAACAACAACATTCAAGGCAATTACCAATCTCCCGTGAAAATGGGATGGCCACCCATCCTATGGGTAATTGGCGGTCCTGGGAGTAACAAGGCCGCTCTCTGCTCACAAGCTGCCAAAGAAATCGGATGGACTCACATCAGTTTAGGAAGACTTTTGAGGGCCGCCGCAGAACCACCAGATCCTAGAAGTAACAGCGAAACGAAGAAGATACGAGAAAACATCAGCAGCGGGGAATTGGTGCCAGCGGATACTATTATGAAGATTGTGGAATCACATATGGGTTCTAATATTTCAGCCACGGGGATTATCTTGGACGGTTTTCCGAGGGATATGACACAAGCAACGGAGTTTGAAGCTAAGGTATGTACTCGTATTCTAAAATCGCTATATGACACGGCAGGATTATTAATTGATAACAATGGGCAGCTGTCATCTCCAATAAAAATCGCAAAAGGGGTACTGCAAGGAGACCCGCTAAGTCCACTTTTGTTTTCTCTACTAATGAGTAAAATTGAAGAATTTTTCAGGGAAATTGCATTAAGACGGGATTGTGTCTATAATAATGTTACTATCTGCTGATGATCTTGTGCTTTTAACGGATTCGCCTTCGGAGCTCAGGAAAATTTAAAGATTATTGGAGGATTTTTGTGACAATGAAATTACAGATCAACAGGGACAAAACAAAAATTATAGTTTTTAGAAGAGGGGGGCGAGTCAAAGCAGCAGAAAAGTTTTACTATAAAAAATCAATAATAGAGGTAGTCAATCATTACATCTATCTGGGTATTAAATTCAGCTTTAATTTTATGTTCGTTCAAAATCTTCATAATCGGGTGGAAAAAGCAAGGGTCGCCGCAGGAACACTTATAAACCAAATCAACGCTATGAAGATGAACGACTTTCGGTCAATATTGAAATTATATACCTCAGTGGTCATTCCTACTCTAAGCTACAGTATATAGGCATATGGGGGTTAGTCATTATTATTTTATTATTGTTTCTGCAAAAGTCCACACCTGGCTACGTAATCAGAACAGAATGCAACGTCCCTAAATTGGCTTACTATGTCATCAAATACACATTACTGCTTCTTCTTAAAATACAAAAAATTGGAGAGGATAGATACCCTAAGAAAGCCCTTATTGGACTTATTTGCTTGGACGCCGATCCAGGCAATAAAATGCAATACAACTGGTTTTCCCAATTCAAAGATATCTTGAAAAATTACGAAACAAAATTGGAAAATATGAGCTCAAAATATCAACGTCATTAGTGATATCTTGAGTCAAGTTCAGAATAAGTTATTTTATGAAGATTGGAGTAAAACACTGTTAAGCACATTTTGCCCAGATTATAAATTCTTCTTCACAAGTCCTCCCCACAATCAAAAAAGGCCGGAATTCTATCTTAGCGGAGATCTTAGGTTGAACGTAAAAAGATTTTTAGCAAATTTAAGAACACATAATGCCCATCAAATACAAATATTTGTAAACAGAATATTTCATAAAGTAAATCCACAGTAAATCTGTAGTAGGTAACCTTCCAGAAGAAGAAGGCCTAAACCATATATTCTTCCAATGCCCAATTTATAACGAATTTAGGCCTCTGGATCTAAACAATTGCATAATTAAAGATTTACAGGAATTGATTACAACAGTAAATAAAGAGACAAGTCTCGGGAGCAGGAAAAATAAATTAAATTCATTTTTTCATGTCTCAAAATCTGAAACGCACGGTATATATTTAAATTTTAAATGAGTGTTCCAAAAAGTAGGTCTTATAGCAAGAAAAAGTAAGCCAATTCTGCGAAATAATAAATACATTTAAATGAGTGGCCGAAAACGTAGGTCTTATAGAAAGAAGAAGTAAGCCAAGTCTGCGAAATTAATAGCCTCTTTCATTCGTGCTTTCGAATATCAATGATCTGCGTTAATTATTGATCAAAATGATATTTCTGCGTCATAATTACCATGTGAATACACTTTCCCCAAGTCGTGGCCTGTAATTCCAAACCCTCTAATTAAATATTTAACAGTTCGACGAGGTACAAACCTGACATTATATGAAAGCTGACGTTTTTCTCAGGCCGCACACCTGTATTCCGTCGTCTTATAGAATTTATAAGTACCTATAGAGCTGTTCAAGTGTTTCCAGTATTATTATGTCACAAATAAATTATGAGACTGTACCGGGTATCAGTACAATGTTCTAGACCAGTCACGCCCCCCATTCATAATTACTAAGATTCGGTATTATTGAAGAGTCGCAGTGCATCTGAAAATAGCACTTCAATGTTATCAAGGGCAAAAAAAACCTTTCTAAACATTTTAGTAAAAACGATTCAGCCTAAACATAGATTTGTCTTTGCAGTTTAAACAGAAGCCTACTATTATTCTGTTGGACTGTTCAAAATTGCAACTTGGAAGAGGAAGACTGGATGATAGCGTGACGGCTTTCAGAAGAAGGTTGGAAATATTTCGGCAAGCTTCTTTGCCAATGCTCAAAGCTATGGATAACATCGGAAGACTCATAATTGTAAGTGAAGTCACAAGAAGTTGCTTAAAATGTTAAAATGTGTTTATAGTAGAGTTCTTCGCGGTGATTCTGTGGGCCTTTTAACTCTAAAAGCTGAAACTTTGGGAAATGAAAACTTAAGACTCTAGAACCTTATTCCCAAAGTCGTCAAGAAATCGTCCAGTGCAAAAGGGCACTAAGTATCCAAAATTTTTGAGATATTGTGCTCCCTTAGAGCTCTTATCAAGCTAAATATTTGACGCAAATTTCAGAAAGTTATCTGTGGCCGTTTCGTCACAAAAAATGATTTCATTTTCAAAGTGCATTGGGCTTAATGGAGGAGCTTCGGTACCTTCCGAGGTCGATATCTCCGTTAGACACCGCGGAAAATCCACTCATTTCACCGCCTTTTTCCGTTTCTCAACGAATTTCTTCTAAAGGACGAATCCGATCGGAAAAATTCTTGGACAGGAAGTTGCCCCATTCTTTGTACGACAGCCGCTATATACGATATCACGCTCGTCGCATTTTCGAAAGTAAATCATTGCTTTTCAGTTTCTTGTCATAAAATTTTTCCCACATTTTGCCAAGATATCCGGGATTCTGCGCTAATGCGATTTTTTGGAATAACTGTTATAGTTCCCGAGATATTGGCACGTAAACATTACCTATTTTTTATGTTTGTGATTTTTTTTCTAACCTAATCAATTAGGTAGGTAATTTGAAATACGTACCTAATATTATTTATAAAATAAACGTATTTTTTAGGCGCTCGACCGGAAAGTTAACCTTTCCGGTCAATTTTAGGACCGGAAAGTGGCTTTTCCCGGACTAGTTCGGGAAAGTGAAAAATTAATTTTCCCGGTCAATTTTGGGACCGGAAAATCAACTTTCCCGAACTAGTCCGGGAGAGTGAAATTTCATCGAAATATTCTAGAAAGTGAAATTTCACCGAAATATTATGGATTTTGTTATCGTGTTAATTTTTACTAGGCTCCTCACATTTTTCTGTGTAGATAATTTGAATTAAAATATTTAATTTCACACAGAAAATATGTTGCGAGCACCTAAAAAATTTAATACGTAACTCACATGTAAAGTGTCTTTCCTGGACTCGCAGGCTTTCAGGCTTCCGCCTACGGCGTCAGCCTGAAATTTGCCTGTTCGTCCAGGAAAGATCACTTTCCATACTCTTTACGTAAATAACTAATACAAACAAATATGAAGAAAGATATATTCATGTATTTGAAATCCTTGATTAAATTAATCGCTATCGTATCGTCGCTCTCCTCAAAACTAAATTTTGTGTTCTGATTTACATATTTCAAATTAATATCTTCAAGCTTTTTTCCAAACTGTAAATCAAAATCATGTAAATAACTTCAGTGGAATTCAAAAACTACATATCGTCACTCTCGGGAAGTACAGGGGGCACAAAATTTTGTTGAGGAACGATAGCGAATTAATCAAGTAACGATCAATAAAGTAACGATTTGAAATACATGAATAATGGCCCATTTGTACCGTAGAAATGATTCAGGTATAAATCTTTTTTACATTTAAGGGGGGAACGTCGAAGAAGCGCTCTCGTATTTTTTTAAACTACGAGCTTAAACTCCATTCTTTTCTATTGAAGACCTAAAATTTTTCTGGAACTGTACAACCCTAATTTGCAAGAGCCTACTTTTGACAATTCGATAGAAATTTGGCGGGAAGTAAAACATTGCATAACCCAAATCTTCTAGGGTTTATTTTTATTGTTAGAAGCAGTGTCACAGATAAAAACTGCACGCACACAAAGGCCATTTTGGGCCAATTCAGAGCAATTGCATTGAAATCGCTTCTATCAACTCACCTGTCAGTAAAATTTCTTGCAAAATTTCCTCATACCAACATAAAATTCAAATTTTGACGTTCTGTCACTTCAATAGAAAATGAATGAAGAGTATTTATTAGTTTTTTCACACAAAATTTTTACCTGCGTGAAGGCAAAAGATATGTAGCAAATAATGCGAATTAAGTAGCGATTAAAAAAATTATTCGGAAGAGGTTTGAAAAAAAATCACAAACATCATAAAAAAAAAATGCAGCAGAGAAGCGGCTGGAACCTCCCCATCGCGTGGATCTTTGTATTCTGTGTAGATAGTAGTCAATTCAACAGAATTTGTCATCCACTGTCAGCCCGCTCCCTTTCAATGAGAAATATTTTTTTCTCTATTTTCCACTGAAATGGTAGAAACTGTGAATATATTTTTACAACCAGAATTTGATCGTCTTTCTAATGGCGACATAAAAAAGGAGGCCTTGCTTTAAAATTTAAAGTTGATATGCTTAAATGGCACTTCCCGTGGACCAATTGCTTCCAAAAGCCTTTCAGGTCTTCAACGGGTCACCCAATCTCCATGTAGCAAATTTCAGCCAAATCGATTCACTAATCTGGGCTATAGTGTATTTTTAGTGGTACTACAAAATTTCGATTTTTTGACCCAAAGAGCACTAAATGCGAACGAATTTTGTCTTATTTAAAACCAGAATTTGAAGACCTTTCTGATTGTGACAATAAATCTTTCAAAAACTTGTTTTGGATGGTTAAATGAGTGAATAATTTTAAAGTTGGAAATTGGTGTGCCAAAACGGCACTTTCCGTGGGCCGATTGAATCCAAAATTTGTTCGGCTCTTCGACGTGCAATACAATGCCCATGTGCAAAATTTCAGAAAAATCGGTTCAGGGGCTTGGGCTGTACCGCGATTTAAAAGTCCGATAAAAATCTTTTTTTTTTAAATTTTTGGTCAAAAGGGCACTAAGAATGAATGCATTTTTAGAAGCAGAATTTGAAGGCCTGTCCTATCGTGACGTGAAAAATGGGGGTTTGCATTTAAAATGATGTGCCAAAATGGCATTTCTAGTTGCACGATTGGCTCCAAAAGCTTTTCAGATCTAAGTTGGGTTATGAGATGCCTACGCACCAAATTTCAGACAAATCGGTTTAGTAGTTTTGGCTGTGGCGTGTTTACAAACGTACGTACGTACGTACGTACGTACGTACATACGTACGTACATACGTACGTACACACACACAGACACATTTTGAAAACCGCTTTTTTGGGTTCCTGAGACCTCAAAACGTGAAGATCTGGTGCTATCTCGAATTCGAAAATTTTAGTGATTGCAGTAACCTCCCATTTTTTTAAAATTTTGTTGGAGTTGGGGAGGTTAATAGGCTATGTTTGCGGGCAAATATCTCAGGGGTCATCACAGTTATTCCAAAAAATCGTATTAGCGCAGAAGCCGGGATATCTGGGCTAAGTGTGGGAAAAATTTTATATCAAGAAACTGAAAAACTAATATTTAGCTTCGAAAATGCGACGAGCGTGATATCGCTGAGTTCCTATAAAACTTGTTAGTCCAGTCATTATAGAAAAAAATCCATATTAACTTCGGAAAAATTATCAGAGGGTTGAATTTTTGTGCACACGTTCCATTAATAGTCCTAAATGAAATGCTAAAAGTTCCCTAGAATCCGAGTTCGGCTTCCGAAAGTGTTAAAAATGCTTTTTAACATATATCTCCTAAAATATTGGCTTTTTGACAAAGGAGGTGGTATACAAAATTGAAGCCCGTCTCATACTCTACAAAAAAGTTGCTATTCACTTTTTTCGTAGAGTCGACGGTGTGGCCGTAACGCGAAGCAAAAATGTGCGACGCAAGTCTGCGCGCGTCGCGTAATTTTTTAATACAAAGGTTGTTTAATGATTTTAATTGTTTTTTTTATAATGTTTCATTAATATGCAATTAAATACGTGGAATGGGGTAGGTATTTTAATTTTTTTACACTTTTTCGATTTGCTATTGTCGCTTTTTGATTTTACATGGATATTTTCATCAAATTAGTAAAATTCTATAATGACTGGACTAAAATTATTATTATTAATTTGCCGTCGTAATCATAAAGAATGGGGCAACTTCCTGTCCAAGAATTTTTCCGATCCGATTCGTACTTTAGGAGAAAGTAGTTGAGAAACGGAAAAAGGCGGTGAAATGAGTGGATTTTTTCGCGGTGTCTAACAGAGATATCGACCTCGGAAGGTAGCGAAGCTCCATTAAACCCAATGCATTTTGAAAATGAAAATATTTTTGCAACTAAACGGCCACAGATAACTTTCTAAAATTTGCGTAAAATGTTTAGCTTGATAAGAGCTCTAAGGGAGCACAATGTCTCAAAAATTTTGGATAGTGCCCTTTTGCACTGGACGATTTTTTGACGACTTTGGGAATAAGGTTCTAGGGCCTTAGGCTTTCATCCCCCAAAGTTTCAGCTTTGAGAATTAAAAGGCCCACAGGGTGACACATTTTCTCCCAGTAAAGTTTATACTATCATGGGTTATGGTTTTATAGGTAGATGGGGATACCGATACAGCTCCTGTTCAACAGGACTTCAAGGGGGTAGTTAAGGACCATGTGAGTTACATTATGGAGCAGCTCGAGAGACCCGAAGCCCAGACAGCCCAGATTAGCAACGGTGTCGCCAATGGTCACGCTGTAGGCAATGGGCATATCGCCAATGGTCACACGACCCTTCACGACTTGGAATCGGAACAGATCGACACAATCAGCAAACAAATCAGCAACGCTACTACTACACATCCCATAGGTAATGGGGTTGCCCAGACTTTGGCCAACGGTGTTAAACACATCGCCAATGGATTTGCACATGCAACAAACGGACATTTGCCCAACGGAGTGAATAAAAGCGATAATGTGAGACAATACAGCGAGGTTAATTACATGGACGGGCACATTTAGAAGAAATGTGTTTTAATCGTGATTCGTTTTGTGATAATAAGAACTACCTATAGTATTATCTAATTAATAGGGTTTTAGATTTTAAGGAAATGGAATGCTCAAGGGATGAAATGTGCCTTAATTTTCTGTTAAGGTACTAAGGGATTTAGATTATATCGGGTCCAACAGTATTCTGTAGCCACTGCATGTAAACTGTTACATCACTAGTGTAAATAAGTATATTATTTTTCCAAAGCGTAGTTTCTAAAAAGGCTGCGGGTCAGTTATAAAATACTAATTTTACGTAAGTGACAAATTATTTATAATACTGCACCATTCACTATGACTAACGTTTAATTCGAAAAGTGGCTTATATTACTATTGTATTTTTATAATGTATTAGTGTTCTTGTATAATTAAACAGGTAGGTACTTTAAAGGTGAGGTCATGGTGGCTAAGGAATATTACTGGTATTATTTTATGTTTGACTTACTAGACCATGTTCCATACAAATTAGTCCTTTTTTGTACAGAGGGATATAACTTTAATTACCTATTATTAAGTATTCAACAATTGCTACGAAAACCATAGTGCAGCTGCTGGAACGGCTTCATCATTGACTTGTTGCATCAGGCTCAGACCTAGTGAGATAAATATTTAAGCGCAGGCCTCTGAAGTCATGTAAGTATAAATTTGTACCTAATTATTAAGAGCAACTCTATAAGTATTATTAGGAGTGCCACGTTTTATTTTTCGAGAAAAAATTTGGGCCACGTTTTTTAAAGTAGCACCATATGCTTAAGAAATTATTTTAATGTAACATAAACTGTACCTAGCGAAGTTCTTTATATACCTACAATCATAAACAGTATGGTTCCTTTTCCACCCTCCTCCTAAACGGTAAAACGTACGGAGTCGGTTACATTGGAGAGAAAAGTTGCGCTGTTTCTTGATGATTAAGAATCTGACAAGAATTCCCCGATATCTTAATTAATTCCTGAGTTATCGCGAAAAATCTGAAAATTGCAATTTTAAAGAAAAATCTGTATCTTTGTTACGATGTCATTTGAATAAAATTTGAAACTTTTATATATTTGAGAACTGGCAATTGAACGGCACTGACAGTAATTTTCTAGCCCTTCTAGATTTTCTGCAATCATAGTCAACTGTTGATTCTCTTGTGGTGCCATAATGGATTTTGACATCATGGCATACACAAAAAGATTTGTTTGTCAAAAACGTGGCCAACATACACTTCTTTGACAGATCATCAGGATTTGAAAATTGATATGAATAAGTAGTAAATAGTAATTAACCAGCTTTAGATAAAAAACGAAAGCGTCTCAAGCTTTCACTTTTTTTTTCTAAAAAATCAATGTTGGTTACATTTTTGAAGAGCTGTTTTATCTGGTGTTAAAAGTTGACTATCGTTGTTCAAAATCTAGAAAGCCTAGAAAACTTCTGTCAAGGTCACTCAATTGACAGCTGTCAAAACTCAAGAACAAATCAAGATCTTAATCAAATTCTTAATCAGCAAGAAGTAGCGCAAATTTTCTCTTACCGTTTAGGACATGTCATTAGTGAGCAGTGAAAAAGGAACCACCATGTATACCTTATGAATATAATTTTGTTGCATGTTTGAAGTGTTAAATAAAAACTGTTAAAGAAAAGATTTCAATAGAACTTATTTCAGTGTGTGTATGTCGTATGAGGGGGCTGAATCACTAGTGGAATTAATTTGTCAAAGGGTTGTAAGTACTGTGGTGATCCCGGAGTACCTTATTTTCCCTCCACTCCGAGCCCACAGCTACCCCCCTTTTCCAAGGCAATAAAACCCCTAATTAATTAGTGAATTTTTCACATACCTTAGTTTACCTTTGTGATCGTCTATGTTGTTTCGGACATTTTGCTTTAATTATTATTCTGAGCGTGCCACTGGTTTTCGGGTAACTTTATTACCCTCAACCGCTAAAATGCACCTACCACCCTTGACGCATAAATAACTAAAACAAATAAATTTTGCAAAAGAAAAAGATTTAGCTAATCTCCTATGTTCCCCCTGCAGGATCTTTTATCAGCACCTTGAGGCAGGTCAATAAAAGAGAGTGAATTGATTTCATTTTGGTTTATTTAACAAAATTTTGATTTCCTTTTGTTTTTTTTTTTTTGAAAGCGTGGGGTGGCCCAGACATGAGCCCGAACACGGAGGCCTAAGTGGCCCATTGTGTTCACCCCCAGTGTAGTTATCGAGAGCATCCTAAACAAGCCCTGTGGCCTTTATAAAGCCCAAGACCTGCCTAACCGGAGCAGCAGAGCAGAGCCTAGATATTCCTCCCTCAGCCTGGATAGCTCCAGGCAGTAACAGAGGATATGCAGAGGGGTTTCATCCTCTCCATAGCATTTTCTACATGTATCGTCGTCCATGACGCCGATTACATGTAGGTGTCTAGCTAGGGGCCCGTGACCAGTAAAGAGTCCCACAGCTATTCTCAAGTCCCTTCGAGGAAGCCTGAGCAGTTCTTCGCCCCGATCGAAGCTCGGTCCTTCAATGAAGAGATCCGTCTGTCTTAGATCGTGTTCTCGCCATTCTTTTGAATGGCAGTTCTTCACCCATTTCCTGAGTGCGGCTTTTTGCTGACTACGGGGAACGGGCAGTGCCGGTTCCGGCCCCATGAAGGCCCTTGCTGAGCCTTCACGAGCAAGACCATCAGCCATCTCATTACCCCTGTAGCCGGCGTGGCCCGGTATCCAGCAGAGGACAACTTTCCTGTTGTCCTCCGTCAGACTCCGTAATTTCTCATGACAGTCCCAGACCAGCCGAGAGCTGCACTTGCAGGAATGTAAAGCCTCTATGGCGGCCTGGCTGTCAGAGAAAATGCATATTCGTCTGTTGGAGACGGCTTTACCTTTGAGCTCAGAGGCACAAGTTAGAATGGCGAATATTTCCGCCTGAAAGACTGAAGCATTTTGGCCCAGAGGAATTGAGAGTTCCATGCCAAGCTCATCACTCCAGATGCCCGCACCAGCACCCATCGGGAACAAGACCCGTCTGTATAACAGACGAGCCATCTCCCGGACGTGAGGGCTCGGGTTGCCTGTTCCCATGTTTCGCGTGCCGGAATGGTCACTTCAAAATCATGGTGAGTGATGACGCGGGGGATAGAGCCATCGCTTCTCATCCTAAAGATGGGATCGGCTTCCATTAAAATGTGATGATTTCCACTGCCCAGTGTCCCAGAGCCTTAGAAACCCGGCCGCGCCCGTCTCCTCCACAAGTAGATGTAGAGGCCGGAGCCCGACTATGATTTCCAGAGCCGCCGTTGGTGTGGATTTGAACGCACCAGTGATGAGCAGACAAGCATGACGCTGCACGCGAGCCAGGCAATGCTGGCACCACTTGAGCAGCGCGCTGTTCCACCATACCAGAGCGCCATAAGTGATCATTGGCCTTATAACACATGTATAAAGCCAGCGGACAATTGTGGGTTTGAAACCCCACGTTGTGCCGACGGCCCTCCTGCATGCCCATAGGGCAGCAGTCGCCTTTTCGAGTTTCAATTCCACGTGTTTACGCCACGATAGCTTTGAATCCAGGTGTACTTCCAGATACTTGACCCCGTGGGAAACACGCAGATGGTGGCCAAGAAGTGTGGGAGCCTTATAGTCCCCTACCTTACGTCTTGTGAAAATTACGTGGTTTGTCTTGCCAGGGTTGACCGACAAACCAGTCTCCTGACACCATTTCTGGACGAGCCCGAGGCCCTGTTGAGAGCACTCTCGGGCCACGTTCAGAAACTTGCCCTGCACTAGGATTACAACGTCATCCGCATAACCCTGTGCAAACACTCCGTGGTCGTTGAGCTCCCTCAGTAAGCCATCCACAACCAGGTTCCACAGAAGAGGGGACAGAACCCCTCCCTGCGGACAGCCCCGCGAAGCGGTCACCCTGAGAGAACTCGAGCCTATGGAGGCAGAAATGACCCTTTGAGTAAGCATGGCCCGGACCCAGCGTATGAGCACCAAGTGTCCCCCATGTTCTTCTAAGGCTGAATACATGGAATCATAGGAAACATTGTCAAATGCTCCTTCTATGTCCAGAAATGTCCCAGTCACATAGAGTCACGATCTGATGCAGAGCCGTTTCAGGGGACTTCCCAGACTGGTAAGCATGTTGGTTTTCATGCAGAGGAAAGTCTCTGAGATACACACACAGCCCCGCCTCGATCATTTGCACGATCTGATGCAGAGCCGTTTCAGGGGACTTCCCAGACTGGTAAGCATGTTGGTTTTCATGCAGAGGAAAGTCTCTGAGATACCTTTCCCTGATGTAGTTATCAATCAGCCTCTCTAACGTTTTCAATAGAAAAGAAGAGAGGCTGATTGGTCTGAAACTCTTGGCCGTCGTGTAGTTATCACGACCGGCCTTGGGGATGAAAACGGCTCTGACGGCCCTCCAGCTACTGGGGATGTAGCCTAGAGCCTTTTGTTTGCAGCCGCTGCTAACTTGAATTGAATCCTTTAGTCCAACTCGGATCGAAAACTCGATATAAAGCTTTTCCGAACTTTAAACGGAAGGAAACAGCGGAAAACCCCGTTTTGAGATTGGATGACCATAATTACAATTGAATTAAATTTATTGACTCGATTAATTTACTAAATAAGTTGGGAACAAAAATGTTTAACCCTGTTTAAGCCCATGTTGAATTAAATGAAATGTGACAAAGGCATAAAATTTCAACAAACTGAAATTAAACAAATTAACATCAATTGTCAAGTCTAGTCAAGGTTCGATTGTGGCACTGTGGGACTGCTAAGATGGTGACACTTTCCCATTGGAAGAGATTGACAAGAAAATGGTGGTCGGTAAAGAAGACAATCGGACAGCATAGTTTCTCCATTATTGCCAGATGAGTGTGAAAGGGTTGTCAACCAGTCAAAGTAACTGTCGGTAACTAGAAAACTTCCCTTTTTATTTCATTTTGTTGTTTTGTGTGTCTGTTTCCTCAATAAAGATTGGTATTTATAGCTGTGCAGCTTGTAAACAAAATATGTTTAAAGCAAAACCGGAGTAGGTAGTTCAAAGTTCCACAGTTTTTGTTGTTATTCTCCCGAATCCCCACCCCTTCGATTATCCTCGACATCTGCGGTGGCAACGTCTATAATAAATAGATGTGTGAGACGTGAAACCTGACCCCTATTTCACATCTGCGAAGCCTCGACGCCCGAGAGCCTACGGTTTATTATTTATGACAATTACAAAATTGTTATTTTTTTCTGCCGTTGTGTGTGAACCGTTCGTTTTATTGCTGATGGTAAAAAGGAACAATTCCCCCTAACTATTGCTCAGGAAAAGGGTTTAATTAATCAGGTTGAATTAATTAAGGTTTCGTTGAGGTGTTTTCATATAGACGTATTAATCTTCTTCCTTCAATATACAGGGTGAGTCTGAAAGACTCCACATCCTTTATACCACAGAATCTACTGTTCAAATGATGAAGCTTGGTGCAAAAATTATTGGTCAATTGTGATTCCTCTTGATGTTATAAGCCGCCAAAGATCTTCATTTTTTAACGTTCTTTTTAAATATCTTTCGAAAGGTGTATCGTAGGATTTTGAATTTTTGCACAGCATTGTTACTGACCAAGGTGCAACTACTGATGGTACTTAAGACATTATCCAAAAAGCGGATCCCTGTTATACAGAGTGGCCCCGATGTTATTTGCCCTTGAACTTTTTTATGTTTAAAAATATTGATAATTTGCCTATGCGCCCATTGGTTAGTTTTTAGGAAAAATTTTAAGAGCTAAAAAAGTTTAAGAATTGAACGGGGAATACGGCCGCATAGACAAATTAGCAATATTTTCAAACATAAAAGAGTTCAAGGGCAAATAACATCGGGGCCACCCTGTATAACAGAGATCCGCTTTTTAGATAATGTCTTAAGTACCATCAGCAGTTGCTTCTTGATCTGTAACAATGCTGTGCAAAAATTCAAAATCCTACGATACACCTTTCGAAAGATATTTAAAAAAAATGTTTAAAAATGAAGATCTTTGGCGGCTTATAACATCAAGAGGAATCACAATTGACCAATAATTTTTGCACCAAGCTTCATCATTTGAACAGTAGATTCTGTGATATAAAGGATGTGGAGTCTTTCAGACTCACCCTGTAGAGTATCTTAGTAATATGTGTAAGAATGATGCCCCTGAACTTATCATGTGGAATTATGACGGCAAAACGGACGATTACATTTTCGCTACATGTAGTTCTTATGGGAAAAGTTCTATCTTTGGGATTTTTTGTAGCAAAAACTGTTCATTCGCTCCGAACCCCCTGCAACCCTCTAAACATCAATCGTGTACAACCTGAAGAGGCTAGCTAATTCATTGTCCTTCACATATTTCAGCTCCAAAAACTCACTTGCTACCCTGTTGAATAGAATATTGAATCCGTTTAGCCAACTTAACCGACTACACATATGCCCCACTCTAATTCGTTTATTATTAGGTGTCATTCAATAAAATTTCTCCTGCTTTCAAAAATTAACTATTACAGGAATGCACCAGTGTATTGAGAAATATTTTTCAAGTTAGTACACTAGAGCATAATGCGACGCACTACCACTAGGTGCAGATCTGCTAAGACCTGCGCTCGAAAACAGTAATTAATTCAAACGATCTTTATATGCACACCCACAACAAAATCAACATCTACAGGGACGTAATAAATCGCATTGATGTACATCTTACATTGGCTTTTTTATAACGAACAATTAAATTAAATCCTTTTTTTTTCGTTTGGCTGTGGGGCACTGCCAATTTGCCTTTGGGTCAAACTCTAGGTCAGTCTAACGGTGTAAACGCGCTATTGTCATGCCCGAATCTGTTGTAAAGTTTTCAGTACTTAACGTAACAAACGAGCAAAATACAGGGTGAGTCAACAGTGCGGGATCGGGCCATAACTGCCGATCCAGTTTTACGAGAACGTTGTGGTTTGGTGCGTCACCATTATCGACCAGATAGAGTGAGATGAAAATATTTTCATCCCCCTATCACTTCCGGTTACAGTGGAAGTGGAAGCCATTTTCATTATTTTCATTGGAAATTACATTTTTTCTTTTACGGTTGGGACCGCCGTTGAATTGTGAGTTAATTCGGTCAATATTTTTTAATTTGTGCCAAACAGTTGCAAGGAAAATGAATTTGCAGGGGTTCTGAAAAAAAATTAAATCTTCGAAATGGTTGAAGGTCTAGAAACCAATCATGCATCAAACGCAACTACTTCAATTTTATTTCACTAAAACTCTACGTGGTCGATAAGGATAAGCCACAATGTTCTCGTAAAACTTCAAGGGCAGTTATATGGACCGATCCTGTACTGTTCACTCACCCTGTATATGTCGCAAACTGTACCTACGGGGCGCGGGTATAAGAATTCACCCCCGTATGGGTCACCGGTCACCTATGCCTGCCTGCAAAAAAGTTATAGGTCGAATTCACTCCCGAGGTACCTACTTAGGAGGGTCTGTCACTGTATTTTTTCCACTGTAGCAAACTGTTATAGACTTCCGTCTAAAGGGAGTGGATAGAAGGTATATTGATTTTAGGACGTGAAAGTAGGGCAAGTTCTGAGCAGTGACAGTTTCGATCAGCAGAATAATTTTATATATTCCTATGAATTCCGACGAGGTATGTTCAAATTTAGTATTGTGGCACTCTATAAAAAACGCATTCACATTATCAATTCCGAAAACAAACGTATTGCACCCACATCAATCAGCAAGCGCGCGGATATTTTCGGACCGACCGCAATCTTAGTGATATTTTAGATGCTATACGTAGGTGATGTAACTAAATTTGCTATTTACTGGTTCATATGTCTTGTTTTTAGAATTAAGGTATTTATATACAATGTCAGTACCTATAGACATAAGCTAACCAGAAAATTATTAACGCCTGTCCTTTCCGTGTCTACGAAAAGTACTCATTAACTACCTAATTAAAAATGTACAAAAACAAAATACAGGGTGTCCGGAAATAACGATGAAATATTTCGGGCGGTGATTCTGCAGCTCAAAATATGAAAAAGAAGTTCCTATAAACATGTGTCCGGAAATCGCTCCTAAGGGGGCTAGGGGCGCTCAAAATTCGATTTTTATTTAGTCCATTATTAAGTTTTTGCATATTATCTGACATCAATTAAGCAACATTAGATTACTTTACTTACTAATTTTTAAAACCCGTTCAGTTTTGTAATTTAATAAAAATGAAGCCCAGGAAATGCAAATGGATCTTTAATTCTAATTTTCTCGAAAACGGTTAATCCTACGGTGTTACAACAAGAAAGTCTTTTTTATGTAATGTATGTACCTATGTAAAAAAAATGTGTGGGGAAAGCTGAAGCCCCCCTATTTTCCACGCCTCTGGTTGAATCTGCCTTTTTCTAATACTATAATCTGATGTAATATATAATCTGATGATATACTGATGTCAGATAATGTGCAAAAATTCGTCGCTGTAGCGTAAAGGGGTTCGTGATTTATTCAATAAAAACCGAATCTTAATAACGATTTTCGGACAATTGTGTATAGGAACGTTTTTTCATATTTTGAGCTACAGGATCATCCCCGAAATATTTCATCGTTATTTCCGGACATCCTGTATAAAACGCTTGAATCTTGAATGAAATGAATAAGTAGAGTTGCAATTTCAGCAGTCAACGTCTCGCACGGCAAGGCTTTTCTTTAGGTACCTATACTATCTCAGAAAAGTTTTTAGTCGCACGATATGTGATGGATTTCAAATAAAAGTGAAAAGTCTCACTCGAGGTATGACTGCTGGACCTAGAATTCATTACAAACGTTTATAAATATAAACCGAAGGAAGCATGTGCTCATTAATTCCATCATGCACTTTGTTTGCATTTTTATTAATTGGTTGTCAATAAAACTAGAGTTCATTTAAGATTACCATTTTACATATTTTGCAAAATGGTGTTTGTGTCAGTATCTCGCTCGTATTGCAATGCACTAATTCACAGTGTTCGTGGTATAGAACCACGGAAATTAGGATCCTTCTTTATTACTCCCAAAAGGGCTTATAGACTGAACATTGCAGCAGTAAGTTTTCTTCCAATGTTTTGGAATCGAGTCGTATCAAAAATTCTGTCTTTATGGGTTATGGGTTCTGTGGCTTATTGTATACAGGGTGTCCCAAATTAGTGGCCAAAACTTTACCAGTAGATTTTTCTATGAAAAATATGAAAAAAAGTCCCTATGAACGTATGTCGAAAAATAAGTCCTAAGGGAACTAAGGCCCCTTAAAGGGGCCACTTTGAAAGTCTTTTCTAAATATCTTCAAAACGGTTAAAGATAGCAACGTGAAAGGTATCTTTACTAAGGCTTTGATGCTGAATTTACTACTGTGGAGAAAATTTTAAAATTTTGATCATAAGCGTCTCGTACAGGAGGGGCTTAGGACTAAATTTACTCAAACATTTTTATAACTAGTTTTTTCTCAAATTTGATTCCAGAACATGAAAATTTAAGGTTTTTTAAGAAGAAATGGTACACTTGTTTGACATCGATAAAATGCGCTCTTTTTGAAAAAAATGACTTTTCATTGGTTCAAGGCTTCAAAATTTGTGACAGAAGACATCAAAATATCACAAACAAGTTCATGGGACAGTTCCTTCCTTCATTCTAGAAAGAAAAGTTCTTATGGGTATGGGTCGAAAAATGCTTCCTATAGGAGCTATGGTCTTTCAAATGGGGTCTTGGAAAGCATATTGTTTGAAGGACTGTAGCTCCCTTAGGAAGCATTTTTCCACCCATACCCATAAGAATTTTTTTTCTAGAATGAAGTAAGGAACCGCCCCATGAACTTGTTTACCATATTTTGATGTCTTCTGTCACAAATTTTGGACCCTTGAACTAATGAAAAGCCATTTTTACTTAAAAAACCTCAAATTTTCAGATTCTGTAATCAAAATTACTTACAAAAATGTTTGAGTAAATTTAGTCCTAAGCCCCTCCTGTACGAGACGCTCATGATCAAAATTTTAAAATTTTCTCTACAGTAAGTAAATTCAGCATCAAAGACTTAGTAAAGATACCAAATTTCACGTTGCTATCTTTAACCGTTTTGAAGATATTTAGAAAAAAACACTTTCAAAGTGGCCCCTTTAAGGGGCCTTAGCTCCCTTAGGACTTATTTTTCGACATATGTTCATAGGGACTTTTTTCAAATTTTTGGTGAAGTTTTGGAGTTTTGACCACTAATTTCGGGACACCCTGTATAATATACGTCTACTGTAGGAACCTTGCTTCTGTGAAAATCAAATTTTTGACGTAAGTAGATAGGTTAATATTTTCTTCTCGAAAGTTTTCAAAATTCTCTGTGATGCCCTGCGGATGTAAACCCCAACAAAAGGCGACAAACTGCCCCAAACATAAGGTATTTCAAGGAATTGTACCTAGAGGTGTTTTTGGTTAACATTATCATTAAATAACTAATTTTCAAAACGATCGAGGAGTAGGTAAGCGGCCAGGTACTTAAGAATTTATTCACTGTACGTAGCTTATTTTGAATTTTTAAATAAATTTAAGGATTAGTTGGGCTGGTTTAATAATCGGCAGGGTTTTACTTTGTGCTTCTTGATCAACATTTTTCGTAATGTCATGTCCATGTCAAAATTCTTCTGTGCCTGCAAAAAGTTTCGTTCAAACAATAACCATAACGCTACACGGTGAAATTGAAGAACCAAACGTACTTAAGCAGTTGACCAACGAGGTAATGTTCTGTTTTTAAATTTGTACGCGCATCCTATCCACTCAAAGAACTTATCGTTGAAAACTCCCAAGCAAACACCAAAAACACACCTTTAAATTGAAAAAAGAACGTGTATGTTAGGAAAAACCCTACAAAAATTAGTAACAACTTCTTTATTAAAATCGTGCAAAACACGAAGAATTGAGTACCAGGCATTCGGGTCTAACTCAACAAAAAATCCAAAGTGAAGACAGTGCTTCTCGGTTTCAGCGAGGTTATTCATTCATTTCATTAGTATACAATACGTGTTTTCAAAATTATTATCAGATTAGATTTGTTCGAAGTCGCGAAATTCAAAAGTAGTCTATTTCCTAACCAGCCCCCTTTTTTATTAACTGCCACCAAAATTTCACAATCACGTGAAAATTCCTATAAAATTGGCAAGGACGCAAGGTTCATTGCTTCATTAAAACTTCAGTCAACAGCGCGCGGAGCTATTCTCAGCTCGTTTTTAGACCCAGTGACCCACTGATATTGAAACACTCGAAATTAATTTTTGATCGCGTCTATCAAAGATATGGTAAGTAATAAAATTTAACGAGATAACACGTGTGCCAACGACATTCAATAACATTTATTCCGTTACGCGAAATGTAAATATACAACGTTGATGACAAAATAAGTAGCAGAAGTCGAGTACTGTTTATTGCTTTATCTAATTTACTCAACTTGAAATCTAAAAATACTGAGGATTCAGGTAAAAATATTACTAAAGCAATGTTCCAATCAACAGGCCCCCGTACCTGAAATCAAGGTCCCAATTATTTGGGTTTTAGGCGGACCTGGGTCTGGCAAGGGAACCCAATGTGAGAAGATAGTCGCTAAATATGGATTCACGCATTTATCCTCCGGGGATCTTCTCAGGAACGAGGTAAATATGTAGCTTGAGTGGTTTGTGGTAGATTCCTTCTAAGTACAAAAGAACCTTAAATTATATTTTGCGAAGAAACGGTGTCGTTTGTGTTTACTTGAAGTAAATCAGCCACTGCAGAAACTTAGAAAACGATCACTATAATGCTCTCGGTCTTTTTTGATATTTTTGTAACCTTGTGTAGAGTCTTTATCTTTAAGTACCATTTGAACAACAAAACTTGAGATCAAGAGATGAACACAAAATAACGTGTCTTTGATTAATTGTCAATTTGCAATCCAACAATTTAATTTGTCAGTCAATTTGCAAAAAAAATTGTGTTTGTGAGCTTTATGATGGTTTTCTTGCCATCGCAACCTATTTCCGAAATGGTACTCGAGTAAAACGGAGAATGGTCATGAACGCTTCTTTCGAAAAGTTTCGACAAAAATTTCCTAAAAGTTCTGAAACACAATTTTTCATTTTGAAGATGCAATTTCAACTGGTGCGAGAGAGAAGGACGACAGTCCACTGGCGTATTTTCATTATCTCTCCGAAATATTGTTAAGTGAAATTCAATTTCTATTACCTACCACGACTGCGCATGTATGCACTGTGAGTGCGGATAGATAATGTATTCTTACGTGGTACGAGAAAGAAAGATGACAACTCAATGGGCCAATGACGTATTTTCATTAGCTCTTGGAATTGTTAAGTAAAACTCAATTTCTATTATCGCAACTGTGCATGCTCGAATGCGACAGAAGATGTAATTTCAACTGGTGCGAGAGAGAAGAACGACAGTTCTGTGGCGTATTTCCATTATCTCTCCGATAAGTGAAATTAAGTGAAATTGAATTACAATTATCACGACTGTGCATGCACCTATCGTTCTAAGTTGTAACTTCCATTTTGAAAGTAAGAATCACTGTGCTCCGACGAAAAATCACTAGCAATGCTCACAAACATAAAATGTCGTTATAACAAATTGACATGACAATGACAAATTAAATTGATGGATTGCAAATTGAGGTTTAATCATAGGCCCAGTATTTAGTTTTCTCTTGATCTTAAATTTTGTTGCTCAAATAGTACCTATATTAAGTATTTTGAACGTGTGCAAAAAAAGATGTGAGTCAAAAAATCGAATTTATTGTTTTTATAAATACATATAAATGTTATTTTAAAAAATTGTACACGCTGTACAGGGTGCCTATTTTTGCAATAGTTTATAAGAATTTACGAGGGAAATTCGATTTTATTTCCTGCTTTCCCAATTAATGTAATAGAAAGTTTGAAAGACTTTAATAGTCCCTGGAATACGAGCGGTATTTCGTTAAATCTCGAGTTGAAATCGCGCCAACGCCAAGGAAGTTTGGTGTACCATGCTCTAATTTGCCGTGATTTTGTGCCCCTAACAACACATGAACTCGAGATTTAACGAAGCAAATAAATTAATAACATAAATAATAATAAAATAAATAAATCTAGAAGGCTTAGAAAATTTCTGTCAATTCCATTAAGTTGACATTTGTGAAAAATATAAAAGTTCCAAGTTTCATTTAATTAGACTTCGATTACTTTACTAAAATCTAAAATACAAAGGATTTTCACCCCTAAAATGACATTTTTCGAAAAAATGGCACTAAGGTTTTCGATCCGGCAATGCAACAGCTATCGAATTCGATATTGATAATATGCCCTTTTGATAAGAAAAATTAAAAAATGGGCCTTTTTGTCCTTAAAATGGAAATTTCACTTTGACTAAGGTTTTTGATCCGGCAATACAACTGTCGAATCCGATAGTAAGAATATAATTTTTTGTAAGATAAATTGAAACAAGGGCCCTTTTGCCGCTAAAATGACATTTTTCGAAAAAATAGCACTAAGGTTTTCGACTTGAAAAAAAATCAGCTATAAATTCCGGTAATAAAAATATACAGTTATGCACGGGTTTTTTTTCACGGCACCATTTTTTGGTCAAAAGGGCATAAGTGTGAATACATTTTTATAAGCACAATTCGAAGGGCATTCGTATGGTAACGCGAAAAATGAGGGTTTGTACTTAAATTTTTAAAGTTGATGTGCCAAAAAGGCACTTTCCGTTGATCGATGTGGCCCAAATTCTAATCAGCACTTACAAATCTCCCACTGAATATGTGTGCCAAATTTCATCTCGATACGTTCAGTAGTTTGAGCTGTAGCGTTATCACAGACACACAGACAGACATTTTTCCAAAAACCACTTTTTTGGGTTCCCAGGACCCTAAAACGTAAAGATTTCATGTTTTTGGCGATTCGATTTTTTGAATTTTCCGATCGATTCCAGTAACTGCTCGCGAAGCGTAGAAGTTAAAAAGGAGGTTACTGCAATCAGTAAAATTTTCGAATTTGAGATAATATCAGATCTTCACGTTTTGAGGTCTCAGGAACCCAAAGTGTATGCACGTTCGCACCGCATAAATTTTTCATCTTTTTCACAAAAACTTCATGTGAACTAGTGAACATGTAGCCGAAAATGCTTCACAAGGAAGTTAAGCCCCCTCAAAGGGGTTCTTCAAAATTCACTTTCTTTCAAATTATCCAAAAAATTTGAAGGCAAGGCTAGAGTGTCATAAGGGGGATTTTTAGTATAGCTTCATCGGTATGGGTTGGGGAACGTTGCACATTATTTGCATAGTTTTCTTTGTTTAATGCATTTTTCTCCCTAAACGATAATAAAGACGTAAAATAGACCAGGCTAGTTTTGAGTTTCGCGACTTTTTAGGAGCAAATCGCATAACAATTTGACGGCAAGTGTTTCTAGACTAATTGGACCCTGCTGAATCCGAAAATCACCGTCGGCACTTCGAAATCTTAACCGGAAGTCCGTAATTCTAGATGGCGCTCAAGGCAGAGCGTTATATCCAAAATAGCATGAAAATTACACAGTTTTCGACCAAAGACGTGGTATATAAAAATTAAAGATCGCTTGATTCTCTACAAGAAAGGCTCTAATGATTTTTTTTGTACAGACGATGGTTTACCCCTAGCGCGTGCAAGAAAGTTGCGCTCGCCGCCCGGCTTACGCGCTCCACGATTATTGAATCAAAACACTTGTTTCTTAATTTTTATAGAGTTTTTCAATATATTTCACCAATATCCACCTAAATACATGGGATTAGTAAGATATTCACAATTTACTTCCCTTTTTTCAATGTGCAAACGCCGTTTTCAATTTTGACTCTAGGCTGCTTTTGAGATGCGTCTTTTGCAAGGAACGCATTCGATAACATTTTGACAACAAGTATTTTTTGATTAATTGAACCCTGCTGAGTCCGAAAATCACTGTTATGATTTCGAAATCTTGACCGGAAATGCTTTATTCAAGATGGCACCATCCAAAATACCATCCTAATGGGAAATAGCTTTCAGCCGATTTGTCTGAAATTTTGATATGTTGTAGATCTCGACTTCCCGATCAAAAGTTATCATTGACACAAAGCAATCGTACGGACGGTTCTTGCTACAGAGACCTAAAAATAAAATAGAAACCATATCTGAACTTGAAAGCCACCTTAACTAGCGTACATCCCCTAAGATTTTGAAATTTAAACAGTGATTTAAGGATTCAGCAGGGTTCAATTATTCAAATAATGCTTGTTGTCAAAATGTTATCCGATCTGCTCTTTGTTGTAGCGCACCTCAAAAGAAACCAACAGTGAAAGACAGAAAACGGCGTTTGCACATTGAAAAAGCGGAAATAAAATGAGAATATCTTACTAATCCCATGTATTTAGGTGGATATTGGTGAAATATATTGAAAAACTCCAGGAAAATTAAGAAACAAGTGTTTTGATAAAATAATCGTTGAGCGCGTAAGCAGCGCGGAAAGCTCAACATTCTTGTCAGCGCTAGGGGTTAACCGTCGTCTGTACGAAAAAAATCATTAGGGCCTTTCTTGTAGAGAATAAAGCGATCTTTAATTTTGTATACCACGTCTTTGGTCGGAAACTGTATAATTTTCATGCTATTTTGGATATGACGATCTGTCTTGAGCGCCATCTGGAATTACGGACTTCCGGTTAAGATTTCGAATTGCCGACAGTGATTTTCGGATTCAGCAGGGTCCAATTAGTCTAGAAACACTTGTCGTCAAAATGTTATCCGATTTGCTTCTAGCATAATATAGAAAGCGTTTTTTGAAATTCTAGCCTAGTCTATAATGGTCAATGAAATATAAACATAATAATATAAAATCTTAATCTGTGATCAATTCTACATAAAAACGTGCTCTTGTTGAATGTCGCTCGGGCACACAGTTTTTGAATAACATGACTCTAATTGGATAAAATCATGAAAATCTGTGATGGGACATCGTTTTATTTACCTAATCGGTGGAAATACGTGCAGGAGATGGTTCTTTACATCGTTTTAGAAAGAAAAGCTCATAAGCAAAAAATATTTTCCCAATCCCTCCGATTGGGGTTTTAAAAAACACAATTGTTTCTATGGCATTAACTGCATGTTAAATTTAACATGAGATGGAAAAATCGGCACTAATATATTATTTAAACACTACAAAGAAGCCGAAATTATTGGACCATGTCGCTTAATGCACTCTTCTCAAAAATTCGTAGCCGATCTTTTAATTCTTTTTTACAAAAAGGCAACTTTTTAGGTGGCGAGCGGTTCACCAAGAGGTAAAGAGCTCTCAGCTATAATGGAACGGGGAGAACTTGTGCCTTTAGAAGTAGTCCTGGACCTTCTCAAAGAAGCCATTTTCTCCAGTCTATCAACATCAAAAGGATTCCTTATCGACGGATATCCCAGGGAAAAGGAGCAGGGGATAATGTTCGAACAACGAATTGCTCCTGTTGACCTCGTAATTTTCTTTGACGCCTCTGAACAAACTCTGGTCGACAGACTTTTAGGTCGTGCCCTCACTTCTGGAAGAGCGGATGACAACGAAGACACGATCAAGAAAAGATTAAATACATTCAAAACGCACAACGACCAAGTGGTACAACAGTACGCCAGTAAACTAAAAAATGTAAGTTTTTGTACTTTTGTACTATGAAACATCTAATACAGGTAACCTATTGCAGATCAACGCAGAGAGAACTACCGATGAGATTTTCGGGGAAGTGCAAACATACTTAGATCCTCTCGTATCTTAAATAAGCTCACAACGCAATAGTTTTAAAGAACACACCAAAGTTGGCTCAAAGTTGTTAATTTATCGGCAAATAAAATTGTTTTAATTTTTGATTTGTTGCACGAGTAGGCCCAGACAAAAGTTTTGACGTTTAGCGATCAAGTCAATATTTTGATGTGAGGTTCATATAACAGTGAAGTTTTTTAAAGAATCGAATATGGGTGGAGCTTTTTCTTGCATTGACGACGTAGGTATTTCGAAATAGTTTACGAAAAACTAACCCTCGATTATAGCAAGTCCCTCCACTGCAAAGATTGCAATATGATATGTCCACAATAAAAGCAAAATCACTGCCAATAATATGGCTGGTTGGTCCTCCGGGTTCTGGACGAAACACGCAGGCTAAACTTATAGCGGAAAATTTAGACTTTTCTCAAATTAAAATTGCCGAATTGCTTAGAGATGAGGCGACAAAAGATCACGACAGAGGAAAAATTGTTTATGAAGCGCTCAGCCGCCGCAACAGAAAAGTACCTGACGTAAGTGTTGTGAAACAAAACGTAAAATTTTATGATGAGTTTACAGTCCATCGTAATTGACTTGATTAAAGAAGACATGCTGAGAAAAGCGGGAAATGCAAAAGGTTACGTCGTTAATAATTTTCCTAAAAATAGCAAACAAGCCAATCTTTTTGTGAAGGAAATCGATGATGTAGATGCAATTATCTATTTGATATGTGATTTACCAGTAATGATACATCGCAAACAGAAGAAAATTGGCGATGAGGAGCGGCTCGATGAAGAAGGCTTAAAGAAAGCGATAGTTAGTTACCAGAAAGATGTCAAAGAAGGCATACTTAAGTTTAGTAATAAAATGGAGAAGGTACGAATGTTAAAGCTGGCGCAAGTAAAATATATTTTTGTAGATACAAGCCAATGATCCTGCCATCGAAGTTTACAATAAAATCGAAGCAGCAGTTACAGTAAGGATCAATGCTAGAACCAAAATAACAGCCGAATCCGATTACGCTCAGTCACAGGCCCCTGAGCCCGACCTAGTATCAACAATGTCAAATTAGGCACTTCCGACGTTCATGTCCGGACTGTTGCACAATATCGAAATTTCTGAATAAATCTGTGCATTTACTTCGTAGTAGTTTAGTATGTGGGTCATAAAAATATTGACTTGCGTTACTTCCATTGTTGCGCTGCAACAGTGCTTTCCGCATAGGTCATTTATTAGATTCTACAAAGTGAGAAGTTGTTACAAATCGGTGGGCAGCATTATCGCATGGAAAAATTTTAATGATGTTGAGATGTGTAAAAAGTTCGCAAGGGATAAAATGGGGCTAGCGTTTAACTATAGTCCCCCTCATATCATGGAGGAGTTAAAACTTTACCAATACAAGAACTGTCAGGTACTAGGTTGTCCAGAATTGGAAGAAAATTCCAAGATGGCTTTTGACCCGTCTTTTGACTACTACACCGCTTTTGGGAATTTGAGCAGTAAGACAGTACCTTAAAATATTTTTGAGATTCTGTTGTAGAGGTTTTTCATAGACAGATGCAGTGTGAATCAGGCGTTTTTTCTCTTGTGGTGGCGGCAACGGGCTTTCGTTACCATCAAAATTCCTGCAACTGTCAACAAAACCAGCAATCTCTTTAACCAAAGACTGACTCACACTGCCCCTGCGTCGCTTAGAAAATGCTTCAACTCTAGGTACTTCCATATACAGGGTGATTCACGAAGACCGTTCATTAGAAACTTTTGGGGGTCCACTTGTAGTAAAATTTTGAAATTTGGTACTATGCCATAATCGTCAATGCACACCAAAAATAAAAGATTTGCAACCCCCCAGCACTTCCGGTAGTACCGGAAGTGGCTGTCATCTTTGTTGTTTTAAATAGAAGACCCCCGTTTTGATTTTGGATTCGGATTCGTCTCTTAATTGCGAGTTTATCGCACCCAACTTCTGCCTACCTGTCACCGTTTTTTATACGTCAAAATATGTATCAAGAAATTGATTTGCAGTCCGCAATAGAAAAATTTATATCTTCCGAACGGTTGAAGATTAAGGAACCAAACTGAGAGGGTTGAAACTAGAAGGTTTGAGCTTTCTTTTGATTACTCAGTTTTTCTTGTTGACACAACAATATGGCGGAAATTAATTTTCAAAAGTGGCGGGAAAAAATTGTCCATAACTCCATTTTTTAAGTGTTAGTACCACAATTTTATGCAGTCAAAAGATGCAAAATTAATTTCCCTTTAGACTGTTATTAACATTCCCCATACCTATTTTCAAAGATATTAAAAATTAACGCGTTTTAAGGTTTAAACAATGTAACTTTAGGAGCTCTGAAAAAGAGGAACTGTTCAAAAAGCCTTTCCCATCTTTCAAAAATTCGTTTTTCTTCACTTCTGGCAATTTTTAGGAAAGGTAAGCCACCCTTGGGCAACTAATTCTTTCAGATTTGCTGAACGCATGTACAGGGTCTTTTTTTATTATTGTCCCACTTTTAAATTATCATATCTCCTTTATTAGATGAGATATTAGCCTGAAATAAAAACAGGATGGTAGACCGTACTCCCAAGTTTTGTCCTTGACCTTACTCGCAGCGATCACCGTCGGATCTTAAGCGCTGTGGATGCAACTTGCTTTTTTTTAAACGGGACACCCGGTATATTCTTACACGGATCGATAGAGAATTTTCTTCTGATTTCATTTATGTAGGGTAGTTGATATCTGGGGTTGATAGATTTCGAGAAAAAAATTCGTGAAATAAATTGTTTTTATAACTTATGGCTATGTAGTGAAGCCCTGAGTATTCTAATAAAAATGTAACCTACTTTAGTATCATAGTAACAAAGTAGGTAACTGATTTATTCACCTTAAAACATTACAAATTAAAAATTTTAAAATTATTGCCATTTTCATTTAGACATTCTCGTAGATTTTAATGGTCCTATTGTTTTAAATATAATTTTTTTCTCGAAAACTATCAACCCCAGATATCAACTACAGGCCTCCCACGTCAATTTTTCCTATTTTTTTTAGGAATTTAGGAGAATTTAAAGCAAAATTTTAGGAGAATTTTAGGAGTTTTTACCGGATGATTCAGTTTGGTATTCTCCCCCTGTAACTTTTGATGAAATGCTGTACATTTCTTAGCGGATTCTTGTATGCATTTTTTTAGATCCAAATATGTAAAGAAAGTTTACACTTTCATTAGAAAAATTTCAAGAAAATAATTTTTTTAGAGTGGGTGCGACATTATAGTTAACCGAAAATTATTCAAGTTTTTCCAGTGCTAATTTTTATTTTATATATTTTATATATTTTATTTATTTTATTTATTTTATTTATTTTATTTAATTTTATTTATTTTACTTATTTTGTTTATTTTATTTAAATTATTTATTTTATTAACAAAATTTTCTTTTTTCGAAATTTCTATTATCTATCAAGTATTAACTTTCTTTACATACTTGAAATTTTGACACGTCATTGACAAGACGATTTATTTTAAAGCAGTTATTTAATAGAGTTTTGTCAGACAATTTACAAATACGGTTTTATACCGTTTTATACATATTTTTCCAGCAAAGAATACGGCGGAAGATAGAAAACTTGGGAAAACATTTTTACATAACACAGAATAAGTTGATGTACTATTATAAAATGTTTGTAATTTAAGTTAATTTTTTAATTTTTTGGGAGAACACCCTAAAATACCTATTTTTTTATTGAAATAAAAAAGTTACAGGGGGCTGGGCGAATACCAAACTGAATCACCCCGGTATAGTTAGCGTCTTGACAATAAAAAAAAAATCTTTTTTTTACGAGGTCTTTATAAAATAAAGTTTCGATACACTTAAACGCGGCGGTTGTGTGAGTAAAATATATATTACAGGGATAAATTTCCGCCCCAAATTTAGCATAAAATTCTTCAGACTTCCTTATTTTAGGAAATTTAGGATTTCGTTGTCATTTTTAGGAGAATTTTAGGAGGATCGAAGCATTTTAGGAATTTTAGGAATTTTAGGAGGTGTGGGAGGCCTGCAACTACCCTATATCAATGAAATCAAGAATATACCGGGTGTCCCATTTAAAAAAAAGCAAGTTGCATCCACAGCGCTTAAGATCCAACGGTGATCGCTGAGAATCAGATCCAGAACAAAACTTGTGGGTACGGTCTATCAACCTGTTTTTATTTCAGGCAAATAGCTCAAGTAATAAAGGAGATATTCCAATTTAAAAGTGGGACAATAATAAAAAAAGACCCTGTACAAATAGAAAAACAAATTATAGCTTATGTTGTCGATGTAAATTATTCAACAAATTTAATTTTTCAAAATTAAAGACAAATTTTTGAAGCTGTAGAACGAACTGTTACTAATTGTTGAACCAAAGCTTGCTGGAAGAAATATTTTTTTTAAATCGCGCAAATAAATGTATTCCAAATATTTTCAAAAATATTGAAAATAGGTATAGGGAATGTTAAAGAAAAGAATAGTTCGCTGTATGGCCTTGGACGTCTTGTAGGTCTCTTCTCAAAAAATTTGGAATTTTAACTGTAACATGTTTATTATTTTAGACGCTTGCTGCTTTGTTTATGATAACAAATCATTGTTTCCTAGAAATAGAAATTACCATGTGTATAAAACTAAAAAATGCGAGGAGTTCTGTATTGAATACAAGAGACTAAATGTAAGCAAAAATTTTATTATGTACATGGGGCCTAAGCTTTTCCATACTCTTCCTGATGACATCAGGTGCTCAAATAGTAGGAATATGTTTAAAAATAAAGTTAAGAGATACCTTGCGGAAAATAGTTTTTATAATCTAAATGAAAATACTTATTGTCGAACTAAAGCTATACCTTACTGTAAATATTGTAATATGTATTGTAAATTTGTAATGTGACGACTCCATGCCTCACTGGTGCACTACAAAGGAGAATAAAGACATTTATTTATTATTATTTTATAATACTAATCTAAAGGAAATTTAATTTTGCATCTTTTGGCCACATAAAATTATGGTATTCCTATTTAAAAAAATTAAGTTGTGAATAATTACTCTTTGTCGTTTAAAAAATATATTCCGCCATATTGTTAAATCAACATGATCACGTGAGACATCAGAAGAAAGCTCAAAGCTTCTAGTTTCAACCCTCCAAGTTTAGTTCCTCTATCTTCAATCGTTTGGAAGATACAAGTTTTTCTTTTACGCATTGCAAATCAATTTTTGGATACAAATTTTGACATATGTCAAAAACGGTGACAGTTAGGTAGGCAAAACGTGGGTGTGATAAACTCACAATTAAGAGACAAATCCGAATCTAAAGTCAAAAAGAGGGCTTTCTATTTAAAATAACAAAGATGGTGGTCACTTCCGGTAAAACCGGATGTGCTGGGAGCTTGTGAATATGTTATTTTTGGTGTGCGTGACGACTATGGTATAGCACCAAATTTCAAAATTCCAATGAACGGCCTTCGTGAATCACCCTGTATATTATGTATCACTACACCTTTTCCAGTAGTAGTTAATTGAATTTGAGAATTGTCAGTTGAATTTCAGAATCCGTCAATTGTAGTTCAGATTAGTCAGTTCAAATTCAGAATGCTTCAATTGACTTTCAGATTGGTCAATTGATTTTCCCAGAGCATCAATTGAAGTTCAGAATCTATCAATTGTAGTTGAGAACACATCATTTGCACTTCAGAATGCATTATTAATTCAATTCCTCCGGCATTAGGTTACGTTCTGAAATGCAATTGACGGATTTTGAATTTCAATTGAAGCTTTCTGAAAATCAATTAACAAATTTGAACTACAATTGACGTATTCTGAAATTTAGTTGGCTAATTGGAAATACGACAATAAACGTTTTCAGTTTAACCTGAGCGGCGCGCGCATGTTGGTTCCCTTGCGTGTTCACTCATTGGCTGGAGGTCTGTCATAGCTGATTTTTACCCAATGAGATCATTTTTACCTGTGTGTTTCGATGGAAACTTGGAAATCAACCTACGCGTATTCTTATTCATGTTGACACATTAGACGCTGTGTTAGCATCCTCTGTATCTTACAATCTGAAGACGTATTGACGTTTTCTGAATTTGATTCAATTACTCTGAACTACAATTGACGGATTCCGAAATTCAATTGCCGCTTTCTGAACTACAACTGGAAAAAGAAACACCTCACGTACTTAATTTAAATTAATGGAAAGTAATGGATCTATTCAAATAATTCTAAACAAATAATTCGTTTTAATTCTCCATCATAGAGTTCATTATTACCTATTTCAGGAGTCACAAATACAACCTGCATTAAATCAGTTGGATTATTCAGCATAGTGGAAACTAAGGCAAATTATACGGAGGCAACAAAATTCTGCCAAAATCAAGGAGGCGACTTGGCCAACATTCTCAGTGAGACACGAACAAATTCTCTAGCAGACATGCTCAAATCACTCCCTCGGTGGTATAAAGCAGCTTATGTTGGTTTAGATGATACAGACCTCGAGGGAACCTTCATAACCCCCCTAGGATATCAGTTGAACTGCTTTAACTTTCGAGCTTGGGCTCCTGGACATCCAAGGCCACAGAAAAAACAAGAAGACTGTGTAATTTTAGACAGTGACAGAGTCTGGCGTGCCATTAACTGCAAGGCTAAATTTGATTTCATTTGCGAGTACTTTCCAGAAGCCCCGAGCTCAACAAACTTAGCCTACTCAAATTGCTCGTTAGCACCAAATAGGCATAAAAGGGAAAAATGCCTACAAAACAATGAATTGTATGAAATATACAATCAATCATCAAGACTCGAAAAATGCGCATTAGATAATTACAATTTTGATTAAAAACTGTCTGCATTTGATTATTTTATTGAAAATCTTACCAGACAAGAACTAAACTCTACGTTTTTGTGTGCTAATGTACAGGACATTGTTGCCTCGGATGAATGCATCTCCAAATTTGTTCTTCAGCTGTCCATTGACATATTCCTCTGTTTGTTCAAGAGCTATGTTCATGTAACCGTCGAGACAGGCCAAAACACCTAAAAATAAAATAGTGGATTATATTAATCAACAGTTACAATAAAAACCTCTGTAATCTACTCCGCTGTTTAGTTTCACTACAACTGGTCTGGCATGAATTTGCTGGATAAATGCTGAAAGGGCTTCTTTGCGACTCATTTTGGTTGCACTAAATTCTGTGCACTAATTATTATTGTTGCAAATAGAATTAAACTACAACTTCAATGTAATACAAAATACAATCTGCCGGGTAACCTAACTTTCTGTTTATGACGTATGACGTTTGCATGTGACCATTGATCTAGTATTACTATGGATGGGCCCTGCCGTGCGTTCCTTATGGACATCTTTTGTCCGCTAAACAAAGATCGGTTAGCTCGCTCTAAGCTGTGTGTCATGCGCGACTTGTCAGCTGTTCGCTGTTTCAATTAAAAACAAAATGTCAACGTGTGCTCTGCGTGAAGAAAACTATAAGCCAGGCTCCTTCGTTTCATTCCACAAGTTAGTGCTAGTAATTTAGTATACCTACACCAATCGTACTCAATATTACATAGAGATTATTTCTAAATTTTTAATAAATTTAATCACTCGAGCCTTGAGGGTTTGCAGTTGTCTCTGGTTACACATAAATCACTATCACTAGAAACACCCCACTACACCGAAACACTTGATTTACACTGCTGACGCGTTTCGAACACAATGTGCTCATTATCAAAGCCGAAGCTAGCTAGTGTTCGAAACGCGTCAGCAGTGTAAATCAAGTGTTTCGGTGTAGTGGGGTGTTTCTAGTAATGGTGCATTTTTCCACCGAAGTTGTCCAGTGTTTCCATAGTGACACATAAATCATCTAATAAAAGCCTTTGATTCTCATTTTTTATTTAAATTAAAATTATTTCCGCGCTTGAAGCTTTTAAATTGTAGCGCATGGCACATCTAAAAGAAAAGGATAATGGGATGGCAGCGTCTTTAAGTATGAGAGTGAAAGCAATACCTGCTTATCTGTGATATCTTAGAGCCAAGCGTAACTTGAACCAGGCCCATCCATAGTAATACTAGATCAATGCATGTGACACTGACAAGATAAACAGTTCAAACAGAGGTGCGTTCAGAAACGTAGCTCTGGCTGGGTAACCACTACAAAAGGATAGAAGATACACCTTCTAAAGGTAAAACGAAGACAGAAAATGCTCAAGTTGACTTTCTGAACGGGCTCCAGGTTGAGATCACGTTGAGATTTGACAGCTTGACACAAGAGGTGCGTTCGGCTTGGAAGCTCCGTACACTCCTCGTCCGTCTCTTTTTGATCTGATGATTTCATATTTCACTGTCGCATTCTTTTGGTTTTACACATTTTTGACACTGTCGTCATGATAACATATGCTCCTTCTGCCCCATAAAGGCTGTTGGGGTCAATGAATTTCCTGTTATCATGACGACAGTGTCGAAAATGTGTAATGCCAAAAGGGAAGAATGCGACAGTCAAATATGAAATGACGGACGAGGGAGTGCACAGAGCTTCCAAGAAGAACGCACCTAAGTCGACCAGATGACGTAGACACAGACAGCAGGCGGGAAGACACGTCTATTATTCTATGATCTCTCGTTTGAAAAACCAAAATTAGGATCATTTCCGGTTAAACCGGAAGTGCAAAAAAATGTCAGAGTGTATTATCGGATGCGCCTCAAAAAAATAAGGTCGACCTGTCCGAGGATATTTCCGAAATATTCCTCTCGAAAAAGTTCTTGAATTTATTCCTTATTTTTGAAATAAAAAGCACTGTATTTGAGCGATTTAGGAATAAAAAAAAGAGAAAAATGTGGCACTTCTACGCTTCCGTACCAGTCAAATTGCTCAGTGAGGCTCTTCTTCCAGAAAAATGTGAAAATACTGTAAATGGAAAGCACCGATTGGCACCCATCTTTGATCATTTGATCTATGATGCTCGTCTACGCACAGACCAGCTCCGTGCGTTCCTCGTCCATCTCTTTTTGATCTGATGATTTCATATTTGACTGTCGCATTCTTCCCTTTTGGCTTTTTGGCTTTACACATTTTTGACACTGTCGTCATGATAACAGGAAGCCCATTGCCCCAGCTGGGGTTATGGGGAAGAAGGAGCACATGTTACCATGACGACAGTGTAAAAAAAGTGTAAAGGCAAAAGGGAAGAATGCGACAGTGAAATATGAAATCATCAGATCAAAAAGAGACGGGCGAGGAGTGTACCGAGCTTCCAAGCCGAACGCACCTATAGATCTCTGCTCCAAGGTCGCCACTGTCAGGCTTTAAAACACTTTAGAAAAGTTGAGGTTAGAAAGCCCAAAAAATTTGCCGCCACGAACCACGTCTAGGTAAAATCCAAATTCTTATTACTTGCCTATTAAAAGTTTATATTTTTATCAATATTTTGACTGAAACATGTCAAAGGCAATAACATTTGTAACTGGCAACAGCAAAAAGCTTGAAGAAGTGGTGGCTATCCTTGGTACGTCCTTCCCTAGACAGCTTATTAGTCAAAAGGTCGACCTCCCTGAACTACAAGGTGAAATAGAAGACATTTGTGTGAAGAAGTGTGAAGCAGCATACAGCATCATAAAAGGGCCATGTTTTATAGAAGACACGTGTTTGTGTTTCAATGCCCTTCAGGGTCTACCAGGCCCGTACATAAAATGGTTTTTGGAAAAGCTGGGACCTGAGGGTCTCTATAAGTTACTGGCCGGATTTGAAGACAAAACAGCCCAGGCTGTTTGTACATTTGCGTATCATCCTGGAAATGCGGGGGATAAAGTGTTATTATTTCAAGGAAGGACTGATGGAGAAATTGTGTTGCCAAGGGGTCCTGGATACTTCGGCTGGGATCCGTGTTTTCAACCTGCAGGTTCTACACAGACGTATGCTGAAATGCCTAAGGTGGAGAAGAACAAGATTTCACATAGATATCGGGGTTTAGATAAGTTAAGGAATTATTTTTCTAATCAACTATAAAAACAGAAAAGTGTTAAAGTTGAGCTCTTCATTATTGTAGTACGAGTTTTTTTAGTAAAATTTCTATTATGGATGCAAAGGTATGTACCTACCTAATTGATTTATAGCCTCGTTTATAGCCATACTTAAATAGGTTTAAATAAAAATTCTTGGAGTTTCGAAGTCAATCCACAAAAAACTCCAAGAATTTTTATTGAAATTACCCTCATCTACTTTGAGAATTATGGATCATTTTACTTCAAGGGGTTAAATAGGTTTGGATAGAAAGAATCAGGCTTTCGAATTTTGCAAGAAACGTCGACAGATGGCGCTGCTGTAGTAGCTTTATTAAAGCTTTATTGATACTTGTCTTTAAGGCTTATTTTAGGTGCGTGGGGATTGGTCGGGCAACAACCAATGGTTATGAGACCCAAATAGCCTTGAAGATCTTTCTTTTTTCTTCAAAAATCTTTTTTCAGAAGTTCATTTGGCGTAAGCACTAATTTTCTGTAATTTTTCTAAAAAAAGTCTTTTTGCGTGTTTTCATTCTTCCATAACCATGACTAAAGTAACATTGATGCACATAGGGCTTAATTTTCAATGATAACTGTTCAGTTGCCCCCCACTGGCATCTGCGCCACTGTTTTCAACATATTCGTTCATTTATAACTGAAAATTAAGATTTATTTGCATTACTGTTCTTTAGTCATGGCCATTAATGCGTGAAAATATCCAAAAACACATTTTTTTTTTAAATTACAGAAAATTAATGCTTAAGCCAAATCGACTTCTGAAAAGGGATTTTTGAACAAGAAAGAAAGATCTTCAAGGCTATTCAAGTGTCATACCGATTGGTCGTTGACTGACCAATTCCCATGCAGCTAAAATAAACCTTTAAAGCAAGTAGCAATAGCACTACTGCCTGATTCTTTGGCTTTAATCTAAGACCACGTTCATCCAAATCGGTTAAGAAATGGCAGACTTATTCCCAAAAATATTTTGTCCGGTTTTTTTTGGGACACCCGATATAATGTAGGCTATATTAATCATCCGAGTGTAATATAATCATTATACTTACACGAATCAAATACTATACTTTTTTCAACAGTTGTCAGTTTTGAGACATTTTTCAACGGTTACAAAATAACTATTCGTCACCCCAGAATTGGTTTGTTCAATAAACCATTTTTTAAATTCTACAGGAGAAGCTTTTTGCAAATATGTTGGTTATTTGGGATTACTCGTATTGCAGGAAATACATTTTTAGGCGATAATCTGCGTCTTCTTTCGTGACAAAGCAGTAATTAATGTTTTTAATTTGGATATTGAACAAAAACAAGCCTCAAATTTTTGAATCGTTTATTTAACAGGATATTGAACAAAATATCGAACTATTGAACAAAGCAAACTTAAAAGAGTGTTAGAAAGTTACCATTGCACTTATGCACTTACACTAAAAAGTAAAAGAAATAAAATGGATTATTAATTTTTGGACTTAAAACAATAAATAGTCATGAAAAAGTTGGTAATTAATAAACTGGTGTGGAGAGCGCCTCTTAATTATCCAATTTTCAATTTCTTTACTTTTTTAAACTTATTAACTTTTAAAAAAATTGTAAGAAACTGTAAGCAATTGATATTTAATATTATTCATAACATGTTTTTTGCAAATATGTATTAGCCTTTCTTTCTAAGGTGTACACACGACAGAACCAATGACAGAACGTAAAAAAGGACGGTCACATGACGTTTAAAATGGCAGTCCATTGGCTGTTAGGGATATTGAATAAACCAATCGAACAAATGTACTTTGTTGAGAACATTTTACTGCTGCTGTGTTCAACATCCGGATATTGAATAAACCAGACTCGAATTTTTGTCACATAATGCGATATTGAACAAAATATATTCTCGAAATTAAGGTTTGGTTATATAAAATTCATATTTTACTGAATTTTAGTGTTGAACATTTCAACCCTGACAAAAACCTGGTATGAATAACTCAATTTTCCAAAAAATTGGATATTGAACAAACCAATTCTGGGGTGACGTATTATGTATTTAGTGTTGCATACATTATGTGTATATTATTCAATAGAGTTGGCGGACTGTGATAATAGTATATTATTATATATATATATATATTATTAGGATGACGTTTATGGTACGAGCCGTAGGCGGCTCGTGTACAACTTCTTCCACACGTGCGTAATATGCTTGTTACAACTCTTATTGTTACGTAATATACTATTTTTATGAAAGAGCAGGTATATTCTCATTTTGTTGCAAATTTCATGCTTTCAATTTAGTCACGTGAACATTTTCCGTAGGGTTAACGGTTTTCAAGCTAAAGTCGAAAAACATCCAAGAGACTCGCGTCCTCCACCATTTTTTGAAGATAGCGGCACACCGGATTTGTCAGGACTTTTAGTATGTTGAACAGTACGTAAAGTACTGTACGCAAAAAACTATTGGTCCCTAATTATTTCCACATTCGCGTAAAAAAATCCTAATATGACTGGAAAGTCGAAAACCTTAGTGCCATTTTTTCTGAATTTTTTCAAGGCATTAGGTACCACTATGGCCATGTTGACAATCTGGACAAAATAGCTTAAGTTTTTAAAGATTTCTCTTTTGTCCACCAACCCGATACCAGCGTAACATTTTAAAAAACTGGACGATAAAAATAAGGGAAAAAAAAACATAGAATCTTAGTAGCGCTTTTTCATCAAATTTCATCGTAGTGCCGAAGTGGGCATTAAAACTTTAGAAATTATGGTGGCTGCGTGCGGTATTTTCTCAAACGGTTCGAATATGGAATGGAGAATTTCACCCCCGCAACTCACCCCCCCCCCCTTCAAGCCCCAAGCACAAGAAATTATCCTGGAAGGAATTTAATGCTTTGACCACCTACAACAGGAAGACTCGAATTGACGAAAAAAAATGGCACATAAGACAGTTATGCACCGTATCGGATAATGTCAATAAACATGATTAACAATAAAAGACAAAACAACAGAAATAAAATAATAGACAAGAAACAAACACATCATCAGTTAAGCACTTATCTGAAGATATTTGGCTAACGTATAATAACATTTAGAGGGTAACTCTTCGATATGCTTTGATGTCCTCCAGAAGCTTATTACAAAAATTCTAGGACCCATATGTTAAGGGGATTGGTAGGTTTAGATCGAGTTTAACCGTCGCAATCTGAATATCATGTTTATTACTCGTGAATGTTGGACTTATTCTGGTAGCATGCTCGATTTCTGAAAGTGTACATGCCATTTCAAATATGTACCGTAATGTCAAAATTTTAAATTTAATAAATAAGGGTCTGCAGGAGTGAGAATTATTGACACCTGCAATACACCGAATTATACGCTTCTGGGCCAAAAACACACCCCCCAAAGAGTAATGCCATATCTGAGACGAGACTCGATTTGAGCATAATACAGCGGAAGTAACTGACCCAGACTAAGAATAGCCCTTAGATTCTTGAAAAGAAAAACAAGAATGAAGTTTATAGATAATTGAATCACAATGAATTTTAAAATCCAAGGAGCTATTCAAATGTACTCCGAGAAACTTTACTGATTCAAGGAGTCAGCAAGGAAGACACCCCCACAACTCGCCCCCTTCAGCCTCCAAACACAAAAAATTGACTTGGAGGAAATTGAACCCTTGAACTATCTAGAACCGGAACAGACTAGTTGAATGCAAAAAAATTAAAACCCAAAAATCACCCCCTTCAACCCCCAAACACAAAAAATCCTTGAATCCTTGAAATATCAACAACAAAAAGAGAGTTTACCTAATTAAACGCAAAAAATGTATCCACCTGAAATTGGCAGTACTTCTAGTTACGGATTAAATCTGCACCCAAAACCACCAAGCCCACCTCAATATATGAATTATTCACGAATAAACACATCGCATTGATATACAACTTCCGTTGGTTTTCTCTAAAACTGTAGTGCTTGTGCATATGCTTCGGCACTGAAAAAGATACTTTTCCTAATATACCAAGATTTTGGGTAATTTACCAAGGCAATTTACGATAAAATATATTTCGTAATTAATTCGGTAAATAGCGCTTTTACATCCCTAACAGCGATTCGAATACAAATGAATAAGGGAAATCTGACGAGAAACTGAATCCAATAATTGTAAGCAGGTAGTTTCTTTTTGTGTCTTCCGGCTTCCTGATGATGAAGATGCAAGTGCAAGGATCGATCGAGATGTTACCTATCTTTAAAATTTCCTTATTTTAACTTCGGTTCATTCCATTCTTTTTCCTCTTTTCAATTTTTTTTGAATTCAGTTGACATTGTCTTTCGTTTAACTTAGGTATCTGCATCATGGTCTTAAAATTATCATCACATTTTTCGATTAATTTTTGTTTTCTCCTTAACTCATTTCAACTTCTGCAACTTAGGGCAAAAAATCAGCGAAGGTTGTTTATGTCCTCTTGAGTTCCTTTTTTTAAACATAGAGGTAAATTCTACTTTAACTGACGCCTTTTGTCAAGTGATTTCGTCAGCTTTAAAATCAAGTGGTGTTATTCTTCTGCAATTAACACACAGCTTTTTACTCAAAAAATATTAAAGTTGCTTCCGTTTCTTCTCGTAAAAACAATGATCAAAAATAAATTTGAGATACTTATAGCGAGAGTTATGTATATGATCGTCATCATCATCAATGATCTCCAGGAAGACTAATATAATGTATGACTCATAAAGATAACAATAAAATACCTACCTGTCACAAAATTTAGCAAAAGCATTTATCGCCAATCTGTATCATCGAAACAATTTGTGATAAACCGATAACGACATATTTCACAGAAGGTAACATAGATAAATCAATAGCTGTGGAATGAGCAGTTCTACAAAAATAACTAATTAGAATGTATAGGTAGTGATTTTCTTCAAATATTCCTTCGCCAAAATGTCTCATAAGTCTGGTTTGGTTGTGGTAAGTATTCACAAATTTATAGACCAATTATAGACCTTTCGTTATCAGGGGGACCACATTTGGGTACAGCCCGCCATAAACGGTGAATTCGACATTTACGTTGGTGCTAAGATATTAGGAATTGAAGAAAGACGAATCCGTGTCAAAGATGACGATGGAAGCGAATTGTCTATCTCGCATCAGCAGGCTATTAAGAACATGCACATCTCTTCCATTCAAGGAGTGGAAGACATGATCAATCTCGGGGACTTACAAGACTATGCAATACTTAGAAATCTACACAAAAGATACAGAAGCAAAGACATTTATGTGAGTTGCAAATTAAAAAAAAACTCAAAGCAGTGAAATTTTTAGACATACATAGGTTCAATGCTGGTGGCTATTAATCCTTACGAATTATTGCCAATATACACCAACGCCCTTATAAAGGAATATCAGAATAAGAAATTCAACGAATTGCCACCCCACATTTTTGCCATTGGAGACAATAGTTATGTGAATATGAAAACTACACGGAAAGACCAATGTATTGTTATCAGGTTAGTATCTTTGTTCAATATGTTATACATATAGTTTATTTTATCACCGTTTCAAAATATTTTAGATAAACGTTTTTGTTTTACTTGATGATTGATAGGGTCTATGGTCCTTGTTTTAGTTTATTAATAGTTAAATGATAAGTACCTAACTGACTGGATTATTGAGAACACCTTAAGTAACTACATGCCTATCAAACATCTTGAAAAATAGTGCCTAAATTTCATTACGAGTTCAGAAATTATACTTTTACTCTGCAAGTGTGGGAAAAGCAATTTATGGACGTGTAATGAACGGCTTTTTTCATTATACCTTCAGACACAAAAAAAAATAGTGCACGCAAGAGCACGGAAAAAATGGATTCTCTCTAATCTAAATAGCCACAAAAACATGATGTTTTTTCAGTGACGTACTTACATATAGTTAAAAAGTCTTTAAAAACCTCCTAAAATCTTTCACAGAACAATTAACTATTTTGGGTAACCGTATCAAAGAGAGATTATACCTAATTACAAGAAGTAGCGGCAGCGAAATTACTTTTTTGGTCGTTGTAAATGACATAGGCAATTAATTAATTGTCGTATATAATACAACAAGTGGTCTCAATATTGCCGGGAATTTTTGTCACTTTGATGCAACGAGCAGGCGTTGGGACGAAAATTATCACGAGCGCTTGTGCGAGTGATAATTTTCCAAAAACAACGCCTGCGAGTCATAATCAAAGTCATCAAATCAGTCAAATCAAAGACAAAAATTACCAAGACATTGAGACCATGAGTTGTATTCGGCAAGACAATTCAACGACTTGACGTTTCCCGTTTTTGACAACTGCCTGGCAATCACCACATGTACAAATTGCCAAATTGATCACGCTGTGATTGGCTGAAGCGGTTAATTCGTATAGGTATATAAAGTAAAAGTTGAATTGTCGAGTCAATTGTTATTTCCTAGTTCACGTAACCACCTTATGGCCATTTGCACCGGTTTCCGTTAAAATGTATCTTTAGATGAAGTCCATAGAAGCGATTATTGTCACAATTGTTTCCATGGGGAAGAACTCGAGGGGTAGATCGCGACTTAAATTTTGTACACTACTGCCCCGTATCAGCAAGTATTACCCAGTATTACCAAGTATTACCCTGTATTACCCAGTATTACCTCGTATTACCCAGTATTACCTCGGTATTACCCAGTATTACCCAGTATTACCTCGGTATTATCCCGGTATTGCCATTTTCGTTAGTACTTAATCGTGAAAGTGAAAGCCACTAATATTAGTGTTGTAAAGCTGAAATATTTCAAATAAATTTCATTTCATTAAAATATTTCGATCACACCCCTCTTGAAATATTTCATGAAACTTATTTTTAAAAACGCGCGCAAAAGGAGTCGACATGACATGTGAATGACATTCCACCCACCACCGAGGTTCGTTATAACTTCAAAAATGGGGCAATTTTCCAGAAAATTTAATAATACTGTGTGTGCTTCGCAGATGAGCACATACCTAAAGATTTGGAGATCTGCAAAGTGTTTTTTATTTATTTTGTTAAAATGACCAACATTGTTCTAAATTTTGACGAATTTCTTATTATGTATAATTAAAAAGTAGTGTTGAAACTTGTGGGTTGTACCTATTTTTTGAAACTAAAAAATATTAAGTAATTTTTATAAATTTTTAAACTAGACCAAAGTTAGAATATCTTTCGTGAAACATTTAATGAAATATTTCAAAAAAATATGTTTCATGAAATTCTTACAACACTATACAGGGTGTTATTTTTAAAACTTCCCACCTTGAATATCTTTGGATGTAATAAAGCTATTGAATTGAAATGTAAGCTGGCCAATCTCGCACGGAGGGGGACATCTGCGCGTATATTGAGGGAATTTTTTCCACTTTCGGTTTAACCGAAAATGGCCTCAACTTTGTTTTTTCAAATGGGATGGCACCTTTTTCTCAACGGATTCTGAATCTACGATTTTTTCTGAGTCAGACACATGTATCATACTTGACCGGAAGTGCAGTCACGGCCACCCTAGATTTTCAAAAACATCGAAGAAATCGATGAAATATTGAGATTCTCGAAAAACACAAAAACACGTCGAGTTAGTTTTTTTGATGCAAATTTACCTGAGCAATTTCATTTCTTGATTTCCCTTATTTCTATCAAATTTTCTCTTACCTCACAATCTGTCAAAATCTCAAAAGTAAATAAAAAGAAAATGTCAATGGGCAGATGAATTTGCATCAAAAAATTAATAAAGTATACGTGTTTTTGCGTTTTTCGAAAATCTCAATATTTCACCAATTTCTTCGATGTTTTTGAAAATCTAGGGTGAGGTGACTGCACTTCCAGTCAAGTATGATACATGTTTTTAACTCAGAAAATATCGTATATTCCGAATCCGTTGATAAAAAGGTGTGATTCTATTTGAAAAAACTAAGATAAGGTCATTTTCGGTTAAACCGGAAGTGGAAAAAATTCCCTATATACAGGGTGCCGCGGAATTCGTGGTCAACACTGTACCAGTAGATTCTTCTATGAAAAATAAGAAAAAAAGTCCCTATGAACATATTGCCGAAAAACTTATTTTTCGACTTATTTTTAGCTCCTAAAGGAGCTAAGGCCCTTTTAAAGGGACCACTTTGAAAGTGTTTGAAAGTTTGTACACCAGACATCCTCGGACTTCCCCCTGAAATCCCCGGCGGACTTCCCCCTAAATTGTACACCTAACATCCCCAGCGGTTTGCCCCCCCCCCCATGTAGTACTTACCATGAATTGTCGCTGTCAAATTGCAGCCATAAACACTTTTGAGGTTAGAATACTTTGTCAACAATCACCGCGCATGCGTAAGACACATTGATGACTCATATTAATAGACGATATTGCCTAGTAATACCCAGTATTACCTAGTACTACCGCAATATTTCCCAGTATTACCCAGTATTACCCGGTATTACCCAGTATTACCCATGTCTTGTACACCAAATTACCTGCGCGGTTGGCCCCTCGGAAGAACTGTGACTTAACTTTAATCGGAACCTGTGAAAATGGGGGTGGGTATTTTGAAATTGAAGTTTTTCAATTCATAAGGGCAAAGACTGATAAAACAAATGATGGTCATCTTTCCAATTTCATAGATGACATGTCAAGAAGGCACTTGTAATTGGCCGATTGACACCAAGTAAGTTTTCCTACTTGTTATGTCTAAATTTTACTCCATAATTACCTTGAAGCGTTTTTTTTTGATTTTTTGCCAAAAGGACACAAGTTTGAAAACATTTTTGGAAACAAAATATGGAGACTTTTCATGTACTGATAAAGAAGATTTGGGTTTATTATTCAAATTGATATGCCAAAATGGCACTTTCCATTGACCGATTGCCACCAAAATTAAATCAGCTCTTAGGCGGGTACTGCTATGTCTACCCACCAAATTTCAGTCAAATCGATCCAGAAGTTTGCGCTGTAGCGTGTTATTTAATATTGCTTCGATTTTTTTTATTTTATGCCAAAAATGTGCTAAGTGTGAATACATTTTTAGACACAGAATTTGAAGACCTTTTATATACTGATAAGACAAATTGGTGTTCATCGGCCAAATTTCATTGTTGATACGCCAAAAAGCACTTGGCGTTTGTGGATTGGCAACAAAATTAACTGGGCTCACCAGTGGACCAACACTAACCCTCATTCCAAATTTCATTAAAATCCGTTAGGCATTTTTCGTGAAATATTGTTCACATACGTACGTACACACTAAAACACAACTTTTTCGTGATCTTGCAAACGTTTCGGTTGCCCAAAAACGTTGTGTACATACAATATACCTACCTCGACTGCGAAATGTGTTTATAGCGAAAACATTCACAGTGAACATGCTCAGCGAACGTCATTTCTTGATATTTATTGCAACTTTTATCACTTCCGGTTACGCCGGAAATGACTTTAATTTTGAATTTTTAAGAGGAACACTCGGTATATTTTTATATTTTTGGAATGTAGAGGTCATTCTTATTATTGTAGTGTCATTTTCGTAAGTTTTTTCTTGTTTTTGGGGAATTTTTGTTGTGGATCTAGAGTGCTGCGATATGGTTTTTTCATCTCTTATGGAGGTCAGTATTCTTATAAAATTAATAATGTTTCGTTTCGGTTCATTTAAGCCTTATTCGCAGGGCTTCAAAATATGGAAAAACATTTTTCGAGAATAACTAAATTTTTTAAAACTTTACCATGCCAGTACACCTCATCCATGAAAACAGATATTTTTTTCTGTGTGCAATGTTACCACCAAGTTGGCATTTTTGTCCGCAAAAAATTAGTCTCACCGCCCTCTAGATCTACTATCAAATTTTTGTAAAATAAAAGAAAAAACAAAAAATAAATACAATACTCAGAATGACTCATGCGTTCCAAAAACATAAGAATGTACCAGGTGTCCCATTTAAAAATTCAAAATTAAAGTCATTCCCGGTGTAACCGGAAGCGACAGAAAGCTCTAATGTATGTCAAAATATGACATTTGGTGGATATTATAACTGATTTTTTTCAGAGTTTTATCATAATAATTAAACATGGTCACCCGGTATTTTTAACCTCCCCAATCCCACAGTTTCAAAAAAATGGGATGTTACCTACTGCAATCACTAAAATTTTCCGGATCTATGTATAACAGGTGTTTCACCGGAGCGAGACCATAGGCAAATAACATGGAAAAATTAATTATATTTTTTTCTTGCTCCCGAGAATTTACTCCAAAAGTTTTAGCGTGTGTGGAGCATAGTTATGGACTAGCCTGAACCTCTGGAGATTTTTTTTTCATCAGCTCCTCTTAAGTACTTAACAATGATTTTTTGAAAATTGAATTTTAAACAGAGGCTGGAAATTTTTCGGGTACAATCGACACGCTTCGGCAGTTTTCAACTCCAGGATCAAACCAATTTTGTTTCGTGTTGACATTGTTGTTCGATAATTATTCTTAAAATTCGAAAGAATCCTGATTTCTTGGGTAGGAATCGTCACATAGAGCAGCAAACAATCAATTTTCGAAAAATCATTGATAAGTATCTAACAGTAGCTGATGAACAAATAAAATCTCAAGAGGTATAAGCTAGTAGTCCATAATACCCTCCACACTCGTTAAAATTTTTGGAGTAAATTCTCGGGAACAAGAAAAAAAATTAAATTTTCTATGTTATTTGCTTATGGACGCGTGTCGATTATACACCTGGTATTACATGACCGTGATTACCTACATATGTCAATAATTTTGGATCTCTTGATACTTTACATACGTTTTGTGAAAAAATATTTAAATGACTATCACCACAGACTTTTCAAATAGTTTCATTAGGCGCTTTCCATTTACACATTTATCTGAGCAGTCTCAGTTAATCTCAGCAATTTGATTGGTTCATTTGAATATTGACCAATCAAATTGCTGAGAATAACTGAGGCTCTTCGGATAAATGTGTAAAAGAAAAACGGCTAGTATCAAACATTAAGGCCGGGTTTTTCCTTCTACGGTAACCTCCAGTTTACCAAACCAGCGGTTAGTTGCTAGGATACAGTGAATCAGAACACTCGTTGCTATGCGCCAAACTGTTGGTTAGGTAAACCGGAGGTTATCGAAGATGGAAAAACCGGGCCTAAGGCCTAAGGCCCGGTTTTTCCATCTCATGTTAACTTTTACATGAGGTTTGTCACCTTGGTTTCCATTGTGACAACAATTTGTTTCTATGGAAATAACCTCATGTCAATTTCAAAACTTTCTGTTGATCTGATTGGATAACTAAGGCCCGGTTTTTCCATCTTCGATAACCTCCAGTTTACCTAACCAGCGGTTAGTTGCTAGGATACAGCCAATCAGAACATTCATTGCTATGCGACAAACTGTTGGTTAGGTAAACCGGAGGTTATCGAAAGATGGAAAAACCGGGTCTAAGTAACAGATCTGCAAGTTAACCTTCGATTGAAAAACCGGCCCTAAGTAGGTAACCAACAACTTTGACCGCATCACTATCACTATCTCTGTTAAGTTTCTAATATTTCTATTTTTTTAGTGGAGAATCTGGAGCTGGAAAAACGGAAAGCACAAAACTAATCCTCCAATATTTGGCCTCAGTTAGTGGACAGCATTCATGGATAGAACAACAAATTCTGGAATCGAATCCGATTATGGAAGCTTTCGGAAACGCAAAAACTGTCCGCAACGACAATTCCTCGCGCTTTGGGAAATACATCGACATACATTTCAACAAATCTGGTTCCATCGAAGGTGCGAGAATTGAGCAATATCTTTTGGAGAAAAGCAGAATTGTCTCCCAGAGCGAAGGGGAGCGAAACTATCACATCTTCTACAGTCTCCTTGCTGGACTTTCCAAAGAAGAAAAGAAAAGATTCGAAATAACAAACGCCGAGAACTACGTGTACCTAAAAGGAGGCAGAACGTTAGCCTGCGAGGGACGCAACGAAGAGAAGGAATTTGCTGACATAAGGGCTGCGATGAAAGTATTAAATTTTACCGACAAGGACGCAAATGATATCTTTCAACTGCTAGCTAGTATTTTGCACATGGGAAATTTAACTTTCAAGCCTGGAACAGCCGCAAACACGGATTCTTCCGAGATTCAAGATATGGTTGCTGCAGACCGGATTGCGAGGCTTTTGGGAACAAACAAATTTGACTTCAACGAAGCTTTGACAAAGAAATCTATTTATGCGCATGGAGATAAAGTGGTTTCTTCTCTATCCAAAGAGCAGGCTTCTGATTCTCGTCATGCGTTTGTTAAGGCAATCTATGGAAAATTATTCATTATGGTTATTGAGAAAATCAATGTCGCGATTTACAAACCCAAAGGCACCGCCAAATCCTCAATTGGTGTTCTCGATATCTTCGGTTTTGAGAATTTCACCGTCAATAGTTTCGAACAGCTTTGCATAAATTACGCCAACGAAAATTTGCAACAATTTTTCGTTCAACACATCTTTAAATTAGAACAAGAATATTATAGGCAAGAAGGAATTACCTGGACTAACATATCCTTCGTAGATAATCAAGATGTTCTCGATTTGATCGGAGTGAAGCCCATGAATTTGATGTCTTTGATTGACGAGGAGTCTAAGTTTCCCAAAGGAACTGACTTTACCTTGTTGGCCAAATTACATAAGGCCCAGAATGATAAGAAGAGCTATTTGAAACCGAAATCTGACGTCACACCTTCGTTCGGCGTGCAGCATTTTGCTGGACCGGTTTATTATGACGTACCAGGTAAGACAAAATACATGTTTGTACAGTATGTATGTATACAGGGTGATTCACGTAGACCGTTCGTTAGAAGTTTTTCCACTTCCCAGTGGAATAGAAATTTGAAATTTGGTACTCGGCCATTATCGACAATTCTGAATTCACCTAAAATATTGGCAAGATTCCGTCACGTCCGGTTTCGCCGGAAATGATACCAAATTTGTTATTTTAAATGGAACCCTATAATTTTCATTACATATTTAAGATCGTCTTTCCAAACTGAGTATTTCTTATCTGGGTTACCTTCATCTACCTGTCATAGTTTTTGACTTATGTCAATTTTTTCGTTCAAAATGTCACATACAAGAGTTGCTTTAAAAAATCACAGCTCCTAAACGCTTGCCAATAATGAAACGAGTTTTTTTACAATCGATAGCGAAGGCACCAGAATCTGTTTTCTCTCTCCTCATTCCCGCATCTAATTCTCTTCTTTCATTAAATAGATACCCTAAGGGCGGGTTGTACCGAACATTTAATTCTGGAGTTAACGCTAACCCCATTAAGATTCCATAGAAACAATTGTTGTCAACAATTTATTGCTACATATAGAATTTTTGAAGGGTTAATTTTAACTCAGTATTAAATATTTGGTACAACCCGCCCTAAAATTCTCTTTCTTGCGCTATTATCCTCCCGTTCCACTTCCATTCATTTTCTTTTGCTCTCCCTCTTCCTTTCCTGAAAACAATTATCTTGGTTTTTTCCGCATTTACTTCCAACTTTTTTCTCCTCATATATTTCTCTGCAATTCTTATCATTTCTCTCATCCCTCTCTCCTCATTCGCTACGATCACCAGGTCATTCGCATACGCCAAACACCACACTTTCTCTTTGCCCATCACAATCCCTCCTGCCTGTTCCTTTTTGAACACCTCATCAATATCATTTATAAAAATTGTAAACAGCGTTGGGCTGAGTGGGCACCCCTGTCTTACACCTTTTCTCGTCCAGAAACATTCGCTCTCTATTCTATTCACTCTAACTACATTCTTTGTTTCTTCATATATTTCTTTTATCCTTCTTACCAGATTCCCATTCAATCTTATTTCTCTCATGTGCCCGTTTTTCTTTTTTATTTCTCTTCCTGCTATATGGTTTAATATGTACACGTTGTCCATGGTACCTCTTTCCATTCTGAAACCTGACTTGCCATCTGGAGAGCTCTTCTTTCTTTCTAATTCCCCTTTCTTCCTTCCCCTAGTATACAATTTGTACAATGTATTCAATAGAGTTATCACCTAATTTTTTACTTCTTTTGCATCTCCTTTCCTGTATATAGGGCAGATTACGCCCTCCCTCCATTGCCGGGGAAATCCCTCTCCCTTCCATACTTCGTTCAAAATCTCTAGTAATCTGTCTATCACCTCTTCCGTACTGTAAATCCACGCTTCATTTCTTATCCCATCCCTTCTCGGTGCTTTCTCTTTTTTCAGTTTCTCTATCTGCCTCTTCACTTCTTCTTTTGTTATTTCGGTGCTTTCTATATCCTGTTCCTTCTCTCCGTCTTCTTCTACCCCTTCATTTTCTTCTTTACCCTCCAGCAACTCCACAAAATGCCTTCTCCATTCCCCTATCTCTATCTTTCCCATTCCATCTTCTCTCCTTTTTTTCCTCTCTTGGTTTATGTATCCACGCTTCTTTTTCTGTTTTTATACTTCTTATCTTTTGTTGTTCTTCTTTCTTCATTTGTTTCTTTCTTTCGCTGCATTTCTTCTTGTAATTTCCTTTGGTTTTTAAGTATTCTGCACTTTTCGTTTTCCCTTTTTTCTTCTCGTCTCTGTTTTTGCCTTCTTGTATTCTATATCGAACCATCTCCTTCCATTTCCCTAACTATCTTCCCTTAGTATTATTTCTTCACTTCTTACTGCCCCTCTTATAATTCTCTCCAGCCCTTTGATTTCTTCTTCCACCCCCTTTGCTTCGAATTTAGCTTTTTCCAACTTTTGCCTGTATTCCTTGATTGTCTCTTCGTTCCAATTTTTTTTTCTTAATTACCTTTTTCGTTATACCTCCCCTATTTCGTTTTCCATTCTCCCTTTTTATTTCCCCCTCTAACAGCATGTGGTCTGATTCTACCCTTTCCCTTATTCTGAACTTCTCCACCTCTTCCCACGCTTCTTCATTTACTAATACGTAGTCTATTATCGATTCCCCATTTGGTCCTACATACGTAAACTCTGTTTTGTCCTTTGTTTCTCTCCTTGCTTTCCCCTTGTTTTCTATCCACGTTCTTGCCTCCCTCCCTCCTAACCTTGCATTAAAATCCCCCCCTATACGCACTCTTTCTTGTTTCCCTTCTTTTCTTTCTTCTACTTTCTTTTTCATTGTTTTCATGTCCCTGCTGTACACTGTCATTATTTGCCATTTCTTATTATGTATTATCACGTTTCTTTCCATTATCCTTCTTCCTTCCTCTTTGAGTTTTCTTTTATTTCCTTTAAACCCTTCTTTTATCCTCATTAAAATTCCCCTTTTTGCCCTTTCTCCCCTTTCTTCTTTGTCTCGTCGCTCCTTGCCAATTCCAACTGTAGTCTTTCGGTAATCTCTTTTTGCTTCGTTTTCCAACATTCTTCCTCTACACATGTCTCTATTAACCCTACTATGTCGAATCCCCTTATACAGGGTGAGTCTGAAAGACTCCACATTCTTTATACCACAGAATCTACTGTTCAAATGATGAAGCTTGGTGTAAAAATTATTAGTCAATTGTGATTCCTCTTGATGTTATAAGCCGCCAAAAATCTTCATTTTTAAAGTTATTTTTAAATATCTTTCAAAAGGTGTATCGTAGGACTTTTAATTTTTGCACAGCATTGTTACAGACCAAGAAGCAAGTGCTGATGGTACTTAAGACCGTATCCAAAAGCGGATCTCTGTTATACAGGGTGGCCCCGATGTTATTTGCCCTTGAACTTTTTAATGTTTGAAAATATTGCTAATTTGCCTATGGGCCCGTATCCCCCGTTCAATTCTAAAACTTTTTTGGTTCTTAAAATTTTTCGAAAAAACTTTCCGCTCACGAGAAAAATTGAAAAAACCGAAAACATGATGCAGGTAATCACCTTAAAACCAATGATGAGTCTACCTCATAAAAAAGTGAAATTACTATCAATGTTTTTTCTTCAGTTGTGAGCAATGGTTCTGTGCACAGATGTAGGACAACACCTTCAATGCAAAAAAACAGTTGAAATGTGATGCGTGTCAACGTACACTTTCATTTTTATTGAAATTGTAGGTTTATCACGATGGTCATGTTTTCGGTTTTTTCAATTTTCCTCGTGAGTGGTTAGTTTTTTCGAAAAATTTTAAGAGCCAAAAAAGTTTTGGAATCGAACGGGGAATACGGCCGCATAGGCAAATTAGCAATATTTAAACATGAAAAAGTTCAAGGGCAAATAACATCCGGGCCACCCTGTATAACAGGGATCCGCTTTTTGGATAATGTCTTAAGTACCATCAGTAGTTGCATCTTGGTCTGTAACAATGCTGTGCAAAAATTAAAAATCCTACGATACACCTTTCGAAAGATATTTAAAAAGAACGTTTAAAAATGAAGATCTTTGGCGGCTTATAACATCAAGAGGAATCACAATTGACCAATAATTTTTGCACCAGGCTTCATCATTTGAACAGTAGATTCTGTGGTATAAAAAATGTGGAGTTTTTCAGATTCTCCCTGTATATTCCTTATATGTACATGTTTGTACAGTATGCTACAGATGTTTTGCTCGATCGTTTGTTACCCAACTTTACGGAACAGATTCCATCATGACAATTACTTTGAACGACATGACAATGATTGGATTTCAGGTAACTATCGTTTTTAGGCGTCATGACCGAGTCTGTTCCGCAAAGTTTTCAGTTGCGTAACAAACGATCGAAGGAAAAGATATTCAATTCCCATTGGTGTCGCTTCTTACCTTCGTTCGTTAATAGAAACCGCAATCCTTGAACATAACTAAAATTTAAGGATTCCTGGAGAAAAACCGTGATTCGTTCAGTCAAGACTTAAAGGATCTTGTTCAGGAATCAAATAACGACTTCCTGAAAAAAATCTTCGAAGAAGATTTCAAACAAGAGACGAGCACCAAACGAATGGTAACACTGTCAAGCCAGTTCAGAACTTCTCTCGATGTCTTAATGAAAAATTTGGAAATTTGTCACCCCTACTTCGTTAGATGCATAAAACCCAACGAAAATAAAAAGCCACAGGTGCGAATTCCACCTACGTTCTGTTACTAACTCTTTGCTTAACAGGTCTTTGACAGAACGCTATGCACTCGTCAGTTACGTTATTCGGGTATGATGGAAACAGCCAAAGTACGCCAAGCTGGTTACCCGATTCGTTACGATTACAAAGATTTCGTCGACCGGTTCAGACATTTAGGTAAAGCAATTCCGCCCAGCTCCAAAGGAGATTGTAAAGAATCCACCCGCAAGATCTGCCAAGCTATATTTACAAGCGGTGAAGATTATCAGCTGGGAAAAACTAAATTGTTCCTCAAGACACAGCAAGATGAATTTTTGGAAGAAGAACGTATCCGGGTTCTGACTAAGCATATTGTGGTGCTTCAAAAAGCAATCCGTGGGTGGATACTCAGGAGACATTTCAAGCGGCTGCGAGAGGCTGCCCTTGTCACTCAGAAACATTGGCGTGCTAGAGGTCTTCGCAACAGATTCCTCACAATTCGAAACGGTTATCATAGGCTGCAAGCTTCGATTAGATCAAGACAATTAGCACATTCCTTCGGTAAAATCCGCAAAAACATTGTGAACCTTCAAGCTGCTGCCAGGGGATACCACGTTAGGCATGTCCATCAATTTGGGAAAATCTATTCCATTGTTAAACAACGAAAGATAGACGAACAGAACATGAAGAATGATGGAAACAAAAATTATCGTGTCGCTGCTGAATCTAAAATGAAAAGTAGTCTTGCAGAAATCAACAGAGAATATACAGCTAAGCTTAAGCAACAAGAAGAGGAAGATAAGAAAGCGAAGGAACTTGTCGATGACGTTTTCCAGTTTCTTAAAGACCCGAATCTGCCTGCTACCCCTACAGATATTAAGGAGAGTCAAGCTTTCATGGTAAGCACTAAACAATGACGAAATTTTAAGAAGGAAAACATGCACTTTTTTCCTTTCACTCATCAATCATCATAGGTATCGTCATCGATAAGTCAGTATTAGAAAAATCTAGAATCAGAATTGTGAAATAGATAGTTTATCTCCCCCAATTAAAGCTCTAATAAAGTTTCAAAACGTTTACTTCTAGATTTATTTGAGTAAACAAAATTAACTTTCACGTCTCTAAAGGGACAACACGAAAATTTGTTCTAACCATTGGAGCGATTCGCTTCTGACTAGCTTTTTTTTCCTGGATGGCGAGCCCGATAACGTTTTTAATTAATTCGATATTTTTATTACGCGACGAAAAATATCTAAAAAATCATAAATCGCAAATACCTTGATAATAGATATTTATTTTATGATGCCAATTTGTCTAGGAACTGCTGGAAAATGTTGGGCCTACTACAAAAAGTAAAGGTAGTGGTGATGATGACGACGAAGATTTGTCCGCATACAACTTCAGGAAATTTGCTGCAACGTATTTTATCAAAAACGTGAATCCTCAGTATTCCAAACGGCCATTGAAGGATTCACTTTTGGATTTGCCCACTCCAGATGACGTCATTGCGGCCCAAGCTTTGTGGGTAACGATTCTTCGATTTATGGGGGACATACCTGAACCTAGGTTTGAAAATAGCGTGAAGTCCAAGGAATCCATTATGACACAAGTTACACAGACCCTGAGCAGAAGTTTTGCTAACAGAAAAGAATATCAGGTAAAATTAATTATTCTAGTTTTCTGAATATAGATACTAGGTATAACTTACAGTAATTTCTGCACTTTTCTCTATTTCTAATCAAGTTTCACCTGTACAGATTATTGCCATTTAGTTTTTCACCTCTGCGTAAGACAGTGAAGTACCCGTTTTCTATCCTCGTTATACTAATATGGGTAGGTATGTCGTCACGGAAGCAATCTAACAAGTCAATTATGTATTATTATATTGCTAATCGCAGATATGTAGTAGATTGCAGTTGGAGTATGTACTGAATCATTTCTATTAGTACCTAGTGTCTATAGTATTATAATATGATTTCGAAAGGTAAACAATTACTTAGATATTGTCACGTATGCGGTCCCTGGACCCCGAAATAAATAAAACAATGCTTCCTCTTTGGAAATGAACAACGGTTTATTTATATTAAAATGAGGGTGTAAATGTCACTTAGACCTTATACTTATAAGGCGTAAGTGACATTTAACCGAGGGATGCTCATCTTGGTCTTCGGTCTGGTAGTCAGGGTGTCAGTTTGATCCTCTTAGCGAGTCTCAGATACTGACCCCTGAAGCCTACTAACCCGTGACGGTTTTGAAACACTGACGTTGACTCAGCAGGCCAACGTCGCGTTGCGAATTGTCACGTACAAAAATCGAAAGATAAAATACAGGCGACGTGTGGTCGTGCTGCTAATAAGGGAGAGTAACTAAAATAGACGCAAGCCCGATCCCAAGGCGGTGGATCTAATTTTGGCGCCCAACGTGGGGCCATTAAGTTCATGGCCATTAGCTTCTAGGTTTTTTGTCTGAGGCCTAACTTAATTTCGTGTGTGCTTTAGCAATAAAACACTTTTTTTTTGGTTTTAAGTTTATGTTGGACTATGTACATATGATATAATGAATTGTTTCGGTAGGTTAGGCGATATTTCCCCACGGTGCTCGATAAGTCATCCCAAGAACATGCTGCGGGCATAATGATTCGGAATGCTATGCTCGTAAGTGGCGACAGTTTTTGTTATGTGTACATCGTTTCCTTCGGTCCTTTCAACAGTTTCGAGTTTTGTCTTGACTCTTTCTGAGTTTTGCGGTTGGTTATTTCGTGGGAGTTCTGTGTACATTCGGTTTGGGCTTTAGTCCATCCACGTTTTTGGGAGGGTTGGATCGCGAGCAATTCCTCGTTTTATGGGTTTTCGAATGTACTGGGATGCGTGAGTTTTACCAGTATGTCTGCTTGGCTGTGGATTGAGCTGCAACGAGATTAGGCGATTGAGAAACAGGCAAACACTCTTCTCTTTTTAGAGGATGTCCTCCTGCGCTTGCGTTAGCCAATTTTCTTAAATAGGGTCAATTTTTGTATACAAATAGTGAGTTTGTATATCATTATAAGTCGTACATCGGGTACTTGTAAGCTCACTTGAAAACTCCTCAAGCTTTGAGAATATAGTTGAAAGTGACTGAATGGTTGTGTCGGGTTTTGTTTAGGTTTGGAGTCCTGTTGGTTTTGTGACAGGTTTCACACTTTGGTTTGTGTCTAATTTGGTGTGGCGCGTATCTTGCGTTCGCTCAGTTTTCCGATTTGTCTTGTTTCTTGATTTCTTTTGGGCATTACTTCTTCGCGGTCCTTGAGTTTTCTTACTCGCTACGTTTCGGTAGAGTTTGGTGAGTGCGAGAAGCTGAGTCTGACCTTCATTGGTGTACTCTACGGATTGGGGTAGTTGCGCATTAGGTCGCAAAGGTCTAGTATGTATCTCCCCTTTAGGAGAATTTATTCTCCCTTAAGAAGCCCTGTCCCAATTCACAACATTGTGTCAATTTTGTCCCCTTTGCCCTTCTGGGCTAGCGAACACTCACCATGTAAAATAAATCGGCCCAAGCTAGATATCGGTTAGTTCTTGGTGTATCTTGAGTGAATGTGTCTTTGTGTTTTTGGCTTTTGTCCCCTTCAGGGTCAGTTTTGTGCCCTGTTGGTTGGGACTGAAGAATACGTCATCGGTCATCTCTGCCTGTCGTAAAAGGCAACTGAAAGAACTCCGAACGGCCTCTTTGTCATCTGTCGAGTGTCAGTGGGTCTCGCAGCTCTTGATTGGTTGGTGGTGGTGGTGGTTGGAGCCAGTAAGCTTGTGTGTGCGGTCATGAGTTGATTCACCATTTCACCATTTTCAGTTATCTTGTGTTATTGTTGGGTTTTGGGTTTGTCTTTGAGCGACATTTGTCATTCGCATTCGTTTCCTCTGCTCAGCGTGGACTGCTGTTGGTCTTCTTGTGTGAGAGTATATATTTTACCTTACGGTTCGTGTTTGGGCCTAAGCCCTTCCGCATCTCTAGGTCTGTTTATTCAGAATCTCGTAGGTTGGGGCGAGATTAGATGTGGGTTTGAGTTCCGGTCACTCAGTTGGCTGTAGTTTTGGACAGTAACCAGTCGAAGGGCTTGGTCCATTGCTTTACGTTTGTTCACCTCGGTCTCCTTTTATAGGGGTTGTGTGTCTGGCAGTTGGCCTGTTGTCTTATCTGGGGCGAATCTCGGTGGGGAGTGTTTAAAATCCGTTTAAGTCCATTTTTGGTTTGGATTCGTGCTTTCAGAATATATTTTGCTTGCGGAGTCGTGTGTACCTGTCTTGGCCCCCCTTGCGCTGGTTACATCAGGCCGCCCTCCTGAGATTGCCGTCACGCTACACCACCAGCCGAGTGGCCAATTATCCTTCCGACTCCGGACAAGCAATTTCGAAGTGGAGGTTCGGTGAGTCCATTCCAATTATCTTCGAAGGGCTCTAGTGGCGTTCTGTAACACCCGGTATATAGCAGCCCACGTATTTTGCTGCCTCCCTACTGTTCTAAGGAGAAGATCCAACGCCCTGGAATCGGGCTTTCGTCTATTTTAGTTACTCTCCCTTATTAGCGGCACGACCACACGTCATCAGTATTTTATCTTTTGATTTTTGTACGTGACAGGATCGCGAAATGTTTCTCAATTACTAATAAAGAATGAATATTTTTTGGATAATTTCCCTATACTTGACAATATTTCTCTAGAATTCCCTCGCCTATTAAGTTATTCTATTTTTCTTCGCTAATAAGAACACTTATATATTATTAAAATGACGGATAACAGCGCCATTTTGCAGGATATAATAAAGGAAGAGAAAAAAATGGCCAGTTTAACTAAGGCTCAGAGGCAGAAATTAGTAAGCCTTACCTTGAAACGTAAGAACAAACTACTGGATGACGTCCGACACGGCCTAGTTGAAGATAATTTTGCCGCAGAAAGCTACAAAGAATGGCTAAATAACAGAAGAACGACCAATTTGGAGAAACTACACTTCATTATTGGTCACGGTATTTTGCGGCCAGAATTAAGGTAAGCCTTTCCAGAAAGCGCCCTATCTCACCGCACATTTACAGGGATGAAATATACTGCCAAATTTGTAAGCAGTTGACCAACAACCCAGCCAAAGCTTCCAGGGCACGGGGCTGGATACTCTTGTCTTTATGTGTGGGATGCTTCCCTCCTTCTGATAGATTCGTGAATTACCTTCGAGCCTATATTCGAGAGGGTCCACCAGGGTACGCTCCGTACTGTGAAGGGCGGCTAAATCGTACCTTTAAAAATGGAGCCAGGTCCCAGCCTCCGAGCTGGTTGGAATTAATGGCCACCAGAGACAAAAGTCCGATGAACCTTGAAATAACATTCATGGACAACACAACCCAAAGGGTGGAAGTAGATTCAGCGACGACCTCCGACGAAATTTGCAAACAAATTTCAATTGCACGAAATCTGCAGGACATTTTTGGATTTTCTCTGTTCATTACATTGTTTGACAAAGTCATGTCCTTGGGGAACGAAGGTGATCATGTCATGGACGCAATTTCTCAGTGTGAGCAGTACGCCAAAGAACAAAATCAGCACGAGAAAAATGCTCCGTGGAGACTGTTCTTTAGGAAAGAAATATTCACCCCCTGGCATGATGCGTCTGAGGATGCGGTGGCTACCAATTTAATCTACCATCAAATAATTCGTGGGCTAAGATTCGGGGAATATAAATGCCGTGCGGAGGGTGACGTTGCCTCATTGGTTGCCACCCAGTACTACGTTGATAATGGATCTCCGATCAATCCTCAAATTTTGCACACAAGAATCGGAGAGTACATGCCAACATATTTGGTAAAACAAGGGCAAAACAAATTAGATTCTTGGGAAAACAGCATCAAAGACGCCTTCAACAAATTGCTATGCGTTAAAAACAAATTACCCACAGTGAAAGCGCAAGAGTTTATCGTAAAATATGCCAAATCCAGTTGGCCAATACTCTTTTCTAAATTTTACGAGGCCTTGCAAACATCTGGACCACAACTCCCAACCAAGAATATGATAATTGCGGTTAACTGGACCGGGATTTATATGATTGACGACCAAGAACAAATTCTTCTAGAACTCACATTTTCTGATGTAACCTTCGTTTCCTTTGAACGAAATGGACAATCACCCCTGCAAAAATTCGTTTTAAATACTGTTAGGAATGAAGAGTACGAATTTTTGAGCCCAGATGCTCAAAATCTATGTTCGTTGATTCAATATCTCCTGGATGGGTTGAAGAAACGTTCTTTGTATGTAGTGGCTACGCAGGATTATAAACACCCTTCAAATGCTCCTTCCTTCCTTTCGTTCAAAAAAGGTGATTTAATTGCTTTAAAGAATGGCTTAAACGGAGAATCACTCATGTCAGCCACTTGGGGTTATGGAGAATGTCACGGGGTTCTTGGTGATTTCCCAACTGAGCACGTTTATATCCTACCAGCTCTTACCAAACCGCCTGATGATATATTAGAGGCATTTAAAAAGGAAGGGTTTGTCGGTGCTAAGAAACCTGCGGGATCAGTAGTATCAACTATGCAGAGGCTCAAGCTTTACACTTTAGCTCATTACGCGAATGATCATTTCAGAACAGGCAAACAGATCACCACTAACAAATCGTCGGTGCTTACCGCCGCTCGACGAGGTTCGCGTGAGGAATTGTGGAAATACACGAATGAACCCATCTATCAACCTCTTCTAAAGAAAATTTTATCCGATGAAGAAATGAGCAAAGAGGCATGTTCCGCTTTTACAGCGATCTTGAAATACATGGGAGACCTGCCAGCACAAAAAGCGAAATACAGTAACGAATACACGGATCAAATATTTTCAGCAGCCCTTAAAGATGATATGCTAAAAGACGAAATTTACTGTCAAATAATGCGGCAGTTGACTTACAACCGTCTCTCCATGAGCGAAGAACATGGTTGGGAATTAATGTACTTGGCCACCGGTCTTTTCATTCCAAGCACTTCCCTCCTTACTGAGCTGCACAAGTTTTTAACTTCTCGCCACCATCCATTTGTTGAAGCTTGTTTGCAAAGGCTTCAACGATGCCAAAAATTCGGCCCAAGAAAGTACCCTCCTTACTCGGTGGAAGTTGAGGCTATCCAGCATCGCAGTATGCAAATCTATCACAAGATTTACTTCCCAGACGATACGGATGAGGCATTTGAAGTGGATTCGGTTACAAGAGCTTGCGATTTGTGTAAATCCATCGGCTCTAGATTGGAGATCGATTCTACAGATGGCTTCAGCTTGTTTGTGATGATTTCTGACAAAGTGTTCTCCATTCCTGAAGATTACTTCTTCTACGACTTCCTGCATGAGCTAATCACTTGGATGCGTCAAACTAAACCCAGTTGGAACAGTGAGTTGTAAAATCTGTTGTCAAAAATTAATAGAAAATTTCCAGGTGCAGCTCCCCTTCAAGCGCAATATCAAGTATTTTTCATGAAGAAGCTTTGGTTCAACGCAGTCCCGGGGAAAGATCCAAATGCAGACGAGATCTTCCACTACCACCAAGAGCTGCCAAAATATCTTCGTGGATTCCACAAGTGCAGCAAACAAGACGCGATAAAGCTAGCTGCCCTTATTCTAAGGGTTCGTTTCGATAACGATCTGGTAGAAGTCCAGTCGGCTTTGCAACATCCGAAAGACCTAGTCCCTGCAGATCTGGTTAAAGCAGCAAGTTCATCCGAGTGGAAGAAGAGCATCTTAAACGAGTTCAGAAAGGGAAATGGTTCAACAATCGAAGAAGCTAAGACACAATTCCTTAAATATATTTATGAGTGGCCGACCTTTGGATCAACCTTCTTTGAAGTCAAGCAGTCAACTGAACCAACTTTCCCAGATGTCGTTCTGATCGCCATCAATAAACGTGGTGTCAACATTGTACACCCGCAAACAAAAGTAAGACTTCTCGTCTCTGTAAACTTAAATTAACTTTGGTCTCTTCAGGATATTTTAGCTACCTATGAGTTCTCGGAGTTGAGCAATTGGTCTTCTGGCAACACATTCTTCCACCTAACCATTGGAAATATTATGAGAAAAACTAAATTCTTGTGTGAAACTGCGCAAGGTTATAAACTGGACGACTTGATCACATCTTACACCGATTTTATTAGGAGTAGCAGCAAGAAAGAGAAAGGACGCGAAAAGCTGCTTCTACAACTGTAAATACTTTGTATATTTAGCTGCTTATTTATATTATGCAATAAGGTAACACTATGAGGGTAAATAATTTAATAAAAATACATAAAATAAGATGGGGAGACCCTTGAAAACCATCGATTGTATTGATTGTGAAGTTGACTTTAATTTAAAATATTTAAAGAGGGTATTAAGTATAACAACTCTCCAGGCCAGAATTCGTATCTAACACCAGAACCTACTAAAGAAAAAACCAACGGAAGATGTATATCAATGCGATGTGTATGCGTATTGATGCTTATTCACCTTGAATGATTCATATATTGAGATGTGCTTGATGGCTTTGGGCCTTTGGGTGCAGATTTAATCTGTACCTAGTAGTAACCGAAGCATATGCTGCATGATAATGGCATCGTGAGGGTGTGCCAATTTCAGGTGATGAAATTTTTTGCGTTCAATTAGTATCTTATTCCTGTTGTAGATAGGACAAAGGTCAAATTTTCATCAAGTCAATTTTTTGTGTTTGGGGTTGAAGGTGATAAGTGATAAGTTTCGGGGGTGCAATTTTTACCGTTCAATTATTATCCTCCACTAACAGTGGTTCGACTGTTAAATTTGTTTCATGTCAATTTATTGTGTGCTATTTTGTACGCTTAATTAGTATCCTCCAGTAACAAGTGGTCTAAGGGTTAAATTTCCTCCAAGTCAATTATTTATGTTTGAGGGCTGAAGGGTGTGAGTTTCGGAGGTGCAATTTTTCTTCCATTCAATTAATGTTCTACGGTAACAGGTGCTCCAAAAGGCTATTATATTTCCTTTATGCAAATATTTCATATTCGTAGGTTGAAGGGGGTGGTTCTCGGGAGTGCAACTTTTTGCGTTCAGTTAGTCTGTTTCTATTGTAGATAGGTCAAGGGTTAACTTTTCTCCAAGTAATTTTTTTTGTTTCGCGGTTGAAGGTGGTGTGTTCTAAGGGCGCAATTTTTTTCATTTAATTCAACTCTTTCACTTGTAGGCGGTCCAAGGGTTAAATTTCCTCCAAGTCAAATATTTGTGTTTGGGTGTTGAAGGGGGTGAGTTTGAGGGGTACAATTTTTTGTGTTCAATTAGTAAGTATCCTCAGGTAAGAGGTGGTCCAAAGGTTAAATTGTTTCCATTTCAATTTTTTGTGTTCGGGGGCTGACGGGAGTGGATTTTGGGGGTGCAATTTTTTACGTTCAATTAGTTTCCTCCGGTAATAGATGTTTCAAGAGTTACATTTCCTCTGAATATTTTGTGTGTTTCAAGGTTGATGGAGTTGAGTTTTTTTTGAGTTTTAACCTCCCCATTCCACTTCACCATTAAAAAAAAGGGGAGGTTACCTACTACCACTAAAATTTTCGAATTTGAGATAAGACCGGATCTATACGTTTTGAGGTCTCAGGAACCCAAAAAAGTGATTTTTAAAATGTGTTTGTGTGTATGTACGTACGTACGTTCGTTCGTAAACACGCCATGGCCCAGACTACTCGACCTATTTGGCTGAAATTTGGCATTTCATAACCCAACTTAGACCTGAAAAGCTTTTGAAGCCAATCGTGCAACCAGAAATGCCATTTTGGCACATTCACTTTTAAATGCAAACCCCCATTTTCACGTCACCATAAGAAAGGCCTTAAGATTGTGCTTTCAAATATGTATTCACCTTTTGACCAAAAACTACAAAGATCGAGATTTTTATCGGACCTTAAAATCGCCCCTGAACCGATTTGACTGAAATTTTGTACATTGGGATTGTATTACACGTCCAAAAGCTAAAGTTTTTTTTGATTCAATCGACCCACGGAAAATGTCGTTTTGGCACACTTTCCAAATTTAAAATTAGGTATTCTTTCATTTAACCATCCAAAACAAGTTTTTGAGAGATTTATTACTATTATTATCAGAAAGGTCCTCAAATTTTGGTTTTAAATAAGACAAAATTTATTCGCAATTAGTTCCCTTTGGGTAGAAAAATCGAAATTTTGTAATAACACTGAAACCACGTTTATAGCCCAAACTAATGGATCGATTTGTCCGAAATTTGGTACATAAAGGTTAGGTGATCCGTTGAAGAGCTGAAAGGCTTTTGGGAGCAATTGGTCCACGGGAAGTGCCATTTATGCATATCAACTTTAAAGTCTTAAACGCGTTGGGGAGGTCCCAGCCGCTTCTCTGCTGCTTTTTTGAGTTTTTTTTTCTAAGGGCGCAAAATATGCTCAAAAGTTTTTTTGGACCATTGATAGCAACCTTGTGTAAAATTTCGAATTTCAACCTCTAATCTCCACCCCATCTGTCCCATATCTTGCAGAAAAACCATTCCCCCATCAAGAATTATCAAAATATGTGTGTGTGACGGGTTTCAGACCTCCACGGCGTGCAACATATTTGCGAAGTCTTCATATTTTTGTGGTTTTCAACCCCTAAACTTCATCCCCCAAAATTGGCACCCCCTCACCTTCTCTCTTAGAAAATGTTTTTCATCGTGATAAAAATGCAAAACATAAAAATTGCTGGTTTATTATCCGCGTATAAAAAATCTACTATATCAGTCCAAAGAAATAAAATCAATATTTGTAACAAAGCCCATGCCACTTCGGCTGTTCTTGTGGAACTATTAGGCTAGCATGGTGACCATCATATTCCACATGCACACCAATTTGAGGAAACATTGCAACCACAGGATGGCTCACTTCGTGTGAGAATACGTGGTAAGCTACCCAATCCTCCAAATGATGTTCTTCAACTGGTACCGGTTGCCCATCAATATGAATTTCGTGGGTGTCATCATGAGGTATTATTTCAAATACATGAGAATGGTCGATTACCTTAACTGCCTAAAGCAAGAAACTCAAATTACTATTTACTTATTTTTATCGTTCACTTACAATTTTATCTTCAGTTACGTGTTTCACCAAAACAGCCTTTTGCGGATTTTGGACAGCGTCGGCAAGATATGTGGTCCATTCATCTGGAACAGTTTTTTTCACGTAATTATGGTTGTGTAGGTGGTGGTCATGGTGAACGTCACAGTGGTCTACCATCCCCAAATCATGCAACTGCACGAACCAATGTGAATAAGTGCTGGTATCAGGGTAAATTCCCAAATGATGCCAGTATTTTGTTGGAATTGCCGTCAAGTTGTGTATTTGTTGCGACGTGGTAACTTGTATGTCGATTTCATGCCCCTGCATGGGATAAACAACATCTACTTTAAACTTATGATCCTCCATATTTTGATCGTGTTCGTCGTCATACGTGTAATGATCTATGTAGTGACCTTTCAGAGTCTCCCAATAATCAGTAACGATCTTCTTAAATTCAGTTGGAACTTTGCTAGTCTTCACATTGTACACGTTATGCCTCAAACTCGTATGAGAGTACAAGCAGTTGATGGTATGGAAAGGTTTAACGGCGTGAGGAATTGGATACATGCAAGTACCATATTTATGGTGTTCGTGGTCTTGTTCCTGTGATCGTTCACCAGTCATTGTTACGTCTATAACAGTATCGTCTTTAACACATTTGCCATCAGGAGTTTGACTCATAGCAACATTAAGATGCCCAGTCACTCCCTTCTTGGTCCACTTTTTCACCCCCTCGACACAGACTTTGTAATCCTTTTGTCCAGGAATTATCCTCGTAAAGTGCATCTTAAGATTGTTTACGGTATGTCCGGGGTTCATGTCTAAAACGGCATTGACATCCCAAGTCTTCAAAGTCTGCTCTTTGTTTTTGACAGCATATGTTATGCGAGTGTTCCATTTTGCACCATGGGCGAACGCGTAATCTTCACCAATGGTCTCCACGTTGGCACGGACAGACAGGTCTATGTTGCTGACAGCGTGTTCGTGGCTCGGTTGTACTTTGACCATTATTCCACAAACACCAGCGGGTGGCAACAAACTCATAAAGCTGTGCGCGTGTGCGTAAGATGCTACCGCGTGTGACAATGGAGTCTCGAAATTTTTGGATTTTTGTTGGATAAAGTGATGTACCATTTCCTTGAAGCTGCCGTTCGACACGTGGTGGCCACAATCGTAGGCGGTCACGTGCCAGTTCTGGCCTGTAGTTAGGTCGTCGTGATTTACAATGGTGTACTAAAAAAATGAGAATATTTAGTCGAACAGTGCAAACGAAAAAAGTACTCATTCGCAATACTTACGTCTCTACAAATGTGGAGTTGCTGGAGGGAGAAGAAGAAAATGAAGGGGTAGAAGAAGACGGAGAGAAGGAACAGGATATAGAAAGTACCGAAATAACAAAAGAGGAAGTGAAGAGGCAGATAGAAAAACTGAAAAAAGAGAAAGCACCAGGAAGGGATGGGATAAGAAATGAAGCGTGGATTTACAGTACGGAAGAGGTGATAGACAGATTATTAGAGACTTTCAATGGAGTATGGAAGGGAGAGGGATTTCCCCGGCAATGGAGGGCGGGCGTAATCTGCCCTATATACAAGAAAGGAGATGCAAAAGAAGTACAGAATTACCGGGGGATAACCCTGAATACATTGTACAAATTGTATGCAATGATACTAGGAGACAGAACGAAAGGGGAATTAGAACGGAAGAAAAGCTTGCCAGATGGCCAGTCAGGTTTCAGAATGGGGAGAGGTACCATGGACAACGTCTACATATTAAACCATATAGCAGGAAGAGAAAAAAGAAAAACGTGAAGATGTACGCGTTGTTCGTGGACCTCAAAGCAGCGTTTGATAGTGTAGACAGGGGAAGATTGTTGGAGCACATGAGAGAAATAGGATTGAATGGGAATCAGATAAGAAGGATAGAAGAAATATATGAAGAAACAAAGAATGTAGTTAGAGTGAATGGAACAGCCCAACACTGTTTACAATTTTTATAAATGATATTGATGAGGTGTTCAAAAAGGGGCAGGCAGGAGGGATTGTGGTGGGCAAAGAGAAAGTGTGGTGTTTGGCGTATGCGGATGACCTGGTGATCGTAGCGAATGAGGAGAGAGGGATGAGAGAAATGATAAGAATTGCAGAGAAATATATGAATAGAAAAAAGTTGGAAGTAAATGTGGAAAAAACCAAGATAATGGTTTTCAGGAAAGGAAGAGGGTGGGCAAAAGAGAATGAATGGAAGTGGAACGGGAGGATAATAGAGCAAGAAAGAGAATTCAAATATTTAGGGTAGGTATTTAATGAAAGAAACACAACGAGAGCCCATGTAAGAGAACTGGTTAAGAATCAAATAAGGTGGTACGAATGATCTGGGGGATAGGAGAGCGAAAGTTTGGGCATGATTTTAAGAGGAGGGGAATGATGTTTGATAGTTCAGTGAAAAGTATGTTGATGAATGGGGAGAAATATGGGGGTAGGAAGAACAAGAGGAGGTGGAGAAAGTGCAGGAAAACTATTTCAAGTGGGTGCTGGGCGTAGATAGAGAGACATCGGGGTAAATAATAAGAGAAGAAACGAAAAGGAGCAAGTTGAGAGTGGAGACAGGTAAAAGGGCGGTGAAATTTGAGGACAGAATGGGAGAAAGGTTGGACTGTATGATATTACAGGAGTGTTGGAAGGACAAAAGGAGAGAAAAAGAAGAATGGAAGGAAAGACAAAAATATTACGAGAGAAATGGATACACATGGAAAGATATCAAACGACGAAAAGAACAGGGAGGGGAGATGGATCAATGGAGCGATGTGGGAGAGAGATAGAGACATAGATATACAAGAGAGGAGAACAAGAATAAACGAATCAAGGTATAATGCAAAGTATAAGGACATCATATGTGCGGGGGGGCTACCGAGTTACTTGGACAGAGTGAGTGCGAAAGAAAAAAGAATGATAGCGAGATTTACATGCGGGAATGAGGAGAGAGAAAACAGATTCTGCTTGGAAGAGGAAGGGAGAATATGCAGAGTATGTGGAGAGGCAAGAGAGACGATAGAACATATGCTGAGAGAGTGCGAGAGCATGAGAGCCGAGGAACGGGAGAGAAAATGGATATTGAACGAAAGGGGAACAGGAGGGAACAGCAGGAATAATACTTATTTTTGGTTTCAAACTTACATCATTCCTATATTCATTCCCGTTGCTGACAATGACAAACTCTTTCGAATTGGGACTGGATTGTGCCAAAACATTTTTGTGCTGATCATCCTTAACAAAGACCATTTGCTTCACGTGAGTTCTGAATCCCGCTATGTTCGAGCGTTCATCGTTTTGCTTCTTCCAAGACACTTGCAAAATCTTCTGCTGAGTATTCAACGTGACGTCCCAATTCAAAGGTAGAACCGCATCGAACGCATGGTAACGATTCACTCCATGCCAGACATTCGCAATGGGGTTGTAAACGGATAACCCATGGCGGATATGCGCCCAATTCACATACTTGCTACTAATATGGACATTTAATACGTTGTTTTGAACTTCCTTTTGGGCACTAACGTCGTTTTTATGCACCACTGGAGCAAGGTACTCCCAGTGGGACGGAACACCGAGATCTGTCGGTATAACAGCTTTATGGAATCTGTTATAACTCACGTGCAATATATTCTTAGTAACTGATTGCTTGCTGGTTCCACTGAAGAAGTCGATCACGGAATTGATTTCGTGCAAATTATGTTCGTCGACGTAGAATGAATTCATGACGTGCTGATGTTTGATTAGGCTTACCTCAATGTGGATTTTACCTTGCGTGCTTTTTATTTTACCCTCGCCCTTTTTGAGCCAATTTACGACATCCAAATCCTCCACTTTAGCACCGTGTACTTTAATGTACACGACGTAATCTTCAACGTAATGATTGAAAAGTTGAGAATAGCTTTGCAAAGTTAGCAAATACGATTGATTCGTATTCACGAAATACGTTTGCAAGTTTCCACTGAAACCGAAAGTTTCATCTTTGTAATCCACCTGTTGAACAGATGAAGTTCCATGGCTTGGCGGGTGGGTAAATTTCATAATTTGAGCAAGTCTAACTTTGAAGTGTCGATGGCAGGGTTCATGGGACTGCTTAATTGTGTTCACAAGCGTGTAGTGGAAATGATAAAGCTCGTCGTTTGGTTCTGTTAGCATGTACCAATAAATATTACCTAATCTTGCGGCGGATGGTTTCGACTCCATGATGAAGTAGTAAGCGGAAATCCTCAGTTCGGTGTGTTCCTGACGATTTGTGAATATTGGCCATAATAATTCCACAATGCTGTTGGGATCAGGGTCTGCGAGCAAAGCAGGAGCGACTGACCACAATGCCAGAAGTCTAAGATGATGGCTATGCCACCAATCTCCTTTAACAGCTGGTGCCATATGATGAACGATACTTGGCAACTTCATATTGAACAAACCGTGCATGTACACCTGTTGCAGCTTAAAATCCTGAGAGGATCTGATTTTGTTGACAAATTTCACGACGTATTTTTCATAATATTTCGACGCTTCGTGGTAATCGTCGGTGGGTTTATCATTGTAATTATAATCGCCGTGAACTTCATGATTTTGCTGAACCTTGACATCTTCTTTATAAGTTTTATAAACTAAACTGGCGAAGCTTAAAATAGCTACTTTGCGTACGTCCCAGGGTACGTTATTTTCGTCTAAATCGATAATTTCTTCCAGTTCAGTCAATAAAGAATGCGTCGGTACTACAACATTTTCGGGGAAATGCTGCAACATATGGACAGCGTCATAATCGTTAACTTGCTTAGTAACGACTAATTTTTTGATCAAATGAGTTGATGCTTTGGTTCCAACTAGAGGAAGAATCTGATGAAAAACTTTGATAACTTCGCTGTGATGAGTCCCTGATTTTTGGGTCAATGTAGTATGCAGCTCTTCTAATTTATGAGTATTATATTGAGAAAGAAGTCTTTGAACCCGGTTGATTAATTGACCATGCTTGGTATCCGGCTGATGGTTATGAATATGGTTCTGCTCTAAATACTGATGGATTTCTTCCAACATTTGCAGAATTTCAGGTGTGACTTTTGGGTAATTGACAACATGACGACCAAGAGTATGATCAGGCTGACTTTCATCGTTCGTGCTATCGTGGAAATGATAAGTCAAATGATTTTCGAAATGTTCGTCTTGAATTTGAAGCTGCTGTTGAATGGGTTTAACTTCCAGCAGTTGATATGTCTGGTTAACCAGAACATACTGGGCATCTGATTGAGCTTTATGTGGAAAATAGAAAATTCCACCATCAGCTTCAATAAATTTGATGATATGATGTCCCTCATGCTTTACTATGTGATAACGCTTTTGACTATCGTGAGTAATCACTTCTTCGTAACCAATATCACAATGACTCGGCTCTGTATTTGTGAAAAAATTGTGATATAAATGACCGGAATGGTGCATGTCATGCAATTTGTGAACAGAGATCTCGTCGCCGTGTGGATTAATATTGTAATCTACTTCGCCATAGCCGTAAATAGAGTGCTCTTTTGTTACAAACGCATGGGGAGTCTGATGTTGTACAACTGTACCATGAACCTGAAGGATGGTAGCAATAGCCTTCTTGATGTTGCGAGTATATTCTTTTTCGTTCTTTTCTGTAACGATACCAATCGCTAACCCATTAGGATCATGAACGATTTTGAACACGTGCTCCAAATCTTGAACTTCTGGAGGTAATGGAATGTCATGGCTCTGGTGTTCATGGACGTGATCTTGCACTCCAGTGTACAACTTATGCTTGATATTGGAAATTTTAACAAGGGTGGCATTTTGATTGGCTTGAACGTGGACCGTACCGTGGAGGGAAAATTGAGACACGTATGAAGCCGGGAAATGAGTACCAGCTTTGACGAGCGCGTTCCATTCGTATGTCACCTCCTTGTCCCATGGAACCAAGGTATTGAATGCTTGGCACGTGACCAACAGTGCTGTAGGGAAAACAAACGGGTAATAATTTAGGAATTGCTATTATGTATTAATAAGTCCTATACATACATACATACATACATACATACATACATACATACAAGATGTTCCATTCTTGTTGCATTTGTAAATAAGTGAATAAATAAAAATAAATGTTGTCTCAAAAAAGTCTCTCAATAGGTGCTTTCAGATTAATTAATGCTAAAATGTTTCTACCGAGTTTTCATAAATGTGTGTAACAAATGCGCTAAAGTTCAAAGGAAAATCTCTTCAATCAAAGACTCCTACGACGTTATAGACCTTTATAAACACCTGCAGCATTTCTAATCAGGAGGAAGCTATGAGTGTTCTAAAAAATAAGAATCTGGTAAGTATCTATTCAAATTCAGTGGTATCTATAGCAGCCATATCTCTTTGCGCGAACGACAGAATCTCCTACAGTTTATTTGTGAACAAATGGCTACTCTCCATTCGTTTTCCATCGAAGTGACAGAACGCTAAAATTTGAATTTTAGGTTGGTATGAGGAAATTTTGCAAGGAATTTTACTAACAGGTGAGTTGGTATACCTAATGGAAATGAAACTTTTGTCTTACGCACAGATGAAAAAATTCCCCCGTTGTCGTATTTTGAATTTTGAGTTCAATGTGAATACCTACAAAAATAGTTTGAAAAATTACCTTTCGGATAGCCTTTACTGGTAACAGCTGGTATTAATTGTATTAGCGGTAGCAATTATTTTAGTTGTGACGTAGGACAAAAGTTTCATTTCCATTAGGTATAGAGGCGATTTCAATGCTATACGCCAGAAAACATGACAAATGTCGAAATTATGCAATTGCTCTGAATTGGCCCAAAATGGCCTTTGTGTGCGTGCAGTATTGAGTAAAGTGCAAAGAAAAATATGCACGAAAAAGCCTCAGGTACGTTTATCTGTGACACTGCGGCTAACAATAAAAATAAACCCTGGAAGATTTGGGTTATGTAATGTTTTTGCTTTCCCGCAAAATTTCGATGAAATTGTCAAAAGTACAGGCCCTTACAGATTAGGGTTGTACAGTTCCAGAAAAAAATTAGTGCTGCTATAGAAAATCAAAGGACTTTAGATACTTCATTTTCCATTTTCAGAAAAATGTTGGCCAGCAATTCAACAAATCAACATTAAGGAACATCAAGATAAGCAACAGAAAAAAACTTACCAAGCAACAGCCCTGCTTGTGTCAGCACCACCATTTTACTGACTGAGTTCTTCTTTGTAGCTTCAGTGCTTATAAATGTTCTTATTTACTCCACCTTATAATTAGCAATATTTTCCGTTGTTTATCAATAGTTGCTAATAACTAAGGGTAAATTCGAGATGACCCAATGCTGATTTCTTTCTGCATTGAACTGCCATGAACTGTAATCTAATAATTTACCTACACAAACATGTAAACAGCATAATAACGTGTTTTTTTATATAAAAAAAAAATTCTTTGATAAAAGTTCAGACGATATGAAAATGTGGATAATTTGGTATTTCTGAATTAAGTATATTTTTAGACCAGACGAGGCAAATACGATATCTAGGTGGACAAATGAGAAAAATTGCTTTTGTAAATGAGTGGTTAAAGTTGTTTACATAAACTGATAGGTAAGACATTGATACTGTCCACTCAATTGCAATATTCACAGTAGGCCATTACGGTATGTCAAAAATTTTCTTATTATTGGTATATTTCGAAAGATAATCACATTTGTTGTTATTTTTATTCAAGTATTTCACTTCAAAAAGCAATTTAAAAAGCCCCCGGAAGATGTATATCAATGCGATGTGTATTCCTGTAGATGTTTATCACGTTAATGTGTATGCAGGGGCGGCTGGTCTTACTGGTGGAATCGGGTGCAGATTTTATCAATCTGCACCTAGTAGTAGTGCCTCCGCAGACGCACAGATGTGTCAAAAAGGCGAAATATAAAAAATTTGTTGTATAAAATCACGCTGTTATGCAATTAAAACTTTTATGGGGGTTGAAATACCTACTTATATCTACCTATTGTGAGGGATACTGGAAAATTGTGAACAGTAAACTAAGTCCCAAACGAGTTCAATTTATTACCGATCAAAAACGAATAAATTACGCGAATTTAGCATTTGGGGGGTTGAAATATTGCGAAAGGGGTCGAAAAAGTGAAAAAGGCAAAACATAGTCTAATTGAAAAAAATTGGCAGTCTCGGAGACGGTAGAAACTTCTACTTTTTCACAGAATTTGTAAATGTAGCGTGCGGGCGGTTGTCGATGGCTGATGCGCCCGGCGCTCCTTTACCAAAATCTAAAATACAAGTTTTTCACCCCTAAAATGACATTTTTCGAAAAAATGGAACTACCGTTTTCGATCCGGCAATGCAACAGCTATGGAATTCGATAATGATAATATGCCCTTTTGCTAAGAAAAATTCAAAATGAGGCCTTTTTGTACCGAAAATGGAGATTTTCTAAAAAATTGCACTACGGTTTTTGATCCGGCAATACAACAGCTGTCGAATCTGATAGCAAGAATATGCTTTTTTGTAAAATACATGGAAACAAGGGCCCTCTTGCCACTAGAATGAGGTTTTTCGAAAAAATGGCACTCTTTTTTGTAAAATAAATGGAAACAAGGGCCCTTTTGCCACTAAAATGACATTTTTCGAAAAAATGGCACTAAGGTTTTCGGCTTGAAAAAAAATCAGCTATCAAACACGGTAATAAAAATATACAGTTATGCATAGATTTTTTTTCACGGTCCCATTTTTTGGCCAAAAGGGCAGAAGTGGGCGAGAAATGGGCGTTTGCATTTAAATTTTTAAAGTTTATGTGCCAAAAAGGCACTTTCCGTGAACCGATGTGGCCCAAATTTTAATCAGCACCTACAAATCTCCCACTGAACCCTTGCGAAATTATCATATTTTTTGTGGTTTTCATCCCTTAAATTTCATCCCCCGAAATTGACACTCCCTCACCTTCAACAGAATTGAGGGTCGAGCGTGCATACCAAACCAAGTTTCAGAAAGATACCTCCACTAGTTCTCGAGTTGTTGCAATTAATAGTTTTTCGGTTTCTCACCCCTAACTCCTACTCCCGTGGTCCGATTTGGCCCAAACGCAATCCCCGCCGAGATTTTCAGGGTATACATTTGTGTACAAAATTTCAGCTGTTTGCCAACCCGTTCTCAAGTTATCCGACGGACAGACTAGACGAGCGAGCGAATTATCAAAGACAGGAGTACCTCCGCATTCTGCTACGGCACTAAAGATTGATGACGTATGTGCTAGCGATCTCACCTTTCTGTACAATCTCTTGATGTAAGAACACAGATGACAGTTGTGTCATTTGTTAGATTTGATATTGAAGCAATTAAACAGGAATGAAATGAACAGGTTGGCTCGTACTTGTGAGAATGTAGCTTATACGTCACCAAAATAAATATTTCATTTTATGACCTTGGGACTAGTTTATATTCAAAAATTCATAAACACGTCAGAGCTCATTTTATAAAAGGTCTTTCAATGAATCAGAACAATAATTCGAAGGTAAGTACCGTAATTTCCCATTTATATAAAAAGACAAAAAAGTTTGTACCGTCTGCGACACTGCCATTTATAGTATTTTTATTTATAAACAGTGATCAAAAACATTTCAGATCTAGTAGCCCTTGACGTGAGAGACGTAGGGCGTAGACTGCGGAAATTATCTGAATACGTCACTATCTTGAGTGCAAATTTTAGCAGTCTACGCCCTACGTCTCTCACGGCAAGGGCTACTATATCGGAAAAATTTTTGTTCACAAGTTATTAGGGTTTAAACTAATTTCCAATTATTATGAAAATAGTAGAACTGGACATTTATCTTACTTAGGTAGGTAATACCTATATGATGTATATTATGCATTTTATTTGTATTGTACCTACTTAAATATTTTATTTCAAATCCTGCTGCAATAAATCTTTGAATAGAACTGTCATGGAATAGTCCTCGCCCCATTTTTCTCGTTTCCATAGCAACGCTATGACAAGTACAAACATATCCTTGTCCTGCAATGCAGTTTTAATTATTGTCAAAGCTCCCATTATTTTTAATACAAATGGGAGACAGTGCCACTTTAAGTCATGATAACGAGCAAAGGTCAGGTTTAATCATCTTTGCGTTGATAATAATGAAACCAACTTTTAGGACGAAGAGCTGCAATACCGCTTGCTCTTCAAATTCCAGTTGTTTTTTCCAAAAACGAAAACCGATCAACCCCTTGGCAGCATCCCTCCGAAGCACCTCCAGGAGTACTGGAAATGGCGTGCGACAGCGAGTCCTCTCAGCTAAACTTCTTAGGATGAAAAGCGTGCAGAATCAATTAAACGATGCCAATTTCCACCTGGCTGTATGTAAAATGTCAATTTTAAATTAAGGAAATAATTAATTTTTAGGAAGTTATGAGGGAGAATCAAGCCCTTAAAATTCTACAAAAAAGACAGGACCGAGCGTTGTCAAAGTAAGGCAAATTTTATGATGGAAAGACTAATGTTTCGGTTTAAGGTACGAAGGCACTCAAGCCGAGCTTCCTAGGCTCATCAAATCACACGAGGAAGAAATTCGCATTTTAACGGAAAAGAATAAAGTTTTAAGAAAAAGCGTTAGAGAACTTGGAGATCAACTTAAACATAAAAGCGATGAATTGACAAATTTGCAAGAGCTATTAAAGCACTATGAAAAACTGGATAAAGATCGGCATCTTCTGCAGAGGGAGAAACTCCTGGAGGAGCTTGAAGACTATAAAAGTAAATTGCAAAAAGCCGACGAAGAGATCGTTATATTGAATAGAAAATTATCACTCGAAAGCAAAACTTCCAAACAAAGACTGAATACGGAAATGGCGAAACACAAACAATGCCAACGAGATTTGGCAAAAGCTTTAATGGATGTTGGAAAACTAAATAAACTCGTTGATGCAAAACCGCAGAAACGGTTTGCCAATTTGATGCAGCGCCAGGCGGTTTCTTTAATTAATTTGAACAAAGGAGACGACGGACAAAGTGAAGTAAAACTGGAGCCTATTATAACAACAAAAACCGATATTGTTAAAGGACCAAAAAGTATCTTAAAGTGCCCTTCTGAAAATATCAAAGCGAGGCTATCGAGAAGCGAGGATAAAATCAGTTCTTCGGGAAGCGAAAGCTCGCTGGAGAAAAGCCGCCCTAATTCCTCGCATAAACTGAAAAAAATAGAAATTGACCTACAAAACACCATCAAAAAAGTGGAAAAGAACGAGGATAGCCAGGAAATAGACAAAAGCATAGGAGATTATTGCCTAAAGGCCATTGAGTCAGTGAAAAACTATGGTCACGTAATAGACAATCATAGGGAAAACTTGGAAAATGCGAGGGCCGATACGAACATCCTAGTCGAATCGGTCAAGGAGGCGGAGAATTTAGAGATGAAGCTGAAACGTTCCACTCTTCTTTCGGCGCTGGACGATGATTTAAATGAAGAAAATTTGAATTTCGTCACGCAAATATTAACGGAAGAATTAACGTTTCAGAGGAAATACAAGAAAGATAAGGATGAAGATCGAAAAGATCCAGGGATAAATGAGAAGAAGAAACTTTTGGCAACATTGAGGGCGATTGATAATGGCGATAACGTAGATTCATTTGATCAGGGGTCAGAGAAGAACAATAAATTAATGAAGGAGCTCTTCGGGGAGGACGGGGTTTGATTCAGGGTTATTTTTATTGAAATTATATATTGCATGTTATTTTGTTAATATAGTTTTAGTAAATATATTTTACGGGAAAATTATAAATGTGATTATAAACCTGGTGATGTTTTTATTTCGTCCATTGTCTCAAAATTCAAAATCATGGGCGAAAGTAGGTATACAACTAGTAACAACTACAACCAGGGTCCCATTCAGAAAAGCTAGGTAATATGTAGCCAACAAGATCATTATTTCCCATTATTATTGGGACTTTCAGCAAAACACATCCTAATTATGCGATTAGAGCAGGTTCCTACAATGTTTACGTAGTATGTACCAGAAAATTTCATTTCAAATAAAAGTTGTTATTGGCTGCTTTTCAACCCTCCCCCTTAAAGGGTCGCTCTTAAATAAAAATTTTCAATTCTAAATTCGGGAAGTTGGAAACCAGAGGATTGACCTTGGAGGATTTTACAAATTCTTGGCCAAGTAAAAAAGTGTGTCACTGACGCACCTGGGCCAATACGCAAGTCGGTACCGGTGACGTCAGTGAATGTAGAGCGATCTTTTTCTCGGTACGTCTTGGTCAACAGAAGAACCAACCTCAAAACCGAAAACATGGAGAGACTGCTTGTATGTAGTTATAACAGATCTATAACCTTAACGCTTTACGGTTAAGGGGCTGATTCCAAGTTAATTTATGTAATGTAAATACATAAGTCTGATTAGTACGATTTTTCAGATTTCTGCGTCTTATTTATAATCGAGAATTATTTTTATGTTGAAACAGAGTTTTGTCGGTATGTTCTAATGAGGACACTTCGTTTCAGCTTTATTGATTTCTTCATGTATTTCCTCGATAGTGAGGTGCAATTATTATGACTCGTATTATGATTTTGCCAGAAATCTAAAGATTCTAGAAATATGTTCCTGCTAGCGCCATCTTATTAGTTCTGCACCTAATCAAACTTATGTCGTTACGCCATGATATTAAATCAACTTGGAAATTAGACCCTAAAGCTTGAATTCTAATTGATGGTATAAAAATTTACGGTACCCATAAAATAGTTAGGCGCGTAACTTTAAGATGTCGCTGGCGGTCAAAACAAGTAGATTTCTTTAATTTAACTTGAAGTAATAATCAAGGAAGTAATTAAGGAAATTACTTTTTTTGACCCCCATCTTATGATGATTTTCTTATTGGTTATTGTTCATTTTTCATTGCTGGATCGTAATCCACCTGTTTCCCCAATAGAAAAAAGTCTTTTCCGGTATAGGAAATTTAAATTAAAATCAAAAATCAGGGCAACAACACCACAACTAGGGTTTTTCTTCGTGCTCAGTATCTTGCCTGTGTCAGATTGGCATTTTCCAAAAATGCCGCGTAAACTATTCGCGAAAATCAGCTGCTAATAGATGGCAGTGCTAAACCACAAAATGGCGGTCTCACCCCATTGGGGAGACGGAAGTGAGAATTCTAACGTGTCGTGCCTGACAGTGTCAGTTGGTGACATCAGTGACATCGATACGTGGATTTTTTAAAAGCCAAGTTTTCCTGGATTTACAACGTTCCACTTAAGTACACAAAACGTAAAATTCCACAGAATTATTCCCAAAATTTCGAGTCAGCGAGAGGATGTCTCCTAACAAAACTACTACCTAACCTCGCAACTGACAACTGACTGACGTAAGCCGAAATTATGATGACGGACGTTTAAAAGTATTTCCGTATCCTGTCTCTCAGTGTAGTTAAAGTATTGCCACCAGATGTCAGACACTTTGCTGATTTTCGCGAATAAAGTTACAAGGGGTCAAATGTCAATAGATTTTACTTTTCTAAGAGTCGCGGTGGATATTTTAAATTTCCGCGTCTTTGATTTTGCATCAATTATTGTATTGCTCATCAAAAAAGCGTTCCCTTTCAACAGGCCCATGAAAAACCGAAAATTCATTCGGAAACTTTGTACTCAGCATCAAATGCGCATTACTTTTTAGGTAAAATATAAATATCATATATAACACCACTGATTTTCATAATAAAATTACATGGATTGTGGTTGACGTATAACTACACCGTATTGACGCATGCGCAGTTTGGGCATGGAATATTGTCCAATAGAATTCAGGCCTAAGTCGGAAGCACAGAGACTTAATCTTAATCCCAAAACGGTAAATTGAGGTGAAAAGGACCACATAGGTACCGAGTACCGAATGTTCATTTGAAAACTTTCCACCCTATCTCGTAAACTGAATGAGGCAATGAAAATTCGTTCGGACAGGTCACTTTTTATTTCGAGATGGACACTTAAATCCGTGCGTAGTGATATTATATAATGCACCCCTGAACGTCCAGCAACCCCAACTTTGAAGTTTCATGTGATACATGAATTGAAAGCTTTCATTAGAAATTCAATGATGCAAAGGTTTTTTCCATTTGGCCACCTCCAGCGCCCCGCCCCCTATGCCAAAACTATGTAAAAATTTTTGAAATTCATCCACTCATTCAAAAGTTACACTGAAGAACATATGTATAAATGCGTTCTGTTTCTGTATGTCTACAAAACATTATTGTTCTTGCTGTAACTTTTTAAGGATTCGATGGATTTCAAAAATCACTTTACGGAGTATTTCTTGTACTTTAAAATCATACGTCACAAACTCACAAAGGGCCTTACCGCAATTTAAAATTTGCCCATAGAGATCGGCTGGAGGTGGCCAGGAGGCATCTTTCGACCCATACCCATAAGAAATTTTCTTTCTAGAATGAAGTAAGGAACTGTCCCATGAACTTGTTTACGATATTTTGATGTCTTTTGTCGCAAATTTTGGAGCCCTGAATCAATAAAAAGCCATTTTTTTCAAAAAGGGCGCATTCTATCGATGTCAAACAAGAGTACCATTTTTACTTAAAAAACCTCGAATTTTCAGATTTTGAAATCAAATTTGAGAAAAAACTACTTACAAAAATAATTGAGTAAATTTAGTCCTAAGTCCCTTCTGTACGAGACGCTTATGATCAAAATTTTAAAATTTTCTCCACAGTAGTAAATTCAGCATCAACAGCTACAGATACCAAATTTCACGTTGCTATCTTTAACCGTTTTGAAGAGATTTAGAAAAAAACACTCTCAAAGTGGCCCCTTAGGACTTATTTTTCGACATATGTATGTTCATAGGGACTTTTTTTCATATTTTTCATAGAAGAATCTACTAGTAAAGTTTTGACCACTAATTTCGGGATACCCTGTATACGAAAACTCTGAAATTCAACTGACGCTTTCTGAACCTCAACTGGAGAAGGTATAACCTTGTAGTTTATTATTAAACCCGGCTCTGGTAGGAAGCTCAACAATAAATTATACCTACAATACCCATCATTTACTCATGTCACACTGCCACTACATAGCCACAAGCGTAGTTGGTTGAAACAACTTCACTTCCTTGAAGTTTATTCCTAGCAGAATAATGGTAATCTTTAAAACATCATAGCCCAACTCAGAACTCCCAAGTTTTCCCTGTCAGTAAATGACGTCACCACAGACGTTTCAATGCATTAGACCCGAATAAATGACGCGATCGCGCATTTTCATTAATTATTTTCTCCAAAATAGTGAAGAAACTTGCAAAGTCATGAATTTAGATCCTAGGTATTTTGGTGTCCTCTTTCTTTATGCATAATAAAAAAAATCGTTCATATTTTGGCGATATCCCTTAACTTTTACCTGTGCTTATCTGAGACTGTCGGCTCGGCCTCCCAAGCGGGTGCGCGGAAGACCTGCGCAGAGTAAATTCCACTGACGGTCTGTGATGGGAGTGCACCTGCTGGTTCTTCCTTATCCTCTTTTTGCAACAAACAGAAAAAGTGCATCGAACAGAAAGCGGCATCGTTAGCAAAAACAAAAGCGAGGGATCTGAATCAATTTTGATTATTTTTCGAATATTATACTTACCACCAAACCAACAAGGAAATTTGTAACATACCGTAAAGGTCCATTGCTTCGACTTTAAACACGACACAAATAGAAATGCCGCGAATACACTGCAGCCAATCGGACCAAGAAATGATTTACATTACTCAAACAAAAAGAAAACAACTCTATGCAATGACTAAAATTTATCTTGCATAATAATTATGTACATTCAAGAAAACCCTAATGAAATTAAATTACAACGACGATACCGCTTGAACTTGAAGGGTGTGGACTGGTTCACCGGTGCTAAAAATTAGCCAATCAAAAAAAATTAGGTAATGCCGACTTACATTAATTCTCCTACTTGAATGGTTTCTATCTTAGCCACTGGAATCTTGTCATCCAGATTGACGTGGCTGGCCAAATGTTGTTGGAACAACTGAGATTGCGTAAACCCTTTCCCACACATCTTACAAATAAACGGTTTTTCAACCGCGTGCCCTTTAACATGAACCTTTAAGCTGCTGGAACCTGCAAATCTTTAAAGAGGAAAATTTTGATATTAAACAAATTTCAACATTTATTAGGTACTCACTTCTTGCCGCAGATATTGCACACGTGTGGTTTTTCGCCTGTATGAGTTCTCATATGCCCAGAAAGGTGTCCTGAAGAGGTGAAGCCTTTATTACAAACGTTACAAATGTGAGGCTTATGCCCGGTGTGGGAACGGGTGTGAATTATCAAGGTCTCCTGGCGACTGAATGCTTTTCCGCACATGTTACATGGATATGGCTTCTCACCGGTGTGAATGCGTTGATGAATGGTTAAAGTGTTGGAACCTGCAAATGCTTTTCCGCATGTTTGGCAGACATATGGGCGCGCCCCTGTATGTGTCCTCATATGAATGCCCACGTAACCGGATTGGGTGAATCCCTTGCCGCAGACTGGACATAAAAAGGGTTTTTCCCCGGTATGAACGCGAATGTGTTTTTCCAAATTGCAGACCTGGGTGAAGCTTTTTTGACAGACTTCGCAAGTGTAGGGCCGTTCGCCTGTGTGGGATCTAATGTGAATCCTCAAACTTCTCGCCTAAACATGAGAAATTTTCAAAAATAAAGGAATACACTCATAATAAATACGTGTGGAATTTTCACTGCGGATAACTCAACATGTCAAATAATTCCACTTGGCCTTTCAGTCCAGTCATTATAGAAAAGGATCTATATGAACTTCGGAAAAATTATCAGAGGGGTAAATGAAATGCTAAAAGTCCCCATCCCCTAGAATCCGACTTCGGCTTCCGATGATATGCCACCAATTAATAATTGTTAAAAATGCTTTTCAACAAATATCTCCTAGAATATTATGGCTTTTGAACAAAAGAAGTGGTATACGAAATTGAAGCCCATCGCATGCTCTAGAAAAAAGTAGCTGTTTTTTAATTTTTTTGTAGACTCAACGGTGTGGCCGTAACGCGAAGCAAAAGGAATGCGCGACGTAAGTCTGCGCGCGTCGCGTAATTTTTCAGTACAAAGTGGAGGAGTTCGTCTATAATGGCCTTAAAGCAGGCAAGTGAGGCGAGCGCAATTTTGCGCCTCTTCAAAAATAATAAGTATAATAAGAATGCGCGTGGTTGCGTACAGACTGCTCCTTTTCGACTTGGGCTGAAAACTCGCGTGAAAAAATTTGCTAAGCGTTTCCTGGCTACGAAAGGCACAATTTGACAACACCGCATTTGTTGTCTCCATTTAGTTACGCAGTTAAATTTAACATTGGGCAAACGTATTACTTTCCCACTACCCGGTTTGCATAAAATGCTATGAAACAGCATTTTCCGCTGGAACCAGTATGAGCGGATGTATGTCGTAGACTTCTCCCTTTAAGCTAGCGTCTTTGGGCTACGCCAAAACTTTTCTTCGATTGCTCGCTTCGCTCGCACTCAAAAGTTTTTAAAAATAAAATAGAAAACTGAACTTTATCGAATTCAACGGCAAAAAGCTCAATCGGACGCAAACCGCGTTTCCTGGCTACGAAAGGCATAATTTGACAACACCGCATTTGTTGATTACGTTTATTTACGTAGCTAAATTTAACATTGGACAAAAACATTATATTACTTTCCCACTACTCGAATTGCATAAAATGCAATGAAACATCATTTTCCGCGGGAACCAGTATGAGCGGATGTATGTCGGAGACTTCTCCCTTTTTGCTAAAAGCCGAAAGCTCGCGTGCTTCGGCTCGTACTTTTTTTAAATAGAAAATAGAAAACTAAACTTGACCAAATTCAACGACAAAAGCTCAATCGGGCACAACACCGCGTTTCCAGGCTACGAAAACCACAATTTGACAACACCGCATTTCTTGACTGTTTAGTTACGTACTTAAATTACGCACTCAAAAGAATTTAGAACGAAAGTAGTAAAAACTTAATCGAATTCAACGGCAAAAAGCTCAGTCGGGCGCAAACCGCATTTCCTGGCTACGAGAGGCACAACTTGACAGCACCGCATTTCTTGGCTACGTTTAGTTACGTAGTTAAATTTAACATTGGACCATCTTAAATTTCCCACCATTCGATTTGCATAAAACGGGATTTCTTATCGATTTCAATAGGTGTCTCGTGAAAGAAAATAGTACACATTATGCTCAAATCTGAACGCGTTAAAAAGGATGACAATACGATTCGCGCGCAATTTGTGGCCACCGACAGAGACCGATATTCCTTTCTTCAATGGGCGAGAGAGGAAGAAATACATTTCTTTTCTCCTTACACGAGACACCTCTATGGAATAATCATTAATGGCAAACAAATTCTAATAGTAAAGCAGTAATTTTTAATGATTTGAAAACTGTAACCGTTAGTAAGTCTAGCAGAAATTTAAATTTTGTTGAATCGTGACTATTGTGGAAAAAGTGGCTCGTGGCTGAGAATCAAACCCAGGACCTTCCGCTATTCAAGCGGCTCCTCTGAATTATACTAACTCGTGAATAATAATAATTAATACTGAAGAATGTCGCTCTAACGGAGCTACCCGCAAAAATTTTGCCCAGTATTTTCACATTTTCAATTAATTCGTCCAAGAATTACCTCGAAGTAGTTGACAATGCTTGGAGTTACTTATTCCTAATTTTTGGAATACATGTAGAAGTTCGTCGCCTCACCGATTTAGCCTTAACACGGCCCTGAAAGCAGACTTCTGCGCCGTACCGCTCGGATTCTATTCCAGTCATTTTAGCATTTTTTTAGGAAAGCTCCTCAAGAGGGCTAAAATTTTGCACGTAGGTGCCTATTATAGTTCTAAATGAAATACTAGAAATCCCCTAAAATCCTAGTGCCGCTTCCGATGATATGCCAACAAGAAAGTGTTAAAAACTGCATTTGAACAATAATATCTCTTAAGGCATTGAGTCTTTAACAAAAGAGGTGATACAATATTAAAGCTCACTTCATTCTCTACAAAAAATACTCATATTTTGAAAAAAAATTTATACGGACAAATTTTTTTTCAAAATATGAGTTTTAGATTAATGTCATCCTGTAGTCTGATCCTTCATCTACAAAATGCACTTTCAACCACTTCGTTAGGCCACTCGTATAGCCTCCTGTGACTAGGAATTCTCGAGCCGCGAAAATGTCATTTTTAAACGATTCGAGGGCCAGCCTTAAGTAGGTACTTATACCTAAATTTGGCAGACAAAATTTTTAATTAAATAAAAATTGATAGACTTAACATAGAAGATTCAATTTGTTCCGAGCAAGAAGATTGTAAGAAAGTTTACGATGTAAGAAACGAAACCGTCGTCAATTCAACATCATTGTAAAGGAAGTTACAATCTTGTTGATAGTCATTTTGACAATGTGGTAAATGGTATGGTATTTTACAATCAAAATGACTTGATATTAATTTCTGTAAGAAGCCTTACAATGTTTTTAATGTTGATCACCTATCTTATTGTATTTACCATGATATGGAACTCAAAATTTTGGGATTAATTGATCAAAAAACGTTTTTTTATTTTACACATATTAATAGAGCTAATAATTTTGGACGGAATAAAGTAAAAAAACATTTTCATGCAAATGTCACTTATAATGTTTTTGCATGCGTGTATCGATTTGTTAAAAAGCATTTTTAACACTTCTTGGTGGCATATCATCGCAAGCCGAACTCGGATTCTAGGGGACTTTTAGCATTTCATTTAGGACTATCAAAGGAAAGTGTGTACAAAAATTCAGCCCCCTGATCATTTTTCCGAAGTAAAATTCCATAACGACTGGACTATTTCGTGTATGTCTATCTCTAAAATCAAATTCAACACTCACCTCTACATACTGCTTCCCACAGTAGTCACAGGTCAACAATTTATGACCCGTGTGATATTTCATATGCTTGGACAAACTTGAAGCCCACTTGAAGGCCCTCCCACAAACCGAACAAAGATGGGGCTTTCCGGCAATATTCCTCAATTCCCCCGTGTGCTTCTTTTTGTGCTTGCTCAAATTCGAGCTTTCAGCAAACGACATGTCGCACTGATCGCACTGATGCGGTTTCTTGTCCAAATGGATCTTCAAATGCCTCTTCAAGATCCTCGCTTCCGGAAAACCCTTACTGCAAACGTGGCAAATATGAACCAGATCTTTTGGGTGTGACATCATGTGCACTTTTAGGTCAACTTTCAACGCAAACGACTCTTCACACTTGGTGCAACCATATTTCAATTTTTGTGGAGGACTTCCTTCATTTTGGGACAGTTCTTCCTTGGACTCGAGGACGTCATCTTGCGGTTCTATAGTGTAAATGTCCTGTTTGACCTGGAGCTAAAAGTCGGTAAAAAAAGTGGCAATTGCGTGAATCGTCATACTTCAACGACGGTGCCATCTGCCTCGCTATACGCTACGAATTCTGTAGGGATGCCTTCTTCTATAACGACACTCGCTATGTTGTCGGGGAATTGGAGCTGCTCCTGCAGTTCTTCCTTCGCTTGTTGTTCGGAAAGTGTCTCCGCTAGTTGTTGCTGATAGTTTGATTAATGGGTAAAGGGTGGAGAAACGAATTGGAGAAATTAAACCTACCTGAAATTCTGCAGACGTGTATTGTCTTAAGATGCTGTCGGATTTTTCGCACTGTTGTTTGAAAGTGTAGGCCCTGCTGCACTGGAGGACACACTGAACGCACATCAGATTGGGCAAACCATCTCCCTCCTTAATCTGAAATGGGAACACCTAAGAGGCATAGGGCTTTGCAACAAAATTCGTTGAGTGGAAAAACGATCAATCTTAACTTTTGCTGCAAAATTTCAAAACCGTATTATACAGGGTGTTTTGCAACCGCGTGTAAGTTTTTTGACCTCAGATTGCCCATCGAAAATGGTAATGATTGGCACAAAATTGTTTAGGTCGAAGTCGTCTCCTAAGGAAGTTATAGGGCTTTAAAGTCAGAAATCGGGAGCAGTTTTTCTTAGTTATTTCAGGAACGAATTAACGGATTTGAATGAAATTTGGTGGGCACTAGTAGCCAGTGAATATACATCTACATGGGGAATTTCGTTGGATTATGACCACGGGATCCCCAGAAAACGGAGACACCTTTGACATTTTTCTTCTGGAAAATGTTTGAAGGTCCCGCGTTTTAAAACTGGTGGTGTCCGTTAGAAAGGGCAATTCAAACTGCAACTTTTACTATACTTGCTATTTTTTGATTTAATGCGTGGCTTTAGAGATATCCGTAGCCGAGGTAACTGGAAATTTTTTCAAGGTCACGCATTTTAAAAATGTTGGTGCCTGTTGTAAAGAGCAGCTTGAACTGCAACTTTTACTATTCTTGGTATTTTTTTATTTAATGAGTGGTTTTAGAGATATCCAAATCAGGGTTCGAAAGATATAAAGGGTGTCCCAAAAAAAACCGAACGATTTATTTTTGGTTAGAACTTTATTATTGTGAAACCGATTTTCCTCAATTTTATACGGGACGTAGCCAAAAGATGAGGTTTTTAGAATCTGCAACCATTTTGCAGATGGCGCCACTAATAAATTTTTTGTGGCAGTTTTTTACAAGGCCACTTTTTGATTGGCTGGAGTTGAACCATCTGTGAACCGATCAAAATGAAATTAGTGTAGGATGAAAGCGAATGCTTTTCTTTTCTAAAGCAAATTTACAAAATTTTATTCTGACCGTTCTTGATTAATTTATAATTTTTTTTGTGATGCTTTAAAACAAGCATTTTTGAAGATTTATTTTTTATTTGGTCACCGATCTTGACAAAATTTGCAGAATCCTAAGTAACACCATCAATATTTCACAAAATGATGTCACTTTGCAGATGGCGCCACCCTAGCAAATTTTTATGAACACATTTGATTAAAAAATTAACGAGAATATTATGAATGTGTAATAAATGTTAGCACTAAAAGCGGCTACAGACAACAGGCTGGAATTGAATAAACAACAATTCTGGATTTTAAAATAAACCAAATATGTGCTTTATAACAGTCATAAGCTGAAGAACAACTTGTCGAGTTCACAAACAAGTCAATGTTAGACCATTTTTTTTGGGTTTCATTTATTTTAGCATTTTGTATAACGATATAGTACCTAAGTTAAATTCCTGCACAAAGTACCTAACGTTATTTTACGAAAGATTTATGGTGTTACTAAGGATTCTGAAAATTTTGTCAAGATCGGTAGCGAATTAATATCAAATAAATCTTTAAAAACCTGTTTTAGAGCATCGCAGAAAAATTTGTAAATTAATCAAGAACGTTCAGAATAAAATTTTGTAAAGTTGCTTTGGAAGAGAAAAGCATCAGCTTTAAGCTTACACTATTTTCATTTTGATCGCTTCACAGATGGTTCAACTCCAGCCAATCAAAAAGTGGCCCTGTAGAAAACTGCCATAAAAAATTTATTGGTAGCGCCATCTGGAAAATGGTTGTCGATTCTAAAAGCCTCATCTTTTGACTACGTCTCGTACAAGATTGGGGAAAATCGCTCCAATAATAATAAAGTTATAACCAAAAATAAATCGTTCGGTTTTTTTTGGGACAGCCTTTATAATCATGATATATATCGCGATATTTATACGCTGATATATATCCTTGATATTTATTTTTTTTGGTGACTGAATGCAATGCGTCATCTCTAACCGGATCCCGACTCTGTGAAACCCCTCGGTCCAGTTTGTGTGATTCACACAGTGCGACAATACGACGCCTGGGTTTTAGTTTGGTTTTAGAGCCGTATTTCAATCGTGCAATCCAATTTGTTAATATGCCAAAAAGTAAGCATTCCGTTTGGGTAAAATTTGATTGCATAACCACAAAAAACAGTGGTAATTGGGCTAGATGCAAAACATGCAAGAAAGAACTGCAAGGTATTCCCTCTCGAATGGAAAAACACCTTGAATCCTGCACAGCTATAGCCAAAAACAAACAAAAGAAACCTGCACCATCAGCAGCTAGATTTCAGGGCTCACACTCTCAGCCATCGACCAGTCAAAAAGGTTAGTGGTCATCTGCAAATTAATCGCAAATTAATCGCGTCTCCGTAAACGAAGAATCGTGATTTTCGTGCAAACATACTGAAGCCTTTTCTAAACACCTTATATTTTCCTTGTCTGAAAAAAAAACTTCTTTCAGATGATCAGGAAACGTTTATTCCGCAAGCTGAAACTAAGAGGCAAAAAACTTTGTCTACCACTACAGACTCTGAAGTTATTTTAACGTCTACTGAATATGCAGCTAAGATAAACGCGCAAATCGCACGATATTTCTATGCAACGAATACACCATTTAACCATGCAGATCATGTAGAATTTAAAAAAATGTGCTCTTTACTTCGACCCGGGTGTAAAAGTCCTTCAGGGTATCAAATTGGAAATCCGCTCTTAGATAACGAACATAAAGAAGTAATGAAAGAAATTAAAGAGCAAATAAAAGACGAAACAGTGTGCATGTCATTGGATGGCTGGAGCAATATCCACAATGAACCAATCGTTTGTTGCAGTATCACGACCTCAAATGGCGAGTCTATCTTGGCGGATAGTGTGGATACCGGTATTAATCCTCACACTTCTACAAATTTGAAAGACATTGCCTTAAAAGCAATTGAACGTGTAGAGACAAATTTTCAGGTCAACGTTAAAAGTTTCGTTACAGATAATGCCGCCAATGTGCAAAAAAATGCGAAGAGAGCTTGAGTCTGATGGAATCGGTATAATACAATATGGATGTTCAGCTCACTTCCTAAATTTGTTAGCAAAGGATCTTGAAATTCCAGCAGTTTCTCAATCTATCATCAAAGTAATTAAATATTTCCGAAACAAGCATATTCCCTCTGCATTATATAAACAAGCGCATGGAAAAAAGCTTGTAATACCGCTGGAAGTGAGATGGAATACTATGAATGATTCTATTAGGTCCTACTTAGACAACAGAGGTATTCTTGTACAGGTGTGTCAGGACAAAGAAGACATTGATGAAGACATAGTGAAGATAGTTAATGATACTCATGTTACAAAAAATGCTGTAGATTTGCTAGCTCGAACAGCACCAATAGCAATAGCACTCGACCGCATGCAAAGAACGTCAACAACGATTTCCGTGGCTGTAGAGATATGGAAAAAACTGGAAACAGATTTGAAAGATCAACCAATAAGTGTCAAGGCGAAGTTTTGGAAACGAAGGAAAATGGCTTTAGGTGGTGCTCATTATGCTGCAAATATGATAGACCATAGATTTTTAGGTGTCCGTTTAAATGATGTACAAAAGGAGCAAGGATACGAATTTTTTAATGACGCAAATGCAGAATTTTTGCCATTTGTCATGTCATTAACAAGTAAATCAAAACCTTTCCCTAAGTATATGTTTGGAAACCATTTTCGGAATACGTCGCCACTCGTATGGTGGAAATCAATTACCATCGAAAATGGTTGGCCCACAGAGAAAGAAGTGTTTCTAAAACTTTGTCAGCAATTACATACCGCTACTGCAGCCACAGCTGAACTAGAAAGACATTTTTCATCATTTGGAATCGTTCAGTCAAAATTGCGAAATAGATTAGGAAACGAGAAAGCCGCAAAACTCGTGTTTCTATTCAAATATTTCAATCAGTTTCCTGACTCCAGGAAAAATGATTTGGAGTGGGTTTTGGAGTTGGAGATCCCAGAAGTTCAGGATCAGGAGTTCGAAATTTTGCCATCATCTGAGGATGATGAACCATTAATTAATTTAATTTAATGATCAAACTTCAAACTGAATTAATTATACTTTTTGTTTAGTTTTCTAAATTTAAAATGTTCAGTGTTTCTCTTCGTTTTTTAGATTTTAAGCAACATGACAGAGTGTCTGTAATTTTTATTTTGTAATTTTTTGTTTATTTGATGTTTGTTTTTTCAATTAAATAAAAATTATAATTGCATTTTGTATTACATTGAACGGGGAAAAAATGCAAAAATAAATATCAACATTTGATATATATCCGATATATATCGGATATATATCCGATATTTGATATTTATATAAATATCATGATATTTTCGAACCCTGATCCAAATAAGAAAAACTGCTCCCTATGGTAAAGCCCTAACTTCCTTAGGAGACGACTTCGACCTAAACAATTTTGTGCCAATCGTCACCATTTTTGATGGGCAATCTAATGTTAAAAAACTTACACGCGGTTGCAAAACACCCTGTATATTTATTCTGTTGCGAAAAAGTGAATAACAGGTATACAGGGTGGTGAATTTTTCGTTGCCCACCATTGGGAACTCGGAAACCATAAGAGATGGAGAGTAGCTTAAATTACAAAAAAGTTGCGTTTTTTCAAGGTGATTAAGTATCTGTAAAAAATTCTTCTTTATCTTGATTCGTTCCTGAGTTATCTAGAAAAAATTGAAAATCGTGATTTTAAAGAAAAATTCGCATCTTTCTAACTATTGGTGGTAATTAAATGAAACTTGGGACTTTTATATTTTTGGCACCTGTCAACTCAACACCACTGTCAGAAATTTTCTAGACCTTCTAGATTTTGAGCAACGACAGTCAACTTTTCTTTCTCTTATGGCCGGCATATTAGATTTTAACAGTATTAAATGCACAGAAAGATTAGCTTTTCAAAAATGCAGCCAACATGGAATTTTTTGACAGATCGTCAAATTTTGAAAATTGCTATGAATAGTTTGTAAAATCAGCCTAAACTTAGATGAAAAACAATTGCAAAAGAGTAAACTTACTTTTTCAATATCTTATGACATGTGAAAACAATTGAATCCAACGATAATAAAATACTTCTTGGCAAGGTGTGACTCAAAACATATTTTTTCAAAGAAGTCCATGATCGCATTTTTGAAAAAATAATTTTTTCGTGCATCCAGTGGTGATAAAATCCAATATGGCGGCCATAAGTAAAAGAAAAGTTGACTGTCGTTGCTCAAAATCAAGATGGCCTAAAAAATTTATCAATGCCATTGAATTGGCAACTGTCAAAAATATAAAAGCTCCAAATTTCATTTGAATATCACCAATCGTTAGAGATATTTTCTTTACAATATTGCAATTTTCAGTTTTTTCGCGATAACTCAGGAACGAATCAAGATATCGGGAAATTCTTTACAGATTCTTGATCGCCTTAAAAAAGCACAACTTTTCTCTAATTTAACCTACTCTCGAACTCTTATGGTTTCCGAGTTCCCAATGGTGGGCAACGAAAAATTCGCCATGGTTAATTTTTCGTTGCTCACTATTGGATCTCCGAAGCGATAAAAGATACGGGGTCGGTTAAATTAGAGAAAAAGTGTGCTATTTCTTGGTGATTAAGAATCTAAAGAGATTTCCCCGATATTTTGATTCGTTCCTGAGTTATCACAAAGAATCCTGAAAATTGACAATTTAAAGAAAAATTAATATATTCCTAATGATTGATGTTATTTAAATGAAACTTGGAACTTTCATACAGGGTGTTCATTGGAAAACTTTTCAGCCTGAATATATCGTAAACGAAATGAAGCATGAAAATTCGCTAGGACAGGTTGATTTTTATTTCGAAGGGCACTTAAATGCGTGCGTAGTGATATTACATAACGCACCCCCTAACCCCCAGCAACCCCAAGTTTGAAAGAAATGGCAACCCCCCACTTGTGATGCATCATTTGAAAGCTAATTTCAATGCAAATCCATCAATGATATAAAGCTTTTTCCATTTGGCTCTTTCCAGCGCCCTCTAGGGGGAAGGCCCTTTGTGATCATTTTAAAGTACAAGAAATCCTCTATAAAGTGATGCAGGAATTTTTGAAATCCGAGAAAAGAAAATGGCATTTTGTGGTGATATTAGAGAGATGTTTCATCAAAAGGTTTCTATTTGGAGGAATGGATAGAACTAGAGATCCTGATACATGCGAGATGCGAGTGTTGATCTTTGGAGCAGTGTGTTCGCCATCGATACCACAGTTTGTGAAACACTAAAATCGAAGTGCTGAAGAATTTACAGAAGAACATCCTGACATCATGAGAATAATGTTAAAACAACCCTATGTGGATGACCATTTAGTTTGTAAAGACACGGTTGAAGAAGATGAGAATACCATAAAGAGGGTCATACCAGATACATGAGAAAGGGGGCTTCCAAATGGTTGACTGGTTAAGGAAGCAATGGCGAAGAAGTGCTAGAAGAATTAGCAGAAAGCTACAAATTACCAGAAAGCTACACAGTCAAGAGAGATACAACGCGGAACTTGCATTGAAGAAAATCAGTAACAGTTTTATCGAATTATTAGTTATAGAATTTTGAAATTTGGAGCAATGGTTAGTGTTATAAAGGACTTTCTTTTGAAAATTTTTCAGATTCTTAGTAAAATCAGAAGCGTGCGTTCTTTGGAGGGCTATACATTTATTGCTCCCCCCATGAAGCATTTTCGGACATACAGGGTGTCCCGTAATTAGGCTGCAATATTTTACCAGGGCGTTCTACGATCAAAATGACTAAAAGTTTAGTAAACATTTTTCGAAAAAGCCATCCTAAGGGAGCTAAGGCCCCTCAAAGAGGGTAAAAAAATTGTTATTTCTTCAATTTCTGAGAAACAGCTTGTGATAGGGTCACGAAATTCTGAACTTTGTCGTAGATTTTTGTGCTGAACAAGACTGATGTAATGGTTTTTGTCAAAAGTTTCAGAGACGTGCGTGAGTAGAGGGGCCGCGGATATTTTTTTGTCGAACTTTTTTGTACGACTTCTTGGGTAAATTATGAACACAAAATTGAATTCCTTGTACATTTTTACGTAAAAAAGGTGCTCTAATTGAAACTCGATAGCTCGGGCCGTTTTTGAGGAGAATCGATTTGAAGTTCTTTTTCCACGAAGAAAATGTGCAAAATTGATGGGATAGAGTATGGAAAATCAATTTTCTTGTGATTTTCTTTGGAATTTCAAGCATATGAGACGCAAGTAGGTAAAACTTGTTTGTTTTTTGCTGATCACGCAGCATCTGATAATTTTAGGTACTTTGAGTGCCTCAGTTCCCACTTTTATACCACGAAATTGAACTTTCAAATCGATTTTCATCGAAAACGGCTTGAGCTATTGAGTTTCAACTAGAGCACCTTTTTTACGTAAAAATGTACGGGGAATTCAAATTTGTGCTCACAATTGACCCAAGGTGTCGTACAAAAAAGTACGATACAAAAATGTCCGCGACCCCTCCACTCACGCACGTCCCTGAAGCTTTTGCCAAAAACCATTACATTAGTCTAATTACGGGACACCCTGTATGTCTATCTGAACTTTTTTTCCTATATTGATGTAAGAGAATAACCTCCCAAAGTTAGGACCATTAATTTATGAACACACTGTATATCGACAATTCAACTGGAATTTTCACTAGTGGTATTTTCTAAACGGAAATACCACTTGTCCGAGTGACGTCTAGCCAAATTCAACTCTTGATTTTACAATTTTGGGAAATTTTCTTCGTTCCGATAGCTAGCTCATGATGCTTGTTGCATTCAGAAATGATCACTCGTGAAATCATTCGTGGTCATTTTCCTGAACCATAACAAGCATTCGTGTCTACAACTCGAAAATTTCCGGAAATTGTAAAGGCACTTGTATTATACAGGGTTAGTACAAAGTCCCGGGACGGTCAGTTATCTCCGTTATTTCTTAAGATTTTACTTTGAAATTTGGTACCCAGGCACAACTAAATACAGGGAATTCAAAAAATTTCCTTGGACTTCCGGTTAAACCGGAAGTGACCCTAAAAATCGTTTTTTTAAATGGAATCATACTTTTTTCTCAACGGATTCGGAATCTACGAATTTTTTAAAGTTAAAAACTTGTATCATACTTGACCAGAAGTCAAGTTGCGGCCACCCTGGATTTTCAAAAACATCGAAGAAATCGGTCAAAAAGCAAGATTTGTCAAAATCGGAAGTACACGTCAACCTTATTTTTTTAAAGCAAATTCAATTTGGCAATTACATTTTTAAAAATTCTTTTTTCTATTTTGGCTGATTGTGAACATTTAATAAATTTCAAAAAAGCTAAACGAAATAAAAGGAAATGTAATTGCGCAGTTGAATTTGCATTAAAAAAATAAGGTTGGCGTGTACCTACTTCCGATTTTGAAAAATCTTGCTTTTTGACCGATTTCTTCGATGTTTTTGAAAATCCAGGGTGGCCGCGACTTGACTTCTGGTCAAGTATGATACACGTTTTTATCTTTAAAAAATTCGTAGATTCCGAATCCGTTGAGAAAAAAGTATGATTCTATTTTTAAAAATGATTCTTAGGGTCACTTCCGGTTTAACCGGAAGTCCAAGAAAATTTTTAAAAACTGTTTTCAATTCCTTGTATTTGGTTGTGCCTGGGTACCAAATAAAATTATTAAATTAAATACTATTCATTTTCCATTGCTGAAACCGTCACTATTCTTGGACTGTAAAATTGTTGAATCTGCCCGACAAACCCCTTCACAATTTCGGCTCACGTGCAGTACAACAAGCTTTGCTTGATCGAATTTCGCAAGATGTGTTGCAGGAGAAGCTAATTATGTTTATTTTTGACCCTGGAGGAGCATGGGAAAGATTGGTTCAGTGGGTGAAGAAGGTTTCCTATAATAAGGTCTTGACTTGAAAGAAAAGAATCAGAATCCATCAGAAGACAGATGGTCTACGGAATATTTAACGTATCTTCAGAAGAGACCTAAATGGTTTGAGAGAGAACAAATATTAAAAATTGAAGATGCCTTGGCAGTTCCGATTGATAAAAACCGAGATAAAAACATTAAGAATAGTTGGTTGGCGAATGGCAAGAGTTGTGAACCCCTTGAAAGGGAAACACGGCCAGATACGGGTTGTCGAAGCTGGAGGCGAGAGAAACTGTTAAATAACCGGTGCTATTCTGTAACTCGTGAGCAAATTGTTGTTGCTATGGTGGGACTATCCTGATTGGTCCCACCCTAGCAACAACGACATTGTTAGAGCCAGCAACTTGATGCTCACGAGTTACAGAATAGCCCCTGTTTACAGGTATTATTTATTGAGAGAGAATTGTCAGCCTATATCATTGTGAATGGCAGTATTTTACGATTTCTGGAAACGAATACAATGTCGTATTATTCCAGTCTATACTCTGTCCGGGATCCACGTAACCCTATTTCCATTGTTGTCAACAATGTTTCGCCATGGAAATAGGGTAGATTCCGGACAGATTGATTCCAATTTGGTGAACCCTTTTGAAATTAGCAATACTATTTCAATATTGAAACGTTTTCAATGTTATCCAGAAGAAGACCTTCCCCAGAATACTTACTATTGGATAGAAGTAGATGAATGAGCACTTGATGCGGGGAAAATTTACAAGACTGCGAAGCAGAAGTGCAAATTTTAGCAAGCAAACTCCAATGCAGCTGGTTAGTAAGTAGTTATAAAAGTTATGTTATAAAATAAACACAAAAAAAATCCAGTGCCCTATAAAATTTGGCAATCCGCGACAAATCAAAATAATTCAAAATATGTCAAAATATTTTGCCATCGCAATAATATTAGTGTTCAATATCCTCTCTTCGAAAACCTCAACGGCTCTAACTTGCTGTGAGATAACGGATGAATGCAAAAAACCCACTACATGCGACAATAACACAACTACATGCTACGTTGAACGAAAACCTAACGAAACGGACAAAGCTGGATGCGGCAATAACAAGTGTAAAGAACAAAATGAAAAAAATAACACTGACTCTGAGTCCTGCTTCTCATGCTCTACTGATGACTGCACGAAAGAAAAAATTCTCAGCTTGAAGAGTAAAAACACTAAAAGCGTAGAAATTAAAAATGAAACAAGGACGTGTTGTACAAATGAAGATTGCACAAACCCAAAGGAATGCGAAGACGCGGTAACCCAGTGCTATCTGAAACATGAAAGTAATGGGGACGTTAGCGGATGTAGACCTATTAAGAACGCCCCAGGATATTTTAAAGACGAAGAATGCAATGACATGAATGAAGAAGTAAAAACATTAAACGACAAAGCTAAAAAGTTTTGCTACCTGTGCGACGAGAACAGCTGTAATAAAAAAAGCAAAATAGATTGGAATAAATTCGGCATGCCCCCTACATCAACAACAACAACAATAATCGATAAGCCTCAATTTAAGTGTAAAAAGTGTTTGTCGCTAGCACCGGAGGCCTGCAATATAGAAGAGGAAATATGTGGCTCTGGTAATACCTGCTATGTACAAATAATAAAGGAACAAAGTAAGTATGTACTATACAGGGTGTTATCTAACTTTTTATTAATTAAAGTCTGATATATACAACGAAAAGAGCAAGGGACTTAAAGAATCACCCTGCAAGACCCCTTTCCGTCACTGCTATACTGTCAGAACTTTCCCCGTTCACCCGTAATGTTATATTAGCTTCCGCATACGCATACGTTAATAATTTTTGTTGGTAATTTCATACGATGCAGTTTTTTCCAAAGTAAACAGTAGTCTATCTTGTCGAAAGCTGATTTAAAGTCTATAAATGCGCAGAAAACTTTGCCTTCCTTCAACCATTAGCCAAAACTGAGGATAAAACAAAAATGTTGTCAGTGCAACCTCTACCCGAGCGAAATCCTGATTGACTCGCTGGTAATTTGCCGTGTTCTTCTGCCCAATTATTAATACGTGATGCCAAGATGTGGCTGAAGATTTTCGGTACCAACACGGTGACGAAAATCTTCACCGAGGTATATCATTAGTTAACACAACTAATGATATACCTCGGAAGTTCTCTGGTTTAGTGAGGTCCCCTTTTTCAAATAGTGGGAAAAATTTAATAATGGACCACCCTTTTGGTGTTTGTTCGTCCCTTAATATTGTGTTAAATAAATCCAACACAACAACAGTAATCGATAGTTGTAAGTGAACTGTTTCAGAACTGTTCGTGCAAGGGTGTAGAAATGCATATGCTCCGTGTGCAATTACCGCGGGATTCTATTGTCAACAGTGCGACAAGCCATTGTGCAACCAAATGGATGTTGCGCAAATGGACGCAGAATTCAAAAAGTTAACCATCCCTGCTGTAGTAACCACTGCTACCACCAAAACCTCGGCAACAAAGGCAACTACAAACCCAACAACCCAAAAGCCTGAAAACACAACGAAAAAGAAAGAAGAAGATTACGATTACAACAACATGACAGGTGACAAGTTGCACCCATACAAACTTTATTGCTTCAAATGCAACGGGATCAGCTGCAATAGTCATAAAAAATGGGAGAGGGAGATCTGTGATGTCGGCAACCACGAATGCATCAGTATTAAATACTCAAACTCGGACAAAGACAGTTTATCTGGTGATGTCAGTAAGTAGTAACACAGACTGTTCGTAATGCTCGTACATACATATTTCCGGGTGTTATTGCCCTATTGATTTTAAGTCAAGACATATGTCCGGAAATGCTTCGTAAGGGAGTTACGCTTCTTCAAAGAGGGTAGGTACCCAAAATTTCAGTTTTTTTCAAATTACCCAGTGCCAATGTGAACTTTTCTTCCTAAATTGAGGTAAATAATCATTCGCTCTCTTTATTTTCATTAATTAGGCCAATTCAACAAAATTTACGCCACAAGTTTCCTCGCTTTGAAGAGTTCAAAGTCATTTTATTCGAAAACGGTACGTCCCAGCGATATTTAACAAGAGTACTTTATTATGCAGAATAGACCAAAGATGATGATCTTGTTACTATTTAATGTGGAAAATACCTGCACCTTCAAAAAATTGCAAAAAATGTGGAGGTCCCCTCCAAGAACGTACGTCTCCGATCTTACTTATCGAGTAATTTAAAGAACTCCCTTACGAAGCGTTTCCGTGTCCTTAAGAACTTTTTGACTTAAAATCAATAGGGCAATAACACCCTGAAATATCTGTACGAAGTTTAGGAACACCCCGTACATAATGAGTAATTTTATGCATTCGACGCTTAATTTCTAGTTTACACAAAAGGGTGCAATTTGGCAGTCGTGGGACCCGAATTGTGCAAAAGAGCTTTGGCAAAGAATGGATATTGCAATATCTGCAAGGCAAATATGTGTAATTCCGGAAACAGGATTGAACATTCTTATTTATTTCTCATATGGCGGTTTTTGATAATTTATTTTGTATATTAAAAACAGGCTTTCTAAATAAATTATTAGTTCTGAAGCATTGTATAAGTTTACCGAAGATTTTCATCAATTTTACAATTTTAATCTAACACGTCGTCTTCAACTGCGATTTCTGGCGAGACCGAGCTAGCAAAATTTCGCAAGAATAGGATGTGATAAGCTCATCAAGATCTACAGCATTATACATCAGTTCGATTGACTTGGTCTAAAGAAAACATGTAAAGTGTGCGACCTCATTTGTCCAAATTTGCATGGCATGTCAAAATTTACTTGACGAGTATAATACGTCACCTGGAGCCGGATTTTTAACCCTATTCGCTTCCTAGCAAATAGTCGGGGTTACCATATGGTACGAGCTCAATGATTGGTTACACTCGAGGGGTTGATCCATCTTTAAAATTCCGTCCAAAAGAATTCCTCTGAATTCCCAAAGAATTCCTCAGAATTCCCACTGCCTGGGAAACCTCAGAATTTCCAGAGCCTTCTTGGGAATACCCCAGAATTCCCAGAGACTTCCTGGGAATACCCCAAAATTACCAGGGACTTCCTGGGATTGCCTCAAAATTCCCGAGACTTCCTGTGAATACCCAGAATTCCCAAAGACTTCCTGGGAATACCTATGAATTCTAACAAACCACGTCATGAAACCAGACTTCCTTGTTAATTCGACTACTAACACAAACCAAAGATTTCCGGCAAACCTCGAGGCTCGAGGCTCGTCAAGTTTCTTTAACAATGAAGACAAAGTACCTCGCAAAGTGCAGTGGTGACTTTGATTTCTGGTACAAGAAGAAAAAGAACACTCACTTTTTGCAACCGAAGGTTTGCCTACGGAGTCAATAATTCATGTCATGTTTACGAACTTCACAAAGAATATTTAAAGACTACCCAAGAATTCCCAAGAATACTTAGGAATTCCCGCAGACTACCCGAGAATTCCCAAGAATTCCTACGATTTACCCGAGAATTCCAAAAAATTCCCGTAGACTACCCAAGAATTCCTTGACATATGACCAAAGAATTCCCAATGCATCAACCCCTCGGTTACACTGTAGCAACTGCGAACGTCTGCTAAAAAGCGAAGCGTCAAAAATTGACCCCCTGGTCACGAACGTCGATTGTCATTTGTTTGCTTTTCTTGTATACAGACTGGAAACTCGAGCAGTTTGTTTGTTTCCGCTTTTTAGGTGAGTTGAGTTGCCCCCCCCCCATGAAATTTTTCGAATCTATTTTATGTCATCTGATAGCACCAATATTGATTATTATTACTATATTATTATTATTATTATAATCGACGTTCGTGCTCAAATGAAAGCGCCGAAAACCATTAGAGTTAGTGCATTAAGCGCTAAATTGGCAACACTTAGACTAACGCCAGTTTCAGAGCGCTAGGCACGTGAGTACTTCAATACAGGGTGGGTAATTTTTCGATGCTCACCATTGCGATGAGCTATTTCTTGGCGATTAAGAATCTGAAGAGAATTCCCCGATATTGTGATTCGTTGTTGAGTTATCACAAAAAATCTGAACATTGTCAATTTAAAGAAAAATCTTCCTAACGACTGATGTTATTTAAATTAAACTTGGAACTTTTACATTTTTGACAGCTGTCAATTTAATCGCATTGACGAAAATTTTCTAGGCCTTCCAGATTTTGAATAAAGACAGTTAACTTTTCTTTCTCTTATGGGCGCCATATTGAATTTTAACACCGCCGGATACACAGAAAAATGAGCTTCTCAGAAATGAATCAAAAGTTGACTGTCATTATTCAAAATCTAGAAGGCCTAGAAAATGTGGATGCCATTCAATTGACAGCTGTCAAAAATATAAAAGTTCCAAGTTTAATTTAAATAGCATTAATCGTTAGGAAGATGTTAATTTTTCTTTAAATTGGCAATTTTCAGATTTTTTGTGATAACTCAAGAACGAATCAAAATGTCGGGGAACTCTCTTCATCAGTTTCAACAAATAGCGTAACTTTTCAGTAATTTCACCGACCACGTATCTTTTACTGTTTAGGAGATGACAATGGTGAGCATCGAAAAATTACCCACCCTGTATACCTATTTCTCGAGACCACAAAGCAGTAGGTATTGTATAAATACGGAAACGCGGGTTGCTGTTGTACAATGTATGAGTGGCCTTAGGTAAAACCGAGGGGTTAACCACATGGTTAATTCGTGTACAAAAAATCGCGAATTGTAAAAAAAATCGCCAGAATCGCAAAAATCGCTAAAAATTGCCCAAAGTTGCCAAAAATCGCCAAGTTGCTGAAAATTAACAGAACAAGCGGAAATCGCCACCAAAGTTCCCATAAAAAATAATGAAGTTCGATGATAATCGTCATAAATACCTGATATTGCTAAAAAAAACAAAAGCTGTTTGATGTGGCTCTTAATTTAATCTTAATAAGAAAGAGGGTTTAATTCATGACTTTGCAATTTTTTTCACTGTTTTGGAGAACGAGACTTTGCAGCGGTAGTCACTTTTAAAATTTTGCCTCTCCATGTAAATTAAATTGGAAAACTATATTCCAAAGGCGACTACCGCTGCAAAGTCTCGTGCAACGAGGTTTAGAGCATTGAAACGTCTATGGTAACGTCCTCCGTAACGTCACTTTGACGATTTTTTAAGTTTTTTGGCTGAACAAGCAAACTTTGCAAGAGAATGCAAATACCTCGGGGAAGGGGATTGTGGAGAGATTTGTCAGGTAGGTATTGGTCGGGAAAAAACGACAGATTCAACCCTTTTTCAGTTGAAGAAAAGTAATAGTAAATGACTGGAATGTATTTTTAAAATCTGTCCAAAATCAGTACAGGTTCTTTGAATCTAAAAAATGAAATATTAAAGACCACAGAAGGAGCTTAAAAATCGCCGAAATTGCTGGAAAATTTCCAAGTCACCAAAAAAATATGCCAAGTTCGCTAGAAAATCGCTGGAAACTTGCTTGAAATACGCTGCTTAAAATTGACAAAATCACCAAAAATTATGGAAAATCGCTGGAAAATTGCCAAAATCGCTGAAAATCGTCAAAATTGCTAGAAAATTACCAAAATTCCAGGAAACTGTACGCCAAAATCGCTAAGTGGTCCTCGGGTAAAGCCTATACCGGATGTCCGGAAATAACACTGAAATATTTCAACTGCGCGAACTACATTTAAAAAGTTATTTTTGGTATTTTGGCAGATTGTGAAAAGAGAATGGAATTTAAAACACAAAGGCAATTTGCACAAACTTGCATCAAAAAAATAAGATTGACGTGTTTTTGCGATTTGCAAAAATCTTGATTTTTGACCGATCTCTCGATGTTTTTAAAAATCTAGGGTGGGCGTGACTGCACTTCCGTCCGGCCAAGTATGATACATATTTTTAACTGAAAAAAAAAATCGTAGATTCCGAATCCGTTGAGAAAAGTGTTTTTCCATTTGAGAAAACAAAGTTAGTCATTTCCGGTTAAACCGGAAGTGGAAAAAAAATCCGACTAAAGAATCAGATCCGCATTAGAAAAATAAAATCGACCGGTCCGAAGATTTCAGCAGCAGATAACCCAAGAAAATTGTTGGTACAATAAGAGCTGCTTTTTTATGGAATTTTAGTCAGGGGACCATATCCCGGGAGATAACTTAATCTGATGGCCCTTACTGATGTTAGATAATGTGCAAAAATTCGTGCTGTAGCTTCAACGGTTCCTGATTTATTCAATAAAAATCAAATTTTAGGCGCCCCATTCAGATAGGGCCGTAGCTCCTTTAGGGGCTATTTCCGGAATCCGGACATATGTTTGTAAGGACTTTTTCTCATATTTTGAGCTGTAGAATCACCCCCGAAATATTTCAATGTTATTTCCGGACATCCTGTATTTTGTTTTGATTAGTAATAATGGGTCACCTAGGTAGGTATCTACATTGTCTACGTCGCCGTCAGGTCATACTTTTTGAAACAACAATAAACTCAATGGTTAAATTCTTGTACCTACCTCAATCGTGGCAAATGAATGTAGCATTTCGTCGAGACACGCTCCAAACAAAGGTCGCATGTCACCTTTTTCGGTTAAACACGCTCTGCAGATTTTGTCCAGTTGTAAGGGTGCTGTTAGATACACACTCATATCCATTTCCTCCAAATTATAAAACACAAACGTCTTTCAAAAACGTAGGTCTTGAAGTTCACAACATGGCACCATTTAACACCTGAACTGGGCTACGAAATATGTCGGCTGAATGCGTGTATTTTCGCTTTGGGAATGCGTCGAATGACATAACAAAGGACGAGGAGCGCCGTCTCAATATAAGGACGATTCACAATCAGAAATGTCAGAAAACCCAATCGCAGTCACACGCAACGCAACTTAACGTAACTTCGTAACGCATGATTATGCCGCTTTTAGATTGCGCAATACGTGGCAATACACGTCTTCTTCAGTTTGTAAGATAAAGAGGATGCTAACACAGCGTGTAATGTGTCAACATGAGTAAGAATATAATGCACGCGTAGGTTGGTTTCCAAGTTTCCATCGAAACACAGGTAAAAAAGATCTGATTGGGTAAAAATCAGCTGGGAAACACCTCCAGCCAATGAGTGAGCGTGAGCACGCAAGAGAACCAACATGCGCGTCCGCTCGGGTAAAACTGAAAACGTTTATTGGGGTTGCCGTCCTATCCCATCAGGCTGGAACCTCCCCACTTGGTGAATTATCCAATCCTATCACATATAAATCACATATAAATTTCAATCTACTGATGTGCTAAACTAAATGTTTCTGCAGTTTCTCACAATTTTTAAACTTTTTGCCAAATGGGCCCTAAGCTTGATTGCATTTTTGGAAGCAGAATTTGAAGACCTTTTGCTTTTCTGTGCTGATAAAAACAATAAGCGGCGGTCATGTTTCAAATTTCACAGTTGACATGCCAAAAAAGCAGGCAAAAAAGCGCTTGTGGGAAGGAAATGGAAAAAGAAGAGACAAAGAAAAAACTACTGATGGAGAAAACAAAATAGTGATGAAAGAAACAAATTTAAAGCAAAATTTAGAAAACGCGAGAAAATTATGAAGTGAAATCGAGAGTGAAATAGTTATTACGTAAACTTACTTTCTCGACTGAGTCGACTGTATACCACTACTCAATCGCTGAATACGAGGCTGAATATGACCGCCTATAGTTCTGCGGTATCAACAGTAGAATAAATTGTCGAATTGTCGTATATAATACTACGAGTAGAGTAACACCAAAATTTCTGGGCATTTTTTGACATTTACGACCGACTTTTTGCCAAGCGGAAATCATCACGAGGCGAAAGACGAGAGAAGATTTCCGCGGCAAAAAATCTGGAGTAAATGTCAAAAATACATTTCCGGAAATTTTAGGGATCACGAGTGGTATTTTAGCGAGAAAACTTCACTTAAGTACAAAATCCTAACAGTAGGAAGCTGATAGAAAAATTTCCGATATAATTTTCTCTTGAGTATGGCCAGAATCCGTCGTAAAGGATCAAATTTTTAAAGTGGAATTTTCGCTGTCATATAATTTCTAATTTATTTATGCCCTAATAAGTAGATGTAGATTCTGTGGCATAAAGGATGCGGTGTCTTTCAGACTCATCCTGTATACACGGTTACACAGATCAGGTCGGCTTGCGCGTTTGCTATACGCCAATACGCCTATAGTCCAACGCTACGGCTATGCTAACGGTGACTTACGAACGTGTGTCTGTCACCTGTCATTAGTGTCATTCTCTGATGAGTAAAGTTTTGTGGTGGTTTTTAAAGCTCTTTATCGCTTTTTAATTAAATTTAGCCAATATTAATGGTTTTAAAGGGTAAGTCAGGTTTTTTTGAGTGTTTAGTATTTGACGTGAAATTAATTGATTATCAAACTTCAAGAGTGGCAATATTTTCTAGGTTAGGATACCGCAACGATGAGTTTCGACCCAAGTTTTATTAGTTCCACTCCAGTAAATGGTGAAAGTGCTCGTAAGAACTCAGGAATTCGTCCGTTATTAGGATCGCCAAGTAACGAGTTTTATAAAAACACAAACCTCTTTAAGACGAGGAGTCTCATATCACCTGTAAGATCTAATGCTGTTCCTAGGAGGTATAAACAAGGGTTGTTGTGCATTTCACAAAAAAGTTTTTACAGATATTCGTTGTCCGATATAAATATTACCCCTCCGAATAACAGGGTGGCTCAAATGAGATCTCTTACTCGAAACAATTCAATTTTGTCAAGCAGCCGCTATAATATTAATTCAAGGTAAGCAGTGATGTTGCTTTTTGTCAATAATAATAAAACTTAATTGTAGCGTGTTACTGGACAGTAGAAGTCCAGGGTATTCCAGTCGCATCATCCAATACAGTGAAGAAAAAGAGAAAGAAAAATCTCACCCTACCCATCAATCTAAATACGATTCTCCTGGTGTCTTCCCTATTGTACATTTGTTTAAAAAAGACTTGCCAGTTTTAAAGCACAAGCCCAATAAGGTCACCGTGCGGATAGCCTCACCTGAATTATCCCGATATAATACACCTGAACACAATCGATTGTTATTAGAAAAAATTGTGCACTCCCGCAATAAAACACCCCCGAGCAATGAAGTTAATACAAGAAGTGTCTTAGATGCACTGAAGGAAATCTCCCGGAAGCGAATTCATTCGAGTGAGGAGGAGTATAATTTGAGGGATGATGGCAAACGTATCAGGATGGATTGCACCAGTGGGGGGGAGTATAAGAAGCGGCAGAGGGAGGAGGCGTCGCCTCAGTCAGATGGGGGAAGTCCACAGTTGGGTATTAGCAAAAAACTGTGTTCCCTCGATGAATTGGTTGCCTCGCAGTCATCTACGAATCAAGATTCAGAAACCACAACTAATACAAAAGTTGAAGAGTCAGTTTGCAAGAAACCAACTGACACGCCCAAGAAAAGGCCAAATATACGTAAGTATATTCGAGATTTTTAACGTATAGTACAAACACGGTACAGCCCAAACGTTTGGACCGATTTGGCTGAAATTTTGCACTTACACGTCGAAGTGCTGAAAAATGTTTGGAGGCGATCGATCCATGGCAAGTGCCGTTTTGGCACATCAATTTTCAAACTAAAAACTAAGACTCATTTAGTCATCCAAAACAAGTTTTTGAACAATTTATTGGCACCGTCAGAAAGGTCTTCAAATTTTGATTTTAAATAAGACAAAATTCATTTACATTTAGTGCCTTTTGGGTAAATTTTGTAATATGGACATTAGGTGACCCGCCGAAGAGCTGAAAGGCTTTTGAAAGCAATTGGTCCACGGGGAAAGTGCCATTTAGGCACATCAACTTTAAGATTTTAAATACCAAGACACGGAAATCAAAGACCCACGCGATGGGGAGGTTCCAGTCGCTTCTCTGCTGCCCATTTTAATTTCAATAGTTTAAGCGCTATGGCCGCTGATTGGTCTAACCAGACTCACCCTGAATATACCTATACGAACTTATCTTTAATTTCTGTCGAAAAACTAATACTCTCAGAGGTGTTTGTTGAATTGCAATTTTAACATTTTGTTGGTGTGGAAAAAATCCTGTATAGTAGAATCAAAAAACGGTATTTACAAATTGAAAAAGTACTAGAAATATAAACAACATCATGTAGTAGGGAATGAGGTATTTTATCTTATTATATTTTTCATGATTATTTGTTAATTAAAAATTCAATTTATTATCATCAGTTGTGTTTGCTAATTTCAAACACTTGATGATCTACAATAACTATTCTTCTATAGCACCGTAAAATTTCATAAAATGAAACTTAATATTTACTGTAAAACTTATCCAAAAATTTAAGTTTGGCTGCTTCAATTGCCGCCATTTTTCACGCTAGGAGAAAAGCTGGGCCTAACACAATGCAGGCAGCAGCCATTTCGAAATTTGTAGTTTGGCAAGAAGACAGATAGCTCTTTACGCAATGACTCTTTTAAAGCTTTTCCAAAACAGGGTGCTTCTTTTAAACTGTCAGCCCGTGGGTCTCAATTTATTTCTCATCGAATGAAAATATTTTCAGCTCTGACGCACTTCGGGTTATACCGGAAGTGGCCGCGATCTTTGTTATTTTAAGCCTATGTTTTGACTCTAGATTCGGATTGGCCTCTTAATTGTCAGTTTATTGCACCCCCACTTTGCCTACCTAACTGTCATAGTTTTTGACGTTATGTCAAAATTTGTGTAAAAAATTTGATTTTCACCCGGCAATAGAAAAATTTGTTTCTTTCAGACGGTTGAATATTAAGAAATCAAACTTGGAGGGTTGAATGTACAAGGTTTGAGCTTTCTGCTGATGGTTCACGCGTTCTTGTTGACATAACAATATGGCGGAAACAAATTTTTAACGTAACGAAATTGTCCACAACTCATTTTTTTCAAATGTGAATACCATAATTTTATGTATCCAAAAGATGCAAAATTAAATTCTTTTTAGGCTAGTGTTATCATTCCCTATACCTATTTTCAATATTTTTGAAAACATTTGAAATAAATGTATTTGTGGGAATTTTGGTTGAAAAAAGGGGAAGTTATGGTCCGTTAGGTATCCCAAATTAATAAGGAGCTAATTTCCTGCTATATATATATATATATATTTCGACTAAAATTTTATAAATTCGTCATCTTCAGGCAGGCTGAAATCGTCATACAATAAATTTGTGGGAATTAAAAAAATTAATCACAGCAAGCTTTGGATCAAAAATTAGTAATAGTTGATTCTACATCACCTTCAAAGATTTGTTTGTTGTTTTTTTTTAATTTGCACCAATATATTTATTTCAAATATTTTCAAAAATATCGAAAATAATTTTAGGGAATGCTAATACTAGCCTAAAGAGAATCTAATTTTGCATCTTTCGGATACATAAAATTATGGTATGTACTCGCATTTCAAAAAATTGAGTTATGGACAATTTCGTTACGTCATTTTTAAAAATTATTTTTCGCCAGAGTGTTAAACATGATCAAGTGAGACATCAAAAGAAAGCTGAAACCTTGTACTTTCAACCCTCCAAGCTTGGTTCCTTAATCTTCAACCAGAAGAAGACACAAATTTTTCTATTGCCGAATAAAAATCAATTTTTTGTCACATATTTTGACATAAACTGCTCAAAACTCGAAGTGGATCACGCCGATTTTCTGATGAAATTCAAAGCTCAATAACTTCGAAAAAAATGACTCGATTTTAACGCGGTTTTTTGTAATCGTAAGCTCAATTCATCGGGCTTAAACCGTGTAGGCGAAGATTAAACACGAGTGGTCAGTGGCGTGTCCAGAGGGGGTTGAATCACCACTCCTCAAAATTGATAAATTTGAGACCATCCCCAAATCCAGAGAATTTTTTTTTTATTTTTTTAACGGTTGGATCAGAGGCATAGGGTTAGTATCTCGGGACCTTTTTGACATTTTTCTTCCATGACTCCTCTTTGACAGGGTACTCCAAAAAAACTGTTTTTTTCTATGACCCGCGATAATTTTCTTACGCCTCAACGGATTATCAAGTTAGGGGGCTCTTTCTATCGCTCACAGACGCGTGTAAACGAATTCATCAACATCATCTGGTTTGCCGTTTCAAAAAGTGGTATTTAGGGCCCCCGTAACGCAAGCGAATTTTCTCACACCCATCATTTCATGATTTCAGAATTTTTTTTCCTTAAATCGCTTTAGTTTAAAAGTCCATATTCTGAAAAACCTCTGCACACCATTGGAATCGTTTTGGAAATGAAATGGACTACTCTTTTGTCGGAATTTTACTTGGGACTCCTGGTGAGTTTTTACATTTGTCTCTGCTGTTTCTGCTATGATTTTTCCCTCAACTGGTATGGGATAAATTGTAAATCCATTTTAGCAACCTAAAAATGGCACACCTATCACTTTTTTTCTATCGTCGAAGTGGTGAAAATGCTGCTGAGTTCTGAAATTTGAGTAATCCGGACATCATCATCGCTTCCGGTTGTCAACTCGACAGTGACGGCCGTCCACAGAACACCTTCAGCCGTCATTATGTGAAAGGCAATTATTGAAAATTCAACTTGTCAAATTCCCCAATTTTATATTCTTACAAACGATATTAACGTTTACCTGAAGTCCATTTGACAAGTTGTGTTTTGAAGATGAGATTGCACCCCATGAGCTAGAAAGAATAATCCACCTATCTCAGTTGAATTTCAATAATTGTCATTCACATTGACGGCCGAAGTAAGTGTTCTATGGACGGCCGTCACTGTCGAGTTGACAACCGGAAGCGATGATATGGTCCGGATTACTCAAATTTCAGAACCCAGCAGCATTTTCACCATTTCGACGATAGAAAAAAGAGTGATAGGTGTGCCATTTCTAGGTTGCTAAAATGGACTTACAACTTATCCCATACCAGTTGAGGGAAAAATCATAGCAGAAACAGCAGAGACAAATGCAAAAACTCACCAGGAGTCCCAAGTAAACTTCAGACAAAACAGTACTCCATTTCATTTCCAAAACGATTCCAATGGTATGCAGAGGTGCTTCAGAATCTGGACTTTTAAACTAAAGCGATTTAAGGAAAAAAAATTCTGAAATCATGAAATGATGGGTGTGAGAAAATTCGCTTGCGTTATGGGGGCCCTAAATACCACTTTTTGAAACGGCAAACCAGATGATGTTGATGAATTCGTTTACACGCGTCTGTGAGCGATAGAAAGAGCCCCCTAACTTGATAATTCGTTGAGGCGTAAGAAAATTATAGCGGGTCATAGAAAAAAACAGTTTTTTTGGGGTACCCGGTCAAAGAGGAGTCATGGAAGAAAAATGTCAAAAAGGTCCCGAGATACTAACCCTATGCCTCTGATCCAACCGTTAAAAAAATTAAAAAAAAAATTCTCTGGATTTGGGGATGGTCTAAACTTTATCAATTTTGAGGAGTGGTGATTCAACCCCCTCTGGACACGCCAGTGACCACTCGTCTTTGATCTTCGCCTACAGGGTTTAAGCCCGATGAATTGGGCTTACGATTACAAAAAACCGCTTTAAAATCGAGTCATCTTTTTCGAAGTTATTGAGCTTTGAATTTCATCAGAAAATCGGCGTGATCCACTTCGAGTTTTGAGCAGTTTATGTCAAAAACTACGACAGTTAGGTAGGCAAAGTGGGGGTACAATAACTTCACAATTAATAGGCCAATCCGAATCTAGAGTCGAAACATAGGCTTCCCATTTAAAATAACAAAGATGGCGGCCACTTCCGGTATAACCGGAATTGCGTCAGAGCTGCAAATATTTTCATTCGATGGGCAATGAATTGAAAACCCCGCGTGTGAATTTTCGTTTAGCTGCTCAAAACAATTCTCTAAATATCGCTAACTGACACTTTAGAAGGAGGGACACCCTGTGCTTACAAACCCGGTCTAGTAAGTTAACGTTTTATTTGCCTTTCATAAAATTAATTATACAGTGGGAATGTAAAGTCTGGAATAAAATTGCTTAAATTTTTGCCCTTGATTTCTGGCAAAAATCCTCGAACAGGTCAACTTTATTTTTTTAATGTGGATTTGATGGTGGTCAGTTATTTTATCCCACTTCCGCTTTAAACGGAAATAGCTTTAACTTTATTTTCTCAAATGGAATGACACTTTTCCTTCGGCGAATTCGGATTCTTCGAATTTTTTTGAGTTAAATACATGTATGACCCTTGACCGGAAGTGGAGTCACGGCCACCCTAGATTTTCAAAAACATGGAAGAACTCGGTAAAAAATCAACCTTTTTGTAAATCGCAAATATACGTCAACGTGTTAACTATTTTACCGGTTTCAGGCGATTAAAGCGTTCTTAACATGCATAAAAATAGGCTGGTAAGCAGATCATAACGTTATCTAATGGTTTCTAGACAACAAGCCCATTAACCAGTCATGACAACAATGACCCCATTCAAATGCTGTCATCTCGATTGTCAAAATGACGCGAATTCACGCAACATTTTTTTAATTTTGGCTTTAATCGCTTTAAACCGATAAACTATTGAACAAACCTCGGATGTTATGAATCATAACAGATGATAGTCATAACATTCCTAGGTATGTTAATAGCTATATTTATCTACTATTTATGTTATTTTTTTTTATTATACATTTCCTGTCATTGGGTAGTTCTACCTGTTGGAAATAAACAGTATTATTATTATTATTATTATTAATTTTTTGAATACAAATTCAACTCCGCGATTACATTTAAAAATTTTTTTTTGCTATTTTGCAGATTGTGAAAAGTGAAAGAATGTGAAAAAACAAAGACAAATAAAAGGAAATGCAATTGCGCAGTTGAGTTTGTATCAAAAAAATAAGGTTGACGTGTATTTGCGATTTTCAAAAATCTTGGTTTTAAAAAATCTAGGGTGGCCGTTGCTGAACTTTCGGTCAAGTATGATATATGTTTTTAACTAAAAAACTTAAAAATAGTAGATTCCGAATCCGTTGAGAAAAAAGTGTCATTCCATTTGAGGAAACAAAGCCATTTCCGGCTAAACTCCATCAAATCCGCATTAAAAAAATAAAATTGACCTGACCGAGGATTTTTGCAACAAATCAAGGGCAAAAATTTAAGGAATTTTATTATTCCAGACTTTACACTCGCACTGTATACAGTCGAGGACATTGAACGCCTTAATGTTTGCGAATTGTTAAACAAACATCAATCGAATTGCACCGATGCAGTCGACCAAGTGAATAGTTGCGGTGGGGTGGGCATTTTCAAAGTCTCCGACTGTACTAACCCGGATTGGGCAAGCACAGGTTTTAAATGAGACCTGCCAGCTATTCCAATACCTGAAATCTCGCTATTGTTGAACGTTGGGTTTAATGAGGTAGTCGTAAAGTAATTGCCTAATGCAAATAAGCCTTTTCTTCCAAATATTGGCAATCTTTAAACATTAATTGTCTATCTGCAGAAGGAGGCGCTAAGAAAATACTGTTCCAACGCCTTTGCAGGGATGCTGCTATAACGGCGAAAATACAAAGTCAGTCACACCATTCACACCTCGCATATGGCGTATTTTACCGCCTGGCTTTTTGTTTTACCGCAGAAATAGTAGAATAGATCTGTATTCAAATTAAAACAATGTAGAATTGTTGTAGATCTCAGGTTACAACACCAAAAGTTACTGATTTCCTTCTGTTTCAGGTAAAGCGTCTGAGGTGCACGAAACTCCTAAAAATAGACCCAAGCTTGTACATGTCGAAACACAAACAATAGCTCCAAAATTTACGACAACAGCTACCGATCCCGAACCCGAACCTAAAGAACTAGAACCTGAACCTGAACCCAAAAAGACTGAGGTTGTCCCCAAACCTAAGAAACCATCACCTGTCAAGATATTCGATGAGAAGCCACTTGAGATCATGAGAAAGAACAGATTGTCCGTTCTGATTGGAGCCCCCATTCCTAAAAGAAACCCCGATGTTGATAAATCGGGAAAAGAGCATGAAAAGCCCCTCGTGTCGATTCTTGCAGGGCCCAATAAGAGCCCTAGGAGTAGTACTAAGCATGTCACGTTCAATATAGAAGAGAGCAGTTCTAATGAAAGTGATATTCAAACGATATTCAAAGGCCCGCTTACTCAAACTTCAGCTGCTTTAGCAACGCCCATAGTGTCATCAGTCGTTTCCAAGTCTCCCACTAAACCTGAGACTGTGGTTGGTAGTACTGCACAAGTTACACCATTTTCAGCAACTTTCAATTTTTCACCCAACACAAAAGAAATGGATGAAACGAAAAATCATAACACGACTTTAAGCCAAATAAACACGGTGAATTCAGTGATTACTTTTGGTACTACTCAAAATGACAAGATTGCTAACACAACTAACGCCGTTGCTTTAAATGTTGCACCAACTACCACGACAGGCACCACTGTGCCAAGTTTTTCATTAAATGCGATAGCAACATCACCCACTACATCTAAGACGGTTGGGGGATTTAAGTTTGATTTAAGAAAACCTGTCGCAACAACATCAATGACAACTCAGGGATCAGGTTTTTCCCTAACTAATCCACAGTTGACAACTCATAGTTTGAACGTCAGTTCGAATCCGGCAACCATTAGCACTAATAAACCTTTTTCTTTCAACTTTACTAGCACTCAGGCTGCTAATACAACCACCCCTACCATGCCGTCCTTTGGAATGACAGCTACAAGTGATAAGCCAGCAACTTTTCTTCCCACCACTTCAAATGGTTTTGCACCAACCACCACATTAAATAGTTTCACGAATGGTTTTACACCAAGTTCCACGCCAAATGTTTTTGCACCAATTTCCACGTCAAATAGTTTTACGCCAAGTACCAGGTCCAGTAGTTTTGCATTAAGTCCCACGTCTTCGTCGTTTACAATAAGCAAACCTCCAGTTTTTGGTTTCTCATCCACACCTTCCACTACTATGCTCCACTCGAGTCCTAGTATTGTGACTACACAATCTATGTTTGGTGGCACTGCCACATCCACTACTAGTAGTGGTTTCAAACCAAGTTTTTCCTTTTCCGCCACTACAACTGCGAGCGCAGCCCCAACTTTTCCACAGACCACTTCTTTTGGAAGCTTTGTTGGCACTCAAAACCCTGGTTTAGCTGCTAATTCAGTACCGTTTGGACAAACGCCCGCTCCGTCATTTGGGACGGTCACATCTACTCCATTTGCGGTCACTACTGCATCAACTCCATTTGGAGCGACTGCTACATTTGGTAACACATCGACTGCAGCTTTTGGAAGTACAACAAGCGCACCATTTGGGGCTACAACTACAACCATGTCACCGTTTGGTGGAGCTACTGCCACAGTGGCTTTGCCGTTTGGGGGAAGCAACACTACTCCGTTCGGTAACACGTCGATACCATTTGGTGCTACTACCACAACAACGCCGTCCTTTGGTAGTACTGCATCCAATGCTTTTGGAACTTCTGCGACTAGTACATTTGGAGCCCCCGCCACCACTACTGCTTCTTTTGGTGTTTCCTCAACCAATATGTTTACTCCCAAAGCAACAACTGCTTTTGGAGGCACCACAGCTTCAAACTTTGGACAAAATCAAAACGCGTTTGGTGCTCCGATTACCACATCATCGTTTAACAATACTACAACAGCCACTTTTGGGTCAAATGCATTCGGTAGTACCAGCACAGGTTTTGGTGCTGCCAGCACTGCAGCACCGGCTTTTGGAGCTGCCACCACTACAGCACCGGCTTTTGGAGCTGCCACCACTACAGCACCGGCTTTTGGAGCTGCCACAACTACAGCACCGGCTTTTGGAGCTGCCACCACTACGGCACCGGCTTTTGGAGCTGCCGCCGCTACAGCACCTGCTTTTGGAGCTGCCACCGCTACAGCACCGGCTTTTGGAGCTGCCACCACTACAGCACCGGCTTTTGGTGCTCCCACAACTGCAGCACCAGCTTTTGGTGCTTCCGCCACTGCAGCACCTACTTTTGGTGCCTCCAGTAATTTCAACAACACGTTTCAGTCAAGTTTTGGCACGCCAGCACCAAAGGTCGCAGAGAACAGTGGTTCTTTTGGTTCCACGTTCGGTTCCGGTACCACGTTTACTAACGCTTTTAATCCTCCGACTACCACCCAAAGTGGTGTCTTCTCCTTCGGCTCAGCAAACACAACCAAACCTGTGTTTTCTTTCGGTTCAAATGAACCGCCAAAACCTTCGTTTAACTTCAGTAATGGTACCCCAGCATTTGGTGGGAGTGGTACCAGTGGCTTTGGAGCTACCCCTTCAAATACTTTTGGAGCTGGTGCTGCACCTAGCTTTGGAGCTGCCGCGCCAGGTGGTGCTGCGCCTGGTTTTGGAGCTGCCGCGCCAGGTGGTGCTGCGCCTGGTTTTGGAGCTGCCCCACCATCTTTTGGGGCCACCCCTCAGTTTAATGCTCCCGGTATGTTCAATATTGGAACTGGTTCGGTAACTCCAACTTCGAGGTCTAGAACACAACTGAAGGCCAAGCGTAGAACATAAGGTTTTTGTAACAAGATAATAATATAAAAGTGCTTGCTAGAGAAATAATTTATTTTGTTGTTTTAAATTAGGCGCTAAATAGCTATGTAAATAGGTTGATTTATTATGTGTTTGAGTTGTTTAAATTAACTCTACATTTTTACTTAGGTATAATAAAAGTTATTTTAAATTCTCTCTCCTGATTCTTTATTGAAGATTACAAGATTTATGTTGGACCTATGGAAGCGTAAAAGAGACAACTAGAAAAAATAACGTGTGCAGCGGTCAAAATATTGTAAGTTGACCTGACTTCGGATTGTTAACTTCACAGCTGGTTCCCACTAATTTTATTTACAATCCCTTGCCATTCCGGTAAGACACAGGGCCGCATTAAGAACAGAGACGATTGCTTCTTAGTTATGCGAAGTATTTTTATTAAAAATAATCTACGGCAGGTACGATAAGCTACCCACTCGTAAAAAGACATTTCCTTCACTGGTCCGTCAAAATCTTGTTAATAATAAATAATTACCTCGGCGGCTTCTTCAACACGTGGTGAACAAGCCCACCCCTGTCCATCTATTTATAGACACCTTGTTTACGATGGGGTTGTTTAGTCTGCCGCAAACAAACTGATAGTGCCGCTGCCTGAGCATCTTACTATAATTTGGTCGCTGCTATAAGAAAAATCCTTTTACAAATTAAAATTAGGTAGGTACTAATTCAAATCTTGGGGAGCTATCGCACCTATTTATGAAGGTGTGCTAACATATGTACTATTATATATAATATATATATAAATATTGGACACAAGAAGATTGGGCAAACCACGCATCGACTTTAAGAGGCCAATTCTGGTGGAGGTGCAGTCGGTGGCCTTGAAGATAGGGATATTAAAGGCGGCAAAAACACTGAAGGGCTCAAATATATGGATAACGGAAGATTACTCAAAGAAGGTACAAGAACAAAGGAAAAACTTAGTGGAACACCTGAAAATAGCAAGAGGAGGTAACCACAGAGCAACGATAGTATACAATAAGTTGATAATAAATGGAGAAAGCTATACTCTAGATGATTTAGAAAAAGGACAAGGTAACAGAAAGGAAAATAAAGAACCAAAGAAAATAGGTACACGCACATTTAGCCAACTGTCGCCAGACAACAGTCAGATAAACCAGACAAAAAAGACAGGGGCAATCACAAGGACGAATAGTATAACAAAAAACTGAGAAGAAGCGAAGGAGAGGAGACCGATAACGACCGCAATGGAAACGGAACAGATGATAATGGACAACTATCGAAGGATGAAAGAAAAAAAAGTAAAAAACGAAGGAAAAACAGAGCAGAAAAAGGAAAAGAAAAAGAAACAGGAGCAGAGATTGGGGAAAAAGTATGTAAATTCTTATTTTGGAATATAGCGGGGATAAGAAACAAGGACGAAGAAATATGGAATTACATACGAGAATTCGACATAATAGGACTGACGGAGACATGGGTGGAGGAGGAGGCATGGCAGAAGTTACAAATAAGATTACCGCAAGGTTACAGATGGGAATGGCAAGGAGCAATAAGGCAGAAAAAAAGAGGAAGAGCGAGGGGGGGAATACTGATGGGCGTAAAGGAAGGGATCAAGGAAATAAATGAAGAAAAAAAGAATGAAGAAGAAGGGATAATGGAAAGAAAAGTGATAATAGAGGGAAAGAAGTGGAGAATAATGACAGTGTATAGCAGGGATATGAAAATAATGAAAAAGAAGATAGAAGAGAGAATAAAGGAAGGGACAGGGGAAGGCATATTAATTGGTGGAGACTTCAATGCAAGATTGGGGGAGAGGGGAGCAAGAACCTGGACAGAACACAGAGGAAACGCAAGAAGGGAAACAAAAGACAAAGTGGAGAATAAAGAGGGAAGAATCCTGGAAGAACTGATAGAAGAAAATGGGTGGGAGGTATTAAACGGAAATAAAGAAGGAGATGAAAGGGGAGAGTTAACATATGTAGGGGCAAATGGAGAATCGGTTATAGATTACGTAATTGTAAATGAAGAAGGGTGGGAAGAAGTAGAAAGGTTCAGAATAGGGGAAAGAATAGAATCAGACCACATGCCGCTAGAGGGAGAATTAAAAACAGAAGAAAACTGGAATATAAATAAGGAGGACACAACAAGAAAAGTAATAAAAAAGGAAAAGTGGGACGAAGAAAACATCAAAGAATACAGAAAACAGCTGGAACAAGTAAAGTTTGAGGCAAAGAGTGTGGAAGATAAAATAAGAGAGCTGGAGGATGCAATAAGGGGGGCAGTAAGAGAGGAAATAATAGTAGGGGAAGGGAATAGAGGAAACGGGAAGGGATGGTTTGATAAAGAATGCAAAAAAGCAAAAAGGGAAACGAGAAGAGAGTTACGAAAATGGAAAAAAGGACAAACGAAAAGGGAAGAATACATAAAAGCCAAAGGAAGATACAAGAAGAAATGCATGGAAAGGAAAAAGCAAATGAAAGAGGAAGAAGAACAAAAAATTAAGAGAATAAGCACAGAAAAAGAAGCGTGGAAATACATAAACCAAGAGAGGAGAAAGGGGAAAGAAGTAAACAAGAGAAAGATAGAGATGGAGGAATGGAGAAGACACTTCATAGAGTTATTAGAGGGAGAAGAGCGATGGGAGGAGAAAGAAAATGAAGAAGAAAAGAAACGGCAATACATGGTAAAGAACGAAATAACAAAAGAAGAAGTGAAGAACCAGATAGCAAAAATGAAAAAAGGGAAAGCACCGGGAAGGGATGGGATAAGAAATGAAGCGTGGATGTATTGTACGGAAGAGATGACAGACAGGTTGGTGGAGGTATTTAATGAAGTGTGGAAGGGAGAGGGGTTCCCCCGGAAATGGCGGGAGGGGGTAATCTGCCCGATACATAAAAAGGGGGATGTAAATGAAACAAAAAATTACCGGGGGATAACCCTCCTAAATACAGCGTATAAATTGTATGCCATGGTGTTAGGAGAGAGATTGAGGGAAGAAATAGAGAGGAAGGATATCTTGCCGGACGGCCAGGCAGGTTTTAGAAAGGGGAGGGGCACGGCGGACAACGTGTACATACTAAATCATTTAGCGGAAAGAGAAATAAAAAAGAAAAGTGGGAAGATGTACGCGTTGTTCGTAGACCTGAAAGCTGCGTTTGATAGTGTGGATAGAGAAAGGTTGTGGGAGGACATGAGAGTGAAAGGAGTGAATGAGAATCTAGTAAGAAATATAAAAGAGATATACAAAGAAACAAAGAATGTAGTAGCCATAAATGGAAAAGAGAGTGAGTGCTTTTGGACAAAAAAAGGGGTAAGACAGGGATGTCCACTCAGCCCAACACTGTTTACGATTTACATAAGCGATATAGAGGAGATGCTCAAAAAAGCTCAAGCAGGAGGGGTTGTGGTGGGCAAGGAGAAAGTGTGGTGTTTAGCATATGCGGATGATTTGGTAATGGTAGCGAACGAGGAAAGGGGAATGAGAGAAATGATAAGAAATTCAGAGAAATATATGAAGAGAAAGAGGCTGGAAGTAAATGTGGACAAAACTAAAATGATGATATTCAGGAAAGGGAGGGGAAGGGCAAAAGAAAGTGAGTGGAAATGGAATGAGAGGAGTATTGGACAAGAAAGAGAATTCAAATATTTAGGATACGTATTTAATGAGAGGAACACATGGAGGGCACATATCAGAGAATTGGTTAAAAAAGCCAATAAGGCGGTACGGATGGTATGGGGAATAGGAGAGAGGAAGTTTGGACACGATTTTAAACGGAGAATAATGATGTTTGACAGCTTAGTGAAAAGTATGCTGATGAATGGAGCGGAAGTCTGGGGATGGGAGGAGCAGGAGGAAGTAGAGAGAGTGCAAGATAAGTATTTAAAGTGGGTGCTAGGAGTGGAAAGAGAAACACCGGGTTATATTATAAGAGAAGAAACGAAAAGGAGTAAGTTGAGAGTAGAAGCAGGAAAAAGGGCGGTGAAATATGAGGATAGAATGAGGGGAAGAGGGAGCTGCAAAATATTACAGCAGTGTTTTAAAGAAAAGGGAAAGGAAAGACAAAAATATTACGAAAGGAACGGGTATGCAAGAGAAGAAATAGAAAAGAGCAGAGAACAAGGGATATGGATGAACGTAGAACTGAGAGAGAGAGACAGAGACATAGATAAGCAGGAGAGAAGAACAAGAATTAAAGACTCAAGGTACAATAAAAAATATGAGCTTATATTAACCGAGGGATTACCAAGATATCTAGAGAAGGAGAGTGTGCAAGAGAAAAGAATGATAGCGAGGTTCAGATGTGGGAATGAAGAGAAAGAAAATAAGTTCTGGCTGGAGGAGGAAAGAAGAAAATGTAGAGCATGTGGGGAGGCAAGAGAAACAATAGAGCATCTACTTAGGGAGTGTGAAGAAATGAGAGAGGAGGAAAGAGAGAGAAAGAATATATTGAATGAAAAAGGAGAGGGAATAGAATGGATGAGAGAGGTGGAGAGGGCGAGGAAAAGAAGAGGAGGGGAGGGAGGAGAAGGAAGAGAAGAAGGAAGAAGGGAAGATTGAGTTAAAAGAATTTTCACGGTTGATTTAACTATGTATATATATTTTTATTTAATGTTAATTATTATTGTTAACAAAAGGATGTCAGGATCCATTACAAGCCCAAGGGCAGTAATAAAATTGGTACTACTACTACTAATTCAAATCTTGGGGAGCTATCGCACCTATTTATGAAGGTGTGCTAACATATGTACTAAACTAGCCCTCATCTCCATTTTCATGAGATGCGACTTGCAGTGCCTTTTTGGAAAAGGGCGTCTCAGTATGAATACTAATCATAGTTCCTTATGGATTCCTCTTCATCTCAGTGACAACAGAACAAAGAAAAAATAAATCAGCGACCGGTCCAAAGTGCCACTTTCGTTTTCGGAAGTGATAAATCAAGTTAGTTTTCAAAATTAATTAAGTAAAATAAAAGAGACGACTCGAATTATAATTGAAAAGCCCATGCTCCATGCTATAATAGTAGGTATACCGAAATCTTTTCACGAAGAAAAACCTCGGTCGAGCGTATAATTGCATTTTTTGGTTTACAAAAAAATATTAATAATAACACGTGCGTAGGTGGTCATCTATTGACCATGACTCATATTGTAGAGGACTTCTCCAGCAACAAGACGCATTTCTAGATATTTATTCTGTATTAGACAACAACGACAACAAAAGTTTTTAAGCTTCAACTACTTTGGGAGGTGGACCCTCTTCGTAAAAATGGTGCGTTCCCCGCTTCCACCACTCTTCTGGTTGAGGCATAATATTTTTTTCTGCGTACTTATAATTGATGTAAAGTTCATTTTCTTGCTGCAGATTCTTCAGGTGGATGTCTAAAAAGTTATAGATGAATATTGGACATTAAAAAATTTTGCTTACTATACCTTTTTGTGAAAAAGCGCACGCCACTATTACAAATATTAAGAGCGCGGCATTCATCATTATTGGCAATACTTGAAGGCTAGGTAGAAACTGAACGACAACGTTTCTTCACCAGTATTTATGCCACCCACAATAATTAATCGGCGAAGATTGATTTCGATAATTTCTGGTTATCGGTAGTTTTCCGTTTTCTTATCTGCCGACAAATATTTATGGAAGGCAGTTTTAAATCGGTATACCTACACCATGAATAATGCTCATGAATATTCACAAACACTGCATTTTTGTTCAAAACCACATAAACTCATCAGGCTTTAACGACTATGAAGAAAAAGAGAAGGAGAATAAGAAAATACTTTTTTAAAGTTCAACGCGTCCGGGACACAGAAGTCTCTTCGAAAATCATTCAGACAACTGAATTGCTAATAACATCAAAAGATTTAGGTGTTGCCGGGAACCAAAAGGCACCTACCTACGTATGGTTCTTTTGTAAAATGTCCCTGCCCAAATTGCTGATATATAGATACTAAGATGAAACTGGTTACAGATATCTTATTCAGATAAGTATAGGTAGGTACATTTTTGAAGAACAGTGCCATAACTTGAAAACAGCTGCATATATCGAGTTGTAACAGTTTCTCTGTGCTAAAAATACCTACAGAATGGCTAAGTTCGCACTATATTTTTAGGTAGTAAAAAATTCCAGTATAAGTGTAAGGTACCTATACCTAATTATTACCTATGTCGATTTGTGTTTTTAGGCTGAACAAGCAAATTTTGCAAGATATTGAACTACAATATAGTGCCTCGGTGAAAGGAATTGTGGAGAGATAATTGTCAGGTACCGGTCAGAAAAAAACGGCAGATTCAACCCTTTTACATATAGATACCCTACCAAAACAGTTCAGTCAATAGTAAATGAATTGAACTTTTGGTGCCGACCCATCATAATGCGCGGAGGCATTTTAGTTCCTGTTTATTATTCGCTCGCTCGTTCGAAGTTAGGGGTCAAAAACTGAAAAATTAGTAATAGCAATAACTCGAGAAGTAGTAGAGTTAGGTACTTATCCTACTGAAACTTGTAAGCACATTCGCTGAATTTATATGAAAATATTAACAAGTTGGGGATCCGAAATAGAAAAAATTGTATAAAAAACGGGTTTCATAAGGCTTTTATCGCACTCTGATTTTGTAAAACTCGGGCTTTGCCCTCTCGTTGTCCAAACACCCTCGTGTGATAATAATTGGCCTTATGAAACGTGTTTTTTAATATACTATTTTTTATTTCGGTTTCCTAATCAACATTTTATAGCACCCAAACTATTGTGTCTAACAATCCAATGATAGACTGCCAAGTCTGTCTTTGAAAATGACAATCTGAATTTTTCTTGAAAATATTAACAAGTTGGGTGTCCGAAATAGAAAAAATTGTACAAAAAACGTGTTTCATAATAAGGCTCTTATCGCACTCGGATTTTGTAAAACTCGGGCTTTTCGTCCTCGTTTTTTAATATACTATTTTGAAAGATTTATTGTCACCATCAGAAAGGTCTTCAAATTCTGGTTGACAATTTAGTACCTACCCTTTGGGTAGAAAAATCGAAAGTCTGTAATAACGCTAAAACCACGTGATAGCCCAAATTGCTGGATCGATATGGCTAAAATTAGGTGATCCATTGAAGAGTTAAAAGGTTTTTGGGAGCAATTGATCCACGGGAAGTGCCATTTAGGCATATCAACTCTAAAATTCTAAACACAAGACACGAAAATCAAAGAGCCACACGATGGGAAGGTTCCAGCCGCTTCTTTGCCGCCTTTTGTTTTTTTGAAAATTGAATTTTTCACAGAGGCTGAAAATTTTTCGGGTACAATACAATCGACACACTTTGGCAGTTTTCGACTCCGGGATCAAACCAATTATTCTTAAAATTCGAAAGAATCCTGATTTCTTCGGTAAATTCTCGGGAGAAGGAAAAAAAATAATTAAATGTTCTTTACCTATGGTCGCGTGTCGATGACACACTTATGGTATAATCAACCCCTGTGCAATTAACATCCCCTAAGATCTTGGAAGCCAATAAATACAATTTCAACATCCCAAAAAATTTCCCTTGCACCATCTACCACCAGAGACACAAAAAATTGCACCCCCAATCAGAAAAAGAAACTCCCAAAACTCACCCCCTTCAACCCCCAAGCACAAAAAATTGACCCACAGGAAATTTAACACTTATTATTGGACTACCCACAGCCCAGAGGAAACTAATTGAACGCAACATGGTGAACCCCTTCAACCCTGCACACAAAAAATGGAAATGGAGAAAATTTAACCTTTGGACCACCTACAAATCAGAGGAGACTTTCTTATTTTATTTAACCCTTGAACCACTTTTTAATACCAACTACTTAGGTAGGTACTCTAAACGTAAATTTTCCAAAGTTGCCCTTTTGACACGTCTGCGAATGCGGAGGCACTACGACCAGGTGCAGATTGATAAAGTCTGCACCCGATTCCACAATAAAATCCAGCCGGCTTCTACATCAGGCACATCAACTTGATAAACATTTGCATATACCTAATCCGAAAAACGCAAATTTGACAGCTTGTTTAGATTTTAAAGCGCAGTTTGTTAAAACAATTGTAGGGCAGCATTCAATAAAACATTTTTTCACACAGTCGTTTCGATATTTCAACTTACCATAGTTACTATAATTTGCGGTGTTTATAGAGAAATTAAGGACGCCTGTTCGCCTGATTGCCTGTGCCTTTGACGAAGGAAACCGTGCGCTTTGCAGCCTATAAAGATCAGTGGTCCTCCATAAGTAGAAATGAAGTTCAGTTTGATGGTTACTTTGTCTTGCTCATTTTGACCGCAAATAAAAGTGCAATTAACTTCGAAATCTTTAATTATAAACAGTGATGAGTGTTTATAGTTAGTTGGTGCTAAATTCAGCATATTGTTGTTGATGCACTGCTGCTGTATTTAAACAATAAGGCGAAATTAACTTGATTTAGTCTTTGTGAAACGAATTGTTGCAAGGAACCCAAAATTACAAAAAATTAACACGGAACGGTTAATAAAGGGATCCACTATAAAACCATAACATAACAATATGGGAAATACTGCAAAATAAAAATAGACTTCGTAAGCACTAAGCAGCTATTTTACAAACAATTGTCTACTTTAGGTAATTTTTCTGACACCTAACGTCATTTTCGTACAAACTTAAAAGAGAAAGAGATGTTTCCTGTTATATCTCCATACCGTTTGCCGTACCTCTCCAAAGAGAAAAATCCAGTGACCTTATAAATACGTTTTTGAGAGCCCCCTGGAGACACTTTCAGACATTTGTTCATATGAACTTTTTTTCCTATTTTTATGTGTAGAATCAGCCCCCAAAATATGGCACCCTGTATCTAGTGACTTTAACGTATATCGTTCCTCATTTGAAATTTCGAAGACGGGTTAGGAGATCTGTTGTGAAATTTCACCAAGCACATGGAATTAGTTCACTTAAGTGTCCCCTCCAATTAAAATTCGACCTGTTTCGGCGTTGTTAGTGGTAAATTCAAATTAAATTAAAACCTACCACAAATCGGCATTTTATTGAAAACACAGACAAATAATTTAAATGCATTTATTATTTATTTAATCGGGGCTCCCGCCATGGTTCTACTCCTCACAACTCCGCCAGATTTCGTCACCAAATTATTGTTCTGCCATTGCGCCACGTGTTCCGAGTTTGTCTTTAAATCCACCTGTAATTTCTCCCATATTTTTTTCTTGGGATTGAGCACCGGATCTGGGGCTCCCGTCTCGTAATTCTCCACGAAAACCCTTTCGCCAGGCACACTACCCTCTGGTGGATCCAAAACTTCGACTTGCTTCGGATCATCCCTAAAATATCGACAATAACCAGAGAAAAATGCTAAAATCACTTACGTGGAGGCACACAAGACCATCCCTTGGGATTCGATTCCTCTCATCTTGGACGGTTTCAGGTTGCATAACACAACCACTAATCTATCCTTCATTTGTTCAACCGGAACGAAGTTGACTAAACCGCTGATGACCGTTCTGGGTTGTTCCTCGCCTAAATCGATTTTTTCCACGTACAAAGCATCCGCATCTGGATGTTTGGCCACCTCTACAATTTTTCCTACACGGATATCAAGACGCTGAGGTCCAACTTCATCCGTAATTACATCTTTCGTCACGGGATAAGCGTTTTTGGCCAGTTTTTGAAGTTTGGGATCTGAAAATGCTTTTCTGATGGGGTCAAGCAATCTGTTGATGTAAACTTCGACTCCTGCTTTGAGATCGGCAGGATGCAATTGCTGCTCTGCGAAGGCTTGTTCCAGATCTTTGTAAGTGCTAAAATGCAAATTTCCACCGTTGGCTTCACTACGCGGTACTACAAAGTTTTCGTCAGGTTTTAAGAGTGGGAAAACTACGTGTTTTACGAATGCCAGGACGCCGTTATTTTCGACATTTCCCGGTTCGCAGAAGGCCTTTTTCAATTTTTTCTTTATGTCAGTAGGTGAATCCAAGAGGTCGATTTTGCTTTCGTCCTCTGACGAGGACATTTTCGAGCCAGTCAGTCCAGGTACTGCAAAATTTACGTAATTAGTTATGAAAAGTCCTACATTGTTTGACGAGCCGGAATATTTGCCAAAACGAGCGATAGCGAGTTTTACAAAATTATGCGCGTCAAACAATTTAGGCTTTTCATAACGTATTAAGTACAACATTTTACCTAATTGCGCAAAATTCAACTTTTCAAAACGCAATTAGGTAATAGTTATTTACGTAATTAGTTATGAAAAGTCCTATATTGTTTGACGAGTCGTAATATTTGCCAAAACGAGCGATAGCGAGTTTTGCAACATTATGCGAGTCAAACACTTTAGGCTTTTCATAACGTATTCCGTACAACATTTTACCTAATTGTGTAAAATCCAACTTTTCAAAACGCAATTAGGTAAATATAATTAATTATTACTAAAAATGGAATAATGCTATTCTATTCCTAGTATCCTGGTAGGTACTAACAAAGTGTCATATTCTAGAAATGCGAATTTTGTGTAAAAACTTCGTGCGAGCGGTAGCGCTGGGAATATTTAGAAGGAAAAGTTGTTCAGCATTCAATTTTGACCTCACGCACCGACTTTCAACCTTGAATCAGCTATTTAAATTCGCTGAAAGCATTGAGTAATCATTGGCAACACTGGGTAGCCCCTTGACCTGAGAGATGAAATTTTGTTCTTGTTTACAAAAAAAATCAATTAAACCGTTAAGAGACACTTTAATTACGATTATTTTCAAATCTCCTTTTAAACCAATCAATTAGACTCATTTTTAAATTTCTATCCAATCAAGTTCATTTAAGAGTGATTAATGCATTTTATCGGTGTTTGCACGAGTCATTTAATCGTTTCCGATGACCACTTGATTTTAAACACAATTTGTTCACTGCTGAAAATCACCACTTAAACAAAATTATGGGAAATAAAGGTCCACAAATACGACCACCAAACACAAGTCTTTCCAAAAACCATATTTTAGGCGTTTTTGGACATAAAGAACGCTGATTTCTTCTGGATATATCCTAAAAACTCAATAACATTTTGTTTGCACGGTTCCTAACCTCAAACGTCATTAATGTCAATGAGCTATAAAGGCTCGTTCGCAACATCATATTGGGCTTTTGAGTATAGGCAACCCCGGTTTAAAAAATCATAATTTTATCAAAACAAGAGTTTAATTTGTGAAATAATCTTACCGAATACCACTCGTGCATCGCTATTGCAATCGATTAAATTTTAGAAATAATTACTCAAGCTTTGTTGCCGTATAGGTAAAACAATTCGAACTAAATTGTCATTTATTATCTGATTAAAGCCCGAGAGCTTTAGCTCGAGGGCTTTAATCAGATAATAAATGACAATTTAGTTCTCATTATTTTACCACCGGCAACAAGCTTTCGTAATCATTTTCAAAATTTAACCGATTAAATAGCATGCACTTGTGGTATTATAAGCGATTATTTGTTAAAAGAATAGCAATCTCGGAGGAGATACTATAACTTTCTCACAGAGTTTCTAAATATTATGTACAGCAACTGACACCTTTCTCTACTAAGTTTTAAAAAAATATATGATTTTCGCCCTTAAAATGACATTTTTCGAAAAAATGGCGCTAGAGATTTTCGATCATAAAAGACAACAACTATCGAATCCAATAATTAAAAAATGCAGTTATACATGCTTTTTTTGCGGCCCTGGAAAAGCCTTTGAGTTAGGGGCCCGTTTGAATAAAAATTTAATGGGCACCTACAAAGTGCCCTCTGAGTATGTGTGTGCAATTTCATCTCGTTATCTTCAGTAGCTTGGGCTGTATCGTCTTTCTTTTTTAACTTCTACGTTTCGCGGAGCAAATTAATAAAATCGATCGAAAAATCGAATCGCCAAAAACATCAAATCTTTACGTTTTAGAGTCCTGGGAATCCGAAAATGTGGTTTTTGAAAAATCTATGTCTGTCTGTAAGCACGGTGCAGCTCAAACTAGTGAACGTATCGAGAAGAAATTTGGCACCCATATTCAATGGGAGATTTGTAGGTGCTGATTAAAATTAGCTTTTATGGCACGTCAATTTTAAAAATTTAAATGCAACCCCCATTTTTCGCGTTACCATATGAATGCTCTTCGAATTCTGCTTCTAAAAATGTATTCACACTTGTGCCCTTTTGACCAAAAAATGGTGCCGTGAAGAAAAACCTATGCATAACTGTATACTTTTATTACCGGATCTATGATAGCTGATTTTTTTTTCAAGACGAAAACCTTAATGCCATTTTTTCGAAAATTTCATTTTAGTGGCAAATGGGCTGTTGTATTGCCGGATCAAAAACCTTAGTGCAATTTTTTAGAAAATTTCCATTTTAGGGGCAAAAAGGCCTCTTTTTTAAATTATTACCAAAAAAGGCCATAAAATAACATTTTTGGAAAAAATGGCATTAATAAGGTTTTCGATCCAATACAATTATATGTATATACAGGATGAGTCAAAAGGGAGCGGCCTTCGTTTCCAACGTATCAGAACCATTTTTGGTAATTTTTGTTACTTTAAATGGCACCCTGTATATCTCTTTATTTCGGCTAGTAGAATTTTTGAATCTCTTTGAAACGGTGTTAAAAAATCATAGTTTTACATGACGGAAATTTTGAGAAAATGTCAATTACCTGTGTTGCCAAAAGTATGAATCTGGCCGTTTATTTCACAGCTTTATCAAAAATTTAGGCGCATGTTTTGATATGATACTTTTTTTAAATCTGTACTGAGACTAAAAGGCACCTTCCGTGGACCGATTTAGCTCAAAATCTAATCAGTTCTTCCTTGGATCATACAAAGGTCACGTTCCAAATGATCCTAATTTTGTGTTTTTCAAATGGAAGTCTAATTTTTTTTCAATGGATTCGGGATCCACGAATTTTTTCTGAGAAAAAACATGCATATCGTTTTTAACTTGCCTGCACTTTAACTCCACTGGTACCAGCACGGCCGGTGCTGCCATTTTACCACTAAAAATTGTGATAGTACAAGCCAGTGCATATCCAGGTACATCCTCAAGTGGAACACACAATCGATGTCATTCGCATTAATATTATATATTTGTGGTTATAATAAGGTGGTTATGTACCTACATTCTCTGTAATAATGGCAATTATGCTGCAAGAATCTCGAAAATCAAGAATGCTGCGGCATTCGTGCAACCAGAAATTCCATTCTGGCACATCAATTTTTAAATTTTAAATACAAAGACCCATTTTTCACCTCACCATAAGAAAGGGCTTCAAATTCTGCTTCCAAAGATGCATTCACTGTCAGTACCCTTTTGACCACAAACTACAAAATTTGAGATTTTTATCGGATTTTAAAATCGCGGTACAGCCCAAACCCCTGAACCGATTTGGCTGAAATTTTGCACATGGTTGCACACGTCGAAGAGCCGAATTTTTTTGGATTCAAGATCTTACGGAAAGTGCCGTTTTGGCACACCAATTTCCAAGTTTAAAATTATTCTCTCATTTAACCATCCAAAACAAGTTTTTGAAAGATTCATTGTCACCATCACTAAAACACGTTATAGCCCAAACTACTGGATCGATTTGGCAGCAATTTGGTACATGGAGATTGGGTGACCCGTTGAAGAGCTGAAAGGCTTTTGGGAGCAATTGGTACACGGGAAGTGCCATTTAGACATATCAACTTTAAAAAAGGCAGCAGAGAAGCGGCTGGAACCTCCCCAACGCGTGGGTCTTTGATTTCCGTGACTTGTGTTTAAGATTTTAAAGTTGATATGCCTAAATGACACTTCCCGTGGACCAATTGCTCCCAAAAGCCTTTCAGCTCTTCAACTGGTCACCTAACCTCCATGTACCAAATTTCGGACAAATCGATCCAGTAGGTTGGGCGATAACGTGGTTTCAGTGTTATTACAAAATTTCGATTTTCCTACCCAAAGGGTATTAAATGCGAATAAATTTTATCTCATTTAAAACCAGAATTTGAAGACCTTTCTGATGGTGACAATAAATCTTTCAAAAATTTGTTTTGGATGGGTAAATGAGAGAATAACTTTAAATTTGGAAATTGGTGTGCCAAACCGGCACTTTTCGTGGGTCGATTGAATCCAAATCTTGTTCAGCTCTTCGACGTGTAATACAATCCCCATGTGCAAAATTTCAACCAAATTGGTTCAGGGGCTTGGCCTGTACCGCGATTTTAAAGTCCGATAAAAATCTCGATATTTTTAGTTTTTGGTCAAAAGGGCACTGACAGTGAATACATCTTTGGAAGCAGAATCTGAAGGCCTTTCTTATTGTGACGTGAAAAATGGGGTTTTACATTTAAAATTTTAAAGTTGATGTGCCAAAATGGCATTTCTGGTGGCACGATTGGCTCCAAAAGCTTTTCAGATCTAAGTTGGGTTATCACATGCACACGTACCAAATTTCAGCCAAATCGGTCGAGTAGTTTGGGCTGTGGCGTGTTTACGAACGTACGTACATACATACAGACACATTTTAAAAACCACTTTTCTGGGTTCCTGAGACCTCAAAACGTATAGATCCGGTCTTATCTCGAATTCGAAAATTTTAGTGATTGCAGTAACCTCCCTTTTTTTTAAATGGTGAAGTGGAGTGGGGAGGTTAAAATTTTAAACACAAAACCCGGAAATCAAACGCCCACGCGATGGGGAAGTTCCAGCCGCTTCTCTGCTGCCAATTTTTTAATGAGAATGAAAATTTTCATTAATATCCGTCAAAATGGTAGAAACTGAATACATTTGTAGAACCGGAATTTGATCGTCTTTGTAATGATAAAAAGGGCCTTGTATTTAAAATTTTCTTAAAGTTGATAAGCCACAATGGCACTTTCCGGCGACCGATTGCTTCCAAAATCCTTGCAGCTATTCACATTATGTGCCAAATGGGGAACATGAATGAATTTTGAAATGAGAAACTACGAACTATAATCTCTGGGTTAGTAGTAATAGTAGCTAGTTCTAGTACGCACAACACAATTTCTATTGCGAAGAGAAATTGCATAAAAAAGTCGCTAAATTTACAAAAACAGGCATTTAAAAAAAACGGAAAAGTGACGCCACCCTAGGCGTTTCAATGCATTACACCATATTACACCCGTAAAAATGACGTAATCGTCGCTTTCTATTAATAATTTTCTCCAAAACCGTGAAGAAAATCGCAATCATGGATTTCCGGTTATACCGGAAATAGGTACTAACTTCCTTATTTTAAATTGAACACCCTGTATATTATGATATTTTCTTATTCTACGTTTAATTCTAGGTAAACTTTTACTAAGAAGTGCTATGCCAAAAATCAGCCGTTTTTGAGAAAATCAAAAATTTCGCTTTTATATGCCAAGTGCAGGCCTAACTTCAAAAAGCTGTCACATCCTTACAGTATAAAATGAGGAAACGAGATTCATTTGGCATGAAGACTAATGTAGGGTGGATCAGCCCCTCGACTCAAATTGGGTCAAATACATACAGGGTGTTCTCTGCAAATTTTTAAACATCATCAACTTCATTGGTCAAAAAGTCAATTTTTTCAAATGGAATGCTCCAACTATTTTATGGCACATCGATGCAGAATTTAATTGTCTATCATTTTAGTCTATATGTTTGCCATAATATTTAAATAACCAGTTTTTGTGATATTTCTAAGTATTTGAAATTTGACCAAAATTTCATATTTTAAAACAGGATTCAAATAGGATTAAATTTTCACCAATTGATCCAGGCGTTTGGGTTGTGCCATGTTTTTAAGCTAGGTACGTTAAAAATCTTGAATTTTAGAAACCAGTTAAAGACAACACTATTTTAGTGAAGCTAGTGGCACCTGACTCATATAACCAATTAAATCACTGAGATTAGGTTAGTAACATGCAAAATGAAAACATCTTTTTAACTGATTTCAAATTTAAGTTACTTCTTATTACGAACTTGTACCTCCTTAAATCCTTAAGACGAAATAATTTTTATTACCCATTGGATTCATCAAATGAGCTCTTTTCTGGTAACCCAACTGAGGTAAATATTTCTCAGCGAATGTAAAAATCTTCCTCTGATCAATCCCACCAAATTGTGCATCCACCTTCAAGTACTCTTCATCAAGGGCCTGCAGTCCTACAAAGTACGATGTAATACTACTGACCTACTTAAAAATGAAATACCAGGGTAAAGGAGACCACTGAGAAGAGGATGCTCAACCTGTTTAACAACTTCAGCACCTGCTTTCTTAGCGTCATGTTCAGTTATCACCGAACTTAGCCTGTAAACATCCAGTGTATATTCCTTAGATAACTGGTAATTTGTCCCTTTTTCAAATTTCAATTTTTCTAGTGGAACTCCGATTGATTTTAGCATTGCTTTAATACTATGTTCATAATATTGTACACGGAGTCCTAGCAATTCCCAGGGAGCTTTCATGTTATCTAAATAGGCATGAAGGTCAGCAAAGAGGATAGTGACTTCTGCACCAGCTCGTAGAAAATCGGCGATTTTGGACATGGGAACGAAGTAAGCCACATGTGGCTTCCCCGTGGTGGCTGTTCCCCAGTATATCTTCAAGTCTCGGTCCTTGAGGGTGGCTTTTATTTTATCCTCACCTAGGACTTCTTGTAAGTTACGGGAAATCAAATCATATTTCTGTTCTGGGTTCAATATGGGTTGGTCAGTCATGTTGAATATATAAAAAGTACCTACAGGGATAAATTATAAGATGAAGATGAGAATTAATGCAATCTTACCAATGGTATTCACCGGTTAAAACCGTAGATTATTGGCAGGTTTTGTTGTAATCAAATAAAATTGCAAAATTGACCCTGAGACATGGAATGGATAACCTCAAACTTTTGACTTTAGTAGGCAAGACACATGACAAGAGATGACGTTGACGTAGGACGTCATAATCATGAAAATGGGGTGCGTTCATAAATGACACTCGAGCGGGCACGGTGCGTTATGAGACGCGCAAGACCGTTCATAAATTCCACTTGCGCGTCCGCAGAGCTGGGAAAACTTTGAAATAGTAACTAGATACTTTTCAAGTTACTTTTCATAAGAGTAACTTAAGTTACTGAAGTAACTAGATTCTTTACTGAAAAAAGAACTTAGTTACAAGTTACTTATGAAAAGTAACTACATAGATATAGTATCTTAGTTACATTTGAAGTAACTTAGTTACTTTTGGTATCTGGATACTTTTAAAAGGTAACTAAATACTTCTGTAAGTAACTATACTCTGTCCGGGATCCACACGACCGAGATTCACCCGATTTCCATGGCGATTCATTGTTGACAACAATGATTCGCCATGGAAATAGGGTGAATCTTGGTCGTGTGGATCCCGGACAGACCATAGATAAGTATTTTGGTTACTCTTGGCGTAATTTAGTTAGGTACCTACATACTTTCATTTATGTTATAGCAGAAACGGTTTTGGGTTTGGGTTTAAATTTTAGTGTATACCTCGACAATTTCGGCGAAGGATAATTTTTCAAAATTTGTAGCAACTCATATTTTGCACTTTGTATGTTGTAAGTACCATTAAAATTTTCTTATACCATAAGTTCAATTAGTTCATCTAGATTTATAATAATTAGAGCAAGCCAATTTCATTGCGTTGCGTTATTAACCAAAAAGAATAAAGATCATGGCCCACTATAATTATAAATCTTGTAGATCTCATGGTATGTACACACAGCATACGGGGGTGTTATTTTTAAAACTTCCCACCTTGAATATCTTTGGATATAATAAAGATATTGAATTGAAATAAAAGCTGGCCAATCCCGTACGGAGGGGGACACTTGCGCGAATATTGAGGGAATTTTTTCCACGTCCGGTTTAACCGGAAATGACCTTAGCTTTGTCTTTTCGAATGGAATGATACCTTTTTCTCAAAGGATTCGGAATCTACGATTTTTTCTGAGTTAGAAACATGATTGTATCATACTTGATGACCGGAAGTGCAGCCACACTCACGACCACCCTAGAGTTTCAAAAATATCGAAGAAATCGGTGAAACATTAAATTTTCGAAAAACGCAAAAACACGTCAAGTTAGTTGTTTTGATGCAAATTTACCTGAGCAATTTAATTTTTTGATTTCTCTTATTTCTATCAAATTTTTTCTTACCTATCACTATCTGTCAAAATCTCAAAAGTAAATAAAAAGAAAATGCCAATCTGCAGATGAATTTGCATAAAAAAATTCTGGTTCACTCAGCCTAGAAATATTATTATTTATTTTATTATGGTTTTCAAAGTTCTACTGAGAATAATGTCGTAAACTATAAATAAAACTGACGGATATTGCCTACCTGCAACTTTTCTAAAAATTGTTGATATTATTATGTAATGCCCGTACTAGGGCCCTGAAAAGGGTGAAGGGTTTCGCAAGGAAAAAGCAGATCCTTTTTCGTAGAGAGTTATTATTCAGAACTGTTCGAACAGCGGTCGCTGTCCCCTATCAATTTACACAATAAGCGTTTTATAACATAACTTTATTGAAATAATTCTGCAGGTGAATATACTTTATTTCCTGTTATTTAGGTACCACAGATATTATTGGAAAAGTATCTAATTGCATAAAAAGTAACTAGTTATTTGGGAAAGTAACTAAATATATGAAAAGTAACTAGTCACATTCTTATGTATTTAGATACTTACCAAAAGTAACTAGTTACAATAAGTTACTTTAGTCAGCAAGTAGATATAGTTACTTTTCGCAGGCAGCTCTGCGCGTCCGTTCATAAAAGCACACTCATGAGACCGCAATGAGACGCTCAGAGCGCCCGAAAAACGCCGGACTCAGGACCCCGGCGAAAAACACTCCGCAGTCCGCATGAGCATTGCATTATGTATTTACCATGACTATTATTTGTACAAGAACCAGTAGAAAAGCGGAAAAACAGTATCGCAGGAAAATTTTATTGTGGTTATGAACGTCGATGTCGTTCAAAAACTCTTCAACACTCTGTGCGCACTCCTGCTTAAAATTCACTCCTCTCTGACGTCAAACACTCTGCGCTCAATGTCAGTTTATGAACGCACTCCTGCTAAGTGGGCTACGCTACGCTCCAGGCTACGCTATCTTTGGGGTACGCTGTGTCAATGCCTGTGTCAATGTCAGTCTTGTCAGTCTGCCAGTCAGACAACGTAACGTAACATAACAGTCATAACACACAACACAACGTAACATGTCTGAACATAACCTAAACCATATCTGAACATACAATTTAAAAAAAAAACATTTGTAGTATTGTGATATTATAGGTACAACTTATACTTATATCATGTAGTTGACCCTGTAGTGGACCATTGAAAACATGTATACCTAAATAGGCCGCTATCCCTTAAACTACATTAGCAAAATGGCAGAAAAAAAGGAATTACCTCACCATCGACAACAGCCATTCTGTAAAACCAGACCGGCATATCGACAAGGCAGGGAACTGAAAGCCGTTAAGGTACATAATATTCATTTATTAATAAAACTGTTGTAAGAAAATTGTTCAGGTGTACACAGTAAATCAAGAGTCGCAGCATCTTTTCATTTATGGTGTTCCACAGATAAATTTAAGGAATGAATTGAAGAGCTTGTGCTCCAAGTACGGCCAAGTTTTGAAGATCCATGTTGTAGATGATCAAGATCATAAAACAGAGATTTTCACAGAGTGCTATCATGTGGTCTATGATGGATTAGTAACAGCTAGGAAGGCCAAGAGGTTGTTGGATAACAGATCTTTCTATGGAGGTATCCTTCATATTTGTTATGGACCTGAGTGTGAGACTGTAGATGAAACTCGAGCCAAGTTAATTCTGAGGAGGCAAAGTATTTTGAATTATAAAGCCTGATTTATTCATAAGTGAATTGATTTGCCTGTACCAGCATAAAATAAGCAGAAGTAGGTAATTAATTTTTTCTTACCTATTCATTCTTGCTCTGATCATTAAAGATGAAATATGTGGATTTTGGTTTATAGGTAAGTATACAGAGTTCAGCAGGCTGTTTAGACCAAAAATTAAGCAATTCACCAAAAATGGTGTTATCTAAAAGTTGTTTTTGAGGTAGGTACCTATATTCTTACTGAAAATGATCAAAAACCCCCATCATGCTTAATAAATTCAATTACTGCTGACAGAAAAGGTTGTGCTTAAGGCCTGGTTGTACTAAGCAAGTTCAGTGATGGTTTAAGTACTTGAACTAGGTTCAATTGCTAGGAGACAACCAATGAGAGAGCTAGTTGCTAAGACACTGAACCAAGTTTAGGTACTTAAACCATTCCTGAACTTCGATGGTACAGTCGGAGACTTTGAAAATGCCCACCCCACCGCGACGACTCACTTGGTCGACTGCTTCGCTGCAATTAGATTGATGTTTGTCTGACAGGTCGGCAAACATTGAACATGTTGCATCGATACAGTCGACCAAGTGAATCGTCGCTGTGGGGTGGGCATTTTAAAAAGGCCCCTAATGTACACTCAACCGCATTAGTAATAAGCGGGTGAGATAAAGAGGGAAATACGATTAGAATGCGTGTCCGCTATTTCTGTCTCCATCAGCCCGCTTATTATTAATGCGGTTGGGTGTACAACCAGGTCTAAATGCAAACTGCACAGTAAGTAAGTTTATGTTAAGTGACTTAACTTAAGTTCATGGATAGGTTCAGGTTTTATTTTGATATTGCAAGGGTGGAATGGGAGGATTCGGAGGATCGCATCGCACGTCAAACATTTTCAAAAAGCGGCGCAAGTTTGAGCGATGTCCAAATTGTTGTTCCTTTTAAAATTATCCACCCCAAATATCGATGGCTTATTTCTGACAGGCCGTAACCCACAAAAAATAAAAAAATGGATTTTTGGACGTTGGACCTATGGATATGTTATATGATATAAGTCGGATTGGTGCGTAACTCAGCAGAGGGCACTGAAGTCCGCAAATTTTTCTGGAACTGTGCGACCCTAATTTGTTAGGGCCCGTACTTTTGACAATTTGATCGAAAAGCGGGAAAGCAAAAACATTACATAACCCAAATGTTCTAGGGTTTATTTTTATTGTTAGCAGCAGTGTCACAGATAAACGTATCTGAGGCTTTTTCGTGAATATTTTTCTTTGCACCTTACTCAAAACTGCACGCACACAAAGGCCATTTTGGGCCAATTCAGAGCAATTGCAAAATTTTGACATTTGTCATGTTTTCTGATTCTGACGTATCATATTGAAATCGCTTCTACCAACTCACCTGTTAGTAAAATTCCTTGCAAGATTTCCTTATACCATCCTATAATTCTAATTTTGACGTTCTGTCACTTCAATAGAAAGTGGAGAGAAGTATCGAAGACTTTTATGCTGAAACAGGGTGTCCTCGGTACTTATTATGATGTTGCGAGAAATCTTACTGCTGGCGCCATCTGCTGAGTTACACACCTAATCAGACCTTAGAATTAGCCCTTAAGTAAATTATTTTTTTGAAACTTTTCAACTGACTACAAGTTATAGCTAGACTTATAGTTTGATTTCCCTGAATACTAAATTTTTACCGCTACGTTTTATGCACGCGGTATTTTTTTTACGCTCAGCTGATTGATTGGGTGGTGAATGTAAGTTTCGTAAGTCAGCCCCATACTTGAAAAAAAATTTTGTTGGGTTTGTGAAGACAAGCGATTATATACAATAAATTTATTAATAATTCCATACAGAATGTCAGTTTGGTAAATAATACACTCAATCGTAAATAATGTTATCATAAATATTTGAACTCGAACATAAAAATTAATAACAAAAATAACGATCTTTTAGGTTATTTTTAACCAATTACAACCTCTCAGTTTTATATTATCATTAATACAAGATGAGCAACATGAAAAAGATCTAATTACTTTGTACATACAATAATCTAATAACTTACAAAATTATATTAGACCGATCTAATTGTTTTATCTCACTTTTTCATAAATAAATAAATATATCTTATATCTTCAAAAGATTAAAGCTACAATACGCAAGCAGCTCGACTTTCGAATCACAATAACAAAGAAGTAACAACTAAACATGGAGCCTTAGAGTTAAAATATATCATTTGGTCAATAATAACACCTAGGTACCTATAATACTTTGGTAATGGAATCTCATTTTTGGCAACAATGACTACCTACTATCTATAACATTTAAAAAAATTCGAATACTGATTCGAAGCACACAATTTCTATTTCGTCACATTTAACATTGATTCTGCCTGGTCGCTGACGTCAAACAAATCCTCACGTGCACCTATTGGTCTGGTCAAACGTTCATTGAGTAGAAAAGGGGTTTCTGTGGGGGGTTATTTTGGGGGGAGGTTGGTGACGTCATTGTGCTACTGGAACTGGTTGTGTTTTGGGCTGGAATGCTTGCCGCTCCCTCGGGAACTCCCCTCTCGAGAAACCGGGGTTTGGTGGGAGAACTCCCTGAATAACCGTTGCTAATTTGACTATCGCTATCAGTCAACGAGGAAGTATCACCGTGGGTGTAACGTGAAGGGTAGCTATGCCTGTTTATTTTCGCGTAGTTACAATCGTTGGGCCACACCATTGGTCTATACCTCGGAGTGGAGTAGTAGTTACCAGATGCTGAAGGTAAAGGAGTTTGAGTCGAGCGTGCTGTGGAAAACTGGCCTGGGATTGGAGATTCACTTCTTGTCATCAAATGAGAGGGTGGGGGCATCCTCACCATTGGTTTAAGTGATCCGTAATGTTCTTCCACGTGAATCCTCTGTTGGTATATAGGCTCAATGTACCTCTTGTTAATTAGATTCTGATTGGACACCCTCACGTAATCACTCTGATAATAGGGTTGTTGATAGCCTTCAAGATGATTATAAGGAATATAAACCATGGTTTGGTGGTAATTTTTTGACACATCTAAGGGTGGGGGTGATAAGGGTCGCCCGTTTCTAGCCCTTACAGGAGACTGGTAGTATTCACAACCTCCGCTGACCTTCAGGGCGTAAGTTTGGTTACCGTTAACCCTGTACACTTCTCTGGTGCACCTTTGATTCGCACAATTTTGATACGTATTTTCATCCTGCAATGACGTCGGTCTGTATTGGGGTGGCACCATCCTCCCCTTTACCTCTTCTGGGTACTGGTAGTTGGATTGGTTGATGTTCCTTGGTTTATTATCGATACCGCTCTCTGAATAATAGGGCCATGGAACTCTGGCAGTCGGCGCTGGGGGTTGCAGCTGATTTTGTATTTGCTGCAAAATTTCGGTTGTTGATCCAAACCGAGGCTTGATCCCTCGTACGCTTGGGCGCCTATTAAACCCATAATCGTCGTGTTCATCGTCCTCGTCTTTATTCGCCGGCTCGGGTTGGTACCTGAAATAAAATTTCAAGTTTCAACTAAAGTTAAATCGCTTTGAAAGTGTTTCAGTGATTGGGAGCTAGAGATTTCCGCCGCTGTGGTTGGTTCCAAATTATAATAAAACGGGCAATTTTTTTAGATAACTATAGTTAGGTAACGAGCCATTTTACTGACTTCTGATTCTGTTTCGCTTTGACACTGTGTAGATTATGCCTAACCAAAGGATTTTACTTTTCACATATTTCATAGCAAAAAGGAACTTCAGCGTCATCATCTTACCATTGCCAAGCCCAATACCAGTGAGTCTCAACTACAACCAAAACCTGTGCAAATTGGCTGGAAGAGTTTTATATACAATGCTTTTTGCCAAAGATAGAACCATTAAGTAATTAAATAGTTATTTTTCTACAAATTGTTGTTATTCAAGCGAGTTAAATAGATTCAGGTGCAACAATCGCCGGGAATACTTATCAAATGAAATCAAATGAAAAGAAATATTTCGAGAAGAAAGGTATCCAAATGGAATGTACCTACAATAAGATACACACCACAGCAAAATGGGGTCTCAGAAAGAATGAATCGGACTATTATCGAAAAGGCACGTTGTATGATGGTTGACTCAAAACTTCTCATAAATGACAAGAGTTTGTAGTCAGAAGCTGTTCTGGCTGCTACATATTTTATCAATAGAAGTCCTACGACTGCTTTAAACGAAAAAACCCCAGCTGAGTTATGGTATGGAAGTAAACCAGATTTGAAGGAGGTTTTATTCGGCTGTTTGGCTTATCTGCATATTCCAAAGGAAATTAACAGAGAAAAATTCGAATCTCGAAGCATGAAGGGCATTTTATTGGGCTATTGTCCAAATGGCTACAGACTTTCGTCACCGCTATAGAAAGGAAAATAATTACTGGATACGCTGTTGTGTTTGATGAGACAAAAAATTACAAACATGGTGGAATTTGAGCATGTGAGAATAAATGAAGAGAAACATTGTAATGAAGCTAATGAAGCCGACGACCTTGAAGGAAACATTTGAGAGGAACCCGTTAATGAAGAAGAGGAGAACGAAAATAGTGGAATATTGCGCAGAAGTACAAGAATCAGAAAAGAGCCCTCGTACTTAGAAGACTATACCGTTTTGGCATTGAGTGCGGAATCCTTTGTGGAAGCCGTTCCTAAAACGTGCGGGGACATTGAAAACAAAGAAGACAAAGAAGAACGGTATAAAGTGGCGCATGAAGAAATGGATTCTATAATAAAGAACGACACATGGATACTTGTGGAATTACCCCCTGGAAAAAGAGTGATCCAGGATAAATGAATTTTCAAAATTAAAAGGGATGAAGAAGGAAACATACAGAGATATAAGGCAAGATTAGTATGGTCAAAGGCTGTTCGCAAGTGAGGATATTATTCTCGATAATAATTAATCGATCCAGATGGATGTGAAAAATGCGTTTTTACATGGAAATCTGACAGAAGACATATTAATGGCACAGCCGCAAGGTTTCATTAACAACCCAAAGCTTGTATGCCAACTAAATCGGTCGTTATATGGATTAAAACAAGCTCCAAGGGACGGAATAGTCGAATTAACAATTTTATTTTCGCACAATCGTATGTTATAACGCTCTTACCGACGTAGTTAAAAGAAGGTGTAAGTTCAACTTACCAAGCGCGGTTTGGTTTCCCAGGCAACGAAAAATAACAGTGCTGTTATGAATTCATAACAGCACGCATATCTGACACAGGCATGGTAAGTAAAACAATTGAACTGGCAAAGGTGTCGAGAGCATTTGGAAAATTCGGCGATCTGTCAAACAGGATTTGTTTAATGGCTGACGAAAAATGTTCAATAAGTTAATTTCAATTGTGCGAAAAATCATATACGATACACGGTTGTTAAGTACATCTAACATAATCTCGGAAATTGCAAAAACTCGTCATCGGCTCGTTTTTGCAAACCTTTTCTCGATTCTGTTATACTGTACTTACCAACCTAATATCGTAATATACTATTATAAACTTGATTTCAAGAGGTCTAAATATGACAAGTGCCCTTAGTTGAAGAACATCAAAGAAAAAAAAACGTATAGGTATGTTGTTGTATGTGGATGATATAATTCTAGCTGGAAATAACGGAAATTGGAGAAGCATTAAAGGAAGAGTTCCAGATGAGTTATATGGGAAATTTAAGAAATTTTCTTTAAATCTTCTCCGATTTCCTTTATTTCTTCTGCATTATTTCCCTTAATGCTTCTGTTTGTTGACAATTGTTAAAAATGGCGATTTCTGACACCAGTATTAAAAGTCGTTTACTTTTAACACTCAGTGTTAAAAGTGACAATGCAACAACAATTAAACAAGCCTCGGCAACAAATTGTCACTTAGTTACAGCGAATTCCATGGACGTTTTTTTGCAGTGGTTACAAACCGATTGTAAACTGACTGCGCCTGCGCAATTGTGTTTTAGTAATACAAAATACGCAATTGCGCAAGCGTAGTCAGTTTACAATCGGTTTGTAACCACTGCAAAAACAAGCCTAATATGAAAACTTTTGCTTTTAGTCGTATTTGTAAAAAAAATTGTGTATGATATTATTATGCCTGTTAAAAGTGATTTTATTTGTTCCCTTCTCAGAAAATAAAATACCACTTTTAACACTTACCTATATCATAATAGTTATTTCTTAAAGTTGTCTTTTTTTAATACAATAATAAAATTGCTAAAGTGATACAGAAGAGACTTTGTACAGGAGTGTATGCGGCAGCAGAAAGCGACTTTTTTGTCATTTATTGGAAAATTGAAAGCACAGAGATCGCTGATAATAATTTATTCGTCGAAACTGTTCTATACCGTCCTTTCCGCTTTTAACTTAAAATTCCTATAATTAGATAGGTAAAGGTACTGTGTAAGTAGAAATAAATATTTTTTATGTCCGAACGAAATCAGTTATAAAATCTGTGTCTTTATTTATAGAATAACGAAGTTACTGATTTGTCAACAGGCTGCTCGGCGCTGATTGATCACCAACAAAAACTACATACTAATCAGATCCATGGCATTGCTAGTTTGACCCAATTTGGAAATTTCTTGCTGAGGGTACAAATGACCTAACATAAAGAAGGTTTCCTATTTTCAAGGCCTCTTTAATTGTCATGTAAAAAACGGAAAATTTGTCAAAATGGTACTATTCCGGGTTATGAAACGCCTATGTACTAAATTTCAATCAAATCGGTCCAGCAGTTTGGGCTGCAGCGTGTTTACAAACGAACGAACGAACGTAAGTACGTACATAGACAGATTTTAGAAACCTCTTTTTTTGGACTCCTGGAGATCTGGTCTTATCTCAAATTCGAAAATTTTAGTTATTGATGTTAAATGGTTCATTTGATATACAGGGTGTCTCGTCTCAGAGTGCAAAAATTTCAGCCACAGATTCCTTGCATGAAAATAAAAGACCCGTATTTTTTTGTTTCGCTAGATGGGCCCCCATTTCGTCACTAGGGCTCCTCAAAAGTGAGCCCCAAAAATCGAAAATTAATTCCCACGTCGTAACTATTCAACCGATTTTGCTCAAATTTTCCACAAGACCATTACGAACGAAGAAGATTTCAATAATGTAGCTGATGATTTCGTGGTGCCCACCATAGGCGCCCCCGGGGCCGCCCACGACATTTTCGGCCCAATATCTTTGTTAACGTAATCAAATTTCCTATTTAGTTACACACCACCCGATGCTCCATTGAATTTAGAAACTACGCTACCTCTTGCACTTTTCCTGTAAAATGCACCATTTCTAAGTAAAATTAAGAAATGTGGAGCCATACTCCATAAATTAAATGCATATCTGTATACTCCGAATTTGCAAAATTGGCTGCAATTATAATATTTACAAAAAAAACCAAACGCAGTGCTACAGTGGTGCAAAACTGACAATAATTTAAAACTTTAACAAAGCCCTGACATTAATGACGCTATGGCTATCTTGAAAAGTCTGCCAATAAGCACGTGTATGGCTCCACATTCCTTAATTTTACTCGGAAATGGTGCATTTTACAGAAAAAGTGTAAGAGGTAGCGTAGTTTCTAAATTCAATCGACCATCGGATGGTGTGTAATTAATTACAAAATTTAATTACGTTAACAAAGATAATGGGCCGAAAATGTCGAGGGCGGCCCAGGGGGCGCCTGTGGTGGGCACCACGACATCATCAGCTACATTATTGAAATCTTCATCGTTCGTAATGGTCTTGTGGAAAATTTCAGCAAAATCGGTTGAATGGTTAAGACGTGGGAATTAATTTTAGATTTTTGGGGCTCACTTTTGAGGAGCCCTAGTGACGAAATGGGGGCCCATCTAGCGAAACAAAAAAATACGGGTCTTTTATTTTCGTGCAAGGAATCTGTGGCTGAAATTTTTGCACTCTGAGACGGCACACCCTGTATACATATGTATACTATTTAAATACGACAAAATGAATTTTGCAATAAAAACTATTTTTTAGGCGCTCGAACTTTCCGGTCAATTTTAGGACCGGAAAGTGGCTTTTCCCGGACTAGTCCGGGAAAGTGAAAAATTAATTCTCCCGGTCAATTTTGGGACCGGAAAATCAACTTTCCCGGACTAGTCCGGGAAAGTTAAATTTCACCGAAATATTCTAGAAAGTGAAATTTCACCGGAATATTATGGATTTTGTTATCGTGTTAATTTTTACTAGGCTCCTCACATTTTTCAGTGTAGATAATTTGAATTAAAATATTTAATTTCACACAGAAAATATGTTGCGAGCACCTAAAAAATTTAATACGTAACTCACATGTAAAGTGTCTTTCCTGGACTCGCAGGCTTTCAGGCTTCCGCCTGAAATCTGCCTATTCGTCCAGGAAAGATCACTTTCCATACTCTTTACGTAAATAACTATTAAGAAGCGATAGAGAGTTTTGACGCCCTCTACCGGAAGAATGGTCAAAATGAGAACAAGAAAAGAGAGGGCACTTTGCAGTGACCGACACAACATTTCCTATCTTTAGAATGTTAATTACGTAGTTTTGGGTAAAATCAAGCTTCTTATCGGAAAGTTTTTACCGTTGCCATAATTGAAGAAAAATAACTGTTACCTATAACTGAAGACAATGGTAATTACTGAAGCTATCACTTACTTTTTCTTGATTCGCTCGATCCTGCTGGCATCTTGTTGAACGAACATGGCCAGTTCATCGCCCGATTCAGACGCTGACGGCGTTCCAGCCAAAACATCAGGAGCGATCTTCTTTGGCTCCTCCTCCCCATTATGCTTCAGTCCCTCCTCTATGTCTTCCAAACTATACTCAGTTCCAGTACTACTAGCAAGAGAGGTCCTTTCCCCATTGTGAGTTCCAGCATAGTAATGTTCCTCCCCATTCCCCAAACTGCTTACGCAAGCAGTGAGGGGAGCTAAACTGGACAAAAACTGTTTTCGAGATTCACTATTGACAGAATTAACTTTGGCAGCGGTGCCGTAGTTGGCTTCCGAGATTTCGTGCAAATGCGAGGCCCCGTTGCCCAGATCAGGCAACGGCATAATTTTGCTCTGCTCCTCCTTCTTAGCGAACAAATCCGTGATTTTCTTGTAAGTGGAAGACGTGGATGACGAATTGGAACTGGCGGTAGACGAGGAGGACGGCGAAAAATTGGAGTTCTTCTGGATTTCAGGGGAATTCCTCGCCTCCTCCCCTGGCGGACTTGTTCTCTGTGAAATTTCTTCAGTCTGATTAATATCGTCGACATCACAAGTTAATTGCTTGATCCTCTCCACGAGGGAATTGTCAGTCTTTTGCGTGCTCTTTTTGCTCCTCGGCTCGTAGCGTATCAGAGAGCGCCTGAGGGTGTTGCGTTCAATAGCTCGTTTAATGGACTCGTCAGTTTCGCCACTTTGAATGATCTGCGGCAATTTGGAACGTTTTGCCTCCTCGAATGCGCGCAGTGACTCCGCGGTCACCAAATACTGATGTATCGATTCTTCCTCTTTGCCGTTTAGCGCTTTGGTGCAAGGAAAGAGCTGTCGCACGGCCGAGTTGGGCTTCAAACTGTTATTCGAGATTAAAACGTGATTGCCCAATTTGAATGTCAACATCATTTCCGTCGATTCCGGCGATATTGAACTGTTCTCGCTTTCTTTCGTTTGTTCCTTGGATCCGGAATCTTCTTCTGTCGCGTTATCCGACGCACCGTCGCAGCTGTCACGTTTCGTTTGCTCCGACTCGATGAAACGAACCGACCTGCGATTGCTTCCCTCTTCGTCTGAGCCCGCGTTGGCGTCACTAGTCTGTGGAATTATTTCGCATTAATTACCCTTTATTAACAAATCTAGGAGGTTTAACGGGTTAAGAAATTTGAGAGGGGGTTGATGGGAAATTTGCATTCGGAGCTCGTGGGATTATGGCCGACAGAATCGTTTGGAATGGGGGAATGAGATTGGTGGCATGAATGCACAAAGTCCACGTTAAGTCTCAATAATAACAAACGGAACATTGCCAAAGGACAACGTGAGAGCTTATTACGGTGAATTTCAATCATTGAAAAATTGCTATGGCTATGTTTGTTGCATCTCCATCAAGTCGCGTCTGATGCGGAGACCCTAAGCCCGAGTAGCAATTTTTAATGCGGTGAACATGAAGCCTTGTTATTGGGGCTAAACCCATACACGAGAGTCAAATACTTTCCAATATGGAATGGATATACCTGGATTTGGTTAGTCCAGGCAGTGGGTGGAAAAATCGCTAGAGGGAATGGAAAAAATTCAACCAAAAACTTTTTTTGTTGGAATGGCTAATTTCAGGGTCACGAAAAACATACTAAAAACTCGCCCTCCGCCCCAGCCTGGAACCCCTTAAAATCTGCAAATTATGCGGATGGCGCAAGGTTTTGCCCCGTAACTCGCTTTTCCTTCATTGTACAAAAAATATATATACACGTATACAATTAGACCAGTCAAATAGGGACCGGAGGTTACAATAATTGTTGGAAAGCCGGAGATGGTCTTAAACGCTTTAGTAGGCATTTAATAGAAGTATCCTAGTTTTGCAACTTCTCAGGATGTGTGCGTACGATAGGGTGTCCAAAAAACCCCGAAATTTTCGGACTTTTTTCAGTTCTTCGCTTATAATTTCTAAACAGTGCTTCCTAGCGGAAAGTTCGCTATTTTCGAAATTAAAGCACAGTAAATTCTGCGTCGAATGAGCCCCCCAAACGTTAATTTCGACCATGATTTCAAAAAGCATCACAAATTTAAATTTTGGTTAAACGTATTCAAAAAAAATTTATTTATAAAGGTAGTTAAGAAGTGAGACGAATAAAAAATCAATTTCTTCGAAATCTTTTGGAAGTGGAGGGGCCAGGGTCGTTCGCAGGCTCGATGAATAGTGTGTCGCCTTCAAATAGTTGAGGCTTAGGTACTGACTTATGACTGTTTATGGATTGCTCTATTTTGATTTTCTAGATCTAAAGCCTCAACTATTTGAAGGTGACACACTATTCATCGAGCCTGCGAACGACCCTGGCCCCTCCACGTCCAAAAGATTTCGAAGAAATTGATCTTTTATTCATTGGCCGGTATGAATAAGCGGTACCAAAGTTTTTGCTTATAGTTCTATCCTTCTCTCGTGCACGAAAAACTTATATTTGCATCCTTTGTTAAGGGGAGTATGAGCATCTTGTAACACTTTATTCATACCAGCTATTGTCTCATTTCTTAACTACATTTATAGATAAATTATTTTTTAAATACTTTTAACCAAAATTTAAATTTGTGATGCTTTTTGAAATCAGCGATTGATGGTCTAGAACTCTCAAGCTATAAATTTTTTAAATTAGAGTAGCCGTTTGGACGTTACAGACGACGAAAAGTCACTACTTGTTAATTTTTCACAAAATTGTCGTTTTTTACCATGGTTTGCAACCCTACCACATGGTCGAACTTAACGTTTGGGGGGCTCCTTCGACGCAGAATTTAATGCGCTTTAATTTCGAAAATAGTGAACTTTTCGCTAGGAAGCACCGTTTAAAAATTATAAGCGAAAAACTGAAAAAAGTCCGACAATTTCGTGTTTTTTTGGACGCCCTATCATACGCACACATCTTGGGAAGTTGCAAAACTAGGGTATTTCTATTAGATGCCTACTAAAGGGTTTAAGATCAGCTCCCGCTTTCCAACATTTATTGTAACCTCCGGTCCCCTGGAGGTCTAATTTGACTGGACTATATATTGAAGACTAATAAATGCTCTACAGAAAAGTTTCTATGCACTTTTTTGACCTGACTTGAGAGCAACGGTTTGGCCGTAGGAGTCGCATACTGGGTCCTCAAAGGCGCTCAAAATACATATTTTTTTAATGGGAAAATTTCCAATAATTAATTGCATGAAAATCAAGCCCACTATGAGTAAATGTCATTCTTTCTTTCAGTTTAAAATCGCTGACGTTTCGTAGTTTTGTTTGAATAAAGTTTTAATTTTTGGTCCCTCCTAAGTTACCACCTCAAATACTCTGTGTTAATGTTGATTTCAATATTTACAAATTATCGACTGCAGCAAGGAAAAATTGCAATATGTCAACTTAACATTAGTCACTATAACAACGAAATGAAACGAGCAAGCAGGTTGCGCATTTTGAAGAAAAAAAAATTATCAATTATCCATCACGAGCGCGCTATTTTTAAAAGTCCGCGGTGATGGATAATTTTTTTCTTCAAAATGCGCAGCCTGATTACTAGTTTCTTTTCATTGTCATGCTCACTAATGTTAAAGTATTCATACCTCATAATAACATTTTCTAGGACTTTGCGCATTTAAAATAATAAATATGCTAGAAAGTGTTTATAATTTACACGTTCGATTCATCTCAAACCAAATTATATCAGTGAAGAAATTACCTCAGGCATAATCTACATACCTTCTTTGGCAGATGGCATATTGCAATTTTTCCTTACAGCAGTCGATAATACGTAAATATTAAAATAATCATAAACACAGAGTTATTGGAAATGATAACTTATAGGGCGGAACCAAACTTCATTCAAGCAAAACTACAAAACGTCCCCGATTAATAACTTTAAAGTGAAAGAATGACATTTTCTCACAGTTGGCTTGACTTTCATGCAATTAATTGTCAGAAATTTTCTCATTCAAAAATATATTTTGAGCGCCTTTTTACATAAGCAGGACCCAGTGTGAGTCGCTCAAAATTGAGCGAATTTTTCGAAACGCGACCATAATCCAAGAGGTTACCAAAACAATACTACAAATTTTGATCCCGGATTATCGCTTTGCACGATAATAATGTGAACCATAGAGAACAATTTGAGACGGAGACCGACTAGAAATTTCCCTTAGGTTTAAAGATAGCTCTTTAGCACTGAAGCCCAGAAAAACATTTTTTTTTGAGGTGCCACAGTTCCCTTAGGAAGCATTTTTCACCACATGTCCATATGAACTTTTCTTCTTAGAATGATGCAAGAAATCGTTCTATATACTTATTTTCAATAATTAAGCGGATAAAATCAAATCTTGTCAAAAATTTTCGCGCTCCAAACTAATCAGAAACGTTTTATTCAAAAAGGGTGAACTCTAGAGACTTTGACCAAGGGGACTTTTTTGTGTACCATGGCCAGATAATTATTATTTTCTGAGGAAAATGATTAAAGAAAAATTCAGGTGGAAAATATGCAACCCTCCCAAGAATGCACGCCTCTGGTGAAAGTAAAAATTTGAAAAAAATAGAAGAAAACTCTTTACATTACGAGTATTACGACACTATGTTGTAAATTGCAGGTTCCTATCAATTGTATTTTGTGAAAAAACTAATGAATTATCGGGGGTGGGTGGGTATTTTTGAATAGAAAAATTAAACATAAGTTTTTTTTATTGGAATGGTTAGATTTCAGGGCCACGAAAAACAGACTACTAAAAACTCGCCCTCCGCCCCAACCTGGAATAGCTCCAAATTTTGCACATTATGCGCAACGCCTACGTTTATGTCCCATAACTCGCTTCCACTTCATCGTACAAAAAATGGAGGTGCACAGTATAGATAACTGCAGATTCGCATCAATTGTACTTTTTGAATATATTGAAAGAAAAAAAAATACAAAATTGGCTCCCCCCATCTATTCTAACGGAAATTTCGATCTCAAAGTCAGGGCTTCCAGCCGCTTTCGGCTCTGCAAAAAGTGACTAAGTGAGCCCCCAATTCAAAAAAAGTGACCAAAAGTGACATATTATGTCTAAAAAGTGACTTCAAGTGACTTATGTATAAAGGATTTTTAACACACACGTCATATTCTTTGACATGCAATTATCAACCCAAAGCTTGCGTTTCTAGAACTATGTCACTGCGTGACATTTTGCTATGCATCACATGCACTATCTGTACCTACAGAAAAAAAATGTACGGGCTAATCCGGAAAAATTGTTCTAGTAGGTAGCTTTTCTGTTTCATCTTAAATGCATTGCACGATAGAAGAAAAAATTATGTGCAACACGTAGGAAAATATACATTCCGGGACTCTGATGGTTACTGGACTCGGCTGTGCCTCGTTCATCAATCTACCATCATCGTCCCGGAATATAATATTTTTCCTACTAGTTACACAATATACTATTAATTTTTAGTAAATATAGACTTTATTTGCAAAAAAATAAAATGAACTTTTACGTTGCATTTCTCTCCCATAGCTAGAAATATGGATTTTCACTTTATTATCAAAACAAGTTAAAAACTACTAGGTAACTTACTGCTGTAAATATTTTAATAACGTCTAATTCGAAAGAAATCATTAACATTCGATTAATAAACACCATAACCACTAGGAATAATTAATTTGCTCGGTTCCAGAAACAGCAGAGAACAGCATAAATAAACAAAAACGCAGAACCTCTTCTGTTTCAGGCAAGCATGCTTAAGGTGTGGCGCGAATTTTAAAATTCAATAAATTTTAGAAACTACTTCCATCCTAATTTGTAGGTATTTTGTACCTATTTGTTAGTAAAAAGTGACTAAAAGTGACCTATTTCAGGAAAAAGTGATTAAAAGTGACCTTTCAGTGGAAAAGTGACCCCAAGTGATCCAAGTGACCCCGCTGGAATCCCTGCAAAGTGTTCTTTATTTGTGACACTATCATTGTGCAAAATGGCATTTTATGATATAAAATACACGTTCTTATATGTCTATTTAATTTTGTTTATTCAAAAATACCCACCCCCAATAATTCATTAGTTTTTTCAAATTTATTCACAAAACACAATTGATAGGAACCTGTTGTTAACAACATAGTGTCGTAATGCAAAGGGCTTTCTTCCAATTTCTTTTCCAAATTTTTACTTTCACCAGATGAAGCGTGCATTCTTCCACCTGACCTTTTCTTTAATCGTTTTCCTCAGAAAATAATGTGAAAATCATAATTATCTGGCCATGGTACCCAAAAAAGGTGCTGTTAGTCAAAGTAGCCAGAGCTCACCGTTTTCGAATAAAACGCCTTTGATTTGTTCGGAGCGCGAAAATTTTTGACGAAAGATTTAATTTTACCCGCTTAAGAAGAAAGGTTCATATTGACATGTGGCGAAAAATGCTTCTTAAGGGAACTGTGGCACCGCAAAAAAAAAGTTTTCCTGGACCTCAGTGAAAGGGCTATCTTTAAATCCAAAGGAAAAATTCGTCAATTTTGAGCGACTTCTGCGGCCAAGAGAAATTTCTTGTCGGTCCCCGTCTCAAATTGTTCCCTATGGTTCACACTATCATCGTGCAAAGCGATAATCCGGGATCAAAATTTGTAGTATTGTTTTGGTAACCTCTTGGATTATGGTCGCGTTTTGAAAAATTCGCTCAATTTTGAGTGACTCCTGCAGCCAAACCGTTGCTCTCAGATGAAAAATGCATAGAAACTTTCTTATAGAGAATTTATTAATCTTCAATATTGTATACGTATGTATTTTTTGTACGATGAAGGAAAAGCGAGTTATGGGGCAAAAACTTGTGCCTTGCACATAATTTGCAGATTTTAGGGGGGTTCCAGGCTGAGGCGGAGGGAGAGTTTTTAGTATGTTTTTCGTGGCCCTGAAATCTAACCATTCCAACAAAAAAAGTTCTTGGTTGAATTTTTTCCATTTCTCTATCGATTTTCGACCCACCGCCTGGACTAGATGGCTATGTTTGTTGCATTTCAATCTCAATCATTGGAAGTCGCGTCTGAGTCTGATGCGGATACCCTAAGCCCGAATTGCAAAATTTTAATGCGGTTAACCTGAAGCCTTGTTATTGGGGGTAAACCCATACACGAGAGTCAAATACTTTCCAATATGAAATGGATATACCTGGATTTGGTTACCGGGGTGAATGTGAATATAATTCTCCACTACATTGTTTTAGAAGCAGAGATTTACACATTTTTTCAAGGGTGTCTAAGGAAAACCGCGTTACAGTACAGCACTCACTTGTTGAGGTTCAGGTGGCTTTGCAGAAGTTGCTTCTAAACTTTGCTGCTTCCAAAGCCTGCCCCCCTTGAGAATACCGTTAATAGGGGAGCCCCCAGGAGGCACATTGGTCAGGGTCTTTCGCTCATCGGCATCTTCTCGAAGGATGTTTTGTTCCGTCGTCATCGTATTTGTCTCTAAAATAAAACGCTGACTGTTTGGACTATCTGTAATTGAATCGATAAAACATGAAAATACTCTTTTCGTTGCACCCACCTGAATCATTTGGAGGGGTGGTGGGCGTCGTTTGTTGGCTTTGATCAGTCTTTTCCTTCTCCTCTTGTTCCTCGCGGTCAGAACCGACCTCGTTATCCGAATGGAACCCGTCACCTGTAAAAAATGCTCATCTATAGTTTCGTCCCTGGAAAATGCGAACGTTTACTAAATCTACGTCAAATAAACAACGAGCGATCGATGAAACAGATAATAACCTGCTATCCAAACCTTTTACATTTCCGCTAGTCCTTTTTTACAACAATAAGAGCATCGATATAGTGGAATTCCTGCGAAACCGGGTCAAACAGGGATGATTTCCTCTGCATTAAATTCCCTGATACCACACGTTTAAATAAAACATTTCACTGTGTTTGTGTAACATTTAATTTTCGGCAACATATCGCTGGCGGAATTTATCTGGAAACTATATTTTACGATGTCTGATTTCCAGGCTCAGCTTGCCAGTTAATTTCACTGAAATTATTCATAATTTCAAATAATTCGTTTGTATACAAGTCAGTCAAACTAAGGTTTGCCTGAAATTTGGTAGGTAACTTAGACCTAAAGAGCTTTTGGAGCCAATCGTGTAGCCGGAAATGCCATTCACTCTTTGACAAAATGAAATTCGAGAATTTCAACGTACTAAAAAGTTTTCGAAAAATTTATAATCATCATCAGAAAGACCCTCAAATTCTGGTTTTAAATAACACAAAATGCATTCGCCTTAGGCAAAAAAAAACTAAAATATGATCACGTAAAAAACATACTAGGTATATATTTTTTTGTTATAGAAATCTAATCCACAGTTTCAACCATTCCGGCGGAAAATGAAAATTCTCATTCTCAATAATTAAAAAGTTGCAGATTGGCAATGAATTACGTACAGTTATTGTATTTGGTGACAGTAAATCTGACAGGATATTGACCTTAAAAGGTGTATGTTGTTGAATATGATAAGGTCGTTATTTGTTAGAAAGTGTGAAATTAATCACAATAACGAGCGGTGCAGAATTTTTCGTGTTCAATATAGTGCTCAATTGGCTAGAATAGGTGCTACCTACACGGAAATCAAAGATCCACGCGATAGTCCGAAAAATTGAATCGTCAACACGCTACAGCCCAAACTACTGGACCGATCTGGCTGAAATTTACAACGTGGACATCTTATAGATTCCGGAGGAGCTAAATCGGCCCACAAGAAGTGAGATTTTGGCACATCAACTTTAAAAATTTAAATGCAAACCTCCATTTTCCGCGTCACAATATGAAAGCTCTTCGAATTCTGCTTCTAAAAATGTATTCACACTTGGTGCCCTTTTGGGAAAAAATCGGTGCCGTGAAAAAAACCTATGTACAGGTGATCCAACCGTTTTGTCCCACTTTTAAATTGGAATATCTCCGTTATCTTACAAGTTAGAAGGTTGATGTTGAATCAAAAAGTGGTACAGTTATAAGATTTGGCTCTTACAGAAATTGACGCATCCGGAATCTAATAAAACTATTGACGACTATGGGGCATTTCCAGTTATAGCGGAAGTAGGGTCCAACTTTGAAATTTTAAATAGCAACCCCCAATTTTAATTGCAGATTTGGATAGAGCAAGAAAAGCTAAGCATAAAACACCTAACATACAGGGTGTCCGGAAATAACGATGAAATATTTCGGGGGGTGATTCTGCAGCTCAAAATATGCAAAAAAAGTTCCTCTAAACATCCGGAAATCGTTCCTAAGGGGGCTACGGCCTTCTGAAGGCAGCGTCTCAAATTCGGTTTTTATTGAATAAATCAGGAACCGCTTAAGATACAGTGACGACTTTTTGCACATTATCTAACATCAGTAAGCGCCATCAGATTATGGTATCTACCAAAAGCAGATTCACCCCCCAACATATTTCATCGTTATTTCCGGACACCCTGTATAGATACAAATTTTCCAAACGTCAAACTTCGTCTCTGGAGAAAATAAGTTGCGATTTTTAAATGGAACACCTGGTATATTTTGGCACAGATCGATAGGAAATAATTTTCTGATTACTGTGTTATAATACAGTAAGTACCTCAGGTTGATATTTTCAGAGAAACAACATATTTTTCTTTTCAATGAATATTGAAAAGACTGAGGGATTACCTAAAGATACATGGATGTGCTGTGGAAACAAAAGTTGTTTATCTGTAATAAGTGGAAACAAATTTTATCTTTTATTGGAAGGAATTCTTCGATCTATCAGGGTGTCTTCGCATATATTCCCGGCGTGATGATGCCAAGTTTTTATTTTTCAGCAAATAAATTTGCAGCATATCGCTTTTTTCTCCTTCAGGAAACACTACACGAGCCATTGCTGAAGCGTCAAAACTTCAATGACAGATAAACAACTGTTGTTTCCACAGCACACCCATATTTCTTTAGGTAATCCGTCAGTCTTTTCAATATTCATTAAAAACAAATATATGTTGTTTCTCTGAAAATATCAACCTGAGATGCTTACTGTGTTATATTGGAGTAATCAGAAAATTATTTCCTATCGATCTGTGTCAAAATATACCAGGTGTTCCATTTAAAAATCGCGACTTATTTTCACCAGAGACGAAGTTTGACCTTGAAAAATTTGTATCTTATACCAAACAAAACTTGAAGGTTTACTCTATAATCCACTTTTTGATTCAACCTTCTAACTTGTAAGACAACGAAGATATTCCAATTTAAAAGTGGGACAAAACGGTTGGATCACCATGTACATTTGCTTTAACCTTAAAAAAAATTAAAATGAGAGGTAATGGGTACTGCAATTACTAAAATTTTAGAATTCGAGATAAGACCAGGGGCCTATTCCACCAAATATATTTTCAACTTTTCCTTTGCACTTTGCATGGAGAAAACTGCAAATTGCAAAGGAAAAGTTGCAAAAATTGTTGGTGGAGTAGGCCCCTGATCTATACGTTTTGATGCCTCGGGAACCCAAAAAGTGTATGTGCGTACGCCTGTAAACACGCCACAGCCCAAACTACTACGCCGATTTGGCAGAAATTTCATACATAACCTAACTTAGATCTGAAAAGCTTTTGGAGCCAATCGTGTCAGCGTGTTTGCCTAGCAAAATGTCATGCAGTCATGCAGTTCTAGAAATGCAAGTTTTGGGATGATAATTGCATGTCAAGAATGTGATGTTTCTAGTACGATCGAAGAAAAACATTTTTTCGTCGATCGTATTGGAAACGTCACATTCTTACGTTTCCAGGAATAACGGTTTCCGGCCTAGGCCGGAAAAATATTCCTGTACTTCATTTAAAAAATAGTTACAACTTTCATTATTTCTGTCTAGTTGCGCGACTGACGAAAAAATACTATGTGCAACACGAAGGAAAATATATATTCTGATGGTTGCTACAGTCGGCTGCGCCTTGTCCAGCAATCCCACCCTCGTCCCGGAATATAATACTTTTACTTCCAGTTACACAATATACTATTTTATTTAAGACAACAAGTGTTTTATAGGCAGTTTAAAAATCGAGGCCGTAGTTTATCGTTGAGCGACATTAGGAGCGAAAATATGTTAGACTGATGATTTTTTCTCATTCTAACCATATTAACACGACCTTTTCTTTGGAATTTTCTTGTCAATTCAAGTGATAAATGTCTAAATTTTTTGATTGATTAGCCATAAAACACGTTGTCATGGGCGACGTGCTTTTATTGAATGGCTGTTTTATAGCAAACATAAGAAGCTAATTCAAATGCACCATAGATACAGTATAAGATGTTAGTATTGGAAAAAGTTAAATAAATGACGGCGAATCGAGTACCGTACCTATGGAAGGCATACAATTCGCACAAGGCCGTTGCGCAGTGATTTGATGCTTGGATTCGACGCGCAAGACTCGAGTTCAATTCCCTTTCGCGGGCAGTACTTTTTTCATCCTAACTATGGTATACTGTGCTATGGTCTGTCCGGGATCCACACGACCAAGATTCACCCAATTTCCATGGCGACTCATTGTTGACAACAATGATCGGGATCCACACGACCAAGATTCACCCTATTTCCATGGCGAATCATTGTTGTCAACAATGAGTCGCCATGGAAATTGGGTGAATCTTGGTCGTGTGGATCCCGGACAGAGTATAACACTCACGACTCTTACTTTGAACCACGAAGTCTGAACCCATCAGTGGCAACCTTTACAGCTTTTGTGAAAAAGTAGAAGTTTTTACCATCTCCGAGATTGGAATTTTTTTTTATGACATTCGATCAGGACTTAGGGGTTAAATAGTGACTGAAAATAACGGTATTCGATAACGTTGTAAGTAATAAAGAGTGATTATTTGCTCTTTCGTGCGAAATCCTACCCCATCTCGCTACATACAACCCCTGTAACTAAATAAACAAATTTCTAATTGCTAAACATCCTTAAATTTGATTGAATAAGTAATCGTAAGGCAATTGTGAAATTAGTAAAATGCTTCTTCGGCTTTTTCTAAATAAACGGGTGAATAGTCATGTAAAGTAACAAAGTACCTGTGATTTATTACAATCTGACCTCGAATCTGACTGAATTTTTGTAAAACGCCGCCTAGCTTTCAGTGTCACTGTAAAAAGACTTATCCGAACAACTGCTTTGAGAAAATACCTAGGAGCCTAGGCTAAATCAGGATTAGGTATTTATAATATATGACCATCAAGCATATAGAAACAGCAACCTTCTGTCCTTCCGGCATAGGCATTGTGATTGACTGCAGAGGCATGCAGTCAATTTCTGCAGTCAATTGGTTCTAGTAAAAGATTGTACAAAAACATAAACGTGCCTGGAGCGGGAAATAAGTGAAAATTTTTTTAAACTTCTTAAACAGGGAATTTTTTGCTGCTAATCTTTATCAGAAACATTCCATCTTAATTGTTTTCAAATAACACAGTTGTAGGTAAATATTTACCTGTTTTTTTGAGTTTGTAAAGAACGGTAATGACACTGTGATACTGATGATAACCCTCCATCATTTAAAGACTATGAAGCACGGAAGTGTCAGAAACTCAACAAACACGGAGCAATTTTATCTAAACTATTCCGTCGCGATATTTGCATTAAAAGATAAACTTTATCTGCTTTGAACCTCTATCTCACCTTACCTTATCCCCCGCTTGGGAAGAGACGGCAGCTTAACTGGACGTAGAAGGGACCTTTTTATTTTTTTTGTGTTTTAATTGCTGCACTGTGATTTCAAACAAAAGTGAACACGTACGTATAGTCAGACAATTTTACGTTATTTTAAACGAAATTAATTAAATACGGCACTAAAAGGAAGTAAAATAATAAAACAGTGGGAGGGAACACACCTCATCGAGGGTACTTTATATTATTTGATGTTGGTGACACAGATTTTTATATTTTTAAACAAAGATAATTTTGATTTTGAAAGAAAAATTGAGCATGCTGCGCACTATTATAAAGTCAACCTTGTGAATATGCCTTTAAAAAATTCAAGATAACTCCCAACAGAAAGGCACAACTGGCTCGGGATAAACAGGTAGTTCTACTTCATGCATTTTTAACGACCCAAAAACAAATATTGTTGTGATTCTAAAGGGTCTGTCGCTCCACAGGTACACACCAATGTAAAATCGAGTGCAAAATTGACACGACTACAAACAAGGCTAATAACATTAAAATAGCTACCTAATAAATTGTAAATTTCACCCAACACATCTCATACCCACCACAGGGCAAATAGGTATTACAGGCTTGAATAACATTTCGAACGTTCCGCTTTCCTAAACTATCATTTTCAATAACGTTTTCACCTGTATGCTTCGACCATTATCAAATACTTCCCACGGGATAAAAACAACCACCTGTTCACGTAGAAGAATACACCTTTCCCCCGCGGATATTCTCTAATTAAGACGCAACTTACCATGAAAATTATGTGAATGTCATGGTTTTTGATCCGCGTGTACTCTGCAGGTGATGGGATTTCATAAAGGAAATTCATCATTTTGTTTGGGCGTAAGCCGGGTAAGTAATTGACGAAATTGAGCGAAAACGAAAATGTCGAAAAATGCACGTTACATACAAAAAATGCACATGTTATATTCATCATTTGCGTACCTATTAGAGAAACTGCAGCATAAGATATTTATTATTTATTTGAAAATGTAGTAATTACAGTAATTAATTTTTGCATAAACTTGTGGAAATGAGAACATATTCACCGAAAATTCAATTAAAACCTATTTTTAATCTACTGCAGTTTACCATGTTTTTTAATAAAGGCGATCGATTCATTTACGTTGTATAGCATTTTTAAATGTCGCCTTTGAAGTGCGCCCTTGCGTAGTCACTAGGAAAGTAAAAGGGCAGAATTTATCTCCAGATGAAAATGTCACAATTTTGGTCGAAAGGAGTCTATCATTGATATACGGTTGAAGGAACAACAAATTAATGTATTTCACTAAGCGTAATCAATGTACCTCTTAATAAATTAGGTTCTGTGGGTTCCCAAGAGATTTTGCTTCGTTAGCTCGGACTTAACGGGTCTCCATTATCATTATCTAATTTATACCTACTACAGTAGTTTAGAATGGTACAAATAAATTCCGGTGCAGGTGCTTGATGTACAGGAATTAATAAACACTATGAAGTTTTTTTTGTTTTGCAGTGTAGATTGTATTGTTTACTATACCGAAGTATTTGCCAAGCATTCCTCTTATGGTTCATTGTTGTTTATACTATCCGATATTTATAAACGTACTGACTATAAGGGACTGCTTTCTTAGAACTTCGCTATAATAATTTAATTAACGGGTGCCTCAAAAAAACCGACGATTTGTTTTCGGTTATAACTTTATTATTATTTTACCGATTTTCCCAAATTTTGCACAGGACGTAGCCAAAAGTTGAGGCTTTTTGAATTGGCAATCATTTTCCAGATGGCGCCACTAATAAATTTATTTTTGCGGTTTTTTACGAAGCCATTTTTTGATTGGCTGCAGTTCAATCATTTGTGTACCAATCAAAATGAAATTTGTGGAGGATGAAAGCTAATGTTTTTCTCTTCCAAAAGAACTTTATAAAATCTTATTCTGGGCGTTCTTCATTTTTTTACAATTTTTTTTGTGGTACTGTTAAACACGGATTTTTTAAGGTCTATTTTTAATTTCTGAAAACCTTAGTGCCATTTTTTCGAAAAATGTCATTTCAGTGGCAAAAGGGCCCGTGTTTCAATTTATTTTACAAAAAAGCATATTCTTACTATCGGATTTGACAGCTGTTGCATTGCTGGATCAAAAACCTTAGAGCAATTTTTTAGAAAATTTCCATTTTAAGGACAAAAAGGCCCATTTTTGAATTTTTCTTAACAAAAGGGCATATTATCATTATCGAATTCGATAGCTGTTGCATTGCCGGGTCGAAGACCTTAGTGCCATTTTCTCCAAAAATGTCATTTTAGGGGTGAAAAACTTGTATTTTAGATTTTAGTAAATGAGCGCCGGGCGCATCAACCATCGACAACCGCCCGCGCTCGGGGACCTTGGTTAAATAAAGTTAAATGCTACATTTACAAATTCTGTGAAAAAGTAGAAGTTTTTACCGTCTCCGAGACTGCCAATTTTTTATGTTGCTACCAATCTTGAAAAAAAGTTATTTTTAATACTTCGTAACTACATCACTTGGAGTTAAATACCTGTACAGAAACGTTATTTTGTTAAAGATTTATATATCACCAAAGATCCGGAAAATTTTGCCAAGATCGGTAGAAAAATAAATAATAAATTTTAAAAATTCATGTTTTAGAGCATCACAAAAAAAATTGGAAATTAATCAAGAACGTTCAGAATAAAATTTTGTAAAATTGCTTTGGAAGAGAAAACCATCAGCTTTAACCTTACACTATTTTTATTTATTTATTTTTTTTTATTTAAAACCAGAATTTGAAGACCTTGATGTGTGATGTAAAAATTTGGGGTTTGCATTTAAAATTTCACAGTTGATGTGCCAAAATGGTACATTCCCGGTGGCACGATTGGGTCCAAAAGCTTTTCAGCTCTAAATCAGCTTATGACATGTCCACATACCAAATTTCAGCGAAACCTGATAAGTAGTTTGGGCTGTGGCATGTTTAAAAACGCACGTATATTAAATTCAAATTTATTCTACACGCCGGTAGGCCATGGCAATCTGGTGTATTGGCAACAAGTATTTGTCAAAAGAAGATTTCATTCTGTTAAAAAGGGAAAAAATTACACTGCCAAGGAATATTATGAAATTGTGGAGTTACTGGATCCTCATCTCTGATAAATTTATCAATTTGCTCGTTCCTCCATTGATGTCTTCGCAAAACTTTATAATCCGCTAATGTGTTTAAAATCGTTAATCTAGGTATATAACCAAATCTATAAAAACCGCTAAATAACTTTACCTCTAACAGTTACCAATGGAATTGAATTTGCCAAAATTAGTCGGCAGTGACGTATGGAAATACATTGGCATTGCCTACTAGTTTTCACAAATTGTTAACGTTCATTTGCACTCGAGTGTACACACAGACAGATTTAAAAAAACACTTTTTTGGGTTTGTGAGACCTGAAAACATCTGGATCTGGAGATCTCGTGATATCTCGTATTCGAGATTGGAGTAATTTTCTTCAAATTGTGGAGATATGACGAGGTCGACGTTGAGGAACAGAGTCGAGCTGTGTATATAAAGTTTTCCCAGCTTTAACATCTGTCCCAAGCTGTACCCTGCATCTGTACTTGCTTTCTCGATTGTTGTTTTAATTTTTATTGTCTCACTTCGGAATAACCCTCGCCTTTATTCCTGTCCTGATCGATGTTTACCTATTGGACGTAATCATTCCTCTATCTCTTTAAAATAGACGGCAAATTCGAATAACAGAGTTCAAATTAACATAAACATCCCGTGATCGATAATACAGCATAATTCAATCCGCAAACATTATTTTTAAGTTTTGCGCCGCGGCTTCTGTTCTTTATATTCCGGGATAAATTCGTTCTGAGACTAACCAGCCATGGTAAATTTAATTTGCCGAAGCTCATTTCAAGTAGGTAACTTGTTTTTCTTCGAGGAAACTTTGTTGTATAAAGCGATGTCAACAATTGTCCTGAAATAAAATTCGATCTACACACGTAGGTATTGCAACTGTTTTGTCTTTGAATAAATAATTGGAAAAATAATAAAATATGCAAAAATAGTTCTCTGGATCTGAATTCGAACGATTTTATGATATGAAGTCGAAACACTGAAGAAAATTAATGTTCAAGTGCCATCCGCGTAATTAGGTCGGTATATGAAAGTTTTTGATGCTGCATATAGGGAAGCAGGAAGAAACAATTGCTCAGTTCATTATCCAAGTCGCTAAAATTAGCAGGGCTAAATTTAGCAAAGCATAAAAACTTGGGAAACCAATATGTGGCCAGAGTTACTATATTCTATCGGAAATTGCTTACAGGCCAAGCGTCGGCCCGCGTCGGCCATTTGTATTCGGAAATAATTTTGAGAAATCAACAAATTACTTTATTGGCAATAGAAAGAAAACGAAAGGAATGAGTTTTTTTCTAAGACTATTTAACTTTCATTAAAATAAGCCAATCAGAAAGAGTAATACAACAACGCTTATCTCATTTCCAGGGACAAAACAAGCTGTCAAGTTTTTCCGATTTGGAAGCTAGTAGGTTTTCAAGTGATTATTTCCATCACCTATTTATTATAGCTGCAATTGCAACTAATAGCAAAATTATAATAAATCAAATTGACCAATCAGATCCTTACTGTTCACTTTATCAGCGATTAAGTAGGGCCGATTTCATAATAAAAGTTATAGGTCCGTTAAAGTTAATGTTGACTTTAATGGCCAATTGCAACGATGTTGCTTAACTTTAAGCAACAGTTAAAATGACAAGAATGACATACAACCTATTGTTTAAACGTCATACTTGTCATTTTAACTATCGCTTAAAGTTAACCAACGTCGGTGAATCGAGCAGTACCTAAGGGGGATTTTGACCAATCAGAAGGAGCCCTTTTGAAATGTTGCTTTAATTTTGATTATGAAATCGGCCCTAAGGGGGTCGGTCAATGATTCTGTAACTTGTAACATCGATGTTAGACACTAGCCGTTTTTGTGCGATTTTGCGGTTTGAAACACAAATACCCAGCTGTGATTGGTCCATCTTCTGAATTTCCTTGAAACTTGTTTAATAAAAAGCGTCAAATTCGTGTCAGTTTCAAAGCGTCCTTCGCCAGTACTTTTGAAACAGACCGCGCTGTGACATTGTCGTTAGGCAACAATCCAGAAAATGGGCGAATACACCAATCATTTGCAGCTCAAAACCCAAAATCGACAAAAAATGACATAAAATGCATTGTCCATCTGTGGTTTGTCATTATAACAGTGCTCTAACATCGACGATAAAAGTTACATAAGAATCAGGGGGTAAACCACATTCGCGTTTTATCGCTGTCACAGTGACATATTTGTGAAATGTCATTTTAAAATAGTTTTAAAAAACTTATCAGGAGGATGGGTATTTTGTAGCTATATTAGTGCGTTTTATTACTTTATTAGATAGCTCGGCACCTACCTTACCTAAATTTCGCGTGAGCAATCCGTCTCATTAAAAACGCCATTTATTTGCTCTATTAATTTTCTATTGAAGTGACAGAACGTCAAAATTTGAATTTTAGGTTGGTATGAGAAAATTTTGCAAGTAGTTTTACTAACAGGTGAGTTGGTAGAAGCGATTTCAATGCGATACGTCAGAAAACATCAAAATTTTGCAATTGCTCTGAATTGGCCCAAACTTGTGTGCGTGCAGTTTTGAGTAAAGTGCAAAGAAAAATATTCACAAAAAAGCCTCAGGTACGTTTATCTGTGACCCTGCTGCTAACAATAAAAATAAACCCTAGAAGATTTGGGTTATGTAATGTTTTTGCTTTCCCGCTAAATTTCGATTAAATTGTCAAAAGTACAGGCCCTTACAAATTAGGGTTGTACAGTTCCAGAAAAATTTTAGTTCTATAGAAAATGAACGTACTTTACACATTGTTCGCAAAATTCTGATTATGCGATTTACTTTCATTTTGGAAGTAATAATATCTGATCTCTTTTTTAATCAATTTGTTTTAAAAAGAATTTGATATTTTGTTGTACCACAAACAAACAAACTGCACTAAAAAATTTAAAACCAAACATGCGTTAAGCATCCAATTTTAAAAATTTCAGTACATGAAATGAAAATGGCACGTTATGGTGATGGTTCCGGAAATAAACTTGCCAAATATAACGCGACCTTAAATTCTTATCGATAAAATTTCTCATATTTTACTCGAAGTTTCTTGAAGCAATTTTATGATTGAAAAAATTTGTCGACTTATGTTAGCCCTCGAGCTAAGTCGCCTTTTTATCATAAAATCGCTTCAAGAAACTTTCGATAAAAATTTAAGGTCTTGTTATATTACTACCGAAAAAAAAATTCTTCTTAGCAAAAATTTTAATTTCTCTGCAAAAAATACAAAAAACTTGTCTCCCTGCAATTTCATTTAGTCACAAACGGCGCCTCGCCTCATAATAAAGTACAAACCTATAACCCGTGTCATTTTATAAAGCTGAAAGCTCGAAAGCTCCTGGAAATATTTGAAGATTCGGTAAAATAAAAACATATGGTTAATTTTTGGATTTCCTAAATTCAGGACGAAAAACTAAGTATACACATCATACAAAAATGGTCGAGGCTTAACTTCCACTACTTGTACTTAAATTAATTAAAGGCATTTTTCCCCAACCTGCTTATGGCGAAACAAAGCGGGCTTCTCAACCTCGTTTTGATAACCTCTTGCATGGAGACCTGAACGAAACACCGTAAATTTAAATTTAAATTAAATTTGCGACCGAGATGAAATTTACTGATCGAAGGAAGGTTTTCATTGCAGGACTTATTTTACATATACGACTGCCACGAAATAAGTTCGTTTTTTCACATCTACTGTCTCGAGTTTACGAGTTATACATATATTTGATAAATGGTTTTAGCGCCGAAGTAGGTACCTTCGTGAAAACCTCGCTCCTTTACAATGTCAGGCGATTTTCTCCGGAATAAAGTTTCTCAGTCGAATTGGAAGACTAGAAATTCGCCTTCTGCTCGGTTTATAAACTATGCCCACGGTCTACACTAGAGCACTTTCTTACCTTGGTTTCAAATATACAGGGTGGGTAATTTTTCGATGCTCACCATTAGTATCTCGGAAACCATAATAGATAGAGTGTAGTTTAAATAGGAGAAAAGTTGCGCCATTTCTTGGTGATTCAGATTCTGAAGAGAATTCCGCGATATTTTGATTCGTTCCTGAGTAGGGTTTTCAATCCCGGGATCCCGGACGATTTTAGATCCCGAAAATCCCGTCATTTTAGAACCGGGATTTTCGAGATTTTCGGGATGAGATGAACAAGCACAAAACCAGGTGCAAGCTTTTAGCGTGTTTATTTAGTATCAAATTTCGACCTTTCTGCAATTACACGCACCTATAAATATAACATTATTTTATTTATTTTTTTTATTTATTAACGGAAGCCAAGTTCCTTCAGTTTAGAGTCTATTACTCATCAAAAATTTGCAGTGTGGATTCGGAACTTGCTTTTTCGAACGCTGGCATCTCAGTCTGTGCACAAAAATTAGATCTATGCTGGGGGACGGCACTTTGGACGCATTGTCGTTTTTAAAGTCTTTCTTCCAGGAAAAGGCAACACGAAAATAGCTTTACTTCCTTTTTTTAACATTACTTTGTTTATCACTGACACTGTAGATGTAGATAATATACAGGGTGTTAGGGAATGGTACCGTTTAATTTTCAGGGCGGCTATACCATGAAAAATGTAGTCGAAAAGTCCTTTACCATTTTGGGCTAAGACGCATATTTTCTTCAAAGAATAATGTTCAAAAATTTCCTCAAAGTTTGAGAACTGCTGGAATAATTCATTCAACAATAGTCCCATAAAGTATCTATTAGGTACCATGACAACCAAAAATTAGTTTGACACATTCAAATTATTGCAATTTGTCAATTTGACAAGTTTTGGAATGTAATTTTTTGCTGCCATGGCACCTACCAGATATTTTTATTGCATTGTTATCACTTATAGTGCTGTTCTCAGCAGTTCCCAAACTTTGAGGAAAATTTTTGAACATTATTCTCTGAAGAAAATATGCGTGTTAGCCCAAAATGGTAAAGGACTTTCCGACTACATTTTTCATGGTATAGCCGCCCTGAAAATTAAACGGTACCATTCCCTAACACCCTGTATATTTATCCAAACTAAATCTAAAAAAAAGTATATTGCGGCTGAATTTTTATAATTTGTAATCTAATCCCGGGATCCCGAAAATCCCGAGATTGAAATGTTGTAATCCCGAAAATCCCGTGAGGCCAATCCCGGTCCGGGATTGAAAACCCTATTCCTGAGTTATCACAAAAATCTGAAAATTGTCAATTTAAAGAAAAATTAATATCTTCTAATTTTTTTGTGTATCCGGCTATGTTAAAATTCAATATGGCGCCCATAAGAAAAAGAAAAGTTGACTATCTTTATTCAAAATCTAGAAAGCCTAGAAAATTTCTGAGAATGGCATTCAATTGACAGCTATCAAAAATATAAAAGCTCCATGTTTCATTTAAATAACATCAATAATATTAATTTTTCTTTAAATTGTCAATTTTAAGATTTTTTGTGATAACTTAGAAACAAATCAAAATATCGGGGAATTCTCTTCAGATTCTTAATCGCCAAGAAATAGCGCAATTTTTCTCTAATTTAACCGACACTGATGTATCTTTTACCGTTTTGGAGATCCCAAAGGTGAGCATCGAAAAATTACCCACCCTGTATCTAACTCTTCTCTTTTTTTTTGTTAATTTCAGGGATTTTTACTATGTTAAAAATAAATCCAACAAAAAAATCAATGAATTATACAATAAATCGAAATAAAACTATGGTCCTCCGACGATAAATTCTTGCTTAGTTTAACTCATATTTAACACGATTGCATAACAATTTCTACCAAAAATTAATAATAATAATTGAGAAGATGGGACTATATCTAACTGTTACTCCCGATCCTAATTGTTAGATATAGCCCCAACAAAAAAATCAATGAATTATACAAAAAATTGAAATAAAACGGGTCCTCCGTCGATAAATGCTTGCTTAGTTTTTAACTCATTTAGCATGATTGAAAAATTGCTAATTGAGAAGATGGTGCTATATCTAACTGTTACCCAAACTTTGCCCGCGGTCTGCAAGAGAGGACTTTCTAACCTTAGCATAGCTTGAAACCACTTGAAACATACTATTTCATGATTCTCAGATCTCGAAATGTAAAGATCTGCGTTATCTCAATTTCGAAGTGACTGCACAAACCTCCCATTTTATAATATTATATTGGTTGTGTTGTGGGGACGTTAATGAGACTAGAATTTCATTGTCAAACAGTCAGTAGGGTAATGTTAATGTTTTAGCTATACCTTAATAGGTAGTGTCAGGTTTCATTCTGTATAATAATGAGTCACCGAAAACGTTAATTTGTTTCTAGGTATAACGCCTATAGAATCAATACAGTTCTATTAGGAAATTGCCAGCTGATAATCAGTTGGGGGTGCTCTCCGTTATTTCAAAGATCTTGCGAATGTTGCTCCGTCCACTAACCACAGGTAAACTAAAATGTAGCTTGGGGTTGTTTGCAGAGCGACATTTTGGTTTGTGCAATGTGCATGCATCCATGTGTAAGTATAGTAAAACCTTCGTGAACATCCCGGCGAACTAGAGAAGCCCATTCCCTTTGTGGCTTCAACAAACTAAGTTAAACCCGAGGTTAAACCCGTTAATCCAAAAAATCGAGATTTTGGATGATAAGCTAACGTTGTAACAAAAACTTTGCACTAACCTCGAGCCTAACTTTCATTCAAGCTTCAAGCATTTGAGATTTAAATCTGTCCTAAACTGACTGTGTTACAGAAGAAATGCGTCAGTAGGTTATTAATCGCACGAACCCACATTCACTCAGTGGGTGTACATTGCTACAACTACAACCCAACTGTGAAACAACCTCTATAAATTAGAGATTTTCAGACCCCGCCACAAAAAAATTGAAAGAACACCGGCTTTAAGTGAAAAATGTTAACCGAAAGCCTCGCAACACTAAAGATTATCTTACCCCGTCCAAAAGAGGATCAAAAACCAGTCGCTCATGCTAACACCTTGAATGACAGTAAAAGACTGTTGTAACGAATCTATTGTTTAGTAAAATCAGAAGGTAGGTAGCTCATATGTATTCCATATAGCACGGAAACGGCATTCAAGCGGAATATAAAACCTTAACAATTGAGCAATTAATTAACTTAATTCAGATAGGGATCTGAACTCTTGAGATCTCCTAAAATGAACGAATGAGGAGGATTCTAACTTCGTTTCGATAAAGACCACCGGGATTTTTCACGAGAGCTTCTGCTCTTTGTTTCGAAATGAACATTAGGAATCCTTAATAAATCTCAAACTGCGACAGTTGGATCGCGTGCTGGCTTATTATAAAAATTTTCTTGACCCTAAAACGGGTGTTTTTACAAAACCAGCTGCTTTTGACGGATCTTTGATAGAAAAGGAATGTCTTCTCATCAGTAGTTCGATTTTTATTGCGTTGTTCTGGTAATTGGATAATTGCATCGATTATTGCATTACTGGTAACAATGGGTTGGGTAGGACTGAACTTCTTACAAAACGGTTGGGACACTACCAGCAGATAGATTCAGGTGAAAATTCGAACACCCAAATCATCGCAATCGCAATGTACGCAACTTTCCATAATGAACAATGTTTAATTACAGAATTAGAAAGTAAACATAAAATAAAACGTGGTTGTTATTTAGAATTGTAATGACTGAAGAAAACTCTCTAACAAACGACTTGTATGCATTTTCGCCTTCAGCTAATTTTCATGGTGAATGAATAAATATTTAATTTTGGTCTCCCTCTCGGATATTATTACTGAACCCACGTTCAAAGATAGAGACTGCATGATCGCTATTGATTCTGGTTCAAATCCAAATACGTTTTATAGTTTTTAAGAAAAAATACCATGGAACATGAAAAACCGTACATTGGCTCAGAGTTAATGCATGTGCATGTAGAATGTAGATGAAGATGACCTAACAATGGGACATGAAAAATCATGCTATTTGTTCCAATTTAACTGTTAGCTTTTTTTATTTTTGGTCAAAAGGACATTGAGAGTGAGTACACTTTTAGAAGCAGAATTTGAAGGCCTTTCCTATGGTGACGTGAAAAATGGTTTGAATTTAAAATTTAAAAGTTGATGTGCCAAAATGGCATTTCCAGATGCACGATTGGCTCCAAGAGCTTTTGAGATCTAGGTTAGGTTATCAGATGCCCATGTACCAAATTTCAGCCAAATCGGTCTGGCAGTTTTGGCTGTGGCGTGTTTACAAATGTACACACACACACAGACACATTTTTAAAACCACTTTTTTGGGTTCCTGAGACCTCAAAACGTATTACCTCAAATTCGAAAATTTTAGTGATTCAACCCGAGATTCAACCTCCCTTTGTTTAAGTGGTAAAGTGGAGGGGGGAGATTAAAAATGATGGTTTACCAGCGCAGAATCTTCAACAAGGGGAGATTCCATGGTTTAACTTATTTGGTTATGTTAGTTAAGTTTGTATGTATTGATTCTAAAACCGAAAATAAGGCAAAAATATTGTAATATATTACAACGATACAAGAACTGTCCTAAAGCTATTCATACATAATATATAGAGTGGTCCAAACGAAAAGGTTCTACCGCGAATATTTCGTAAAGCAAACAAAATATGAAAAATTCGCTTGGACATGTCGATTTCTACTGTCAACATAATTTCTGACAGAGAATTTCTTACTCTTTGGAAAGATACATCACAAAGAGCCTTTATACAGTTTCAAATCTGATCATCATACCCTGCTGGAGGTTGAACAGATACTAAAAATTGTATAGAAATTAGCTTTCAAATGATATATCACAAGTGGAGTTGCCTTCTCATATGGAATTTTGAAGTTGTGGTTGATAGGCGGGATTAGGGGGTACGCTGTAAAATTTCACAAGCACATTTAAATCCCCTCCCCTTGACATAATCGACATGTCCAAGTGAATTTTGATATTTTATTTGCTTTACGAGATACTCGCGGCGGAAACTTGGTCCCTATATAAATATTGCTCTATTCCTCTATTCCCCTATTCCTCGTTATACTATAAGCAATTTAATACACCACAAAAATACGATTTCTAAAGGTGTTTTTTAACTGCCGGTAAGTGGCAATAATTTGCGGTGATGCGGAATCTGGCAAAGCAATCTTTTCATATGAAATCAGCTTGCATCGCAAAGTTCAAAAACCATTTCCCTCGCAAAGGCCAGTTTAGTTTCCTATAAAGCTTTGCTCGTAAATCTTTGCTACTAATAATTTAAATATTTTCTCTTGGTAGTACAAATTTTCAAGCTTTGCTGCAAGGAACACGTAGCCGAGACGATGGCAAAAAGACGAGACGATAGCAAAATTCCCGCCATTCCAATTCTGCTAGCAAAAATAGAACCGAGGTAGACGTTCTTAATAGGTCCCTTTGTGTCTTGTAAGGAGAGATGAATCTATAGTCCTCACTGAATCACAAACTGAATTTTTTGGGGGAATATTGTCACATAGTGGAGTTTTTGTGTTTATTCAGCAATAAATGTGTCATTGCTTCCATCGAAGTACATCAAATCCCTTGAATTAATTAAACCGTTTTCATTTTTAACTCGTCTTTTGCGGATGTCCTCTCAGTCCTCTCCCATTCTCCCCCCATACAACCCGGTACCAGTTCTGGACCCAAAAGCGACAATATTAGGGCGTCTTATTTTTCATTAAGACTTCTTTCAAATGCGCTTAATTTTTGGATTTATCGAGAAGAACCAAAACAGTTGTGCTCAGTTTATGTTTAATTAAATTGGAATTTAAAAAAACATAATTTGTATGTATTAGGCGAGGAATTAGGTAACAGTTTTTGATTAAATTGGTTAAGTCTACACACGAATCGAAAGCGCTTGCCAATAAGTAACTATTCGGGGCTATTTTGTAACTCGTGAGCAACTTGGTGACGCTAGTAATATCGTTGTTGCTAGGGTGAGGCCAATCATATGGAAGCTCTGAAGGGCCCCGAGGCTCTTTTACAACTGGCACGAGTTGTACAACTCGTACCACTCACACGAGTTGCACAACTCGTACCATTAACACGAGTTGCACAACTCGTGCCAATAGGTAAATTTCCAAGAAATTCACTCGTGCCACTGGCACGAGTTGTCAGTGAATTTCTTGGAAACTGACCTATTGGCACGAGTTGTGCAACTCGTGCCAGTTGTAAAAGAGCCTCGTGGTCCTTTAGAACTTCCGTAGAGTTATGATCTGGTAAGCTGCTGAAATACGATTTATACTTTGAAAATGCCCACCCCACCTGAAATTCATTTGATGCTTTCCTGACAGATTAGCAAACATTTAGCCGGTTGCGATCCGGTCGAGCAAGTGAGTTGTCGCGGTGGGGTGGGCATTTCCAAAGTCCCCGACATTACCGTCTTCAGCGATTTGGCAAAAAAGCATAATTTTGAGTGCAAAGAATGTGACATACAATTTGACAAATGTCGTAAGTCCAATACACAGTGAATTCTGTCACCCCAATACAGCCTATTGCCGTTTTAAACATCGTAAACGGAATAGCTGCATGTGGGGCGAACGGTAAGTATAGATATATCGGATGTCCCAAAAAAAACCGGACGAAATATTTTTGGGAATAAGTCAGCCATTTTTTAACCGATTTGAGTGAACCTGGTCTTAAATTAAAGCTAAAGAATCAGGCTTTCGAACCACACAAGAAACTATGACATATGGCGCTACCGTAGGATTCCTATGGATGTTTGTAAGGCATTAGGTGAGTGGGGATTGGGCAGATAACAATCAATCGTTCTGAAACTCAAGCGGCCTTGAAATTCTTTCTTTTTTCTCTAAAAACCTTCTGTCAGAACTCGATTCTGTTTTCAAATTAATTTTGTTTTAACAATGTACCGTTTTATGCTTTAATGACTTATAAGTAAGGTTTGTGATGCACAAACAGCCTAATTTTTGGTAATAAATTATTGAATTTGATGAAAACATAGGTGACTTCTAGTGAGGAACAAATTGGAGAGTTATTTCTGAAAATTAGGCTGTTTGTGCATCACAAACTTTACTTATAAGGCATTAAGGTGTCAAAAGATGCGTTTTTAAAAAATCACAGAAAATTAATGGGTAGGTAACCCAAATCGACTTCTGAAAAAAGATTTTTGGAGAAAAAATAACGATTTTCAAGGCCCCTGGAGTTTCATAACGATTGATTGTTATCTGACCAACCCCCACGCGCCTAAAGTAAGCCTTAAGAACAAGTAGCAATAGGAATACTACGGTAGCGCCATCTGTCGTAGTTTCTTGTGAGGTTCGAAAGTCTGATTCTTTAGCTTTCATTTAAGACCACGCTCATCCAAATCGGTTAAGAAACGGTTAACTTATTCCTAAAAATATTTTGTCCGGTTTTTTATGGGACACCCGATATTAACTCCTCTCTTAATTTTTGAGACAAACAACGTTACAAAACAGTCAAAGAAGAACAAAACATATATCTGCCCATTTTTTATTTTACCGACATTTCGGTCGAATGCCGGACCTCCCGAAAGAACGAAATTAAGTGGCCCTTGTACCTTTAACATACATTATATGTAAATGATCCGTTTCTGAAAGCCTTTGAATTCGCTTCAGAATTTGCATTGTAAGACAGAAATATTTTAAAATACCTTTATCAGGAGAGGCACTAATATCTGATAGAATAGGCAATCACCTTTGTTTTCAATAATTTAGCACTCACGCAAACATTAACCATTTAGAAAGTGGTGGAGGTGGCTACACCTACAAAAAACAACTAATATAGTTGCCATTTCAATTACCACGATTGAAAAAGAAAGGGTGTTCAAAAAACAACGGTTTGCGGCGAAAACATTAGTAAGACCGACCAAAGAAAACACAGAACAGCAAAGAAGAAACGGAGAAAACGCTCTTATTTGTTATAGACGACGGTGACGGTTCTCTGATATACCCCGGCAATTTAATCCAACTGTTCTTTTATTGGCAAACTGACAACAATACACAATGGTGAGATTTTCCCCTTTGCAAATGGACTCGGCTCTGGTTTTCAGCGTAGCCGCATAAATAAACGTTTTAATTTAAAATTAGTCTTCTTTTGTTGTGGGTGTAAGCAATCGACACGTGCCGCATTAAGTTCTTATAAACAAAAACATGCCGTCCGTTATTTAATCAATTATTCATCGCCACTGCACATAGCTGAAATTGTTTAAGCAGTCGTGTTAACATATGGCGACGACGTGCGCAGATTTTACTCACCGTCATCGTCATCTTCGTGGGCGCTGCATTCCCTGCACACTGCGGCCCTCTGTCCTCTACGGGCCATTTGCTGGAGGGCTAAAAGTTGCTGTTCCTCCAACTCCATGTCCTTGTAACCCTCCGGGGGGCTCAATGTGACCGCGTCTACGAATTCCAGCGGAGGGGCAAATTTCGGACTTTGCGGAGTCTGTTCATAACCATCATAGCAATTGCAATTCGGTTCACAACACGTCAAACGCACCATTTCGTGCTGGTTACAGGTACAAACACCGTCGTCGTCTTCCTCGTCGTAATCGCACTCTTCCCTTATGAGGATAATGTAATCGGCGTCGAAGAATTCGTTTTTGTTTTCGTTGAACACCACTCGGTTAGTCCGTTTATCTCTGCCCTTGCCAGGTCTCTTGAGCAAAGATTTTAAATTATCCCTGTCGGGGTTGTGTTTGGTTCTGTCGCTATCCATCCCCATGTTTCCGTCGCCCCTCATCGCTGGTTTCTTCTTTATGATGATTTCACAGTCACTATCGTCAGTGTCATCTTCGTCGTACCAGAAACCAGTAGCATCGAACTCCCTTACGTCGAACTCACAGCTTCCCGCAAAATCTACGGTATCGCTTCCTTCCGGAATGATTTCCTCTTGTTCATTTCGATCCAGCAGATTCTGATTAGCATCGTAATTTTCAAGTACTGGCAATTTATCGACCACCTGTTCGTCAACAATCCCAGCTTCTTTCAGTTTTTGCTCTAAATACTTCAGACGCGATCGACTCTCATCTATCCTTCTGTTCAGGTCCCTGCTGCACAGCACTTGGTCGGAATCCTCTATGGAATCATCCGACTCTTCGAGAGATTCCTCAAAAACCAATCGACCGTTTCGAAAACTCCAAGACAGATTTTTCACATCACACGCACCACTCTTTTGAGCACAGCTGGAGTTTGGATGGCCCGGATCGACGGCGCAGACCTTGGCAGCCGAAACGCGACTGCACCCCGACGCCTGTGCGCACTCCGCGACGCCGACTTCGATCGATGCTCCCGTCGTCGTCGGCTGAGGTGGATCCTCGCGCACGGTGGACACTTCCATGGTAGTTTCTATGGGCGCGGTACTACCCACGTGTCTTGCATTGTTTTCATGGTCATTAGCAAGACCGACTGATTCTAAAATCCCTTCTTTTTCCACTGCTCGTCGGCTTGTATCACCGGTTTCCGGTTTACATGCATTATCGAAGTCACGCTCAACCGAGTCAGGGTGACGTTCTTCCGGTTGAGCGCTGATATCTACCTGTCGAAATTCCTCCGGTGCCTCGATTATTACCGAATCCGTAGACGTCTCGATTTGGGGGTCTTTTAGTATTCCGGGCTCGGTTTCGGCATCTGGTTGGTTAAACTCGATTGGCTGTTTACCGGAATCCTCCGGGCTCGCCTTCACATTTTTATGATGCGGCAATTTCACCTATAACAGAGAAACGTCTGTGAAATTTGCTACGAATCTGCGATCCCCATCAACAAGATCGAAAGCTTTCCTTCCGACAACCAATATAGACTATACTTATGCCAACGGGTCCTAAATACATACGATACAAAATAATGTACTGCGCGTAAGAATATTTTTAAATATTTTCACTGTGATGTAATCCATTTCACCAATTTTGCTAGCAATTAAGGATATGCATGCACAGTCTAATAATTATAAACAATCATTAAGCGATAATTAATTTGTTAGTGAAAGGTTTGGCTAATCGATAAATATATTAACTAAATAATGAGCTAAATAACGAGTCAACGACTAATCGATTTATCATATTATAATGTAATCGACTTTTAACCTTTCGGCGTTAAGCTTTTTATTCAAAAATGGCAACATTATTAACCGAACCGAGACCAGGGCTTCCAGCGCGACTTTGCAAAAATAAATGATAAAAATGACTGACTAGTTTCAAAAAAATGACCTCGGTAAATAAGAAAATGACAGAGAAATTAAAGAACTGATAATATTCGAAAAAAAAATGATTGCAAATAAACAAAATCTAAAACTAAAAACTAAGAAATTTTTTGCTTCTTGACCAGAAAATTATCAATTAAAATATAGGTACTCTTGTTTTTATTAACCTCCCCACTCCACTTCACAATTTAAAAAAAATGGGAGGTTACTGCAATCACTAAAATTTTCGAATTCGAAATAACACCAGATCTTCACGTTTTGAGGTCTTAGGGACCTAAAAAAGTGGTTTTTAAAATGTGTCTGTGTGTATGTTCTACGTACGTACGTTCGTACGTACGTTTGTAAACACGCCACAGCCAAAACTACTAGACCGATTTGGCTGAAATTTGGTACGTAGGCATCTCATAACCCAACTTAGATCTGAAAAGCTTTTGGAGCCAATCGTGCAACCGGAAATGCCATTTTGGCACATCAACTTTTAAATTTTAAATGGAAACCCCCACTTTTCACGTCACTATAAGAAAGGCCTTCAAATTCTGCTTCTAAAAATGTATTCACTCTTAGTGCCTTTTTGACAAAAATTGAAATATTCGGGATTGTTAAGGTACTTTAAAAACACGATACAGCCGAAACCTCTGGGTCGATTTGGCTGAAATTTTGTACATGGAGACTGTATTATAACGTCGAAGAGCTGAAACAAGTTTGGAGGCAATCGACCCACGGAAAGTGCCGTTTCGGCACATCAATTTTCAATTTTAAATATACTCCCATTTTACCATCCTAAACAACTTTTTTTAAAATTTATTGCCAGCGTCAGGAAGGCCTTCAAATACTTGTTCTAAGTAAGACAACATTCATTCGCATTTACTGCCCTTTGGGTAGAAAAAATTTAAATTTTGTAATAACACTAAAAACACATTATGGCCCAAACTACTGAATCGATTTGACTGAAATTTGGTACATGGAGATTGGGTGACCCGTTGAAGACCTGAAAGGCTTTTGGAAGCAATTGGTAAACGGGAAGTGCCATTTAGGCATATCAACTTAAAATTTGAAATACAAGACCTCTTTTTATACGTCGCCATTAGAAAGATGATCAAATTCTGGTTCTAAAAATGTATTCACAGTTTCTGCCACTTCAGTGGAAAATAGAGAAAAAAATTTTTCTCATTAAAAGGGAGCGGGCTGACAGTGGATGACAAAGTGGCAGTTATTGTCAAAAATGTGGCAAAATGTTAACCTTAAAAGGAACATATTGTCAAATGTGATGGGTGCTGTTCGAGGAAATGTCGGTATTTGTCAGAAAATTGCGAAATTATAGCCACAGATTAGAGATTTATGTCTTTATATAGATACGCGACTCCCACTATTTCTGTGAAACCTCATTTTAGTTTTCACACACGTCGCTGGAGGCACTATAGTCAGCCGTCGCCCGGGTTTTCAAACAATTTGAAATTGAGTGATTATTTTCTTTGTTGTTAACGTCTTTTGTGTCATCGTCATTATCTTCGTGTAAACGTGTTTTCTTCGTTTTGCTGTGATTTGGTTCTCTAGTTTGGTGTAGTTTTCCTTCTGTTCATCGTCGTATGGGTGTGTTTCGGCGTTGAAGCATGGTGTAATAATATCGGCCGTCAGGATCTTCTTCAGAAAGACTACAAAATCATTCGAAAGTCTTATCGTGTTTGTGATCAGCATTTTTCGGAAGAAAACAAATTCGAGGCACATCACAATGGAACAAATTTAAAAGTAGGAAGCATCCCAGCTTTAAATTTTCCAGGTTTGTTCCTATTTAAATGACAAACCGTAGCTTTATTGAGACAGCAGGCCGTTTGTGTGATAGATAATAAATGTTATTTTTCTTACAGAAGTGGTTCATGATGGTATGGACTTTCCCGCGCCGGTCCATAAGCCATCTGAAAGCAGGAACCTTATATGAACAAAATATGGACGTTGATCCGCCGTCAATTACCAAATACCTACGTGTGACGTGACATTGTGACAATAAACTTTAGTTATATTTTTAGAACGTATTTTTATTAGATTTTTTGAGAGTATTCCACGGCAATTTCAAACTATTTGAAAACCCGGGCAACGGCTGACTAGTGCCTCCAGCGACGTGTGTGAAAACTAAAATGAGATTTCACAGAAACAGTGAGAGTCGCTTATCTATAGGTATAACTATAACGACATAATTCCCTAATCTATGATTATAGCCACAGACGAAAAGAATAAAAAAATGTTTGTTGAATTGACTACTATCTACACAGAATACAAAGACCCACGCGATGGGGAGGTTCCAGCCGCTTCTCTGCTGCATTTTTTTTTCTCCAATTCATTAGTGTTTTTTTTCAGCGTATCATATTCCAATTTTTTTCTTATCTTAGAACCCGGTTTCAAACACAAATACAAACTGTGGTTGGTTCATTTTCCGCGTTTCCTAGAAATTTGTTTAATAAAAGTGTTAAACTCGTGTCAGTTTCAAAGCTTCCTTCGCCAGTACTTTTGAAACACGACAGCGCTGTGACATTATCGTTAGGCAACAATCCAGAAAATGGGCAAATACACACATTTAAGCATTTGCAATTTAAAACCAAAATCGACAAAAAAAAACGGCTATTTGCTTGTAATGCTTTTTGACCGGTTTTTTCAGCGGCGTGACGTTCTCTTTATCAGTGGCATATAGTGGGATCCATCAATAACTTATCATTTGAGGAGAAAATCTATTTTCGAGTCTATTTTAGACCAAAAAAAAATGACAATAAATGACCTAGATGTGAAAAAAATGACTTTAAATGACTACTACTACTGCGAGACTTATTAGGACTTTTGTCCTATTAAACCAGGCTTTAAAATTAGCGGCTTGTTAGAAGCAAATCGGAAAACATTCGAAACAAACATTTCGCCTCCGGACTTTTCGCTCCCGGAACTTTTTGCCCCCCGGGACTTTTCGCCCCTGTACTTTTCGCCCCCGATATTTATAATTAGAAAGCCCTATACCCTGTTATCTATAGGAACATTACTTATCTCTCCATTATTGGTATTATATTAAATTGAAAGTGCTGGTGTAGGTAGTATTTGAAAATTTTAGTGCCCCGACTTTCTTTCTACACCTTTCCACTTTTAGTTCAGAAAGCGTCAATTGAATTTCAAAATTGTAGAATAGTTGAGTTTCAATTTCAAATTGACGGATTCTAATTCAGGTAGGGCAAACTGAGTTGAAGTAAGGGCACGGAAGCATATCGGAAAGGGGGGTCCGGGGGGCTCAAAGTACCTTTATATATGATTCTTTTCTACAAATAAATCCGTTTTTTAGTAGTGCTGTAGCAGAATGCGAGGCACTCTTGTTTTAGCTTATTCGCTCGCTCGCTCGTCGTATCGATCGTTCCTCAAACTGTCCGTCGCATACCTTGAGGACGGATTGAGATATCTGGCTGAAACTTGGTATACGGCTTTGTCTCCCGAAAAGTAAGGCGGGGTTTGCTTTTGGGCCATATCGGACCAAGGGGGTGGGAGCTAGGGGTGAAAAACCGAAAAATTATTAATTGCAATAACTCGAGAACTACTGGAGTTATCTTACTGAAACTATTTCAAACTCAACACACATATTTCAATGAAATCTTACGATGGATGCATTTTCAATAAAATCGGACAGATGAGGTAGAAATTAAGGGTTGTACCTAACTCAAAATTCCGCATAATAAGTATCGCTACAACTCCTAACATGCAGAATCACAATAACAAGAGAACTCAAAATCTGCTTAGTGAATCAAGGCAGAATTTTGTAAAGTAATTTCCAGTGACAGTGTAGGCGGTTGAACAAATTTTCACCAAGATCTAACAAGGGGGATGAAATTTAAGGGTTGAAACTGGAAATTTCTTTAAGTACAAGGTGGTATATGGAAATTGAAAACACAACTTTCTTTAGAGTATGTGGGGGTGGTGAAATAGGGGATTAGAGTTTAAGGGTTGAAACGTTCATGAAGCCCTGTAATTTGACGCAGAGAAGCAAAATCTTCCGTGAAACTGTGAGGTTTTACACATTACATCTTCGCGAAAGGAGGAGTGAATTTTAGGAGAAATTTATCAAAGGGCATGAAATTTAAGGGTGGAAACTCTAATTTTCACTGAATAATGTAGGGTTGAAATTAATACCATTCGAAAGCTCTCTATAGATGGTACAAAAAATACAAAAAAGGTCTGTAACCCCTAACCTGCAGACGCTGTAGCCGAAGCTGGAAATTTCTTCAAATAAATGGTGGTAGAAAATTACGGGGTTCGATAGTTTTCGGTTAACCATTGCAAAAACGATTTATGAGTCTTCATCCTAAAACCAACTCCTAGGGTACTAACAACCCCTAACCCATAGCAAGCGTAGTAAATAAATTTTATTTATTTTCTCGGGCTTTTTTGTGATTCTTTCGATAACTCGAACTTCAAGTCATTTTCATTAATTTTAAGTTTTAACCCATCCTCAATTTTTCAACCCCTTTCATGATATGTGAACCCTCTAAGTGTTTATTTTGCAAAATTCGCGTAATTTAGTTTTTAGGCGCTCAATTTTAGGACCGGAAAGTGGCTTTTCCCGGACTAGTCCGGGAAAGTGAAAAATTAATTTTCCCGGTCAATTTTGGGACCGGAAAATCAACTTTCCCGGACTAGTTCGGGAAAGTCGAAGTCCGGGAAAGTGAAATTTCACCGAAATATTCTAGAAAGTGAAATTTCACCGGAATATTATGGATTTTGTTATCGTGTTAATTTTTACTAGGCCCCTCACATTTTTCAGTGTAGATAATTTGAATTAAAATATTTAATTTCACATTTCACACAGAAAATATGTTGCGAGCACCTAAAAAATTTAATACGTAACTCACATGTAAAGTGTCTTTCCTGGATTCGCAGGCTTTCAGGCTTCCGCCTACGGCGTCAGCCTGAAATCTGCCTATTCGTCCAGGAAAGATCACTTTCCATACTCTTTACGTAAATAACTATTCCTTCGGTAATAAATTGAACTCATTTGGATTATGTTATTTTTTCACCTCTTCAACCCCCTTCGCAACATTTCAACCCCCAAAAGCTAAATTAGCATAATTGGCTTACTTTCGTGTTATTTTCTGTAATTCTGCTTAATTACGATTAACTCTCATCCACTTTGACATTTACAATTTTTCAACCCTCTAGGTGTTAATTTTGCCAAATTCGTGTAATTTCGTTTTTCTTCGGTAATAAATTGAACTCATTTGGAATCCAGTTTATCTTTTATAATTTTCCAGTTTCGTAATTGCATAATTTGGTTATTTTCGCGTTATATTTCCTAATTCTACTTAATCACACTTAATTTTCATTCCTCTTGATTTTTCATCCCCTTTCGCAATTTTTCAGCCCCCTGAGTGTTAATTTTTCAAACTTCGCCAAATTTTGTTTTAATTCCGGCAATTCTTTTCTTTTACTCATTTGGTTTATATTGTCATTCTTTTTACCTTTCAACCCTCAAAATTTTTGTGTTTTGTGCCTTTTTGGCATGTAATCTATGAAATTTGAAAGATCACCACAATTTACCATTTACCATACAATCAAACTTTTGGCAATAAAAAATAAATAAAAATTTTGAAAAACTCCCGAAATACTCGCGAGACTGTGTATTGAAATTTGTAGGTGATTGGGGATCGGATCGTTCACCAAGTGGGGAAGTTCCTGCCGCTTCCTTAGCTGCCCATTTTCTTTATTTGTATTTAGTCATCACGTCCATTTGCGTGTTAAGTATGCCACTAAACTCTTAAAATATCTCGGGAATAACAGCCCTTGCGAAAATTATGAAAAAGAAAACAAATTAATGTTACTAACCTGCCTAACTGGTATCTTTGATGCCCTTTTGGGCTTCTTCGATTCCGCAGTCTGATAATTAGGCGTCTGGTCGTATTCGACGTTCTCTTTGGATTCCGCCCCACTGTCACCGTCGCCACTTTCCCTCGCCTCGTCGGAAATTGAGTGAAAACTCAATTCGTCACCACCATTTGCATCGTTCAACGTAATATCCATGTTCTCCAGTTTCATTATCGCTGTGTAAATAATACGTTCGTGTTTCATTTAGCACGGCAATATTCTCACTTACCATAACACTCATTAATCCGACTGGAAGCCGCTCTGTTTTAATCGACCTGCAACAAAAATAAAACCAGATATTAATAAATTATCATACTCCACGGAAATAGCATGCAAATTTTCTATAACGCGATATTGAAAGATTGTGCGCGCAACTTTTCCCTGTCGAACACAGCCGCCGGCTGTAAAATGAGAAGCATATTTCCAATAGGTAGAAACTCAACAGGCAATCATTTCAATTAACCTTTTCAAGAGCTTTCCGACAGGGCGAAAACTAATCTAATCGTTTTGACAGTTGTTATTATCGCGGTCCATTTAGTTTAGATTTGGAATTGGATCTTTACCGTTTTCAAGCTATCCTCGTAGGGTGGCATGTAAACGACAGTCCTTGGCTCAGTTCCGTTTAATAATGCTAAATTCATGTTTTTTGCAAACACTCTAAAAACTATTTAATTAGTAGAAGTGCGACGGAATTACTCTAGCTAGAACTTAATTAAGATGCTTTCAGAGATGTCGTGAATGGAATTGAGTTTTTATATGATCGGGATTTTTATTTACTCTTGCTAGTGTTGCTTTCAATCTAATGAAGTGTTTAAGTCTAAACGATTAAAGAGCTTTTTGAACCAGTTACTGACAAAAAAAAAAGAAAAATTATTATTGAAAAAATTGCAGTCGCATACCTACTGTATACTGTACACGTAATAAATGAAGAAACTTAGCGTATATCATTTAATCCCAAATCCCGGCAGGTAGATTTGATAGGTAACTCTAACTTTGTGTAGGAACAGAATGAGCAAAATTTCGTTAGCAATAGGTAGGTACGTACTGGAAGCTGATGGACTAAGTGGTGCAAATTTTTTAACCATTATGTTTAACACTAACACAGTTCGATTTCTCCAGAATTGGTGTAACTGTTTACACTCATGTCATGACGTTATTTATTGTCTGGCCTAAAATAAACGATTAAATTCAAAGTATCCTGTATGTAAGAGAAGGGGCGAGATATTTGGATTGGAAACAAAACATCTATTCACAACCCCAACGTTTCGACGGTTTTAATGTGCCGTCTTCTGGTAAAATATCAGCTATCAAATTCAATAATAATAGCACTTTATGTGGAACGATTTAGCCCAAAACCTAATCAGCTCTTCCGAATGCCACGCTCCAGCCACATCGGTCTAGTAGTTTGGGCGGTAGCGTGTTTACAGACACAGACATTTTTCAGAAACCACTTTTTTGGGTTCCCAGAAATTTCGGCGATTAGATTTTTCGATCGATGTCAGTAACTGCTCCGTGAGGTGCGAAGCGAAGCGTAGAAATTAAAAATCGAAATCCTTGCGATCCTGGCCGAGATTTATAGGTTAGTTTTGGGAATTTGGGATTATTTATTGGTAGCCCAGGAGTTTTAGTCAAAAAATAGCCCGAACCCAGAACCCACACAAAAATAAGGTAGGGGTGAAAATTTGTACAGATGCTCTACTAGCAGCTCTGAATGACGTACCAAAAGTCCTATTTTTTTCATATCGGAGGGCCTTAAGTGGCAGTCACATTATTTTCCGCATATCGTGCTTATTTATGAAACGATTTAGTAGGAATTGGTCTTAAAATGACCACAACGACCTAATCAGTAATAGTTTGAGCGCATGACTACTGAAAGTCCTTTGTTTTGTTCGCTGCAAAGCATTTCCTACCTAGTTCATGCAGGTAAATTATCTTTTATAGAGGAAACACTTATAAAGTTTTGACACGCTGAATACTTACTCCTTAAGGGCTACAAAAGAAGAATATAAATAGTTCTCCCGAAATTTTGAGATGGAACACCCTTTTTCTTGGAGAAATGTTACTCCAGCATCGAATTCGCGATGTTTCTTTGCGATTATCTCTCCAACGGCTCATTAGACGACTCTGAACTATGAACCATCGGGGAGATAATCGCAAAAAGCTCGCGAAGTCGGTACTGAAGTGCGATTTTTCCAAGAAAAACGATGCTCCATCTCGAAATTTGAGAAGAACTTTCGGGTGTCCCAAAAAAAACCGGACAAAATATTTTTAGGAACAGGTTAACCATAACTTAACCGATTTGGATGAGCGTGATATTAAATAAAAGCTCAAGAATCAGACTTTCGAACCCGGTGAGAAACTACAACAGATGGCGCTGCCATAGTATTTTTATTGGTACTTGTTTTTAAGGGCTTATTTTAGGTGCGTGGGGATTGGTGAGAAAACGGCAAATCGTTATGAGACTCAATAGCCTTGAAGATAGTTCTTTTGTCTTCAAACATCTTTTCTCAGAAGATGATTTGGCTCGAGCATTAATTTTCTGTGATTTTTAAATAAAATGTGTTTTCGCGTATTTTCACGTTTTCTTGACCGTGACCCGTGACCGTGACTAAAGCAAAGGTGATGCACAAACAGCCTAATTTTCAGCAATATCTCTCAAATTTGTTCCTCACTAGCAGCCACCAATGTTTTCATCAAATTCGATAATTTATAACTGAAAATTACGTCGTTTGTACATCACAAACTTTACTCATAATAAGTCATCAATGTGAACACCAAATCGACTTTTGAAAAAAGATTTCTAGAGCAAAAAGAACGATCTTCAAGGTCATTTGAGTTTCATAACCATTGGTTGTTGTTTGACTGATCCCCACGCACCTAAAATAAGCCTTAAAAACAAGTATCTATAGGAATACTACGGTAGCGCCATCTGTCGTGGCTTCTTACACAGCTCCAAAGCCTGATTCTTTAGCTTTAATTTAAGACCAGGTTTGTTCAAATCGGTTAAGAAATGGCTGACTTATTTCCAAAAATATTTTGTCCGGTTTTTATTGGTACACCCGGTATTTACATACTCCTCTTATTACCCTGAAGGAGTAAGTGTAACGCGTATCAAGACTTTATAATTGTTTCACCTATAAAATCTAATTTGACTGAGTCAGTTGTGGTCATTTTGATATCAATTCCGTTCAAATCGGTTCATAAATAATGATGTTATGCGGAAAATAATGTATGACTGTCACTTAAGGCTTTCCGGTACCCAAAAAAAAATAGGACGTCGCCGTCGGCACCGCAAGCTCCGGGACTTTTGACACGTCATTCAGGACCGCCAGTAGAGCATATGTACACTAAGGAAAGGAGCAAATGCCCACCCGAGAAGGTTTAGGCCAACCATTGCATGCCTGGTCCGCTGCAGCTATAGCTCGAAGTTAGGAGAGGGAAATATCGATCGGTCTTTATCTGAACGACCGATCGATATTTCCCTCTCCTATTTCGAGTTGTAGCTGCAGCGGACCAGGCATGCGGTGGTAAGCCCCCACCCTCGCGGGTGGGTATTTGCTCTTTTCTAGACTGTACCAATTTTCAGCCCTTAAACCTTAAACTCCTGGGCTATGTGTAGAAGAAAAATGATTTTTGTTTGCCAGGTCAGAAATATTATCCCCTCGGTCGTGAGAGTTTTGGCAATACGTTCGGGATCTCATTCAGGATAATGTAGTTTCATCTCCAAGATAATGCTTCCAACTTTAGACTTGCCGCAGTTGGTGGATTTATGTAGTTTCCATGACAACTTTTATTAATCATGTGATGGGGTTTGCTGGCCGCTATGGAGAACAGTTTCTGAATTGTTCAACCGCTCTAATCTTATTATTCATGAAGTCTTAATTGTTTCAGAACGTGGCAGTCTTGTCCAAGTGTTTTCATAAGTCCTTGGCGTTACAAGTGTGAATGAAGAGGAATAGGTACGCATAAAGTTTATCGACGAGTAATAGCACTCAAGGTCCGGCTAAAATGCGACGCAAACCGGCAATATAAGTACGTGGAGGAGGTGCTTTCCCACCAAAAAAGTAACTTAACTCTTTGAAAGTAGTGAGTTGTGACAATTTACAAGCCAATGCTTTCAAACGCCACATTATTTTAATTGTACTTTATTTAATTGCAATTGAAAGTAGTTTGAGAGAATGTTACAGGGTTTCCCTTTATAATCCTTGAGGAAATTTTCTTGCTGGACTGTCACTTGAGAATCCTTCATTTTCACTAGATTTAACCGCCGGACAAGCTTCCACAATCAAAATAATTTTTGCAGATTATTTAGAATTGTCCAATATTCTGTACTCTCTGTGTCTTGTATGTACCCTACAGGGGTTTTGTGCAAACAAGTCATGTCATGGAAAATGAAATGAGGCGGAAAATGAGACAACTGGTGTAATTGCTGGTCTTATGTCCTGCAACAATCCGACGAGTTCTAGTTGTAATCCAGATCTTGTCTCCCTTAATTCCGCTCTTTAATTTTAATGTAATAGTTAGCTATTGGGCTAACTCACGCTGCAGTATATCCACCAGTACTTAATACATTTTGCTTCACAGAAATTAAATGAAACCTGCACCTTTTAAAGTTGAGCAAATTTTATGATTGATGAAAGCTGTTTCAACGCTCCAACTTTTTGTATTATTTTGGTATAGTAGACAGAAGCAAAACGAACTTCTGTGAATTTTATGACGTCAATTTATAATATACCCTTCGATCTTTCCGGCTTCATAATTTCTCGAAAGCAACTTTTAAAGAGTGCCGGATTAGCGCTCAAGCACCAGTTAAGAAAGTTTTATCGATGTCTTCAATGTGGCCTGCGTAATTTCTATTTAAGAAACTTCTAGGAAACTCTTATTAAGTAACTCCGAAGAAACAATAAGGGCCTTTCTGCACAGGAATTCTCGCCAAGTTTCCTTCAAAACTATGGCGACATTAAGCAAGAATATGGGTGCCTTGGGAATGATTGGATTTCGAAATTTTCAATCTTAGGTCGCAGAATATTTTTAATACGCGCAAAAGTATTATAATGTAACATCATTCTCCTACATCAAAATGAAATAACGCCTGTTTGCACGGTTTGTAATTAATTTTACCTAATTGCGTTTTGAAAAGTTGGATTTTACACAATTAGGTAAAATGTTGTACGGAATACGTTATGAAAATCCTAAATTGTTTGACTCGCATAATGTTGCAAAACTCGCTATCGCTCGTTTTGGCAAATATTACGACTCGTCAAACAATATAGGACTTTTCATAACTAATCACGTAAATAACTATTAAATGCCTGGAGTTGAGGACTTCGTTCCAAGTTCCATAGAGACGATTGCTTTCAAATGATTCAACTTTAACTTAAATCATAAAGCCCTGCAGCAAATTATTAATGTAATACACCAGTACACAGAACCAACTGAACAGTTTATAAATTTTAGATAGAACAATAAGTTTAGATAGTTATGTAGTTACCTCTTGTATAGGGTTGTTACGAATGATTCTACATAGTCCAGTCAAAGAAGTGAAAATAGAACAAAAATTACTGCAGTTCTGCAAATTCGCGGAAGTTGTAGCCTGACCCATTCTATTGAACATACTAAAAGTCCCCAAAGATGGGATGTGACCTCGAGCCACCATCATGGCGAAGAGGTGCAGTTTTTGTTAACTTTGCAAATATCTCATGAAATATTGATTCTATCGAAAACATAGTGATGTAACAAATTGAAGAGCGTAAAATTCTCTAGAAGAAAGTTTGCATACATTTTTTGCTGACACTAAAATGTAATCGCTATATCGGCGGCTTAAGCAGTCTATTGGTCCAACAATGTCATCCCCCTGAATTTGGGCAGGTTTATGCCAAAACCGAAATTAAAAATATATTAATATTTAGTTAAGTAGTGACTAATTAGGTAAATTAAAAAAAATTTAAAAAAAATCTATAACAAAACTATAGTGTTAACCAAGAGTAGGAAACGATTTGACAAACTATTGACATTATCGAAAAACGGTTCCAATATTTATATACCGGGTCCCAACGAAACAAGGCTCAACCCCCTTTTTTCCTCACTTATTAAAATACTTCAATGAAATTTGGCAAACAAATGTTATACGATAAATGTTATACCCTCTGACATTTAGAGGCATTTTGAATCACTTTCGGTTACAGCGAAAATGGACCTACCATTTAATTTTTAAATGGGACACCTGTAGATCTTGAAATTTTCGGGTTTTGTATTAAATTCTGAATATGACAGAGCATTTTTTTCAAAGTTTCGATTTCATGTTTTCGAAAAACTTAATTTTTATTTGTTCATCTAGAAGAGTGCTATGTCATCTTATACTAATCACAAAAATTTCCAAATTACTAATTTTTTTCGAACGGACCAAGGACCTGTGCGTTAAAACAGAACCAAATTAGATGGCAATTGTTTTTATTTTACAATGGCCTACTACGATTAATGCCTTATGATTAATTCAAAAAACTAGAATTTCATTATTTATCCCTTGGTTACACGTTTCATTGTAATTTGTAACCATTCGAATCCTATTCCATTTTATTTCTAAGAAAATTTACTTTCCAGAAAACAACCTTGATCCATTTTTCATCCTTTTAAGCGAATCAGGATAAGTGACAAATAGAAATAGAAGCCTAAAATAAATTTTGATGAGGTGTTTGATGGCTCTAGAATCTAGATTAGTTTTTGAGGTTTTTGAAATTTAAAAACAGCGAAACTTTAAAAAAAATATTTTGTCATACTCAGAATTTAATACAGAACTTGAAAATATTAAGATATACAGAGTGTCCCATTTAATTCAATGGTAGGCCCATTTCCGCTGTAACCGGAAGTGATTCAAAATGCCTCTAAATGTCAAAGGGTGCAGTTTATCGTATAATATTTGTTTGCCAAAGGATATACGATATTGGCTAAAGAAAATCAGGATCTGGACAATTCCAAACTTTGATTTTTGTTGTGGAGGTATAATAAAGTGTTCTTACAACATTGAATACAAAAATATAGAAATGTTCCCAGGCGGTCACATTTTTATGTGGCTCTAAACAAATTTGGGCCCCGAAAATGGCATTTTTACGAATTTTCCTTTCACCTTTCCCTCGCTTACCAAAATTTAAAATTTGGCAGAGATGGGCCCAGGCAGTCGCTTATTGTATAGGGTCCTTTCACTGAAGTTTTTTAATGAGTGCGGAAAAAAGGGGTTGAGCCTGGTTTCGTTGACACCCGGTATATAAATATTGATGTTAAGAGACAAATCAAGAGAAAAATGAATAGAGAATAGAGATTTTTATACTCTTCAATACATTACTTAACGGCCTTTTGATAGTCATTATTTTACTAAATATATGCAAAAAAAGAAAAAAGTTATTAATTGTGAGTTAAAAAAGTCTCCAATATTTTGAGCATCACAGACAAAAAAATTCCCCTTCCAATGACACCAAACTAGAACTATTTCGTTCGTTATTAAGAAAAATGTCGATGAAATCATATCACTCCGTGACGTAAAGTAAAAAAAAAACTAAAAGCTATGGTCTTTCAAATGGGGTCTTGGGAAAGCATGTTGTTTGAAGGACTCTAGCTACCTTAGGAAGCATTTTTCGACTCATACTCATAAGAACTTTTCTTTCTAGAATGAAGTAAGGAACCCTCCCATAAACTTGTTTACGATATTTTGATGTCCTGTCGCAAATTTTGGGGCCCTGAACCAATAAAAAACCATTTTTTTTCGGAAAGGGCGCATTCTATCGATGTCAAACAAGAGTAGCATTTTTACTTAAAAAACTTCAAGTTTTCAGATTCTGGAATTAAATTTGAGAAAAAACTGCTTACAAAAATGTTTGAGTAAATTTAGTCCTAAGCCCCTGCTGTACGAGACGCTTATGATTAAAATTTTAAAATTTTCTCCACAGTAGTAAATTCAGCATCAAAGACTTAGTAAAGATACCAAATTTCACGTTGCTCTCTTTAACCGTTTAGAGGATATTTAGAAAAAAAACACTTTCAAAGTGGCCCTTTTAAAAGGGGCCTTAGCTCCCTTAGGACTTATTTTTCGACATATGTTCATAGGTACTTTTTTCATATTTTTCATAGAAGAATCTAATGGTAAAGTTTTGATCACTAATTTCGGGACACCTTGTATACAAGGTGCACCTGAATCTTTTTTTTTACTGTGAGATTGTTTGTTTTAAAATAGGTTTAAAGTTCTTAATAAAATACAGTTTAATGCAGTTTATTTAAAATATCTTGGAAATTGAAAGTCACAATTTTAGAATTTTACACCTTATATTTACTTACGAAGATCCCGAATAGCTAGATTTAGTTAGAATTTCGGACATTTCAGTTAACACAACACGAGCCTAATTAGAGGGACACTGAAAAAATCCACTAGGTGTAAGAACCCACTTACGCCCAAGTTTAGCAATTAACGTTTTCTTTCCAGGCTGGCACAGAAAAACAATAAAGGGTTTATTCTTAGCCTCGTTAAAATTTTCTTGTCTCTTTTTTCAAGTCTCCGGTAAAAACCTTACTATATTTTTCTACCACGAATTGGTCAACACAAGTCACAAACACCTACCTACTAGCGTCTCTCAAGAAGCACTCAAAACCGCCAACACAAACAACTATTACGTCAGAAGTATATCCACACTCGACGTAGGAAGAAAGTAATCAAGAACGGTAAGGGTTGCGGTAGCCCCACGGTGAAAATGACGGCCGTTTAAATCGATGGGGAAAGTTACGTGCCGCTATTAAAAATGTATTGTTTCCCTGGAGACCGGTTGGTCGATCAACAGACCCATTTCGAAAGTTTCGAACAGCATAATATAACTACCCGCCTACCTACGACCTATTAACTTTCCAAAATCTCTGACCCAATGGCATTTTTATAAGGGACGTTATTTGTTGTTTCATTGCCAAGAAAGCGAACTAAAGTCCTTGGAAGTAAATTCATTTATTTGATATATCGTCATCTCGAGGTCCCGACGCTCGACATAAAAAATTAATATTTCTGCGGAAGAGGCTCTCGCTATCGTAACACCACTAACACCGCCGTCTCGCTAATAAAACAGAAAAAATGTGGATCAAAATTAGATTACTCCTATTTGTCGGGGAGTGCTCAAATAATGGTTTAACGCCGGAACGCCTATTAATAGTCTACAAAATGTAATTACGGGAGATTAATTAAGTTATAAATTCGATAATCTAAAAAAAACATCAAACTGGGGATCAATAAATTGAAGATAAATCGAGTTACACACAGACTAGAAAGGATAAGATTATTAGATATGTACGTTTAATTAATTAAAAATATTTTTAGAAAATGGGCAGCAGAGAAGCGGCTGGAACCTGCCCATCGCGTGGGTCCTTGATTTCCGTGAGGTAGCAGCCAATAAATTGAAGACGAAAATTTTTAGACCCCTCGTCATTCGGACTAATTTCACACTTTCTGACCAACAGCGACATTTAAGGTTAATATCCTGCCAAATTTACTGCCATTCTTTGTCAGTCAGTCTGAAAGTTTTAAATGAGAATGAGAATTTTCATTATTTCCCGCCAAAATGGTAGAAACTGTGAATAGATTTTTAGAACCAGAATTTAATGATTTTTCAATGATGATATGTATAAAAAATGAAGCTTTGTAGTCAAAATTAGAAAGTTAATATGCCTAACTGGCACTTCCCGTGGAACAATTGTTTCCAAAAGCCTTTCAGCTCTTCATCGGATCATCCAATCTCCATCTACCAAATTTCAGGCATATCGATCTAGTAGTTTGGGCTATAATGTGGTTTTTAGTGCTATTTAAAAATTTCGATTTTTTTTTACCGAAAGGGCACTAAATACGAATGAATTTGGTCTTATTTAAAACAAGAATTTGAAGACCTTTCTGATGGTGACAATAAATCGGCACTTGCCGTGGGTCGATTGCCTCCAAAAATTTCTGTTTTTTGACGTATAATATAATCTCCCTGTGCAAAATTTCAGCCAAATCGGTCTAGAGGTTTGGGATGTATCGAGTTTTTAAAGTACGTCAAAAATCTCGAATATCTGAGTTTTCGTCCTTTGGCCTTTGCTATGATGAAGTCAAAAATGGGGGTTTGCATTTAAAATTTCATATGCCAAAATGACATTTTCGGTTGCACGATTGGCTCCAAAAACTGCTCAGATCTATGAGATGCATACTGATGATTTTAAAAAAAGAAGGACATCTATTAATAACGGTCGTCGGTACTTGAATCATTGAAATCATCAATGTACAAGATTTCAGCCGAATCGGTCGAGTACTTTGGGTTGTACAGCGTTTACAAACATACGTACGTACAATCGTACATATACATATACCATACATACAGACCGATTTTTAAAACCACTTTTTTGCGCTCCTCAGACCTCAAAACGCATAGATATGGTCCTATCTCAAATTGAAAAACTGTAATGATTGCAGTAAATTGTGGGGTTGGGGAGATTAAAATCACCTGTACAGTTCTTTAATTAGGTTTGTAATCATTTAACTTCATAGAATCCTACTACCTTTAATTTATATCAAATTGCTAGTAAAAGTAAATAGATAATATACCTTCATGCAGTGTGTGGTACTCAAGACGAAGACAGCCTCATATTTTCGTCAGGAGCAAAAATTTTAATTTTTGTCCTCTGCACAACATAACAATAATGTAAGTTGTACCGTGCGTTTCAGATTTTGGGACGCATAGGGAAATAACATGGAAAAATGAATTTAATTTTTTTCCTGCTCCCGAGAACTCACTGCAAAAATTTCATGATATGTGGACGATAGTCCATGCTAGTCTACCCCTTGAGTTGAGATCTTGTTCATTCCTCTGCTCCTCCTAGGCACTTAACAATAATATTTTGAAAATTGATTAATTTATATGTTAAAGGAATTGAGGATTCTTTAGAATTTTAAGAATAATTACCGAACAAATATTAACACACAAAAAAGTTGGATTGATTCTGGAGTCGAAAACTGCATAGGCTCCCGAAAGTGTGTCGAGTGTACTAAAAAAAAATTCCACTTCTGCTTAAAATTCAATTTTTAAAATTTCATTGTTAAGTACCTAAGAGGAGCTGACGAACGAACAAAATCTCTCTGGGAGAAGGCTCAACGGACCCAATACATTCAACAAACAATGGAACATATTAAAATCTCAAGAGGTACAGACTAGCATGGACTATCGTCCATACGCTAGAACTTTTGCGGTAAATTCTGGGGAGCAGGAAAAAAAATATAATTCATTTTCCCTGTTATTTCCTTATGCGTCCCAAAATCTGAAACGCACCGTACAATACGATCAGTCGACTGCTTAGCAATGAAAATTAAAAAAAAGAATGAGGTTGTTACCGACGCGACGTTCAAATAAAAATTAGAACTCTCAATTTCCAAAAAATTTCATTTTCGGACATTTTTAGGAAAAGTTAAGGCTGAAGATGCGAATTTTGCCTGAAAACTCGGTAGATATCAGAAATTTTGTAAAAATAACTTTGTTCGAATTCCAATCTTAACCCCATGTAGGTAGTGATGAAGGCTCGGATTATAGGCAAATTGTACTTTTTGCATATTTTATGAGTTTCTTGCGTTTTTTGCCTATGTTAGTGTACACTTACTCCGTATACATGCACACACTTAGCTCGAGCTAACTAAGCTCGATACTTTTGAAACAGCGTTCTACGAGATTTTGCGGCGGTGGTAGCTTTTGAAATATAGTTTTCCCTTCGAAATCAGATAGGCAAGCTATATTTCAAAAGCTACCACCGCCGCAAAATCTCGTGGAACGCTGTTTAAAAAGTACCGAGCTTAGTTAGCTCGAGCTAAGTGTGTGCATGTATACGGAGTAACTGCCTATTTGTACATATTTCTTTAATTGCATGGCATATTTTGTTATTTTTATGGATTTTTATGGTTTTGACTTTTGTTGGTTTACCGATTTTAGTAAAATTTAGGTGCATTGTGTTCGAAACGCGTCAGCAGTGAAAATCAAGTGTTTCGGTGTAGTGGGGTGTTTCTAGTGATAGTGAAATATTTGAAAGTTGTGTTTTTAAATACTTGAGGTTAATAAATTTTTATTAAACAACTATAAAAAAAGCCTTTTATTGTGCACATTTCACTGATGCCTATTTTGCCTATTTTGAATATTTTGGCGATCTTGCCCCTTATTTTGCAAAAAATGGCTGCCTATAATATATGCGTATATTTCTAGTTTTTTCCTGCTTATATTCCAAGCTTTACTGATGAGTTTAAACTTCAATAAGAGTTAAGTAGCATGCAGTGTGACTGTTAGGTACAACTCTGATCATGATTTTTAAATTCTAGCACAGGCTTCTAGCTAACTCTTACTACAGTTAGGTACTTAGGTACGTACTCGGAACGTAAAAATCACACAATTCAAAGAAAGCTGATGCGTTTGGTCAGTATTTAAAGCAGAAAGCTTATGCGTTTGGTCAGTATTTAAAGCCTACGACTTATCGTTTAAAGAGGTTTAAAGAACGCGGATTAAACAGGAAATCAGAGAAACCGCAAATTGCATGCTTTCCAAGACATTAATCAGATGCAGTCTTTTAGGAAAATCACGCAAAGGAATAATAAAAGGGTTTTATGTCTATCCTCGAACGTTTTATAAAAAGGAATGCTTCATCTAAAGCTCTAAAAGAATCGTTTTCATTACCGCATACATCGGATTTAAATTGAAAGAACTATGTAAGACATACAGCGGGGTTTCTGCTAAATTAGAAGATTTTCTCTAAACGGGTGCAATATTTTCGGACTTTGAAAAAAAAACTGCGTCTTTTGAATGAATTCCACTTTCCCCCACACTTTATTTTCAGACTTGAAACTCAATTAAAGAGGGATTTGTTGAATTTTCCCATTAATTTGCAGCGGGATTTATTAGTATAGAATCTCGTAGTTACCCGTTCTAATTTTAAAACTGCAATCACAACTCCAATTAAATCCAAAGAGTCTAATTTGCATCGCAACTCACTACTCATCGCCTCCACCATTTTCACTGCATAAATCGACATAATTAACATCCCAGTTAACATGGCATAAAGCATCATCCCATCATTCTCATTGTCAATGCACACACGATCCGTTTTACCCCTTCCAGACGGCTATGAGATTCGGCAAAATAAGTCACTTCAGCTGTTCTCGTTAACTCATTCGCCTCCTTGCCAGAATTCTAAGCGAAATTAATTTTGGAGTTTATATACAACGGACCTCTTGTTTAAGTTTATTGACGTACTCTGTTTGGGACAGCTTATGAAGATAAATGATGGTCCGATCAAACGGCAAAATCAGAGAATTCTGTAAAATCTGACCTAAATTTTTTCCTCACGTCCTAGAATTTAATTTAGTTCAGGTCTCCTACGAAGATGTGCAAATGAATTGTTAAATTTCCTTTCGAGCTGTAGCTGCTAGTTAGATAGCTACATTGTGGTGCTTGTTGAGCTATGATAACGATAGAAAGGGTTTGTCATCAGGAAGTCGGGCAGTTTGTATAAACAACCCACATTCCAAACAATGAAAAATAATCACCTCAGCACTAAATTCATTTAATTTTGCATCGCCTGGAAAGGGAGAGTAAATCCATTTTATGTAAAGTATCGCCATATCACCCACGATTTTTTTATGAAATATGTAGCTTCGGGCGAGATGTTCAATTTCTGAAATTTTTTCATCGAAGCAGGGGCAAATTCAAGTGGGGTGTATTGAATAACGTTTCCCTCCACAGAGTAGTATGCCTATCATATTATACTTATTGGTTAAATAATTATAAAAGCAACTTGTCAGTTAGACACATAGGTATTATTTTAATAATATACAGGATGTCCCAATTGTCTGTATTCGGTCGATAACTCCATTGCTGTTAGAGATAGCGAAAAATTGTTAAATACAAAGTTCCAGAGGATCAAACAAGGAACATTTTAAAAATACAATCCTGTATAGGCTGTCCCACTAAGGAGTAAAAACACAAACATAGGTTTTTTTTAATGGAACAGCCTGTATTTTAATTTTTTATTGGATTCTATTATGAATTCCAAGTAAGATTCATTGATCATGTTTTCATCTTGAGCGAATAGTTTAGAAAATATTGGTAATTTTGTGGGAAAAATTACTTTTGCAGTACTTGTTTTGAACAATCACCCCACAACCAATTTTCAACCTTTGGTTTTGTAAATTTAGCATGTCATTAGCTTCTTAAGTTCGTCTCCAGTAGCATTTTCAACCTTCAAAAATGTAGAGGTTTAAATTTCCTTTCGTTTGATATAAAATATCCCTATATCCAAGCCTCGAATTTTTCGTTTTATTCAGTAAAATATGATTTTTAGGAATTTCTATTTTAACCTCCCCACTCCACTTCACCATTTAAAAAAAAAGGGAGGTTACTGCAATCACTAAAATTTTCGAATTCGAGATAAGACCGGATCTATACGTTTTGAGGTCTCAGGAGCCCAAAAAAGTGGTTTTTAAAATGTGTCTGTGTGTATGTGCGTACGTACGTGCGTACGTACGTTTGTAAACACGCCACAGCCAAAACTACTAGACCGATTTGGCTGAAATTTGGTACGTGTGCATGTGATAACCCAACTTAGATCTGAAAAGCTTTTGGAGCCAATCGTTCAACTAGAAATGCCATTTTGGCACATCAACTTTTAAATTTCAAATACAAACCCCCATTTTTCACCTCACGATAGAAAAGGCCTTCAAATTCTGCTTCTAAAAATGTATTCATTCTTAGTGCCCTTTTGATCAAAGATTTAAAAAAAAAAGATTTTTATCCGACTTTAAAATCGCGGTACAGCCCAAGCCCCTGAACCGATTTGGCTGAAATTTTGCAAACGGGGATTGTATTACACGTCGAAGAGCTGAACAAATTTTGGATTCAATCGGCCCACGGAAACTGCCGTTTTGGCACACCAATTTGTAACTTTAAAATTATTCACTCATTTAACCATCCAAAACAAGTTTTTGAAAGATTTATTCTCACCATCAGAAAGGTCTTCAAATTCTGGTTTTAAGTAAGACAAAATTCGTTCGCATTTAGTGCTCTTTGGGTCAAAAAATCGAAATTTCATAATAACACTAAAAATACATTATAGCCCAAATTAGCGAATCGATTTGGCTGAAATTTGGTACATGGAGATTGGGTGACCCGTTGAAGACCTGAAAGGCTTTTGGAAGCAATTGGTCTACGAGAAGTGCCATTTAGGCATATCAACTTTAAATTTTAAATACAAAGGTCTCCCTTTTTATGTCGCCATTAGAAAGGCGATCAAATTCTCGTTCTAAAAATGTATTCACAGTTTCTGCCATTTCAGTGGAAAATAGGGAAAAAAATATTTTTAATTAAAAGGGAGCATGCTGACAGTGGATGACATAAAGTATCAGTTATTGTCAAAAGGGTGGCAAACTGTTAACCTTAAAAGGAACATATTGTCAAATGTGATGGGTGATGTCGGTATTTGTCAGAAAATTGCGAAATTAGTCACAGACAATAAGCATAAAAAAAATTGTGTCGAATTGACTACTATCTACACAGAATACAAAGATCCACGCGATGGGGAGGTTCCAGCCGCTTCTCTGCTGCATTTTTTAGCTTACAATAATGTTTTTGAAAGGCTCCTCGGACACCATGTCACAATAGGTGTCACAAATTCTGTCAGCCGGAATCCTGCGTTAATTAACCATAAATTGTGATCAAGTGTTTTTTTAATGTTCATTTATGGAACGCAAGAATGTACCGACTTAAAAAAGTTGCAGCATTTAGTTCAGCACTTAGGTACTTACCAAAATGAAATAAATAGATAACAATTGCACTTTTAGAATAGGTAGGTACTTTTTTAACTACTTACTTACCGACTTAATTTTTTTTTAATTTTCTGTTATTTAAAAAACAACAGGTAGGTAATCTGTTAAAATAAAGTGATTATAAAGCCAATGATTTGGCTTTGATGATGAGCAGTTTGTGTTCGAAACATGTTAGCTGTTGAAATAAACCTTTTAGGTATAGTGGGCGTTTCTGGTGATAGTTATAATAATTACGCTTTGTTTTTACAGACACAGAATTTATTGCAGGTCCTGTTTCTAGCCCAAAGACAATTGGGCAAATTATGAATCGCAACCTTAAATATTAGATCTATGGAAATTGTAATTCGACTGATAACACATTTGACACCTACAATGAAATGTAGCCAGAGCCAGCCGTCTAAAAACATCAGGAAGAAAAAGATGAAAATTGTGTTTTACTGAATAAATCGAAAAATACTAAACTTGGATATAGGAACATTTTATATTAAACGAAAGCAAAGGGCCCTAGTCATTACCCAGCGGGCACACGGACGTTGAAAAAACGTTTAAAAAAAACCAGATTGGAACGTTAAAATGACGTTGAAGTGTCCGCGAAATCAACGTGATTTTCAACGTTTTCTCGTTAATTGTACGTCAGAAAATCAACGGCCCTTTAACGTAAACTTTTACATTATTTTTTAACGTCAACAGATAAACGTTAAAAAATGACAAAATACACGTCATTTTTCTAACAGTGTTTAAAAATCGTTTAAAATTTGACGTGTTTTTAACGTGTTTTTCGGTACCGGAAATAGGTGACCAGACAATGTTAACGTCTTTTCTACGTTAATTTCCAGGATACTTCAACGTCATTTTGAAATTGACGATTCGACTAAAATTCAACGTGTGCGCTCGAAGATAATTGACAATAATTACTCCCCTCGACCAAACATTCAGAAAATTATCCACATCTCATCTCAACGTTGACGCTGAGAGAGAAGAGCTGTAGGTACTGTGAGTAAGTGACTACCATCAATACCAGTTTATCCTGTGGATAATGTTTTGGAATGATTTCACAAATGTTGTCTAGAGCTCTTATACACGGTTTGCTAAGTAATAGCGGCTCATTTCAACTATCAGCGCCACCTACACTCCCTCAATGCAACTACACAGGAAAGTCAACTTTAAGTCGGAATTTCAACGTCATTTCAGAAACGACAAAAAAACTTTAATATTACAACGTTTTTATAACGTCCAAAATTATACATATATTTAACGCTGAACGTCATCAGTGGTTACACCCTTTCGATACGTCTTTAAGTCGTCTAAATAAAAACTGAAATATGACATTACAAATAAAACGTGTGTTCAACGTGTAAAATTGTCCGCTATAATTATAAATATCCCAATTTCGTCATTTCAGACACGACTAAAACACATTCATATTCTAACGTGTATATAACCTCCAAAACTACACACTACTTGTTAAACGTTGAACGCCATGGGTATATTTGGACACGTTTTTAAGTCGTATGTATAGAAACTCAAATATAACGTTATAAACTCAATGTTTTTTCGACGTGTCCGTTGGTTATAGAAATATTCCACTTTAAGTCGTGATTTGAACGTTACTTTAAACACGACTAAAGAACGTTAATATTGTAACGTACTTATAACGTTCAAAATTACACACATATTTAATGTTGAAGTGCAGCACCATTTTGACACGACCTAAAGTCGCCCATAAAAAGACTAAAATTTAACGTTGCCGATGAAACGTTTATTCAACTTGCAAAAGTGTCCTTTGGTTAGAAATATTCCACTTTAAGTCGTGGTTTGAACGTAACTTTAAACACCACTAAAGAACGCTTAGATTGTAACGTACTTACAACGTTCAAAATTACACACATTTAATGGTGACCTGCAGCACCATTTTGACACGTTTTCAAGTCGTGATTAAAAAGACTAAAGTTTAACGTTGCAGATAAAACGCTTATTCAACGTGCAAAAGTGTCCGTTGGTCAGAAATATTCCACTTTAAGTCGTGATTTGAACGTTACTTCAAACACGACTAAAGAACGCTAATATTGTAACGTAGTTATAATGTTCAAAATGACACATACACATATAGTTTGACGCATTATGCACGTGTTTAATATGTGATCAAATAGACGTCATTTTAGCGAACGAATATCTACCTTTAAAAGACGTCATAATCACAAAATGTCCAATACCATAACGTGATTTTGAAGTCAAAAAAATGACGTGTCTGATTTCACCAAAATTTCACCTTTCCAACCAGTAACGTGAAATCAACCACCTCAACGTGATTTTAACGTTGAAAAAGCGTATGTGTGCCCGCTGGGTAGTGACTGCTTGGGAGAATTTTCTTTTTTTTTTGTAGTTTTGGAAAGAGGAATGCTCAATTAATGAATCCTTTGAAAATAAAAGAAGAGTAATTTTTAGTTAAGAAAATATAAATTTTCAAAAATCAGTAATTTTAAGTATATTATCCTATGCAATTTGGTTCAAAACCAAGCTGATTTCTTGCCGTGTAGTACGAACAGATAACCATAATGTGAATTTGCAGATAATTCACATCATGCTATTTCATATATGACACATAACAACCTGATTTAAGCAACAATATAGGCCCATCCTGGATTCCTATTGAATGAAATGAATATGCGCAATGAAATGAATATTCAGGAAAATAGCATGTTTTTGCGGCCCTTCAGTGAGCAGGAGCTTCTTGATATTTTCAAAAATAAATTGAAGGCAAAAAAATCGGCTGGACCGGATGACATTCCACCGTTTTTATTGAGAAAGGTGGCCACAGTCATATGTGAGCCTCTCGTGTTTTTAGTTAATCTATCATTTGAACGGGGGTGTTTTCCGGAACGGCTCAAAACCAGTAAAATTATTCCAATTTTCAAAAAGGGACAAAATCAATCAGTAGAAAACTACAGGCCTATAGCTCTAACATCTAGCTTTTCAAAAATTCTAGAGTACTGTTTCTTGGTTAGATTGGAGTCGTTCTTGAACACCTTCAAGATAATAAATAACAGTCAGTTTGGATTTATTAAAAATGGTTCAACAGTAAAAGCCATTAATTTGTTCCATGAGACAGTCGTTAAATGTCTTGACCGGTCTGAGTGCCCTGCCGGGATCTTCTGTGATCTCAGCAGGGCATTCGACTGTGTCGACCACAGTAAATTGTTTGAGAGACTTGAGGGATGCGGACTCCGAGGAAGTGCGCTCGCGTGGATTGGGAGCTTCCTGCGGGATCGGCTCCAATATGTCTGTGTGAGCAGTCGGACACCTTCGCTCGAGACGATTCAGGTTAACTCAGAAAAAATAAAAAGTAACATCGGCGTCCCACAGGGAACAATTCTCGGGCCCATTCTTTTCGTTCTGTATACTAATAGTCTACCCGAATCCATAGGATTTGACTGTGTTGCACAATACGCAGATGACACCTCGGGGATTGTATCAGACGAGGATCCAGCCCGATTGAAGGGAAGGTGTGCCGACCTTTTGGGGCGGCTGGCAGACTGGTTCTGTGGAAGCTCCTTACACTTTAATCGTGAGAAAACTAATTACATCAGATTTCGCACAATTAACAGAAATATCGAACCAAATCTAGACATTGCAATAGATAACCAATCTATTGAAAGAGTTGAATATACCAAGTTTTTAGGGGTGTACATAGATGAGAACTTAAACTGGAAAATCCACTGCCAGGCTGTTATTGCTAAGGTGCATCAGGATTGTTTCCTGATTAGATACCTTAGACAAATTTTATCCGCTAAATACCTATTAATGATTTATCACGCACTTGTTGGATCAAAATTAACGTATGCCGTATGCCTCTGGGGTGCGTCCACCATGTCCAGAGGTGTGTTTCTCGCTCAGAAGAGGGTGATTCGCGCCATAGCATTAGTACCACAAACTACGTCATGTCGAGAGCTGTTTAGGAAATTTTACATTCTGACTCTTCCTTCAATTTTAATAATGGAACTCTCCATACATGTCTTTAATAACAAGTCCAAATTTAACAGAAACTGTGATGTTCACGAAATTAATACAAGAAATAAATATGACCTCAGAAACCCCATTCCAAAATTGGAAATAACCAAAAAGTCTCCCAACTTTCTTGGTGTGTCTGTATATAATAAATTACCCCATAAAATAAAAAATTGTATTTCTTTAAAATTGTTTAAAAATGACCTTAAGCTTCTCCTTTTAGGAAAAGCCTACTATTCTCTAGACGAATATTTTTGTGATGAACTGTGATGATTGTGATGTACCAAATGTATGTATAGTACCTAGGTCTGTAACATATGTCTTACGTGATATAATAGCTATGTATTTTTTGACGATATCCCATACAATTTATAATTGTCGAAGGAATTAATAAAATTATTATTATTATATTATTATTATTCATATTACATAATTTTGACATCGCCATCTTGAAATGCAGGTTCAATTTAAAGTGTAACTGCTTGGGCCAATTTTTTTGCATTTAGTCTTAATCGATTCAGGATATTATAATTCATGCCCATAAAAAAAATTAATAAAGAGCGAGGGGCTACTCACTAGAGGCATTTGGTGTACACTCGACCGGCATTGATGGCATTAATTGGCATTTTTGGCATTAATCGGCATTTTTGGCATTAATCGGCATTTTTTGGCATTAATCGGCATTTTTTGGCATTAATCGGCATTTTTTGGCATTAATCGGCATTATTTTGGCATTATTTTTCGTCCATCATTAATCGGACGTCTTTGGAATTTAATGCTCTAAAGGTCGCGAAGTCTCGTCTCGTCAGTCGTCTCATTGGTGCAGATGACCTACGTATAGTGTTGCAAAATTAATAATCATCGGTTTCTGTTCCTACCGGTTCTGAGCGTGCAGCATAAATAATTATTAAAAGTGAACAAAGCCTTTCTGGGTACGGCTAGAACCGAGAACTTTAAGCAAACGTATGGTGTTTTTCGCAGATGTTCCTTCTAGAGTAGGGGACACAGTTACATGTGTCACCATATGCCGTGGTGAAACAACTACTCCCCTGGCAAATACCACGCCAGGCATTGAATTGCAAATACCACGCCAGGCATTGAATTACACATTTAGGCTTTGCAGTGTCTTTCAAAATATGTTCCCCCGGTGGAGTAAAGACAATATCTCGAACTGATGAGCCCTAATAAGGGCGAAACACGTGCCTGTGGGTTTGCATTTCCCCCATGCACCGGGGGAGCGAAACTGTATCTTGTTTTGCTGTGCGTCAGTACCGAGGTCAGTACAGACGCCGTTAGGGTGTCTGTCGTGGTGTGCAATTCAATGCCCTGCGTGGTATTTGCCAGGGGAGTAGTTGTTTTACCAGGATATATGGTGACACATGTTACTGTGTCCCCTACTCTAGAAGGAACATCTGCGAAAAACCCCATACGTCTGATTAAACTCCGCCAAAGTAACATTTTAACATTTTTCAACTATTTTGTGTTCAAATTGAATGGGAGTGCAAAAAATAGCGTATTGAATTTTTCATGTCCCACCATTCGGAACTCGGAAACCATAAGAGATGGAGAGTAGCTTAAATTAGAGAAAAGTTGCGTTTTTTCAAGGTGATTAGGAATCTGTAAAGAATTCTCCTCTACCTTGATTTGTTCCTGAGTTATCCTGAAAAATAGAAAATCTCGATTTTTGACAAAAATTCATCTTTCTAACGATTGGTGGCAAGTAAATGAAACTTGGAACTTTTATTTTTTTGACAGCTGTCAACTCAACAGCATTAACAGAAAATTTCTAGGCCTTCTAGATTTTGAGCAACGACAGTCAACTTTTCTTTTTATTATGGCCGCCATATTAGATTTTAACACCATTAAATGCCCAAAAAAATTAGCTCTTCAAAAATCGTAGATCGTCAAATTTTGAAAATTGCTATGAATAATTTGTAAAATCCGCCTAAACTTAGATCAAAAACAATCGCAAAAGACTACACCGATTTTTTCAATCTCTTGTGATATGTGAAAACAATTGAATCCAACGGTAATAAAATAAGCCTTGGCATGGTGCGACTCAAACTTTGACATATTTTTTTAAAGAAGTGCATATTGATTACATTTTTGAAGAGCTAATTTTTTTGTGTATCCTGTGTTCTTAAAATCCAATATGGCGGACATAATAAAAATAAAAGTTGACTGTCTGGATGGCCTAGAACATTTCTGTCATTGCCAGCTGTCAATAATATAAAAGTTCCAAGTTTCATTTGAATAGCACCAATCGTTTGAAAGACATAATTTTTTCTTTAAAATCGCAGTTTTCAGTTTTTTCGCAATAACTCTGGAACGAATCAAGATATCGGGGAATTCTTTACAGATTCTTAATTACCTTAAAAAAGCGTCACTTTTCTCTAATTTAACCTACTCTCGATCAATAATGGTTTCCGAGTTCCTAATGGTGGACAACGAAAAACTTACCACCCTGTATACCAGAGGACTGAAGTGACATTTAATCCCTCTCGTGGTTTTTTCACGCTTAGTATTAAATAATGCACTTCAGTCTTTTGGTATATAATATACAATTAACGCCAGTGTTAAAAGTAAATGACTTTTAATACTGGTGTCAGAAAATGTCATTTCTAACAATTGTCAACAAACGTTATAACAACTGTTTTTAATAGTATTTGTAGAAAAATAATTATTGTTCGTTATTTTCTTTTATTTTATTGTCTGGCCAACGAGCTGGCCAATAAGTAGTTTCAGAAATATTTTGGTTTTATTAAAATTTTTGGCCGAATTATTACAATATACAGGGTGTCTCAGAACGCTCGCACCACCTTTTAATGGAGTATTCATTCACAATTAAATTCTAAGTCTATTTGTGTCTGAAAATTTCCAGAGTCCAATAGTTCTCGAGTTATAAGAGATTTAAATGAACCAATCTTTCAGCTTACTGAATTACGACATGTTAGATGCACTATTCCCTAGGTACAGAATACTACGGGATACTATCAATGAAAATTTAATATTGTTGATATAACTTGTTACCTAGGAAATAGTCGAGGAAATAGTGCATCTAACATTAAGTTACCTCATGAAGCAATTCAGAGCTGAAATCTGATTGATCCTTTTAAATATCTTGTAACTGAGAGAGCGAAAAATTAGAAGTTTCTACCGTCACCGAGATTCTGGGAACCCAAAAAAGTGTTTTTTGAAAAAATGTGTCCGTGTCTGTCTGTCTGTCTGTGATCACGCTGCAGCTCGCTCAAACTACTGAACGTATCACGATGAAATTTGGCACATATATTCAGTGGGAGATTTGTAGGTGCTGATTAGAATTTGGGTCACATCGGTTCACGGAAAGTGCCTTTCTGGCACATCAACTTTAAAAATTTAAATGCAAACCCCCATTTTTCGCGTTACCATATGAATGCTCTTCAAATTCTGCTTCTAAAAATGTATTCACACTTGGGCCCTTTTGATCAAAAAATGGTGCCGTGAAAAAAAACCTGTGCATAACTGTATATTTTTATTACCGGGTTTGATAACTGATTTTTTTTCAAGCCGAAAACCTTAGTGCCATTTTTTCGAAAAATGTCATTTTAGTGGCAAAAGGCCCCTTTTTTCAATTTTAGCCCAGTCAAATTAGACAAAAAATTGGCGATCGAGTGAAAAAAATCTCGGAGTTTTGAAATTTAGCATGGTTGTTCGCTAGTATCTACAGAACAGCATACTAAAAGTACCCGAGGGTGGGGGGTGAGCGCGAGGGGGAGGAGCTGATTGAATGTGCATTTTCTGCGTTTTTCGTATATATCTCCGTAACTACCAATACTAGCGAAAATTATTCCATATACGAAATTAAAGCAGACTAAATTTCCTATCAAAACGGTCCTATTCATTTTTGTCGTAGGATTCATACTTTAAATGTTATAAGCTTGACAAGTTCTCATATTTACTTGGGATGGCTACAGCCAAGGAGTTTAAGGTTTTGACCCGCACAAAAATAAAATAGTGCTGAAAATTGGCACTTATGCTCTACTGGCAGTCCTGAATGACGTGTCAAAAGTTCCGGAGCCTGCGGTGCCGGCGTCCTATTTTTTTGGTACCGGAAGGCCTTAAGTGACAGTCATACATTATTTTCCGCTTAACATGATTATTTATGAACCGATTTGATCGGGATTGGTCTCAAAATGACCACAACGACCTAATCAATACCGATACTACTGATAGACTCCTGAAATTTTGAGATAAAACATCCTTTTTTTTCTTGGAGGAATCGTGCTCTAGAATCGGCTTCGTGTTGCTTTTTTGCGATTATTTCTCCAACAGCTTATCGGACGACAAAAATGTATAGGATCTTTTCGTTGCAAATTTTATCCTGAACATTTCAGTTCCTACTCATTTTTGTCGTTAGATAAACCATTGAGGAGATAATCGGAAAAAAGCAGCGCGAAGTCCTTTTTCGGAGAAATCGTACTTCAGTACCGACTTCGCGCTTCTTTTTTCCGATTATCTCCTCAATGGTTTATCTAACGACAAAAATGTGTAGGAACTGAAATGTTCAGGATAAAATTTGCCACGAAAAGATCCTATACATTTTTGTGATCCGATAAGCCGTTGGAGAAATAATCGCAAAAAAGCAACACGAAGCCGATTCTGGAGCACAATTTCTCCAAGAAAAAAAAAGGATGTTTCATCTTAAAATTTCAGGAGTCTATCAGTAGTACCAGTATTGATTAGGTCGTTGCGGTCATTTTGAGACCAATCCCGATCAAATCGGTTCATAAATAATCATGTTAAGCGGAAAATAATGTATGACTATCACTTAAGGCCTTCCGGTACCAAAAAAATAGGACGCCGGCACCGCTAGGCTCCGGAACTTTTGACACGTCATTCAGGACTGCCAGTAGAGCATAAGTGCCAATTTTCAGCACTATTTTATTTTTGTGCGGGTCAAAACCTTAAACTCCTTGGCTGTAGCCATCCCAAGAAAATATGAGAACTTGTCAAGCTTATAACATTTAATGTATGAACCTTACGACAAAAACGAATAGGGCCGTTTTGATAGGAAATTTAGTCTGCTTTAATTTCGTATATCAAATAATTTTCGCTAGGATTGGTAGTTACGGAGATATATACGAAAAACGCAAAAAATGCACATTCAATCAGCTCCCCCCCCTCGCGCTCACCCCCCACCCTCGGGTACTTTTAGTATGATGTTCTGTAGATACTAACGAACAACCATGTCAAATTTCAAAACTCCGGGATTTTTTTCACTCATTTATCTAATTTGACTGGGCTATTATTTTACAAAAAAAAATATTCTTGCTATCGGATTTGATAGCTGTTGTATTGCTGGATCAAAAACTTTAGAACAACTTTTTACAAAATTTCCATTTTAGGGACAAAAAGGCCACTTTTTGAATTTTTGTTAGCAAAAGGGCATATTATCATTATCGAATCCGATAGCTGTTGCATTGCCGGATCGAAAACCTTACTGCCATTTTTTCGAAAAATGTGATTTTAGGGGTGAAAAACATTTGTTCTGGAGATCATAGTAAATCAGCGCCGGGCGCACGCCCGACCTGGGTTAAAGTTAAATGCTACATTTACAAATTCTGTAAAAAAGTAGAAGTTTCTACCGTCTCCGAAATTGCCAATTTTTTTATTTTATCACATCAGAATGTGTTTAGGCAGGTATGGTATATTCACTCTAAATAATTGCCCCTGCGCCCTGCGAATTCATACTTATTATATACAATATAGGCACCTATACAGGAGTTTACATTCTATTTTAAAAATGTCGAGAGTTGACTTAAAATTTTTCTAGTGGTGGGATCGAATTTGTTGCGTTGAATGACCTTATTCGCCGCCTTTCTTGTTAGTGGCATTTTTGGTATTTAACCGGCATTAATTCGCATTTTTGGCATTAAGTGGCATTTTTGGCATTAAGTGGCATTTTTGGCATTAAGTGGCATTTTTGGCATTAAGTGGCATTTTTGGCATTAATTGGCATTAATTGGCATTAACTGGCATTTTTGGCATTTTTGGCATTAATTGGCATTAAATGCCGAAAAAATGCCGAATCGGCATTTGGTGTACACAATTTTTCTTAGTGAATACCCCCTCGATAAAGAGTAATTTTTTGTTTTCAAGATATACAGTTTTTTTTTTAAATCTTTGCTTCTTGAATATCTTCGGACGTAAAAAAGATATTGAAATGAAATAAACGCTGATCAGCTCCGCATGTACAGGGGGATACCTTCGCGCTTGTATTTTTGTAAAAACGATAGCTTCAAAATGAAGGGTCATGAATACGTTGCACATCGGTGTTGGGGCACCCTGTATTGTTACTCTCGACTTATAATATTACTTTAGCAAACATCTGGTCCCACTTACACTAAAAAAAAATAATTTGGTCATTTTCGAATGGGCCGAGAATTCGCCCTTAACGTATAGGGTCCTTTAATTTTACAACCCATGGCTATAACATTTGATAGTGGTGCCATTTAAAAGGTTCATAACGTTACTGGGGACGAACTTGAGAAGTTAAGACCGTTTTCAATAGCTTTAAGTTAAGCCCAAACCTTCCTTAATGACATGCTAAATTTCCAAAACCAAAGGTTGAAAATTGGTTGTGGGGTGATTTTTCAAAATAAGTACTGCAAAAGTAATTTTTCCCGCAAAATTGCCAATATCTTCTAAACCATTCGCTTCAGATGAAAACAGGACTAATGAATGTTACTTGGAATTCATCATAGAATCCAATAAAAAATTAAAATACAAGGTGTTCTATTAAAAAAAACTATGCCTGTATTGTAAAGTGTGCCTTGTTTGACCCCTTGCAACTTTGTATTTAACAAATTTTGGCTATATCTAATAGTAATAGAGATATCGACCGAATAGAGACAATTGGGACACCTCTATATGAGCATACATGGATCCAGGAACAACTTCTATTAACACTTTTCAAAAGCAAGAGTATAAGCTCATTTTCCTGTTTTAATCATTTTTCCTACCCCAAGCATTGAGCCTAAATTACAAGAAACCATCAGTTAGAAGAGGCAAAAACGCTAAATCTTATGCAGACGGTTTTATTTAAACCCGTATCGTAGAATTCAGTCGCTTCTTGCTCTAAACCCCGCTATACAAGAAACCAAATTAGAGCTCTTCCTTGCCGTCACCGTAATGAAAAATCAATACAAGAATGTAGACAATAATTAAATCTTGAAAATTCCCAGCGATTTATATAGAACTTTTCCTTCCACGACGTACATCATATAGAAGCAGTAAATGAATGTACCATTTATCTAATTTATATATTCATCTTGAGAACGGAGTTTTATAATTAATTTATTGTAGGCTTCGCGACCCACCAATCCATCCCACCCCACCTTCAGATGTCTTCTTGAGCCAAAAGCAGAAAGCAGGCAGGGTTTACTGCTTCTCCTATGCGAGAAGGTGCATGCGTTAATTTACTGATACAGACCATACTAACTCTGTGGTAGGGTCAAGTGTGAGCTTTGGCACTTTCACCTTTCTGCCTGCAATTTAAACTAAAGCCTTTATTCTGCTTATTATGCGGGGTTGTGCTATTCATTTTATGGGTAGATACATACCGAGAAATGTCGCTCAATTTATCAATAACATTATACGATTTAGCAGTATTTGCTAATAAAAGGTGGTGATATCATTAGCAAGCATTGCTTGAAATTTTAAATTATTAAAGGCACAGTAAACTAAAAAATCCATGTATTTTTTATTGCATAAAAGAGCAGAAGATTACTGGAAACGAGCGCTAACATGCCCGCAAAAAGAAAAGTATTTTATTTTCAACTCCAAACAGCGCCGCAAAGATCCGTCATGACGTCACATGTGATACGTCGCGTGTGCTTGCACTTGGAAAGCATTGGCGCTGCATTAAAGGTTTCCTAATTTCAAGCGGCAACCCCTCACTTGCAATACACCATTTGAAAGCTAATTTCAGTACCAATCCAATGCTGCAAATATTTTCAATATCCATCTACCTTCCAACCCGATCAACAATAAAACTTTAAATTACATTTGGACCTTTTGTGATGCATCATTTTAAAGAGTATGAAATCCTCTGTAAACCAATGCAACAATTTTTCAAATCCATCAACTCGTTCAAAAGTTACAGAAGAAACAATAATTATTTCTACGGCGCGAGATCCATAAGATCCCTGCAGGCTGGCAAGCACGAGCGCGCAACTGTATCACAAATGACGTCACGCGCTTCACTCAAACCGATTCTAGCAATTTTATTTACGGCAACATTTATAAAATGCTATAAACTATCAATTAGACTAATTTTTTAAAAATTAATATTTTTAAGTTTACTGTTCCTTTAATAAGGATTTGATTCGTTTATTAATATCAATAGCTATAGGTAGAACATAATTTTTCAATAAAACGCAAGTATCTGCTGTAGCATATAGATATAGTATTTAATATTTAAACATGATTCAAGATTTTAAGTGAGCACAAAATAGAGTAGCTTAACCAAAATTTCGTCTCTTACAGGCCCTGAAATCTGAAGTCGTAATGGAAGGATTTTGAAACAGTTGCATGTTTTGTATATTCGTACCCCAGAGACCCACTCCGTATAAAAATATACTGAATACATATTATGATATCAAATATGTCACCGGTAAGTGCAGGATTTTTTTGAACTTGTGCGGGGGTTGGTCCGTGTTGGTCTCTCTCTGCTTGTGCTAGTCGAAAATTAATTGCATTTGCTTTCGCTCCATAAATCTCGCCTGTGATAATTTGTTACTCAAGATTTAACCGATGCGGATTAGACCCGGAACGTTGGTGCAATTTAAAGTTTTATGGTAACAGGATTGCTTTAGTTTGTTTAAATATTTATTGAAAAACATAAAGTTTGCAGGGGATATTGAAAGAGCCATGTGAATGATGTAACACACTATTTGCTCCATCGTCTCAACTTAACCAACAATACATTAATTATTTTTTTCGCTACTAGCCTTAAAACGTACCATTATTGATTTATCTTTGAACTAAGAATTCGCTTTTTTTTGCCAGTAAGTGAAAAGAGTACTATATTCACCATGGTAGAGCAGACTATTTTAGTCCTCGCGTCTTGTAACCCTCGGAGTTACAATCTTGCCGCTTGGGCTAAAATAGTTTTTATCTTACCTTGTTTAATAATATACTATAACAGAGCAGACCTGACGACGTTTAACTACTATACGAATTTACACTTAATGCCCTGGCAATTAAGAAAACTGATCGAAAGAGCGAAAGATACAACATCCAATGGCTTAAACACGGAAATGAAACAAATGAGAAATATAAAGAACAAATGAGGAGTAGGTGGAGGAAAGTAAACAATGCAGAAGAGAGTAGCATAGAAGAACTGTATACCACTTACTAAAACATACTAAAAGAGACAGCGGTAGAAGTTATAGGCTACAAGAAAAACAATAATAAACCTTGGATGACCAGATAAACTTGGGAGAAAATAAATATAAGAGGAAAGGATAAGACACAAAATATTAAATACACAAGGAATAGAGAGGGATAGGTGGCTAGAAGAAGAATACAAAGAGAAAAACAAAAGAGCCTACCAAGAGGATCTCATTGAAAAGGCAGAACAAGCAGCCAAAGAAAACGATATGAAAACCCTGTACGAGACCATTAAAAATTACAATTTTTAATTTCAATTAACTTTTCCCCGTATCAGGGCGTTTTTAGATATAAAAGAAATAATAGGTATTTATTTTATTAGGAGTTTAAGTAAGACATTGTGTGACGGAGTATGGAAGTTTAAATTAAATCCATACGAGTCACATAATGTCGCTTAAACTACGAATAAAATACAATATTTTATTTTCAAACGAAATAATCGAAAATTTTCTACTCACGTCTGTTGCACGTCACTATAACACTTTGCAAAATAATGAAGAATTTAAACTCCTCCGGAGTTTGACACTCCGCTAAAAATGGTGTCATAGAAATGACGGTTATACCTTGTCAACACAGTCATTTAAATAATTGTTATATGACGTTTTATATTTATATATTGCTAAAAACGTGGTCATGCTTAAAAGTATCATAAATGACAGACGGAAGTGGAAACAAACACGTGAATTATGATACTTTTAAGCATGACCACGTTTTTAACAGTATAAAAATGTTTTATTTCTTTTATATCTAAAAACGCCCTGATACGGGGAAAAGTTAATTGAAATTAACAATTCCAGACAAATCCAGGTGAACCACATAAGGGCACTTTTGCTCCGAATAACATATGCTATTTTTTCTTCAAACCCAGAATAAGCTTAGATTGCATTTCAGCGCGGTTACCGAAGTGGTGTGAAAGGAAGAACGCCACTAACCATTCCAGGCACATTTTCCAATACCGGCGGCTGAAAAAAAAATCCGCCGCCGGAGTAAAAATAATGTACTTCATTGCCATGGCATAGAAATGTCACATTGTCAAAAATGCCATTGAAGTGGTTTTTTTTTAAGTTTGAAGACAACATTTTAACCTCCCCAACTCCATCACAATTTTAAAAAAATGGGAGGTTACTACAATCACTAAAATTTTCGAATTTGAGATAGCACCAGATCTTCACGTTTTGGGGTCTCAGGAACCCAAAAAAGCGGTTCTCAAAATGTGTCTGTGTGTACGTACGTACGTACGTTTGTAAACACGCCACAGCCAAAACTACTGGACCGATTTAGCTGAAATTTGGTGCGTAGGCATCTCATAACCCAACTTAGATCTGAAAAGCTTTTGGAGCCAATCGCGCAACTAGAAATGCCATTTTGGCACATCAACTTTTTAATTTTAAATGCAAACCCCCATTTTTCACGTCACGATAGGAAAGGCCTTCAAATTCTGCTTCTAAAAATATATTCACTCTCAGTGCCCTTTTGACCAAAAATTAGAAAAAAATTGATTTTTATCGGACTTTAAAATCGCGGTACAGCCCAAGCCCCTGAACCGATTTAGCTGAAATCTTGCACATGGGGATTGTATTGCACGTCGAAGAGCTGAACAAATTTTGGATTTAATCGGCCCACGGAAAGTGCCGTTTTAGCACACCAATGTCCAACTTTAAATTATTCACTTATTTAAACTTTAAATTATTCACTTATTTAACCATCCAAAACAAGTTTTTGAAAGATTTATTGTCACCATCAGAAAGGTCTTCAAATTCTGGTTTCAAAAAAAATGCAGCAGTGAAGCGGCTGGAACCTCCCCATCGCGTGGATCTTTAACTTGTGTTTCTAGCCGAATTAGCACAGAAATTGTATAAGACTGGTTTCAGCGACGGCTTTAGAACTACCTAAAAAGGACTTACTTATACCTACTTTTCTCTAATGAATGTTTCAATTTGTTTGTTCTAAAAAAGTTCTAAAACCATCATGGAAACCAGTCATACATTTTCTTTGCTAATTCGACTAGAAACCCAAGTCAAAGATCGACGCGATGGGGAGGTTCCAGCCGCTTCACTGCTGCATTTTTTTTTCTCTGCAAAAACTTCTATTTCTCTGTTTCTCTGCAGAAAATGCAAAAATAATGTCTCCCAGTGATTTCATTTAGGCACAAACGGCGCCTCATACATACCAATTGATCTTAACGCGGTAACGTCCAAAATTATTGAATAAACAAATAACTATTTTGGGATTCTAATTCGATTTTCTGAATGATTTTAGAAAATACTTTAAAAACAAGTCATTTCCTAGAAACGCGAGTTATAACGACGCACTCGAATGAAGAGGTGAAAAGAGAAAAGAGGATGAAAGAATAACGGAGTGTGTACGACGAACAGCGGTACAACCCGGCCGATATCGATTTGGACGAGCACCGTAGGTGTTTGTCATCTGTCACAGATAATAGGGCTTATAAAAGTTGGACAAACAAAATTATTGCCCGCTTTTTATTGGCCGCAAATCAGGACCCAAAGATTAAAACGTTTTTATAGAGATTAGCAAAATAGAAAGAAAATTAATATAAAATCTTCTGTGATAAAAGTAGAAATCCATCGACAAAGTGGCTCAAGTGGCTAAGAAACAAAACTCCGCAACTCCTCGAAGTCTTGCCACGTAGCACCCTGCAAGACAAAATAAATGGCAATCTCGGAGACGGTCTAAACTTTAACTTTTTCACAGAATTTGTAAATATAGCAGGTCGAAGAATTATCTTGAGAATTTAGAGAATTATGATATAACACGTGGACGTGGACTGTGTAAAACATCTCCAGAGCGCCCGCCTAGCCGCTCAGAGAGAGATGCGCATCCATCCCGTGTCGCATCCATCCCGTGTCGCTATCCGAACCATGCGGGCGAGGATGAGGCAAATGCAAAACAGCACAAAAAATTGAAATAAAAATGTTTTTCACATGTAATATGACAATTTTCGAAAAAATGGCACTAAGGTTTTTGATCCGCAGCAGCTATCGAATTCGGTAATGATAATATGCTCCTTTGCTAAAAAAAATTCAAAAAGAGCCTATTGGCGCCTCTAAAATAGCAATTTTCGAAAAAATTGCACTATGGTCCAGCAACTAAAATGACATTTTTCGAAAAAATTGCACTAAGGTTTTCGACTCCGTAAAATATCAGCTATTAAATTGGTTTTTTTCGCAGCAATATGGGGGTTTGCATTTAAATTTTTAAAGTTGATGTGCCAAAATCGCACTTCCTGAGGGCCGATTTAGCCCAAAACCTTTTCAGTTCTTCAGAAATCCATAAGATGTCCACGTTCTAAATTCCAGTCAGATCGGTCCAGTGGTTTGGGCTGTATCGTGTTTACAGAGGCAGACAGACACACACATTTTTCAAAAATCACTTTTGGCATTATGAGCAATGAAAAGGCAACTTCAAAACAGTAATTAACTTTAGATAAAAAGCCCTTAAAACGCATATATAATTATATCTCAAAGACGTTAAGAGGTGAGACAAATTGAAGAACTACAATTTTTAAGTCAAATTTTCATCGTTTCTTTATCCTAAAAGGTGAACAGATTACGCAACAGATCACCAAAATTTCAAGAGCGTATTATTTTCAACTTCTTCTGGGTGTTGCGTTCTTTTTGTCTCTGCAGTGTATAATGAAGTTACATTAATATTAGCTACATGTTTCGTACGCAGATATAGGTACGTACATCTTCAGGCTGAAATTGGAAATGTAACCTAACCTACAATTATTTTAGGTAATTTACTACCTAGTTTTGATTCTCCTCTTTAACAATTCCAATTTCAGGCTGAAGATGTACAAATCTGATACATATCTCTGCCACTTTTTATTGGAATTCCACATACATTACAAGATAAAGATTAAAAAATAAACTTGCGGTGAACCCTAAATAAATTCACAACTTAATTATTGTCAAATACGAGCTAGATTAACTCTCATTTCAACAAAAACAGGTCTTCTGGACTTCTGAGCCACTTTAAACAAGACGTAAAGTTTGAAATTAAAGACAATCTCGAAGTTTTCAATTCAATTTTAGTATTAAATCATCCCATTAGAAGCGTATTAATAGGATTTCGATGGAAATGTTCTCCTTTCTCAATATCGATATTAGCTTCACTCCTCGCTTCACTCAGTATAGAATCTCCAAAAATAATTATCTGCTTGATTCCTCTTTAATTGTTTCTGAAATTGAATAAAGAGTTCTTGTTAAGACTGAGGCGAAGTAGGTACATATTTGCATTGCTAAACAGCTGCAGATATCGAAAAAGTTTAATTGAGACGCAAAACGGCTTTCGCTTTGGGAAGACCCAGAATTTAAAAAAAAAGATTACGTTTCCTTCGTTACATAGTATATACCTTCCTCAATTCAAGGTCTTAATTTTAACTCTCAGATATAATATGAACGAAATACATAAATATTGTTGGGCAAAATACATGGAACTATCGGCAAAACAATAATAATTCAAAACTGAATAGAAACAAGAAACTATTTATAGTTTAACGTGTTAAATGAAGAATTATAATTATACAAGATTTTAGTTGGAAATTATTTTATCGACATTGTTTGCAGGAGATCGCAGGGGTTAATACCCCTTTCTGCGTTGAATTACACACCACGTCACGCTGCGTCGATAGCGTCAAAGGAGCGCCGTATTAAAAAAAAACGGGCAGCTACGGAAGCGGCTGGAACCTCCCCACTTGGTGAATGATCCAATCCTATCACCAATATCAAGTAAATTTTACTATTTAGTACATATTTTATTCCACCAAACCTAAGGTGCTTTCTGTGATTTTTCTAAATTTTACAATCTTTTGCCAAAAGGGCACTAAGATTGAATACAATTTTGAAAACAAAATTTGAAGGCTTTTCATGTGCTGATAGAGAAGATAGGAGTTCATTATTCAAATTTCGAAATTGATATGCCAAAATGGCACTTGCCGTTTGCTGATTGCCACCAAAATTCAATCAGCTCTTCGACGGGTAACGGTATCTCTACCTACCAAACTTCAGCCAAATCGATCCAGCATTTTAGGCTGTAGCGTCTTATTTAATGTTTCCTCGAAACTTTGAATTTTTCGATTTTATGCCAAAAAGGCGCTAAGTGTGAATACACTTTCAGATACAGAATTTCAAGACTTTTCATGTGCTGATAAGAAAAATTAGTGTCATCAGTCAAATTTCATAGTTGGTGTACCAAAAAGGCACTTGGCGTCTGCGGATTGACAACAAAATTAACTCGGCTCACCGGAAGGCCAACACTAACCTCCATACCCAAAATCCGTTCGGTAGTTTCCGAGAAATCGTGCTCACATACATACATACATACATACGTACATACAAAAACAGACATTTTTTAAAAACCACTTTTTTGTGATCCTGGGACCTTGAAACGTAAAGATCTGGTGTTATCTCAATTTCGAATTTTGGAGTGATTGCAGTAACCTCCCATTTTTATATGGTTGTGGGGAGGTTAAAATATATTTTACTGACATTGTTTGCAGGTAGAGGTATTTAGCCCTCTGAGTAGTTGTTAGTTGTTTCACTAGGTCACAACGATGATCCTGCAAACAATGTCTATAAAATAATTTCCAACTAAAATCTTGTACATATATAAAGTCCGTTCATTTACAGAACTACAAATTTTTCTGGAACTGTACAACCCTAATTTGTAAGGACGTGTACTTTTGACAATTTGATCGAAATTTAGCGGGAAACCAAAAACATTACATAACCCAAATTTTCTAGGGTTTATATTTATTGTTAGCAGCAGTGTCACAGATAACGTACCTGAGACTTTTTCGCGAATATTTTCCTTTGCACTTTACTCAAAACTGCACGCACACAAAGGCCATTTTGGGCCAATTCAGAGCAATTGCAAAATTTTGACATTTGTCATGTTTTCTGACGTATCGCATTGAAATCGCTTCTACCAACTCACTTGTTAGTAAAATTCCTTGCAAAACTTCCTCATAGCTACCTAAAATTCAAATTTTGACGTTCTGTCACTTCAATAGAAAATGAATGGAGAGTATATACAGTGTGTCTCATTTTAACTGGAACCACCCAAATATTTCGGTTAATTTTAACCGAATCAGTGCGTTCTTTTTTTCTACATGTAGAGCTCGAAAATCTGCACCTGTGTAATACTCAACTTTAATTATAAACCGAAACCCCAGCCTACTGCGATTTAATAAAGAGGCCAAAAATGACGAAATCGTATTAGGTATTTTTTATCGAAAAATGTTATAAAGAAAAGTTGCTCAGGATCGCCCCAAATGGCTAAATCCGAAGTTTCAGGAAAAAATAAAAATGTTGAATTTCTTGAGGAAGAATCATAAAATAACGAAAACGTCATTATTTTTGCAACATAACGGGTGATGTGAAATAAAAAAACAATGGAAGCGCATATGTTTGCTGTTTGTGGCACATTGCAACAGATTAGTTGGGGGTGTCCCTTGAAATTGTTAAGAAAAACGAAAATCTTACACTATCTTAATAATTTCAACTTTTTCTGCGATTGTTAAGTTTTATCCATCCATAGCCGATAGCAAATGTCAATTCAATTCATTTCAATTGTTTTTTTATTTCACAGCACCCATTATGTTGCAAAAATATTGAACTTTTCGTTATTTTGAGATTCTTCCTCAAGAAACTCAACATTTTTATTTTTTCCTGAAATTTCGGATTTAGCCATTTGGAGCCATCCTGAGCAACTTTTCCTTATAAAATTTTTCGATAAAAAAATGCCTAATACGATTTCGTCATTTTTGGCCTCTTTATTAAATCGCAGTAGGCTGGGATTTCGGTCTATAAAAAAAGTGAAGTATCACGCAGGTGCACATTTTGGAGCACTACATGCAGAAAAAAAGAACGCATTGATTCCGTTAAAATTAACCGAAATATTTGGGTGGTTCCAGTTAAAATGAGACACACTGTATGTAAGTAATTCTTCATTCAATCCGTGAGTTGACGCCACTAGTAGTACACTTCATAATAATTAATACTCGTTTAACGTGTCATTAAAACTTTCCGGTTATTGTAGCATATGACCAACACTGGCTTCCTGGTTCGATATTTCTTCATACGATTGTAGGGCTGTAGAAACAGAGAAACTAATGGGTCATCAAGCTGTGCAAAATTATCTAAACGTGCCTGACATTAGAGTTTGTTACGCAGCTGAAAACTTTACAGAACAGATTCGGTCATGACAATTACTTTGAACGATATGAGGAATCTCTTGCTTTGAATCTTGGTTTTGCTCTTATTTCTGTTTTGTTTGCGTTAGTTAAGGAATTGCAATTAGTTTTGTTTATTAATAATGTTAACAATAATTTGAAAGTACATTCAACAATTTTGTGTGCAAGGTTGAGTAGAATAGCTTATGCTAGACCCCGCCTAATTGTAAACTTGTTTTTTAAAATAAAGTCCTATTATTATTATTATTATTATTATGACAATGATTGGATTGCAGGTAACTATGGTTTTTGGGCGTCATAACCGAGTCTGTTCCGCAAAGTTTTGAGTAACGTTAGTAATTGATAAAGACTATTGTCTTTGGGGTGCAGATCCTAGCAGATCTGCACCTAGTGGTAATGCCTCGCATTATGTTCTAGTGTGCATTCTTTATTGAAACATCTTTCTTAATGCAGTGGTGTATTCCAGTAAATTTTTATTTTTAAAAACAGGTGAAAAATTACTGAATGAGATCTACTAATAAACGAATTAGAGTGGGTCGTGGAATGTCAATTAAGTTGGCTAACCTGATTCGATAATCAACAGAGTGGGAAGTGAGTTTTTGGGGGTGAAATTTGTGTCGATCAATGAATTATGGTTTCTTTTTGTTTCTCAATTTGTTACAGCCAAGCCAATTTTTGATGTTTAGAAGGTGGCAGCGGGCGGGGTGAATAATTTCTATCGGGGTTGAAAGTTGACAGTCATTATCGTGATCAGCGACGTGACTTCAGCCACAAGCATTTTCCAAAATTTTAGTTGGAAATACTTGTGTCTAAAGTCACGTCGCTGTACTCGTTTTTTCTGATCATGCACGATGGTGATGGTAAGTATACATTATTCAAGACTTCAATTTACCCGATGCCAGGGCTCGATGCCAATTTTTGGTGTCTAGAGAGTATTGCAAAGGGTGCAACCTGGCGCGTCTGTAAGTTGTAAGTAATCTAATTAATTATTAGCTGTTTGCTGTAGCCTGCCATGGTGATTCGTGGTGTATCGCCTCGAGGCAGCCAGTAGATCAACAATTTAATCGAAATTAGTAAGTAGACAGCGTTTACACTTAATTTAATGCCACCTTTGCGTACTCCGGGTCATTTCATTTGTTGAGGAAGTCCTCACTATTCATTATATCTTGCTCTATTGTTGGAGAAATCGAGAATTCCATTGTCGTAAATACGTGAAGGCGCGATAACATGACGGAAACTCGGAGCTCTCCTTCAGCGCCTTCCAGGATTAAATAATAAACACCTTGCCATGGAGGCAGACATGATACTACCGTTTCATCAGGTTTCATTGACTTTTCAGCCAGCCTTATTATGGATGGGTGAAAATTGAAATTAATATTTTGGCAAATAACTATATCATGTTACCTACCTAACTTTAGAAATCTTTAATGTAGGCCAGTCTATAATACGAAGGCGCAGAAGGGCCACAACAAATATTTTTTCCAGTAGAATTGTAACTTTTTTCCTTACAATAATTGTAAGATTTTTTCTTACAATTGTAACTTTTTTCTACAAGACATAAGGATAGGGGTGAATCAGTTTTCCTTTCAGCTATTGAGGTTTGAGGTCAGTTGTCGCCGTTTCCTGTACCCTCTTGTAGCTGTAATAGAAACAATCTCACAATTGCAAGAAAAAATCTTACAATTGTAAGAAAAAAGTTACAATTTACAATTAAGGAAAAAGTTACATTTGTAAGAAAGAAGTTACAACAGCAAGAAAAAATATTACAATTGCAAGATCTCCCCCCGGCTCACAGTGGGTCAACTAACAAATCACAAATCTAGCGGGTCAAAACTCAAAATCCAGAAAAATATCACATCAAAGGTCCATTGCATTTTTGAATTAATCAAATGGCAAAACGTTGTTTGCTGCCACATTGTATGTACATATATGCCTAATTCGAATTGTTTTTTTTAATGAACTGCCACAAATTTTGTTCACGTTTGTACATCGCATTTTGTTTTCTGAGAGTATGGGAACTTACCGATTACATTAGCCATATAGTTTTTAGTGCCGTAGCAGAATGCGGAGGTACTCTTGTCTTAGCTTATTCGCTCGCTCGCTCTATCGCTCGCTCGATCGCTCCTCAGTCTGTCCGTCGGATAACTTGAGAACGGATTGAGATATCGAGCTGAAACTTGGTAGGCAGCTTCGTCTCCCGAAAAGTAAGGCGGGGATTGCTTTTGGGCCATATCGGACCAAGGGGGTGGGAGCTAGGGGTGAAAAACCGAAAAACTACTAATTGCAATAACTCGAGAACTAGTGGAGATATCTTGCTGAAAATTAGTATGCACGTTCGACCTTCAAGTCTGTTGAAAGTGAGGGGGTGCCAATTTCGGGGGATGAAATTTAGGGGATGAAAACCACAAAAAATATGATAACTCCGCAAGGGTTGCACGCAGCTGTCGGAAACTCAACGTACACACATATATCGGTGAAATCTTGTGGGGGATGCGTTTTTTCGTAAAATCGAACAAATGGGGTGGAAATTAGGGGTAGCAACTCGAAATTCCGCTTAATAAGTACTAGTCGAAATTGCCGTCATTCGATAGCTTTCCATTAATTATTCAAAAAAGGTGTCATTCATATTTTGCGAAAAACCACCCTTATAGGCGCTACAACCCCTAACATGCAGAAACACAAAAATACGAGAACTCAAAAACTACTCAACGTATCAAGGCAGAATTTGGTTTGTGAATTTCCAGTGACATTATAGGTGGATGGACAAATTTTCAAAAATATCTAACAAAGGGGATGAAATTTAAGGGTTGAAACTTGAAATTTCTTCAAGTAAATGGTAGCCTAAAATTACGGGGTTCGATAGATTTCGGTCAACTATTGAAAAAAGGTCTTATGAGTTTTCAATCTAAAACCAACCCCTGGGCCATTAACCACCCCTAACTCTTTGCAAGTCGATAATTATATTTTATTTATTTTTTCTGAAACCCTATTGGTTTATTTATGAACAACTGAAGTCAGTAAATACGCAAGGAGTTATGTCACACCGGAAAAATAAACTCACCCCTGTAAATCATAAAGGGGTGAAATCATGAGGTGTTGAAAACATGAATCTACAAATTACCTTAATTCTTAAACGAATTGGGTTAGGGTGGTGAAATTGAAAACACAACTTCCTTTAGGGCATGTGGGGGTGGTGAAATAGGGGGTTGGAGTTTAGGGGTTGAAACGTCCATAAAGCCCTGTAATTTGACACAGAGAAGCAATATCTTCTGCGAAACTGTGACATCTTACACACTGCATCTTCGAGAAGGGAAGATCGAATTTTAGGAGAAAATTATCGAAGGGGATGAAAGTTAGGGGTGGAAACTCGAATTTTCAATGAAGAATGTATAGTTGAAAATATTACCATTCGATAGCTTTCTATTGATGGTACAAAAAAGGTCTTATTCATCATTCGCGAAAAACGACCCTTAAAGGCGGTACAACCCCCTAACATGCCGAAACAAAAAAATGCGAGAACTCAAAAACTGCTCAACGTATCAGGGCTAAATTTGATGTGGTAATTTACAGCGCCACTGTAGGCGGATGGGCAAATTTTCATTAATATCTAACAAGGGGGATGAAATTTAAGGGTTGAAACTGGAAATTTTTTCATGTAAGTGGTGGAATAAAATTATGGGGTTCAATAGATTTCGGTCAACCATTGAAAAAAGTCTTATGAGTCTTCATCCTAAAACCAACCCCTGCGCTACTAACAACCCCTAAGCCCTAGCAAGCGGAGTAAATATATTTCATTTATTTTTTTTTTGCTTTCTTCTAATTTGTTATTAATTTAAAGTGATTTTCATTAATTTTTGACCCATCCACAATTTTTCAACCCCTTTCATGATATGTGAACCCTCAAAGAGCAAAATTTACCCAGACCGCTTCTTTTTCGGGTGATTTCCGCTGGTTAATTTTGTAAAATTCGCGCAGTTTTGCCTTATGAATTGTTCTTGCATTTTTCACTTTTTCGACCCCTTCGCAATGTTTCAACCCCCAAAAGTCAAATTTGCATAATTGGCTTATTTTCGTGTTATTTTCTGTAATTCTACTTAATTACGATTAATTCTCATCCCTTTTAACTTTTCATCCCCCTTTACAATTTTTCAACCCCCTAAGTGTTTATTTTGCAAAATTCACATAATTTAGTTTTCCTTCGGTAACAAATTGAACTCAATTGGATTATGTTTATCTTTTCACTTTTCCAACCCCCTTCGCAACATTTCAACCCCCAAAATCTAAATTTGCATAATTGGTTTACTTTCGTGTTATTTTCTGTAATTCTGCTTAATTACGATTAATTCTCATCCACTTTGACGTTTCATCCCCCTTTACAATTTTTCAACCCCCTAGGTGTTAGTTTTGCCAAATTCGGATATTTTCGTTTTTCTTCTGTAATAAATTGAACCCATTTGGATGATGATTAAATTTTTCACTTTTTTCATCCCCCTTCGCAATGTTTCAAGTCTTCAAATGCTAAATTTACATAATTGGGTTAATTTGGTGTTATTTTCCGTAATTTTACTTAGCCACGGTTAATCCTGATACCTTTTGATTTTTCATCCACCTTTACGATTTTTCAACCCCCTAAGTGCAAATTTTGCAAAATTCGCATAATTCCGTTTTTCGACGGTTATAAAATTGAACGCATTTTGGATTCAGTTTACCTTTTACAATTTTTCAGTTTCCTTCGCAATAGGTAGGTATAAGTGCTTATTTCAACCCCCACAAAAGTTTTAATTGCATAATTTGGTTATTTTAGTGTTTTATTTCGTAATTCTACTTAATCCACACTTCATTTTCATTCCTCTTGACTTTTAACACCACTGTGCGTCTGCGGAGGCACTACTACTAGGTGCAGATTTATAAAATCTGCACCCGACTCCACCAGTAAATTCAGCTCGCCCCTACATACACATTAACAAGGTAAACATCTACAGGGACACACATCGCATTGATACACATCTTTCGTTGGCTTTTATCTGTGGTAACGTGCGGGCTTTCACAATGCGCCCTTTATTTCAGGTCGTCTTCATACAGTTTGAGGACGATAAATAGGGGCGCATTATTAAAGCCCGCAAATTACCGCAGATAAAACTATACCTAACTAATGTAATCCATAAAGTCACACAATCTCAGAAAAAAATGATGCGATCGATTTTGAAACCTCTTTAAATTTGAATATCTCCGAGGTCTTTTAAGATGAGACTTGAACCAAAAATGTATGTCTGTATATGTTTGAGGTGAACTGCAGTTCAACCTCTACCTTAAAAGACCTCGGAGATATTCAAATTTAAAGGGGTTACAGAATCGATTGATCACCATGATTGTAAGTATAAGGGTGAACAAAATTTGCGGCAGTCCATTAAAAAAAAAAATCGAATTATACAGGGTGTCCCAATTGTCTGTATTCGGCCGATATCTCCATTACTATTAGAGATAGCGAAAAATTGTTAAATACAAAGTTGCAGAGGGTCAAACAAGGCACATTTTAAAAATACAATCCTGTACACAGGCTGTCCCACTAAGGAGTAAGAACACAGACATAGGTTTTTTTTAATGGAACACCCTGTATTTTGATCTTTTATTGGATTCTATGATGAATTACAAGTAACATTCATTAATCATGTTTTCATCTGAAGCGAATGGTTTAGAAGATATTAGCAATTTTGCGGGAAAAATTACTTTTGCAGTACTTATTTTGAAAAATCACCCCACACCCAATTTTCAACCTTTGCTTTTGGAAATTTAGCATGTCATTAAGGAAGGTTTGGGCTATACTTAAAGCTCTTGAAAACGGTCTTAGCTTCTCAAGTTCGTCCTCAGTAACATTATGAACCTTCAAAAATGTAGAGGTTAATATGTCGAAATTTTTAAATGGCACCACTATCAAATGTTATAGCCATAGGTTGTAAAATTAAATTTGCTTTCGTTTAATATAAAATGTTCCTATATCCAAGTTTAATATTTTTCGATTTATTCAGTAAAACACAATTTTCATCTTTTTCTTCCTGATGTTTTTAGACGGTTGGCCGTGATTACATTTCATTGTAGGTGTCAAATGTGTTATCAGTCGAATTACAATTTCTATAGATCTAATATTTAATTCTGTGTCTGTAAAAACAAAGCGTAATTATTATAACTATTACCATCAGAAACGCCCACTATACCGAAAAGGTTTATTTCAACAGCTAACATGTTTCGAACACAAAATGCTCATCATCAAAGCCAAATCATTGGCATTATAATCATTTCATTTTAACAAAGTACCTACCTGTTGTTTTTTACATAACAGAAAATGAAAAAAATTTTAAGTCGCGTAAGTAAGTAATTAAAAAAAGTACCTACCTATTCTAAAAGTGCAATTATTGTTATCTATTTATTTCATTTTGGTAAGTACCTAAGGTGCTGAAAATGCTGCAAGTTATTTGAGTAGGTACATTCTTGCGTTCCATAAATGCACATTAAAAAAACAACTTGATCACAATTTATGGTTAATTAACGCAGGATTCCGGCTGACAGAATTTGTGACACCTATTGTGACATGTGTCCGAGCAGCCTTTCAGAAACATTATGTAAGCTAAAAATGAAAATTCCTAAAAATCATATTTTACTGAATAAAACGAAAAATTCGAGACTTGGATATAGGGACATTTTATATCAAACGAAAGCAAATTTAATGTTACAGGTTATGGCTATAACATTTGATAGTGGTGCCATTTAAAAATTTCGAAATTGAAACCTCTACATTTTTTAAGGTTCATAATGTTACTGGAGACGAACTTAAGAAGCTAAGAGCGTTTTCAAGCACTTGAAAGATAGCCCAAAGCTACCTTGATGACATGCTAAATTTACAAAACCAAAGGTTGAAAAGTGGTTGTGGGGTGATTTTTCAAAACAAGTACTGCAAAAGTAATTTTTTCCACAAAAATATCAATATCTTCTAAACCATTCGCTTCAGATGAAAACATGATTAATGAATATTACTTGGAATTCATCATAGAATCCAATAAAAAATTAAAATACACGGTGTTCCATTTAAAAAAACCTATGTTTGTGTTCTTACTCCTTAGTGGGACAGCCTGTGTACAGGATTGTATTTTTAAAATGTGCCTTGTTTGACGCTCTGCAACTTTGTATTTAACAATTTTTCGCTATCTCTAACAGCAATGGAGTTATCAACCGAATACAGACAATTGGGACACCCTGTATACACCAACGTGACAACAAATAACGTTTTGACGTTTGATTAAATTAAAAATGCAATGGATTTATGGATAGATTCGCGAATAGCAATAATTCGTAAAATGTTTTTTCCGGATTTTGAACCGCTCATGCTGTATTCAGATGAATACATGACATTTACAATTTTTTGCGGCAACATACAGCGATCTTTACCCGTTTGCTCAGGTTATACCTATTGTCTTGAAGATCCCTTTAGAATCAAAATGGTGCAATAAGTAGTGTTATCGAACATATAAATTCTAAACTTTACGAAAATTTCAGTAGCAACCTGCTTTATCCACTTGACAGTATGTTAGTCAGCTGATTTTGTTTGTTCGTTTCCAAATCAAGCCGTGACGTTTTGTGAAATATAAAAATTGTCTTGTGTAGAGAAGACCTGGAATTAACGAAGACATCAAGTGCGATTTTAGTTCCTTTGGTCACTTTTTGTGAAGAAAGCTCAAAAAGTCCTGTATGCAACTGAATAGGCTCAAACAGTGGTGATAAATATAACCGCAATTTTAATTTTATTCTTCAAAATATCCATTTTTTGCAACTCAAAATCATCAAAGGCATCAAAATTCAGGAAGAGAAGAAAGTCATTAGGTGTACCACTCGAAGCGATAGACTCGATGGAGGCTACAAGTGACTAGGGCGTGAATGAATTGGCCCCAAGAGGACGTCGTAATGGGCACTTATGCGTAAGTAAAAACAAAAATTGTTTCCTGGATTACTATGTAATATAAAATAAAGCTAACAAAAAAGCTTTGCCATCTATTTTTCCTTTCATTCACAATGTATCCATGTGAATACAAGCCATAACATTAACATTAAAAAATCATACTTGTATACTGCCAAATTTCAGAATTTTCGGCAGAACTAAAAAAAGCTGTGAGCGATAGGGTTAATAATTCACCCACTGGCACTGTGCAGCTCTTTCACATCCATTGAAGGCGCCTTTTTTGTCAATCACCAAACTCGAGACTACTGGAGATCAGTATTGGCGACCTAATATACTTACTACAATTAATACATATTGGCGTTTTCGAATTATAAAGAGAAGAGAACCCGGAAGAGAAAATGTTACTTCCTACTCCAGATATGCTTTTGTTCGCGGATATCGATGAGATAAAGATGCGACGGCGACGTTTGAATGAAATACCACCGAGGCATGTAATTAAAGGAAACAGCAATTTTGAATCCCGTGGCGGCTTAATGAAACGGAAAGGTACGAAAATCGCAATTTAAATGGTGGATTGGGAATAATTTGTCAGCAAGAAACGTAATTTTCGTCTGTGAAATTGTGATATTCCGATAGTTATTGCAGTGATATCCTTGAAATACGGAATAGCTCAGCTTCCTTTCGATACGAAACTCGAGGATTTAAAAAAAGGGTCTTTCGTGTTCTTGTAATGAAGCTATAGTCTGTCCGTCCTGCAGGCGACCGGCCCGCTTCACAATGGGGAATGATGGGAAAACTTCTCTAGGCGTTTTTTCGCCAGCAGGATTTTCTGATAAATGTCAAATTCAAATATGCTAAATCTGATTGGCTTGCTTAACGCGGGAACTTTAAATTGAAATTAAGCGGGTAATTTAAAGTAATCCTTGGGGCTCATAAAATTCAAAGTAAATCTTCTTTCAGTTTACACGATTTGGGGTTTTGAATAAATACAAAATAGTCAGCTGACAAATAAAACGATTTATTACTTTCTACATTATCAAAAAACAAAGAAATCAGCACATCAATAAAGAGAAAGTTCTTCGTCCATCGTAATCTAAAATTGTCTGTGTATCATTGAAGTTTCCCGTCCCATTTCCTGATACACAGACAATTTTAGCAATATAATTGTGCATTTACAAATCAGGACACTCAAAATGGCAATTAGCCATAAAATGGATTATTTCCTAACATTTATAAAGAATCCTATACGACATTGGCCCAGGAAAAAATTTAACTCAAACACTGAATAGTGATTATTCGTGGGAACGTGTATGAAAATGTTCTTAGGTGATTAAATACCGAAATATAAAAATGCTTACATGACGTTACATTTTTAATGGGCCCTGATCAAGTTTTGGACCAGAAAGTGCCATTTTTGATGAATTTTTATCTCCGAGGGGTTTCTAACATTTCCAGGACATTCGGACATTTTCCCTCACTTCTTTCTGACATTTCCGAGGGCATTTCCGATATTTCCTTATGATTTCCCCCACATTTCTCACATTTTCACGACATTTCCGAAATTTTGTAACATTTCCACGACATTTCTAACATTTGCAAGGCAGATATTTTTCATGTTCATCCAATACAATCCGCTGAACCCTTCGACCTACTTTGGGCTGTGATAGAGTATTTGTACTACGCTCTTCCTTTAATATAGCTTTAATTGTTGTTGAACATCGGCCTGAAAGATAACGTGTGGTACCGTTAACATGAAAGAGGAATGTGTTTGATCTTACCTGTAAATTTAGCGGTTTTATCTAGAAGCTGCACCTTGTTCAAGTTAGGGAAATTTGTACAGACACTTTTATAGACATTTAATATTATCTTCTTTTCATTCAACGTTAAATGCCCCTTTCCGAAACGATAACTATTTGTCGGACCAAAGGCCGCCATGTTTCATCTGTTATCTGTTTATTAATGAAGGATTCGGAAACGGAAAGATGGCGGCTTTCATAGCGGTAACTTTAAATAAGCCAATAGAATAGCCGCTTTTATCGCACTCATTGGCTATTACGTTTCGCAGGAATAATATGACAGACAGCAGTATATCTGTCATGATAGCAAAATTTTTACTCGGCAAATCAATAATTTTGCAATATTATAAAAGTAATGCAGCGCAAACGGTTTAAAATGTAACTTACATCGACCTGCGAGGTAAATTTGATTTTTAAACCTACATTCTTAATTCCTGCAAGCCACATTTTTGTTGCGATTAATTATGGCTGAATTTTAACCAATCGGCGACGTGGATTTCAAATTTCCCGGGGAGCAAAAGTCGCCTAGATCCCGGCCAGACTATAGTCACGTAGAGAAACGTGCTAGGTGAGCATCTTGTCGCCGTGCCATCATTGATGGAGATTTCCCCCAGGCATTATTTATCAAACACAAAATCACTTTCACTCGAATTTTGAAACATCTTGTTTGATAAACCAGTTCTAGTCAACTACAAAAATGGAATTGTCGCGGGGTTGTTACCACGTAATTTAAAAGTCGTTAGCTTTGAGTCTTACATGGTAGGATCATCGACCCTGAATTACCGGATGAAGACGACATCCATACAATGAAATTACCCTATAAAGCTGGCGTAGACGCTTTCCTTCACTTCCGGTATCATTAACGCCCTAGTGGGAGAAATTGATTGATGATTAGTCAATAGGATGGAGGATGATGCTTTGATGATGAGGATAAAGTACCATACCTTGCAGACACCGCACCGGTGGAAAAAAAACGAAAACGGAACAACAATGCATATTTTGTTTTTAATGTGCGAATTCCCTTTTAAATAATGCAAATTCACACGAAGCGGTGTGGGAAAGCTCCATGAAATAATAAATGCAAGGAATAATGAATGTATAAGTTAGTTGTTAGTATTGAAAATTAAAATGAGATATACAGTATTATATAGTACCTGTTAAAAAGTTTTATTAATAACAAGAATTACCTACTATTAAAATATGACAATAGGATTAACTGTGATATTGCAGCATGCAGATGTAAATTGTAATTTTATGACGATTTGCCACACTTATATTATACGGTCAGATAAATTGAAGCAAAAAAATTGGCAGCAGAGAAGCGGCTGGAACCTCCCCATCGCGTGGGTCTTTGATTTCCGCGTCTTGTGTTTAAAATTTTGAATTTGATATGCCTACTAAATGGCACTTCCCGTAGACCAATTGCTCCCAAAATCCTTTCAGCTCTTCAACCGGCCACCTAATCTCCATGTACTAAATTTCAGCCAAATCGATCGAGTAGTTTGGGCTACAACGTGGTTTTAGTGTTATTACAAAATTTCGATTTTTCTATCCAGAGTCCTAAATGCGAATGAATTTTGTCTTACTTAGGGCCGATTTCATAATAAAAGTTAAAGGTCCTTTACAGTTAAAGTCGACTTTAAAGGGAATTTTGACCAATCAGGAGCAACCTTTCTGGAATGTTGCTAAGCAAATATTTAAAGGACACTTTAATTTTGATTATGAAATTGGCCCTTAACAGCAGAATTTGAAAGACCTTTCTGATAGAGGTGACAATAAATCTTTCAAAAACTTGTTTTGGATGGTTAAATTAGTTTTGGCTATGGCGTGTTTTTGCAAAAGGCAACAAGATTTGAAGATTATTATGTGCTTATAAAGGAAATGGGAGTTTATTATACACATTTCAAAGTCTATATGCCAAAATGGCACTTGTCGTTCGCCCGATGCCACCAAAATTAGATTTCCTCTTTGGCGGGTTATGTTATGGTATCTCCACTCCATCTACCAAATTTCAGCGACCAAGTAGTTTGGGCACTTTGGGCTGAAGCGTGTTATTTAGTGTTCCTTCGAAATTTCGAATTTTCAGATTTTATGTCAAAAAGGCTTTTAAGTGTAAATACATTTTTAGATACAAACTTTAAAGACCTTCCATGTGCTGAAAAGAAAAATTGGTGTTCATTAGAGATGGGCGATGGGAATATTTCCGAAATCCCCAAAGAAAATCCGCATAAATGATGCGTACTGTAACGATACGTTTTCCGCCATTCTTTTTGGGTAGTTGTCTTAAAGAGAGTAAAGTAATAATTCTGCTTTTTCGGAAGGTAATTTAAGATTAGCATTGCTGAGAAAAATCTAGGAATTGCTGATGAAAAAGAAGTGCGCGTATCCGGGGCAACGGAAAAAACAACGAGAACAAGTAAGAAAAATGTGGGTGCAAAAAGGTGAATAGTTTGGAGAAAACGAGAAAAAGAGGCCGTAAATAGAAGAAAAATCGAAGACCGAAGGATCCTGAAGAGTTCCTGAGATAGTAGAAGTCCCGACTCAGTGTTCTGCAAGACTTCAAGAACATCGCGGAATTTGAAAGGTAGGAAGTGATTTTATGCTTGCGAGGGCTATTAAATGGGGGGCAGTCGACGATAATAATCATCGGAATATCAATTGTGATGAGTTTTAGCTTCGTTGTAGACTTTCAATTAGGTAATTATTTTTCAGAAATTTTAGCGATTTCTCTAAATTCGGAAAACCGTTGTCAAGGTAAACAAGGAACAGGACCGTGTTCCGCCATTGTAACTAGAACTTAATTTTTGCTTACTGCTTTTATTTGTAACTTTCTCTAGTAGTATTTTGAAGGGATTTCTTGATAATGACTTGGGCGTTGCGCATGCTAATATTCAGGGGTGGATTCAGGGAATTTTGGAACTTGGGGGAATTTTGCTTGAACTTAGAAACTTTAGTAGTTTTCAGGCTGCTTGTTAGAAATATTACGCAAATTGTACATTTACTAATCCAGATGTCGTTCTCTTAACCTGTCAAAGTTGTAGCCGACTCTCCCGAAAAGAAAGTCAGCCAAATTGTCAGGGCAGCTATCGTTAGGGAAATGCTGTTGTCAGAAGTTGTGATAGGATTGTTTTGTGGATTTTTAGGAGGTGTCTACAAGAGAACTGATCCCTTATATTTAAATTATGTCATTTATGATTATTATTTTGAGATCGCTTCGTAGATTTGGATTTAGCTTTCAGATGCAGAGGGTTCGACCGTAACAAGTATGTGTTACTTATACATTTTTCTGTCTAGGACTCACAAATCGAGACCTACAATGAAAGGGGACCGGGATACCTCGCCAGGTATTCTTGGTAGTATACAATCTCAACTTATTCTTTGAAGACAGAGTTTCAAGTCCATTGGTCTGAAGAATCAATGAAAATTTGTTAGATCGCGAGTTAGTTTTTCATGAAATGTTAAGATAGGAATCTGTGAGTCTTAATTCGGTTGTTTTTCGGTGATTCCACCGTTCATTCAAAATTTTCATCTGTCTCAGGATAAACAGATTATTTATGCTACACCCATCAATTCGTACTTTTACCATAAACAACAAACTAAAAAGATCAGTGTTTCGATAAAGTAATTCTTAGACATTTGAATCCAAAGTCAAAGTATGATGAGTATTGAATACAGGTTTGAAAATGTTTCGCGGTCTGTGCCGAGATGAGTTTCTGATATTTTCTGTAAGGAATGTTAACACTTGGTATGAAAGAGTTGGGGAATCAGAGGGTTGGAAGAGTCTGCACCTTGCTCGCAGGGCTCTCATGGGAACAGGAAAAGTGTGCTACCCACTATAAATCAAAAAACGAACTTGACAGGGTTAAAGTCCCAAAAGATCGACAAGGGTACGTCCTGGGGTAAAGGGTTTTAGGGGTTGGGGAATGTGAGGACCCAATTATTTTGTCTTGAATCTTAACTTTTGACTTTTGGTCTTTGAGTTGAGTTTCTGGTCAAGATGAGGAGTACAGAAGGTGACTGCTAGTGATTGAGAGACATCGAGAATCAGGGGGTTGGTTGAAAGTAGAGGTTTATGAAAGCGGGTGTGAACGAAGTAGAGTCAAAACATCACTGTGAATTATTTTATAACACCTCCAGATAACATTGCACCGACACTGAAATAGCAGAGTTTCAGCTATTTAAAATTCTGGCTTTCATAATTAAATTACGTGCACTTTGGGTTGATATAATTTTCATCTAGTTTAAGTTAGATCTTAGTCTTAAGATAGGGCCATCAAGTCAAATTGCACTGTTGCCCAATTGTCAAAAAGAAAACCCAAACACTGCCATTTGTTTGTTATTGGTTTATCTTTTACTCTAAGACTGATCTCACAAAACAACCAACGACATTCATCTTGTCTAACTCAGAGTTCTCAAAGTTCTACAAAAGAACCTAAAATCCATTCAAAACTCAAGCCGATTATTTTGACCTAATGACGGAAATCGATCCATCATGTCATCTCATCCCAACAACCCATAATCTAATTCGAGGCTGGTGAAACAGTTCTCCAAAAAGAAGGACCAAAGTCCCATCACCTAAAAGAAGGAAACTGATAAAACAGTTCTCCCAACCATAGGACTAAAAGTCCCATCTACAAACAAAACCAAACAAAAGATAGTTAGGTACTGATGTTGTATTCCAGAACTCAAACCAAACAAAGCAAATCATTCTCGAAATCATTGCATAAACCATCAAAATCTGTATCGTGCTTCTGAGTTGGTTAAAATACACAGCTGAGCTGTCTTCACAAAAAGAGAACTTTGATCTTGACTCCATCAAAAATCCAATTACAAATCTGCATTGACACATTTGTTACGATCTGTATTTTTTGAGACAGCCTTGTCTAATAAACATTTTGACAAAAGTCAAACCTGGCAATTACCAGAAACCACTTGATTTTCTCACAGTACAACGTACTAGGAAATCCAAAATCAACAAAGATTGTAAAATAATCTGACAGACTGATCTGAATACAATGTTCCATTCTGAAGTGTTCTTTTGTTCTTTTGAGTTATATTATGCAAATAAATCAAAGATCGAAAGAATGTAGTGTTTATTTCTCTTTTGGTGTTACTTCTCCACTAATCAGGGATACCTAGTAAATAAAAGGGGAGGGGTATTAATTTAAAGGTTAATTAAGTAGAAACACAACGTAGTCCTGAACAATGGGTCCTAAATGATAGATAACTAGACGATCACGAACTTAAAGGGGGGGGGGGGGGGGGGTCTTCGTTAACGTAACAAATCTAGAAACCTGGGTTAGTAAGGGGGTTGAAAAATATAACGTTACAGTACTTAACCACAAATAATAACAACAAAGGCAATTTACGCCGTTTTTTTGTAATAAGCACAGCTGACAAGTGACAAACTACGATGAGGCAAGAAAACATAACGTCTCGAAGTAAGTAATAGGTACCGTGTAATAAAAGTTACAATTTTACGGAAAACCAGGTGCAGGCATGTGCGGCGGAAGGAAATTCGTTAAAAGTTTAAATCGGTGTTGTAAACACAAGTTTATACTACAAAGGTTTTATTTGGACCAATTGAGCCCAGCCGGTAAACAAGTTAGGTGAACCCATTAATTAAAACTGATGATGACGGAAATGGTGGGAGAACCCGAGGAAATCTAAATCAAAGTTAAGTACGAATGTCGGAAGAACGAGTTTTAATTCGGTCTGTATTATAAATCCAAACTTATTTTACACGCCGGTAGGCCACGAAAATCGGGTGATATGGTGGCAACAAGGTAGTTGCAGCAAAATATCCCTGGCATCTATTGATGAATTTAAGTTTTAGGTTCAAATCGACGCAAATCGCAAATCAAAGGGAGAGTTACCCCAATTGGATTTTATTAAAGTAACTGGAACGGCATAGATCCTCTACCACAGCGTAATGTAATCAACTGACATCACTATTCAAAAATTTTCTCCCGCCAATAGAGAAAAAAGTTTCATGGCCTACTGGCGTGAGGAATAAACTTGAATATAATATAGTCACGATATTCAATATTCATACCCAAATTAATCAAAAATTGAGTCGACTGGTTAGTATTGTTACATGGAGTGTAACAATGAGGTGTAATTGTTATACTGTACAATATACTTATCTAAATCAGTGTTATCATAAGTAATATTCCCAAGTGTATATACCATGTTATCGATAATTTAGCTTCGGTCAATTTTTAATGCGTGTTACGTGCGAAAATCTTATTCACTTATCCACGGAAACGCCTCGGAAATTTCGAGCTAAATATCCCTTGTGTAGGGGATATTTAAGGAAATCCCTTGCTGTCTGATACACGTCTTTATTGCTTCTAGAAAACTGCAACAAACACTTTACAACGGCGTGGGCTCTGGAAATATCTCTCACATTGGATATTATATGTATAGGTGTCTTACGAATATGGAGCAGTACTGATATCTCTGGACTTAAGCAAAGTGCTGTTTTAAGAATTGGCAGTGACACATCAAGAATCTATTAAAATTATTGGCGGCTATGGGGCACTTCCGGTTATACCGGAAGTAGGATCAAACTTTGAAATTTTAAATAGCAACCCCCATTTTTCATTGCAGATTTGGATAGAAGAAGAAAAAGTAAGCCTAAAACACATAACATGTAACTCGCTTACACCAGCCGCCTGGGTTTTATTAACATTAAAAAAAAAATGCGCAAAGCAGTGCTGTGGTAATAAAAAGAAGAGTGACAAGAGCCGTTGGAAAGTAGAAAGCGAGTAGAAAGACTGCTCTACGTTATACATACCAAAAAGTCATAAGAAAGTTTATTTGCAGAAATTGCAATACTGGAAATTTGAAACCTGAATAATTTTTTTTTCTGAAATGGCACCCTATAAGTTTTTCTGCATGGATGGGTGCAGAATTGTATCCTCTTTTGAACGGTATCCATAAAGTGTCAAAAAAAGAAACGATTAAATTCCTTCATTTTTCCATAAGAAAAAAATGTTATTTTGAGTTTTAAATTTCGAACATTCTAATTTCTTTAAATCGACTTTGCATCAGCTTTAAGTCCATCAGAGATATCAATACTGTTCCATATTGGTAAGACACCCTGTATACGAAAACTGCACGAAAACTGCGCGCGCATGAGATGCCAATGACGTCACCTCTATTCTCGAATCGTCCGAACTGTGAGGCATGCGATGTTGCTAGGCAGACGCCAATCAGATTGCGCGTACCTACCTTAATGATCCGCTTACGAAACCGTTCTTCCGATTCGAGAATAATTAAGCCCCTGGGCGCATCATCGACATCACAATTCATTAATCATTATCCATCAATTCATTTATCGCTTCTCTTCATTTCTTCCATCTCTCAATGCTACAATGGACAAGGTTGAATTCATTATCTACCTACCTATTTTCAAGAATGATACCTGTCGTCTAGCAGCTAGCTTTTCACTATATTGTAATTTCTATTATACTTTTCAGTTTCGACTTTCGACAGGGTAACAAGTCGTCCTAACATAAAGAGAGGTCGTAAGTCGTAACCTTAATCGTCGCCGTATCCGTAACCGATATTAAAGTAGGTTGATTTTTTTTTAGCAGTGACTGAGTATCTAATATTCACCAAAAAGATCTAATACTTACTTATTAGCAGTAAATAATGGCAGTACCAACATAACTTCACTTAAGTACATACGCATGTTTTGAGAACAGAAAACCTCTACGTCCGTACGCAACGCATACCGATACATATTTAGATACACAATTAATTTGTATCGTAACGCTAGTCTCGGCTAATGTACCTGATTAATTAATTATAATCCGCGTTATAATTATTATTCTACGGTAACTCAATTTTTTCCCAAAATTACATAATGTAGTACCAGTTTCACTTTCTAGTCTCATAACATGAATAAGTATAAAAAATTGGTGAATAGTTCAATCCTATCTCATAAATTTCAATCCATCCCATCAGTCTTCACGAAGACCGTTCTTAAGAAATTTTGGGGATCAACTTGTCGTAGAATTTTGAAATTTGGCATTATAAGGTACCGTAATCGCCCATTCACACCAAAAATAAAATATTTCCAACCCCCCAGCCCTAGTGGCCGCCATCTTTGTTATTTTAAATGGAAAGCCCTCGTTTTGATTTTAGATTCGGATTCGTCTCTTAATTGCGAGTTTATCTCACCCACTTTTTGCCTACCTAACTGTCACAATAGAATAATTTGTATCTTCCGAACGGTTGAAGATTAAGGAACCAAACTGGGAGCGAGAAAACTAGAAGGTTTGAGCCTTCTCTTGATTGCTCAGCTGTTCTTGCTGACGAAACAATATGGCGGAAGTTAATTTTCAAAAATGGCAGAAAGAAATTGTCCACAACTCCATTTTTCCAAATGCGAGTACCACAATAGGCATCTTGCACATTTCCTAATTTCGGGCTATTTTAATGTAAATGCATCAATAAAGATACAAGGAATCGTCAGCGAACATCAATTTTATTTAAAAAACGTTTGTTTATTTGTAAATAAATAAATAATTCAGAAACGCCGTTGTACGACTTGTGACGTCATAAATCGTACAGCGGATGCAATCTGACAACAGTTTATTTGAGGGTGACGTTTAATAATTAATTTTAAAAGTCAGCCTTGGCAGTTGACAATAAGAGGGATCAAAAGTAACCTCTAACGTTGTAAAAGGAGGTAAGTACAATGTTATTAGTTGCTTGGGTTGGCATCTTGTACCTTTGTACCCACTGGCGAAGAGTACTGGTGACTACTATAAAATATTTAAGATTTATGAATGAAAGACGTCGGGTCAGGTTTGACAGCGACGTTGTCACATGTAAGAAAATTATGTCCGAATGGCTGGGCTGGTCTTTTGGCGGGAAGTTTGGAAATGCTACTTTCTCATTTTTTTTTGAGCTCCACGGACAAGATATTGGAATTTAAGGTATCTGGAAGGATTAAATATATCCCGAACTTCAATTTAACATCAAAAACAAAATTGATGCAAGATGCCTATTTTATGCAGTCAACAGACGTAAAATAAAATTTCCTTTAGACTGCTATTAACATTCCCTATATCTATTTTTAACATTTTCAAAGATATCAAAAGTTAACGCGTTTTTAAGGTCTAAACCTCGGTCTAAACAATATAACTTTAGGAGCTCTTGAAAAGAAGAAATGTTCAAAAGCTCTTTCCCATCTTTCAAAAATTCGTTTTTCTTCACTTCTAGCAATTTTTAAGAAAGATAAGCTCCCCTTTGGATATCTAATTCTATTGCAGTTGCTGAATGCATGTACAGTCGAGAAAGTAAGTCATGCACCCGGGTCTTGAGCGTTATGCACAGAATTTGAGACACCACCATCGATAGTGGTGATTTCTATCTGATATTAGTACCGGCACCAGTTGGGGGTTATTGGTAGGTCAAGGAACTTAGGACCGTGTGCAGAGAAAGAGTTATCCGGCCAACAGATCAACAAAAATTGCGTTATTTAGTTTCTCGACTGTACAAACAGGAAAACAAATTATAGCTTATGCTGTCGATCTGGATTCGACCCTCGTAAATTATTCAACGAATTCAATTTTTCAAAATGAGCTTAGGACAAATTTTTGAAGGTGTAGAACGAACTGTTACTACTTTAAAAATTATGGCATTCCCATTTAAAAGAATTAAGTTACGGCAGAGAGTGTCACGGACAATTTCTCTTTGCCATTTAAACAAATTATTTTCCGTCATATTGTTAAATCAACATGATCAAGTGAGCCATCAAAAGCAAGCTCAAGGCTTTCTAGTTTCAACCCTCCAAGTTTGGTTCTTTAATCTTCAATCTTTTGGAAGATACAAGTTTTTCTATTACGCATTGCAAATCAATTTTTGGATACAAACTTTGACGTACATATGTCAAAAACGGTGACGGTTAGGTAGTTAAAACGTGGGTGCGATAAACTCACAATTAGGAAACGAATCCGAATCTAATATTAAAACGAGGACTTTCCATTTAAAATAACAAAGATGGCGGCCACTTCCGGTAAAACCGGATGGCCTGGGGGCTTGGGAATAAAATTTCAAAATGTGACTACAAGTGGATCCCCAAAAGTTTCTAATGAACGATCTTCGTGAAATCACCCTGTATATTAAGGGACTGAAGTCAATCAAAGTCCATATTTTTTTCTGTATCACATGGTGTCCAAAAACAAAATGGCGGCTATAAGAGAATCAAAAGTTGACTGTTATTACTCAAAATCTAGAAGGCCTAGAAAATTTCTGTGGATATCATTCGATTGTGAGCTGTCAAAAATACAAAAGTTACAAGTTTCATTCAAATGGCATCAATCGTTAGGAACAAGGTTAGGAAGATATTAATTTTTATTTGAAAACGCAATTTTCAGATTTTTCGGAATAACTCAGGAATGAATTAACATATCGCGAATTTCTCCGCTAATTTAACCGACTCCGTATCTCTTACGGTTTAAGAGATGCCCTCGGGGATGCCAATGGTGAGCAGTGAAAAAGGAACCACTCTGTATATAACCTCCAGTAAGTACCTACAACATCTTTACTAGTTCCATCTCTTGCAAAATTATAAACGCGAGAATATAAACGAGATGAAAAGCAGGGTACGTAAAATCTTGTGATCCTTAGTTAATTATTGTAACTACAGTGCTATTCAAAAAATATGTGATAACGGGTAGCTATGGAATCGAGGGGGTATTCACTAAGAAAAATTGTGTACACCAAATGCCGATTCGGCATTTTTTCGGCATTTAATGCCAATTAATGCCAAAAATGCCAAAAATGCCAGTTAATGCCAATTAATGCCAATTAATGCCAAAAATGCCACTTAATGCCAAAAATGCCACTTAATGCCAAAAATGCCACTTAATGCCAAAAATGCCACTTAATGCCAAAAATGCGAATTAATGCCGGTTAAATACCAAAAATGCCACTAACAAGAAAGGCGGCGAATAAGGTCATTCAACGCAACAAATTCGATCCCACCACTAGAAAAATTTTAAGTCAACTCTCGACATTTTTAAAATAGAATGTAAACTCCTGTATAGGTGCCTATATTGTATATAATAAGTATGAATTCGCAGGGCGCAGGGGCAATTATTTAGAGTGAATATACCATACCTGCCTAAACACATTCTGATGTGATAAAATAAAAAAATTGGCAATTTCGGAGACGGTAGAAACTTCTACTTTTTTACAGAATTTGTAAATGTAGCATTTAACTTTAACCCAGGTCGGGCGTGCGCCCGGCGCTGATTTACTATGATCTCCAGAACAAATGTTTTTCACCCCTAAAATCACATTTTTCGAAAAAATGGCAGTAAGGTTTTCGATCCGGCAATGCAACAGCTATCGGATTCGATAATGATAATATGCCCTTTTGCTAACAAAAATTCAAAAAGTGGCCTTTTTGTCCCTAAAATGGAAATTTTGTAAAAAGTTGTTCTAAAGTTTTTGATCCAGCAATACAACAGCTATCAAATCCGATAGCAAGAATATTTTTTTTTGTAAAATAATAGCCCAGTCAAATTAGATAAATGAGTGAAAAAAATCCCGGAGTTTTGAAATTTGACATGGTTGTTCGTTAGTATCTACAGAACATCATACTAAAAGTACCCGAGGGTGGGGGGTGAGCGCGAGGGGGGGGAGCTGATTGAATGTGCATTTTTTGCGTTTTTCGTATATATCTCCGTAACTACCAATCCTAGCGAAAATTATTTGATATACGAAATTAAAGCAGACTAAATTTCCTATCAAAACGGCCCTATTCGTTTTTGTCGTAAGGTTCATACATTAAATGTTATAAGCTTGACAAGTTCTCATATTTTCTTGGGATGGCTACAGCCAAGGAGTTTAAGGTTTTGACCCGCACAAAAATAAAATAGTGCTGAAAATTGGCACTTATGCTCTACTGGCAGTCCTGAATGACGTGTCAAAAGTTCCGGAGCCTAGCGGTGCCGGCGTCCTATTTTTTTGGTACCGGAAGGCCTTAAGTGATAGTCATACATTATTTTCCGCTTAACATGATTATTTATGAACCGATTTGATCGGGATTGGTCTCAAAATGACCGCAACGACCTAATCAATACTGGTACTACTGATAGACTCCTGAAATTTTAAGATGAAACATCCTTTTTTTTTCTTGGAGAAATTGTGCTCCAGAATCGGCTTCGTGTTGCTTTTTTGCGATTATTTCTCCAACGGCTTATCGGATCACAAAAATGTATAGGATCTTTTCGTGGCAAATTTTATCCTGAACATTTCAGTTCCTACACATTTTTGTCGTTAGATAAACCATTGAGGAGATAATCGGAAAAAAGAAGCGCGAAGTCGGTACTGAAGTACGATTTCTCCGAAAAAGGACTTCGCGCTGCTTTTTTCCGATTATCTCCTCAATGGTTTATCTAACGACAAAAATGAGTAGGAACTGAAATGTTCAGGATAAAATTTGCAACGAAAAGATCCTATACATTTTTGTCGTCCGATAAGCTGTTGGAGAAATAATCGCAAAAAAGCAACACGAAGCCGATTCTAGAGCACGATTCCTCCAAGAAAAAAAAGGATGTTTTATCTCAAAATTTCAGGAGTCTATCAGTAGTATCGGTATTGATTAGGTCGTTGTGGTCATTTTGAGACCAATCCCGATCAAATCGGTTCATAAATAATCATGTTAAGCGGAAAATAATGTATGACTGTCACTTAAGGCCTTCCGGTACCAAAAAAATAGGACGCCGGCACCGCAGGCTCCGGAACTTTTGACACGTCATTCAGGACTGCCAGTAGAGCATAAGTGCCAATTTTCAGCACTATTTTATTTTTGTGCGGGTCAAAACCTTAAACTCCTTGGCTGTAGCCATCCCAAGTAAATATGAGAACTTGTCAAGCTTATAACATTTAAAGTATGAATCCTACGACAAAAATGAATAGGACCGTTTTGATAGGAAATTTAGTCTGCTTTAATTTCGTATATGGAATAATTTTCGCTAGTATTGGTAGTTACGGAGATATATACGAAAAACGCAGAAAATGCACATTCAATCAGCTCCTCCCCCTCGCGCTCACCCCCCACCCTCGGGTACTTTTAGTATGCTGTTCTGTAGATACTAGCGAACAACCATGCTAAATTTCAAAACTCCGAGATTTTTTTCACTCGATCGCCAATTTTTTGTCTAATTTGACTGGGCTAAAATTGAAAAAAGGGGCCTTTTGCCACTAAAATGACATTTTTCGAAAAAATGGCACTAAGGTTTTCGGCTTGAAAAAAAATCAGTTATCAAACCCGGTAATAAAAATATACAGTTATGCACAGGTTTTTTTTCACGGCACCATTTTTTGATCAAAAGGGCCCAAGTGTGAATACATTTTTAGAAGCAGAATTTGAAGAGCATTCATATGGTAACGCGAAAAATGGGGGTTTGCATTTAAATTTTTAAAGTTGATGTGCCAGAAAGGCACTTTCCGTGAACCGATGTGACCCAAATTCTAATCAGCACCTACAAATCTCCCACTGAATATATGTGCCAAATTTCATCGTGATACGTTCAGTAGTTTGAGCGAGCTGCAGCGTGATCACAGACAGACAGACAGACACGGACACATTTTTTCAAAAAACACTTTTTTGGGTTCCCAGAATCTCGGTGACGGTAGAAACTTCTAATTTTTCGCTCTCTCAGTTACAAGATATTTAAAAGGATCAATCAGATTTCAGCTCTGAATTGCTTCATGAGGTAACTTAATGTTAGATGCACTATTTCCTCGACTATTTCCTAGGTAACAAGTTATATCAACAATATTAAATTTTCATTGATAGTATCCCGTAGTATTCTGTACCTAGGGAATAGTGCATCTAACATGTCGTAATTCAGTAAGCTGAAAGATTGGTTCATTTAAATCTCTTATAACTCGAGAACTATTGGACTCTGGAAATTTTCAGACACAAATAGACTTAGAATTTAATTGTGAATGAATACTCCATTAAAAGGTGGTGCGAGCGTTCTGAGACACCCTGTATATTGTAATAATTCGGCCAAAAATTTTAATAAAACCAAAATATTTCTGAAACTACTTATTGGCCAGCTCGTTGGCCAGACAATAAAATAAAAGAAAATAACGAACAATAATTATTTTTCTACAAATACTATTAAAAACAGTTGTTATAACGTTTGTTGACAATTGTTAGAAATGACATTTTCTGACACCAGTATTAAAAGTCATTTACTTTTAACACTGGCGTTAATTGTATATTATATACCAAAAGACTGAAGTGCATTATTTAATACTAAGCGTGAAAAAACCACGAGAGGGATTAAATGTCACTTCAGTCCTCTGGTATACAGGGTGGTAAGTTTTTCGTTGTCCACCATTAGGAACTCGGAAACCATTATTGATCGAGAGTAGGTTAAATTAGAGAAAAGTGACGCTTTTTTAAGGTAATTAAGAATCTGTAAAGAATTCCCCGATATCTTGATTCGTTCCAGAGTTATTGCGAAAAAACTGAAAACTGCGATTTTAAAGAAAAAATTATGTCTTTCAAACGATTGGTGCTATTCAAATGAAACTTGGAACTTTTATATTATTGACAGCTGGCAATGACAGAAATGTTCTAGGCCATCCAGACAGTCAACTTTTATTTTTATTATGTCCGCCATATTGGATTTTAAGAACACAGGATACACAAAAAAATTAGCTCTTCAAAAATGTAATCAATATGCACTTCTTTAAAAAAATATGTCAAAGTTTGAGTCGCACCATGCCAAGGCTTATTTTATTACCGTTGGATTCAATTGTTTTCACATATCACAAGAGATTGAAAAAATCGGTGTAGTCTTTTGCGATTGTTTTTGATCTAAGTTTAGGCGGATTTTACAAATTATTCATAGCAATTTTCAAAATTTGACGATCTACGATTTTTGAAGAGCTAATTTTTTTGGGCATTTAATGGTGTTAAAATCTAATATGGCGGCCATAATAAAAAGAAAAGTTGACTGTCGTTGCTCAAAATCTAGAAGGCCTAGAAATTTTCTGTTAATGCTGTTGAGTTGACAGCTGTCAAAAAAATAAAAGTTCCAAGTTTCATTTACTTGCCACCAATCGTTAGAAAGATGAATTTTTGTCAAAAATCGAGATTTTCTATTTTTCAGGATAACTCAGGAACAAATCAAGGTAGAGGAGAATTCTTTACAGATTCCTAATCACCTTGAAAAAACGCAACTTTTCTCTAATTTAAGCTACTCTCCATCTCTTATGGTTTCCGAGTTCCGAATGGTGGGACATGAAAAATTCAATACGCTATTTTTTGCACTCCCATTCAATTTGAACACAAAATAGTTGAAAAATGTTAAAATGTTACTTTGGCGGAGTTTAATCAGACGTATGGGGTTTTTCGCAGATGTTCCTTCTAGAGTAGGGGACACAGTAACATGTGTCACCATATATCCTGGTAAAACAACTACTCCCCTGGCAAATACCACGCAGGGCATTGAATTGCACACCACGACAGACACCCTAACGGCGTCTGTACTGACCTCGGTACTGACGCACAGCAAAACAAGATACAGTTTCGCTCCCCCGGTGCATGGGGGAAATGCAAACCCACAGGCACGTGTTTCGCCCTTATTAGGGCTCATCAGTTCGAGATATTGTCTTTACTCCACCGGGGGAACATATTTTGAAAGACACTGCAAAGCCTAAATGTGTAATTCAATGCCTGGCGTGGTATTTGCAATTCAATGCCTGGCGTGGTATTTGCCAGGGGAGTAGTTGTTTCACCACGGCATATGGTGACACATGTAACTGTGTCCCCTACTCTAGAAGGAACATCTGCGAAAAACACCATACGTTTGCTTAAAGTTCTCGGTTCTAGCCGTACCCAGAAAGGCTTTGTTCACTTTTAATAATTATTTATGCTGCACGCTCAGAACCGGTAGGAACAGAAACCGATGATTATTAATTTTGCAACACTATACGTAGGTCATCTGCACCAATGAGACGACTGACGAGACGAGACTTCGCGACCTTTAGAGCATTAAATTCCAAAGACGTCCGATTAATGATGGACGAAAAATAATGCCAAAATAATGCCGATTAATGCCAAAAAATGCCGATTAATGCCAAAAAATGCCGATTAATGCCAAAAAATGCCGATTAATGCCAAAAATGCCGATTAATGCCAAAAATGCCAATTAATGCCATCAATGCCGGTCGAGTGTACACCAAATGCCTCTAGTGAGTAGCCCCTCGTATGGAATCAAAGAAATCGCAATCTGTCGACGGGATGTTTGCCCAAAATTAGCTCGTACATGATTATCATCTGTCATTTTGTCTGGCAACTGTGCGAACTATAACTTTATTCAAGCGTCCTTTCGACAGATTGCCATTCACTTGTTTCCACAGCCTCCCGTTATCACATATTTCCTGAATAGCACTGTATGTAAGTACTCTCAAGTATTGTTGTAGGGGGTAGGTTAGGTAGATACAGTGTCTCACTTAAGAGGAGCGTCTAGGCTATTCCCGCCAAAAATAGGGTTTATTGCTTCTAATTTAAATTTGAGGAAGACTATCCGCTCGCAAATGCTTTAACACCTACAGGAGTACTCTAGTACCACGTCGTTCAACAAATTATGGTTAAAATTACAGTGGTTTATCAAATTTCCGTCCGAAAGTTGTTTCGCGGCAAAAAACAGCTTTCGGATAGAAATTTGAAAAACCACTGTAGTTTTAACCATAATTTGTTGAGCGACGTGCTACTAAAGTAGTCTTGCAGGTATTAAAGCGCCTGTGAGCTGATAGTCCTCCTCAAATTTAAATTAGAAGCAAAAAATATGCCAAGTTTTTATTCAAAATTCGATACTTTTTTATACTCTTTTTCGAAACCCAGGACAAACGGACAAAATCGAGCTTAAAAGAAGAAATTTTACTCCGTGCCAATGTGTAAGTAAACAATAATGGATCTCGATACCTTCAATTATTTAAAAGATTTTATTTGGAACATTCAAACACCAAATTTTGACTTGAAACTCGGCATAGGAAGTCAAAATTGAATTCTGAACAACGTTTTCTAATAACTTTTTTCGATATCTTGATCACCAAGCCAAATATTCAAAAATGGTTCTATTCGATCGCGAGGTCGCTATAGGCTGGGTTTACAAATGGTTTACAACTTGCATTCGAGTTGACTGTAGGTACCTGATACCTCAAAAGGTATATACCTACACCTTTTCGTTGTATGATTGAGTGTACAAAAACTTCAAGTCTCCCGCCTACAAAATTAAGGAAAATATCTTGGGTGTCTTCGTCTTAAGTGGGAGACACACTGTACTTACAAAACATATAACATGGATATGGATGGGTGAAAATAGCAAGCCTCATGATCTTGAACGCACTACGCTCTAACGCGTCCGCCTAGTATGTATGTATGGTCACGTATGGTACTACTACTATTGGTACTTACCTACCGCATCCGAATCGTAATCCCCCCCATGGACGGCGGTATAAAGATTTAAAAATAATCACTTTACTAGCTGCAGGTTGAGGTTATTTTTGCAAACGTCATTATTATTACAAATCACAAACAAACCATCGTCCATCACAGTGCGCCCATATGGCCGAAGGGCGAAGCGCGTGCCACTTAACCAAGACCGTGGTACAAGAGCAAGAAACACGCAAGAAACGTCTTATACGGCAGCCATCAGACTATAGACTACCCACCTCGTCCTCGTCACTGGCAACTAGTTCACCCATGGCTGGAAATGGTTTGTGGTAGGACGCAAGAAGTAGGTACTTATATTACCGGAAAGTGCTCAAGAAGCGTGAGGCGCTTGATTGCTGGGTTTTAAAAGGATCTTTGTATCATGTTGTTACCGTCAAGGACGCCATCGGTTAACTGCGTGTTAACTGAAACTGAAGAATTATATGAGTTAACAAATGCGTATTTTTAACTTCTAGGCTTTAGCGCAGCAAGTTACTTTACTAAAATCCTGGGGTCGGGAATCCGAAAAAGTGGTTTTTGAAAAATGTGTGTCTGATCACGCTGCAGCTCAAACTATTGAACGTATCGAGATGAAATTTGGCACACTTATTCAGTGCACAAATTGTAGGTGCTGTTTAGATTTTGATCCACATTGGTTCACGGAAAGTGCCCTTTTGGCACATCAACTTTAAAAATTTAAACGCAAACACCCATTTTAGCGTCAACATATGAAAGCTCCTCGAATTCTGCTTCTAAAAATTTATGGTACCTACTATTTTGGCCAAAAAACGGTACCGTGAAAAAACTTATATATAACTGTATATTTTAATCTCCCCGCTCCACTTCACCACTGCAATCACTAAAATTTTCGAATTTGAGATCTTGTCGTTTTGAGCTCTCAAGAACCCAAAAAAGAGTGGTTTTAAAAATGTGTGTCTATGATGTTATTCTTACGTACGTACGTTCGTACGTTTGTAAACACATCACAACCAAAACTACTAGACCGATTTGGCTGAAATTTGGTACGTATCTCATAACCCAACTTTGACCCGAAAAGCTTTTGGAGACAATCGTGCAACCAAACATGCCATTTTAGCACATCATCAACTGTTAAATTTAAAGTGCAAATCCCCATTTTTCGCGTCACAATAGGAAAGGCCTTCAAATTCTGCTTCTAAACATGTATTCAGTCTCAGTGCCCTTTTGACTGAAAACTAAAAATTCGAAATTTTTATCGGACAAAAAAATCGCGGTATAGCCCAAGCCCCTGAACCGATTTGGCTGAAATTTTGCACATGAGGATTGTATTACACGTGGAAGAGCTGGCACATGGCAAAAAGGCCCCTTTTCAAATTTCTTTATTTTAGCAAAAGGGTATATTCTTACTATCGGATTCGATAGCTGTTGCATTGCCGGATCAACAGCCTTAGTGCCATTTTTTCGAAAGTGTCATTTTAGGGGTGAAAACATTTTTATTCTTTGTTTGTGCTGTGTTTTGTATTTGCCGCATCCCATCCTCGTCCGCATGGTTCATAATTCATTTGGTGATGCGTGGTCGATCCGCATATCTCTCTCCGACTGGGGATGTTTCGATGTTTTATGCAGTCGACGTGTTTATTATAATTCTCATGATAATAATTCTTCGACACGTTTAAACCTACTACATTTACAAATTTTGTGAAAAAGGGCCTGGGGTGACCGGGGTTGGTTGGGCACAGGGGTAGATTGGTACAGCCAACTTGCCCCGGTTATGGGGCATATTGGTACACTTGTAAAGGCAAAACTTAAATTTTTCTATTGCTTGTGGTTTTATTATCTTATTAACCTCCCCACTCCACTTCACAATTTAAAAAAAATGGGAGGTTACCTACTGCAATCACTAAAATTTTCGAATTCGAAATAACACCAGATCTTCACGTTTTGAGGTCTTAGGGACCTAAAAAAGTGGTTTTTAAAATGTGTCTGTGTGTATGTTCGTACGTACGTTTGTAAACACGCCACAGCCAAAACTACTAGACCGATTTGGCTGAAATTTGGTACGTAGGCATCTCATAACCCAACTTAGATCTGAAAAGCTTTTGGAGCCAATCGTGCAACCGGAAATGCCATTTTGGCACATCAACTTTTAAATTTTAAATGGAAACCCCCACTTTTCACGTCACTATAAGAAAGGCCTTCAGATTCTGCTTCTAAAAATGTATTCACTCTTAGTGCCTTTTTGACAAAAATTGAAATATTCGGGATTGTTAAGGTACTTTAAAAACACGATACAGCCGAAACCTCTGGGTCGATTTGGCTGAAATTTTGTACATGGAGACTGTATTATAACGTCGAAGAGCTGAAACAAGTTTGGAGGCAATCGACCCACGGAAAGTGCCGTTTTGGCACATCAATTTTCAATTTTAAATATACTCCCATTTTACCATCCTAAACAACTTTTTTTAAAATTTATTGCCAGCGTCAGGAAGGCCTTCAAATACTTGTTCTAAGTAAGACAACATTCATTCGCATTTACTGCCCTTTGGGTAGAAAAAATTTAAATTTTGTAATAACACTAAAAACACATTATGGCCCAAACTACTGAATCGATTTGACTCAAATTTGGTACATGGAGATTGGGTGACCCGTTGAAGACCTGAAAGGCTTTTGGAAGCAATTGGTAAACGGGAAGTGCCATTTAGGCATATCAACTTAAAATTTTAAATACAAGACCTCTTTTTATACGTCGCCATTAGAAAGATGATCAAATTCTGGTTCTAAAAATGTATTCACAGTTTCTGCCACTTCAGTGGAAAATAGAGAAAAAAATTTTTCTCATTAAAAGGGAGCGGGCTGACAGTGGATGACAAAGTGGCAGTTATTGTCAAAAATGTGGCAAAATGTTAACCTTAAAAGGAACATATTGTCAAATGTGATGGGTGCTGTTCGAGGTAATGTCGGTATTTGTCAGAAAATTGCGAAATTATTCGCGAAAATCAGCTGCTAATAGATGGCATTGCTAAACCACAAAATGGCGGTCTCACCGCATTGGGGAGCCGGAAGTGAGAATTCTAGCGTGACTTGCCTGACAGTGACATCAGTGACATTCGATACTTGGGTTTTTTAAAAGCCAAGTTTTCCTGGATTTGCAATGTTCCACTTAAGTACACAAAACGTAAAATTCCACAGAATTATTCACAAAATTTCGAGTCAGCGAGAGGATGTCTCCTAACAAAACTACTACCTAACCTCGCAACTGACAACTGACTGACGTAAGCCGAAATTATGATGACGGACGTTTAAAAGTATTTCCGTATCCTGTCTCTCAGTGTAGTTAAAGTATTGCCACCAGATAGGGTTGCCATATTTTTCAAAACAGTAAGCGGGACAGGGGAGTGAGAAGAATACTTAATTTGCGTGTCTGCGCGCGAAGGGCGCAGCTTAAATGGGGGGTGCGGGGGGCCACCCCCCCCCGCGAAAATTTTTTGCCCCCCCCTTCTCAAACCTGTTTTTCAGTATTTTCAGTCCAAATTCAGATCAAAATCAATTCATTTCATTCTCATTGCGAAATAAAAAAAACACTTGGGTTGTCGCTGGCAGTGCACCGAAATAAGAGATAGACACAAGATTACCTTGCGATTTTAACGCTTGCAACGAAGATGGAAGATGATTGACAGAATGGACCCGACGTTTTGTAAGGCAAGTGGTAAGGCACTACTCGCAGGACTGTTCTGACACTAGACACTACAAATAAGTTAGTGTAAATTTGGTTGCATGTACATCATTTGACATGCGTTTTAAACCCTGGTTTTCAATAAAAATTAAGGAAAATAAAGGGAAAGGGAAACGTCAGAAAGCAAGTCCAAAAATCGGGACAAATTCAGCACTAGGCGGGACGCGGGACTCATTATAAGGAATCGGGACAATCCCGCCTAAATCGGGACGGTTGGCAACCCTGGCACCAGATGTCAGACACTTTGCTGATTTTCGCGAATAGCCACAGACGAAAAGCATAAAAAAATGTTTGTTGAATTGACTACTATCTACACAGAATACCCACGCGATGGGGAGGTTCCAGCCGCTTCTCTGCTGCATTTTTATTTATGATTTTAATTTATTTATGAATATAAATCATAATAACATAGCCAAGCCAAGCAATGTTAGATTTCACTGCCTACTGTCAAGTTTCGAATTAGGTAAGTCTATAGTCGAGCAGTAAAAAAATCAAACGTTAAAATTGTACCAACCATTCCCGGTCACCCCTACAAGTTTCTATCGTCTCCGAGATTGCCAATTTGTAACTTCTACGCTTTAGTGCAGCAAGTTAATAAAATTGATCAAAAATGGAATCGTCAAAAACATCAAATCTATACGTTTTAGGGTCCTGATGGGAATCTGAAAAAGTGGTTTTTGAAAAATGTCTGTCCGTGTGTCTCTCTGTTTGTCAGTGATCACGCTGTAGCTCAAACTAGTAAACGTATCTATAAAAATGGCACTAAAGTTTTCGACAAAAAAATCAGATATCAAATCCGGTAATAAAAATATACAGTACCTAATGCATAGGTTTTTTTTCACGGCACCATTTTTTGGCCAAAAGGGCACAAGTGGGAATACATTTTCAGAAACAGAATTCGAAGAGCTTTCTTATGGTAACGCTAAAAATGGGGGTTAGCATTTCAAATTTTTAAGTTGACGTGCCAAAAAGGCACTTTCCGTGAACCGATGTGGCCCAAAATCTACTCAGCACCTACAATAATTGCCCACTGAATATGTGTGCCAAAAAGCGTGATCAGACAGATAAGACATTTTTCAAAAACCGCTTTTTCGGATTTCCATCAGGGCCCTAATACGTAAAGATTTGATGTTTTTGTATATTCGATTTTTCGATCGATTTTATTAACTTGCTGCGAAAGGGTAGGGGGTAGAATTTAAAAACACCAATCAACTGTCTAACTAGAATTGTTTCAAATATTGAAACGGATGAGATGGCGCTGGCAGCAGCTGGCAGTAAGATTCTTCAGTGACCCTAGAATAGCGAAAAATTGTTAAATGGAAAGTTGCAGCTGCAGATGGGTCAAACTAGGCACATTTTAAAAATACAATTCTGTATACAGACTGTCCAACTAAGGAGTAACAACACAAATATTATTTTTTTGCGGCCGGGCACTCAGCACTATCGTCCCACGCATAATTTCACTTTACTTTGTATGTATTTGTATGACAGCGATGACGGACGTGATACAAATCGTCCCGTCTGAGCCATGACTGCGACGCATGCGCATGAATTTTTAAAATGGACAAATCAGTTTGTGATTGGGACCGTCCGTATACAAATTACATCTGGCAACGTCGCTCACTTATGTCAATTGTCAAGTAGTCAAGTCAAGTGGGTTGTGATACGAGGCAACGACGTGTCATTTGGTAATGTGCCGGTGATTTCGTGTAAAAATTTACAGAAAAATGCTCACGAAGATCATATTAGGTAGGTCCCATCTTCATTTTAATTTCAATTTAGCCGGATTTGATAATTTTTTTTTTCCAGCGACAGCACTTTTCGCGATATGTACAGTAACTACTTTCGCCAGTATTGGAGGTTACATTTCCGATTCTGATCGACACAAGCTTCTTACAGTCCTAACAAAATCACTAGTAGTCGAAGACAATGACATCACAAACAGTTATTATGGAGCCAAAGGATTTAAGCTGTTAAATGAACAGTTAATACCTATTTTGGTTCGGAAGAACTGCGATAATCTGCAACTAAAGTACAAACCTGATTTAGGCCCTGAAGCTACTTACCAAGTTTTGAATGCGTGGAACTTTTTAGGGTGCGCTGGGAAAATCCACACAGATGTTACTATTAATGTATTACCTTTTACATAATTACATTTTTTTAACACTAATTGTTGCAGAACGCAAAGACTGTGTTGGAAAATGATAAGTCAACAATTGCTGATCTCAGGTATGCGGCTGAAGTGTTAAAATTGACTGAACAAGCTGTGACAAATGGGGCAAAAGTCGCACAACTTGCTCAAGGGCAATTGCGAGAGGATGATAGCTTACAAAACTTAGGACACGCACTGCATCTTGGAGCACTTTTGGGAAATGCTGGAAAGTTTGCATTAGATCGCGTGGAAGAAGTTATTGTTCAAGCTGATGAAGTTGATGGAAAATTGTTGCAATGGGAAGGGGGGTTGACAATAACATCTTTACTCATAAGTGGAATTGTGAGACTTCCTGGAGCTAAACTCTTCACACAAGAGCAAAGTGAGAAATTAGCCGCATATTTATTAACCAGGCGAACAGTACAAACACCTAAAGGAGCTCTAGCATTGATTGAAGCTGCCCAGTTTTTAACAATTATTGAAAATTCTCCAGTCAGTATCACTATTGATGGCCCCCCAATTGTGTCTCTTGATAAACCTGAATTAAAACTGCACGTCTCCAATATTTTAAATAAACCTTTGAGGTCACCTCCGACCCCAGTTGTAGCACAATCAGCGACTCGCATAACTGATGATGTCGTTGTGCTATCAAAACAACCGTTAACTCCTGGTGCTAATTCACTCGAATATGTTTTGCCCTTAAAACTGGAGCCTGGGCAATACAGGATTGCATTGACTGCTGGAAGTCATTCAACTACACTAACTGTGAGGGTTTTGGGGCCTATTACATTGGAGTGGCTTGAATTAGGGCTGAGTGATGCCGATGGAAGCTCTGCCCCACGCTTAACAAAGCTTCAATATCCAAATAAACTGCCAAATGTTCTTCAGGCTGACGCCAGTCAGAATTTGAACGTTAAATTTTCAATTTCACGTTTGGTACACCAAGCTTTTCTCCGATTGTACACAAATAAAAAAGAAATAATATTTGTGGCCGAGCCTGATAACAAGGTTTATAAAATTGAAGTTAACCTAGCTGCTGAACTGACTCATTCCGGAACCTTCCAAATGGAATTAATACTCGGCGATTCTGTCATAAACAATCCCGTAAAATGGGGGTTGGGTACCATAGAAGTCAACTTGAATGCTCCAGAACCTGTACCAAAATCACTGCACGTACCTAAACCGGAAATTCAACACTTATTCCGACCAGCAGAGAAGACACCCCCAGAAGCTGTCTCCTTACTTTTCACTGCTTTAACATTATCACCACTATTGATTCTTCTTGGTTTGTGGGCGAAGCTTGGGATCAACTGCAGCAACTTTACAGGACTAGCAATTCCCTTCCATTTGGGTTTTGGGGGTATTTTAGGGCTATTCACATTGTTCTGGTTAAAGCTCGATATGTTTAAAACTTGCGCTTGGCTAATACCTGTTGGTGGGTTTACTTTCTTAGCTGGACAGAAACTGTTGAGTTCAATTGCTAAGAAAAAGGTTTAATTATGTTGTTGTTTGTTAAATTGCTGTGTTTGTAACTTGTCATTTTGTAATAAAACATTCAATTACAAATTATTACTGATGTATATTAATAGTATATTAAAAAATTGGCAGTCTCGGAGACGGTAGAAACTTCTACTTTTTCACAGAATTTGTAAATGTAGCATTTAACTTTATTTAGCCAAGGTCGGGCGTGCGGAGCGGTTGGATGGCTGATGCACCCGGCGCTCATTTACTAAAATCTAAAATACAAATGTTTTTCACTTCTAAAATGGACATTTTTCGAAAAAATGGCACTAAGGTTTTCGATCCGGCAATGCATCAGCTATCGAATTTGATAATGATAATATGCCCTTTTGCTAAGAAAAACTCAAAAAGGGGCCTTTTTGTCCCTAAAATGGAATTTTCGAAAAAATTGCACTAAGGTTTTTGATCCGGCAATATAACAGCTGTCGAATCCGATAGTAAGAATATTTTTTTTTGTAAAATAAATTGAAACAAGGGCCCTTTTGCCACTAAAATGACATTTTTCGAAAAAATGGCACCAAAGTTTTCGGCTTGAAAAAAAATCAGCTATCAGATCCGGTAATAAAAATATACAGTTATGCATAGGTTTTTTTTCACGGCACCATTTTTTAGCCAAAAGGGCACAATTGTGAACACATTTTTAGAAGCAGAATTCGAAGAGCATTCATATGAGAAAAAGGCACTTTCCGTGAACCGATGTGGCCCAGATTCTACTCAGCACCTACAAATCCCCCACCGAATATGTGTGCCAAATTTCATCTCGATACGTTCAGTAGTTTGAGCTGCAGCGTGATCACAGACATTTTTTCAAAAAACACTTCAATTGCTAAGAAAAAGGTTTAATTATGTTGTTTGTTAAATTGATGTGTTTGTAACTTGTCATTTTGTAATAAAACATTCAATTACAAATTATTACTAATGTATATTAAAATTATTTACATGGATTTTCCTTGATAAACAGGGTTTTGCATTAACTGTACTATGTACTCCTCAGCTTTGCAGCAGACTTGCTCAATTTCATAATTGTGTGAAACCAGTGACACCCATTTTGCCTCCAAATTCTTCAGCTCGTCCCCTCCCTTTGTCTGCAGTGACTTCCGCTGCCAATTCACCTCTTGCAATGCTTGCCTAAGGTCAGTGAGTTTCTTCGCAGCTCTTTTCTCCAAATCTGTCAACGTCTGAAGGTATCTTTGCCAAGCAGGGCAGCAGTACTCTAACATTAGCTGTAAATTTAATATCCTGACGGCTTGATGTTCCAGCTGAGCTTGAGAGTTATCCACGCACTCCAGCCAGGCTCCTACTTCATTTAATTTCCCGCTTGGAGGAGGTGGTAATTCGTATCTTTTCATGGATAGTGTCTCCATAGGTAGTCGGTTTTGTAATCGTTCAAATTCATTGTGCATCATCGGGGTTTCAAAGGATGAGATGTTGAGAGGGGGCAGCTGCTCGAGGTAATTTTTTGTGGGTCTGTAGCGCCGACATTCTTCTTCCACCATGGCAAAGGCCTGATAAAACAAGATCTAAAAGGACTCTGAAAACGCAGAGTCGGTACTTACGGCTTCTCTAACACCCGGTTCATCGTAACCTTGGTCAATGTACGGCAACGCGTCTACGACAACCTCCCCAGCCATGGCGTCAACGGGATAAAGGATAAAACAATCAAAATATCAGAAAAATATTCCTAATCAAATTCAATTTCGAAATTCAGCACCAACGCAACCCAAATGAGGTTAGGTTCTTAGGTTCCTGACCTTTCTTTTAATGCATGGAACGTCGGGAATACAGGTTCCTTCTTTTATGACAGACCATAAATGGAACGGCACCTCATAGCGAACCTATGAGGCGCCGTTTTGACGTAGATTCGCCATCTTTGTTGGCTAAGTTAAGGTTCTTAGTTCTTACCATGGCAATAAAGCTAAACAAAGCGAGAATTTCCTTGTGTAGATTCAATTATTGCAGCACAAGGTCGCAAAACGCAACACAGTAACTGCAAACAAAGAATTAGAAGAAAAATGCAGTTTTCTGGAATTTGCACATTGAAATCTCGCTCTGTTTGGCTTCAGTGGAAGGCGTTGACCATACACACCAAAGATGGCGGTTCCACGTCATCGCTAATATCGCGTTATTTCGTGACGTCATATTGAGGCAAAATTTGACTTTTGCAATTTTGCATTGCTTCTGGTAACGGGCTTTGTCAAATTTTGCCTCCACATTGTCTATCTCTTTTAATTGCAAACCCAATTAGTGAAAAATTTTTTTTTCAATTTTTCCCATAGATTAAACAACTCATGAATTTTAAACCAATCAAACGTCGGAATTTATAGACAGTCAACCAATCACCATGGTTTTGAACTGAAAAACACCACGAGTGAAAAGCAGGACGGTTTTCCTGCGATTATTTTATACATTAAGTATTGAACAAATCCAAAGCAGCATTTAGTATACCAGTAACCAATCAAATCCTGATTACAGTGATAATACTACAACGTCAACTTGACAGTACTTACTCAATAAGTACTTTAATTTATAAAATAATCTGTAAAATACGATTCGTAGTCTCTTGGTTGCCTTGTTGAGTCCTCATGTTTGCACTACTTGTCAAAAGGTAGATTTTTTTCGGGCAAGGAGGACTCGAGCAAGTTCTCGTCCTCTTTTTAGCCTAAAAATATCTACCATTTTGACTCGTAGTTGACAACCATTCGGACGTCAAAACCCGCGGCAATCAAGAGACTACTGCTCCTACTCCTGTATCTTCTTTGGTCCATTCTTCTACTTTAGTTACTGCAGGAGTTTATTTGCTTATTCGTTTTAATTTTTCTTTTGGTTCTTACTTATGTTATTTTGTATTGTTTGTTTCTGTTTTAACGATGTTTATTTCTGGTTTGGGTGCTAATTTTGAATTGTAAGACAGGAGAAAAACAATAAATAAAATAATTAGAAACCAGAGGCCTTACTAACTCCTTAGTGAACAACTTAATAGCATCCCCAAAAGGCTGTAAAACCCCAGTAAACCCCACCTTTACAGGACCCTTACGAACCTGAATATACCCTAAAACCTTCCGTTCAAACAAAGTTAGAAAAGCAACCCCAACAAGCACACAAATACCAATAATAAATAAAAATCAAAAAACAATATCACCTGTAATCCATACATATAAAGATTCTAAATCAATCGCACTAATCTGCCAAAGCAACAATTTAACTCAAAACCTAAAATATTATCCTAAAATCTGGTCCTTTCGTACTAAGAAATTAAATCAATTAAAAGATAGAAACAAATTAAATCAATTAAAAGATAGAAACCAACCTGGCTCACACCAGTCTAAACTCAGATCATGTAAAATTTTAAAGGTCGAACAGACCCAACATCCTAGACACTATCAACTATCAGATGGAAAAAAACGCTTAATTTTACTGGTAAATATTTTTTTTATAAAAATGCAAAAAGTATAACTTTTTTGACATAATTTGTGAAATCTTCTCTTTGATTTTCATACAATAGGCATCTTGCATCAATTTTGTTTTTGATGTTAAATTGAAGTTCGGGACATATCTAATCCTTCCATCAGATACTTTAAGTTCCAATATCTTGTCCGTGGAGCTCAAAAAAAATGAGAAAGTTGCATTTTCAAACTTCGCGCCAAAAAAAACCCCCAGCCATTCGAACTCAATTTTCTTACATGTGACAACGTCGCTGTCTAACCTAACCCGACGTCTTTCATTCATAAATCTTAAATATTTTATAGTACTCATCACCAGTACTCTTTGCCAGTAGGTACAAGATGCCAACCCAAGCAACTAATAACATTCTACTTACCGCCTTTTTCAACGTTAGAGGTTACTTTTGACCCCTCTTATTGTCAATTGCCAAGGTTGACTTTTCAAATTAATTATTAAACGTCACCCTCAAATAAACTATTCAGGCCTCCCACGTCAATTTTTCCTATTTTTTTTAGGAATTTAGGAGAATTTTAACCAAAATTTTAGGAGAATTTTAGGAGTTTTTACCGGATGATTCAGTTTGGTATTCTCCCCCTGTAACTTTTGATGAAATGCTGTACATTTCTTAGCGGATTCTTGTATGCATTTTTTTAGATTCAAATATGTAAAGAAAGTTTACACTTTCATTAGAAAAACTTCAAGAAAATAAATTTTTTAGAGTGGGTGCGACATTATAGTTAACCGAAAATTATTCAAGTTTTTCCAGTGCTAATTTTTATTTTATTTATTTTATATATTTTATTTATTTTATTTATTTTATTTATGTTATTTATTTTATTTATTTTACTTATTTTATTTAATTTATTTAAATTATTTATTTTATTAACAAAACTACCAAATAGTTTTATCAAAATTTTTTTTTTCGAAATTTCTATTATCTATCACGTCATTAAAAAGACGATTTATTTTAAAGCAGTCATTTAATAGAGTTTTGTCATAGAATTTACAAATAGGGTTTTATACCGTTTTATACATATTTTTCCAGCAAAGAATACGGCGGAAGATAGAAAACTTGGGAAAACGTTTTTACGTCGTAACACAGAATAAGTTGATGTACCTACTATTATAAAATGTTTTGTAATTTAAGTTAATTTTTTGGGAGAACACCCTAAAATGCCTATTTTTCTGTTGAAATAAAAAAGTTACAGGGGGCTGGGCGAATACCAAACTGAATCACTCCGGTATAGTTAGCGTCTTGACAATAGAAAAACATCTTTTTTTTAAGAGGTCTTTATAAAATAAAGTTTCGATACACTTAAACGCGGGTGTTGTGTGAGTAAAATATATATTACAGGGATAAATTTCCGCCCCAAATTTAGCATAAAATTCTTCAGACTTCCTTATTTTAGGAAATTTAGGATTTCGTTGTCATTTTTAGGAGAATTTTAGGAGGATCGAAGCATTTTAGGAATTTTAGGAATTTTAGGAGGTGTGGGAGGCCTGACTATTGTCAGATTGCATCGGCTGTACGATTTATGACGTCACAAGTCGTACAACGGCGTTTCTGAATTATTTATTTATTTACAACTAAGCAAACGTTTCTTAAATAAAATTGATGTTCGCGGACGATTCCTTGTATCTTTATTTATGCATTTACATTAAAATTGCCCGAAATTAAGAAATGTGCAAGATGCCTATTTGCAAACATTTATGACTATTTAAAAAACCTAACAAATTTTTTATAATTATTTTACAATTTAAATAATATTACAAGGTTTTATGACCCATCATATTAATAATAACTGCGTTATTTCTGATTGTCTGTTCATAATGAGATGAAGTTGGTTCAATGGTGAAATAAAAATCGACCTGTGTCGAGTGGACAAAATTTGGATTGCCCCTTTTCAGAGTGCCAGACTGTGTATAAAATGATTGAAATTAGGTAGTAATTCTTATTTCTTTCATATTTGTATGTGTACTTGTATTATGTATTTCTCTTTCTTGTTTTCCAATTAATTGACAGCTAAGTTGCTAAACTCCACTCAACTGTCAAAATTAATTAATAGAGACGTGTATTATTATTATTAATAACCTGATGTCTAAATCATTCCATTCGATTGTCTTGACACATACCGCAAGAGGGTACATTTTGAACAAAATGCAGCAAATTTTAAGACGTAAATGTGTAGGTATTCCAGTATAGTCTGTCAAGAAATAATTGAACAGCCATAAAGACAAACCTTTTAACTTAAGCCGACCGCCCGTTAAGGTTGACAATGCAGGGGAATTCCCTCCATAAATCTTTCTACACAGCCCAAGTGTTCAACTACGAGAGCGCTGTACAAGATTTTATGAGGGAATTCCCCTGCATTGGCAACCTCAACGGGCAGTCGACTTAAGTTAAAAGGTTTGTCTTTATGGCTGTTCAATTATTTCTTGAGAAACTTTACTGCGCAAATAAGCTGGCAAGAAGTTAAGTGGTCTATTTCATGGATGCTTCATTCAAACATAAAGGTAAAATTTTTTCTGGATTGAAGTGTTCGACCGGCGCCTACTCTCCCCTACATATCATTCCAGTTCATCTTTATAGGCGAATCTGGCGAATCGAGGGAAACTCGAATAATGCAAGAAAATCGTGATTAAAGATGTGCATCTATAATTTATTGACAATATTCATTTATGTACATTGTAGAAATGTATGTGATGTCTATACTGAACCGATTTAAGGCCTCTATTGGCTTTGGACATTCAATCATATATGTATAAAAGAGGAACAGTAAAATAAGTTATTTACAGCAACTGAGTAACAATTAAAACTAAACACACTTGTACTGTATAAACAAGAGACACCCACCATAATTTTTTAAAGATTGCAATTCGTCAGTCAGAGAGAAGGATAAAGCTATTTCACTGAAATTGCAAATAATAAAATATTCAGACTAGTACGGATTTATTGCAAAAAACGCGCGTTTTCTAATTAAAAGCAATTTACAAGTGGGTGTTAGAAACAAACGTACTAACAAAAAACACAACAGCAGGTAAAATCTAGTTTCCTTTTAAAACCTCTAAATACGGAATTAAAACAGACAAAAATGCCCAATAAGCGTGTATAAATATATATACAAGAATTCTCCGATGGCACCATTTGATTCCATTTCAAAACACATTTTAAAATGATAATGTCTCAATTTCGGGGACAATTCAAATAAACCGAAAAGACCAAAACAAACAGGCACTTTGGTCCAGTTACTTACAAAATACTCGTAAAAAAATCTAGTACTTTTAAACTGAGGAATAAATATAAAACATACAAGAATTGAGTTTTTGAATTTTGGAATGTCCTCTCCGGTCGGCATTAGTCAAACTCTAATTTACTTAAGGTACAATGTCTCATTATTATCGTCAGCTTGCGAGAACCAGTCTGCAATATCACCGCCTCTAAGCGAATGGTTTGTACATGAGCATCAGATTCAGTTCAAAGGAAATCGAAGAGATCTGCGAGACCTTCGGAGGCGTCCAGGCTGAAGTTGTATTCCGAATGCACCGCTGGAGGTTCCAGGTGTAAGAATGGCTCAACTGAGAAATACGGCTCCATATACCCTAGAAGATAATTCAATTATATTTCTTGCATTCCTTTAACAAAAATCAAGTTATTACGCACTCTACATATAAACAACTGGGAACATTAAATCTACACTAATTTACAGGTACCGGTGCGTTTTGCACACACGAGTGCGCGAATAGAGTATTATATTATGAAAACTTTCCAATCAACAGTTTGAATTTAAAAAAATTGGTCGTATTTTTTTGTTTTTGCGAAAACGTTGCAAAAGGCAAGAAAAACGATAGACAAATGAAAACCGTTCAAAACGCTCTAGAATTTGCATCTCCCTTACGTCACCTACCAACTCGGTCAAGAGTCAAGACCAATGAAATTGTAGAATTGAAAGTGTTCCGTTCGAATTGATGGCGTTGCCATGGCGACATCCAATCGGTTGAGTTTGCGAGTTGACGTAAGCATGATGTCGGATTGCCGATCTGTTTTCGCGCAACCTACAATTTTTTCAACTTTAACGACGTCGCTGGGCGTCATAACAAATGAAGTACTTTCCTTCCCACCCCTTTTTGTAAAACTTGTTGTCTCAGTATAATACTCCATTGCGCACTGCATTTTTTTTTCTCAAATCCGATCTTTCCATACAAAGTGTTTTGGCTATAATTAACAAAACTTAATGCTTTAAGGGCCGTTTGCACCAACGTTACTTACATATAAACAACTGGAAACATCAAATTTACAGGTACCGGTGCGTTTTGCACACACAACTGCGCGAATTGCGCAATGCATTTTTTGTCTCTAATCCTATCTTTCTCCTACAAAGTGATTAATTTTGGCGATAATTAACAAAATTTAAAGCTTGACGTTTTTCTAATATTAACATCTTACTGTTTCTATGGGGTGCATTTGAATTAGCTTCTTATTTTTGCTATAAAACACGCCATTCTATGAAAGAGCACGGCGCCCATGATGTGTTTTAAGGCTAATAAATCAAAAAATTTTGACATTTATCACTTGAATTAACAAGAAAATTCAAAAGAAACCTTAAAAGGTCGTGTCAATATAAACTGCTCAACAATTCAATAAGGGTTTTTAGTATAAGAAGGTCCTTTTCTAATCGTGACGTCGTCTAGCGCACTACGACGTAATTGGTGCTTGAGCTCCGGTGGTACATTTCCTATTTCGTGCTAACTTGCGTGTCTGTAATAATTTATCTCTCTTTAGGCGCTACCCCTGCAGGCGCACTATGCGCAGAAGCCACGCGCACATCTTCCGTCTCTTTATACTAAAAACCCTTGTTGGTCCACCCGGAAATTTGAGCCCAATTCAAAATGCCGTAACTCCTGAAGCAATTGATCGATTTGAATGAACCTTTTTTCCACGGATAGCCCATTTCATTGGCTGCGACATGACATGTTCCGCTTTTTATGCAGGTCCCCCTTATTTGATATACAAGGTGTCAGAGCCGGGTACTGCAAACTGGCGAAAGTTTAAACCACCCCCGATTCTGAAAGGAATTTTTCTAATTTTTTTTGCCTGGTTGAGAAGACGTCTCAAGTCCATACCTCCAGACGTTTTTTTTAAATTTGCTCCATCGCCTCTAATTTGGATGCAGGGCCAAAAAAACAGTTTTTTCACCGATGGTTAATAGCGCCTTTACTCGTACACAAATTTTAATTTCCTGGGGGTCCTTGTATCGCAAGAACTTCACTCTAAATTGTCATAAATTCAAAATTATCCTGATATAAAATATGTCACAGAAAAGGGGGCCCACTGAACTGAACCCCAAATTATTCTGCGTCTGAAATGATCTTTGTTTAAAGACGGACCAAAATTGAAACGATGCCGTCATAGAGCCATTCATCCTGAACATTTTAAGATGCTCTTCGTCTGAATTGGATCACATTTGGCGGTGCTGATACCATTACTTTGGCTGACGGGTTTCGGACAAAAAGCAGGCATTTCGCACATCTGTAATTTCGTGAAACCAAGGCGACAAAAACTTTGACAAAGCCTGAAGGATCGTTACCTTGTCAACGAGATATGGCTCTTTGTTTTAATTTTTGTCACCTTGGTTTCACGAATTTAGGGGGCGGTATTTTGTCTGAAAACAGTCAGTTGAAAAGTTGGTTGGAGCACCGGTGATTGTGATCCAATTCAGACGAAGAGCATCTTAAAATGTTCAGGACAAATGGCTCTATGAAAACATCGTTTCAAATGTAGTCCGTCTTTACTTAAAGATCACTTAGGAAGCAGAATAAAATTGGGTCCATTTTAACGGGCCCCCTTTTCTGGGACGCGTTGTTTTAGATTAATTTTGACCTCATGGTGTCCTAGAGTAAAGTTTTTACGATACAATCACCTCAAGAAATTAAAAATTGAGTAGAAGTCAAAGAGGCTATTAACTACCGGTGAAAAAACAGTTTTCTTGGGCCTACACCCTAATTAGAGATGGAGCAAATTTCAAAAAAACGTCTGGAGGTATGGACTTGAGTTTGAGACGTCTTCTCAACCAGGCAAAAAAAATTAGAAAAATTCCTTTCAGAATCGGGGGTGGTTTAAATTTTCGCCAGTTTGCAGTACCCGGCTCTGACACCTTGTATATCAAATAAGGGGGACCTGCATAAAAAGCGGAACATGTCATGTCGCAGCCAATGAAATGGGCTATCCGTGGAAAGAAGGTTCATTCAAATCGATCAACTGCTTGAGGAGTTACGGTATTTTGAATTCGACTCAAATTTTCGGGTGGACCAATTGAATTGTTGAGCAGTTTAGTTAGTATTAGAAAAAATCATGAAGACAACACGTGTTTTATATATCTCGGCCTACTATATTTTCGCTCCTAACGTCACTCACTATGGCCTCGATTTTTAAACTGCATATAATAGTTATTTGTTATTTTTTTCTGAAATCCTATTGATTTATTTATGAACAACAGAAGCAAGGAGTTATGTAACATCAGAAAAATAAACACCCCTGTAAATTATAAACGGATAAAAACATGAATCTCCAAATTGCCGCAATTTCTCAACGCATTGGATTAGGGTGGTGAAATTGAAAAAACAACTTTCTTTAGAGAATGTGGGGGTGGTAAAATAGGGGTTGGAGTTTAGGGGTCGAAACGTTCATGAAGCCCTGTAATTTGACACAAAGAAGCAACATCTGTGTGAAACTGAGATCTTACGCATTGCATCTTCGGGACAGAAGGAGTGAATTTTAGGACGTGGAAACTCGTATTTTCGCTGAATAATGTCGAGTTGCAATTAATACCATTTGATAGCTTTCCATTGATGGGACAAAAAAGGTATTAATCGTAATTCGTGAAAAACCATCCTTAAAGGTGCTACAACCCCTAACATGCGATATTGTATTGTATTGTGATCTTACAAGGGAGATGAAATTTAAGGGTTGAAAGTGGAAATTTCCTCAAGTAAATGGTGCTATAAAATTACGGGGATCGGTCAAAAAAGGTCTTATGAGTTTTCAACCAAAAACCAACCCCTCGGCTGCTATAACCTTTATTTTTTTCGGGATTTTTTCTCATTTTTTGGCAATTCAGTCATTTTCATGAATTTTTAACCCCTCCACAATTTTTCAACCCCTTTCACGATATGTGACCACTTAAAAAGCAAAATTTACGCAGTTCTCTTCTTTTTCGTATAATTTGCGCTAGTTCTACTTAACTTAGGCCCAAAGTTCTTCAAAATTTATATAAATGATTTAATATCCTCATTAAATGAGTTTTTCTTAACTGTATTTGCTGACGATACATCATCTATTATCACAGCAATAAACCAAGAAAATTTGAATATATTAGCAGATAAGTGTGTTAGTCAAATGGATGCTTGGTGCAAATGTAACGGTTTGTTACTAAATGTTGCAAAAACAAAAATAATAAACTTCTCTCCCGTCAGAAGTAGTATCGACACACCAGTCTACGTTAGCTTAAATTCTGTTGCAATTAGCGAAACAGACTCCACTAAGTTCCTTGGAATTTGCATTGACGGACATCTTTCATGGGGGACACATGTTGAAAGACTACTGAAAGGCCTAGCGAGCAAAAACTTTTGTATTATGCAATTAAGAAACTCTGTTGATTTTGAAACACTAAAAGTTTATTACTTCGGCTGTGTGCATTCAATACTAAAGTATGGTATTCTATGTTGGGGAAATTGCTCCATGATCCAAAAAGTCTTGGTAATGCAGAAGAGAATAGTAAGGACTATGTTGTCCCTGACTGTCACGACCTCCTGCAGGTCCTACTTTCAGCAGCATGGCATTTTAACCGTAATTAGTTTATATATTCTGGAGTGTGTACTCTGTGTGAGAGCAAATATTGCTGAGTTTGCAACATGTGGAGATATAAACAAATACACAACGCGCTCAATGCATAACATCTACCTACCACCTCACAAATTAAGCCAAGTCTTCAAGGGCCCAAAAATAACATCAATTAAGCTGTATAATCACTTGCCAGATGCCATTAAAAGTCCAGAAATCAGCCTCAGGCAGTTTAAGGCTAGCGTAAAAGATATTTTATTAAAAAATAGTTTTTATTATGTCACAGAATATCTAGGAAAAACTTTAACCTAGTGTAGGTCCTGCATTGTATAATATACTTGTTGTTCATGTGAATTATTATTGTAATTTTATCCTGTGTTGTTTAACATGTAGGTACTATTGTACTGTATTTTGACGTCCTTCAAATGTTATATCACACATCAAAAAGGCAAATAAATTATTATTATTATTATTATTAACTACAGTTACTTTTCTCCCCCATTGACTTTTCATTCCATCGTACAATTTTTTAACCCCCCGAGCGTCAGTTTTGTAAAATACGCACAATTTTGTGTTTTTTCGGAAATAAATTTTACTGTTAGCCTTTTTCAATTTTTCGATCCCCTTCGCAATATTTCAACCCCCCAAAAGTAAATTTGCATAATTGGCTGACTTTCGTGTTATTTTCTGTAATTCTACTTAACTACGACTAATTCTCATCCCTTTTGACTTTTTATCTCCCTTTACAAGTTTTAAACCCCCCAAGTATTATTTTGCAAAATTCGCGTCTTTCATTTTTCGTCGGTTATAAATAATTGAATTCGATTTGGATTCAGTTTGCCTTTTACAAACTCTTCAGTCCCCTTCGCAATAGGTATAAGTATTTCAACTCCCACAACAGTCTAATCTACATAATTGTCATTACGTCATTCCACGTTTTTCAGGGCCTTGTTTCCAGTGACCGTTTCCCAAATCGTTTTGATTGTCCTTTTATCAAGCATTCTCGTCACGTGCCCGAACCCACCTTAATTGATTTGTCACAATTTTAATACACTTATCAGTCTTATCACATTTAACCGTCTTCTGATTTCATCACCACGTATTTTCTCTTGCAATAAATGTCCGTAAAATAATTTCCACCTAAAATCTTGTATACCTACCTATAATTCTTCATTTAACAATAATACCCTTTTTGCCTATTAACTTCTTAACAACAATTACGTTATTAATATTAACGATAGGAAAGTATAATAAACTGTATAATAATTCAATTTTTTCCATGGCGTTTATTAATAACAAAATTGCCAAACTCTTTATCCATTTTTTTTCGAGGAATTTTTTTAATGAAAGTATAAAGTTTGTTTACCTACATACTTTAACGTAGAAAAAAAAATTACAATCTCCGAGAGGTTAAAAACTTTTTCATAGAAGCTGTAAAGTTTGCCACTCGGTTCAAAGCAAGAATTTTTGAAATCCACCCACTGCACTCGTTCAAAAGTTATATTGGGCCTAGAAATCCTTCAAGTTTAGGCTGTAACTTTTGAACGAATGGATGGATTTAAAAATTTCTTGCATTAGTTTACAGATAATTTCAAACCCTTTCAAAGGGCCCTAGACGGCGCTAGAGTTGAACAAATTTCAAAAATTGTTACAGCGTTAAATTGGCAATGAAATTAGCTTTCAAATGATGTATCACAAGTGGGTGGTGGCAATTTAAAATTTTGAAGTGAGGGTAGGTGGGGGTTAAGGCATGGCCGTCTCTAGTTCCAGGCCATGTCCTAACCATTTGGCAACGTGGCGAGAGGAGATTAACCGTCAATTTGACAAATTGTCTCTGATTGTCATTGATTGTCATTAAAGTGAAACTTTTGCGAAAAAAGATCAAAAATAGTGGAATCTTTACCAATTTCAAATGATTAACGTACTGAAAATGAATATTTTGAAGAAAGTATGTAAGATATGTGGTATTTAGTAAATTTATAGTGATAAATTTTGATTACAGACCCATTTAAATACTATGCGGCGTACAAGAGGGTTTTGCAGAAAAAGATTTCGCCGTGTTTGAATTAAACACACTGGAATTGAGCTTTTATCATTAGGAAGTTTAAAAAACCTGAAAACCACTTTGACTGGATGGATAAACCACATTTAAGATTCAAGACAAGACTTATTTCATCGTTGCACCGATGATGGTAAAAGGCAGGAATTGGACCATTTTCATTTGTAGCATTTTCTGTAAAGTTGACACAATATCGTACTCTGCCGCAATCAAACTGCTAAACGAAGATTATCAATTGAAATTGACACCTAATCATTATTATTTTGTGCAGTTGTAAAATCTATTCCTCAGTCCAACTTTATGTTGCTCATTAGTAGAACCGTAAGACTTTGCTAAACTCTAATAAGGCGCCCAAGCGTTCAAAAATAAAAATTTAACATTATATTGTCTTTATTTCTATACAAACTACGTATATTCTCAATAAACAAATAATTCTGCGTAAATGTCAAATTTCAATCACCTCTAAATTATAAAACGTGGAGAACTAGCACTACTAGCAGTTGCTTCAAAGGTAATTGTTTAAGGCCCATCAGATGCTTAGAAATCATGCAAGCTGCAATCTCGATTGAATTTGCTTTGTGTTGAAAAGGATTTTGAAAAATTTTTTTTTTCTGGGTCAAAAACTAAAGTGTCTCCACGTTATACGTCGGCACTAAAACATGGAGGACTCGCAGTTGCTTCCAAGGGAGTTGTTTGAGGCCCAGATGCTTAGAAATAACCCAAGCTGTAATCTCGATAAAATTTGAAAAGTCTTTCTCTGGACCTAGAAGCAGAATTTGTCATTTTAAACTTACTTACAGGGCACAACTTACAGGCTTTCTCAAAGTATTGAATTTCAATTCCTTAATCATTCAAAATTGATAAAAATACAATTATTTTTGGTAATTTTTGCAAATGTTTCACTTCAATGACAATATATGACAATTTGTCAAACTGACGCTAAATCTCCTCCGGCCGCGTTGCCAAATGGTTAAGGACATGGCCTGGAACTAGAGACGGCCATGGTTAAGGGGTGAGTTTTGTAATTTCGCCATGCATAAATTTAAGTGTCCCCCTCCAAATAAAAATCGACCTGTCCGAGCGAATTTTCATATTTTATTTGGTTTACGAAATATTTGGGGTGGCTCCTTTTCATTGGAACACCCTGTATATAGTTTTTCTCGAGGTTTTTCTCTTGAAATAAAAGTTACAGGGGGGCGGATATCAAACTGGATCACCAGGTACAGCAAAGTCAGTCCCCCTCTGTATCTCTGGAACCGCTTCAGCTATAATATGCCGTGGCTTTGAAACGTCAAAACATTGACATACAAGTCAAAAATTTGAAATGCACGTGTGTTCGGTCAAGTTAAGTTTAAGTGAACAATTCAGCATTTTATGCAAGATTGATTATATTTTGATTGATTTTTCGCAAGTTGAAGCCGTGAAACAGCAAATTCCATTTTAAATCAGTTTACAGTAAGGCAAATTTTTAATTCCAACGTTGGATTTTTTCAAACTTTCACATCATATGGAGAATTACGGTACGTCATTTACGATGCGTCATATGACCACCGCGCCGTTTCAAATTTTTGACTTGTATGTCACCACTTTGAACTTTCAAGGTCAAGATACATTATGCAAATGACAATCGGCATTAGTTGTTGTTTAATGGCCCATTCTAAATTTAACAACTAAAGCGGTTCCAGTGCTACAGCTGGGGGCCGGAATTTTGGCCGTCACTGTACATTAGGGTGTATCTTAAAAAACGAATTTTGGAATTTCGTTTTGGAATAGTCGCCAAAAGTTACCTTTTACTATAGATGAAAACCGCCCTTAGTGATCTTTAAAATCTATTCCGAGCCTACTACTGATAGAAAAACAATAAATTTTGCATTTAATAGTTATTTACGTAATTAGTTATGAAAAGTCCTATATTGTTCGACGAGCCGTAATCTTTGCCAAAACGAGCGATAGCGAGTTTTGCAAAATTATGCAAGTCAAACAATTTAGGCTTTTCATAACGTATTAAGTACAACCAGATAGCTCATAACCCTACTAAGATTTGTCTGCTGAAAACGCCGTCAGCATGCAGGCGGCAGCAGCATCGAACGCCGTCAGGCCCTTTCATTTTTCAGTGGACAGATGGCGCAGTTTTAATATTATTTTTCGGGATTTTCCAACCTACTTAAACTACTCTTCGATAGATGGACGATCAAAAGTCAGTGTTAACTGTCTAAATAGAAAGTGTCAAGTGGCTGTGTTCATCAATTTAAAAGACATTTAAATTTTAAATCCTGTTTTCCCACATCTACGATCGAGGAAAATTCGGAAATTTTCCGCAAACTTTGACGCCCGGAAACTTTCGAGATATTGGACAGAATCGCCGGAAAGCACCGCGTTGTAACTTGCAGCTGACCAGCAGCTGAAACGTCAGGCATAAATGTCAGGTTAGTCGGAAAGTCCGTCGGCGCTTTTTCTGTACCTACTTCTGGATTCGTTGCGTAGATTTTACAAAAAAATATCGATAAGAGCGTTTCCCTGGTGGATAGGAAGATAATTGCACAAACTGGATTATACAAAAAAGCATAGATGACCAAAAGAAAAGTGCGTCTGGGCAGTGGGACCGTCAAACCTCAACCGTCAACAAGATCGATTTAAAATCGCCCAAAACCCGAAGCCCGAAAGCATTCCTCCTCTGCTGGATGTTTTAGGTTGGTTCCTCGTGTTTTCCACCAAACCGCATGGAAAAAACTCCAATCGGATTGCAGTGGTCTCATCCGCTAAAAACGAAGTCGTCAAACACTTGGATTTCAGCAGCAAGCACAGAACAAATTATATTAATCGAGCATCAGAGTGAAACAAAGGGCCATGCGGATATGGAAGAAAATATTTAGATCAACAGGACTGCAGGTGCATCAAGCCGGGAAATTTCCCGAAATCTTATCTATGTAGTTCAAATTTCAAAGACAACTGAATGTTGTATTATAATATGTATTATGGAATAAAAACTTTCAACAAAATTCTTTGTTTGTAGTGACTAAGTGTTAAGATGTAAGTTGATTTTGAGCATACTTGGCAAATCAATTGCCGCCGTGCATTGAAGTAATCGGACACGGAAAAAAGGTCTTTATTAACAAAAGTTTTGTTCAAAAACTTGATTTCTGAAATTCTGAATCGTTCAAAACAACTACTGATAAAAGTAAAGACTGTAAATCTTCAATTTTATTTCCCATCTACCCGTTCTGTTATATGCTTTTACAAAATCACAAAAATTTTCTCAGAACGTTCTTTCCCCATCGATCTCTATACATACTTAACACTAGTAAAAGGTTTCATCATTACTTTATTACTTCTAAAATATGTATTTTGCTTATCCACTACATCAGTTGCATTAATTGTTTCCTGTGATCATTCTATGTAGCTTGTATTTTCGCGTGGGTCTCCTGGTCTATATGAGATTTCCCAGAAAGAATACCTTTTAGAATTGTTATGGATTTACTAAGAGCCTCTATCTGCCTCACACTCCAGCGTATAAGCCACTCCCAGGAGGAAAAGCACCCGGTACGAGAATAAAACCTTTTTCAATTGGTATTAATTCGAGAGTAAAGGCCTCCAAATCTGCCCCGTGGACCTTACACCACCTGTATCCAGTGTATAAGCCATTCCTAGGAGGAAAAGCACCTGGGGCAAGAAGAAAACCTTTAAGAATTTGTTATGAATATTCTACACTAACAGCCTCCATCTGTAGCACAGTGAATCATGCGTACCTGGTACAAAAGAAACTTTTACAACTGTCATGGATTCAAGACTAAGGGCCTCCATCTGTTGCATAGTGTTACTTACGCCTCTTGTATCTAATATATAAACCATTCCCAGGAGGAAAAGCACCTGGTACAAGAATAAAACCTTTTATGAATTGCACTCCAAAGGCCTCCATCTGTTGCACAGTGTACCTTGCGCCACTTGAATCTAATGTGTAGGTCATTACCAGGAGGAAAAGCACCTGGTACAAAAGAAACTTTTACAACTGTCATGGATTCAAGACAAAGGGCCTCCATCTGTTGCATAGTGTTACTTACGCCTCTTGTATCTAATATATAAACCATTCCCAGGAGGAAAAGCACCTGGTACAAGAATAAAACCTTTTATGAATTGCACACCAAAGGCCTCCATCTGTTGCACAGTGTTGCGCCACTTGAATCTAATGTGTAGGTCATTACCAGGAACAAAAGCACCTGGTGCAAGAAAACCTTTTAAAACTGTCATGGATTCATGACTAAGGGCCTCCATCTGTTGCATAGCGTACCTTACACCTCTTGCATCCAAGGCATAAGCCATTCCCAGGAGGAAAAGCACCTGGTGCAGAAAGAAAACCTTTAAGAATGGTCATGGATTCTAGAGTAAAGGCCTCCATCTGTTGCACAGGGGACCTTATGCCACATGGATTCAACGTATAAGCCATCCTCGACAGTAAAAGCACGCACCTTATACTTACAATGCAGACTTGCTTGAATTATCTAGACTAAGACATGGATCAGGTCGGGTTACGCCACCTAGATCTATGATATAAGCAATTCTCAGAGAAAAAGGAAACTGGTGCAAGTGGAAAACCTTCCAGAATCATGGAGGACTTTTGATTAAGGCATGGATCAGGCTATGCCACCTAGATCCAAGGTACATCAGCAATGGTCAAGAGGAAAAGCACCTGGTGTTGTATCAAAAAACTGTAGCTTCAAGCAGATGGTCTACACTTGTTGTACGGAGTGAGTTGCGGCACATAAATCGTAGGTGTAAGCCGTTCGCAGACGTAAAAGAGTTTCTGGTAATAAGACGATCTCAGGATACTCAGAATGTTACTGTCGATCAGGTTAAGACTCATAGATTTTAAGTATTAAGCAATAACCCGGATAAAAAACACCTGGTGCTGGTGGAAAACCGGGAACTTCAAGCAGATGGTGTCCGTCTGTTGCACGGAGTGGGCGTCGCCATCGGCACTTAGATCCTAGGTATAAACCGCTCTCAGGACGAAAAGCACCCCCATGTAAGAAGAAGACTTCAGTCTGAGACACGAAGGCGAGGTCTTCTTTTTACGTGGTGCAATTTTCGTCCGGCGACCTCAGGTAACTCAAAATATTATTACTACACTTATCACTGCATTCGTCTCAGTCTTTTCATTCCGAGGTACTACAGAAAAGAATGTATCGCGGGAGGCCGCATGGGATGAAATAAGAAAAATTATTTCATTTTAAATTATAATTCAATCCTGCAAGACCTGCCAAATGTGTCCTGCATGATTTGGCAACAGAGGTATAAACTATCGCCCATCTGGCGGTTGATAGGAAAAATAAGTTAGAGCCGCAGCCTGTAAATATTGGTTTTGTACTTTGCTAATTATTCGGAAATTTAGGACAGAGGCGCCATCTCTTGCAAGTTTTCGAATTAAAATCTGTGCCGACAAGTTCTCCTATTGTTTCGAGCTATCTGACATTTTACCTAATTGCGTAAAATCCAACTTTTCAAAACGCAATTAGATAAAAAAATTATTCCTTGTAAACTTGGTATTTCAAAATAGCCAATATTTGAGGGGCGGTACAGGACTGAAAATGTTGAACTATCGCAAAACCTTAAATAGAGTTTCTTCTTAGAATAGTAAAAGATAAGTTTTGGCGAATATCCCATAATTCGTTATTCTCGGTGCACCCTACTGTACAGTTAATAGAAAAACACCACAAAGGTAATGGAACACACAAAACATAATGACACATCGAATAAGGTTAATATTATGTAAAAAAGCAAAATGCAGAAAGCGTCTAGAAACGTTGAGCTGAATCCCATGGTGCTACGCAAAACAGCAGCCCGCATGAAATTCAGTACGACGTAACAGGCAGTAGCGACGTTATTATACAGTTACAGTAGCACGTAGCAAGTGTTAGAAGCAAGCTGTGAACGCATAGCTAGAACTCTGCCTGTGATGTGACATCAACACACACAGGTCACAGTCAGAATCCCAGAATGCACTCACAAAGCCGTTAGGTGGTTAGCTCGAATGGTGACACACCACTTAATGTTAGTGAAGGGTGCGTACCTTGAAGTATGTACATTTGGTTAGTTGGAAACATCCCTTAAAATGGGGGGTAAGCGGAAGACGGTAAAATTTACTCCTGTGACATTTTGTTCGGTTGCATTGCGAGATTATTTAACAAAGCTTTCAACCTGTGCATTGAAGCGAATTGCGACTTCAATTCTTACCGTGTTAAAACGAGCTTTCCTATGTTACCTATTAGTTATGTTAGTTTATTAACCCCAGGAGATCTGATTAATTTCATTGCGAACTTTCTGTTTATGTTTTTGTTATAATTACACTAGACTATGTTTACAGTACCATTACAGCTCCTCGTTCACTTTTGAATAAGTTCGAATTTTAAGGCGGCAACAAATTTTAATGGTACGAATTGCTGTTGAACATGCCCTAGCCGCACAACAATCACTCACTAAACGTATCAGAAAAAATGGAGTTAATTAGACTAATGCAGGGAACACGGTGGAAATGGAAAAGAAAAAATGCAGCAGAGAAGCGGCTGGAACCTTCCCATCGCGTGGATCTTTGTATTCTGTGTAGATAGTAGTCAATTCAACAGAATTTTTTTAATCCTTGACTAATTTCGCAATTTTCTGACAAATTCCTACGTCACCTCGGACATCACCCATCACGTTTGACAATATGTTCCTTTTAAGGTTAATGTTTTGCCACCTTTTTGACAATAACTGCCACTTTATGTCATCCACTGTCAGCCCACTCCCTTTTAATGAGAAAGAATTTTTTCTCTATTTTCCACTGAAATGGCAGAAACTATGGACACATTTTTAGAACCAGAATTTGATCGCCTTTCTAATGGCGACATAAAAAAGGAGGCCTTGTATTTAAAATTCTAAGTTGATATGCTTAAATGACACTTTCTTTGGACGAATTGCTTCCAAAAGCCCTTCAGGTCTTCAACGGGTCACCCAATCTTTATGTACCAAATTTCAGCCAAATCGATTCATTAATTTGGGCTATAATGTATTTTTAGTGTTATTATAAAATTTCGATTTTTTGAGCCAAACAGCACTAAATGCGAATTAATTTTGTCTTATTTAAAACCAGAATTTGAAGACCTTTCTGATGGTGACATTAAATCTTTCAAAAACTTGTTTTTAATGGTTAAACGAGAGAACAATTTTAAATTTGGAAATTGGTGTGCCAAAACGGCACTTTTCGTGGGCCGATTGAATCCAAAATTTGTTCAGCTCTTCGACGTGTAATACAATCCCCATGTGCAAAATTTCAGACAAATCGGTTGAGGGGCTTGGGCTGTACCGCGATTTTAAAGTCCGATAAAAATCAATTTTTTTTTAATTTTTGGTCAAAAGGGCACTAAGAATGAATACATTTTTATACGCAGAATTTGAAGGTCTTTCTTATGGTGACGTGAAAATGGGGGTTTGCATTTAAAATTTAAAAGTTGATGTGCCAAAATCGCATTTCCGGTTGCACGATTGGCTCCAGATCTAAGTTAGGTTACGAGATGCCTATGTACCAAATTTCAGCCAAATCGCTCCAGTAGTTTGGGCTGTAGAGCGTTTACAAACACACGTACGTACGTACATACAGACAGATTTTAAAAACTACTTTTCTGGGTTCCTGAGACCTCAAAACGTATAGATCCGGTCTTATCTCGATTTCGAAAATTTTAGTGATTGCAGTAACCTCCCATTTTTTTAAAATTTTGATGGGGTTGGGGAGGCTAAAAGAAAGAAATAATTTTCGGCTAACCTAATTCCTTTTCTAGCCTTTGTAAAGGTTGCCAACTTTCGAAATTCGAAAATGAATATAAAGAACAAAATTCAGTTTTAAATGTTTAAAAAATGGTCACTGAAACCGCCCCACTTGGTGAAATAATCATTATCAGAGAATTATGGTTTCCAAAAATTTCAATCCGAGGTCTGAATTTTTTTGCAACATTTTATAAGTCTACATTTAAATTCGAATTGTCCGTTTTTCAAATTTCTCGCGAATACGATCTAGAGTCGATATGCAGCAGCAAAATTGTATACAGGGTGGTTCATTTTTCGCTGCTCATCATTGGCATCTCCTAAACAGTAAGAGATACCGAGATACCGAGACTGCAAGCGTTCTGGGACAGCCTGTATAGCCACGGGCGGTTAACAACAATGGACTATATCGATATTCTCAGTAGCTCGAGCTTTTTTACGATTTTTTTACCAAAAGGGCACTATGGGTCGCGAGAAGATTGGTGTTGAACATTTAAAATTTTGAAGTTGATGTGCCAAAAGGGCAGTTCCGGGGAAAAAGAATAAAAATGGGGTGATAGGTAATATATAAACTCAGATCGCTGAATATTAGTCCTGCACCTGCGTCCCAGTATTCCAAGAAGGCAACCATTCTACAATTTCTTAGAAGCACCTCATTCAAAGCAGTATGCTCCGCCCTCTGGAAACTAGATTCACACACCCACCCCGTTCAAAATTCAGATTTCTCGGTTGTTTGACATTGCAGAGAAAAAATAAAAGGTGTTCTCAATTCCTCAATTTACTTATAAATGGATCTCAGACGATTTTATTACAAAAAGCAGAGAAGCGGCTGGAACCTCCCCAACGCATGGGTCTTTGATTTCCGTGACTTGTGTTTAAGATTTTAAAGTTGATATGCCTAAATGGCACTTCCCGGGGACCAATTGCTCCCAAAAGCCTTTCAGCTCTTCAATGGGTTACCTAACCTCCATGTACCAAATTTCGGACAAATCGATCCAGTAGTTTGGGCTATAACTTGGCTTCAGTGTTATTACAAAATTTCGATTTTTCTACCCAAAGGGTACTAAATGCGAATAAATTTTATCTCATTTAAAACCAGAATTTGAAGACCTTTCTGATGATAACAATAAATCTTTCAAAAAGTTGTTTTTGATGGGTGAATGAGAGAATAATTTTAAGTTTCGAAATTGGTGTGCCAAAACGGCACTTTCCGTGGGCCGATTGAATCCAAAATTTGTTCAACTCTTCGACGTGTAATACAATCCCCATGTGCAAAATTTCAGACCAATCGGTTGAGGGGCTTGGGCTGTACCGGGATTTTAAAGTCCGAAAAAAATCAATTTTTTTTTAATTTTTGGTCAAAAGGGCACTAAGAATGAATACATTTTTAGACGCAGAATTTGAAGGTCTTTCTTATGGTGACGTGAAAAATGGGGGTTTACATTTAAAATTTAAAAGTTGATGTGCCAAAATGGCACTTCTGGTTGCACGATTGGCTCCAAAAGCTTTTCAGATCTAAGTTGGGTTATCACATGCACACGTACCAAATTTCAGCCAAATCGGTCGAGTAGTTTGGGCTGTGGCGTGTTTACGAACGTACGAACGTACGTACGTACGAACGTACGTACATACATACAGACACATTTTAAAAACCACTTTTTTGGGTTCCTGAGACCTCAAAACGTATAGATCCGGTCTTATCTCGAATTCGAAAATTTTAGTGATTGCAGTAACCTCCCTTTTTTTTAAATGGTGAAGTGGAGTGGGGAGGTTAAAAAAATATTACGATTCTGCCAGTTTTTCAATATTTTTTTACGTTTTTTGGAAGTGGAGTGGGAAAACCAAAAAATAGTCCTGAGATCCCAAAGACGTGATCAGTTTGCACATGTGGTTAAAATATGAAAAGAGTAGCTTTATAAATAACGGTACAATTTGGTAAAGAAATCCTTATGAAGAAAATATACCCGAGTAGACTTGGCAACGTGTTCTAACTACTGGAGTTAATAAACTGATGTGATAATTCTGCAAAAAATAAAAAACTCCACTCTCTTCTCGGGGTATGATCAAGAATGAAAAATGGTTTGACGTTAGGTTAGTTCGAGGAGCGCTGAATACTGATATTTTGCTTGTAGTGTGGTTGTAAATTGGTGTGAAGCGTCGTGGCACTGTGCAGTTTAGCTTGTCTTTGTTTTTTTTCAATAATATGTTAAGATTCCTAGGAATACGAGGATACAAGAACTTTCTAAGGTTCATAAAAGAATTAAAATTTTTAAACGCTCTTGATGGGAAGCTATTTAGGGCCAATGGGCGTCAATATTCAATTTAGTAACTTTGTTGTCAATTATGTTGCATGCAGTAACACTTGCGGCTAACTTTAGTTCGGAGAAATTTAGGAATTTAATCCTCATTATACTGTAAACACCTTACCCCAGATTTATAACTACGCTAGTTATAATAACTACCGGGGTTAATGGTACTGTAAACGTAGTGACTAGTTTTGTCTTATAATTCTTGAGAAAATAAATGTATTATTATTTTTTGAATATACGTCCCGAAATTAGTGGTCAAAACTGTAACAGTAGATTCTTCTGTGAGAAACGAGGTGAGAAATATGAAAAAAAGTCCCTATAAACCTACGTCAAAAAATTACTCCTAAGGGAGCTAAGGAAGGCCCCTTAAAGGGGCCACTTTGAAAGTGTTATTTTTTTCTAAATATCTTCAAAGGATCGAAAAATGTTTCCTAATGGAGCTATGGTGGTTCAAATGGAGTCTTGGAAAGCATGTTGTTTGAACGACTCTAGCTCCCTTAGGAAGCATTTTTCGACCGATACCCATAAAAACTTTTCTTTCTAGAATGAAATAAGGAACCGTCCCATGAACTTGCTTACGATATTTTGATGTCTTCAGTCACAAATTTTGGAGCCCTGAACCAATGAAAACCCATTTTTTTCAAAAAGGGTGCATTCTATCGATGTCATACAAGAGTACCATTTGTACTTAAAAAACTAAAATTTGAGAAAAAACTACTTACAAAAATGTTTGAGTTTTAGTCCTAAGCCCCTCTTGTACGAGACGCTTATGATTAAAATTTTAAAATTTTCTCCACAGTAGTAAATTCAGCATCAAAAATTACAGATACCAAATTTCACGTTGCTATCTTTAACCTTTTTGAAGATATTTAGAAAAAATTGGCAGTCTCGGAGACGGTAGAAACTCCTACCTTTTCACAGAATTTGTAAGTGTAATATTATATTTAACTTTATTTAACCAAGTTCGGGCGTGCGGGCGGTTGTCGATGGCTGATGCGACCGGCGCTCATTTACTAAAACCTAAAATACAAATGTTTTTCAAACCTACAATTACATTTTTTGAAAAAATGGCACTAAGGTTTTCGATCCGGCAATGCAACACTTATCGAATTCGATAATGATCATATGCCCTTTTGTTAAGAAAAATTCAAAAAGGGGCCTTTTTGTCCCTAAAATGGAAATTTTCTAAAAGATTGAAGTAAGGCTTTTGATCCGGCAATACAACATTTTTCGAAAAAATGGCACTAAGGTTTTCGGCTCGAAAAACATCAGCTATCAAATCCGCTAATAAAAATATACAGTTATGCATAGGTTTTTTTTCACGGCACCATTTTTTGGCCAAAAGGGCATAAGTGTGAATACATTTTTAGAAGCAGAATTCGAAGAGCATTCATATGGTAACGCGAAAAATGCGGGTTTGCTTTTACATTTTTAAAGGCACTGAATATGTGTGCGAAATTTTATCTCGATACGTTGAGTAGTTTGAGCTGCAGCGAGATCACAGACAGACAGTCACACAGACAGACATTTTTTCAAAAACCACTTTTTTGGGTTGCCAGGACCCTGAAACGTAAAGATTTCATGTTTTTGGCGATTCGATTTTTTTGAATTTTCCGATCGATTCCAGTAACTGCTTCGCGCTGCGTAGAAGTTAAAAAAAATGGCACTCTCGGAGACGGTACAAACTACTTTTTCACAGAATTTGAAATAGCAATAAATTAACTTGTGTCGATATTTTTCACCCCTAAAATGACATTTTTTGAAAAAATGGCATTATGGTTTTTAACAATAATATGCCCTTTTGCTAAGAAAAATTCAAAAAGGGGCAGTTTTGCCCCTAAAATGTTAATTTTCGAAAAAATGTCACTAAGGTTTTTGATCCATGAATACAATAGCCATCAAATCTTGTAGTAAGAAAATACAATTTTGCTAAGAGAAATTAAAAATAGAGCCTTTTTGCCACTAAAATGGAATTTTCCGAAAAAATGGGACTAAGGTTTTCGACTTGAAAAAAAAATCAGCTATCCCGTCCGGTAATAAAAATATACAGTTATACATAGGTTTTTTCACGGCACCGATTTTTGGCCAAAAGGGCACCAAATGTGAATACATTTTTGGAAGCATATTTTCATATGGTAATGCACTAATGCATGAACCGTTGTGATCCAAATTCTAATCAGCACCTACAAATTGCCCACAGAATATGTGTGCCAAATTTCATCTCGATACGTTCAGTAGTTTGATCTGCAGCGTGATCACAGACAGACAGACAGACAGACATTTTCAAAAACCACTTTTTCGGATTCCCAGGACCCCGAAACGTAAAGATTTGATGTTTTTGGCGATTCGATTTTTCGATCGATTTTATTAACTTGCTTCGCTAAGCGTAGAAGTTAAAAACACTTTCAAAGTGGCCCTTTTAAGAGGCCTTAGCCTTAGCTCCCTTAGGACTTTTTTCATATTTTTCACAGAAGAATCTACTGGTAAAGTGTTGAACCCTAATTTCGGGACACCCTGTATTACTAGCGCCTAGGAAATCCGTTAGACTCGATCGATGCACTTTTTAAAGCTAAAACCCAAATACCACAAACCTGTTTGCGTGTTTCCTGCATGTGAAGACGGGTAAAGTCCTATCATTGGGCCCAACACCTCATTGTCATTAACTAGGGGCGCTGTCCCCAACTTGGAATACTGTGCACTAGAACCCAAACACGTCTGGTAACCATCCATTAAAGCCCTGTAAGGGGAAACTCGTAAGGGGTCCTCGCTGCTCGAATTCTGCGAACTCGTTGCGTTGTATGCGAATGATCTGTTTTGTACTGATAGGGGTGAACGAGGAGCGAAGTTATGCGAAGAAGTCCCTGGTTCCTTAGGCAGGTCTTTCGAGAATGATAGGTTTCTGCACACCTGCAACACAATTAAATCTGTAGTTCAAGAAACACACGAACTTCCGGTTAAAATTAATGATAAGGAAAAACGGAAACCAAAAAAGTTGAACAGGTAAAATAAAATAAAACCATAACGTAACAAATGGAACACAAAGGTTCAGTTTAATTTGATGTATTTGAAAACTGCTGACTCGATCGAAATTCTAGAATTTAGTATTGCTTGGAATAATTCAATAGTTAAGTCCGGTAAATACAATTTTTTAGGCGCTCGACCCCTTTCCGGTCAATTTTAGGACGGGAAAGTGAAAATAGTTATTTACGTATAGTCGTATAGAGTATGGAAAGACACTTTACATGAGAGTTACATATTAAATTTTTTAGGTGCTCGCAACATATTTTCTGTGTGAAATTAAATATTTTAATTCAAGTTATACAGGGTGGTCGTTTTATCTTGAGACTGGCAAATATCTCGGAAAGGAAGCATTTTAGAAAAAAAATGGTTTGTATAGGTTTTATGACTTCGAGGGGGAAAATAGATGGCATCGACGCCATTTTGATTCAAGGTCATTTTCACGGTCAAATGAAAGTCAACTTAATGTTTTTAAATGGAAACCTACATTTTTTATTACAGATTCTTATTCCCCGTAAAAAGCAAACAACTCTCATCTAAACTATTTTTGGATCCGATGGATAGTTTGTCAGATATTTAAATGAAAATTTTAATCTTCTTCGAAATTCATTGCCTTCCCTAGCAACAGCGGCATGGCAAAAACAAAATCTACAACAATTTTTGTGGTTTATTTATCTAGAATTAATCGTTGCTAAGTTACAACGGTTGTTCATTTGTTTTGTCTTGCCGCTGTTACTAGGGAATGTCTAGGGATTTCGAAAAAGGTTAAAATTTACATCCATCGGATCCAAAAATAGTTTAGATGAGAGTTGTTTGTTCTTTTATGGGGAATAAGAATCTGTAATAAAAAATATTAGACCAGTCAAATAGGGACCGGAGGTTACAATAAATGTTGGAAAGCGGGAGATGGATCTTAAACCCTTTAGTAGGCTTCCATTAAAAAAAATCAAGTTGACCTTCATTTGACCTTGAATCAAAACGGCGATGATGCCATCTATTTTCCCCCTCGAAGTCACAAAACTTTTATGCAAGACATTTTTTTCTAAAATGCTTCCTGCACCCTGTATAAACTGAAAAATGTGAGGAGCCTACTAAAAATTAACACGGTAACTAAATCCATAATATTCCGGTGAAATTTCACTTTCCAGAATATTTCAGTGAAATTTCACTTTCCCGGACTGCGACATTCCCGGACTAGTCCGGGAAAGTTGACTTTCCGGTCCTTAAATTGAGCGCATAAAAATTAATTTTTCCGGACAATTTTAGGAATGGTAACTCAAATTTCCCGGACTAGTAAAATTTCACCGGAAAATCGCACGATGCTAATCATTAGCCAATAGAAAAATTGATTTCTGTGTGTTTACCATGGCAACTCAAGGATTTCCTGGAAATTTTTGGTACCTACCTAGACCAACCTAAACGAAATTAATAAGTGGAAATTTCTATGTCAAATTAAATGCCAAAAATCATTTCTATTCAATTTCTGTGGCTGTAGGTATCGTTGCTATTTTCTTACCGAATCTGCATTCGAGCATTAATTCATTTCCTGGAAATTTTAGTCGTGCATCCCAACAACGTAATCGGGCCCTCGTGTTCCACTCGGGCCGATTAATACGTTGTTGGAATGCACATTATTTGACATTGTCAAATTTGAATTCTAAAATTTATATTACGCTTGTCAGATTTATAGAACGAGTTCCGACTGTGGCATTTTTGCGAGGTGTTGACAACTGGGTAAAACATTTCTAATAAATTCCCAAAATTTCTAAACATTTCCAAAATTTTCTCATGCTTGTACACCAAAATTTCCAAGTTGTCAATTCCTCGAAATTTTGAAAAAATACAGGTCAGACCACCGAATCTTGAATATTTGAGAATTGTAGGTAGTAACAATAATAAAACAGAAAAAAAATTGGCAGTCTCGGAGACGGTAGAAACTTCTACTTTTTCACAGAATTTGTAAATGTAGCAATTAACTTTAACCAATTCAGAATTTATGAGTCGAACGCGTCGGCTGGGTGAACCTTGGGCCGGCTGTCGATCGCTGATGCTGTGTTGCGCATTGTGACCGGCATTCATTTACTAAAATTTAAAATACAAATGTTATTCACCCCTAAAATGACATTTTTAGAAAAAATTGCACTAAGGTTTTCGATTTGGCAATGCAACATCGATAATAATATATGCCCTCTTCCTAAGAAAAATTTAAAAACGGGAACTTTGCCCCTAAAATGTCAATCTTCGAAAAAATGTCGAATCCAATAGTAAGAAAATGTTTTTTGCAAAAGAAAAATTCAAAAAAGGGCGCTTTTGCCACTAAATTTTTCGAAAAAATGGCACCAAGGTATTCGGCTTGAAAAAAAAAATTGGGCGTGAAAATAGGGGTTTGCTGGGGGGCATTTCACACCCCAAAAATTTGTACACCACTGCCGAATTTTCAGGGCACTGCCGTAAATTTGTACACCACTGCCAACTGTGAAGTCCCCCGACTGTCGAATTTGCTCAATTTTTGCAACCACTGCCTAACATTTCCCACTAACACTGCCGAAAATTTGTACACCACTGCCGACTGTGAAATCCCCCCCAGGGTTTGCATTTAAATTTTTAAAGCTGATATACCAAAATGGCACTTACTGTGGACCGATTTGGCCCAAAACCTTATCAGCTCTTCCGAACTCCGATCGGTTCAGTAGTTTGAGCTGTGGCATGTTTACAGAAACACAGATATTTTTTCAAAAAACACTTTTTTGGGTAACGTAAAGGTTTGATGTCTTTGGCGATTCGATTTTTCTAAACTTTTCGATCGATTCCAGTAACTGCTCCACGGAGCGTAGAAGTTAAAATGAACGATTAACATAAATTTGAAATTGAAATTTGACACTTTTCGAAAATCAGGGCAGGGCAGGGCAGGTTGAACGGGCCGGAGAATTATAATAGAAGTAGCTAAATTCCCCGGCGTTGCTCGGGGTGTTTCAAGTTGAATAACAAAAATTCATTTATTTTATTTTACTTGTTTGGAGAAATGGGGTTTTTCAATAATTATTATTTACCTAAGTATCTACATCAGGAACCTGAACTCAAAGAATAACCATGATCCTATCATTCGACCTTCATTTTTGTTGTTTATTGACACCGATAAGAATTTTGACGTAAATGAAAGCCCGTCTGACACCACAACACAAAAAAAACTCCTCATCATGACTCACGCTGCTCCCGTGTCCGCTTATATTTACGTTATATAAAGAAAATAGATGCGTTTTTAGGGCCTCACAACAAGAGAAAATGAGCCCTCTCGCACTTCTATTGCGAACGCTTGCAGATGGATTAAAATCGTATGAGCGAAACAGGGGTTGCTGAGTGGGTAACAAGCTTAAAACACGTCACATTGTAAACCTCGTTTCGCTAAATTGGCCCTGATAGGAATAAATAGAAGCTTTGTTTTCGCACCTAAGACGAAAATAACAAATTTGAAAAATGAGGAGACGTTGAAAGGGGCAACCGGTGCTGGTTCGTTTTTCTGCTACACGTGCGGACGTTGAAAATAAACGCAGTTGAGAACATGCGTTAACGAGCAGCAAACCTTACCTGATCTTTTGAGACCTGAATGGAAGTCGAAAATAAAGGATTTGAAAAATTAAAAAAATTGGCCCCCCTTTGCTGTAGAAATAATGTGAACGCAGCTTGTTACGCACCTACGACTGCAATGGTCACCTCCTTGGTCCGTATGAGTCATTTTAAAGGACTGCTTTAGGCGAGGGGCTATCCACTCGCTGAAGTTTTGTACACCATTGCCGAATTAGTATATAATTGCCGCATTTCCAAACAATTAATTGCCCACGATTCTTCAATTTCGCAAGGCATTTCCGCATTTCTTTGTCAGTTTTAGATATTTTAGGTTACTTATACAATTACCTACCCTTCTACCTCGGCTTCTATCCATAGTGCCTATACTATTAGTGTACCCAGTAGCAGTTACGTATATTTACGAAAATTTACGAAAAACGCGACAAGAACGAAAAATTGATATATCTGGTGTACCAAAAAAACCGGGACAAAATATTTTTGGGAATAAGTCAGCCATTTCTTAACAGATTTGGATGAACGTGGTCTTAAATTAGAGTTAAGGAATCAGTTAAAGAATTCAGACTGTCGTAGTATTCCTGTTAATAGTTGTTTTTAAGGCTTATTTTAAGTGCGTGGGGATTGGTGAAAAAACAACCAATCGTTATGAGACTCAGAAATGCTTGAAGATCGTTCTTTTGTCTTCAAAAATCTGTTTTCAGAAGTTGATTTGGTTTAAGCATTAATTTTAAGTGATTTTTTGAAAAAATGTGTTTTCCCGTATTTTCACGCCTTTATGATATGACTAAAGTAACAGTGATGCAAAAAGAGCTTAATTTTCGGTAATAGCTCTCCAATTTGTCCCTCATTGGCAGTCACTTATGTTTTCATCAAACTCGGTAATTTATAATTAAAAATTATGCTGTTTGTGCGTCACTAACTTTACGCATCAGTTATTAGGGCGTACAAAGATATATGTATGCGTAAACGAAATCGACTTTTAAAAAACAAATTTTGCAGAAAAAAGAACGATCTTCAAGGCCAATTGAATCACATAATGATTGGTTCTTGTCTGACCAATCCCCAAACACCTAAAAAAGCCTTAAAAATAAGTATCAATAGGGTCACTACGGCAGCGCCATCTGTCACAGTTTCTTGCACGGTTCGAAAGCTTGGTTCCTAGCTTTCATTTAAGACGAAGTTCATCCAAATCGATTGAGAAATGGCTGACTTATTCCTAAAATGTATTGTCCGGTTTTTTTTGGAACACCCGATAGTTATCCTATAAATTTCTTTCATTCCTTATTTTTCTGCATTGGACATTTCCACGTCTTTTCCGGAGCGTTCCTATTTTCATATATTTCCAAAGCATTCCCAAAATTGCCGGTCATTTGCGAAATTGTCGTACACTTCCGAAACATTTCTAAAACTTCGCAGCATTCACAAAATTGCCGGTGATTTCCGAAGCATTCCCAAAATTGCCGGTCATTTCCGAAGTATTATCGAAATTGCCGTACATTTCCGAAACATTCCTGAAATTCCCGAGCATTTCCGAAGCATTAACATAATTGCTATGCATTTCTTGGACATTGTTCGCAAATTCCATTCTTTCTACATTTCCGCACATTTCCTTGGCATATGCATCTATTCCCGAGCGAAGGGATGTAAGTATTGCCACATTGCCGTACTTAATTGCCGTGAAATGCCTAAAATTTCTGTACATTCCTGACAATTGCCGAAAATTCCTGTCCATTGCCTAAACATTGCCGAAAATTTCCGCATTCTCTATTGTACATCTATTGCCGAAGTGGATAGCCCCTCGGTTTTAAGCTTGTTACCCGCACAGCACCCCAAATTCACTTCCTGGTCCCTATGGAAGCGATAGTGTGCTGTTTTAAGTTTGTACCCAACCCAACACCCCAATTTTGTTCCACAGACCCATTGAAGAAAAACAAGGAGGGATTTGCGCCAAGTTTTATCAGTGAAAACGTCATCGGAGGAGTGTACTGAGCAGTTAGGTGAGAGAAAATAGGCAAGTGTCCCTAGTTCTCTAAAGTAAATAATGACCACAACATAAAGTGTTAAAAATGTTTTCACCCCTAAAATAATTTTCGAAAAAATGGCACAAATGTTTTCTATCCGGCAATACAACAGCAATCGAATTCTGTAATAACAATATGCTCTTTTCGAGTCTCTTTTGCTAAAAAAAAATCAAAATGGGGCTTTTTTGTCAATAAAGTGGCAATTTTCGAAAAAATGGCACTAAGTTTTTTGATCCAACAATGTAATAGCTATCGAATCTGATAGTAAAAATACGCTCTTTTGCTAAAATAAATTCAAAAAAGGGCCTTTTTGTCACTAAAATGACATTATTCGAAAAAATGGCACTAAAGTTTTCAATGCGGTAAAATATCAACTATCAAACTCGATAATAAAAATATACAGTTATACATAGTTTTTTTCACAACACCGATTTTTGACAAAAAGTATGAATACATTTTTAGAAGCAGAGTTGCATTTAAATTTTGAAAGTCAGTGTGCCAAATTGGCACTTTCCGTGGGCCGATTTGGACCAAAGTTCAATCAGTTCTTCCTTTTCTCATGCAAGCTGCGCATAACAAATTTCTGCTAGATCAGCCCTGTAGTTTGGGCTGTAGCGAGGGGTCATCCACTGTAGGAAATACTTGTACAAAATCTCGGCAATACTCGGCAATAAGGCAATTTTCAGCAATAACGGCCATATTTGGGCAATACAATAAGTAAAAAGTTGGGTAATAACGGCAATAAATTTGGCAATATAATATCGGCAGATGTCGGCATTGTTCGTCGATACGCGATTGCGCCATTTCTTTTAGGGGTTTCAGTTTCAGTGGTCTGTGTCTCAGTATCAGTATCAGTGTTTTAAGTCACGTGTCGTACAATCTCTTCCTAAATTTGCCTATGTGGCCAAAAAATTCAAATCTTGACGATCTTTAATGTCTACAGCAAATGAATAACGTGTAAACAAGTGGTTAACAAAGAGATAAACGGTATTAATAAAAAGAGATTTATCACTATAAAATTTAGGCAATTTCGGCAATAAATGAGCAATTTCCACAATAACGGCAATTGCGGGTATACTTGTACAAGATTTTGAGGAGTGGATGACCCCTCGGGCTGTAGCGTGTTTACAGCAGGGTTGTGAAAAAGTCCGATTTTTTTGGTTTTGTCCGGGGCGCCGGACAAAACCGGACGAAACCGGACAAAACCGGACGAAACCGGACAAAATCAATAAAAAGTGACTACAAATAAAATGCGTCACTGTACTTGCTATAAATCGAATAAAATAAAATTACATTGAATATAAAAGATCAATTAATTACTGTCGCAAAAGCTCATCAAGCAGTAAAAACCCATTTCCTTTTGTTGTATATATATTTTTTTTTATTTTGTCCGGTTTTGTCCATTAAGGGCACTTTTTTGGTTTTGTCCGGGGCGGACAAAACCGGACAAAATCATCCGGTTTTGTCCACGTGGACGAAATCAAATCAACCCTGGTTTACAGACCCAAAAAATATATTCAAAAACCACTTTTTTGGGTTCCCAGGACCCTGAAACGTAAAGATTTGATGTTTTTGATGATTCTATTTTATGATCGATTTTAGTAAACGAATGAATGAAATAAATGAGATTATTGTATGTAATGTGGATAGATTTGGCTACTAAAAAATGTAACCAACATTGACGTTTTTGAAAAAATAGGTGAAAGCCTAAGTCACACGACCGTAAGACGTAATTTACTACTGTTGGCGTACTTTTTTGCAATAGTTTTTTATCTAAATTTGGGCTGATTTGACAAGTTATTCATACCAATTTTCAAATTCTGACATCTGTCAAAAAAGTTAATGTTGACTCCATTTTTGAAAAGCAAATTTTTCTTTGCATTTGATGGTGTCAAAATTCAATATGGCGGCCATAAAAGAACAAAAAGTTGACTGTGGTTATTAAAAATCTCAAAGGTCTAGAAAATTTCTGTATATAAAAGTTCCAAGTTTCATTTAAATAACATCAAACATCAGATATTAATTTTTCTTTAAATTGGCAATTTTCAGATTTTTTGTGGTAACTCAGGAACGAATCAAAATATCGGGAAATGCTCTTCAGAATCTTAATCACCAAGAAATAGCGCAACTTTTCTCCAATTTAAACTGCTCTTTATCTATTATGGTTTCCGAGATACTAATGGTGAGCATCGAAAAATTGCCCACCCTGTATGTATGGATCTGGACCCCTCGAACGCAATTTCATTATTTCCAAATCATACAACTAATCTTTAGTTGTTGCACAAACATGCATTTATACTTAAAACTAAAGTTTTAACAAGTTCAAGGTTAACAAAAAAGCCACCAACCTGTGAAGGCATGTGTTTAGTGATGGGGCTGTCCAGCAGGGGCACAGGGGGAGTGGTCAGCTCAAACCCAGGACTGAGCTTAATGTCTTTAAGTAATGGGTCTATGGGCACCCTCGGTGATGCTACATAATCCGGACACAAAAATACTTCAATTTCACCTTCAGTGCTTTTCAATTGAATACTGTATTTCTCATCCTCTTTGGAAGCTGGTGAAGCTGACAGGCTGGTGTTCGGGGGCGCCTTGACAACTATTACTGTGTTCTGCTTAAACTTTTCTATTGACCTGAGATCCTGATAGGTGACGTACCCAAAATTTTCATTGTTCAAACTGCAGAGTTCTTTAGTGACGGTTTCAATAAGTCTGTCTAGCTGGTTTTCCTGATTTTCTAGGTCTCTATTGTCCTTCCTAAGTTTATAAAGAGTGTCATTATTCCTCCGACTACCCTTCCATTGAATGTTGTTTTTTGATTTCTTTTCAATAATTCCGATACCCTCCAAGACATTCGTGATATCGTAAATTCGCCGTTTCTGCACGTTCAACTCCTGAGAAGCCTTGTTTAGGTCGACCACGCCGTTGGGGGAAGTCTCCAAAAGGGTCGAGAATTTCTGCGTGAGCAGCCCCAATGATGTGTCATACCTAGTGTTTTTTTTCGTAGGCGTCGCCCGTTTTTGTCTTTTGGCTTGGGGAGGTTTAAATTCGTGTTTTATTGGAACAATGTAATTTCTTTCTAGGTTAAGTTTGCGTTTAACTGGTGCGGTGGCACTGGACATTGGAGCAGAAGGAATAACCTGGCTCAGGGGGGTTGCCCCATAACCGTGGTCGTGCAAATGAGGACTCGTCATGTACTTAACGACGTCCATGTCAGGGGTAGAGTCCGACCGGAACCCCCTGGGGCTTTCGGAGCGGCGAACCGTTGGACGAGGCATTTTTCGATCAATTCAGACGGCAATCATTGGAGTTAAAGAAAATTGCAGAATCTGCAAATACATGAATTTAAAAAACCGTTGCAAAAAGTTTGACGAGGCTTAAAAGTGCAATTTGTTACTCCAAATCGAGATTTGCGTGAATCCAAACCTACCGAGAGTTGTTTTTGAACATCCGCGAAAAAGGGGTGGTAATACGATAGAATTTCCGCGGGGGGCTTTGGAAAAATCAACGCCACCCTCACGACGGAACAACCGCCATCACGCTTGCAAATCCAGTAAAATATCGGAGGATAAACCGGGCTTTTTTCCATACCTCTTAATCCTGAATGATCCCTGGATTCTCGAGCACACTATCGGATTAGTCTGGAACCGGAAATTCGGACGAATTACTAGTGAAAAACCGGGATGTTCGGAAAAGAGAAACAAAATGGTTTCCAAACCACTTTGTACAAAGTAGCTCGGGCCGCGGACACAAACTTGTCCTCATCCACCATCGGTACAACCGAATTTAAAAAACTTCAGACAAACATTTTATATAAACTGTAAGCTTTCCCGGGGTGTTGGCAAAATTCGATAATCCTGACCGGATTTCTCACAAATTATTCTTGAAATACCTCGCGATTTTGCTTAGCGTGTAGACGTATGTGCTGGTTACAAAACATCTGCCATCTGTACCCGGCATTGGCGCGAAAAACGGGCATGCGTAGTACATAACAACTCAGATGTTTTCTTGGGTTCTTTAATGGGTGTTCCTTCAAAAGTGCATTGACTTAATGGATGTCCAAGCCGCCACGCGAAATTCCAAAAAGATAAACTACGTCCCTGCGTTTTTCCAAATATTCTTCTTTGATTTTTTGGTAAAAAGGCGGTTGTTTTAATAACCTTTGACAACACAGACAGAGACGGAGAATGTAAACAAACATGGCGGGTGGTTGGCGGGGGAATCGAACGCGATGCGTTAACCTTTCGCATAACTTTATAGTGCTTTACATCCTCTTCGCGCGTTCTTCCAGGGGGTCGTAGGTTGGAACTTGGAATCTGTAAACACTAAACAGAGCAGAGAGCTTAAACCTGGCTTCCTTGCTGTGAACCATAGGCGCCGAAAGTACAGGGGCGGGTGCCCCCCGTGGCGAACGCGCTATGGGGTGCAGTGCACAACCACAACAAAAAAATCGAAACAAAAAATTTATTTAAAAAATTGGCAGTCTCGGAAACGGTAGAAAATTCTACTTTCTCTCAGAATTTGTAAATGTGAGAAAGTCAGAATCTGAGTCAACTTTCTCTCAGAATTTGTAAATGTGAGAAAGTCAGAATCTGAGTCAGAAATCGAGCTTGCGGGCGGTAAAATCTGGGGGGCAAACCGCTGGGGATGTCAGGTGTACAATTTAAGGGGAAATCCGAGGATTTCAGGGGGATGTCCGGGGATTTCAGAGGATGTCTGGTGTACAAAATACGGTTAGCGGTTTACCCCCCCCCATTAAAATCTAAAATACAAAATATTTTTCACCCCTAAAATGAACTTTTTTGAAAAAATGGCGCTAAGGTTTTTGATCAGGCAATGCAACAGCTATCGAATGCGACAGTGAGAATATTCTTTTTTTACAAAATAAATTGAAAAAGAGATCATTTTGGCACTAAAGTTTTCGACTTGAGAAAAATTATTGGCCAAAAGTGCACCATGTGTGAATACATTTTCTAGAGCAAAATTCGAAGAGCTTTAATTATGGTGACGCTAAAAATGGGGGTTTTCTTAAAGTTGATGTGCCAAAAAAGAAAAAAGCACTTTCCGTGAACCGATGTGGCTCAAAATCTAATCAGCACCTCTACAAATTGCCCACTCAATATGTCTGCCAGATTTCGTCTTGATACGTGATCACAGACAGGCACACACAGGCAGAAATCTTGCAAAAAATCACTTCTTTGGATTCCCAGGACCCTAAAACGTAAAGATTTGATGTTTTTGGCGATTCGATTTTATTAACTTGCTGCGAAGAAGTTAAAAATTGGCAATCAGCCTCTATTTACATATTTTATTGTTATACCGGGTCTTTGACCGGGTGTACCATTTAAAACGAAGCACACTAATTAACTTCTGGAGCGGTGATTTGAGGGAAGGACGCTCAAACAGGTCGATTTCTATTTGGAGGGGGCCACTTTAAATGTAAACCCCTATTTTTCACGTCCCCATATGAAATCTTTTCCAATTCTGCTTCTAAAAATGTATTCACACCTGGTGCCCATTTGGCCAAAAATCGGTGTCGTGGAAAAAACTCATGTATAACTGTCTATTTTTATCACCGGATTTGATAGTTGTTTTTTTTTCAAGCCGAAAACGTTAGTTATACTTTTTCGAAAAATTTAATTTTAGTGGCAAAGGGCCCTTCTTTGAATTTTTTTTAGCAAAAAGCAATTTCTTACTATTGAATGCGATAGCTGTTGCATTGACGGATCAAAAACCTTATTGCCATTTTTTCGAAAATTTACATTTTAGGGGCAAAAGTTCCCATTTTTCAGTTTTTCTTAAGCAAAGGGCATATTATTATTATCGAATTCAATAGCTGTTGCCGGATCGAAAAACTTAGTGCCATTTTTTCGAAGATTTAGGGGTGAAAAACATTTGTATTTTAAATTTTAGTAAATGAACACAATGCGCAACACAGCATCAGCGATCGACACCCGGTCAACGGTCCACCCAACCGACGCGCTCGTCTAACCTATTCTGACTTGGTTAAAGTTATGTAATTGCTACATTTACAAATTCTGTGAAAAAGTAGAAGTTTCTACCGTTTCCGAAACTGCCAATTTTTTTAAGGCGGATTTTATGGAGTGGTCAGGTATTGTCTCCCACTTCCTTTTTACCGGAAATGGCTTTAACTTCGTTTTCTCAAATAGAATGACACTTCTTTCTCAACGGATTCGACATTTACGATTTTTATAAGTTAACTAACCGGAAGTGCAGTCACGGCCACCCTAGATTTTCAAAAACATCGAAGCAATCGGTTAAAAATCAGGATTTTTGAAATACACGTCTACCTTATTTTTAAAAAAGTTTTAAAAAATTCGTTTTGCTATTTTGACAGATTGTGAAAAGTGAAATAATTTTAAAAAAGCAAAAATAATTAAAATAAAATGAAATTGCGGAATTAAATTTGTATAAAAAAAATGGGCAGCTAAAGAAGCTACTGGAACCTCCCCACTTGTGAATGATCCACAGGCACTTGCCGGGCGCCGATTGCCACCAAACTACTACTATCTCTATCTACCAAATTTATTTAATGTTGCTTCGAAATTTCGAATTTTTTGATTTTATGCCAAAAAGGCGCTAAGCGTGAATACATTTTTAGACACAGAATTTGAAGACCTTTCATGGCTGGTAAGAGAAATGGATGTTCATTAGTCAAATTTCATAGTTGATGTGCCAGAAAGGCACTTGGCGTTTGCGGATTGGAAACAAAATTAACTGGGCTCACCAGAAGGCCAACAGTTAGTAACCACCATACCAAATTTCATGAAAATCCGTTCGGTAGTTTTCGAGGAATCTTGCTCACATTTGTACATACACTTTTTTGTGATCCTGGGACCTTGAAACGTAAAGATCTGGTGTTATCTCAATTTCGAATTTTGGAGAGATTGCAGTAACCTCCCATTTTTATATGGTTGTGGGGAGGTTAAAATATGCTACCCCGATCTGCCACACAATTAGTCATTATTTTTTTTTTTTTTATAAAACTACCGACGATATCTCAAGACGCGGTTTCTGTTCTAGCTATCGAATAGTGAAAAGAGTAGTTCCGTAGAAAAGAAAACGGCGGATGACGATGTAGTTGTAAATAATTACAAATAAAACGCTCTAGATGAATGCTGTTGAAATGTTTAAATAAAATAGATTGAACTGTACAGAGTTTCTGTTTTTTCTTCCATTCTGTTAATATAGTTTTTTAGGCACTTTCCTTCTTAAAATACTGTTTTCTATGTGATAAGACACTTTTCGAATTTTGTTCAGTTAGATTCGGTAAATCGACCACTGTGCGTCGTAGACCCTTATGAAATGCATTTTTTCAAGTATTCAACTCCAATGTAGGTTGTAAATGTAGTTGTATAATTTTTCAATATTTTGCTTCGTGATCAAGATATCGAAAAAAATCATAATACCATTGTATAATACTAAATTGTTCGCAATCTCTTTTTGACCCCATATGCCTAGTTTCAATTCAAAATTCGAATTTTTAATTTTAGAAAAATCATGAAAAATTCTAAATAAAAAAAATAAATTGAGAATTTTGCGTTAATGCTGTTGGCTTTTTTGAACCATTTTTCCTTAATAATTTTTTTCGATACCTTCCGCGCAAACGGAGAAAATCAAGCTAAAAAGATTTTTTGGAAAATTCAAAATGCACATTTCGACTTGAAACTCGGCATAAGTAGTCAAAATTGAATTCTGAACAGCTTTTTATAATAACTTTTTTCGATATCTTGATCGCTAAGCAAAATATTGAAAAATGGTCCTATTACCGAGGTCGCAGTAGAGTAAGCTGGGTTTACAACTTATATTCGAGTTGACTACCTCAAAAGACGCGCCTTATTAAGTTGTAATATGAAAGTGCAAAAACTTAAGTCTCCAGCTACAAAATGAAGGAAAATATCTGGATGTCCTCGTCTTCGAGACACTGTAAAAAATAATAAGTGAAATTTTTTTTGGACAATCTACAGGGTGTCTCGGTTATGATCGGCACTATTTTAACCTGAGATTCCCCATTGAAAATGGTGATGACTGGTACAAAAATTTGTAGGTCGAAGTCGCTTCCTAAGGGAGCCACAGCTCCTCAAAGGTGCGGCATCGAGAGCAGTTTTTTCAGATATCTCAGGAACGAACTGTCGGCTCTTAATTAATTTTTGGGGGCTATTGGTACTGTATGGACCTACGTCTACACTGTGAATTTTTTCAAATTCTGACAACGCAATCCTCAGAAACCCGAAATGACCTTGATATTTTTGTTTTTAAAGATGGTTCAAGGTCACGAATTTTAGATCTGGTGGTGTTAGTTAGAAAGGGTAGGTAAGTCAAACTGCAACTTTTCTTATTCGTGGTAATTTTTGATTTAAGCAGCCGTTTTGGCAATAGTTGAGGTTTTGATAAGCACCAGTTGCCTTGTGTAAAATCTATACAAGCCATTAGTACCAAAATTAGGAAGCGACTTCGACCTACAAATTTTTATGCCAATCATCACCATTTTCCATGGTGATGATTGGCACAAAAATTTTTGTAGGTCGAAGTGGCTTTCTAATTTTGAAACCGGCTTATGTAGATTTTACACAAGGCAACTGGTGCTTATTAACGCAAAACTTCAATTATATCCAAAACGACTGCTTGAATAAAAAATTACCACGAATAAGAAAAGTTGCAGTTTGACTTACCCTTGCTAACTAATACCACCAGATCTAAAATTCGTGACCTTGAACCATCTTTAGAAGCAAGAATATCAAGGTCATTTCGGGTTTCTGATGGATTGCGTTGTCAGAATTTGATAAAATTCACAATGTAGACGTAGGTCCATACAGTGCCAATAGCCCCAAAACTAATTAAGACCCGACATGACAGTCCGTTCCCGAGATATCTGAAAAAAACTGCTTCCGATGGCGCATCTTTGGGGAGCTGTGGCTCCCTTAGGAAGCGACTTCGACCTAAAAATTTTTGTACAAATCATCACCATTTTCAATGGAGAATCTTAGGTTAAAATAGTGTCAAGCATAACAGGAACACCCTGTATATTACCTACATGTAGGTATCTATACTCATATCAACAACTTTCGTTGCAGGTCATCAATAAACTTCTCTCAGGTTAACGTTTGAGCAATGTAATAATGTTAAAACTCTGCAAAACCTACTAAGTAGGGAAGGAAAGATGGAGCGATATACCCCCCACCACTTTTCACTTCCGCACACCCACCGGCTGCTGCACATGTCCCACCCCAATCACCCCACGACTCTTCACCCACAAGTCACGCCTACTCCCACTCTCTCGACCAATCCGCTTTCAGCAGAGCGATATACCCCCCGCCACACAGGACCCTGTGATTGGTCGAGAGAGAATGTGGCGAGGGTATATCGCTCTGCTGAAAGCGGATTGGTCGAGAGAGTGGGAGAAGATGTGGCTTGTGGGTGAAGAGTCGTAGGGAAGCGCTGTGATTGGATTTGGACATGTGCAGCAGCTGGTGGGCGTGTCAAAGTGGGTATATCGCTCCATCTTTCCTTCCCTAGTCTACTACTAGCAACCTGTTCTAAATTATGCTCTATAATCAGACTTATGTCGTTACGTTATGACATAAAACCACTTGAAATTAGCCCCTTAAGCGATAAATAGTCGATCTCGGTGCAAAATTGCCCAGAATAATTATAAATTCCGAATCAGCAGGTTTTGTGCATTATTATTACAAAGTGTTGGGAAAATAGCACTTCTCGTGAACCGACTAGACCCAAAATATAATGTTTTTGTGTGAATTGCACATCGTCCACAAATAAAGTTTCGTCAGATCGGTCCAGTAGTTCGGAATGTCGCGTTTCACGTGCGAGGTTCCTACCAAAAGACTTGGTTTCTAGGGCGATAGACTACCGCATCTTTCATCTTAGAAAATTAAATTCCCCATGGAAGGGGGGAGAATTTTTCTCTTCGGGAATGTGTTGGGGGTAGTTAGGAGGTAAACATACTAAAAGTCCCCGCCCCTACACCGTCCGCTTCAGGGGGGAGGGGGGTGAATAGGTCCCTTTTTTAGTTTTTTCGCTTATAACTCGAAAATAGTGCGTCGTAGCGAAAAAATCCTTGCATGAAAATGAAAGCCTATGAAATTTTCTACAACTCTGCTATTATACATTATTAAGGAAAAGTGCACCGGGTTCGAGATATCCGCTCTCAAAAGACGGCAATTGTCAAAACCAACTTTTGCTTCTAATTCCTCAGTCTTTGATTTTGCAGAAGAGTCGTCAGGAAAAAAGTTTTAGAGCGTTAAATTTCCTTCAAGAATATATATATATATATATATATACAGGATGGTTCCTTTTTCACTGCTCACCACTGGCATTTTCTAAACGGTAAGAGGTACGAAGTCGGTTAAATTATTGATAGCTGTCAATAAGGGTTTTCAGCATAAAAGGATGGAAGATGTGCCATGTCAGACCCCCTATGCGCCGCCATAAACAGTATACCATCTGCGCATAGTGCGCTGCCGCTTGATTGGCTTGACGTCACAATTAGAAAAGGACCCTCTTATACTAAAAACCCTTATTGAATGGCATCGTCAGATTTTTTTTAGGACTTCTAGATTTTGAGTAACGGTAGTCAACTTTTTATTCTCTTATGGTAGCCATACTGTATTTTAACACCATCGGACACACAAAAAATTAGCTTTCTAAACATGTAGGTAATCAAAATGGACTTTTTTGACAGATCGTCAAAATTTGAAAATTGATATGAGTAAGTTGTAAAATGAGCCTAAGCTTATGAAAAAAATTTCAAGATAGTACACCAACTTTTTTCACCTCTTATTACGTCAAAAGCAACTGAATTTTGAACGGTAATATAAAAAATGTAGAAATCGTGCCACGCGAACTTCGACATGTTTTTTCAAAAAAGTTCATGCTAGTTACATTTTTAAAAACCTAATTTTTTTGTGTGTCCGATGTTGTCAAAATTCTATATGGCGGTCATAAGGGAATAAGAAAAAATTACATTTTTATTTTACAAAAAAAGATCAAAAATACCTGTAGGCATAATAATAATTTTAGAAAATGTATGATACAAACAAACGAAAAATCTTAACTAGATGACAAAGTCTCTTAAAATCAAAACCTTAGGTCGCTCTGGATCTCTTGGGACGGGAGGGCCCGGTTTCTGGCCGCCCTAATGAATTTTGACACCATCGGACACACAAAAAAAATAGGCTTTTAAATGAACTTTTTTGAAAAAAACATGTCAAAGTTCGCGTGGCACGACTTGTAGATTTGTTATATTTATTATCGTTCAAAATTCAGTTGTTTTTGACGTCATAAGAGATGAAAAAAGTTGGTGTACTATCTTGAAATTTTTTTCATAAGTTTAGGCTCATTTTACAAGTTAATCATATCAATTTTCAAATTTTGACGATCTGTCAAAAAAGTCCATTTTGATTATATTTTTGAAAAGCAAATTTTTTGTGTGTCCGATGGTGTTAATAGTTATTTAACGAACAAGAGTGTTAATGAGAGCGATTAATAATCGAGAGATTTTAGCGCGTGAGCGCAGCGAACGCGCTAATGATAGAGATTATTAATCGCCTATTAAACTCGAGTCAGTTACAATATTTTTCCGTGGATTGTATTATCATTAAATTGGCGAAATTTGTTTTTCAAAATTGCGTTTGATAAACGGTTATGCAACCAAACATGCATCCAATTTAGAAAGTGCCGAAGCTCGATGAATAAACCATGACAAATTAAATGTCAATTGCCTTGCCAAAGCAGGCCAAAAGCACTGATTCTGAGTGTCGCAGTGCATTTTTCTAGTCGCACCATGAAATGAAATCGGCATAAGTTTTTTCATAAATCTTACAGCTTTTTTCTGGAAGCAAACTTAAGCTTGCAAGATTTGCACTTTCTAGCACTTCAGGTGGTGTTAAATTAAAATCCTGAGTATCCATTGATGGGACTTTCATTTAAATTTGCAATTTCGAAAATTTGACAGATGGCACTTAAATTCTTGTTTAATGTCAGAACATGTATAGTTGATTGCCTATATGAAAATCGTTGATTAATAGAAAATCGTGCATTAATAGGGTCTATTAATGCACGATTTTGTATACATTAACGAAACTCATAAATGAACAATTCACGGAAAAATACAATATGGCTACAATAAGAGAATAAAAAGTTGATTACCGTTACTCAAAATCTAAGTCCTAAAAAATTTCTGACGATGCCATTCAATCGACAGCTGTCAATAATATAAAAGCTCCAAGTGAAATTTAAATAGCGCAATATTTTTCTAATTTAACCGACTTCGTACCTCTTACTGTTTAGAAGATGCCAGTGGTTACAAGTAATGCATTATTGTAATGAAATTACTTTAGCTGGTAATGAGTAATTGTAATGCATTACTTTTTTCAAATAGTAATGGGTAATTGTAATTAGAGATGCAACGGATAGTGATTTTGGCCGGATACCGGATATCCGGCCGACTCTCTGGCCGGATAGCCGGATATCCGGCCAACTATAAGGTTTGAATTAAGCGCGCAACCCAGCCCAGTTGTCCTTGAAAAGGAAATGCTGACAGGTGATAAAGAGAGTAAGGGTAGTGTGTGGTATTGTATAATACAATGTTATCTAAAAACTCCAAGAAAAGTATGTACAAGTGTGCAATGGTATTACTGAATCATAAAAATTTTATCCATCATAATTTGCCACTATTAAATTTCAAATATTAAACTTGTAAAATTTAAAATTTGATTTTGTAGCCTTCTTTATTCTTGAAGTAAGTATCCGGCTTCGGCCGGATATCAGGTCACTATCCGGTATCCGGCCGGATAGTAGAAAAGGGGCCGGATAGTAACCGGATATCCGTTTCATCTCTAATTGTAATGCATTACATTTTTTTAGTAGTTGTAATGGAAAACCATTACTTTTTTTACCCTTAATTGATAAACGCAAAAATAAAACTTTTATGAAAAATATAATTCTGTGAAATGAAATAACCACCACAGCTTCCTGTGGCTAGGTACTACTGGTATCAGAGTTAACCCTAACCCAGCGGGGTTGTTTACCTACCGCCTCCCAAGCAAACATTGATGCATTCTGAAGAGGTTTTCTTGCTATTTTTAAGTAGCGATATTCTCTGCAATTACTCCGGATTAAATATTTCTATAGAATTGAAATAATTTCCTAGCTGAAGAAAATAAAACTAACTTTCGCCATCTCAAGCAGTGGTAAATTTTGAAACGCAATTGTTATTCAAATTAAATTAAAATTAAATAATAAATTTACTGTTTTAAAATAATACACCTACAGTTTTTTTATAACGTGGCATTTTTTAAAATTCCAATTAGAGTTGGCCGTGTCTGGAATGACGTATGTTTCAATTTACTGCAGATCTCAAAATCTGTCAGCTACAATTAGAAATTTAAGAAATGTCACGTTAAAAGTAATGTATAAACTATAAAGTAATGCATTACATTTATTAAGGAATTGTAATTGTAATGCATTACTTTTTGAAAAAAGTAATGAGTAATTGTAATGCATTACAATTTCGACGAAGTACCTAATGTGTAATGGTAATGAATTACTTTTTAAAAGTAATGTTCCGACCACTGGCAACAGATTAGTTGGGGTGTCCCTTGAAATTGTTAAGAAAAACGAAAATCTTACACTATTTTAGTAATTTCAACTTTTTTTGAGATTGTTTAAGTTTTATCCATCCATAGCCGATAGCAAATGTCAAATCAATTCATTTCAATTGTTTTTTTATTTCACAGCAACCATTATGTTGCAAAAATATTCAACTTTTCGTTATTTTGTGATTCTTCCTCAAGAAATTCAACATTTTTATTTTTTCCTGAAATTCCGGATTTAGCCATTTGGAGCCATCCTGAGCAACTTTCCCTCATAAAATTTTTCGATAAAAAAAATGCCTAATACGATTTCGACATTTTTGGCCTCTTTATTAAATCGCAGTAGGCTGGGATTTCGGTCTATAAAAAAAGTGAAATATCACGCAGGTGCAGATTTTGGAGCTCTACATGCAGAAAAAAGAACGCATTGATTCGGTTAAAATTAACCGAAATATTTGGGTGGTTCCAATTAAAATGAGACACACGTACTGTACCTACAGGATGGTCTAACGAAATATCTAATATCTCGTGAACGGAACGGAATATAAAAATTTGCTCGGACAGGTCGATTTTTGTTTCGAGGGGGGCACTTTAATCCGCCGTTGGTGAAATTCCACAACGCAACCCCTAACCCCAACTTCAAAATCTCAAATGGTAACCCCCCACTTGTGATGCATCATTTTAAAGCAAATTTAATTGGCAACCCAACGATGTAAAAATTTCTGTGATTTGATCAACTCCAGCGCACTCTGAACGAGTGGATGGATTTCAAAAATTGTTGCATCGGTTTAGAAAGAATGTGAAACCCTGTCAATTGATGTATTACGAATGGCCCTAATGTAATTTAAAATTTGACCATAGAGGGCGCTGGAGTTAAATGAAGCTCAAAAATTCTTACAGCGTTGGATTGACAATGAAATTAGCTTTGAAATAATGCAATTTTTGAAGAGGGGGTTAGTAGGGGTCAGGGGGTGTGAGGAAAAATTTCACCAAGGGGGAATTTAGGTGTCCCCCTCAAAATAAAAATCCACCTGTTCGAGCAAATTTTTATATTTCGCTCCGTTCACGAGATATTCGGGGTGGAAACTTTTTGTTGGACCATCCTGTATATACTCCTGAAGGAAATTTAAAGCTCTAAAACTTTCTTCCTGACGACTTTTCTGCAAAACCAAAGACTGAGGAATTAGAAGCAAAAGTTAGTTTTGACAATTGCCGTCTTTTGAGACCGGATATCTCGAAACCGGTGCATTTTTCCTTAATAATATAAATATATAATAGCAGAGTTGTAGAAAATTTTATAGGTTTTCATTTTCATACAAGGATTTTTTTGCTACGACGCACCATTTTCGAGTTATAAGCGAAAAACCAAAAAAGAGACCTTTCCACCCCCCTCCCCCCCTGAAGCGGACGGGGTAGGGGCCCCAACATCCCCGAAGAGAAAAATTCTCCCCCCTTCCATGTTCTCTACAACCCCATTTTGTGCATTCGTTGCCTGGACTAAAAGGACCGTGAAGCGTTTTGTCACAATGAAAGCAGAAGGTTCAACACCAAACACCTGCCAGTTGATCAACAAAGTTTATTATACTACTGTGGTCAAAAATAATTGAATTGAAATACATTATCAAACATATTGATATACTCTAAGTAAACCAACATGCATTCAGTTATAGAAAATATTTACCTAACTTAATCTGGCTGTGCCCTAATTATATCAAAATCTTTCAAGTCACTTTTCTGTATCAAACATAATGAATTTTCATTGCACAAATATAGTACAGCAGTCAGCCCATAGTAGGGACTCATTTCCTTACTCATGTTTGGGGGAAGTTTTTGTGGTAAAAGATTGTGGTACAAATCGGAAACCGAGGTTTTAGTTACTAGCGCTTCTTGTTTGCTCACATCGGGTCTAGTTTCGTCTCTTGTTAGACACTTCCAGATGGCCGATTTTAGTTTTTTCATGTCCACTTTCCTGGCAGTTAAAGAAAATTGTAGGTTAAATGCAATCGCCATCTCTGGTGCATCGACTAAGTGCTCGCTCATAAAGTTGTGCTGATGTGCCACGTTCTCTTCGACTGTTAAACCCGGATCGTCGTTGTCTGGGGGATCACCTCCAAACATATCAGAAGAACTCTGAAAATTAAAAGGATTTACATCGTGCAATTTATAGAAAACCTAAATTAATAAAAAAAAAAATTGGATTTCTATGGCCTAAAATAAAAATTGCCGCTGTAATACCGAAGTCGTGACTCCAGATATCTTTCAAAAACATTTTTTTGGGGGGGAAGAGGCAATAAAAAGGAATAAACTTACGTTATGTTGAGAGCAGTATTGGGAGTCATTGGGATTCTCGTAATTGTACCCCTCAACTTCACATTCAACTAGTTGCGGCTGTGTTGATTTTGGCGGCAGTAACAGTGTGTTCCGCTCACCTTTTAAGCGCCATAAGAAATTCCTGTCGTACAATTTTGTTGGCATCGGAAAAGTAACCCTGAAAGATTAAATTAAGTCATTTTTGAACGAAAACTATTTCACATTTTATTACAAGTGGGCCATAGAACATAAGTACTAATTTTGCACCCCATCTTGGAAAAATATATAGTGTGTCCCACTCAATTCTACTAGGCACCCCCCTCTTCTTATGTTTTCTAATTCCGTAAAGTTGAGGATTTTATTTAAGCCGTCAGGCCTTTAGAAATGATCTCATTTTGTAGAAAATTAAATTTTCTTTCCAAAAAGTACTTTAAAAGCTCATTTCTGATGTTCCGTTCTTAAGTTAAACATTAAAATTTAAAATTTTCTAAAACTTCAATTGGCCACAAAAGAAGTACGGTTTGCGGCATTTTAAACAATTTTCAATCCTTTTTCACGTTGTATGCTCATCTCTTTAAAAAAATCCAAAATTTTCATCAATTCTACCAATGCGATGGAAAGTATCGTAATTTATAAGTCTAATAGTAGAGTCTACGGGCGCAACAAACTCGTCTAGAAAAGAATTTCGTGTGCACAGCCAAGACAAAAGCTACGACCTATTACAAAGTGTTCCTTACATATCAGAGATAAGATAACGAGAGGTCGTACAATAGGTTAGGTGGTATATAAATGAGGTAGGGGTGAAAATGTAATTTTTTCACCAAAAAATGACTTTATGTCAATCGGTTCTATGTTAAAACTGCTTTCCATCGGTTATAACTAAATACAGATTTTGAAAAAGGAAGGCTGAGAAATTAATTGTTTTATGTTACTAAACACGTCGAAATACATGGTTATTCCTAAACCACCCGATATTTAAAGTGGCGTTTACTCTCAATTCTTGAAATGCGCTGTCTCTCAAATGCTTTCTTAAATCATAAGTCGAAAACCCCGAGATTTACCGAAAAAATTACAAATATAAATGTTTTTGAGTTAGATCTCCTCTTTCCAATGGTTTTTGTCTTATTAAGATTGATTGAATAGATTTCGAGAAAAATGCAATAAAGTGCAGTGTTGCACAACGGCTCGCCGCTCGGCGGACCGACACACGGAGATGCGACGAAGGTTCAATATGGCAAGGTCGTACATACGATTATAGAACTAATGCGCTTTCGAGGTATAATATTGTCACGCGGACCTGAAAAATTATATTAAGTACCTATTTAAAATGTTTTTTTGTCTTTTTCTGTTCATAGGGGTTTTTGAAGAATCATTTAATGTTTTATAACTCGAAATGGACATTAATGGACAAAATACACGAAATTAAACGATTCATATTAGAAGAAAATTTTAATTGAATTTGTGAGTAAAAAATTAGGAACCGAATTTGATAGTAATTAATAAATGTTTGAAATCAAGAACTATAATAAGCTTATTCAAAAACATATCTATAAGCAAGTTTCATTTGAAAAAATGCAGCAGTGAAGCGGCTGGAACCTCCCCATCGCGTGGATCTTTGACTTGGGTTTCTAGTCGAATTAGCAAAGAAAATGTATGACTGGTTTCCATGATGGTTTTAGAACTTTTTTAGAACACACAAATTGAAACATTCATTAGAGAAAAGTAGGTATAAGTAAGTCCTTTTTAGGCAGTTCTAAAACCGTCGTTGAAACCAGTCTTATACAATTTCTGTGCTAATTCGGCTAGAAACACAAGTCAAAGATCCACGCGATGGGGAGGTTCCAGCCGCTTCACTGCTGCATTTTTTTTTGAAACCAGAATTTGAAGACCTTTCTGATGGTGACAATAAATCTTTCAAAAACTTGTTTTGGATGGTTAAATAAGTGAATAATTTAAAGTTGGACATTGGTGTGCCAAAACGGCACTTTCCGTGGGCCGATTGAATCCAAAATTTATTCAGCTCTTCGACGTGCAATACAATCCTCATGTGCAAAATTTCAGCTAAATCGGTTCAGGGGCTTGGGCTGTACCGCGATTTTAAAGTCCGATAAAAATTTTTGGTCAAAAGGGCACAGAGTGAATACATTTTTAGAAGCAGAATTTGAAGGCCTTTCCTATCGTGACGTGAAAAATGGGGGTTTGCATTTAAAATTAAAAAGTTGATGTGCCAAAATGGCATTTGTAGTTGCGCGATTGGCTCCAAAAGCTTTTCAGATCTAAGTTGGGTTATGAGATGCCTACGCACCATATTTCAGCTAAATCGGTCTAGTAGTTTTGGCTGTGGCGTGTTTAAAAAACGTACGTACGTACGTACGTACACACACACAGACACATTTTGAAAACAGCTTTTTTGGGTTCCTGAGACCCCAAAACGTGAAGATCTGGTGCTATCTCAAATTCGAAAATTTTAGTGACTGTAGTAACCTCCCATTTTTTAAAAATTGTGATGGAGTTGGGGAGGTTAAAAAATACAATTTTGCTGTAGTACTTATCACATATCCATCGCTGACATCAGAAGAATCGCTATCCAAAGAGGTATTAACGCGTTTAATGTCAAGAATACCTGATGATGGAACAGAACTATTATGACAAGAAGATGGTCTTGCCATACACTTACAAGAACCAATGCACTTTAAATTTCTCTTCCTGCGCGAACAATATTTTTAACAATATAAAATGGGAAGGTTTATTAATTAGTTCTTTCTTAAAATTTTTGCCGTACCTTTTACACATTTACATGTTGTGAGAATCGGTTACATTGGGCAAAATCAGTTGTGGCCCCAAACTATGCAACCAAACCAATGTTTGGTAGTTATTTGGATGCGGCAAAAAGGCACTTTGGAATGTATACCTGCAGTATTACCATTTGTTAAACCATGTCGGAAGGGGTAATCCTTCAAAAGATACCTTAAACAATATGTAACAATTTATAATTAGTGTATATACGAAAAGTGAAGATATAACCAACATCAACGAGTTACGTGAAATATTAGCAAGTTCCAAGTCTTTAAATAAATTACCTCCGACTAGAGCAAGTTGGTGCAACATTCACTTAGAGTGCACTACCAAACATTGGTTTGGTTGCATAGTTTGGAGCCCCAACCGATTTCGGCCAATGTAACCGATTCCGGCTGGAAAGTAGAAGACAATAAAATTATACCGGTCTTTAACAACAAAGAACCAAGTTTTCCCGACACCAGCCCGTTTCTCACATGTAAATGTGTAAAAGGTACTGCAAAAATTTGGAGAAAGAACTGATTAATAAACCTTCCCATTTTAGGTTGTTAAAAATATTGTTCGTGCAGGAAGAGAAATTTAAAGTGCCATGGTTCTTGCAAGTGCATGGCAAGACCATCTTCTTGTCATAATAGTTATGTTCCATCATCAGGTATCCTTAACATTAAACGCGTTAATACCTCTTTGGATAGCGATTCTTGTGATGTCAGCGATGGATAGGTGATAAGTACTATAGCAAAATTGTATTTTTTTCAAATGAAACTTGCTTATAAAGTCCGTTCATTTTCTATAGCAGAACTAAAATTTTTATGGAACTGCACAAGTGTACGACCCTAATTTGTAAGGGAGTGTACTTTTGACAATTTGATCGTTTAGCGGGAAAGCAAAAACATAACCCGAATTTTCTAGGGTTTATTTTGATTGTTAGCAGCTTGCAGTGTCACATCAGATAAACGTACCTGAGGCTTTTTCGTGAATATTTTTCTTTGCACTTTACTCAAAACTCCACTAACACAAAGGCGATTTTGGGCCAATTCAGAGCAATGACGTATCGCATTGAAAACGGTTCTACCAACTCACCTGTTGGTAAAATTCCTTGGAAAATTTCCTCATGCCAACCTAAAATTCAAATTTTGACGTTCTGTCACTTCAATAGAAAATGAAGAGAGAGTAGATATGTTTTTGAATAAGCTTATTATAGTTCTTGATTTCAAACATTTATTAATTACTATCAAATTCGGTTCCTATTTTTTACTCACAAATTCAATTAAAATTTTCTTCTAATATGAATCGTTTAATTTCGTGTATTTTGTCCATTAATGTCCATTTCGAGTTATAAAACATTAAATGATTCTTCAAAAACCTCTATGAACAGAAAAAGACAAAAAAACTTTTTAAATAGGTACTTAATATAATTTTTCAGGTCCGCGTGACAATATTATACCTCGAAAGCGCATTAGTTCTATAATCGTATGTACGACCTTGCTATATTGAACCTTCGTCGCATCTCCGTGTGTCGGTCCGCCGAGCGGCGAGCCGTTGTGCAACACTGCACTTTATTGCATTTTTCTCGAAATCTATTCAATCAATCTTAATAAGACAAAAACCATTGGAAAGAGGAGATCTAACTCAAAAACATTTATATTTGTAATTTTTTCGCTAAATCTCGAGGTTTTCGACTTATGATTTAAGAAAGCATTTGAGAGACAGCGCATTTCAAGAATTGAGAGTAAACGCCACTTTAAATATCGGGTGGTATAGGCATAACCATGTATTTCGACGTGTTTAGTAACCTAAAACAATTAATTTCTCAGCCTTCCTTTTTCAAAATCTGTATTTAGTTATAACCGATGGAAAGCACTTTTAACATAGAACCGACTGACATAAAGTCATTTTTTGGTAAAAAAATTACATTTTCACCCCTACCTCATTTATATACCACCTAACCTATTGTACGACCTCTCGTTATCTTATCTCTGATATGTAAGGAACACTTTGTAATAGGTCGTAGCTTTTGTCTTCGCTGTGCACACGGACTGAACGATATGCTTCCAGTTTCACCACACTATAAAGATAGGCTTATGAACGCTGATACAGGCCCGATAGCATATTCACATCTGTTTACGCTACTTTAAGGAGGACTTGTTGTATTTTTACGTGTTCACCCATGCGTGACCATTTCCCAAAGGATATTCAATGCGTGCAATGTTGGGACACACGTGTGTGCAATAATGTTCAATGTGCAGTTGTGCAATGATATGTAATGGTGTGTAATATTGCGCAGTCAAGTGTGCAATGCTCTGCAGTCGTGTGTAATGGTGTGCCATCTTGTATCAATTCTGTGTTGTGAAATATTCTTTCCCTTTTCCTTGCGAAGCGCAGTACAGTAGGGGACTTAGAAAATGCCCACCCCGATTGATGTTTTTCTGACAGGTCAGCAGACATTAAACACGATACAGTCGACTAAGTGAATCGTCGGGGTGGGGTGGGCATTTTCAAATTCCCCGACTGTACCTAATAAATAACTAATTACACTTTATGCGCGGAATACGGGCTATTAGCGTGACGTAGTCCGCCATCTTTGTTGGGCTAGGTTAAGGTCGTTACCATGGCAATGAAGCTAAACAAGCGAGAATTTCCTTGAGTAGATTCAATTATTTCAGCATAAAACTCATTGTGGACATGGTGTAACGATTTAATCGATAGCAATTCTTCAATTTGTCAATATTAAGGTCCTAAAACGCAACACAGCAACTGTAAATAAAGAATTTGAAAAAAAATGCAGATTTCTGGAATTTGCACATTGAAATCTCGCTTTGTTTGGCTTCAGTTAGAGGCGTTGACTATGACTATACACAACAACGATGGCGGTTCCACGTCATCGCTAATATAGCGTATAAGAGTATCGTTGTGACTAATAAGTTTGGCCTGCATCAATATACCTAACAATTTTTTGTCGTATATAATATAACGAGTGGTACTGATTTTTTCCGACTAAATTTGGGAAACAAATAAATGAGTAGCTTTTGCAACGAAAATCGTCACAAGCGCTTTAGCGCGAGTGGCGATTTTCCAAAAGCAAAAGCTACGAATGTATTTGTAAGCAAATTTTGCAGGAAAAATCAGACCACGAATAAGGTTGCCATGCTCGTTGCCATGACATTGCATTTGACAGAAATTTTCTCGCTGGAAAACCGTCCTACTTTTCACTCGTGGTGTTTTTCACTTCAAAACCATGGTGATTGGTCGACTGTCTATAAATACTGACGTTCGATTGGTTTAAAATCCCTGAGTTGTTTAATCAAAGTAAAATTCTCGAAAAAATTGAAAAAAGGAAAATTTTAGGAAAATTCCGAAACACATATTTTCAAAAGTTATTGGCTTTTTTTGAAGAACAGTGCAAAAACGAGTTGCTGACGTTTTCTAAGCACAAACTATGCATTTTCAGTTCAGAACAGACAAGTTAGGCCACACTTCGCGTAATTTAAAAAAAAACTTATCACTAAAAAAATTTCTCATTACAAATTTTTCAATGATGATCATTGTGTTTAGAACGCGTTTAGTCCGCCATAAAATATTCCTTTCTCCTCTAAAAATTAAGCGGGTAATTTAAAGTAATCCTTGGGGCTCATAAAATTCAAAGTAAATCTTCTTTCAGTTTAAACGATTTGGGGTTTTGAATAAATACAAAATAGTCAGCTGACAAATAAAACGATTTATTACTTTCTACATTATCGAAAAACAAAGAAATCAGCACATCAATAAAGAGAAAGTTCTTCGTCCATCGTAATCTAAAATTGTCTGTGTATCATTGAAGTTTCCCGTCCCATTCCCTGATACACAGACAATTTTAGTAATATAATTGTGCATTTACAAATCAGGACACTCAAAATGGCAATTAGCCATAAAATGGATTATTTCCTAACATTTATAAAGAATCCTATACGACATCGGCCCAGGAAAAAATTTAAATCAAACACTGAATAGTGATTTTTCGTGGGAAGGTGTATGAAAATGTCCTTAGGTGATTAAACACCGAAATATAAAAATGCTTAAACATGACATTACATTTTTAATGGGCCCTGATCAAGTTTTGGACCAGAAAGTGCAATTTTTGATGAATTTTTATCTCCGAGGGGTTTCTAACATTTCCAGGATGGGCTGATAAGTAGTTTGTATCCCTTCAATGCAGCCAGCAATGAGTTCATCCTTGGCCATCGAAGCGAATGTTGAAAGTCTTGACAACGCAGATCAATCGATTCTAATGGCATCGATTATCGATCATACACAACACATTCCGAGAAATCTTGCTCGTAACCTCGGAGGTTCGTTTTTCAAAAAGAATGAATGCACTATCCTTCGCAACAGATATTTTTCATGTTCATCCAATACAATCTGCTGATCCCTTCGACCTACTTTGGGCTGTGATAGAGTATTTGTACTACGCTCTTCCTTTAATATAGCTTTAATTGTTGTTGAACATCGGCCTGAAAGATAACGTGTGGTACCGTTATCATGAAAGAGGAATGTGTTTGACCTTACCTGGTTTTATCCAGAAGCTATACCTTGTTCAACTTAGGGAAATTTGTACAGACACTTTTATAGACATTAATATTATCATCTTTTCATTCAACGTTAAATGCCCCTTTCCGCCATGTTTCATCTGTTTATTTTTATTATGAAGCAGCCGGAATTGGGAAAGATGGCGGCTTTCATAGCGGTAACTTTAAATAAGCCAATAGAATAGCCGCCTTTATCGCACCCATTGGCTATTACGTGTCGCAGGAATAATGTGACAGACAGCAGGATATCTGTCATGAGAGCAAAATTTTTACTCGGCAAATCAATAATTTTGCAATATTATAAAAGTAATGCAGCGCAAACGGTTTAAAATGTAACTTTCATCGACCTGCGAGGTAAATTTGATTTTTAAACCTACATTCTTAATTCCTGCAAGCCACATTTTTGTTGCGATTAATTATGGCTGAATTTTAACCAATCGGCGACGTGGATTTCAAATTTCCCGGGGAGCAAAAGTCGCCTAGATCCCGGACAGACTATACATGCAGATTTTTTAACGATTTTTTCAACAAATGAGGTTTGAACTGCAAAGTAGTAGTTGTGCAAGGTGTGTAATAATGGTGTACTGTGTGCAATAATTGTGTAATGTGTGCAATGACTGCACAATGTGCGAAATAGGAGCGAAATAGTTGAAAATTGCACAGATTGTGCAATGTGGGACACCAAATCGTCTAATGAATACCCCTTGCCATTTCCCGACCTGTGATTGGTCTAAGTTTCACAGCCGAGGGTGGAGCTACGCGGGTGGGCCTATAAATATTTCAGTTCTCCAGAAGGTAGGGTGGTATAGCTTCGGCTTTGATAATGAGCACATTGTGTTCGAAACGCGTCAGCAGTGAATATCAAATGTTTCTAGTGATAGTGCATTTTTCCAACGAAGTTGTCCACTTACTTTTCATATTTCTTTTAAAACTACGTTGTAGAAAACAACTTACTTTTCATAGCTATTAGTTGAGGGTGGTCTCTTGTTCACCAATTGATGTTTAGAAGGGTCCACTAGTTCGACATCAAAGTTAGCCAGTTCATAAGTAGTATTTTTCTTTCTCGTACTCTTGACAGCGTGAACATTAGCCCCCGAATAGCGCATAAGAGAAGGTCGAATATATTTCGGCCTCCAATGGCTGGGTCCCGCCCACAATTTATCAAACAATTTTCCACTCGGTGTCTTCAGCAGAACATTAAATCCATATTCATTCTCCTGTCGACTCGCTTCAGGTAAGGCATCAAGAACGCGTTGCACCCCACCACCGATCTGTACCTGGAAATTATGATGCTCCTCTGTTTCACTTTCAACATCTGCATCTGCATTGTGGCCGTCAGCAAAAATGTCGTGAAATGAACCGTCGAGTTCCGGCAGTGGAATCCCGTTTTCGTCCAAGACAACGGAATTATCATGGAAGGTCTCTTGTTGCAACCTTGAAAACATTTTTAGAATGTTGAAAAAAAGAAAATTTTATTACTGTTGTTCTTCCTTTTCTGGATCCCAGTCCCCGAAGGAAAAATGCTTTACAGGTGGGCAGATCTCAAATTTAAGTTCCTTAATTAATGCCGACAATTGTGGGTATTTGTTGGTGCTTGAGAGGGCTAATTCTGGTGTTGAGTGCAAATATGACTCGGTGCTCCTGTAAACAAAAATGTTTTTACCACATGAATGCGAGATTTTAGAAACTTCTTGCACGATCTGACGAGGTAAATTACTTAAAGGGGGTGTGAACCAAAAAAACTTTTTTTTCGTTTAAAAATAGTTAACAAATATCTAAGAGCTACTACAGTGAAAACCTAATTTTTCTAAGCGCAAAAGTTTCAGAGATCTGAGCGTTTTAAATCAGCAGTCCGAACATTGTGACGTCATACCAACACGGGTATACACTGAGCCAACACGTATTAGCCCCGGCGTAAGAAGTTAAAAAACGTTCATTACCCAATATTCGGGTATAGAACTAAATGAGTGATACCTCAAATTGTTCGTCTTGCATCCCTCTATACGTGTGACGCTTTTAAACATCTGCTTGGTGGTAGAGACAAAGGTTATTGCAAAAAGAAACAAAAAAACCCTGATGACGGAAAATTGTTCTTAAATATTTCTAATTATTTCTCGGGAACCAATAGGGGTACAGACATCGTTCTTTGACTGTCTTGTAGCCCTTTTCTTGTGCTCTTCAATTATGTCAATAAGTTTGGAATTGCAGTGTATTTCGGTCCCGAAATCTAGGACGGAAACCAATTCTCACCAAATTGCACTTTTTTCGCGCATAACTTTGTTATACAATCGAATATTAAAAATCGCTACACGTGACGACATGCGGAATTTTATTAACTGCAGATTATTCGCAGCATGTAGGGACTTATTTTTGTAAATAAATTCGTACGGGCAGCAGATCTGTAGCAAAATCCGGCGCGCTCTACTACTTTTGTCGTATGGCGCTACCTAAGCATGTCTGATAAATACACTTAGCTAATAACAATTTTTTTCAATTTTTGTCTCCCTTGATCGACGTAATTTCCTTTTCTGTGCTTTTTGATTCAAATTCGGATGTAAATATGAAAAAATCTCATTGTTTGTTACCGCGCTGCTGAAATTGCAATGCTGCGCAGCGAGCCAGCGAGGCCGTGGATGTTGTTATGACGTCACACCTGCAATTAGTTTCTTCTATAAATCGCTCTAATTCTAAAACCGTTTTAACCAGAAACGCCGGGTTTTAATTTTTGTTCTTAGAATTTTTTCTACTATATTTTTCATTTTTGGTTCACACCCCTTTAAAAGTTAAAAACCCCACTACTACAAAGACGCTTATTTAAGGCAAACATTTTTTTAAAGATATGGGACCAGTGCCATCTTGTTAGTGACTATGTATAGGGGTATCTATCTATGTGAATGTGTCAAAAGAATACTCTCAATTTCATTCTACACATTGATTTGATGTCCAAAAATTTCCAAAAATAAACTTTTTACAGCCATTTTTAAGAAATCATGACGCTCTTGCTGCTTGCGACGAGAGAGAGGCAGCTAATCACCAAAGTGCGCGTTGAACGGAGAAATGATGGTCCTTGGGAGTACCTACTAGGTGCAATTAAAAAGTTGTCAAAATAGCTCTAAATCCGTCCTTATTATACCTACTTATTAGGGACCGGATTCTAGGTTACATAAAAATTTAAAAAAGGTACCAAAATAGGTTGTTTAAAGCATGTTTTTAGGTCCAATAACTATCTAGGTTTTTAGTAAGGTGTGTACAATTCGAATTAAAAAAGAAATCTTAAAAAATTTCGCATAACTAAAGATATTAACGAGTGTTTGCTGAAAAACTGAAACTTTTTCCAAATTATCAGTAAGTAAGACTAATTCAAAACGAGTCAATAAAGTTATTTTTCTGTACCTAAAAGAGGGAAAAAGGTATTTTACCTAAAATACGGTCCCTACTTATATTTTGAAAACTTTTTAAGACATACCTACATCCGATTGACTATTTCGCAATTCTTACAATGGGAAATTATAATCAAATTGAAAATCATGATGGCAATTGGTAAAAACATTAGTTGCTTGAGTTTTCAATTTCAATCGCCATTTTATTAAGAATCGCCAAAACAACCGAATCATAAATTTTCGAATCACATTATATTTTTGAATTTTGAGAAAATAGAAAATACATACAGTGTGTCTTATTTTAACTGGAACCACCCAAATATTTCGGTTAATATTGAGCAAACTAATTTGCTTTTTTAACTTCTACGCTCAAGGCGGAGCAGTATACAAGGTGTCTCAGAACGCTCGCACCAAATTCTAATGGAGCATTCAGGATTAAATTCTGAGTCGATCGGCGTTTTTGAAAATTTCCAGGGTGCAATAGTTCTCAAGTTATAAGAGATTTAAGAGGACCAATCAGATTTCAGCTCCGAGTTGCTTCATAAGGTAATTTAATGTTAGATGCACTATTTCCTAGGTAACAAGATACTATCAATGAAAATTTATACTGTTGTATCTTGTTACCTAGGAAATAGTGCATCTAACATTAAATTACCTTATAAAGCAATTCAGAGCTGAAATCTGATTGGTCCTCTTAAATTTCTTATAACTCAAGAACTATTGGTACCTGGAAATTTTCAAAAACACGGATCGACTCAGAATTTAATCCTGAATACTCCATTAGAATTTGGTGCGAGCGTTCTGAGACACCCTGTACATATAAAATCGATCAAAAATTCGAAATTGAACTGACATCAAATCTTTACGTTTCGGGGTCCCAGGAACCCAAAAAACCTATTTTTGAAAAATGTGTGTGTGTGTGTCTGTCCGTGTGTCTGTGGACACGCTACAGCCGAAACTACTGAACTGATTTTGATGAAATTTGGTATATAGGTATTGTCTGTGCGGGAGAGGAGCTGATTAGATTTTGAAGCCGATCAGTCAACCCGAAGTGCCCTTTTGGCATAGCAACTTTCTTATTTTAAATATTTAAAAATTTAATAAATGCTGCTGTTATTAATCCAATGCAGTGCGGCGTAGAAGTTCCTGCCGTCTCCGAGACCGCCTTTTTTTTTATACATGTAGAGCTTCAAAATTTGCATCTGTGTGATGCTTCACCTTTTTTTATCCCGAAATCTTAGCCCACTGCGATTAATTAAAAAGGACAAAAACAGCGAAATCGTATTAGGCATTTTTTTACTGAAAAATTTTATTAAGAAAAGTGGTTCAGGATGACCCCAAATAGGTAAGTGCGAAGTTTCAGACCAAAATAAAAATGTTGAATTTCTGGAGGAAAAAATTAGAAATATCGAAAACTTCATTATTTTTACAACAAAGGGGTAGCTGTGTAATTAAAAACAATTGAAATGAGTGTTTGACTGGGCAAAATTTAACAATCGCAGAAAAAGTTGAAATTATTAAGATTATTATTTATTAGCATATAATTTCAACTTTTTCTGCGATTGTTAAATTTTGCCCAGCTATAGCTAACAACAAACGTCAAACAAACCTATTTCAATTGTTTTTTTATTACACAACAACCCTTTTGGTGCAAAAATATTGAAGTTTTCGATATTTTTGATTCTTTCTTCCAGTAAATCAACATTTTTATTTTGTCCTGAAAGTTCGGATTTACCCATTTGGAGTCATCCTGAGCAACTTTTCTTAATAAACTTTTTCGGTAAAAAAATGCCTAATACGATTTCACTATTTTTGGCCACTTTAATTAATCGCAGTGGGCTGAGATTTCGGGATAACAAAAAAGTGAAGTATTACGCAGATGCAATTCTGGAGCTTTATAAGTGCAAAAAAACAGCGAGCTCATTTGCTCAATATTAACCGAAATATTTGGGTGGTTCCAATTAAAATGAAACACTGTATATTTTGCAAAACATTTCAAACATGTTTAAAAAATAAAGTATAGTAAGTATAAAAAATATAAAGCAGGTAATACGATTATATTTTCTTTTTTCTCAAGATTCAAGAATATAATGTGATTCGAAAATATGATATTAAAGCAACAAAACGATGTCATCGCATTTTATAATCAAATCATCTGCGATTTTAACTTCTTCAAGAAAATGTACCTCCTATTCAGGGTTCGAAGGATATACAGGGTGATTCTTAAATAGTGGCAGAAAATTCAAGGGGTGATCCCTCAGACTACTCTAAGAAAAGTTCAAAGGGGTGCCCGAAAAGCTAGTTCAAAAATCTGAAAATTTTTCAAAAAATAGCTCTTTATAACACTAACCTATGCTCCAAATTTCAAAATCTTGTTATTCATATTTTCCGAGCAATTTTAAGAAAACTAACTTTTAGAGTACCCCTTTGAAGAGGCTTAGCTCCCTTATGAAGCATTTTCGGACATATGTCCATAGGAACTTTTGTTCTTAGAATAATCTGGGGAATCACCCCTTGAATTTTCTGCCATTATTTAAGAATCACCCTGTATATCATATGATATACCGAGTGTGAACGAAACCAGGCTCACCATCATATTTCCATCGTATTTATTCGAATGAAATTTGGCACACATATAGATACAACACGATAAATTGCATTATTTGACATTTAGAGAGATTTTGAGTAACTTCCGCTTTCGGCGGAAATGGGCTCTACATTGAAATTTTAAATGTCTTAATATTTTCAAATTCTATACTAAATTCTGTATGACAAAATAATTTTTTTCAAACTTCTGATTTCATGGTTTCGAAAAACTTGATTTTTATTTTTTTATCCAGAGTGCTATGACCCCTCATAAACTAATTCTAGATATACAATTTCCAAATTACTTCTTTTTTTCAAATGGATCAAGCTGTGGATTAAAACAGTATCAAATTAGATGGCAATTGTTTTTATTTTACAAATTCGAATCTTATAGCATTTTATTCCTAAGAAATCCTACTATTCAGAAAACCATGATCCATATGAAAAAAATGAGTAATTTGCAGAAAACTGCATCCTTTTAAACGAATTAGGATTAGGAAGCCTAAAATAAATTTTGATGACAAAAAATGTAAATTACATTGCACTCCAAATGACCTAAGTACCATCAATTGAGTTGGCGGAAGAGGAAGAGTTATTGCGTTCGCGCTCTTCGTTCAGCGCGCATGTTAATGGTTAGCTGCATCTCTCTCGTCGGGACTAGAGCGAGCATCAGTTTCCTAAAAATGGCTACGAAAAGTTTATTTTTGAAACGGGACATATAGTTATGCGAGATCAAAGCTTGAAAAAAATCAGTGTGTAGAATGGAATTGAAGGTATTTTTTTAACACATAAATCCCACGTTATTCTACGAAAAATTCATTCTACTCTTTTTAATCGGCCATTACCTTTTTTGATACCACCCAAAAAAGTCGTAAAAAGAGGTTTTGGTGGCCCAAAAGGTTCCCAATAAGATGGCAGAGGCCTCATCTTTTTATGATCTCAAAAATTCTTTTGACGCATTTCGGAGCTGTATCCGTAGCATTACAGTTTCCTGTTTTTGTAAGATATCACATGTTGCACTAGAACTCGCTAGGGATTTGAAAAAGATAAAATATTGGTTAGGCAATATTTCAAAATCGCAATTTGTAAAAGACACTAACAAAACTACCTTAACTTATTAAAAACCCTAGGGAATTATGAAAAAAAGTAACTTTTCCAGTTTCCTTTTTGATAACTGTCATATTGCAAAACTCTCACTAGATGTGACTGGGGTTTTCTTACTAAGGGTGGATTGTATAAAAAATAATCGTGGGGATAATCGCGTTTTATACAAAACAGTTTCCATGTCTGAGCGTGATCTGACCCAATCAGAAGACTCGTTGCCTAGCAACTAACCTCGGTATTAAATTTAATACAGGGATTATTTTTTATACAATCGGCCCTAAGATTAACACTCCAAATAAAAACCATACTCACAGTAAATCAAAATTAAGAGTAGAAGGATTGTGTCGAACCCTGTATGTTAGTAAATTCTCAGTTGAGCTTATCTCTGAATCTTCCTTTGTTGAAAAATATACAGACTCTAACTGGGGAACATCAGCAAAAAGAGACTTATCATCTTTAACAATTGTAGTTTTTTCACCAGAAGTAATTTTTTTCTTCTTCTTCTTTTGCTTCTTAGTATGTTTGTCTGCACCATCTCCATCTTCTGCTACTGTTGTAGATACATCGTCTTAAAAATATTAGCATTTCATAACAGATTGGACTATTTCAGATAAAATACTCTTACTTACCATCATCCTCTCCATCTTCTCGGGGCTTTGTTTTCGACATGACGCTTGCCAGTTTCAAGCCTCTGGTATGAACATCATCGACTCGAAAACTGTACACTTTAGCACCAATATCTAGAGAAGGTCCTGCTATTTGCAAAACATTATTAGTACCAGAATTTGCCATTTGTTGAATAACATCTATTATATGCAGCTCCCAGGCATTTTTGACACTAATTTTCTAAAAAAAAACGAAATTTAAGAAGAAAACAAACTGGATAATATACATTTTCAGCATAAAGTTTGGTGCAAATTTCCAAATGATCCTTCATCTGGGCTTCGCCAAAGATATGTCCCAACTCCACCAAGGGGGAGGCTGCTGATGTGGAACCGATGCGAGAGATCCTCCTTTGCATCTGCACCATGCTTCGCCTTGTCGTACGTTCAGCTTCATCATCGTTTCGATTTTGCTGAACAAAGGAAGTGTGCTTTACAGTTTGGAGATAGTTTTTTATACCACTAGAACAACGGGAGAAGCATTGGAGACAGTGCTCTTCCTCAAGGGTGAAGAGGCAAATCCATCGTTAACTTTGAACTGTACCCCCTTGTTGCGTAGTGGGGTACTGGGATTCATTGCGATTAAAATTAATTACAAGGACTAAAAATACAACAATCAAAATAGAAACTGCATTTTGGAAAAATGGTCTATGGTGAAAACTTTTCCAACTTCAACCGCTAATTTAAAACTGACAGCTGACAAGCGTCGGTCAATTACCAACATAGCTTCGGATCGCTACCAACCGAATGACTAATGTTACTAAAGTATTTAATTTGTTTTCTTATTGGAGCAAGTTTTGTAATTGTTGCACTTGCAAAGCTCCAGTCTTACAATTTTTTCGTGAATATCTATCAAACTACATATCTAAGAATCTAATTGAATGGTGCTTTAGGTTCAAGATTATCTCTATTTCACTTTTCAAGTCATCTCTTATTGGTAAGTATAGGAATAAAGGATGCAGATAATTCTGAAAACTGGAAAGAGGTCACGATCTTTTTACAGGAACCTTTTTACCGTTTCCTCACGATGTCACATAAATGTAACATATAGGGCCGGTTTTAACTTCTACGCTCAAGGCGGAGCAGTATATAAAATCGATCAAAAATTCGAAATTGAACTGACATCAAATCTTTACGTTTCGGGGTCCCAGGAACCCAAAAAACCTATTTTTGAAAAATGTGTGTCAGTCCGTGTGTCTGTGGACACGCTACAGCCGAAACTACTGAACTGATTTTGATGAAATTTGGCACACATATTCAGTGGGAGATTTGTAGGTGCTGATTAGAATCTGGGCTACACCGGCTCACGGAAAGTGCCTTTTTGGCACATCAACTTTACAAATTTAAATGCAAACCCCCATTTTTCGCATTACCATATGAATGCTCTTCAAATTCTGCTTCTAAAAATGTATTCACACTTGGGCCCTTTTGACCAAAAAATGGTGCCGTGAAAAAAAAACTATGCATAAATGTATATTTTTATTACCGGATTTGATAACTGATTTTTTTTCAAGCCGAAAACCTTAGTGCCATTTTTTCGAAAAATGTCATTTTAGTGGCAATTTATTTTATTGTCTGTGCGGGAGAGGAGCTGATTAGATTTTGAAGCCGATCAGTCAACCCGAAGTGCCCTTTTGGCATAGCAACTTTCTTATTTTAAATATTTAAAAATTTAATAAATGCTGCTGTTATTAATCCAATGCAGTGCGGCGTAGAAGTTCCTGCCGTCTCCGAGACCGCCTTTTTTTTTCATCTCATGTTAACATTAACTGAGGTTTGTCGCGTTAGTTTCCATTGCGACAACAATTTGTTTCTACGGAGATAACCCTCATGTTAAATTTAACATGAGATGGATGAAAAAACCGGCCCAACATAGCATAATGGTAATAATAACGTAGCAGGATAACCATTGAGACCATTGACGATTTCAATAATTCCAGTCTACGCAGTAGGCAAAACAGTCCGGCTGTATTATCGGCTGTGTCAGTTTTGAGATTGCCGTGACAAAACAATGACAAATAACCACTTGTCTCTGTAACCACCAAACCAACAAATAAATAATTCGTCATATAAGACGAAAGTGCCCAAAAGCACCATTTCTAGTGCATTAAGCACCAAAATTGGCAACCCTTAGACTGCCGACCGTTATTTTCATTTAATCACGTTGATTCGAGTAAGTATTCATAGATGTCCTTCCTCTATTAAAATCATAGTGACCTTAAAAATCATTAAGGTCAATGGATGTCTCTCTTTGGAGATTTACGGCAATCAACCGGAAGTGTGAACAAATATAAAAAGGACAGAGAACATACCCTTACAATAAGTAAGAGAGAAATGACTTGCTTCCATTGTTATTTTTTGACACTGACAATGGTTTTATTTGTCAGTTGTAACTGCTCAACAATTCAATTGGTCCACCCGGAAATTAGAGTCGAATTCAAAATGACGCAACTCCTCAAGCAGTTGATCGATTTGAATGAACCTTTTTTCCACTGATAGTCCATTTCATTGGCTACGACATGGGATGTTCCGCGTTTTATGCAGGTGCCCCTTATTTGATATACAGGGTGTCAGAGCCGGGTTCTGCAAAATGGCGAAAATTTAAACCACCCCCGATTCTGAGAGAAATTTTTCTAATTTTTTTTGCCTGGTTGAGAAGTCGTCTCAGGTTCATACCTCCAGACGTTTTTTTGAAATTTGCTCCATCTCCTCTAATTAGGGTGCAGGGCCAAAAAAACTGTTTTTTCATCGGTAGTTAATAGCATCTTTAACTTCTACTCCATTTTTAATTTCTTGAGGTCATTGTGTCGTAAAAGCTTTACTCTAGGACACCATGATGTCAAAATTAATCTAGAACAAGGCGACCCAGAAAAGGGGGCCCTTTGAAATTGACCCAATTTTATTTTGCTTTCGAAGTAATCTTTAAGTGAAGACGGACTAAATTTGAAACGATGTTTTCATAGAACCATTTGTTCTGAACATTTTAAGATGTTCTTCGTCAGAATCGGATCAGAATCACCGGTGTTCAACCCAACTCTTCAACGGACCGTTTTTAGACAAAATGCAGCCCCTTAAATTCGTGAAACCAAGGTGACAAAAATGAAAACAAAGAGCAATATTTCGTTGACAAGGTAACGATCCTTCAGGCATTGTCAAAATTTTTGTCGCCTTGGTTTCACGAAATTACAGATGTGCGAAATGCCTGCTTTTTGCCCGAAATCCTTCAACCAAACCACTGGTATCAGCACAGCCAAATGTGATCCAATTCAGACGAAGAGCATCTTAAAATGTTCAGTATGAATGGCTCTATGACGGCATCATTTCAATTTTGGTTCGTCTTTAATCAAAGATCATTTTAAACGCAGAATAATTTTGGGTTCACTTCAGTGGGCCCCCTTTTCTGTGACATTTTATAACAGAACAATTTTGAATTGATGACAATTTAGAGTGAAGTTCTTGCGTTACAAGGACCCCCAGGAAATTAAAATTTGTGTACTACTAAAGGCGCTATTAACTACCGATGAAAAAACAGTTTTTTCGGCCCTGCACCCTAATTAGAGGAGATGGAGCAAATTTCAAAAAAACGTCTGGAGGTATGAACCTGAGACGTCTTCTCAATCAGGTAAAAAGAATTTGAAAAATTTCTTTCAGAATCGGGGGTGGTTTAAATTTTCGTCATTTTGCAGTACCCGGCTCTGTCACCCTGTATATCAAATAATGGATACCTGCATAAAATGCGGAACATGTTATGTCATAGCCAATGAAATGGGCTATCCGTGGAAAAAAGGTTCATTCAAATCGATCAACTGCTTGAGGAGTTACGGCATTTTGAATTCGACTCAAATTTCCGGGTGGACCAATTGAATTGTTGAGCAGTTTATATTATAGGATTATCTACGTGAAGCGTTTTGTCACAATGAAAGCAGAAGGTTCAACAGCAAACACCTGCCAGTTGATCAATAAAGTTTATTATACTACTGTGGTAAAAAATAATAAAATTGAAATACATTATCATACATATTGATATACTCTAAGTAAACTAACATGCATTCAGTTTAAACTAATTTACACATTCAAAAACAGATCGCATAATAAATATAATATACAGCCGTAGATCCACAGAGAGCCATATGATTTTTATTTGTTTTCGTGAACATAAGTGATCCCCGTCCAGCTACTCTACAAGCAGGCGTGCACGCCGCGAGTTAAAAACAGTCAGGTCTTTCCGAATTTTCGTTTTAAATTACATAGTTTACAAAATTTTACACCATTATTTGTAACGGCTCATTTTACAGTTTTTTACACATGTATTATACAGGTGATAACCAAAATGGAATTTACACTTTACAATCTTGTTTGCATTTTAGTAAAACTTTACATCAGTCGAGGCCACAGTGCCATCCCAAAAATTGGCCAACTTTACTCCCCACCGCCCTAATTTACTATTTACAAACTACATTAATCCCAAATCTGTGGACAGCGGATTCGAGACGATCAAACAAACTAATACTGAGTGCTTGCGGTAATTTGGGCTTAATATAGCCGATAAATGTTTTTTACAAACAATTTCTAAGTACAAAAGGGATTATTATTTTACAATATTACACTATGAAACACTTTTTACTATATAAATACATGTGATACTTTAAAAATGATTAACATATATACATATCACTAGCGGAAGGGGAGACAGTACAGTGTACAGTAATCATTAATAAGTGTACATGTTACCAAAATGGCGATTGGGTGGCTGTTTGGAAATGTTATGAGAACGAAACTATATTACATATAATACACAAATGAAGAGGTATTCTATGTACACATACTAAAGATGACTGAATTTGAATTGTGTCTGTTCTATTACGAAGAATTTCGTAGTACGGTTACATTGATTAGGTCAAAAACACACAATTACACTTAAACAGTCATAAATGCATTAAATTCATAATTATAATGGAATCACGAAACTGTACAATCACTATAGATACATTTATGTCGGTTAATTTGAAATATTTGAAAAGGAAACGGTGCTTCAAATTCTATTTTAAACGACTAACCTAATTATTAAAAACCACTTGCAAATCAACCCAACCTTAAGGGTGCTGTCGCAGAATTTTCAATTGACATGCACTACCTCAGATTTGATGGAGTTATAAACTACTACTAGTAAATGCAGAACTTTCATAGTGTGTGTTAAGAAAATTTTGATTCAAATGGATGATGTCTTCCTGAGGACCTTATCACAACTGTTGGGTGACTTGGGGACACGTACTGTACAAAGTTTTGTGAAAATTCATGGTGAAATTAAATGAGATTCGTTTCAGAACAGCTTACAACCATTACACAAATGAACATGCATGAATTTACTTATATTTTGCTTCGCATCTATAAATAAAGAATAAATAATTCAAACGGCAGAACTTAATCAAATTCGTACAAAACAAAATATAAGCAAGGGTGACACATAAATTACAGCTATAATACAGATGTGTACACGATAATCGTTAAGCTTAAAATTAAAAAGTCATTAAAAAAGTAACATACTCCTGAAATACTGGAACCTCAAAATGTCAAAAAAGAAATTAACACACACAATTGGTCGATAAATTAAAAATTATTTTGAAAAAAAAGACACGATGTGAAATTAAAGCACCCCATTCGTGGGTGGGCCAATGGGGCCGAGTTCCCCTCCGATGGAACCCATTCCAGGAGATTTCATGAAATACTTCTCCAATTTGGCAATTATATGCTTGCCATACGTGTATTTTCTCAATGAATTCAGGTGAGGTCTTATCTTGTGCATCAACACTTTTCTTTGCGTGGGTTCGCTAACATCGATCATTTTCTGAACCACGTAATTTGCATATTGATCTTTCATCATCACGTGTAGGGCACTAAAACAAACTATTAGCGGTTGTTAACAAAAGCGACACTTACTTATCGTTGAATCCACAAACTTCCTCAATTAGTAACGCTCTTTCTGCGCGAGTGGCATGCGTCACGCACTTTTCCACGACATTGCTTGCAAATTTATGTTGGCTGAGGGCTAGCACCTTGCCGCGAACGCTGCTGATCAATTGTGCTTTATCTTCCGGCTTTCCATGCTCTGTTTCAAATCAACTTAGACACGTTTCAAAAAAAAACTAACAATGTTTACCTAAAACGTGCTGGATTACGTAGTTTCCGAACTGATCTTGAATCAACTGATCTGTGTGTTGGTGGAGTTCAGCCAGGATGGGCGCAGTTTGTTCAGTGGTGCAGTGCTCCAAGATGCGTTGTATCACTCGACATCCGTATGGGTGGGTCGATAGGGAGTACACTTGGCCAGAGAATGACTGGATTATGAACTGAAAAAATCCCTTCATCTTTAATTCTTTTTTCGCCCTTGGTCATTAAAAGTGCATTTATACTGCCTCATTTGCGGCAGAAAAATGCGACTTTTACTGCCTAGGCAGTAAAATCGATGCGGCAGTAAAAAATGCACTTTTTGAATGACAATCGACGAAAAAATTATGTGTTCAACACGGCAAAAAAACAGATTCACTGCTTCGGCTGGATTCCTAGCCTCGAATATAAAACTTCAGCTGCGGCAGTAAATTTGCATTTTTTTTGCCTTGTTAAACATATAACTGTTTAAATGTAGTAATTAAAGATTTAATATTACAAGTCATGTTCAATAACAACCCTCAGGTAAGCCACGTCACTGCTTGTTAGGGTTCTGGGAGTATCAAACAAACAATTTATATGAGACAGACATATCCGTAAAATGGTGCTCTTACTGTAGGATTGCCAAATATGCCTTACCGTTATGCTTTGCTTTGCAGCTCTGTTTACTAATTTGAAATATTAACGAACCGGAATTAAATATTTTGATTGCTGATTGATTCGCAATTTGCATACGACCACCGTGACATCTCACCGGAAAAAATTGACGGATAGCAACGATGGAGGCGATTCAATGTAGGACAAAGAACCAACGTAAGACGAGTCCCCCAAAGTCGCGGTTTAGCGGAATCATCGGTTTAGACTATTTTCAAAATTTGACCAAACACGGGGCCGTTCCGCCAGTCCGTAAATCCGCCCCATCAGGACTACGTTTTATGCGCTCAGAAATGAGATAGTAGCCAAGGTACTGCTATGGCCTGACGTTTACATGGAAAAATGTTACTACAACAGTTACTAAAATCGATCGAAAAACTGAATCGTCGAGAAAATCAAATCTTCTAATTTTAGAGTCCTGGCAACCCAAACAAAAAAAATCATCAAAGACAAGCTACACCCAAAACGTATTTACTGAAGATAATGAGTTGAAATTTTACGCACACGTTCAGTGAGTACCTTATGGGGGAGGGGGATGATACGATTTTGGGTCAAGTCGGCTGATTACATTATATCCAGATTCATAAGTTTATATGGCACCTCCAAAACATTTATTGCGTTTACATAGCGAGCGCCTTCAATAAATTCGTAAGAAAGATGAGCTTCTTTTGCGAATGCTCCAGCTAAACGCCATTTCTTAGGCTGGAATTTCATTTGTTAGCGGTCATTGCAAGTATATTTATTTAAGTACTTGTCACGTGGTACGTGTATGGTAAAGAGTGATCAAAAATTTTTCCGATCTAGTAGCCCTTGACGTGAGAGACGTAGGGCGTAGACTGCGGAATTTTTTTTTTGAATGATACTTTCAGCTGTCTCTACGTCTCTCACGGCAAGAACTACTAGATCGGAAAAGTTTTTGTTCACACGTTAAAATTGAAGAAATCTTTCAATGACTGCTAGCGTAGCGCCATCTCATGAGTTACGAGCTAACTATTTTATGATTTATGGTACCGTACATTTTTATGTCATCAATTGAAGTTCCCAGCCTTTGCCAACAATTATTCTTCTATTTATGCTTTTGCGATATCTTTAGCCGTCTTTTTCTGTGTAATTTTTAGATACACCGTCAACATTAGGTATTGCTATTTATACAGGCCGGCTAATTTTTCGATGCCTACCATTAGGATCACGATCTCGGAAACCATAAGAGATGGAGAGTAGGTTAAATTAGAGAAAACTTGCACTTTTTCAAGGCGCTTAAAAGTCTGTAAAGAATTACCCGATATCTCGACTCGTTCCTGAGTTATCTCGAAAAATCTGAAAAATGCCATTTTAAGGTAAATGGTAAAATAATATCTTCCTACCGATTGATACTATTGGTATAATTTATTGAAACATGAAACTTTCATATTTTGGACATCTGTCATTCGACAGAAATTCCCTAGGTCTAGATATTGAGCAACGATAGTCCATTTTTCTTTTTCTTCTGGCCGCCATATTGAATTTCAACAGCAACTGATGCAAAAAAAAATTGCTTTTCAAAAATATAACCAGCATGTCAATTTTGAGTCACACGACTACATGACGTTTAATTCAATTGCTTTTCACAAATCCTAAACGATTTAAAAAGTTGGTGAATTTTTTGAAGTTTTTTTCATAAGTTTTCGCTAATTTGATATATTATAGGTACAAAAGTAAATTTAAAAAAATTACATTTTTGAAAAGCAAATTTTTTGTGTGTCCGATGTGTTAAAATTCAATATGGCGCCCAAAAAAAAATAGACTATATTGCTCAAAATCTAGAAGGCCTAGAAATTTTATGACGTCTAGAGTAACGTTAGACGTTAAAGGCCGGAGTACCGTTGGATACGTCACAACAGAGGATTACAAAAATCCAGGTTTCACGTGCACTCAATGCGACAGGGCTCTCTTAGGTTAAAAAACCGCTAAATATTGCCTGAACCTCGTTTATTTCTTCTCAAGTTCTGCCATTTCATCTAAATACTTAAAACGACCTAGCGCACGGTGGACGGCATCCCGAGTGGTAACGTTTCACGTTACTCTAGCTACGGCGTAGAGATTTTCTCTGAATGCCACTCAATTGACAGTTATCAAAAATATAAAAGTTTCGTTTAAATAGCATAAATTGCTGAGATCAAATTTTCTTTAAAATGGAAAGTTTAAGATTTTTCGGGATAACACAGGATTGAGTCAAGATATCGGAGAATTCTTTGCAGATCCTTAATCGCCTTGAAAAAGCGCAACTTTTCTCTAATTTAACCTACTTGCTAACTCTTATGGTTTCCGAGATCCCAATAGTGAGCATGGAAAAATTAACCATTCTGTATTCCTATTTTAATTTTTTTTTCTGGAACTGTATAATTTGTAATTTGAAAGCGGGAAAGCAAAAACATTACATATAATAACCCAAATTTTCTAGGGTTTATTTTTATTGTTAGCAGCAGTGTCACAGATGAGGCTTTTTCGTGAATATTTTTCTTTGCACTTTACTCAAAACTGCACGCACACAAAGGCCATTTTGGGCAAATTCAGAGCAATTGCAAAATTTTGACATTTGTCATATGTTTTCTGACGAATCGCATTGAAATCGCTTCTACCAACTCACATGTTAGTAAAATTTCTTGCAATATTTCCCCATACCAACTTAAAATTCAAATTTTGACGATCTACCTAAAATTCAAATTTTCACTGAATTGAGAGTAGGGATATTTTCAAAGGTGGACGGCATTTCTAAATTTTTCAGTGGGCCCCAAATACTGTATTAAATTATATGCTCTTTTCATAATGCCATAGCACAGGAAGAATTATTTTGAAAGAAATCCTTTATGCGCTTTTCTTAAAGAACTCTTTCATTTCTGAGTGTGGGCACACACAGTTTGGGAGTGGGTCGGTACCCACCCTTAGTTACGTGGCTAAACACGATTTTCGTTTGTTATTGATTAAAATAGTTACTGATTCCCAATCTAATAACGTGATATTCAGAAAATATGTAATAAGGAGTGGCTATGGAAACAAATGAATCGCAATCGGTCGAAAGGACGTTTGTCCAAAGTTAGTTCGTACAGGACATGTCATCTGTCATATTACACATGGATTTGTTTGAGGACATGACATCTGCCATTTAATCTGGAGACTATGCGAATTAACTTTAGACAAGCGTTCTTTCGACAGATTGCAATTCATTTGTTTCCATAGCTTCCCGTTATCACATATTTTCTGAAAATCCCCGCATCATGAAATCCGAGTTCTTTTACGAAAATGTGTTTTCTCGGTCCGAATCGCAAGAGCCAAGATATTCTTACTGCGTATGTATTGATAAATATTTATGCAATTAGTAAAGATTTTGATGCTATGGAAAAAACGCAAAACGACTTCATTCAATTTAAATATTTTACCATAAACTCGGGAATTTTAAAAGCCAATTATGGTCATTTTTTTTCTTTACGACTATTTTCCTTTTTACGGCCACTATAAACCTCGAGCAGTAAAGTTTTTATTTTCCACCCAAATATGTTTTTAAGACACACGAAAAACATACCTGGAGAGCATTAGGATCCACACATTCGATGCACTTCTGCACCACGTGGTTTCCATTTTGATCCTTGACGCACTTCAATACGTGCCCGTCCAATTCACGCACTATTTCCTGCTGCTGATCGGGCGGAATCGATTCCAGAGCCTTCTGGATAACCCGACATCCGTACATCTGGAGAGCAAGCGGCAGAACGTGTCCTCGCACCTTCTGGGCCAAAGTGGTTTTTTGCTCGGGAGTGCCGAATTCGAAAAATTTCTGTATTACGTAATTGCCGAATACGTCAGTCATCAGATTGTACGCCGCCGATAATATTTCGTTGAATACCATCTGTTTTTCGCTGGCAGAAGCCCGTTCCAGTTTCTGTTGGATGAAGCGTGACCCGTGCTGGTCCTGCGAGAATTCCACGATGTGATTCGCCAAGTCCCTGAAGAAATTCGCGTTATTAGGGCATAAATTTTATCAAATAATTGAATTTGTTATGGGAACTCCACGGTGAAATTACTGTGGTCTACTGTGTACATTTTTAGTGCCGAAGCATATGCGTAGGCACTCTAGTTTTAGTGAAACCGTTGCTTGGCGGTCGGCGGCTCGACCGTCGCATAACTTGAGAACGGAAGCAGATATCGAACTGAAATTTTGTACACGAAAATCTCGGCGGGGATTGTTTTTAGGCCATTTCGGACCGTAAAAGTCAAGAGTTACGGGTGAAAAACTGACAGAAATTACAATTTTCGACGTTTGATCGCGAACGCTGTCTAACGCTTGAAGATCGATCAAAAGTTTGAAGAGAGGAATTGTCGGCAATGAAAAGATCTATAAAAAAGTTCGCGACGGCATATCTACGATGGGTAGCTCACCGTGATCGTTTTTGACGAAAATAGCTTCGGTGGCTTAAATGTCGGCTATCCGTAACAGATATTTATATGCTGTCGGGGACTTTTTTGTAGGTCTATTCGTTGCCGACATTTCTTCCCTATACGATTTTAATCCATCTTCAAGCGTTTAGGCAGCGTTCGTAGTAGAAGCGCGAGAATGCGAGTTTTTTTTTCGGGATCGAAAAACTATTAATTGTAATAACTCGAGAACCAGCAGTGTTGTTAAGTATTTAAAAATGTATTTTAAATACTTCAATTGTATTTAAATACTTTTGCCGATATGGTATTTTAAAAGTATTTCAAATACTTTTTTTTGTCATGTATTTAAATACATATTTAAATACATTCTCAACTGCGAGATGGAAATTTTACCGTTGCGGTTAAAATCGATATCCTGGCTTTTCTAAGAAATTTTGCCTGAGGCTTAAGTCGCTTAACGCAAAAAGCTTATTGAATTCCAGGTAAAAGTACAGCACAGGATGTAGGTAATCATCTGGCCACCGTAAATTAACCCGGACTGCAAAATTTATTGCTTTTCTCAGAATGAATCACAAGCGGTAACGTGGTGTTTTAATTTAAATCAAATGGATAAAAAAATCATTGTTTCATTGAAGTGTCTTCTTCGCTGTCTTATTCTGTTTAAGTGTCGAGCGCCATAATTTTTTGAATTAACATTATTATGGATACCAACTCCAAAAAGCTGCCTTGCTCCCTCCAATACTAAATGGTTCTATTTTTAAAATAATTTCAAGTGACAAGACCTACTAATTTTTTACCTACCTATTCTTAAATAAAAATAAAGGTTTCAAAAATTAAATCCACCGGTTAGTGCCACGAATCCATTCTCCACAGCTGATGTTGCCCTCAATAGAAGAATGAAAATGTATATGATCGCCTATATTAAATTTTTCGTCCTTTTTAGTTCTTACAGACCGACAGACCTACAGACCAAGTTTGATTTTTTTGACTTTGAGTATTTAAAAGTATTTAAATACATTTTAAATGTATTTGTATTTGTATTTAATTACATCTGTGAGAAATGTATTTAAATAGTATTTGAAATACATTTTTAGAAAAGTATTTGTATTTGTATTTAAATACTTAGAAAAAAGTATTTTTAACAACACTGAGAACCAGTGGAGATATTTAACTGAAACTTGACATGCGCTTTTGGCGTACAAGTCTGTTGAATGTGAGGGAGTGTCAACTGTGGGGGATGAAATTTAGGGGTTGAAAATCACAAAAATACGAAAACCTCTCAAATATTTTGCACATGGAGGCCTGAAACCCAACACACACATATTTCGACAATATCTGATAAGGGATGAGTTTTTTTCTGCAGGATGAGCCAGAGGGAGTGCAAATCAGGGGTTGAAACTGGAAATTTCACATAAGTTTTGCTTAAAATCAACTTTTCATCAATGGCCCAAAAAAGTTTTGAGCATATACAGGGTGTCCCAACGGTGAGACAAAGTCCATTTATGTCCACGTCATTAATAATATCGAAAATCTGTGTACGCCAACCGTCAGTGACTGAAAATGTGCATAATCTAAAATTACTGTGAACTCACATGGGCGGCTCGTGCAGGGGGGGCAGCACAAAATTACATTTTCTTAAATGGAACACCCCATATATCAACGTATTTTTGGTTTCCACGTGTTATTCTGGGCAACTTTTGTCAGGTGCGCCCCATACTTAAATTCAATCGTTTTTGAGTTATTTAATAAAATGTGTAGAACTTGGTGAAAAGAAATCTTCAGTTAAAAATTCATATTTTCGAAGCCTTGAAGTTTTTCTCTTTCGAATTGAGGTCACATCCTAAAGAAAGGTCAGGACTACCTGACGAGTGACGACACACTTGGGTGTAAAATTTCATGCACAGAGTGTCCCCGGTAAAATTTCAAATTAACAAAAATTGAAAAGACAAAATCTCAAAAATTTCAAATGAAATTTTTTCGTCGTCTAATAGAGAATTAAATTCCAGGTCAACTTTCTTAACAAATCCCTATATCTAAAGGGCATCCTTTTCAAGTTACTTAAAATTTTTGGGTTTATAGCTTAATCCGCCTGGAGTTAATAACCACATTTAATTCAAATATCGATTTATTGTCACTATCGCCATCGCGGTTAGAAATGATTTTGTTAACTGACTTTAAAATATTGCCGAATTAATCACTGTTTTTCCCTATTGCAAATTGCTTCACCCGGTTTTTGTTAAAAATATTTTGTAAACCATCCGTTAACCGTATTATTTTGAATTATACGTTGTTATACACTGTAGAATTTATCGTTTTAAAGACATTCACCTGTTCTGTTACTCTTATCAGTAACTCGGAAACGAATAAAACGACAACACAGACCTAAAACTGGTGATAATTTGAAAAACATGCTATTTAGGTATAGTGATTTCTTAAGAAAGTCGACCTAGAATTTACTTCTCTATTAGTGGAAGAAAAAATTCAATGTCATTAAATTTGAAATTTTAGAAATTTTGTCTTTTTAATTTCTGTTAATTTGAAAATTTACCGGTGACACGCTGTGCATGAAATTCGACATTAAAGTTTGTCATCAGGAAGCCCTGACCTTTCTTTAGGATCAACCATAAATTCGGAAGAGAAAAGCTTCAACGCTTCGAAAATATTAATTTTTAACTAAAGTCTTGTTTTTGAAAAATTCTACACATTTTATTAAATAACTCAAAAACGATTGAATTTAAGCATGGGGCACATCTGACAAAAGTTGCACTGAATGACACGTAGAAACCAAAAATGCATTGATATATGAGGTGTTCCATTGAACAAAATGTAATTTTGTGGTGCCCCCCTCTACACGAGCCGCCCATGTGCTGTAGATTATGCACATTTTCAGTCACTGACGGTTGGCGTACACAAATTTTCGATATTATTAATGACGTGGACATAAATGGACTTTGTCTCATCACCGTTGGGACAGCCTGTATTTAGTCTTTAGACCACCTACGACCGGAAGAGAAAAAAATTGCACCTCTAAAATTCAACCCCTTCAACCTTGAAACATAAAAATTTCACTTGGAGGAAATGTAACCCAAAAAAATGACTTGGACGGAATTTAACCCTTGGACCACTCATTATCGCAGGAGGCTATTTTGAACGCAAAAAAGTGTACCCCGAAAACCCACACAAATAATTGACTTGGAGGAAATTGAGCCCTTGGATTATCTACAACAGAAACAGACTAACTGAACGCAAAAAGTTGCAACCCCGAAATCCACCTCATTCAACCTCCAAATAGGAAAAATTGACAAACATAAATAATTGACTCGGTGCAAATTTAACCCTTACGACTACTTGTTACTGGAAGATGCTAATTGAGCTCAAATACATTTAACATTTGGACCACTGTTATTGGAGGAGAGGTAACAATTAAGCGCCCCCGAATCCCACGCCCCTTCAACCCGAGGAAAAAATTGCACCCCCCTCAACCCCCCCAAAAAAAATGGTGCTTGACCTATACTTACAACCGGAAGATACTAATTAGACACAAAAAAATCCATCACCTAATGATCACCCTCACGATTTCTTTATCATAAGTATATGCTTCGGCACTACTACTAGGTGCAGATTACATCTGCACGCAAAACCACCAAGTCCAACTCAATATATGAATCATTCACGGTGAATAAACATCTACAGGGATTCACATCGCATTTATATACCTCTTCCGTTGGCTTTTATAAAACGGCAAGTCTGAAAGTATCCCCAGTGTCAAATACTGTAAGTAATGAATGCAGCGCGACAAAAGTTCATGGAAAATTTGAATTGCACATTGCGAAGTTTGGAAACGGCGGGACGCCTTATGGAATGTCATGTTTTATTCCCATTGTTCCGAAAACTTAAATGCGAAATACCGCTCAGAGGTTTTGATTTCTTTTCATATAACCAAATCAAATAATCAATAGTAATGCGACGAGTAGTCTCTTGATTGCCGCGGGTTTTGACGTCCGAATGGTTGTCAACTACGAGTCAAAATGGTAGATTTTTTTAGGCTAAAAAGAGAGCTTGCTCGAGTCCTCTTTGGCCGAAAAAAATCTACCATTTGACAAGTAGTGCATCCATGAGGACTCAACAAGGCAACCAAGAGACTACGAATCGTATTTTGCAGATTAATTTATAAATTAAAGTATTGAGTAAGTAGTGTCAAGTTGACGTTGTAGTATTATCACTGTAATCAGGATTTGATTGGTTACTGGTATACTAAATGCTGCTTTGGATTGGTTCAATACTTAATGTATAAAATAATCATTTCTATTAGTTTATTTGGAGACGTACAGAAATTATAGGCGTTGTGCCGCTTACCTCAACTGCAGATTGGGATACCGATTGTTCCTAAAGTCTTCGAGCAGTCTTGATCTCCCCTGCTGTCCCTTCTCGAGCGAAGTCGGCACCGTGGTCAGAGAAGAGTTGATTTTCGTGAACAGCGAGTTGGTGGAACCGAACATCGTGTTGGCCGTGAGGCCGGCGGCCACCGAATTTCTGTATTTGGCCTCTGCCCCGGGGGCGGCCGACAACACCCTCGATGTCATCAAACCGCCGAGCAGGGGGGCCGTCGGGGGTGGTGTTAAACTGCCGGCGAGGGGGCTGGGACTGCTTCCGATGTTGTACGACGTCGTCCATTTCTGTCGGTAATCCAAGGATGGTGAAAACGCGGACGTGTTACGATCGAAGGAATCACGACGTCCCGTCGAAGAAGTGTTCAGTCCCAAACCTACAAAGTTGTCTGCGTAAAACGTTTCACTTTAGTTAAATGCTCAAATCTGGACCGAGGGTTAAACACATATACATATAGCACGAAAACAAATGGCGTTAGCAAGGGGTGTCCTACCTGTGTGAAGGGATGTTGTGGTGGCTGACGAGCCGATATTTCCTAGAGAAGAACTACCGAATGGGGCAGAAGGTGGTGCCGCATGTAGAGGTGGGAATAAACCAGAACCAACACCCTGGGCCACACCTACCCACACCAAGCTCAGTTAGTAAAAACACTCAAAAAGCTGCACACGACATTCATTTAGCAGAACAGTAGACATGTTACAATTAGTAAAACACAGACAAATGGATCGAGGACATTTCCAACCATCAAAGTTTAATCGTTTGACTTCCAAAGTTTACAGCTAACAAGTTTCGGCGTGACCTTTTCTCGTATGAAATTCACAACAAAGTTCCGAAATTAAATAATGCAAAAAATACGGTATGACGCCTGTTTATTTTCTATTGTGCCGACAAGTTTTCGCGGCGGCAAAGTGAGACGAAGTTTGATGTGTTTGTGGATTTATTTTGCCAGAAAAATAATGCGTTCAACCACAAAAAGTTTTGGACACTTCTCCTATAAAAGGAAAGTCTTCAGTGTCAAAACCTACAATCATGAAGCTTTGAAAATACCTTCCGCGTTGTTCGCCTGTGCGCTAATCGCTGTGAAAAATACTCTATGGCAACACCAAGTTACATCGATACATACTTTTCCTCGTACTTTTCACTTTCCCGAAATAATTTTGACGATTTAGGGATCTCAAAAAAAACCCTCAGCGAACTTTGGCACTGAAAGTCTTTGATTATTTATTTGCTTTTGACAAATGAAAATCATTTTTGTATAATATATAGTCTTACGAATATGGAACAGTATTGACATCTCTGGACTTAAGCAAAGTAGAGTTATAAGATTTGGAAGTTACAGAAACTGACACATCCAGAATCTATTAAAATTATTGGCGACTATGGGGCACTTCCGAGTATACCGGAAGTAGGGTTCAACTTTGAAATTTAAATAGCAACTCGCATTTTCATAGCAGATTTGGATAGAGGAAGTTTTAAGCCTAAAGCCTAACATGTAGCTCGCTTACACCGGCCGCCTAGGTTTTATGAACCCTTTAAGAAAAAAAAAATGCACAAAGCAATGCTGTGGAAAAGTGGCTATAATGGTGGCGATAATGATAAGAATGACACACCATTGTAAAGTAGATAGTACATTATGATTGCCAAAAAGTCATATGGAAGCGGATTCAAAGTCGATTTAAAGAAATTAAAATGCTGGAAATTTAAAACCCGAATAAATTTTCTTATGCTTTCATTGACACTTTATGGGTACCGTTGAAAAGAGGATACAAAATTTGTAGGGTGCCATTTAATAAAAAAATGTTCCATATTCGTAAGTCACACTATATATTGTAAAACGGACATTTTTTGTGATGAGACTGGAAAGTTTATTGGCGAACGAAGTGAGCCAACAGGTCCGAGCGAATCACAAAAAGTGCGTTTTACTACGAATAAAACATGCTATTTTTTCTTCGAACATGGAAAAAATTAAGAAAAAAGAATTAATTTTGTCTTATTGAAAACTAGAATTTGAAGACCTTTCTGATAGTGACAATAAATTTTTCAAAAACTTGTTTTGGATGGTTAAATGCTCGGTTAAATGAGAGAATATTTTTTTTATTTTTTGGTCAACAGGGCACTGAATACATCTTTGGAAGCAGAATTTGAAGGCCTTTCTTATGGTGAAGTGAAAAATGGGGGTTTGCATTTAAAATTTAAAAGTTGATGTGCCAAAATGGCATTTGTTTGCACGATTGCTTCCAAAAGTGTGTTTACAAACGTACAAACATACACACAGACAGATTTTTAAAACCGCTTTTTGGGTTCCTGAGACCTCAAAACGTGAAGATCTGGTATTTTCTCAAATTCAAAAATTTTAGTGATTGAGGATACCTCCCTTTTTTTAAGTGATGAAGTGCAGTGGAGAGATTAAAATTTAAAAAATGGTTACGTTATAACTCGAGTGCCATGGACTAAAGCAATGTTTGTAAAGGTTAGTACAGGACAGGGTAGTGTATTAATCTCCCTAAAATACATACAAGCTCGACTTTTTATCTAGATAAACTGTCATTTTATAAATTCAAAGGACCGCGCACCATCCTTATTAAAATTTCAGCCAAATCCATAGAAAGCCATTTTCCATATGTTGTAGATTTTGACTTCCCGATCAAAAGTTGTCATTGGCAAAAAACAATCGTACGGACATATTGCCATATAATTCTGACAAATCCAGGAACGCCGTTCATACACATATTATTAACATACGTTTACATGGATGCCTCTTGGGCATGTTCGCAGATTATGCTAGGAGGAGTAGGCTTACGACGAACGGTCCCAAAAATGTACACATCTATCCTTATACGGGAAAATTTTATCTTCGAGAGCTTCTGTAGCAAAAACTGCCAGTACGATTGTAATAATTTTTGATCAGAAAGTCAAAATTTACCACATATTAAAATTTCAGCCAAATCCACAGAAAGCTATTTCCCCATAAGGATGGGTGCTTCTAAGAAATTATATTCCAAGAAACTAACTAGATAAAAACACTCCAAGCTCTGCTGTTGTGTTTTTATCAGTCAGTTTCGTCTCGTTTTCAAGCAACCAAATTTTCGTAAAAAACAACAGTTTAACCGATAAAAAGTCAACCTCTTATGTATTTACCCCTGATAAATATATTTAATAACAAAAAAAAATGTCGGGTTACAATTTTGCGTCTACAACGCTGAAGGTCGTGGAAGAAGCAAAATAAAGATAAAAAGTAACTTAAATCTGTACCTACGTAGAAAAACCTCTTTTAATTTTAACAATCTAGTTCGTCGACGGAGCACAAATTTTTTGAAGTCTGCCCGTCAGAGGACAACAAATTTTTTTTAGCGGCCATTTCTGTTACAAAAACAACGATTTTACTTGCAGATAATATGGTTAGTTGAAAAACATCATGTTTCTATCACGTTCGCCGAAAATAATCGTTCATTAATACTCATTGAGTTGCACCCTTAATAAATTTAAGCGATTTACGGGCTGATTCTGCCTGGAAGTACAATTATTCAACTTATATGACGTCACGACATAAGACTGCTTAGGTGCACAAGTGATGAGGCGGCTCGAGCAGTACGATTTTGCAGATTTCTGTAGCATCTGCAGCATTGCAACTCATTATCGACAACTTCCGTGCTGAAACGGAGTGACCTCGATACGCTCTACCGAGGACACTCAGATTTAGAATATTGTTTTTTCGGTAGTGAGATGCAATATTATTGTTATGTTGCAGCAATTTTGCAGCTAGCGCCATCTTAAGCAGATAAATCCACTTAGAATCAGCCGCTTATGGCCGATTGCACTGTAATTTTAAGGGATTCCTTAAACATAAATGACGTTTAAATTCTTTAGATAAGTTTGTTGAAACAACTTTAAGAGAGCCTTAAAATGACAATAATGACGTTTATACCATAAGACAAACGTCATTCTTTATTTTTAAGTCTAACTTAGTGATAACTTTGGTCCGTGGGACCGGCCATAAGGGTCACTTATTTTTAAGGAACACTCAAAAACTACGGTGCAATCGGCGATGAACATTCAGTAAAGTCTCGACCGACGTGCCGTTCCACTTTCATAGCCTACTTGATGTTGCATTTACGTACAATAGTGACTTATATTTCACAGTTACGAATAAAGTACCGACTTGGCGCAGCAAAGAAAACGCAAAGGCAAAATACTTAGAAGTCAATTAATTTGCCGCGCCTTGTTTGCACTTTCGTGGAATTGATGGACCTCCATAATTATTAACCTTGTGACTAATGTCTGTAAAGCCTTTTTTATGACAAAGTGATCAATAAATTCAGGCGATTAATTCGCTTCTCATTAATATTTAATTTGAAGTTCTGCTGTCCCTATTTCCGGTACCCACAAGTACAGATTAGCTGTACGGATTTATTAAATCAAAACAACTCGACTAAAATTGATCTGTTTTCTTTCCTAGGCACGTTCATCCTTTTCTTTTGCCTTATCATTTTTCCGTTTTTGCTCCCGTTACTTTACTCCATAAAATGGCAATTAAAATGCGCGCGATACGACGACTTTCTTTGCCTATAAATGATTGTGTTATTTAAACATCACAGATGATTGATTATTGTGCACGTATGTACATGAAAGAATAGGACATGTAATATTAAAATATTTACAAAAAGTTTTGGAGTGAAAGCGAAACTTACCTCCTAATGTCCCTCCATTGACCGAAGTGTTGACGTTAGCGCCGTACAGACTTTGAGGGGTGCTTGAATAGAGGGAAGCACCCGCTGGGGTTTGTCTACTGGCTTGCTGAGGTACGAGAACCGGCGCAGGACTCACTAATCGCATCGGCGTACCGTTACGCATGGCGGCGCCCTGGGCCATAAGGATCGGGGTGTTCTGATCGTAATATGGGACGATGTAACCTCCAGGAACTTGCGGCTACAACAATTATTGCCCAATTAAATATCAACCCCTTAATTGAAATTTAGCGGACTATTCGTGCGTGACGAGCACAGCTAAATATGAGAGTGGTCAGTAGGATAAAATACGTGATTTAAGCAACTAGTGCAGAAAATCTTAATCTATTTGGATCGGTGGATTTTACTACAATCCTATATACTAATTAGTGATATAATAACTGGTTTTGTTAATCTGTTGCACCTTGCATCATCATTGATGTTAGGTAGTTCTATTTCATCATTAGCATTAAACAGCCCGCGTATGTTAATTTATTTGTTGTGTTTATTGTTTATTCCTTTATCAGTGTTCATCTTGAATGTATCAAGCGATTCCTCAGTGGACTGTTTCTTTTTCTTTGATATGATTGTGTCATAATTTTTTAAAACAATAAGCGATTTCTGGCGACACAAATAAACCGAAATGCATGTGAACATATTTTCAGATTTTTTCAGCAGGTACCGCGAGAAACATCGGTCGTAAACGAAACCAGGCGCATACACCCTTTTAATTTTTTTATGAATCGATTAGAATGAAATTTGCACAGAACAGGTGTGCCGTCATTTCCACTAATTAGATAATTTTTACCAGGAACCCCTTTGCGGACGAAAATTTTATATATTATTTTTGAAATCTAAATAAAATTCGATATTAAGATGATAATGGGAAAGGAGGATACAACAACTAAAACAGAAAAAGCTAAATTCCATAAAAATGGTCAAAATGTGGTATCATTAGACTCGGAATTAATACAATTAATAGGTATAATACAAAGAAGAGACGAGAAATGAACAAACAAGATTTTGTTTTGGAGACCAGACATGGAAAAAAAATAACCATCACTGAAAAGGTGGCCTGACGACATAGTAAAGACAACAAATGAGGATTGGAGGCAAATAACACGAAACACAATGAAGGGAAAAGAAAAGTGGATTAAACCCAATAATGGGGTATAAACATCTGAAAAAGAACAGCTTTTGTGCCTTGACTTAACGTTAAAGTCTCCGAGTAAGATTTGATTCTAGAGTTAGTAAACAAGGAAAATATTTTATTATAAAATATTAGGTCCCCATTAACACCATTAAAAGCCATTGTGATCGCAAACGGTTACTTTGTCCAGTTTCTCAAAGACCTTTGGAACAGACGAACATACATACTACATGCATGCAGACAAGTTTTATGAACCACTTTCTTGGATTCCTGCGACTTCGAAACGTTAAGGATCTGGGTGTGGGGCGTGCATAGGAAAGTTAAAAATTGGCTGTCAAAATTTGCCTATTCTAATATTAGGGCCTCTTTTTACTGCAACCACATTACATGTTGGCAAATAAACACATTTGTTATTCATAGATTGATACGACGGAAAATATTAATCCATTGCAACAGAAAAATGGGCAGCTAAGGAAGCGGCTGGAACCTACACACTTGGCGAATGATCAAATCCAATCCAATCAACTATAAATCTCAACCCACAGTCTAGAAGTGTTTCGGGAATTTTTTTGAAAAAATTTTTAGACACAGAATATGAAGACCTTTCATCATATGCTGATAAGAAAAATTGGTGTTCATCAGGCAAATGTCCTAGTTGATACGCCAAAAAGGCACTTGGCAATTGTGGAACGTACATTGTATACAGACACAGCCATTTTCTAAAAATCACTTATTCATGATCCTGGGACCTCAAAACGTAAGGATATGAGGTCATATCCAACAAATCCCGATGGCTCAGAATTTTAAATTCTCACCATTGTATTCACACAAAACCTTCCTTCTTACGTTAGATTTACGAATTCGGACTTGATTTCCCAATTTCTTGTCTCATTTGTTAGTAAAAAATTTTAAATCGAGTGATTTGCGTTGATATAAGGCTTTAGCAATTTAATTATTGTTCATTCCTTTGCTGGTGGAGATACATTTAATTATACAGGGTGTCCGGAAATAACGATGAAATATTTCGGGGGTGATTCTGCAGCTCAAAATATGAAAAAAAGTTCCTATAAACATGGGTCCGGAAATCGCTCCTAAGGGGGCTAGGGCCCCCTGAAGAGGGCGCTTAAAATTCGACTTTGATTGTGTCAATTATTAAGTTTTTGCATACTATCTGACATCAATAAGCAACATTACATTACTTTAGATACTAATTTTTAAAATCCGTTCAGTTTTGTAATTTACTAAAAATCGTTTGATATGCCTAGGAAATGCATATTGGATCTTTAAATCTAATTTTTTCGAAAACTTTTGATCCTACGGTGTTATAACAAGAGAGGCTTATTTATGTAACTTTAGTCAGGAAACCATATTCCGGTGAGAAATTGTCTAAAAAATAGCACGTAAAAAAATTTGGGCGGGGAAAGCTGAAGCCCCCCCTATTTTCCACGCCCCTGGTTCAACCTGCTTTTGGTAGATACCATAATCTGATGGCGCTTACTGATGTTAGATAATGTGCAAAAAGTCATCACTGTATCTTAAGCGGTTCCTGATTTATTCAATAAAAACCGAATTTGAGGCGCCCCCTTCACAAGGCCGTAGCCCCCTTAGAAACGATTTCCGGATACATGTTTATAGGAACTTTTTTGCATATTTTGAGCTGCAGAATCACCCCCCGAAATATTTCATCGTTATTTCAGGACACCCTGTATGTATATCGTTCGAAAGCTGAAATAATGACTATGATCGGTCTTTTACCAATGATCTAAATCTACGGGTTACCCGTCTTAAAGCAAATTGAAACTCCTGTTTTTAAACTGAATTCTTTCATAATTTTATTTTTTTTTAAATCGCTAAAGCCCGAAGTATTAAGGCCATTTTTTTTTAGTGAAAGCCCATTTTTAAATTAGTTGTGCGACGGTTCATTTATGTTATAATAATAATATTTATTACTATCCATGAAGTGAAATACAAAACATGATGATGTACACTTATCGGACTCGTTAAAGACATAATATAACTTAAAATTAACATTAAAACATAACATAGTAGTTGTTAGGTTAATTAGCCAGAAAGGAATTAAAACTTTACAGAAGAAATCACCCAACAGGGGCGTTCCGAGCATTGTTCATTAAGACTGAAAACAGCGAAAATGTCAACAGCAACTAAAGTTTAGCCGAGTGAATAAGAATAATGGCGAGGGGGGGGGGGGCGGGGTTACCTCCAGCGAAATATCTCCCCCTCCGTTTTCACCTGGTTAAGGCCTTAATTGACAGAAAATACCGACTGATCAGAAAAACTGTAGGGGGTGGGGAAACCGAGGGGGAAACGACCCTCATGACACCAGGAAAACTTCGAGGGAGACAACCAACGAAGAAAACTACAATATTACCACCCCCTACGAAAGTTAAGTTGAATTGGAATCGTCGACGTCGACATCTGAAGAAGACACCGACTTTCAGACTAATAGTGATAAGTGTCTAAAGTAAATGCTTCATCTGTTTTATTAAACTAAGCTTTTGTAAATTTAAATATCTGTAACTGTAACCTCAAGAGGCAACTGTTTGTAACATCACCAAAAACACCCCGCTACACCTGTGATTTACATACGATTTACACGCGTTAGCTGTGTAAATCAAGCCTTTCGGTGTAATGGGGTTTTTCTAGTGCATTTTTCCACCGAAGTTGTCCAGCGATTTCCATTGTAAACTGTTTGCAAGAGTAAAACTAAAATTAAACTGCCAAAGGTTATAGGGTTTACAGCAACAAAACTAACGGGATTTCGATTCCAGCTGTTTGTTCTTAAAATGGCAAAAACTCTTTAACTAGCGTCAAGTGTTGACATTCTGCGATATAGTTACTTCCGACATTGGGGTAGTAAGTTGGCCAACGTAGAAATCATCGCGAATGCATTCACATTAATTCACCTGCTGCAAAAACCAAAGAGAAACTGCAGTTTTGCAAAATTATGCAAAATAATAAAAAAAATTGGAGCATAAATCGTAAAATTCTGCATAAATATTCATTAAAATGTACGGATACCACTTTTGAAAGTGCATACTGTAAGTATAGACCGAAGTTTGGTCAAATTTTGAAAACAACGGAATCTTACTTGTACTTGCTGCTGTGCCTCTGCGGTACCATTTGGAGTGAGAGGTCGTCTCGCTCCGTTGTTGGCACCTTGCTGTATGAGATTCGCGGGTGCCGGATAAACCCAAGGTCCAACCCCATAGTACTGCGGTACGCCTGCTGTGATGAGGTAAGATGGTTCCTGTTGGTGGTTTAGCACGTAGGGAGGCTGCGGAAAAGCTGCTTGCTGTTGCTGAGCGAGATATTGTTGCTGCTGTTGTTGCAAGAGTTGCAATTGGGCGGCGCTAGGCGTTGCAGCTTGCGTCTGCTGAGATCGGAAGAGTTGCTGCAAGAACAGAAGAAACTATCATTCAAAAGATGAAAAACCCCAATCGCGGTTATACTTTGTATTTACAACGTTAATCCGTGCTCTACCGTTATGGTGAATAAATAACTGTAATTTTTAAATTGCTTCGTGCTTCACATTCATTTTGTGCTCGACTTGCTCTACGATATTACTCAAGTCACAATTTTAATTATACAACTGCTTCAAGAACAAAACCTGGTTACGTAAACACAATCAATCTTCATCTTGCGATCCCTGTTATGACAACTGCATAACTAATCTACAGTCAGAGAAAGCCTTCACTATAAAATCACTATAATATACTACTTATTATTACGAACACAATGTTTAATTTTTAATAAATCACAAACCTTCGCAGTAAAACCAAATTCGATTTGTTAAATAAATAATCCGAATCCCTTGATCTGCACACTTTTTATTTTAGTTGAACTAAAGTCGGATTTTACAATAGAAATGCCAGCAATCGATTAATTTCACTTCATTGAACCGTTCCACCTCCCGGAATTGTTTTAAATTGAATTAGATTTAATCGAAAATTACAGACTTTTCGGGTATTAATTTGCGTGAAAGTGCGTCTTTCCTGTTGTTGGGTAGGTACGTGATTTATTGTCTCTGTAAAATTGGATTAATGGAAAATAGTAGAACCGTAAAATCTACCCCAAAAGGTGTTTAGGAATACCGTAAAAAGGCACTGTCCACTGATTTCAAATCTAAACGAGCAATGAGCGAGTCTCTTTCAATTCAATACTAAAGGGTGGCCCATAAAAAAACCGGACAGTTTTCTTTTTTGTATATCTTCGTTAGGTTTTGTGCAATGTTTTTTAGTTTTATACTCGACGTAGCGGAAGGTTGAGGTCGTCGATACCACTCATTGGATTTACCATCACTATCCTTCCTAAGGACTTTCATTTAACACCATTATTTAGGCCAATGGGGTTTCGTTACCCTTTGACACATGACAGTGGCGTTTAGACAGGATTGAAAGTCGTTCTTTTCTCTTTACAAAATGTCCTTCAAAATGAAAATTAATAAATCCCTAATTTTTTTGTGAATTTTCTTCCAAGGCTCTAAATCGCATAATTTGCAACAAAAAGTACAGAGACGATGAAAACTCGGTAGACATTTTTGTTTAAGTTGTAAATTATGCAGATTATTAGCTTAATTTACAACTTCAATTTAAAATGCCGATTAATCTGCTCAATTTACAACTTAAATCAAAAATGCCTGCAAAGTTTTCATCGTCTCTGTACTTTTTCTTGAAAATTATGCCAGTTAGAGCTTTGGAAAAAAATTCACAAAAAATTTAGGGATGGATTAATTTTCATTTTGAAGGACATTTTGGAAAGAGGCCACTGTCATGTGTCAAAGGGTAACGAAACCCCATTGGCCTAAATAATGGTGTTAAATGAAAGTCCTTAGGAACGACACTGAATTGCGAATTCAAATCCAATGAATGGTATCGACGACCTCAACCTTCAGCTACGTCGAGTATAAAACTAAAAAATATCGCACAAAACCTAACGAAAATATACAAAAAAGAAAACTGATCGGTTTTTTATGTTCCACCCTTTAGAAGACTTTTCCAACGTAAAAGATTCATTTTAAGAGTTTATGAGTATCGTAAAAAGGCACGGGATTAAATGTCACTTCAGGCCTGTGGTATATACGCTATTTTTTGCAGTCCCATTCAATTTGAACCCAAAATAGTCAAAAAATGTTAAAATGTCACTTAGACGGAGTTTAATCAGTCAATGGATTCTTTATAAAATTACCTAGCAATAGCACTTCAGTCCCCCAAGAGTGCCTAAAATTGCCACTTCAGTCCCGGGAGTGCAAGAAAATTAATAAAGTGGTATTTTAATGTCGGGAGTGCAAAAAACCAATCGCTATACAAATCTATTAAAATCCTAATTAATCTTTGATATAATGAATAGTAATTATTTCAACAGAGCAAGATCTTGATTATTTAGCGTTCTAGGTAGGTCACTTTTTCAATTTGAAAAACCGTACAGTAACATACTTAAATCGACATGAAGTGTTATTTCTAGAAAATCATTCATATTTTTAGGAAGGCCTTGAGGAGACGAGTTTGTGTACGTAACAGGAAGTAGTGTCATGTATGGATCTCAGGTTGCACTAATGAAATCAGGTTTTAAGGGACTTCCTATTACAACCACCAACAATTTTATAACCTGTTATTTGGAGAGTTGCATTACTGGAGTTAGTTCCTGTGGTTAAAAGTCTATATGAAAAGTTCATCAAGGATTAAGAATTAACCAAGTCAACGCCAGCGAGATGTACATCTCAAATATGAGGTAGGTTGTACTAGTTGACGGATATAATTCTAAAAAAACCGCCATTACCTTCTAAAATTGGGAAAAAACGAGCAACGTCACAAGGCTGAATTTTATAATTTAAACATTCAGTTTAGACTTGAAACAGTACCGACACAATAAAACGGAATATTAAACGGCTTGCCCTAATCTAAGCCAGGAAAAGTAGATTGGAATGTGGTAAAAATGACAATACTGCTAATAAATGGAAATGGACGGAAACCTCTAATCATTACAAGCGTTGTAAAAAAATATACGCAAACTGCCATCATCATACGAATCCAAGTTCATTAGCATGACACAGTTATGTGCATGAACTTGTGGATTCGTCAAGAAATGCCTAAGGTAAACAAGAAAACACACAATATTACCTACAAGTGTATTAGTTCGCCGTAACGGTATCGTGGCCGCAAAGAAATGCTTCCTCATCAACCAGCAAAGAGCATTGACTCTGAGGCCTAAATTACCATTCTACTACTAGAATAACCAAGTTGTCGTGAAAGGGGCAACTTGAGAACAATCCTTGGGTCAAATATTACATATTTTTGACCCTGGATTGCATACGATTAGAAAGTTCAAACATTCGGGCAGTAATCGGCCGGGAGTGAATGGAATTACAATTAAGATATTCGCAAATGAACTGTCAGTTAGGAAGTTAGATCTGGTTCAAGTCGCCGCAGGGCCGGACAAAAATCTCCAAAATAGAGAACGATAGAAAGCAGATCACGAGTCATTAATGAAAGCCACTAATTATGGCCCTAGTTATGATGACTGCCGCATATCATATTTCCTGATGACCATTTCCAGCCTTTAATTTGGCAAATATTATGTTCAAGTTACCGTCATATAAATTAAAAAGCTTAGGATAATGCCGTGTTCACTATCCGTAAAATAATAAAACCTAGCTATTATGATCTAAATCGTGACGGTTAGTTTACGATGAGCAAACAATTTAGTACAATAATTTCAATTACAAAGGCGTTCACATGAATCGGGAAAAATTGCGAAAAGGATTCTCAAATTAACTGAATGGAAAGTGACCTTGTTCGTATCAATTAGTATTTATTGTATAATAGGCGGCCGGCCGCAGCTTAAACTTGACATTCGGGGCTTTGAATTTCCGTGGCATTTACCTTTGATTATTACAGCCATCATTGCCGTAATGTAATTACCGTATTTTGGGAGTAACAACCGGTAGACATTTTCTTCGTGCGCATTAGAATAATTATTGGAACGCTGGAACTGTAGAAAAGTCAACTACTACAAGGGGGTGTACTGCGGAATAGTGATTTGCATTAGACTTACTTTTATTGGAAAACCTACATTTTCCACTGCTCATTACGTAAATACTAGAGCAGAACTAACGGCAGACGAAGTTGGCCGTACATTTCCAGTCCATTCCTGCGACACTTCCACTGTTAATGAGTCGAATGCAGGCAAAGAAATGCACCTTGATGCAGTTAATGTCCCTGAAGAGCGATACTAACAAGAGTGGGTACCGTTACAAGCAAATCATCTCTCATCTCTCATTTAGTATCTGAAAGTCCACAATCTCTTGGTCAAAATATCGTGAGGTACAAAACAAGATTCGAGAAGCGGAACAGTGAACAATGGAACGCTTTACTGAAGCTCAAGGGCCATCGACCTTTTTTGCGTTTCAAGATGTAATCTGCTGACGATTTATATAATAATACGGGAACGTAACTGTAAAACTGAAATCTAAGCGGTTCGGTTAACGTTTCCGTTTGACTTATCTTCGGGATTACGCTGCTTTCATTGGGTTTTCTATAAACATCACCCGATTAAATTATTTCAAATAGCCACATAATATGAAAATCGGAACAAAGGCACCCCCACATAATCGCATTGTCATATGTAATACAACGAGTGGAATGGTGATTACCAAAATCAAACCACACGAAACAGGTTGCCAAACAATAATTCCACGACTCCGGAGGAGTGGAATTATTTGGCAACATGTTGTGTGCGTGATTCTAATTAATCATGATTCCATGAGTCGTATTCGTTAGATTATACCACAAATCGAAAAATATTATAGCAACAATAAAGAATGTCAAATTCACATCTTAAAATACAAACTAACAAGGATCTGGCTTCTAATTGTTTACGTAGCACAACGAGTTCTTATTCGTCCAAATCAGTACGTTGTGATGGAGAATCAACAAATTTGATTTCCACTTACTATCAAACGCATGGTTCTCGTTTATCACTAATTAATCGACCATTTTCATAGAGACTTATTACATTATGAGTGGTATAATCCCTATAATCACTAATCAGACTGACAACGAAATCTTTTCCGCAAGATTCCTTCCACTGATTAGAGCACGTTGGAGCACAGTAGAGACGCGGCTTAAATAAACGTATCGTATATTTTATGTTGTATTAGGTATATTAAAACTGTGTTACAAAATTGTCTCCATTAATAGTCAGATTGCGAAGTTTCTGTAACACTACCAAATAATTACACCTCCAGATGGCCGACCTGCCACGTAAACGCCTCTGGGCGCAACACCTACACGAGAAATTCACTTAATGCCAATGAATTTGTAACGCGGAATCATACGAACCTACCCGCTCACCTTGGCACTGAAACATCGTCCAAACAATAATCCTTCACTCAGAAAGCTTCAGGAGACTAGAGAAAATTTACTTTTTTAGGACAACACCGACCAACAAAAATTTTATTTTTCGTTGCCAAAAATATTTCAACGGTTTTTGGGTAAATGGGGATGCCGATTTAACCAAATTGGCTCTGTGTTTGAGCATCTGAGCAATTGGAAGAACGGGAAAAAAAGCAAAAATTATAATACCTAATAAATTATACTTTATTGAGATCCATCCCTCACCATTGTCTTTCTCTCTCGTATTTCTGTAAAATTTAAGAACAACAAAATTCGCCATGCTTAATTTTTTTAATACGATCTTATTATTATTAAGAAAAGCTCGCTGTAACCCTTACGGATTTTTAGCGAGGGCTCGGTATTTACATCATAGTTTTGACAATAGATCTATATGCCGTATTATTACGTCTTGTTTTTTTACTATACCAACTTTAAAGCGCTTTCTGGGATTTTTCAATATTTTACGAGGTTTTGCCAAAGGGCAGTAAGTTTGAGGACATTTTTGGAAACGACATTTGAAGACATTTCATATGTGCTCATAAAGAAAATGGGAGTTTATTATTCAAATTTCAAAGTTGATACGCCAAAATGGCACTTGCCGTCCGCCGATTGCCAGCAAAATAAGTACTTAGTATAGATACGCACATAATTTACCTCGTAATTTACTAAGTCACGTTAGTTTAAAATGAATAAATCATGAATAATTATTATTGCATAAAGAATGGAATATTTAAACAACAATAGTTTAATCATTTGATTTTTGGCTTTCGTGATTTGAATTCCTAGACGTACGTTATATTATACATCCTGGACACCGTACGTTATATTATAAGTCCTGTTACCGCATTTTTCTTTCTAAAATATTCCGAATCGACAATAACAATTCGTGTAATTTAAATAGGTGCTACGATTAATTAATTAATATTATGTCGCGTAAAAAAACATGAATGTATTTATAATCTTATGTAATCTTTCGTAGGTAATTTAATTTTAAAATAAATGCGTTCGAATTTTTAAAATACCTATGATTATGTATGTGAGTATTAATTATATGATTGTTACTATTTGGTTCAATATTTTTTTAGTCAATTAAACTGAGTGGAAAAGGTCTTATACCCCTTTTTTTGCCTCGATTTACAGGATTCAATTTCGACTGCAAATCTTGGCATGTAAGCGTCGCTTTATAGTTTCCATGATAATTGTCCAACGAAGTCTAGGAACACGTAAAAAAATAGGTGTCTTCTCCTCTTCTATTTCTCATTTCTCATGAAAATAAATACTACTTACTGCAAAAAATCCGTAAGATGCATTTGACAATTTCCATTTTTGAGAATACACGAAAGGAGAACGATTTGAATACGTTTCACATACTTAACGCTGCCACTTTTAATTTTCCTTCTTTATGCAAAACAGTCATTCCTCGCCTTCTGACACAAATGTTTTTTTTTATGAGCAGGCAGATACAAATTATGTCAGACTTCCAACAGAGGAAGTGTTTCATCTCAGCAGTCATTTTCATAATAAGATAAATTTTTACCACTTGCGTTTTTTTGCCTTAATTATAACAAGTTAATGTTATTAAAAAATATTACAAGTATTAGTCACGATCTGTGATTCGGAATGAGCAATAGTGTGCGGTAAATAAATCATAAAAGCACATCTTGGAGATCTGCCTGTGATAAACAATAAATACACTTTTGTAAAAGTAGGTGTACTCGTTCCTTTATTATTACTTTCCACACGCAGAACAATACAGCGACCTTCTTAAGATCAAGGGATTTCTCAACAATTTGTGTAACCTACCAAATAAATTAGAATTTCATTGAACATACACAATATCTCACTTCCTTATGGGGACAACTTACTGTTAATTCATCATAATCAACCGGTGTAACTTGTTACAAAGAATTTAATGATTTCTTAATGCCAAAAAAACCTTTTGGTCAGGATGATCTTACTCATTTATCAATGTGGAATGTCACTGCCGAACATATGCGAAGAAATCAATAAATTACTGTCGTGTTTGTGATGTCACCAATCCCCAAGTAAATATTGACTATGAGCGCTGCGTGATTGGCTATCTGCCTCTTTCACTGCTCACCATTGGCATCTCCTAAATGGTAATAGTTACGGAGTCGGTTAAATTAGAGAAAAGTTGCTCTATTTTTTGGTGAATAAGAATCTGAAGAGAATTCCTCGATATCTTAATTCGTTCCTGCGTTATTCCGGAAAATCTGAAAATTTCGATTTTAAATAAAAATTAATATCTCGCCAACGATTGGTGCTACCATCCGATCATCAAAATTTATAATTAGAGTGGGCCAGGGCGGACCCCATGATCTTTGTTATTTGTTTAGTAACGCATTGAAACTTCATGATCTCATTACATGAAACTTGGAGCTTTTATATTTTTAATAGGTAGTTGGTTTGATTTTATATTTTTTTCAGTTGTCAATTAAATGGCATCGAATCGACAAAAAATTTCTAGGCCTAGATTTTGAGCAATGACAATCAACTTTTGAATCTCGTATGGCCGTCATGTTGAATTTTGGGACCATATGACACATAAACAAACTATCTTTTCAAAAATGTAACCGGCACGAACTTTTTTGAAAAAACTTGTTACAAGTTTGAGTCACACGACTTCCAACATCTATTTTATTGAATTCAATTGTTTGAAACGTCAAAAGGCCTTAAAAACGTGGGTGTACTGTTTTATGCTTTTTTTTTAAGTTTTATTTTAGAATTTTGACGACATTCTCAAAAATTCATATTTTTTCTGTATCCCATGGGGTAAAAACTCAATATGGCGGCCATAACAGAATCAAAAGCCGACTGTCATTGCGCTCAAAATCTAGAATGCCTAGAAAATTTCTGTGGATGATATTCGATTGACAGCTGTCGAAAATATAAAAGTTCAAAGTTTCATTTAAATAGTATCAATAGTTAGGGAGGAATGAATTTTTATTTGAAATCGCAGTTTTCTGATTTTTCGGAATAACTCCGGAACGAATCAAGATATCGAGTTCTCAGATTCTTAATCACAAAAAAATAGAGCAATTTTTCTCTAATTTAACCGACTCCGTATCTCTTACCGTTTGTAAGATGTAAGTGGTGAACAGTTTAAAGGAACCATCCTGCATTAAAGGTGAAATATAACACGGAGAAATTGGCTATTGCGGATCTCCCAACCCGATTTATTCCGGAATTTCACCACAAAAATAAACCTTCCCACAATAATTATACCTCGATGACTAAGTGGAGACGCCCAAATGTCAAGGACTAGAAAACAGAGATGTCTAAGAAAATTTGTTTACCGAATCTGAAATTCCATTTTGATAACACTGAAAACATATTATAGCGCGGTGTTTACTCGAAAAATGCGATTCCTCGGAGCATATAGAATTTCTGCTGTCGCTAACACAATATCATTACATTACAAGTTCTAATTAACCAAGGAAAATCGTTCTGCCAGGCCAGTTAATTATTCAAATTCGAATTTCGTTTTATTTAAACGCATATTATTATCCTGAATTACATTAATTGGTGGTGGTGCACTTTCACTACAAATAACTCAAGTAACAAGTTTCCGAGGATTAATGTGACGGTGCATCATCTATTTATTGACCGCTCTATAATAAATGATGTCTTTGTTGTCCATTCGACCATGAAAAATTGACTGGTGTAAAAGTCCAAGCTGCATTTTTTCCACGGCTTGCATTGTCGACCTGGGTTTGTTTATCCAAAAATAAATATTTATTCATCAACGCCCGATAACCAATAGGTGATGATTGTAAAAACCATTGAAGATTGCACAATAAACATATCAATCTATTTTATTACGGGATTACGCCAAACTGGCGAAGTGCTTACCGTATGTGGTGCTTCTGTGTAATTAATTTCATATATCGGTATGATTTAGATTGATGTCATGTTTTATTGGCACAATGACGGCATTGTTACAATCAGTTTCTAATTTGCAAAATTTGCAACTTATGGCAAAGGAACATTGGCTTTCGCTTAATGAACCAGTTAGTTGGTCTCTGGCGAATCCCGCTCAAAAAGAACGTGAAAATTATACTGCTAATAGCGCTTATCTTGTTGCCCTTTTTCAATAACATAAAGCCAGTCTTCCTGGACAGCAGTCGATAGATAGTAGACTAATGGCAAATTGCACCGATGTTGGACTTTAAGCAACAGTTATAATGACAAGAATGACATATAGCCTATTGTTTAAACGTCATACTTGTCATTTTAACTATCGCTTAAAGTTGACCAACGTCGGTGAATCGAGCAGTAAGACTAAGCTTACCATAAAAAAAATGGACAGTTACGAAAGTGGCTAGAACCTCCCAACTTGGTGAATGATCCAATCCTATATCATCACTCACAAATTTAAAATTCAGTCTCTAAGTGTTTCGGGAGTTTTTCAAAGTTTTTATGATTTATTGCTACAAGGGCAATATGATTAAAAGTTGATATACCAAAATGGCACTTGCTGTTCGCCGATTGATACTAAAATTAAATCAGCTCTTCGGCTGGTAATTGATATCTCTACCTATCAAATTTCAGCCAAATCGATCCAGTAGTTTGGGCTGTAGCGTGTTACCTAATGTTTCTTCGAAACTTCCAATTTTTTGATTTTGTGCCAAAAACGCGCCAAGTGTAAATACATTTCTAGATACAGAATAGAGTATTGCAGTCAAAGAAAACAATTTTTGAAACCATAATTTTCGGAAAGTATGGCAAAAAAGTTTAAAATTTCGCATTTCCTTGCCTTTACCTCTAGCGGTGTGACGTCAATACCCGCAATCCATTCCCGGCATCCATCGCTACGTGCTTCGTTTTCAAGTGTCAGTTTTTGTCATCAAAGTGTCATTCTGCATTCAGTCATGTCTTTTTAGATCGAGGTCAACACATTTAAACGGAATTTCTATCCCGTTTCATATTACCTACTTATTTTCCAAGGGGTGTTTTGCTACTCTCCTTGAAGTATAGGTATAGTGTTTTCAGCAAAACTTCCGTTGCACGTCATCAATAAAACGTCTTCGATTTACGCATTTATCTGAGCAACCGTCGGAGGAGTCTCACTTAATCTCAGCAATTTGATTGGTAAAAATTCAAACGAACCAATAGAGCTGCTGAGATTAAGTGAGGCTCATCAGACAAATGGCCGGTGTGAATAAACGGTAAGAAAGCCTTTGCTTATAGTTTGATCTTTTTCTTTTGCAAGAAAAACTTTTTTATCCTTTATTAATTCCAGATTTAGCATCTTGTGACATAGTTCAGGGTATTTAGACAAAATATTGTTGGATAGGGGAATTAAATCCAATAGTTTTGAAATTTGGCATACTTATTCTGTGTGGCTTTCTGATAAATGTAGAAAAAGTCCCCAACCGGGGGTGGTGCGCTTGAGCCTTCAGCCATGGCCGTCTCTAGTTCCAGGCCATGTCCTTAACCATTTGGCAACGCGGTTGGAGGACATTTAGCGTCAGTTTGACAAATTGTCATAGATTGTCATTGAAGTGAAACATTTGCAAAAATTACCAAAAATAATTGTATTTTTATCAATTTCGAATGATTAAGGAATTGAAATTCAATACTTTGAGAAAGCCTGTAAGTTGTGCCCTGTAAGTAAGTTAAAATGACAAATTCTGCTTCTAGGTCTAGAGAAAGACATTTTTTGCAAATCTCTTTTCAAATTTTATCGAGATTACAGCTTGGGTTATTTCTAAGCATCTGGGTCTCAAACAACTCCCTTGGAAGCAACTGCGAGTCCTCCATGTTTTAGTGCCGACGTATAATGTGGAGACACTTTTAGTTTTTGACCCAGAAAAAGAAATTTTTTACAAAATCCTTTTCAACACAAAGCAAATTCAATCGAGATTGCAGCTTGCATGATTTCTAAGCATCTGATGGGCCTTAAACAATTACCTTTGAAGCAACTGCTAGTCCTCCACGTTTTATAATTTAGAGATGATTGAAACTTGACATTTACGCAGAATTATTTGTTTATTGAGAATATACGTAGTTTGTATAGAAATAAAGACAGTATAATGTTAGATTTTTATTTTTGAACGCTTGGGCGCCTTACTAGAGTTTAGCAAAGTCTTACGGTTCTATTCGAGCAACATAAAGTTTGACTGAGGAATAGATTTTACAACTGCACAAAATAATAATGATTAGGTATCAATTTCAATTGATAATCTTCGTTTAGCAGTTTGATTGCGGCAGAGTACGATATTGTGTCAACTTTACACAAAATTCTACAGATGGAAATGGTCCAATTATTCCTGCCTTTTACCATCAGTGATGCAACGATGAAATAAGTCTTGTCTTAAATCTTAAATGTGGTTTATCCAGCCAGTCAGGTTTTTTAAACTTCCTACTGATAAAAGCTCAATTCCAGTGTGTTTAATTCAAACACGGCGAAATCTTTTTTTGCAAAACCCTCTTGTACGCCGCACAGTATTTAAATGGGTCTGTAATCAAAATTTATCACTATAAATTTACTAAATACCACATATCTTACATACTATCTTCAAAATATTCATATTCAGTACGTTAATCATTTGAAATTGGTAAAGATTACACTATTTTTGGTCTTTTTTCGCAAAAGTTTCACTTTAATGACAATCAATGACAATCAGAGACAATTTGTCAAATTGACGGTAAATCTCCTCTCGCCACGTTGCCAAATGGTTAGGACATGGCCTGGAACTAGAGACGGCCATGCTTCAGCGCATAAAATAGGGGCACACGAGTAGTCTTTTGCTTTTATCTTTAAAACCGTTGACGGTATCGTTATTGTAGTGGTAATAGAATTTGAAGCTTATAAAATTCTCTACAAAAAAATACGGAGTGACTTTTTTTCGTATATGCAATCATTGTGCCGTAATTTGAATATAATAGGTACAGGGTGTTTCCTAAAAATGCGGCAAAAATTTAATGGGTGATTCCTCAGGTATTTTTATGAAGAAAAGTTCACATAAACATTTGCCGAAAATGCTTCCTAAGGGAGCTACGCCCCTTCAAATGGGGCACCATGAAGACGGTCTTTCCTCTATATTTCCGAAACAGTTCATACTGAAATTATGAAATTTGGTATAGTGCATAAACTTTTGGCGCTGAATCAGAATCTGAGCCCACAATTTCAAACTTTTAATCAGAAGCGTACCACACTGGAGGGGTTAATAGTAAAAATAAGTTTCCTTAGGAAGCGTTTTTCGGCAAATGTTTATATGAACTTTTCTTCATAAAAATACCTGAGGAATCACCTGTCAGGTTTTATTGCATTATTTGAATTTGTGTGTTTTTCAGATGACGTTCAATGCAAACCCCCAAACACCGAGGCCCAACAAAAAAAAATATGTTTTAAGTTGAATATTTGCCAAACAATGGCTCCTTCCGAAAAAATGTATTATATCTTTTTTATGCGAAATTAAATAAGCTTTGATTTTTGTTATTACTATGAAATCGATATTATTAATAGTTATCGAAATAAAAGTGAAAAACCGTCGGCGCGCTCCATTTCGTGACACTAAGGGCCGGAGCGTAACACCTACAGTCGGGGACTTTTAGTATATTAAATCACAGACTATTTCAATTATGTATCGCGATTTTTCAAAACTATTGGAATTAATTCCACTATTTTTCCTAAGTATCCTGAACTAACACTTTATTCACACCACCCAATGTGCAAATCGAAAAAACTATTGATGATCGTGAAAATACTACACCTATATTTGACTTTAAACGTGTGTGGTTTAGTGTTGCGAGCAAATTCATCCGGAATCGTTAAGTTCTCTTCACACAAATTGCATTGGAGTTTCTACAGGCTGTGACTGCAGGAATCTTTAGCTTCTTCAATGTTCGTTTTTTGTGCGCAAGTTGGCAAATCTCTTACAAGAAGAGTTTTAATGAATCCAGCAAAATAAAAGGTTACATTTATGTCAAAAATGATTTATTCACATTTGGCCTATTATTGGTTGATCTGGCAACGATCTATTATTGGTTGTTTGTCATCCAAAAACTTTTTCACCGGAAGTTCACCTTTATTAATTTTTTTCTCGAAAACTGTGCGGAATTCAACGAAACAAAAAAATACAACCTTTCTCTTCTTTTTAAAGTAGTAGGAATCTATTCCAATGTTTTCATTTTTAAGCTCCAATACACTATTTGAAAGGTCTTCAAACCTCGATCCTGTTATCTCAATTTCTAATTTTGGAGTGATTGCAGTAACCTCCCATTTGGAAATTGGTTGTGGGGAGGTTAAAACTGGTGTTATTGCCCTAACTGGCCTAACTAGATTCGATGACCTGGATGAGTTTCCTAATCAAGACATACGATACAATGTAATTACTCAAAATTTATCTGTATCAGCAATGCACGTTTGATGTTTTTATTCAGGTTGCATACGTAGTGAATATTCCCACCCTATCGTTAAATAAATTGATGGAATGTTCTACCCATATTTTGATTTAATATGAGCGTGATAACAGTGCGCCACACCTTAGAGACCGTTGGGGGAGAGTCTTCCGACTGATAAAACGGGGCGCACCCGACATAATGGACTACTCGAAGTAAACAAGCATTTTCTAAATTATTCCCGCAATCAATAAAAAGGGTGACATCTGATTTGAACAAATAACAAATCAGGTTAAAGGCAGTACTTCTAAGACATGAAACCTTTTTCTTTTCTCCACGTGCAGACTTCCTACGAAAAGACCACAAGACGGCTTAGATAAATTAATGGAAGTGACATGAAAGTCCATAACTGCGGTGCTGAAAGAAAGGTCGGCTGTGTCAGCCTGGAGCTACAGATACTCGTATATAGCCCCAATATGAGTTCCGTTAACCGTCTCATATGGGAGAAATACCGGTTCGAGATGAACGCTCTTTGGTAACAGTTATCGGGTTTCTTGGTCAACCCAATTAAATTCCTAAAGAATCACACCTAAAATAAGTCACTGGTTGCTTTCTTGGCCTCAACCCAAATCCAGGTGTTGGGGCTTCTAAATCATGATTCCTGGCTCCGGCTTACCTCTGTGCAAAATTGAAGGCGACATGCGTCGTATATCTTGGAAAATTCATGGCGGAGATTTGGAAATTAAATTTGACTGAATAATTTAGGACACGGCAACGAAACTTCCCCATACACAACACAAATAGATCACGGAAATTTTGAGTAAGATACCTCTGCAACACTAATAAATGTAATAAGCATTGGACTTCACCCTTGAGTAATGAACGTAAGTAAGCCCTGGAATTGAAAATCATGTCTTTGATTTTTCAAAAATTATTGTAAAAACAAAATTTCTGTCATGGGTATGTAAAAAAAACCCGCTTTGCAATACACCCCACAACTCCCACAAGTCGTGACGTCAATTTCAGATCGGATGGAATCGGCTAATATGGAGTGTTCCAGAAAGACAACCTAAGGTCGGTGACACTTAGGTGACATTTGTAGATATTACCAAAAATTTTAAATTGTCCCAACTATTCTCAACGAAAATAGTCCCTTTTTTGATTCTGCGTTAATTAAATAATATACTTTAACTGTTGTTCGTTGGGATGTTGTGTTTTGCGAAAAACGTGTGGTGTAGAGACTTGTGAAAAACGTGTCGTGTCCAGACAAGTGTTTAATCTAATGGCCGGTGTGAATAAACAGTAACAAAGCTTTTGCTTGTAGTTTGATCTTTTTCTTCTGCAAGAAAAACTTGTATTTTTATCCTTTATTAATTCAAGATTAAGCATCTTGTAAGACTTTATTCACAGCACCCAATACCTCGATTTATTTTGTTCTGAACCGTTACGGCGGAAATGTCCGAGTGATCCCGGACGTGGCCGAGTGACGTCACACTTGCGGAGTTTATTCCAGAACGGACTCTTAAACTTTTGGTAAAATAATGTCGAATGACTTACAAATATGACGTAGTATTCAGTATGCCTACTCTCCAAGGTGTACATAGGGACTTATTTACGTGGGGAATTAATTTAATGGAAATTCTAGGCTATCAGGAACGGGCCGTTATTCGAATTTCCCGCGAATATGGAACACAAAACTACGGCAAATGAGAGCACGGTACACAAATATCCTTGACGACATGTTAACTCGAGATTTAACGAAGTGTCCAATCGTGCTCGGTCGACTTCGCGGGAAATTTAAATAAACGACCATTTTGCCTTCGTTTACGAGGTAACCCCGGGGAGCTGCTCGCTGAGTATTTTTCCACAGGTAGAGGCTGTCGGGTGTCGGTATCTAAAACCCGATAGCCTAAAATTTCCAGCAGGAAAAAAATTAAATCGAATTCTCCACGTAAATCCCTATGGACACCTTGGAGAGTGGGCATAGTGTATAATAATAATAATGTAAGTGTTAAGACTTTTATTCATGTTTTATCTTGCCTATCAATAATTATTAATTACATTCAGAATCAAGCTGACTATAATAAAGAAGCTTTATAGGCTCGTGAAAGATTCTTTTTATCGTTTTGTATGATAAATAACTATTATGCGTTTTTAGAAACTTATGCTCAGCTGAAGCGTAAAAGTTAAAAACAATTATTGCAAAATTCGGAACTTACACTGTTCTTGCCAACTTTCTAATGAAACTAATGAAGTCAATTGATGAATTTACTGATTCCTATCCTCCAATAATTCAAATCAATATCGATTTGTATGAACAGACATCGTTTAACTTTTATTAGACATTGTTAACCTTCTTGATGGACGGAATAAAACCCCTCTAATTAAATCCCTGGGCCCTCATCGACGTCCATAAAAATGCAGCGTTGTAACAGATTAGATGTGGATAACTTGGAGGCACACAGTTCTCATATTCATTGCTTATAAAAAAGATAAATGTTGTTAATCACTCTGTCTCTGAATATAACATATGCGCATTGAAGTTATTGAAAACCAGATGTGATCAAACGTCATGTTTCCCGTTAACACCGTTAGTAAAAAATATTTCACATCCTATCAGCATTATATCAGTGTCTGCCGACTGCAAAACAATCCCAAAAACGATGAAGGATTTTTTTTATCAATGAAAATCGTTTAATAATTTGGTTACGGAAACTCATCATTAGGGCATTACCAAATCGGATGTATGGATTTTTTGAAGAACACTTCACTGTAGGACTACCTTATTATTGGGGTTTCTACAACATTTCAAAGACCGAGATAAAGAGTTTTCGCAAAACACTTTCACGATTTTCTCGATTAAATTGATCATTATCGCGAACACTAGATTTAACATTTACTTCGATTTATAATTTTATTAATTATCATGAAGCGCTTTATGGGTGCATTCACAGATGTGCAGCCTCTTCCACAATAGCAATAACTTTTTTGCTGCTAACGAGTATTTGAAGTATAATCGAACACCATACCTAACCCATACAAAAATGTTGATTGGGTCCTGCATAAGGAGAACAACCGACATGGTTATACTAGTGATGTTAACTAGTTGTAAAAAAAAACGAAAAAGTTCAGCTATAAAGTTAATTGAAGTTGTCAATTAAACTTTTTACATTTTGAAAAATGCCTTGTACCGGCCTTGCATCTCATCATTTTGCTTTAATGGGCGCTACACATTTATCTGAGGAACCTCAGTGAATCTCATCAATTTGATTGGTCAAAATTTAAATGAACCAATCAAATTGCTGAGATTAACTGAAGTTCTTCAGATAAATGTGTAAATGAAAAGCGCCTATTAGTTACGTTTCAGCGCAGAAAGTTACAAAAACGAACCAAAAATCAAATACTAAAGTTTTTTTCAGAACCATACAGAACCTAAGTTATTTCTTGGCGGTCACTGTTTTTAAATCGTCTTAAATAACTATTCATTATGGCGACAAATTGACAGGCTACAAATGTCAATTTAAACGTCAGCTTTTAAACGTTCCCCGGAGGAGTATTTTAATATGTACGTGTTATCAGTGGTAGTGGAGGAAAATGGTAAAAGTGGTGTGTAGATAACGACAAAATCCGACGACAAAATAGAAGTTAGAATTTCGGAAGCGGATCGCGGAACTGTCAGATTGGCGGGGTCTAAAGGCACGACAAAACGTTTATTATTTAATTTATTTAAGTCGTTTTATTATTTAATTAACCGATGTAAGTGTTACTCAAATTGCAAAATACAAGAAGAATCAACTTCTGTTTGAATATAAAATTATTTCATTTTGAATAAACAGCATATGAGTTGTGTATTTTATACTTTTGTTTGCAAATTGACAGGTCGAATTGACAGACCCCAGAATTGAGGTTATTCAAGCAAGGAAGGTAGGTATTAATTATTTTTGAATTATAATGTTAATTTTGGGCAACAAATAGGTAATACAGTATACACGTCAATAGTTAAATTATAATTCACCGGAAACGTCCCCCCGCACTAGAAGAGCAACATTTTCTCATTTCATAATTTTTTTCGAATCTTATTTAAAAAATTGCCGAAAACTCTGATTGCTCACCTCTGGAATTCAACAAAAATGCACCTACATCGTGTAAAATTGTCAGACGAATATGTCCGGATAGTTTATTTCATTGCGGCAACGTCCCTCTTCAAAAAGTCACTAACACTTTTCCAACACATCAATGCATGTAACGAAAATTTAATTGGCGGTTGTGCCATCATAATTCCAAATCGTAAATCAGGTATCCCGTCCTTACGTATATTATTATCATAATGTTCATATAGAAGTCTATTATGTGTGCTTTCTAATATGTAAGGGAGAGTTGTACGCGACGGCACCAAAAATGTGTATACCAATCCTTATGATAAATAAAATAAAAACTGTCCGTACGATTCTTTTGTGGCAATAACTTTTGATCAGGCGGTCGAAATCTACAACATCAAAATATCAGCCAAATCTGCTGTAAGTCGTTTTCCGATAAGGATGGTGCGGGGTTCTTTGAACTACCTATAATATAACCTGAACAGACTAATTGAATATGAAAAAATTATACGATAAAAACTCTTTCAAAGAATTTGATCCTGAAGAGACTAATAATTGACTAATCAATTTCATCCCCACAACTCATCCCGTACTAATTAGCTACCATTCAATAATTCACAGCCTCGATCTTTTCTAAAGGAATGTGGAGGCACTACTATTAGGTGCAGGTGTGTAAAATCTGCACCCAATACAACCCCAATAAATTCATTCACAAAAATATAGACAAATTACTGATGTTGACAACCTAACTATTTCACCATTTCCCTGAATGTAACCTGTCAAACTTCTTTGCAAAATATGTAAATGAAGGCACAAATCTGCTCACCTCACTCAAACCTGGGAAAGTTTTAAGCAATCAAAAATCTGAGTGATGAATACGGGGAGAGTGTTTCTACAATAATGTACCTAAGGGGGTGATTCTGTAACTTTCAACGTCGATGCTAAGCAGTGTTATAATGTTAAATGACAGAAATTACATTGCTTATGTCATTTAACATTGATAACGGTGCTTAACATCGATGTTAACTAGTTTTGGAGTAGTTCGTTAGTGTTGTCTTAACCTAAAGGCATTGCTTTTGTTTTCCATGATACCCGCTAATGACCTAAAATTCCTGATCAAACCGTTCCTACTAATGTCTAGTCCAATAATTCAAGTGGTAAATGTAATGTTTTCTAATCAGTAAATTCAATTCCACAGTTTTGGATGACACGAACTACGGAAATCGACTTTTGGAGACCCTATAATTGCACCCTCATCGCGCACTACTAACATAATAAGGCCACGGGCTTTGTATTGTCGAGGGTGAAAATGTCGATATGCCTCTGTTTACGGCGTCAAATGTTAAATTCTTCGACCTTTTGCGAAAGGTTAAAAAGAAGCTATGCTGCATTACTTTTTTTTAATCGCCCCGGGTTAAAAAATGACCTAATGTGGCGAAAATACCGAGGAAAAACAAATCTTTTCCTTGAACTTTATGGGCATGACAACATTATTTTAAACACTTACAAGTTGTGCCTTAAGATCCTTGGGACAAACAGGTCCCAGCCACTGGTGTACGTTAATATATCTCTTGGGAAGCATCTTGAAGCAGGTGGGTGCTTGCCGATAATCCAAAGGGTCTAGGAGGGCCGCGGGCGCCTGAATCGGCGAACCGCTATCTTGAAGCACTACCATGTTAACCGACGTTTCGAACGAATATTAACACATATCACAATAAACGAGACTTTGGTGACAGATATGTATTCCAGGAAGATAATAATTTACACTATTAAATAAAAAATAAGGCTCTCATTTGGTCCACTAGAGTTACTTGTACTATTTTATTTATCACGAGTTCAATAATAATCGAAAGCTCTTTGGTTGTCCTGACACACGTAACATCGATCAAGGCACTCTTTTATTTCAAAAACTGGGGGCACTTGCTTCAAACAGAAATTGTATCACAGTCTGGGGATTTACTCGGTCGCAATGCACTAGAAGCAGATAAATTATTGTAAAACTCGTCTAGATTTACGATCAAGAGGCACGACGTAGCTGTGAATTACGGAAATCTCCAGTGTAGCAGCCTTCCTTTTGCGGCGTAGATCAGTGAATAAGAGACAATCAAAAATTTTCAAAGCGCAATCGGATCTTCTTGAAATTGAATCCGGCGATACTTTCTTAAACGAATGTCTTTCGTATGCCTTGAAACACAAATGGAATTTTTCCTTTTATCAAAACACGTATTTCCTTGAAGAAAACCTCAGTGGTAAGGAGCGGATGTCCCTTGCGATAAGCGTGGTGATTACTCCGACTTTAAATATTTACCTCTAATTTAAATGGAGGAAACCGCGGTGACCATTTTTTTGTTAAAATTTCTGCCATGACGGAAAGTGGCGCGGTATAATTCACAGCTGCGTGCATGAAATGAGCTTCGATGGGGGTGATCTTTTTAGGGTGAATCTGTCTTCCAACTATATACCATAAAACTTACAAACAATTTACATATTCTTAGAATGTCATTAAAATTTAACGTAAGTTGTGTGAGTTCTAAAAAACGACACGGAATATTTAGTCCAGGGGGTGGGTATTTTTTAATGGGACCCACTAGAAATTTCTTTTGGATTTAAAGATTGGGCCCTGGAAAACATATTTTTTTGAGGCACCCGAACTCTCTTAGAAGCATTTCCCGCCACATGACCATATGAACTTTTCTTCTCAGAATGATGCAAGAAATCGTCCTGTATACTTATTTTCCGCATTAGTCTATATAATAAAATCTTCAATCAAAAATTTTAGCGTTCCAAACACATTAGGATCGTTTTATTCGAAAACGATGCGTTTAGCGACATTGACCAAGAGGACATTTTTTGTGTTAATCTCCCATTGACCGCCCGCCTCTGATGAAAATATAATTAGAAAAAAATTTAAAGCAAAGCTCTTTACACTATACTAGTCTATGTTCTAAATTTCAGCTTCCTATTGAACAAATTGAAAAAAAACTGAAGAATTCCACGTACCCTAGTAAGGGGGGTGTATCTCCGTAAGGAGTCATTTTAACCTAAAACGTTTCTCCTACTTTTTGTCTTGCTTTGATCTCATTTCTACCCCAAACTCAACATTTGTGGTCTAGTCTTATTTATATGGGTGTTACGGGTTAATTTCGTTTGGATATAGTTGTTCAATTTTGCACGACTGCTGCGGGCGAAACTATTGGTCTCAGGTGAATAACACATATGGACTTTCTTATAGATAATTTATTTGTCTTCAATATGTGTACATCTATATTTTTCGTACCATGAAGAAGAAACGAATTATGGAGCAAAAACGTAATCCTTGGGCCTAATTTGCATATTTTGGGGAGTTCCAAGTATGTTTTTCGCGGCCCTGAAATCTAGCCATTCCAACAAAAACCTACTGTGTTTAATTTTTTCCATTTCCCTATAGATTTTTCGACCCATCGCCTGGACTAATTGTTAAGACACCTCTGCAAAAATCCAAATTTCTGCCTGGACTGGATTTAACCTTATGCATTCAAAACGCATGGAGTAATAACACTTAAGACACTATACTGAAACAATTGTGCCTGCGTTTTTGAAGTGTCTATTTATCATTCCGAGGATATTAAGTCGTTTTTTTTCCATTTACAGGAAATAAAAGCAGGTCTTTGAGTTCCGCTCTATTCTGGACAAGTCAAAATTACAATGGAAAACACTGGACAACTTCGGCGGAAAAATGCCACTATTACTACAAAACACCCCACCACACGAAAAAACCGAAAAACTTGATTTACACAGCTAACGCGTTTCCAACCAAGTGCTCATTATCGTTTTTATTGATTGTTTGGCTTCAATAATGAGTACTTGGTGTTCGAAACGCGTTAGCTGTGTAAATCAAGTTTTTCGGTGTGGTGGGGTGTTTTCTGTTGATAGCGAAGTAAAAATTACGTTGCCACATTTAAGCATACTCTCTAGTCTCCGGCATTACTTATCTTACTTGATAAACAAATCCCACCCTCAAAATTTACCTTACAGGAAGATAGATGTTGCCATTACGATTCAGAACAGAAAGCCCTTGCCCTTTCACTATTTCCAGGTTTGCGATCAGATAGATCAGTTTTAAGTACCACATTTTAAGACCGCCATTTAGACTGCTAACGTTACTGCTATAGGTCGACTAATTAGTATATTCATCACCCTTGCTTGTAATCAATAAAAAGTCCTTGATATCATGTGGGGAATTCTTTCCTACATAGGAGTTCGTCACCTCAGTCATAATTTGATAACTTGAATTTAGTTGCGCAATACACAATTGTCTTATTTTTATTAATTATTACACCATACACCATAAGATTATCCAGTAAAAGGTGTATGGGCAGCCAACATGAAACAGTGAAAAGTTCAATCTTCCGCTTAGGTTGAGTGTTTACAGGGATGAATAAATTATGAATTAATGTATGGAAAGGACTAGGGACAAGAAAATATCGACATTAAGTGTCTTGTGAGTTAATACAAATGCACTAAATATGCGTGGAATTGAAAAATTTTAAATTTTTTAAACTTTTAGAAAAGGGTGTTTCACGAGAAAATTTTGGATTTCTTGCAAAAAATTTGGCGTACAGTGGTACGGGATCATGCGAGCAAGAATGCAGAAGCAAACAGCAAAATTCTTCCTGCTTCCACAACTGATATTCAGGTAACCAAAAATTAGTTCAGTGCACACGACGTGCAGTGGTGCACTGATTTCTAGGCGCAATGTATTTTTATTTAAGAGGATAGCTTCAGTTTTCCTGAGAATTTGAGATGTATATTTTGCAATCGATTTTAACGAGGAATGTAGGTATGCATGGGTTCCGGAAATCAAAAGCTTTATTTACCCAAACCAAAGTAAGTTCAAATGTTACTTGTAGTGACAGAGTTAATGTCAAATTAATAAATATACTTCAGTCCAATTAAGGCTTTTGAAACTTTCCAAATTCTAAGACACAATAATCAACTTTCATTATCACAACACGCTGTTTCACCCCCATCTAAGCTCATTTTCTTCGAACTTTTGTTAAAAAAAAAAAAATTATACCCACCACGCGTGCGCGCACCCTACCACACATAAAGCACACACCTCTTCCTTAATCCACAATTCTGATGTAGGTGAAACCCCACATGATAAGACACTTGTTTTTGCGCATCGGACGATGACAACATTCCATCAGGTCGTACGATCTTCGGTAAACAAAAAAAATCGCAGCTCATGTAAACGGTGTCATGCTTTGGATATCGGCAAACGGTATGTCGAACACCGCCGCGATAACCGCGCAGCACTGCGTCCCGAACGAAAACTGAGGACCTCGACGGTGGCGGTGATGGTGGCGCATTTACCGCCCCACCACCACTACGAAGAAGACTACGACGTGAGAGCCGGTCAGCGCACTTCAATCTATCCGAGTGTCGTCGTCTACCACGGATTTGACATGCACTACGGTTACTTCTTCGGTCAAGGAACGGGATGGACGGTGCTACGTCCCATCGATCAAATTTCTCGACTGCGTTTCCAATTAAATCAAGAACGGCAGTCTACGCCACGCGTGTCCGTTATCCTCAAAATCCAATCTTTTCCGAGCGATTTCCTGGTTGTCGCAAAAAATTACGAATACGCGCGTTGTACTTACGAAACGGAACTAACTGCAAAGCTATACCTAGTCATAAAACAGAGATTTCTCCGATATCGATTTAGACTTTCAAAACTCCAGAAAAAGCACAAACCACAGATCAAAGGATCTGGACCAGAAAAATGGGCTCAATTAATTACCATCGCTACAATAGATAGACCTATGTTGACTGACCAACTACAAAATCGATTTCAAAAACACACAACATTAAGCATAGAGGAGTGTGAAGAAGGTTGATAAACATCAGTAGCTAGGGGCATTAAAAAAATGTCTTATATTGCTATGCTGAAACTACCTATCTGTCGACCTACCTTCTAGCGCTTCAGATTAGAAACATTATTAAAACAAGTGCAATAGTTATTTACAATATTAGTGCGGTAAATTGCATTTTACAGCGCGAGGTTCTTTTTGAAGCACGACGCGCAGCGGAGTGCTTTAATCAACCGAACGCTGTAAAATGCTTACCGCACGAGATTAGTATTGAACTTTTTGGCCGACGCAGTAGCTGCAATATTTTGAGAATTTTGGCGTTTAAATGCGAACGTAATTACCACCGATCAAAGTGGCCACTGATAACAAAAGTGAAATTATTTAGATTTCAAAATGTCTGATAGTGAAACTGATTTTTATACACACCACCAGAAATAAGATAGGTAGCCCAAAGTGGTTATTCTGAACTCTTATAGGTGTTAACTTCCACAGCTGTTCGCAATGGAAAAAGGGCGAAAAGTCAAAATAATGTCAAATTTCAGTCACAATCGTGGATGCTGTGATTTGCAATGCTGTGGATATCTACTGAGGAGTTAATTGAAACAACTGGCAAAACATGGCGTACCGGTAATTGAAATAAAAGCCTAAATTTTAAATAATTAAACGATGTTAATCAATTCAAAAGTTAAGTAAAGTGAAATTTCTTTAAATGTCATTTATTGATGTCGCGCTACATTAATTTTTGAGTTTGCCTATGAGCTAGTGTTTTTTCGAAATTTTACCGCACGTAAAGTGATGACATAACCATAAAATCATAGTTACCGCGGACGTCAGTAGTCTGTAAAACTGTCAACTAGATGTCATTAGGCCAAAAATGTATTTTTTCTATTTGGGTTTCCTAATGAACATTTTATAGCACCCAAACGCGTTCTCTAATGTGCTCTATTAGAGCACGGCTTTTGTTTACATCGTAACCTAGACAACGATTGTGTCCAGCAATCGCCAACTGTCAAGCGAACATTGACCTGTCTATGAAAATGGAAAACCAATTATTTTCTAACAGGTTATGGATGTATATCCGAAATAGAAAAAATTGTATAAAAAACGTGTTTCATAAGGCCCTTATCGCACTAGGATTTTGTAAAACTCGGGCTTTTCGCCCTCCTTGTCCAAACATCCTCGTGCGATAATAATTGGCCTCATGAAACGTGTTTTTTAATCTACTATTTTCTATTTCGGTTTCCTAATGAACACTTTAGAGCACCCAAACGCGCTCTCTAAAGGCGGCGACTGACCTGTAACAAAACGATGTAATGTAACGCGAGCATTCGGTGGTCAGTTCAGGAAAGCGAGCGGCGAACCGAGCCATGCTCGTGCTCGCTGGTGCTCCACCCGGCTGTCGGTTTTTTCGCGAATCCTTTTGATTGTTACATTACCGATCAGTACAGGTGGTGACATGTTCACTTTGAGCATACGTGTTTGCGCCCCTACGCATCTCCAACACCTCAATTTTGCGTTTAGTCTGCAAAGGACCTTGATGTGGGCAGACGTGTGTGTGCTTGAAAATGGAATGGTCGCAAGAGAAGGTTTTGTTCTTTATTGAACAATACCGCAAGAAACCAATCTTGTGGGATCCCCAGGATTGGTTTTTTCTTCTTCAGCATTTTGTAGCAATATCCCATCACAATGAACACAGCACTAGCTACTTCTACGTCCGACATTTTGGCAAGACTGACAACAAGTAGTGGAGCACTGTTGAGCGAAGCATTCAAAATGAGCATTCGGACCGCTAAAAATTTTGTATTTGTAATGTAATGCTCGCCACAAGCATTACCTTACAAAGTTCAGCTCCAGTCAGTCGCCGCCTTAATGTGCTCTATTAGAGCACGGCTTTTGTTTACATCGTAACTTAAGACAACTATTGTGTCTAACAATCGAATTAACTGCCAAGCCTGTCTTTAAAAATGACAATCTGAATTTTTCTTGAAAATCGCAGGATACTAATCATTAGCCAATAGAAAAATTTATTTCTTATGTTTACCATGGCAACTCGAGGATTTCCTGGAAATTTGTGATACCTACCTAGACCAACCTAAACGAAATTAATAAGTGCAAACTTTTATGTCAAATTAAATGTCAAAAATCATTTCTATTCAATTTCTGTGGCTGTATCGTTGCTATTTTCTTACCGAATCTGCATTCGAGCATTAATTCATTTCCTGGAAATTTTAGTCGTGCATCCCAACAACGTAATCGGGCCCTCGTGTTCCACTCGGGCCGATTAATACGTTGTTGGAATGCACTCCAAAAATTTCCAGGAAGAATTAATGCTCTTATGAGATTATAAGTGAAAATATTAAGGTCGGTATCCGAAATAGAAAAAATTGTATAAAAAACGTGTTTCATAAGGCTCTTATCGCACTCGGATATTGTAAAACTCGGGCTTTTCGCCCTCGTTTTCCAAACATCCTCGTGCGATAATAATTGGCCTTATGAAACGTGCTTTTTAATATACTATTAAAATGTTGTTTAGTAGTTAGAAGTCTCGTCATAAAAGCAATAAAAAAAATCATCTTCATCGGTGGGCTTTCAAACTTACAAAATTATTGGCAAACAACCAATCAAAGAGACATGATAGTTTCAAATTCTAATAATTATTTCACCAACTCCCTCCACAAGCTTTTTATCTAGTCCTTGCTTCCAAAACAATCCAGTTAATTCGAAAGGTCGGAAATTCAATTAAAAACAAACAAAACTGTATCCACTCAAATAAAGCTGATATTCTCGGAACGTTTAGGATAAGGAAATGGCAATCGGTGCAACAAAACCAAAAATTTTAAGAGACAATAAACGTTTCGCGATGGTAAAAGCTGGATTGCGGTTCTACACGCGATTCGTATTTTTAAACGAGAATTCTGCGTCCAATTAAAATAATATGAAAATATGTTAACCGATTTGAATTTAAAACGCCGTCAAGTGAACTTAGAAAGTACGTTTACCTGGCGATATCCGGGTTAGCAGTAGTTAAATATATACAAAATGATAAGATAGGCTGATTTTATTGGAGCCATCTACATTATTTATCAACGACAAACGGTAGTATTAGCGCATCCAAGTTGGTAACATCGAAAGTGGTACAAAGCACAAAAAAATGAGCTGTCGTATACAATCTCTGAATGTTATTACAATGCTGGTGATCGGGTATAGTTATTACACTTAAGGCATGCGGAGAGTAATGCAATCATTTGGGTCTTCAAATCGCTTTCCGGAAAACATGAAAGCGTTTGGTGTTACGTGCTAACTTAAGTTCTCAATTGCAACCACCAAATTTCGAGAGGAGAGTTGAAAGTTATACTCCGGAAAATAACTACTGGTAGTTATATAAACTATAAAGGACAGACGAGCACTGCAAATTGGTGTATTTAATTCTTCAAGTCGCGAAACAATAAAATCGTGCTTCTTGAAAATCTTGAACAAACCAGCGCACATGTCGTTTGGCTTAAGTAAAAAAATTATTCCGTCTTTTTGGTAAACCTTAACGAATATGGAATATGGGGTAATTTGTTTTTGGGGGCAGGCCTGAACAGAAAAGTTCATGCAAGTAGGAATTTTATATCTTTCTTATAGTCATAATCATAGATGAAGCAGCTTCGTTCAAGATTCAAAATTGCTTTAATTGCAACAGTAGTGGCATGAAAATATTTCTGCAGTTTCAGGTAGGTGTAACTGAGAAGCTGAAATTAGGTATTAAATGGTATGTACGATGTACTTTAGTTCCTACTTAGAGAAAAAACTTAGTAGACCAATACAAAAGTACATTTAAATATATGAAATTTGCGCAATTCCGTTTCTACAAACATGTAGGAGTAATTAATTTACTTATGAAAGTGTGAACTACAGAGCAAAATTATGAGTGTTACTAAAGAAATAGTCATTCTTGAATTCCACATGCCGCAGGAGATTCATAAACCATAACGCCCTGGAACAATAAAGATGAAAACTACTGCATCGACATGGAAGGGCAATTCGATGCGTACATACCATCATCTGGCAAACGCATGTGTGTACATTGTACATTCTTAATATCGCGCAATATTCATTGGAGGAGACCTTGAAAGAAATAAAAGCAGACAATGCGGATTGTGGGGTTCGTTAACCGGAAGAGTTTCGGTTCAGGAAACTCTTGAAAATTACAAGTCCACCAGGTCTAACTGCACTTTGTTAAAATTTCCCACAAAAAAATAATGGCACTTACTTGGGAGCAACAGCATTAACAAGTCATTCACAGAACGAATCAACAACTCTCGTGAATTAATTGCCAGACATTTACACCCCCTTGGCATATGCGTGACAAAATTTTATTGAATTGTCGAGTGGAAACTAATATGTTAATCTAATCTTGCACATACATCTATGTTTGAATTTCAAACAAACACGACCGAATTTTATTTTTCTCTTAAACGTACCTAATGTAATCAAAAAAGTTAAAAATCAAGTACATATTAGTTCATCTGACCAAAGATAGCTAGAATTCAGTAGAAATGGATTGAGAAAGATGCTCCCCTTTAGTTTTCACTACAATAACGGAGAAAACACGTGCTTTATTTATATCGCACCTTTTGAATTCCTGCATTGAACTTGAACCTCTACAAAAATAACGGATTGCTGAATCACAGGCTGAATACATGATATATAACAGGTCAGAAGGCGGGCAAAAATTGGAAAATCGAGCTGACTCAATTGGATTAGTATTTATTTAGTAAAAATTAGTAAAATTACAAACTTTAACAATCGTCAACAACTGCCAAAAAGTCAAACGTTGTCATGAATAATATTGTTGGCAATTGTTAAAGTTATAAATAAGCTCTAAAAAGTTAAAAAAAAAATATTTTAGAAACTAAGAAGATGAATTACGCAGTAAAAAATAGATGTCAAAATATCTTAGTTTTTGAATATTTTATCCCTCCGTAATAATTTGACGTTACCGGTTTTTGAAACGCACTGTTGTATTATGTATAGGTAAATATGTTTTCATAATTGCGCGCGAAAATTTTAGCTTTTCCCACTAATTTAAGTTAGGAAATGCACCACATTTTTTTCACTAGTGCGAAAATTGAATTAATTGCCGCACTAGCAGGATAAACAATTAATCTAAAGAGATTTTAGTTAATTTTTTTCAATCACCACGATCATCATGGCTAAACCTTTCATGAAGGTTATGAAAAAGACACCAAATATTTTTTAATGCTTAGCCATAGTTTTTGAATTTTTCAATCATGATTATGAAAAATCGTGTATGTACTCGTGTGATATTGCAATTACCTCCTTACTTGTATGCTTACAGAACTCGGTTGCAATAGGCGTAAAGAAATTATGCATATTTCCCACTAGTAGCATAAATAGCTTTTTAACGTGCTTTGCTCATCAGTGTTTAAGACCTGAAAAAAGTACACCCTCAAATTACAAAATCTATCTTCGCCCAACTTCTTACTTTCCAAGATTTTGAATATTTAGAGATGTATGTAATCAATTCAAATCAAAACTAAAAAAGTCCAGGAATTTAGCTCTCTAAGGACTGCTGGTACAGCTTAGAAATATGAACATGCCCACCCAGAGCTGAATATTTAGTTGGTCGCCTAGCATTCGAATGGCAGTTAGGTAGGGGTAACTAACTTCTGCACGGTCTCTATCGTGGCCTGGTCCATGCGACCAGGTAAATATTCAGCTCTGGGTGGGCATCTTCATGTTTCTAAGCTGTACGTGCCATAGCCCACTTACAACTGCAATGTCACTTTCAGCAAACGTGCTCCAAATACGACTAGAATTTGTATCTTAGTACCTATTAATTATTGTCCAATGATTCGTACAAAATTTGTGATTTTGTTTATAGAAACTGCATTTTATAATAACTAGAAATACACTGCTGACAACACAGCAACCACATCCTCACGGACGCGGTTTATTCGTGGCCCTCAATGATTAAGAATGGAGACGAAATCATAAAAATTAAATTACTTATACAGTGCGAACGTTTGCTGTGAAATATTCCAAATAAAAATTTCTTGGGTCATCTGCTAAAATCCTCGGACCGGTCGGTTCTATTTTTTTAATGCGTATCTGATTCTGCAGTCAGATTATTCTTCCCACTTGAGGTTTAACCGGAAATGACTTTAACTTTGTTTTTTCAAATGGAATGACACTTTTTTCTCAACGGATTCGGGATCTACGATTTGAGTTAAAAATATGTATCTAACTTGACCGGAGTCGCCGGAGTGCAGTCACGGCCATCCTATATTTTCAAAAACTTCGAAGAAATCGGTCAAAAATCAAAATTTTATCGCAAATACATGTCAACCTTATTTTTTCACTTCTGAGCTCCGTTGGAGCAGTTACTGGAATCGATCCAAAAATTCAGAAAAATGGAATAGGCAAAAACATCAGATCTTTACATTTTAGGATACTGGGAACCCAAAAAAGTGGTTTTTGAAAAAATGTCTGTAAACACGCTACAGCCCAAACTATTGGACCGATTCGGCTGAAATTTGGAACGTGGACATCTTATGGATTTTTCAAGAGCCGACAGGAAGTGCCATTTTGGCACATCAACTTAAAAATTTTAAATGCAAGCCCCTATTTTTCACGTCCCCATATGAAAGCTCTTCCAATTCTGCTTCTAAAAATGTACTCATATTTGGTCCCTTTTGGCGAAAAATTGGTGATGTGAAAAAAAACCTGCGTATACTGTATATTTTTATCACTGGATTTGATAGCTGTTTTTTCTTTCAAGCCGAAAACTTGCCATTTTTTCGAAAAATGTAATTTTAGGGGCAAAAAGGCCCTTTTTTAAATATTTCTAAGCAAAAGCAAAAAGCATGTTCTTACTATTCGATTTGTTAGCTGTTGCATTGACGGATCAAAAAACCTTCCGTGCCATTTTTTCGAAAATTGACATTTTAGGGACAAAAGTTCCCGTTTCCAAACTTTTCTTAGTAAAAGGGCATATTATTATTATCGAATTCGATAGCTGTTGCATTGCCGGATCGAAAACCTTTCTGAATTGGTTAAAGTTAATTGCAGTACATTTACATATTCTGTGAAAAAGTAAAGTTTCTTCCGTCCCCCCGACTGATAATTTTTTGAAACAAATTCAACTGCTCAATTAATTTCCTTTTATTTGTATTTGCTTTTAAAATTTTTTTCACTTTTCACTATCTGCCAATATAGGTCCTTTAAGGCACTGGCGGGGGTTTATTACGCTTGGCCCCTTATGATACGCATGCGTTGATCTTGTGTCATTTCTAGTGCATTTATACGTCATTTGCCATTACTGTCAACAGAATCTAGGGCTTTTCACGTTTACCGCATGTGATTTTAACCTTCAATAATAATAAATGACAGATAACTGACAGTAGACATTCAAGTAAATTCTGTGGGCTGTCAAAAAACGACTGCGCATACGGCCATACATGGCGGCATGACGTCACGCTTACAGGACCTATAGCAAAAAGATTTTTTTTAAATGTAATCGAGTAGTTGAATTTGTATCAAATAAATAAAGTTGACATGTATTTGCGATTCTCAAAAATCTTGATTTTTGACCGATTTTTTCGATGTTTTTGAAAATCTAGGGTGCAGCCACGCACTTCAAGTATGATACATGTTTTTAACATTAAAAAAATCGTAGATTCCGAATCCGCTGAGAAAAAAGTATTATATCATTTGAAAAAGCAAACTTAAGGCCATTTCCGGTTAAAACGAAAGTGGGGAAAAATACCTGACCACTTCATCAAATCCGCATTAAAACATCAAATCGACCTATCCGAGGATTTTAGCAGCAGATGACCCAAGAATTTTTTATTTGGAATATTCCACAGCCAACGTTCGCACTGTATGTACAGTTTGCGTCAGATATTTTGTTCGATCGTTTGTAACGGAACTGAAAACCATGCGAAACACTCGGTCATGACGCCTAAAAACCATATAGTTACCTGAAATCAGAATCTGTACTGTAAAGTTTTCAATTGCGCAATAAACGATCGAGCAAAACATCTGACGCTTACTGTACTAACTTGTACTATTTAAAAATTTAGCAATATGTATACACATACAGACTCACAGCATATATTTGAATTACAACTTATATTATCTATAAATTAAAGAAGTAAAAAATCTTAAGAACTGCGTCATAGAGCATAACGACCCCCATATCTCTTCTTAGTGAGAGCAATGCTACCATTTTTATTAAGTAAATTAAATTGCAGAAAACTATTGTAGGGAAAAGTACCCCAATCTCAAGAACACGGGAGGTCTGTTGTGCGTTTTCGACAGGGGTAATTTAATTAACCACCGCAATTTCATTAAAGCTATAAATGGACCGACGATCAAAACAACGGTGATACTCAGCACGACTCTGACGGAAAATTTTTCAAAATGCGTCATTTGCCCACATTATAAACTAAAATTCAAAAATTTAGCGATTAAAAGCTCGTGATGGCAGTTTGTATCAGGAATATGAACACACCCTTTTAAAAGCTTCTGCATAGGTGCGGCTCTTCAACAAAAAGGGGTGCAGTCGGCGCCTTCTACTTCAGGGGGATGGAAGTCGTATACACGCAACATGGCGTGTCTAAATCTTCACTTCATTACTGAAGTACTAATTAAAATATGTCACTACTTGCGCATACTGGCACACGATTCCACCATTTCAAGATAAATTTTCCAAAGCTTCCCTTCCTCACAGAGTTTTCGGGTTTTTCCTTTTACAAAACAAGATGCGGCAGGTTATGTGATTACTCTGCATAATTTCCCCGATTTTAATTAGAAACGTCGCGCCGCCAACAACGCCTACAATTGCATTACGAAAATGATGGACGGCCTGGCCTCAATTTGCGGACTCACAGGAAATTTGTTCAGATTGGAAATGCGCAAACTGCAAGATGGGCGCCCATTTTGCTTTAATCGACGACACTTTAGCAGAGTTGAATGTAATTTAAAAGAATGGATGAAAATTATCACTATACAGGAGGTTCCAGGAACTAATAATTATCCTCTAATTGATCCGTTACGAAATCTTTCGCCCAATCGTGAGTAATAACTCTTACCGACGCACAGTGGCGTAGCTAACGTAGGACGCGACGGGTAAGCTATGGAGGTTTGCGCCGATTATTATTATTATTATTACGGGCAATTAAAATACCCTCAATTGCCGTATCTGAATACTAAATGAAACACCTGATTCTTAACATAATTTTTACATAAAACTTAATAACAATAACTACTATTTGCATAAACAGAATTATGCAAAATCAAAGCTAGTTAATCAAAATCTTTACGTCTTGATTTCTTCTCTGCAAAAACAACATGAAGGAAAAACGTTCCATTGCTAAAATAAAACAATGCCCATTTACAAACTGAAATGTTTGATTACGACAACGACGGGCATAATAAATGCGATACTTTTTTTTTAAAGCGACATCGCCGGCGCAACTGTAAAATTCTTGTTAATCGTTTATTCTTCGGGAACACTGTTATGGCTTTATGACATATTTCTTGCCGACGTAGTTAAAATAAGGTGTAGTTAGACTTAAACCTCATTCACAACCACTTTACGTACGTGACTTAACAAAGTTTAACAATCGTCAACAATAGCGAGAAAAGTCAGAAGCTCTCATGAATAATTGCTGACCATTGTTAAAGCTTGTTACGTTACGAACGTAAAGTGGTTGTGAATAAGCTCTTAAGGTACGGTTTCGTTCAGGCTGCTGACGGTCGCGTCTGGAAGTCGCTGCCAGACGCGCACCACTGCTTATACGTAACAACGTGTATGCGGTTTCGTAGAAGCTGCTGAAAATTCGGACGCGACCGTCGGAAGCGCGCGTCCGCGTCTCGACTGCTACAGTGGGCAGTCTAGACGCGGACGCGCTGTCACATTTTCAAAAAAATGGCGCCTAAATTCAGTAAATTCGGGCAATATTGGAGACTTCACAGCATTTTCTTTAGATCGCCTTGAATTATGTTCAATACGAAATAAAACTGCTCTTTATTTAATCTAAAGAACTCTCAAAATTTTTCTTCATTGAATAATTTGTTCACCTTCTGTCTTTCGGTCAACAGATAGTTTACCATAAAAACGTCTTCTTCTTCTTCATCTTCTATTAAAAGAGCTGCGACAATTTCCGAGTTAATTTTTCTGGTACAATCTTTGTGGATACCGTCAATAAAATCAACTGATCGCTGTCGGACGCACTTGCCAAACGCGTCAACGAAACCATAACAATGCCACGTTCGGCGGTCGCGTCGGGCGGCGACTTCCAGACGCGACCGTCAGCAGCCTGAACGAAACCGTACCTTTACCAAGCGCGGTGGTTTCCAAGGCAACGAAATTTAGCATTTGGCCAGAGCATGGACGGTAAGTAAAACAATTGAGCTGTCAAAAGGGTCGAGAACGCATTTGGGAAATCCGGCGATCTGTCAAACAGGATTTGTTTACTGCCTCACGAAAAATGTTTAATTTCGATTCTTGGATTGTGCGAAATAAAGTATGTCCGGGATTCACCCGATTTTCATGCTTCGCCATGGAAATTGGTTGAATCCCCGGCCGGACCTTAGTATATTACGTTACGATATTAGGTCATTACAGAATTTTACTTTACGGAAAAATTATCAGAGGGCTGAATTTTGTACACTCGTTCCTTTGATACTCCTAAATGAAATGCTAAAAGTCCCCTAGAATCTGTGTTCGGCTTCCGAACACCAAGAAGTGTCAAAAATGCTTTTTAACAAATATCTCCTAAAATATTGGCGTTTGGACAAGAGGTGGTATACAAAATTTAAGCCCGTCTCATGCTCTACAAAAAAGTTGCTGTTCACTTTTTTTCGTAGAGTCGACGGTGTGGCCGTAACGCGAAGCAAAAGGAATACGCGAAGCAAAAGGAATGCGCGACGCAAGTCAGTGCGCGGCGCGTAATTTTTTAATACAAATGTTGTCTATGTGGTGATTTTCATAGTTTTTTCTATATTTCATTAATATGCAACTAAGTACGTGGAATGGGGTAGGTATTTTAATTGTTTTTACACTTTTTCGATTTGCTATTGTCGCTTTTTGAGTTTACAGGACCCTATACGTTAAGGGCGAATTCTCGGCCCAGTCGAAAATGACCAAATTATTTTTTTTTAGTGTAAGTGGGACCAGATGTTTGCTAAAGTAATATTATAAGTCGAGAGTAACAATACAGGGTGCCCCAACACCGATGTGCAACGTATTCATGACCCTTCATTTTGAAGCTATCGTTTTTACAAAAATACAAGCGCGAAGGTATCCCCCTGTACATGCGGAGCTGATCAGCGTTTATTTCATTTCAATATCTTTTTTACGTCCGAAGATATTCAAGAAGCAAAGATTAAAAAAGAAACCTGTATATCTTGAAAACGAAAAATTACTCTTTATTATTTTTTTTTATGGGCATGAATTATAATCTCCTGAATCGATTAAGATTAAATGCAAAAAAATTGGCCCAAGCAGTCACACTTTAAATTGAACCTGCATTTCAAGATGGCGATGTCAAAATTATGTAATATGAATAGGAATCCAGGATGGGCCTATATTGTTGCTTAAATCAGGTTGTTATGTGTCATATATGAAATAGCATGATGTGAATTATCTGCAAATTCACATTATGGTTATCTGTTCGTACTACACGGCAAGAAATCAGTTTGGTTTTGAACCAAATTGCATAGGATAATATACTTAGAATAACTGATTTTTGAAAATTTATATTTTCTTAACTAAAAATTACTCTTCTTTTATTTTTCAAGGATTCATTAATTGAGCATTCCTCTTTCCAAAACTACAAAAAAAAAGAAAATTCTCCCAAGCAGTCACTAATGACTAGGGCCCTCATCAAATTCGCTTCTAGGCCAGCCTAAGTGCAGAAGTTCGTCTGGCCACAATTTTGTATATACCACCTCTTTTGTCCAAAAGCCAATATTTTAGGAGATAATTGTTGAAAAGCATCTTTAACACTTATCGGTGGCATATCATCGGAAGCGAAACTCGGATTCTAGGGGACTTTTAGCATTTCATTTAGGACTATCAAAGGAACGTGTGTGCAAAAATTCAGCCCTCTGATAAGTTTTCCGAGTTCATATGGATTTTTTTCCATAATGACTGGACTAGTTGTACAGTGTAACATAATCGAGGAAAGCTTTTGAAAAACGAGTCGAAGATGAGGTAACGGGATAACATTCTTTCATGATGAAAGCGCAACAAGCAATAATTACTCCTAAGGAAGCTGCAGTTTAAAAGTGGGGAAGTAGGTGATTCGTTTGCATCAGGAAAATACAGGCCGCCTTATCTTTACACACACATTACAGAGACCGCTATATACAGTGTACACCTATTACTTTCCAGTTAGATTTCTTTTGCTCATATAATCACACGAATTTTTGTGTACTGAGAAAACCTTCAAATAACACAGACGCATTTGCACATCCATCCTGCTATCCTGTTCTGCGATTGGGCTAGAAAGTTCAGCTTTCAGGAAGTATCAATGACGTTGTATTGTAATCCAATTACTCGACCACTACCGCGAAAACGTAGGTTTGTACATACCATACCATGAGAAGAACAAAACTTGAGATTCAAGTGAGCCGTGAAATTTTAATCGCACGTAGGGACTTTGCCGATATTCACATCTCATTCCCAAAATTTTACGCAACCCTCTTTATATTCTCACCGCTTCACTAGTATTAGTGAAATGCTGACTATGGGAGTATCAGTAAAGTCTCGACGTGCCACGACTCTCTTGATCTCAAATTTTTTTGTTCACATTATATTAGTAACATGGCAAAATTGTAATACTCTTTGACGGTTGAAACAGAACAAAAATAAGAAAGCTGTCGATTAATGTCTATATACCAAAATGTTAGCAGAGGCCAAAAAACAGCAACCTCTTCAAAAAAGAAAACTAACTATGAAACAGGACCCCACCATTTTCTTAATAAGAACTTTCACATTAGTGATCTTTAGGATGGCTTTTATTACTGTTCTGTAGGAGCCTCATTTCAACTGATTTAACCTCCCCAGTTTATTGCAATTACTAAAACTTTCGAATTTGAAATAACACCAGATCTTCGCGTTTTGAGGTCTCAGAGACCCAAAAAAGTACTTTTAAAATGTGTCTGTCTGTCTGTGTACGTACGTTTGTAAACACGCCACAGTCAAAACTACTAGATCGATTTGGCTAAAATTTGGTACGTGTGCATCTGTTAACCTAACTGAGATCTGAAAAACTTTTGTAGCCAATCGTGCAATCGGAAGTGCCATTTTGGCACATCAACTTTGAAATTGTAAACATGTTTTTTTTACAATAAAGTCCTAAATGTTAAATACAACACCCTATTTTTGACGTCACCATAAGAAAGGCCTTCAAACTCTGCTTCTAAAGATGTATTCACTCTTAAAGCCTTTTTGACAAAAACTCAAATATTCTAAATTTTTAACGCCGTTTAAAAAACATGATACAACCCAAACCTCTGCATCGATTTGCCTGTGCACATGAAGATAGTATTGCACGCCGAAGAGCAGAAAATTTTTTAGAGGCAATTGACAAAAGGCACAACAATTTTCAAATTTAGAATTATACTCATTTAACTAGGTAAAACAAGCCAGTTGAAGAGCTGAAAGACTTTTGGAAGCAGTTGGTGAACGGGAAGTGCCATTTAGACATATCATATTTAAAATACATGCCACGGAAATCAAAGACCCACGCGATGGGGAGGTTCCAGCCGCCTCTCCACAGCTTTTTTAAAAATCAAGCAGACAGTTGACTACACATGACACCACCCTGATAATTATAACCTATCATAGTAAAGCTGCAACTATTGAATAAGCATCTCGCACATTTCCTAATTTACATCAATTTTATTTAAAAAAAGTTTGCTTACTGGTGACTACTATAAAATATTTAAGATTTATGAATGAAAGACGTCGGGTCGGCAAAATATCACTTTGCGGGTTTGTTACACAATATAACATTTTTTAAATTTCTAATTGCAGTTGGCGGTGCTCTGGGTAAGTCATGTCGAAACTTAGGTTATGTCAAACAAGTTGACAGACACCTGCCCTAAATTGAAACATACGTCATACCGGGCACGGCCAACTCTAATTAGAAATTTTTAAAATGTCACGTTACTACGGACAGCTGAATTTATGTCACTCACTTCACTTATACGTCGCATCATCATCGCAATCAGAAAAATGTGTAATGTAATAAAAAAAGTCAGCCAGTGAGGCGAAAGGAACCTCCCCAACGGTGAATCCTCGACAAATAATTCCACCACATCCCACATCGAATTTTAATCATTTGATGACACACGTATCACATTTTGACACCTATGTTTCACGTGTGTGAATACATTTTTAAGAACGGAATTTGAAGGCCTTTCGAACGGAAATGTGAAAAACAGGGTTTTATAATTAAAATTTCAAAGTTGATGTGCCAAAAAGGTAGTAAATATCGTCCGATCTTCACCAATAGCTTTTCAGCTCATCAGGGGCCACCACTGTCTTTTATTCAAATTTCAGACAAATCGGTTTTACATACGACGACGACACACTTACATTTTTTAAAACCTATTTTTTCGCATTCTCCGTACCCGAAAACGTAAAGATCTGCCTTTATCTTCCATTTTCAATTATGGGCAGATTGTAGCAACCTCCCTTTTTTAGTTTGGAAGGGGGATCTGGAGGTTAACAAGTGCTCCATTTGAAAATCAAAAATTTATGTTACTTCCGGCAAAAAACCGGAAATTAATTGTCAGAAAGTGTAGAATTTGTAATAATAGACGAATTATACAGGGTGTTTCATAGTAACGTTCCAATATTTCAGGGGGTGGTTCCACATAAAAGAATAGGAAGAAAAGTTCCTATCAACATGGGTCCGGAAATGCTTCTTAAGAGAGCTAAAAGGGGGCTAAATATCTCTGGGATGGGTCCATATGGAAATTTAGTACAGTGCACCTCTGACGCATGACAATTCTAACGCTTTGGATAAAATTATAATATTCTTATCGGGGCGTCTTAACCTGGAGGGGTGGGAGGTAAATATAGCCCTCTTAAGATGCTTTTCCGGACCAATCTTCATAGGACTTTTCCTCTTATTTTTTTTTTATAGAATCACCTGAAATATTAACGTTATTATGAAACACTCTGTGTAGGTTGAAATGTTTATTTATGATTATGATTACTCGATTTGCTGGAGCCACATAATATTATAAAAACCGAAGATTGCACCACGCGCGTTTCAGATAGAATCTCTGGGTGGCATTTCATAAAAATTGACGGTACCGTAACTAACAAGGAAAGTGTTCCGACTGCCTAATCCCAAATTTGGCAGAATATATTTTATTCTGTTCCAGATCGTGTTAATAAGTGAGTTTCCAAAACCGTTCCCGCGCAAATTCATTTTTGTTAATATTCTAATTTTTTGAATTTTCAAAATCTGACTTTTGTGGATATTGAGTTTCAGGCAACGCAGAATGGTCTGTGCTAGTTTTGTCAAGTTTGGAGTGATATTATTGCAGGAATGTTACTGCCAGCGCCGTCTCATGAGTGACGCGCTAACTTAGTAAAGGTAAATTTTTATGTCCCCGGACTATACATTTGAAAACCTGTCACTTTCTATAATTTCTCCACTATACGAGGGATAAATAATTAGAACTGAAGGTCAAATTATACTCTTTGAGTCAATGGACTTATACTTGGAGAATCATCTTGGTACTAGTCCGTTTGCATAGTCCAGTATTTTAACTACGTATACATACATGATTGGTAGGCAGTTACTCCGATAATTTACCAACATTATAATCGAAAAATCACCATTAAATTGAAAACAGTTGCACTAAAGCAGTAAACCACTAGTAATGTATGTTTCATTGGTTCGCCCATTACGGTACAAAATTCTAAATCACCTTGTCTAGAACAATGTCGAAACTACGAACCTAAAATGTTAACTTTAGTATTTATGTATGCTTTTCGTATAAAAAATCATTGTACTTGGAAGAGAAAATTGCGTGCCGCTGTAACGCGCGGTCTACCGCCCTACAACACTGTTATGCGGTGTACCGGCCTTAAAATGGCAAATGCCCATAATATATCTATCTACATTACATTAGTTACACGAGTAGGCAACTTGCACATTTCCTAAATTCGGGTTATTTTAATGTAAATGCATCAATAAAGATACAAGGAATCGTACGCGAACATAAATTTTATTTAAGAAACGTTTGCTTATTTGTAAACAAATAAATAATTCGGAAACGCCGTTGTGCAACCTGTGACGTCATAGATCGTACAGCCGATGCGATCTGACAACAGTTTATTTGAGGGTGACGTTTAATAACTAATTTGAAACGTCAACCTTGACAGTTGACAATAAGAATAAGAGGAGTCAAAAGTAACCTCTAACGTTGAAAAAGGCGGTAAGTAGAATGTTATTAGTTGCTTGGGCTGATGGCATCTTGTACCTTTCTATCAGGTGTCCCAAAAAAAACTGGACAAAATATTTTTGGGAATACGCCAGCCATTTCTTAACAGATTTGGATGAACGTGGTCTTAAATTAAAATTAAGGAATCAGGCTTTCAAAATCTCTAAGAAACTACAGCAGATGGCGCTGTCGTAGTATTTCTATTAATAGTTGTTTTTAAGGCTTATTTATGTGCGTGGGGATTGGTGAAAAAACAACCGATCGTTATGAGACTCAGAAATCTTTGAAGATCGTCCATTTGTCTTCAAAAACCTTTTTTCAGAAGTTGATTTGGTTTAAGCATTAATTTGAAGTGATTTTTTGAAAAAATATGTTTTCCCTTATTTTCACGCTTTTATGATACGACTAAAGTAACAGTGGTTCAAAAACAGCTTAATTTTCAGTAATAGCTCTTCATTGGCTCTCATTGGCAGTCACCTCTCTTTTCATCAAATGCTATAATTTATAACCAAAAATTGTGCTGTGTGTCCGTCACTAACTTTACTCATCAGTTATTAGGGCGTAAAAAGACATATTTTTAAAAAATCGCAGAAGATTAATGCGTAAACCAAATCGACTTTTGAAAAAAGATTTTTGCAGAAAAAAGAACGATCTTCAAGGCCATTTAAGTAACATAACGATTGATTCTTGTCTGACCAATCCCCAAGCTCCTAAGTAAGCCTTACAAATAAGTATCAATAGGGTCACTACGGCAGCGCCATCTGTCATAGTTCCTTGCACGATTCGAAAGTCTGGTTCTTTAGCTTTCATTTAAGAAGAGGTTCATCCAAATCGGTTGAGAAATGGCTGACTTATTCCTAAATATATTTTGTCCGGTTTTTTTTGGGACACCCGATACATACCTACTGGCAAAGAGTACTGGTGACTAGTATCAAATATTTAAGATTTATGAATTGAAGACGTCGGGTCAGGTTAGACAGCGAAGTTGTCACATGTAAGATAATTGAATTTGAATGGCTGCGGGGGTTTTTTGGCGCGAAGTTTGGGAATTTTCTTTTGAGCTCCACGTACAAAATATTGGAACTTAAGGTATCCGGAAGGATTAAACATATCAAGAACTTCAAATTAACATCAAAAACAAAATTGATGCAAGATGCTTGTTATCAATAATTTTCAACTTGATGCTGATGTCAATATCTTTGATAGTTTAGTACTTATTTATGCAGGCAAGTATTTTAGTTTGCCTCTCACTATGCATGCGAGATCTATTTTCAATAAGAATAAATTGTTGACAGAAGGGTCCAATGCTAAAACTGGCTAAGTCCATATTATACAGGTGTCCGGAAATAACGATGAAATATTTCGGCGAGCGATTCTGCAGCTCAAAATATAAATAAAAGTTCCTATAAACATGTGTCCGGAAATCGTTCCTAAGGGGGCTACGGCCTTCTGAAGGGGGCCCCTAAAATTCGGTTTTTATTAAATAAATCAGGAACTGCTTAAGCTACAGCGACGAGTTTGTGCACATCATCTAACATCAGTAAGGGTCATCCGATTATGGTATCTACCAAAAGCAGATTCAACCAGGGGCGTGGAAAATAGGGGGCGCTTAAGCTTTCCCCACCCAAATTTTTTTATGTGCCATTTTTTTGTCAATTTCTCACAGGAATATAGTTTCCGGACTAAAATTACATAAAAAGCCCCTCTTGTTATAACACCGTAGGATCAACCGTTTTCGATAAAATTAGATTTAAAGATCTATTTGCATTTCCTAGGTTTATCAATTAATTTTTGTTAAATTACAAAACTAAGCGAATTTAAAAAATTAATGACTAAAGTATAGATGCTGCTTATTGATGTCAGATAGTATGCAAAAACTTAAAAATTGACTAAACTTTGAGTGCCCCCTTCAGGGGACCCTAGCCCCCTTAGCAGCGATTTCCGGACACGTGTTTATAGGAACTTTTTTTCATATTTTGAGCTGCAGAATCACTCCCCAAAATATTTCATCGTTATTTCCGGACACCCTGTATAATTTCTCAGGTCGAACAAATGTTTCATGCTGACAATGGCAATGTATAGGGGTTTTAAAATTTACATACGCTTTCTTTGTCTCTATTTGCACATATTTATGCAAATTATTTTACAGGACGATGCAGAGACATTTATGAGTATCTGCAGGAATAACTCATTTTCGCAAAAAGTGGACATAGCCAGTTTTAGCATTGGACCCTCGAATTCAGTTCTGACCTGTAATTGTGCTTTTTAAAGCATGTTCAAGATTCAAATCCCTTGGCAAGCGGGGGTCAAAACAAGATTCCGAACAATTTATTCTTATGATCTTTTTTCGATATCTTGATGGCGAAGTAAAATATTGCAAAATGGATCTATCCGCCTGGTCGTAGCAGGCTGGATTTACAAACATTCTTAATTTATATTTTTTTTTCTTTAATATTCTCATTCGTATTTCAGGTCAGGTATGTAGGTGTACCATTATTTATCAAAGCAAACCTACCTGTACATCAAAATTGTGTTGTTGTTGCTGTAAAACTGCGCTGTCGACTTGGTGCTGCTGCGGGGGCGGAGGTGGATATTGGTGTTGTTGGTCGTAAGGTGCTGGCGGCGGCTGTTCCGTAAAATGATCGAACTGTTGATTTACCGACTCCGTCAATGTAACACCCAAATGCGGCGCCAAATGAGGAGGTAGATGGTGTAAATGAGGTGGTAATTGTTCCTGTGGTTTCATAACAACCACGGTGGGATCCAACGTTATCCCATTTTTGGTTAGTTCTTCTTCTGCTGGCGAGGGTTGTCGACTTCCTGGTGTTCGACTGTAAACAGGAATCATTTTATCGCTTTGGCAAAGCTCGATCAGAGGTCGCCACCGGCTCGTAATTGTTACAGACTTCGGCATGTGGTATGGTGATCGCGGAAGAGATGGCGCCACCTGTTTGTTCATCGAGAATCGTGTATTTATCGTGGTGGGGACTCGTCACCTTGACAACCGACGAACTAAACACGCGCGTGTCATTGACTCGACCCAAGGTAGAGACTAGACCTTGAAACGAAGAAAATCCGAGCTAGCGAACTGATCTGGCAGGATGCGAAACAGCTTTTGCAATCTTTGTGGAAGTATTTTAATAATGTGCTAAGGTGACGACTCCGCACAAAAACGCTCGTTCGTCTACTTACTTGAAGCCCTTTTCATCCTCGGACATCTGTCCGTTTTGGACGGGTTGTCCGTTGACTTCTTCCTTGGGACTCTGCGGTTTATCCTTGTCTTTATCGTCTACCAAGTGCAAGGCACGCATTCTGGGCTCTAACCCGATGTTATCCTTGTTGGTAGGCGAGCCACCCAATACGTATTCAACCATTTTCACGCCAAGGCCTCCGTTGTCTGACCCCCGGGGGGAAAGTATGCTGCCAGTATCGCCTCCTGCGAAGCCGCCTCGTCGACCCATGGCAAGCGGCGCCGAGACCGCATGTTCTGCAAACCAGTGAAAACTTGCAGTCGACGTTTCGTTTAAGTGGCAGTTTTATAACGTTGGTTTCAATCAACGTTATAACACGTCTTGAACTGTCAAAGTTATATACAGGGTCAGTCTAGTTAGTTCAGTCAGCGGCAATAACGCTTAAAATATTGAAATTGAAACTCTGGTTTTAGCATTTTAGCATGAATCGTTAGCTGAAAATGTTCCCTCTGTATGCAACACAGAAAATAAGCTTCAGTTTTAATCTGATAGAAAATATTAGGTAACCGAAGGCAAACGTCGAAAATAGTACAGAGAGATTCAGAAAATTTGTAATGAGGGTTGGCCATGAAAGACAATTGAATCGAAAAACGTTTGTCCGATCGAGTTCGTATAGTTCCCAACTAATTCCCTAGATTAAAATGGTGGACGCCAATTTGACGAAATGTCCACTTCCCCGATCAAATTTGGCACGCCCGCCCACCTTCGACCTTGGATGGACCCACGAAGTAAATAGGCATCTTGCACATTTCCTAATTCCGGGCTATTTTAATGTAAATGCATCAATAAAGATACAAGGAATCGTCCGCGAACATCAATTTTATTTAAAAAATGTTTGCTTATTTGTAAATAAATAAATAATTCAGAAACGCCGTTGTACGACTTGTGACGTCATAAATCGTACAGCCGATGCAATCTGACAACAGTTTATTTGAGGGTGACGTTTAATAATTAATTTGAAAAGTCAACCTTGGCAGTTGACAATAAGAGGGGTCAAAAGTAACCTCTGACGTTGAATAAGGCGGTAAGTAGAGTGTTATTAGTTGCTTGGGTTGACATCTTGTACCTTTGTACCCACTGGCAAAGAGTACTGATGACTACTATAAAATATTTAAGATTTATGAACGAAAAACGTCGGGTCAGGTTAGACAGCGACGTTGTCACATGTAAGAAAATTTAGTTCGAATGGCTGTGGGGGTTTTTTGGCGCGAAGTCTGAAAATGCTACTTTCTCATTTTTTTTTTGAGCTCCACGGACAAGATATTCGCGAAAATCAGCTGCTAATAGATGGCATTGCTAAACCACAAAATGGCGGTCTCACCCTATTGGGGAGCCGGAAGTGAGAATTCTAGCGTGACGTGCCTGACAGTGTCAGTTGGTGACATCAGTGACATCGATACCTGAATTTTTTAAAAGCCAGGTTTTCCTGGATTTCCAATGTTCCACTAAGTACACAAAACGTAAAATTCCAGAGTTATTCACAAAATTTCGAGTCAGCGAGAGGATGTCTCCTAACAAAACTACTACCTAACCTCGCAACTGACAACTGACTGACGTAAGCCGAAATTATGATGACGGATGTTTAAAAGTATTTCCGTATCCTGTCTCTCAGTGTAGTCAAAGTATTGCCACCAGATGTCAGATACTTTGCTGATTTTCGCGAATTGGAATTTAAGGTATCTGGAAGGATTAAATATATCCCGAACTTCAATTTAACATCAAAAACAAAATTGATGCAAGATGCCTATTGTGCTCAAGTGAGGTTATGTCGCAACTTATTGTTTTGAATCAGCTGTTGTGTGTTATGTGAGCCCCCTTTCCACGTTTTGAGTCTTAAACAACTTGAAGAAATGACAAATGAACCGCACTTCAGCCGGTAGTCAGTGAAATTCTAGAGTCAATACAGAATCGATTCATGTGAACGACAGGAAATCAAGTAATTTTATTATTGTTAAAATGAAACATTCCTGTTAGAACTTATTTTAGAAGGAAAGCAAAAAGAGAGTAATGATGGACATCGATGGATTTGGGATGTAAAAATGGGAGGATGTTAGTCAACATCTTTATGAGGTTTCGTCTTTGGACATTCATCGTAGAACTCCACAGCATCTCTTTGAAAACTAGATAGACAAAACTTTTAACAAGAGGAAAGATATATTACATATTTTTGCAAACTAAAATTGGTGTTTCAGGTCTAAGGTTTATTTACATGGCTTTCGAAATTATAGACATTTGCTACGGGTCATCAGTTATAATTTAGATTTTATGAAGGGGCCAGGGGCCAGGGGGATTGATTAAAAAAATTGGCGTCCACCATTTGAATCTAGGGAATTAGTTGGGAACTATACGAACTCGATCGGACAAACGTTTTTCGATTCAATTGTCTTTCATGGCCAACTCTCATTACAAATTTTCTGAATTTCTCTGTATATTGTGTAACTAGTAGGAAAAATAATATATTCCGGGACGATGATGGACGACTGATCAACCATCAGAGTCCCGGAATATATATTTTCCTTCGTGTTGCACATACTATTTTTTCGTCGATCGCGCAACTAGACAGAAATAATGAAATTTTGAACTATTTTTTAAGAGAACTGCAGGAATATTTTTCCGGCCAAGGCCGGAAAAAGCGTTATTCCTGTACAACTAGTGCGTGTTGCCTAGCAACTGAGGCAGTCCTGGAAACGAAAGCTTTCGGACGATAATTGCATGTCAAGAATGCGACGTTTCCAGTACGATCGACGAAAAAAATTATTTTTAAAATTTTTCTTTTTCTTGTGTTAAACTGTTGGAAAATAATTTTCTCATGGTAACAATGTTTTCTGCACCAAAAAATTGATACAATTGCAGAAAATAATTATTTAAGTAACGAACATTTTTAATTAGTCCGAGAACATTTCAACGTAGTCTCTGAAGAAAACAATTGATTGTTGTTTCCATTCTGAGCCACCGCTACCTATAAGAGAAATGTCATTTCAATTAAAGGTTAAAAGATCGTTAAGCAAGAATATTTTTGCTCTTTTTATTATTTACACTGACCCAAAAGCAGAGATATTCGAGGAACTGATGTGGAACGACAGCTTGAAGGACAAGAACTACAGCAAAAGAGTAGATGGAAAATTAAAGTGACACTGGATGTGTAAAAGTTTTCTGAAATAATAATTTAGTAAAAACGACTTAAGAACATCCCGAAGTGATGTCGAATAAAATTGAGGAGTTAGTTAGTAAAGTAACGGCAAAACTATTTTATACTACAAATGCAAGAAAAAAAAAAAGGCGGTCTCGGAGACGGCAGGAACTTCTACGCCGCACTGCATTGGATTAATAACAGCAGCATTTATTAAATTTTTAAATATTTAAAATAAGAAAGTTGCTATGTCAAAAGGGCACTTCGGGTTGACTGATCGGCTTCAAAATCTAATCAGCTCCTTTCCCGCACAGACAATAAAATAAATTGCCACTAAAATGACATTTTTCGAAAAAATGGCACTAAGGTTTTCGGCTTGAAAAAAAATCAGTTATCAAATCCGGTAATAAAAATATACATTTATGCATAGTTTTTTTTTCACGGCACCATTTTTTGGTCAAAAGGGCCCAAGTGTGAATACATTTTTAGAAGCAGAATTTGAAGAGCATTTATTAAATTTTTAAATATTTAAAATAAGAAAGTTGCTATGCCAAAAGGGCACTTCGGGTTGACTGATCGGCTTCAAAATCTAATCAGCTCCTCTCCCGCACAGACAATAAAATAAATTGCCACTAAAATGACATTTTTCGAAAAAATGGCACTAAGGTTTTCGGCTTGAAAAAAAATCAGTTATCAAATCCGGTAATAAAAATATACATTTATGCATAGTTTTTTTTTCACGGCACCATTTTTTGGTCAAAAGGGCCCAAGTGTGAATACATTTTTAGAAGCAGAATTTGAAGAGCATTCATATGGTAATGCGAAAAATGGGGGTTTGCATTTAAATTTTTAAAGTTGATGTGCCAAAAAGGCACTTTTCGTGAGCCGGTGTAGCCCAGATTCTAATCAGCACCTACAAATCTCCCACTGAATATGTGTGCCAAATTTCATCAAAATCAGTTCAGTAGTTTCGGCTGTAGCGTGTCCACAGACACACGGACAGACACACGGACAGACACACAGACACACATTTTTCAAAAATAGGTTTTTTGGGTTCCTGGGACCCCGAAACGTAAAGATTTGATGTCAGTTCAATTTCGAATTTTTGATCGATTTTATATACTGCTCCGCCTTGAGCGTAGAAGTTAAAAATATTCGAGGAAAAGATTGAAGAATTTGTCAATTGGTGTAAGGAAGTGGTCAAGGAACATCGTATTTCAATAAATGTGTATTTTAATAATAAATAAATTGTAGTAGCTATGGTAAAATTTAATAATTTTACATTTAATCCCTTGGGACTTTCGAAAAAATTAGTCAGCGGGGATTAAATGCTATACTTTAGTCCCTAAACAAAGTCAATAAAGTAGTACTTTTAGTGTCGTGAGTGCAAAATAGTTATCGGTATACCAAGGTTTGAAAGAAGATGGTTGCAGACCGCAACCAGAATTCGCGGCCCGAGCAGGATGGTTTAGTTCTGCAAACATACTTTCAAACAGAGGTATACACAACGTTTTCCTCGACGTTTTTTGTACGGACCAATAATTATTTAACATTCTTTTTTCCTTACTTTAAAATTGTGCTACAAACATAAATATTCATTAATAATGTTTTAAAAAAGACTACATTTTGGTGTGCCAACCAGGAAGTATTCGTTATTTTTGATCGATTTCTGCAACAGATGGCTCTTTTCCTAGAAGCTACATGCCTTATTGTTTGTTACAAGTGGGAGCTGGAGAGGGACGGGAAGAACGTCTTTCATGGTAAATTCGGTACGAATTTGTACGATTCTCCGGTTTTTCTTTGATTTTCCGATTTTATAGTTGACCCCGACGTTTAACATTTGACGTTTGGAAGCTGGGAATAGTTATTTACGTAAAGAGTATGGAAAGTGATCTTTCCTGGACGAATAGGCAGATTTCAGGCTGACGCCGTAGGCGGAAGCCTGAAAGCCTGTGAGTCCAGGAAAGACTACACTTTACATGTGAGTTACGTATTAAATTTTTTAGGTGCTCGCAACATATTTTCTGTGTGAAATTAAATATTTTAATTCAAATTATCTACACTGAAAAATGTGAGGAGCCTAGTAAAAATTAACACGATAACAAAATCCATAATATTCCGGTGAAATTTCACTTTCTAGAATATTTCGGTGAAATTTCACTTTCCCGGACTTCGACTTCCCCGGACTAGTCCGGGAAAGTTGATTTTCCGGTCCCAAAATTGACCGGGAAAATTAATTTTTCACTTTCCCGGACTAGTCCTTTCCCGGACTAGTCCGGGAAAAGCCACTTTCCGGTCCTAAAATTGACCGGAAAGGTTAACTTTCCGGTCGAGCGCCTAAAAATGTAATTTTTAATGGAAGCAGGGCCTTAGCAACGGTCTGCAAAGTAAACTGGTTTGCAAATGTTTCTGTCATCAAATGACACCTCCAAAGCTGCCTTTTTTTACCGGACGTACAAAAATAATTCTACCACCTCCAATTAATCATTTGATGACACACCTATCACATTTTGACACTTATGTTTCACGACTCCCTTTTTCTCTTCATAGTTTGTAACAAAACAAAACTGAAAAGTTCTTTCTGTGTCCCATACAAAAATTTTTGCGATATACGTATTGCGATTTCTGTGGTCGATATTTGTCAAAGTGTGAAATTAGTCACATGAAGGACCCACGCGATGGGGAAGTTCCAGTCTGTGCTTCTGTGCTGCCTTTTTTTTTAATATTGGTTATGGGGAGGATAAAAATGTACGTATTCAAACATAGTGGTAGGGAACTCCACAGATCGTAACTACCCTCCCGATAAATTTAGCTCACATCGAGAAGGCTCACATACGTACACTCGAGTACTCGAGATAAAATAATGGCTCTGGACCGCTCACAATGCGGATAATTCTCACAAGCTTTATCAAAATAATTAAAATCGAACGTGAAAACCTCTTTATTAAAACGACTCGAGGAGGATACAAGCCTTCACAAACCTATTTTGCGTGTCTTTTCTAAGAATCTGTCGAAATTGTTCGCGACCGAGGGCCAATATTTTATCTCCTGACTGTACAAGTGAATGTTAACTATTTGTCAAAACTAGTAGGCATTGACGTATGAAAATACATTGGCATTGCCTACTAATCTTGACAAATTGTTAACATTCACTTGCACTCGGGTGTACATAGTACAATCGTGTCCATTAATGCATGCTCGATTGCATGTCATTTTCCGCTGTCATAAAAGTGTAAAAATTTCAAATGTGACAAACTCTCTCATTGTGTGCGAAGTAAGTACTCTAACTTGGTTTATTCAGGTGAAAATTAAGATGTCTACACGACTGTAGGTGGTAGGTACAGGGTGATCCAACCATTTTGTCCCAGTTTTAAATTGGCATATCTTCCGTTGTCTTACTAGTTAAAAACTTGATTAAAAAAGTGGATATAGGGCACACTTTCAAGTTTTGTTTGGACATAGATACAAATTTTTCAAGTTCAAACTTTGTCTCGGGGGAAAAAGTTGCATTTTTTAAATGGGACACCTGGTATATTTTCGCAGAGATCGATAGGAAATAATTTTCTGATTACTCCAATATAACACAGTAGGTATCCTAGATTGATATTTTCAGAGAAACAGCGTACTTTTGTTATTAACGATAATGCATACTGAAAAAACCGACGAATTAAAGAAATACGGTGTCTTACAATTTAAAAATTTGAAACAAAAAGTAGATTATAGGGCACATTTTCAAATTTTGTTTACAGATAAACAACTTTTGTTTCCACAGCACACCGTATTTCGTTAATCCGCTTTTTCAATATTCGTTAAAAACAAAAATATGTATAGTTTCTCTGAAAATATCAATCTGAGATATTTACTGTTATATTGGTGTAATCAGTAAGCTATTTCCTCTCGATCTATGTGCAAAAATGTACCAGGCGCGGCTTGAGCACCCCCTAGCTCCCCCCTGCGCACGCCACTGTACCTAGTGTCCATACAGGAAAAGCGCATCGCTATTATGTTGCGCTACAAATATCGCGAATGGACTCGTACCTTTAGGAATAGGCTCGTTTAGTCACTACGCCGTTAATATACACACACGCCGGGTTGGGATGGGCGTGCCGGGCGTCGCCGTCGGCAGCAGTTTCCATGGTCACGACGGCGTCTGTTACCCTAGCAACCGCCCTGGGAAATCCAAATTCAATCAGTCTCAGTCGCTAACCACCATCGCCAAAATGTAGGAAAACGCATTTTCAATTAAACCCACGCAAATAGCCTTTTAAACGATAAGGACTTTAAAATTTTCATCAAGTACCGTTATACCGTATGTATTAAACCAGAGTAATTATTAAACGCCCGATCTTGCTGAAAAATTAAACACTATCCAGACTAGTTTAAAATACGAAGTGATGAAATTTAAAAAAAAATTATATCTCGGAGATGGTAGAAACTTCTACTTTTTCACAGAATTTGTGAATCTGGACGTCATAACCACTCATAGAGTGGTCACATTTTTAAAAACCTGCTTTCAAGTCAATTTTAGACTAATTCATGAAAATTGTGACTTAATATACCGTTATGGTTGTGGTTCAGAAATGTAGAAAACGCAACAAAGTAAAACGTAAAGATTTGATGGTTTTCGCAATCCGATTTTTTTCCATCAATTCTGTTCCGCGAGCGCAGAAGTTAAAAATTCAAAGAATTAGCTTCGTCCAGATTTGAACTCGGGTCCAAAACACATCCCTTTCCCAGTTAGCGAGCTCCACCAGACACAACCAGCAATCCTTTGGTGATGTGAAAGAGCTACTTGAATCCGTTTGTCACATGATTTACCATAATGTATGTACTGGGTTTTTATCAATCGTCTAGCCACAATGTAAAACTTAAATTAAACTAGAATATAAAAGAAAATATCTACCAAAAAGACCGGGACAGCATACAGGGTGCGAGATTAAAACAACACAACGATATAACCTTGTTATTTGTGGTCCAATTTTAGTGAACAAAAAACCAAATGAAATTGTTCGTAAAAATCTTCAAACTTCAACTTGAAAGTCAACTGGATGTCAACTTTTCATTTTTAAATGGACATACCCAGTATTTTTTATTCATCAGTTTAATAGCTAATTTTCTTTTCTGCATCTTTTGATGTGCAATAAGTTGAGTTTGGTTTATAATAAATTTTCAAAATAATTAAAATTATTGTCAATCTTTTAATACTATAAATTTACGAGCGGCCGTGAAAAAATTCTTGAAAGGTATTTTGCGTGTTAGAAAATAACATATTTTAAGTGTTTTGTTAAGTTTCTACCAGGTCCACAGCACATTCGAATTGAGAAAAAAAATTCAAATTTTAACAAAAACTTATAATTATTTTCAGAACTAGGCATAAACCAAGCCCGCATTATTGCACATGAAAAGATGCAGAAAAAATAGGTTTTTGTGTAGATAGTAGTCAATGTGACTAATGTGATAATGTGATAATGTGACTAATTTCGCAATTTTCTGACAAATACCGACGTCACCTCGGACATCACCCATCACATTTGACAATATGTTACTTTTAAGGTTAATATTTTGCCACCTTTTTGACAATAACTGCCACTTTATGTCATCCACTGTCGGCCCGCTCCCTTTTAATGAGAAAGAATTTTAACTTCTACGCTTCGCGAAGCAAGTTAATATTATCGATCGAAAAATCGAATCGCCAAAAACGAGATCCGGAAAATTGTTCGCCAGCAATTTTCCGCCGGCAATTGTTCGCCAGCAATTTTTCGCCGCTACAAATTTATCGCCCCAGCAATTGTTCGCCAATAATATTGTTAGTTTAGGTTCGTTTATAAGTAGGCCTCCACAGATACAATATCCAAATAAAAGCCAAACGGAAGATGATGTTTATCAACAAGTTTTAAAATTTTGTATTGGGTTATTTCTACTTAAAATTAAAACAATATAAAATTAGAAAAAATGTTTTGTGCATTTTTTGTATTTAAGGAGTTGAAAGGTTGAAAGGGGCAGGCAAGTTGTGGGCGATATTCTTGACGACCAATTAGTTTTTTGAAGTTTTAGGTAATTACAGGTTTAAATTTTCTTCTTGCCAGTTCTTTGTTGTGGGGGGTTTAAGCGGGTGGGTCGAATCGGTGAAATTGTTGGCGTTCCATGAGGTTAGGTTTCCCCCATGTAAATTTTTTGTGTATTGGGGGTTGAACAGGGTGGTTCAAGGGTTAAATTTCCTCGTTTAATATGTCTCTTCTTGTGTTTGAGTTTTGGGTGAGCAATTTGTTGCGTGCACTTAGTCTCCTCCGGTAGTAAGTGGTCCAAGAGTTAGGTAAGATTTCCTTCATGTCAACTTTTTGTGTTTGGGGATTGAAGGGGGTGAGTTGTGGGGGTGAAATTGCTGCTTAAAATTCGTTTTTGCACAATAATATTGTCGGCGAACAATTGAAGGCGCGATAAATTGGTAGTGGCGAACAATTGCCAGCGAACAATTGAAGGCGCGCTAAATTGCTAGTGGCGAACAATTGATGGTGCACAATTTTCCTAGACCCGCCAAAAACACCAAATCTTTACGTTTCAGGGCCCTGGGAATCCGAAAAAGGGGTTTTTGAAAAAATGTCTGTCTGGGTGTCTGTCGGTAAGCACGCTGCAGCTCAAACTACTGAACGTATCGAGATGAAATTTGGCACACATATTTAGTGGGAGATTTGTAGATCCTGATTATAATTTGGGCCACATCGGTTCACGGAAAGTGGCTTTTTGGCACAACTTTAAAAATTTTAATGCAAACCCCTCGCCTTGACGGCATCGGGATATCGGCTCGAGATTTAACGAAGTCGAAGTGTTCGTTCGTCTTCGCGGGAAAATGAAATAACGAATTCTTTGGGAATTCAGAGGGATCCTTCGGGAAGTCATTTCTCGAGGAATTCAGGTGTATATTTTTTTGTTGGATCTCAGCCACTCGCGGACGTCTGGTTTCGTAATGTAGTTTATGACAAATTCATAGGTATTCTCAGGAAGTCTCTGGGAATTCTGAAGTATTCCGAGGCAGTAAACTTGAGTAAACTGTAAAATCTCTGGGAATTCTGAAGCATTCCCAGGCAGCAAAGCCTCTGGGAATTCTGAGGTCTTCCGAGAAAATCTTTTACGGCATTCTCAAGATGTAATTTTTTCTCTCAAGGTTTATTTCTACAATTTTTATGTTATGTTACACTTAGGAAGAATGAGTCGTCGAATTAGTTACGAGCAATAATTGCTCTTCACTTTATTAGTTCTGCGTTCTGTTTAAATGCCCACTGCATATTTGACGCAACTCTAGAAAAGTGAAAAATTGCCAAAAGAACTTACCTGGCGCAGCCCATGTGGGATCCCTCCATACTTGTTCGTGGTTTAGATGATTTAAGGCCAATGATTTTGCGTCTTTTGCTTCGAGACCCCATAGTTTCTTTGCTGCTGGAGCAATCTAGAATCAAAATATAACCGTCAGTATCGCTTAATGTGCAAGGTGAATGGTTAGGACTATTGATTACGATTGATCAGGACAAGTCAGTGCATTTGTGGTCAGTGCTGACAATGTAACAAGTAGTAGTAACAATATAGAATGGCAAGATCATGACACCCCGTGATGAAAATAATAAATACAGAGCTATGAATGCATCTGGAATTAAAATTTAACGTATTGTTGCTTCTGTCCTTTTAGGCTGTTTTGAAATAATCTTGCTTATTTTTATTTCTTGTATATCAGCCGCTTAATAAACTTTTTTAATATTATTATTATTAACCTCCCCAACCACACAATTTAAAAAAATGGGAGGTTACTTCAATCACCTTCAATCGGGGACTAGATCTACGTTATGTTACGCTGTGCTACTCTATGCTAAGCTATGTGACGTTACGCTATCTTCCGTATGTGTGGTTGTAAACACTCTACAGTCCAAACTACTTATCCGAATTGGCATTTCATACTCTAACTTAGATCTGAAAAGCTTTTGGAGCCAATCGTGTAACCGGAAATACCATATTGACACTTCAACTTTGAAATTTTAAATACAACCCCCACTTTTGACATCACCGTAAGAAAGGCCTTAAAATTCTAAATTCTGCTCCCAAGGATGTATTCAGTGTTAGTGCCCTTTTGGCGAAAAGTTAAAAAACACTAGATTTTTAACGCTCTTTCGAAACACGCTACAGGCCAAACCTCTTGACCGATTGGGCTGAGATTTGGTACGTGGAGATTGTTTTACGCATTGAACATTCAAACAGTTTTTGGAAACAATCTCATTTTAGAGGCAGAAAGACCCTTTTTTGAGTTTTTCTTAGCAAAAGAGCAAATATTATTATCGAATTCGATAGCTGTCGCATTACCGGATCGAAAACCTTACTGCCATTTAAAAAAAAGTGTAATTTTAGGGATGAAAAACGTTTGTAATTTAGATTTTAGTAAATGAGAGCCGCACGACAGCATCAGTGCTCGACAACCGCCCGCACGCACGACATCTGACTTGGTTGAAGTTCAATGCTACATTTACAAATTCTGAGAAAAAGTTTCTACCGTCTCCGAGGCCAATAATTTTTTTATTTGCTTGTACTTTGTAACTGCAATGTCCAGAGCTCGGTTCGGAGCTTTGTGTATGCCTATACCTAATGGTAGAGATTTTTAAGTAAGCACGGAAACATGGAAAAGATTTGATGTTTTTGTGGATTCGATTATTCGATGTATTCAAAGGTATACCTTAAGTAGTAATGGTTAATAATGAATGAGAAAGTAATGGTGGTCATATTGTATATCGACGGTCACATCCAATTTGAATGACTAAAACATGTTCCGTTCATCGATAAATCACATTCCACCCCCGATTTCTCAGTATTGCGCAAAGTCGACTTTAATTTAACTGATGAACTGAAAACGTTAGTCTCACCTTACATAAAGGTTATTCAGTTTAAACCGAAATACCTTAAAATAATTACAGCAACGAGGAACGGTGAATTGAGAGAAGCCCGAAACAGGTCGATTTTTATTTCCATGGGGACACCAATCCTAAAACATTTAGAATGGCACTTTTGTAAAAATTCTTGATATTCGTTCACTTCACTCTCAGTCCAACGGTCTCTGGTGGCAATCACATCAAGACCCTATGTGACACATTAAAATGCCTTTGTAAATCAATGCAACTTTTTTTTAAAATTCATCCACTTATGCAAATGTTCGGCTCGAGGTTACACTGAAGAACCTGAATTGGTTCTACATCAATCAAACGAGTGAAAGTGTTTCACTCGAAATAAAAATCGATTTGTTTTGGCGTTCTTCCCTCAAATCAAGTTATTTAGAGATCTCTAATCGCCGATTTACGCCACGAATTAATTTCAAATTTTTTTCGTTGCTCCCATATTTTCGAGTATATGCTAATTAAATTGGAGAAGACCTGTTAGTGCCGTATTTTAACTTACTCCTTTAAAAAAAAAGGGAAGTTGACTGACTGCAATTGTTCCAAAATCGAAAACTGTGATAGTTTCACAAAATGTTCCGTGTTGTCGTCGCCAGCATCGTCGGCGTATGTAAATGTTGAAAGTGCGAAATTCGTTAGAAAATTCAGTTTCTTCAGATTAATTTTCTATTCTGTGGCACCATATCTGAGTAAGCACGACATTCGCTAGAAAACCCGAATTTTTTTAAATTAATTTTCTATACAGTGCCACTATTTAATGGAAATGAAACTTTTGTCTTACGCACAGATGAAAAAATTCCCCCGTTGTCGTATTTTGAATTTTGAGTTAAATGTGAATACCTACAAAAATAGTTTGAAAAATTACCTTTCGGATAGCCTTTACTGGTAATAGCTGGTATTAATTGTATTAGCGGTAGCAATTATTTTAGTTGTGACGTCAGGACAAAAGTTTCATTTCCATTAGGTATACTTTAGATTTTTTCATATTAATTTTCTATTCATTGTCACAGTTCAAGTAAAAATATGACCGTCTCTAGTTCCAGGCCATGTCCTAACCATTTGGCAACATGGCGAGAGGAGATTTACCGTCAATTTGACAAATTGTTACAGATTGTCATTAAAGTGAAATTTTTGCAAAAAAAAAACAAAAATATTTGAATCTGTACCAATTTCAAACGATTAACGTACTGGGAATGAATATTTTTAAGAAAGTGTGTAAGATGTGTGGTATTTAGTAAGTTTATAGTGATAAACTCGGTGATAAATTTTTGTAATTACACTAAAACCACATTATAGCCCAAACTACTGGATCGATTTGGCTGAAACTTGGTACATGGAGGTTAGGTGATCCGTTGAAGAGCTTGAAAGGCGTTTGAGAGCAACTAGTCCATGGGAAGAGCCATTTAGGGATATCAACTTATTATATTGATTGTAATTGACGAACTGAGCAAAAAACACACCCGAAATTGCAAATTGTTGGTTGCGTATACTAAAAGCGCACGTTAATAAAAAATTGATGGTTAAAATAAGCTATTATTACATGATTTGTTATAATTTTAACAAAACTCATTAATAAACGATAAACGAAAAAGCATATTTTAGACGCTCACGAAATCGTATTTTCTAGTATTTTCTCTACCAGAAGAGCTAGAGGAGGGTGACGAGGTCGCGACCTGAAGGGGTCTTTGGCCTAGACCTCGTCGGTCAGCCAGACTGCCGGTCGATATGCACGGGCACCGCACCCGTCGCATTGCACCCGCACAGGCGGCGCCAAATCACCTCCACCCCTCTTCAATGTGAAAGAGTTACCTATAATTATTATGCAATCGTTTTTTTTCTCTATTAGATAAACTGCATCAGTCATGGAAAACAATACTTCAAGGTTCACTGGTGTATTGTATACTCGATTACTACCTAGATTATCGAATTTTAGCTCAATAATCTTGCGTGAAGCTATGACACATCGGATAACATTCGTGGTTAGAAATTATATAAGGTTTAATATGCAGGGTGGTCAAATGAAGACGACACAAGCCAGTTTTTCCAAATTTAAAGCCATTTTCTTGAAAAATGCTCGAACAGGTCGATTTTTGTTTCGAGGGGTACACATTCATCCGTGGTGGGTGCTATTTCGGAACACAGCCCCTAACCCCCATTAACCCCAACTTTAGAATTTCAAATGGTACTTGTGAGGCATCATTTCAAAGCAAATTTTATTACGAATCGAATGGTGTAAAAGATTTTGTGATACATCATTTGAAAGGGCATGAAATTATTTGTAAGCCGACGCAAAAATTTTTGAAATATAACTTCTTCAAAGTTACACAACTGGTTCTGGCCTAGAAATAATTATAGTTTTTGCTGTAACTTTTCAAGGAGTTGATGGATTTTAAAAAGGTTTGCACTGGTTTACAGAGAATTTAAAATGATGTATCACAAAGCGCCCTAATGTAATTTCAAATTCGTTCGTAGAGGGCGCTGCAGGTGAATGAATTATCAAAGTTTTACACCATTGGATTCGTAATGAAATTAGTTTTCAAATGATGTATCACAAGTGGGGGATTGCCATTCGAAATTCTAAAGTTGGGGTTGCTGGGGGTTAGGGGGTGTGTTCTGCAATAGCCACAGTCACCACGGATTAATGTTTCCTCCTCGAAACAAAAATCGACCTGTTCCGAGCATTTTACGAAAAAATGGCTTTAAATAAGACTGGACGATGCTGAACAATCTAAGGGGCCTTTGGAATATAACGGATGTCCTAAAAAACCGAACGCCATATTTTCGGAAATAACCGGAAATAACTTAAGCCATTTTTTAACCGGTTTGGATAAACGTCTTAAACGGTCTTACATTAAAGCTAAAGAATCCGGCTAACAATTTGTGCAAGACACCACGACAGATAGGGTGCCGTAGTAGTTTTTAAAGAATTATTTTAGGTGCATGGGGATTGGTCAGTTAACGACCAATCGTTATGAGACAAAAACAACCTTGAAGCACGTTTACTTTTCCTCAAAAAACTTCTTTCAGGGGTTAATTTGATTCACGCATTGATATTCTGTGATTTTTTAAAAATAATGTGTTTTCGCGTATTTTTACCATAAGTAAAAGCACATTGATGCATATTCAGCCTAATTTTCAGTAATGGAGGATCTAATACAATGAAAACTACAGCGGATGCCAATTGGGGCCAATTGGAAGGTTATCACTAAGAATTAAGCTCTTTGTGCTTCATTGTTACTTTAGTTATGGTAATCCTACGTGAAAATATGCGAAAACACATATTTTTTAAATAATCACAGAAAATGAAGACGTAAACCAAATCAACTTCTGAAAAGATTCTTAAAGAAAAATGAAGGTACTTTAAGGTTATGTGAGCCTCATAACAATAGGTTGATAACTGATAAATCCCCACGCACCTAAAATGAACCTTTCAAAAAAGTATCACTAAGGCCTCTAAGGGAGCGCCATTTGTCGTCGTTTCCTAGACAGTTCGAAAGCCTGATTCCCTAGCTCCAATTTAATACCAGGATCATACAAATGCGATAATAAATTCACGAGTTATTCCCAAAAATATTTCGCTTTGTTTTCTTCGAGGGGTATTTCGCAGGGGAATTTTGGTGTACAAGCTTTGGGAATTAGTGGGGAATTAGAGGAATTAGTGGGGAATTAGGGGAATTAGTGAGGAATTAGTGGGGAATTAGAGGAATTAGTGGGGAATTAGTAGGAATTAGTGGGGAATTACAAGGAATTAGTGGAAAATTAATAGAAATTGGTAGGCAATTAGCGAGGAATTACAAGAAGAATTATTGTGTACAAACAGCGTGTACAATTCCGGTATAATAAAATAACTAAATCAAAATAAATAAATCACCAAACTGGCAACACTGCCTCGGGGTGAACCCTCAAACTGCGCACGACGACTATCGACGACGCGTGCAATCAGGATCTATACGTTTTGAGGTCTCAGGAACCCAAAAAAATGGTTTTTAAAATGTGATGTACAGCTTAGAAATATGAACATGCCCACCCAGAATTGAATATTTAGTTGGTCGCCTAGCATTCGAATAGCAGTTAGGTAGGGGTAACTAACTTCTGCAAGGTCTCTGTCGTAGCCTGGTCCATGCGACCTGGTAAATATTCAGCTCTGGGTGGGCATCTTCATGTTTCTAAGCTGTACGTACGTACGTACGTTCGTAAACATGCCACATCCCAAACTACTCGACCGATTTGGCTGAAATTTGGTATGTGTGCATGTGATAACCTAACTTAGATCTGAAAAGCTTTTGGAGCCAATCGTGCAACTAGAAATGCCATTTTGGGGTTCTTGAGACCCTATCAATACGTGAAGATCTGGTGTTATCTCAATTTCGAAAATTTTAGTGATTGCAGTAACCTCCCTTTTTTTAAGTGATGAAGTGGAGTGGGGAGGTTAAAAGGGAGCATTTGCGGCTAAAATTACATTTTTCGAAAAAATGTCACTGAGGTTTTCTGCTTAAAAAAAACAGCTATTAAATCCGGTGATAAAAATATACAGTTATACATATGTTTTTTTTCACTGCACGGATATTTGGCCAAAAGGACACCAAGTGTGAATAAATTTTCAGAAGCAGAACTAGAAGAGCTTTCGAATGGGGGGGGGGGAAGTGAAAAATAGGGGTTTGCCTTTAAATTTTTAAAGTTCATGTCCCAAAATGGAACTTACTGCGGGCCGATTTAGCCCAGCTTTTCCGAAAGCCATAAGATGACCTTAAAAACGACTTTTTTGGGTTCGCAGTAAAGATTTGATGTTACGAAGAAGTTAAGAATGGTGAATGGAATAAGCGAGGGAATAAGTGATAAGTGGTATTTACCCCTACATTATCCCCCAGAAGATACAGATATAATACCGAGTATAATACATAAGGATTTTATTTTTTAAGGTCCGTTAATCTCATCGGAAGTGGGCCATTTGACAGAAATAACTGACATTCTCCACATTAGGACAAAAATGTTGATTTTAATGTGGATTTTGGCCAATCAGAAGCAGATCTTTTGAAATGTTGCTAGGCAATTATTTAATGGACACTTCAATTTTTTTGATTATGAAATCGGCCCTAATTACAATAACCATTTTACTTAACGTATATTCAAGGAGATATTATGTCTCGAGTTATGCTAAGAATTGCATTTGTATAATTTCTATTCAATTATTTTCTTATTTTTTGCGGTTTGTTGATAAAATGTTTGCGTTTTTTACAGATTTTTAACTTCAAAGCTCAAATAAATATGCACATTTTTATTCTTACGTCTTTAAAAACCATGTCCGAGTTATGGAAACTCGGGGTTTGTTGCTATACCACAACCAATGAAAACGTCATTGTCGTGACAACTAACTCCGAGTTTTCATAACTCGTTACTATATTAACCTCCCCAACCCCATCACAATTTTAAAAAAATGGGAGGTTACTGCAATCACTAAAATTTTCGAATTTGAGATAGCACCAGATCTTCACGTTTTGAGGTCTCAGGAACCCAAAAAAGGGGTTTTTAAAATGTGTCTGTGTGTATGTACGTACGTACGTACGTACGTTCGTACGTTCGTTTGTAATCACGCCACAGCCAAAACTACTAGACCGATTTAGTTGAAATTTGGAACATAGGCATCTCGTAACCTAACTTAGATCTGAAAAGCTTTTGGAGCCAATCGTGCAACCGGAAATGCCATTTTGGCACATCAACTTTTAAATTTTAAATGCAAACCCCCATTTTTCACTTCACCATAAGGAAGACCTTCAAATTCTGCTTCTAAAAGTGTATTCATTCTTAGTGCCCTTTTGACCAAAAATAAAAAAAAAATTGATATTTATCGGACTTTAAAATCGCGGTACAGCCCAAGCCCCTGAACCGATTTGGCTGAAATTTTGCACATGGGGATTGCATTACACGCCGAAGAGCTGAACAAATTTTGAATTCAATCGACTCACGGAAAGTGCCGTTTTGGCACACCAATTTCCAAATTTAAAATGATTTTTTCATTTGACCATTAAAAACAAGTTTTTGAAAGATTTATTGTCACTATCAGAAAGGTCTTCAAATTCTGGTTTTAAATAGGACAAAATTAATTCGCATTTAGCGCTGTTTGGCTCAAAAAAGCGAAATTTTATAATAACAGTAAAAATACATTATAGCCCAAATTACTGAATCGATTTGGCTGAAATTTGGTGCATGGAGATCAGGTGACCCGTTGAAGACCTGAAAGGCTTTTGAAAGCAATTGGCCCACGGGAAGTCCCATTTAAACATATCAACTTAAAATTTTAAATACAAGACCTCATTTTTTATGTCGCCATTAGAAAGGCGATCAAATTCTGGTTCTAAAAATGTGTTCACAGTTTCGGCCATTTCAGTAGAAAATAGAGAAAAAATTCTTTCTCAATAAAAGGGAGCGGGCTGACAGTGGATGACATAAAGTGGCAGTTATTGTCAAAAAGGTGACAAAAGATTAACCTTAAAAGGAACATATTGTCAAATGTGATGGGTGATGTCCGAGGTGATGTCGGTATTTGTCAGAAAATTGCGAAATTAGTCAAGGATTAAAAAAATTCTGTTGAATTGACTACTATCTACACAGAATACAAAGATCCACGTGATGGGGAGGTTCCAGCCGCTTCTCTGCTGCATTTTTTTTTCGTCTGAATTATCGGGCATTCAGCAGTCAGCTGTTAAAAAATTTAGAAATTTCGGGAAACTGAGAATATCAGGGACATACTCTCGGACATACTTATTGGAATTAGCGAGAGAATTAGGGAATTAGAGCAATTAGCAGAATTAGTAGGGGAATTAGAGGAATTAGTAGGGGAATTAGGGGAATTAGTAGGGGAATTAGAGGAATTAGTAGGGGAATTAGAGGAATTAGCAGGGGAATTAGAGGAATTAGGGGAATTACCAGGGGAATTAGAGGAATTTTCAACAATTTGGGAATTAGTGTACAAAAATATTTTCTGCGAAATACCCCTCGGTTTTCTTAGAACACCCGTTAGTTTCTCCATACCGTAATTGGAGATGTAACAAAATCTTACAGAAGAATTGTTGGCAACAAATAGATCTACGAAAAGTCCGCAACAGCATATAAGTATCTATGATAGCTAGCTTACAAAGAGGCCTACAATAATTGTTTTTGTGTTTTGTTCGAGGGATTGGCCACATGCGTAGTACTTTCTACAACGGGAGAGCAGTACGCAGTACGAGCAGTACCAAGCAGCACACTGGACAGCACGGAGCAGTATACTGAGCAGCACGAAGCATCGGTATGGCACTAAAACAGTACTTTGTAAACGAAAAATCGGCGTGGCCAACCCCTCGGTTGTTTATTTTGTGAAAATCGGTAGGAGTGTTTGTTGATTTATCGTTTATTAATAATCGTATTTTTATTAACTGGGGAAGCAAAACGAAGTGCACTAATTGGGACTAAATGGCCAACGTCGATCACCGAGAAGATAGGTACCTGATGGATGGGAACGTGGTTGTCATAAGTACGTGTTTTGTGGTGTTTATAGAGAAATTAAGGACGCCTGTACGCCTGATTGCCTGTGTCTTTAAAGAAGGAAAACGTGCGGTTTGCAGCCCTTCAAACTCAGTGGTCCTCCAAGTAGAAATGAAGTTCAGTTCGACGGTGGCTTTGTCTTACTCATTTTGACCGCAAATAAAGTGCATTAACTTCGAAATTTTTTATTACAAACATCAGTGATTATAGTTAGATGGAGCTAAATTCAAGCATATTGTTGTTGCTGCACTGCTGCTGTATTTAAACAATAAAACAAAATTGACTTGATTGTCTTTGTGAAACCAATCGTTGCAAGGGAACACAAAATCAAAATTCACTCAAAAAATGAACACGGAACGGTTAATAAAGGGATCCACTATAAAACCCATAACAATATAGAAAATAATATACTACAAGGAAATGAAGAAATCGGAGAAAATTGTGAAATCTTGTGAAATCTGCGATCAATCTCCGGGAATTCTAAGGAAATCTCTCGGAAAATCCTGGGAAGAAATGTCCGAGAATTCTGGGGAAATCTCTGCAAATTACAAAAGCTAACTTCGAGGCTAACTTCCAGATATTCGAACTTGCTTGCTTCAAGTGCCCTAGCCAACTCGTCTAGTTCAACCAACAATAACTTTTCTGGGAGTAGCGACAGTTTTTGAGAGATATGAGGGGTAATTAGCAAACTTTAAGTTTGGGGTACTTCCATCGTGACTTCAATCGAATATCTATACTCACATTTTTGCACTTTGCTGACTTTGCTTCATTAGATTCCGACCCACACAATACCATGGGCCGTAAAATGTGCACAGACTAGAATTTTTTCTGAGTTGAAAACTTTATTTTGTTTTGCCTGGTGTAATGTTTTCAAGAGTTTTTGCTTCCAAGATTAATATTTTCGCAGTTGCACTCCAAAGTTTTATAAAATACTTCATTACCGGGACAGGCCGTGTATACAGTGCTTTTCAAAGGTAAGGAATAAATTGAAGAACTTTTTCGAGGGAAATATTTCGGAAATAGCATTGGACAAGTCAACCTGAGGGTCAACCTTATTTTTTTTGATGTGCACCCGATGGTGCAGTCAGATATTTTTTTGCATTACCGGTTTAACCGGAAACGACTCTAATTTTGATTTTAACCTCCCCACAACCAATTTAAGAATGGGAGCAATCACTACAAAATTCGAAATTGAGATAACACACAGTATCACAAAAAAGTGGTTTTTAAAAAATGTCTGTTTGTGTATGTATACAGGGTGCGAGGGGTGATCCGCAGACTAAAAAACGTACACTGATTCCGGGAATACCCAAGTATTCCCAGTATTCCGAAGTATTCCGATGTATTCCGAAACTCGATTTAAAGCTATTCCGGTATTCCGATGTAGATAATCGGCAATTTTCTCCATCAATATTCCGGAGTATTCCGGTGTATTCCTAGTATTCCCATGTATTCCGGGGCATTCCCATGTATTCCGGTGTATTCCCATGTATTCCGGTGTATTCCCAAGTCGAGTCCCAAGTATTCCGAGATTTTCTAACCTTAACAGGCGCAGGCGCTTCCGAAGCTACCCCGCGTTATTCTGATGTATTCAGGGTAATTCTACCTATTCCTACAAATTATTTTCCAATTGTTTTGATTTATTTTAAAGTACACGCATCCAATCAATAAATTTTAATATATCGCAGGGAAATTTTCAATTATTCCCAACTATTCCAGAGTATTCCGGGTATTCCCATCTATTCCGATGTATTCCCATGTATTCCGACGTATTCCGATCTATTCCCGGTGTATTCCCGAAAAATGTACACTGATTCCAGCCTGCGGATCACCCCTCGACAGGGTGTCTTACGAATATGGAGCAGTATCGATATCTCTGGACATAAGCAGGGTACGGTTGTAAGATTTGGTATTTACAGAAATTGACATATTCGGAGTCTATTGAAATTATTGACGACGATGGGGTACTTCCGGTTATACCGGAAGTAGGGTCCAACTTTAAAATTTTAAATGGCAACCCCCATTTTTCATTACAGATTCGGACAGAGGAGGAAAACCTAAACCTAAAACACCTAACATGTAACTTGTCTGCACCAGCCGCCTAGATTTTATTAACGTTTTTAGAGAAAAGTTCCGCAAAACAGTGCTATGTAAAAATGGTTATAACTTGTAAACCGCGGGCGATAAAAATAAAAATGATACACCATTGTAAGGTAGAAAGACTGTTTTACATTATGCTTGCCAAAAAGTCATATGAAAGCTGACTCAAAGTCGATTTAAAGAAATTGAAATGTTGGAAATTTAAAAGCCGAATAACATTTTCTTCTTATGGAAAAAACAGCGATTTTAATCGTTTCCTTTTTTGGCACTTTATGGGTACCGTTGAAAAGAGAATAAAATTCTGCACCCATCCATGCAGAAAAACTTGTATGCTGCCATTTAAGAAAAAAATGTTATTCGGGTTTGAAATTTCCAGTATTGCAGTTTCTCGAAATCAACTTTCAATTAGTTTTCTTAGGATTTTTGGCAATCATAATGTAAAACAGTCCTTCCGCTTTACAACGGTGTCATTTTTATTTTTATCGCCCGCGGTTTACAAGTTATGACCATTTTTACATAGCACTGTTTTGCGGAACTTTTCTCTAAAAACGTTAATAAAACCTAGGCGGCTGGCGCAAACAAGTTACATGTAGGTGTTTTAAGCTTAATTTTTCTTCCTCTATCCGAATCTGCAATGAAAAATGGGGGTTGCTATTTAAAATTTAAAAGTAGGACCCTACCTCCGCTATAAACGGAAGTGCCCCATGGTCGCCAATAATTTCAATAGATTCCGAATGTGTCAGTTTCTGTAAATGCCAAATTTTACAACTGTACCTTCCTTAAGCCCAGAGATATCGATACTGCTCCATATTCGTAAGACCCTGTATGTACGTAAGCAAGATTTCTCGAAAACTGCTACACGGATTTTTTTGAAATTTGGAATGTCATGCTTCTGGCGAGCCCAGTTAATTTTGTTGAAAATCCTCAAACGCCAAATGCCTTTTTGGCATATCAACTATGAAATTTGACTAATGAACACCAATTTTTCTTATCAGCGCATGAAAGATCTTCAAACTCTGTATTTAAAACTGTACTCAAACTTAGCGCCGTTTTGGCATAAAATCAAAAAATTCTAAATTTCGAAGAAACAATAAATATCACGCTACAGCCCAAATTGTCGGATCGATTTGGCTGAAGATGGGGCTTAATCCCCGGAACATGTATCATCAATTTTGATATCGACCAAATATACAGTGTGGATTGACTTAGAGGGGAAATTTATTATTTTTGAACTACTCAACACCTTTTCCAGTAGTAGTTCAGAAAGCGTCAATTGAATTTCAGAATCCGTCAGTTGTAGTTCAGATTAGTCAGTTCAAATTCAGAAAGAGTCAATTGTATTTCAGAATAGTCACATTAATTTCAGAATGCGTCAACTGAATTTCAGATTTCACAACATCAATTGAAATTCAGAATTCGTCAATACTTGTAGTTCAGAAAACATAATTTGTATTTCAGAATGCATTATTAATTCAGTTGCTTCGGCATTCTGAACTTACAATTGACGGATTCGGAACTACAACTGACGTATCCTGAAATACATTTGATTGTTCTGAAATAGAATTGACGCATTCTGAAATTCATTTGACTAATCTGACCTACATTTGACGCTTTCTGAACTACATCTGGAAAAGGCGAGGGAAAAGGTGTAGTCCACTACAAGATAATGGATCTCGTAATGGATCCTTTTATCCTCGCTTTTATCCAAAAACATATTTTTAAAATTAGAATAGCTTGTCAACCTCAGTACCTCTGTTAGGGCAATACTAAGAATTGAGGATTTTATTTACAATTTCTCGTTCACTCGTTCACTGATTGCCACCAAAATCTTATCACGGATTATGTCAAGATCAAGGTTAAAATTATGTCATCTAGGCGTACCAAATTACATGCAGGGGGGGGGGAGTACGGGTATTATACAGGGTGGCCCACTGAAAAGGGGCCACTCAAGTTTTCTCGTGTCTTACTCAATTGAGAAAAAATCGCTCGTACAGGTCGATTTTTATTTCGAAGGAGTCACATTATAATACGGACGCTCTTGGGAAAATCGGGGGGTTACCCTGCACTTTATGATTAAGGGCTGGTACTTTGCACACTTCTTACCTAGATGCCAAAGATCACTTTTTGAGGTGTTGCCAAGTTTGAATTCTATGCGGCCAATTGCCTTGGCGGGTTGCCTATCTCTAGGACGTACTTCCCGGAATCGCCTATTTTTCCAGCTTTTTCGCTGTCAAGGCTCTTCGACGGGTCACCCAATCTCCATGTACCAAATTTCAGCCAAGTCGTAGTTTGGGCTATAATGTATTTTTAATGTTGTTACAAAATTTCGATTTTTTAATCCAAAGGACACTTAATGCGAATGAATTTTGTCTTATTCAAAACCAGAATTTGAAGACCTTTCTGATGGTGACAATAAAATTTTCAAAAACTTGTTAAGATAGTAAAATGAGACTATGTTTAAATTTGAAAATTGATGTGCGAAAACGGCACTTTCCGTGTATCGATTGCCTTCAAAAAAATTTCAGCTGTAATACGGGCAATACAACCTCCATATGCAAAATTTCAGCTAAATCGCTCCTGAGGTTTCGGCTGTATCGCGTTTTTAAAAATATGTTAAAAAATCTCGAATATTTGATTTTTTGTCAAAAAGGCACTAAAGAGTGAATACATTTTTAGAAGCAGAATCTGAAGGCCTTTCTTATGGTGACGTGCAAAATGGGGGTTTGCATTTTAAATTAAAATTCCGAAAAGTATCGGCCCCGGAGATAGGCAACCTCCACAGCAAGTGGCCGCATAGGCTTCAAACTTGGCAACCCCTCAAAAAGTGATCTTTGGCATCTAGGTAAAAAGTGTGCAAAGTACCATCGTTGAATCATAAGGTGCAGGGTAAAACCCAAGAGCGTCCCTACTATTAATAGGTGGTGGGTGCAATTGAACAACGCACCCCCTAACCCCGAGGGGTGATCCGCAGGCCGGAATCAGTGTACATTTTTCGGGAATACGCCCGGAATACGTCGGAATAGACGGGAATACGTAGAAATAGATGGAAATACACCTCGAAATACATCATCGGAATACTCCGGAATAGTCGGGAATAATTGAAAATTTCCTTGGAATACATTAAAATTTATCGATTCGATTGGATGCGTGTACTTTAAAATAAATTGAAAACAGTTATTATGGAATATAATATAGGAACAGGTATGAATACGAGGAATACATTAGAATAATGCGCAATAGTTTCGGAAGCACAGGATGCGCCTGCGCCTGTTGAGCATAAACTGAGGATAGGGAATCTCGGAATACATGGGAATATTTCGGAATAACCGGGAATACTTGGGAATACATGGGAATACTAAGAATACACCGGAATATTAGGAAATTCTCGGGAATACTGATGGGAAAAGTTGCGGATTACCCTCGGGATTACCTAAATTGGAACACCGGAATAGTTTCAGCTCGAGTTTCGGAATACTTCGGAATACTGGGAATACTTGTGTATTCCCGGAATCAGTGATACAACTTTTAGTCTGCGGATCACCCCTCGCCTAACGCTCACCCACCCCAACTTTGAAATTTCAAATGGCACCTCCCCATTTGTGATACATCATTTGAAAGCTAATTTCACTGTGAATCCAACGAGGGGTGATCCGCAGGCCGGAATCAGTGTACATTTTTCGGGAATACACCGGGAATAGATCGGAATACGTCGGAATACATGGGAATACGTCGGAATACATGGGAATACATAGGAATAGATGGGAATACCCGGAATACTCTGGAATAGTTGGGAATAATTGAAAATTTCCCTGCGATATATTAAAATTTATTGATTGGATGCGTGTACTATAAAATAAATCAAAACAATTGGAGAATAATTTGTAGGAATAGGTAGAATTACCCTCAATACATCAGAATAACGCGGGGTAGCTTCGGAAGCGCCTGCGCCTGTTAAGGTTAGGAAATCTCGGAATACTTGGGACTCGACTTGGGAATACACCGGAATACATGGGAATACCCCGGAATACATGGGAATACACCGGAATACATGTGAATACTAGGAATACACCGGAATACTCTGGAATTTTGATGGAGAAAATTGCCGATTATCTACATCGGAATACCGGAATAGCTTTAAATCGAGTTTCGGAATAGCTTCGGAATACATCGGAATACTTCGGAATACATCGGAATACTGGGAATACTTGGGTATTCCCGGAATCAGTGTACGTTTTTTAGTTTGCGGATCACCCCTCGGAATCCAACGATGCAATTTTTTTTTGCTTATTTTAAATGATATTATGACCACCTGTCATACATCATTTCAAAAAGTATTAAATTATCTGTAAACTGGTGCAATCTTCAACTCGTTCTCAAGTTATATTGAAAAACATGAACAGGTTTCGGGCTTATTAATGATTTTTATTCTTGCTGTAACTTTGGAACGAGTTGAAGGATTTCAACAATTCTTGCACCAGTTTACAGAGAATTTAATACCCTTTAAAATGATGTATCACAGGTGGTCATAAATTCATTTAACATTTGACCACAGAGGGTGCTGGAAGTTAAGAAATATCCAAAAAAAAAACTGCATCGTTGGATACGCAATGGAATTAGCTTTCTAATGATGTAGCAAGTAGGGGGGGTGCCATTTGAAATTTCAAGGTTGGGCTTGGTGGGATTTAGGGGGTGCGTTGTTAAATTGCACCCACCACCGATTAACGTGTCCGTCCGAGCGATTTTTCCTCAAATGAGTAAGAGACGAGAAAACTTGAGTGGACCCTTTTCGGTGGCCACCCTGTAGATAGCGTTTTGTGTTGTGGTGTCTCTAGCATCATGAACTGTGGCTATTGTTTTTTGGGTCTCGATTCACTTAGATACTAAGAGTTCAAGTTTATAGAAGTGGACGATTTGAAGAATTAGTTTTTGGTTAGGCAAATCGAAAAGTGGCTCGAAAAGACGCAATACTTTTTCAATACTAGTAGACTAAAGATAATAATCATTAAAGGAATCCCTGGATAAACTGGTCCGGAGCAGAGCAACAGAACGGGAGAGACGGAGGACAAACATAAACAATAGTGGTGAGGCCATCGAACTGGCAACACGGTTAGCGCAGCACACAGACGTCCTAAAGCGGCAACTCACCACTCAGCTTTCAAGTCAAGTTCGGAAGTAAACAAGAAGTACCAAACAACCGCTCCATCAACCATGCACCCCTACGCACCTTGAAAATGGCTACCTGATACAAACAAAGCCATTTCAAAACCTGTTGCTCCTGAGACGAACAAAATTGAACTTGGGAAGAAGTAAAGGTAAACAAGAGTGCGACGTCGCCAGACGCGCACGGTAATAAATAATTGACATGCAACACACCCTCAATAGAGCCAACACAAAAAGTAAACAAGTAGGCTGCGCGATCTTGACGATTACTAAATCGCTAATTTATTACCATGTCGGGCCCCATATCTTTCATATCCACATTGGATGGCACATAACCACAATTTTTGTCCACCCGCAAGACACTCCAGTTGCAAACACGGCGTCCGGCGTCGCGGAACAAAACAACTTTATCACACAAGGTGCGGCATTCGGCATCAAACTGAGCTAACAAAGAAACTACGATGGAGATGCGCGTGCGCTGCGCTGCAGTAATACCCAGACCCCAAGTTACAGCACTCACTGGTCTTGCAACTTCGTCAACGACGAAGGCGAAGGGAGCACATTTTAGAAATTGATAGGATCTTCTTCGTGCAAAAAATACTTCGATTTTCATGGTTTACCCGTATAACCAGCAAGCAGACCTTGGAATTATTATTATCTCTACAACAGTTGAACAAAATACGTCGTCAAAGTATTTGCAACAGGGAAGGATTATGTTATGACACGATCTTTCACATCAAAACATCTTCTCAGACACCAGACACCTACAAATTTCATAACTTTTAACCTAACCACAACCAATTTTTTTTTTAAATGGGTAGCTACGGAAGCGGCTAGAACCTCCCCACTTGGTGAACGGGAATTTTTCAAAATTTTTTTTTATTGCTAAAAGTTTGATAGCATTTATGGAAACAGAATTTGAAGACACTTCATGTGCTGATAAGACAAATGGTGGTCATCTTGCAAATTTCATAGATGACATGAAAAAAGGCACTTGTAATTAGCCGATTGCCACCAAAATTAAGTAAATTTTCCTCGAAATTTCCTTACTTGGTAAATTTAAATTTTACTCCTTGCCAACTTTACCAATCTTAAAGCGTTTCCTGGGATTTTTAATTTACCGATTTTTTGCCAAAAGGGCACTAAGTTTGAATACATTTTTGGAAACGAGTAACATTATTTGAAGATATTTATGGGTTGAAAAATCGATGGGGAATTAGAAAAAATGAAACAGAGAAGTTTTTTGCTAGAATGGTTAGATTTCAGGGCAACGAAAAACATACTAAAAACTCTCCCCAGCCCCAGCCTGGAAGGCCCCCCCCCACCCAAATATGCAAATTATGCGCAAATATTATGTTTTTGCTCCATTTCCTCTTCATGGTACGAAAAATATAGAGGTATACAGGGTGTTCCTATATTATTCATAGTCTAACTCCAGGACGTTATTCCTTACATCATTCTAGGAAGATAAGTTGCTATGGACATATACCCGGCAATGCTTTATAAGGGAGCTGCGCCCCTTCAAAGGGGTACTCAAAAAATCAGTTTTCTGAAAATTTCTCGAAAAATATGAATAATTGGATTTTGAAATTCAGAGCAATGGTTAGTGCTATAAAGAGCTTTCTCTTCAATTTTTTTCAGATTTTTAATAACATCAGAGGTGTGCGTTCTTGGGGGGCCTTACACATTTTTTTATGTTTTCTTCTGTTTATGGGTCTTTTTTTGCCAAATAATAATAAAATCGTAATCTCTGGTTTATTCCACATAAAAAGGTCCTCTTGTTAAATGTAGCTGGGGCGCACCATCTTCGAATAAAATGATTCCAGTTGGTTTAGGGGGCGAGAATTTGTGACTAGCACTTTGTTTTATCCACCTAATTAGTGAAAATAAAGATGGATGATGATCACTAATTAGGTAGATAAAATAAATCTTAAAAACAGAAATTTTCGCGCTCTAAACCAATCAAAGTCACTTTAATCGAAAAGGGTGCGTTCTAGCGACATTCAACAAGAGCCCCTTTTTTGGGTAGAATCGACCACCGATTAAGTTTTTATAATTATTTGGTGAGAAAAATGACTACAACAAAAGAAAATGTAAAAAAATGAGTAAGGCCCTTCAAGAACGCACGCATGTGATGTTATTAAAAATCGGAAAAAAATGAGGAGAAAGTTCTTTATAACACTAACGATTGTTCCAAATTTCAAAATTGTATTCTTAATATTTTTCGAGAAAATTTAAGTCTTTTGAGTACCACTTTGAAGGGGCATAACTCCAATACAAAACATTTCCGGACATATGTCCATAGGAACTTCTCTTCCTAGAATCAGTTAGGGAATAACGTCCCGGAGTTAGGACTATGAATATAGGAACACCCTGTATACAATATTGAAAGAGTACTAAATTCTCTACAAGAAAGTTCATTATGTGTTATTCACCTGAGATCAATCGTTCGCCGCAGCAGTCGTGCAAAATTGAACAACTCTTTCCAAATGCAATTCATTTATTTCTTGAGTGACGTCACGCGAGGGCCATTTCGAGGTTCAATATATATTTTTCCCTCCCTCACCCATTAAAGAGAGGAATATCGGTCTCTGTCCGAGTCCAAGTGCGCGCGAACTGTTGTATTAACAACCTTTTTTATTTCACGCGTTCAGATTTGAGCATAATCATAATGTGCATTCTTTTCACTCAAGAAATACCTGAATTAACCCGTAACGTTCATAGAAATAAGACTAGACCACGAATGTTGAGTTTGGGGTAGAAATGAAATCAAAATATGACAAAAAGTAAGAGAAACGTTTACGTTAAAATGACTCCTTTTTGACAAAAACTCAAATATTCGAGATTTTTAACGCACTTTAAGAACATAATACAGCCTAAACCTCTGGGTCGATTTACCTGAAATTTTGCACATGGAGATGGTATTGGTATTGCACGTCGAAGAGCAGAACAATTTTTGGACGCAATCGAAAAACGGCAAGTGCCGTTTTGGCACATCAATTTTCAAATTTTAAAATTATACTCGTTTAACCATCATTTAAAACAAGTTTGTGAAAAATTTATTGTCACCATTAGAGAGGTCTTCAAATTCTGGTTTTAAATAAGACGAATTTCATTCACACTTATGCTCTTTCAAAAATTCTTCCAAAAATCAAAATTTTGTAATAACACTAAACACACATTATAGCCCAAACAACTAGATCGATTAATTTGGCATGTCTAATGTAGGGTGTATCCGCCTCTGGTCTCAAATTGGGTCAAATACATACAGGATGTTCTCTGCAAATTTTTAAACAGTAAATTTTTTCAAATGAAATGCCCCAACTATTTTATGGCACATCGATGCAGAATTTTATTGTCTATCATTTTAATCTACATGTTTGCCATAACATAGTTGGGATATTCCATTTGAAAAAATTTACTTTTTGACCAATGATGTTTAAAAATTTGCAGAGAACACCCTGTATGTATTTGACCCCCCAATTTGATTCCAGGGGCGGATACACCCTACATTAGACTTCATGCCAAATTAATATCGTTTTCTTATTTCATACTGTAAAGATGTTACAGCTTTTTGAAGTTAGGCCTGCACTTGACATAAAAAAGCGAAATTCTTGATTTTCTCAAAAACAGTAGATTTTTGGCATAGCAATTCTTAGTAAAAGTTCACCTAGAATTAAACGTAGAATCCAAAAATGTCATAGTAAACCAGGTGTCCCATTTAAAATAAAGAAGTTTCTTAGCTGCCCTTTGTTTTACTTGGTTTTTACATGATTGTAATGAATAAACGACCAAAATTATTTCCGTAACAGCTAGGACCATTATTTTTAGAAACTTGCTCTCGTCTCCCGAGTGCAACAAGCACCATGAAGGTAAACAAATCTCCTAAATGTCAAATTAAATTCCATCATAAGGCCATCCAGCTTGAAAAACAACCCCCACAACGAAACCAACATCGATCGGTTAAAAAGAAAGCAGCAAAAACAAAACCTTTGGGAAATTGGTCGGTAAACTCTGACAAATATGTACTGAGCTGAATAATCTCGCAAACTGAAGAAATATTTCACTCAACAAACCTTCATAATTATTTTAAGGTTTTTAACCCAAAGGATGTGCAGTCTACGACTACAATTAAATAATAAAAAGCAGTATTACTCCACAGACATTTGGCAAGTATAAAAGAGGTCAGTGAGTCAAGGCGCAAGGTTATTAGCAATTAATTAATTACAGCACGAGGTAAGCAAACGGACAAACAATACGAATTGAAGTGAAATAAGTCTAGTTTGAGGACGAGCTTTGTCAAGCTGACGGTGTTACAACATTGATGATCTATCGATGGTTGTTGTCACTGTAGTGGCCCATTGTTTGGAACACAATACATCCTACTGTGTACTTGTTGACAAAATGTGTGTACTTGTTGACAAAACTGAGTCCTAATACTAAAAATGGACAGCTCCGGAAGCGGCTGTAACCTTCCCACTTGGTGAATCCTCGAGTGAATCATCCAATCCTATCGGCTATAAATTTCAAATCAGTCTCTAAATGTTTCTGGAGTTTTTTGCCAAAAGGGCACTAAGTTTGGCTGCATTTTTGGAAACAGAAATTGAAGACCTTTCTTGACATGTTAAAAAGGCAATTGCTGTTCGCCGAATGCAACCAAAATTAAATCAGCTCTATCTACCTTTCAGTCAAATCGTGCGTGTTACTTTGATTTAATGTTCTTCGAAATTTCGAATTTTAACCTCCTCACTCCACTTCACCATTTAAAAAAAAAGGGAGGTACCGCAATCACTATAAAATTTTCGAATTTGAGATAACACTAGATCTTCACGTTTTGAGGAACAATAATCCAAAGGTACCGTAATTCCCCATTATTGGTTTATATAGTATGAAAAACTAATACGAGTCATTTTATTCGAAAACGGCGCTTTTTAGCAACTTTTATCAAGAGACCCTTTTTGTGTCTTATGGGCCGCTAATTACGATTTTGATATTTTGTTGTGAGAAAAATGCTTAGAGAGAAAAAGCTGTGAAAAACGTGAATCCCCCCGCTCAAATGCACGAGCGTGGTGAAAATCGAAACTTCAGAAGACAGCTCTTAAGCCCATCAGTGGTGTCTGTTCCAAATTTAGTATACGTATTAGTTCCTTTTCGAAGAAATTGAGAAAGAGACAAAAAAGTACCCCTTTGAGAGGGCGTACCTCCCCTCGTACCTCCCTTAGTCGTCATTTAAATGCAAAACGTTACTGTTACTTTGTCTTATTTTAACCTCCCAAATCAGCTTTCGAGCTTTCTGCATACCTACAGTTCTGTTACAAGTCAGACAAAAAAAAAACTAAGAACGCACAATTTTGAATCCTAACGGCCTAAATTGTGGGCGCCTCGGACAAAAAGATTCCAAAGGGTCCCAGTAATCACTATGCCAAAGGATTTGCTTTCATCATTAAGTGCAGTATATATAATGTAGCCCAAATTCTAATCAGCACCTACAAATATTGTATGCCAAATTTCATCTCGATTCGTTCACTAATTTGAGCTGCAGCGTGCTTACAGACACACAGACCAGGGCTTCCAGCGCCAACTTCGCAAAAATAAATGATAAAAATGACTGACTAGTTCCAAAAAAATTACCCAAAAAATGACCTCCGTAAATAAGAAAATGACAAGAAATTAAAGAAAACTGACATAATATTCGAAACTAACACTAGTTAACACAATTTTATTGCAGGTACCTATTGCAAATAAGCAATTTCTAAAACTAAAAACTAAATTTTTTGTTTCTTGACCAGAAAATTATCAATTAAGATACTCTTTTTTTTTAATTTCCTTTTCCAATTCATGAGCGTCTTTTTTCAGCGCATCATATTCCAATTTTTTCTTAATAGAATCCGCGAGAAGGCACTGATCCAACTGAACAATAGAACACCCCCTAAGTATGGCTTATAATGCTTTTTGACAGATTTCTTCTGTGGCGTAGAGTGGGATCCATCAATAACTTATCATTTGAGGAGAAAATCTAATTTGGCCCAAAAAAAATTACAGTAAATGACCTAGATGTGAAAAAAATGACTTTAAATGACTACTAAAAAAATAAATGACTATATAGTATATTACGATATTAGGTTGGTAAGTACAGTATAACAGAATCGAGGAAAGGTTTGCAAAAACGAGTCGAAGACGAGTTTTTGCAATTTTCGAGATTATGTTAGATGTACTTAACAACCGTGTATCGTATATGATTTTTCGCACAATTGAAATTAACTTATTGAACATTTTTCGTCAGCTATTAAACAAATCCTGTTTGACAGATCGCCGAATTTTCCAAATGCTCTCGATACCTTTTCGCACAATCGTATGTTATAACTCTTTTTCGCACAATCGTATGTTATAAGTCTCTTACCGACATAGTTAAAATAAGGTGTAAGTTCAACTTACCAAGCGCGGTTTGGTTTCCCAGGCAACGAAAAATAACAATGCTGTTATGAATTCATAACAGCACGCATATCTGACACAGGCATGGTAAGTAAAACAATTGAACTGGCAAAGGTATCGGGAGCATTTCGAAAATTCGGCGATCTGTCAAACAGGATTTGTTTAATGGCCGACGAAAAATGTTCAATAAGTTAATTTCAATTGTGCGAAAAATCATATACGATACACGGTTGTTAAGTACATCTAACATAATCTCGGAAATTGCAAAAAGTCGTCTTCGACTCGTTTTTGCAAACCTTTCCTCGATTCTGTTATACTGTATTTACCAACCTAATATCGTAATATACTATTTCGCACAATCGTATGTTATAACTCTCTTACCGACGTAGTTAACATAAGGTGTAAGTTAAACTTACCAAGCGCGGTTTGGTTTCCCAGGCAACGAAAAATAACAGTGCTGTTATGAATTCATAACAGCACGCATATCTGACACAGGCATGGTAAGTAAAACAATTGAACTGGCAAAGGTAGCGAGAGCATTAGGAATATTCGGCGATCTGTCAAACAGGATTTGTTTAATGGCTGACGAAAAATGTTCAATAAGTTAATTTCAATTGTGCGAAAAATCATATACGATACACGGTTGTTAAGTACATCTAACATAATCTCGGAAATTGCAAAAACTCGTCTTCGACTCGTTTTTGCAAACCTTTCCTCGATTCTGTTATACTGTACTTACCAACCTAATATCGTAATATACTATTGCCAGTTCAATTGTTTTACTTACCATGCCTGTGTCAGATATGCGTGCTGTTATGAATTCATAACAGCACTGTTATTTTTCGTTGCCTGGGAAACCAAACCGCGCTTGGTAAGTTGAACTTACACCTTATTTTAACTACATCGGTAAGAAAGTTATAACATACAATTGTGCGAAAAATGATTTAAATGACTTCACTGGAAGCCCTGCACAGACAGACAGATGGCCCCTAGAACGTAAAGATTTGATGTTTTTGGCGATTCGATTTTATTAACTTGCTGCGCGAAGCATAAAAGTTAAATATACATAGGTTTTTTGGCCAAAAGGGCACCAAGTGTGAATACATTTTTAGAAGCACAATTCGATGAGCTTGCATATGATGGCGCGAAAAATGGAGGCTTGCATTTGAACTTTTAAAGTTGATGTGCCAAAATGGCACTTTCCGTGGACCGATTTGGCCCAAAACCTAATCAGTTCTTCCTTTTCTCATGCAAGCTAAGTAAACCAGATTTCAGCTAGATCAGTCCAGTAGTTTAGGCTGTAGTGTGTTTACAGACACACAGACAGACCATTTTTTTTTGGTTCCTAGGAACTTGAAACGAGATTTGATGTTTTTGGCGGTTCGAAACATAGAAATTAAAAATGGACAACTACGGAAGCAGCTGGAGTCACCATACTTACTAAACAATCCAATTCTACTTCTTATTCTCAATATGTAGAGTATTGCAATCAAAGAAAAATTTTTTTGAAACAATCATTTTTGTGGCAAAAATTGGAAAACAAGTTTGAAATTTCGTCTTTCCTTGCTTTTTTTCTATTGGTATTGACTGTTTTTACCAGCGCATGCTTCTCTTCAAATTCAGTTTCAAATAATGCATTCAAACTTTGACCCCTTTACATAAAACAAGCGCCTTTTTGACATATGATAAACACAATTTTTTTATAGCCAGATAAAAGGCCTTCAAATTGTTTCCAAAAATTTACCGTTTTGGTTAAAGAAATCAGCGAGCATCAATCAGTTTTTAAAGATTTGATGGTGGTTTGAAATTTTTGACGAAATAGGATAGGATTATTTACCAAGTGGCGAGGTTCAAGCCTTGTTTCCACAAATGTATTCAAACTTAGTGCTGTTTTGGCTCAAGAAATCAGCGAGGAAAGCAGTTTAAAAACTGATGGTGGTTTGAAATTTAGACGAAGTAGGATATGATTATTTATCAAGTGGGGAGCTTCCAGCCACTTCTGTAGCGGCGCATTTTTTCCTTTGACTCGTCACAAGAATCTTGAAAAAACGCTCATATTCTAACATAATCAATAACCTTCAGCTCCAAAGCCCACTCTCCACTTTGGACAGCTTGATTGCTTAAACTGTAAGAAACGTAACCACAGTTCCACAGACACACAAGTTCCTAGGACCATAAAACGTAGATTAGATGTAGTGTGAACAGTAAACAGTTAAACACCAAAACCAGCAATGTTAAAAACGGTTTTTTTAAACAGTTGTTAGGGAATGGGACGGTGTGGGACAACCAAAAACTTCTTTTTTTACCGGCGTTTCGAAGATTTATTTTTCTCCTTTTTGCCGGACTAAAATGTTTCAAATTGCCACGAAAGAAAATTTTACATTGAATTGAAAAGATACTTCAGGGAAGGAGGTACTACTAATAACACCTGACAGGTAGGCGGCCCGATTTAGATTCGAAAGAACGACTTTTGCAAGACGAGCACATCGAGGTGAGCAACAAACGAGGCCAGCTAAGTTGCATTTTGGCAGACGAGGTGCACATAACATTTTTTAGTCGACGAACTACTATTTCACTAACTGAATTTTTCGTAATATTGCAGCGTTCTGTTCCGAAAGTGTTTTTCAGGGTAGAAAAGTAACGACGGTATTTGGAAGTCCATAATGTCTATAAATTCTGGTGCATCAAGTCAGCTATAGGTACAAGATTACTGATAAGATCTGTCCTTTCGATATTTAAAATCTCTCTCTTTAAAAAGTACATGTCAGATTATTTACTCTCAGTACAATCATCAGCTATTTCTGTTTAAGTACAATTAAGATTAATATACTCATAAGTCATTACAGTGTTTTGTTGTTTATTTCTGTAAAGTAGCGCTTCATTTTTTCAAAATTCTTGATATTTCTGTTCCACTTTGACAAACGTGTTCTCCAGTCTTGCTATAGTTAGTTATTTATGTTTTGACAAGGGCTCTGTGGAAGAACAGTCCCCGTCTCATATGGGAGAACTGAACATAGCCCTTGAGATTTACCACCAACACATTTCATCATTTTACACTTTTTTTTTCTCACGTATTATATTATATTTGTTCCGGTAAATAAAGTTAAAAAAAAGAGGCATAATATGACATTTGAAAAAAAGTATGCCAACTTACATACTTATGAAGAGTTTGAATTACTTTTGACACTTAAAAATACAAATTCACTACTACATACTTAAGTAACTCAGATCGTCTGGTCTGGTCTGGACTCTCAGATCTTGAATATTTTAAATAGTAAATTCGACTTACCTGTCCCTGTCTCATCTGCATCTGCTGCGTAAGCCCCTGCTGAAGATACTGGGGATGCATAGCCATGCCTCCCGGTATTTGATTCGACATGTAAATCAACTGTTCCGAGGGAACGTTCTTGTTTTGTCCCAAATCGTAGAGAGGCGGAATAGCTGAACTTGCCCCTATGTAAGACATGCTGTTTGGTGGAGTAACCACTTTATTGTTGACAGGGTACTTCCACTTGTCATGGTTCTGAAAGGAAAAAATGCCTCCATTGATTAATTTGCTTATGGCCCACATGTGCAATAAAACAGCCGCCTACAATTTTATTGTTGACATCGAGACATCATGTAAATTAGATAATATCATGACCGTGCGACATTTACAACTTTTGTATTGACTTTAGGGTGTGCGATGAGGATCGATGCTGAGTAGATATTTTTTTCAAACTGATGTAAACTGCACAGTTTATCTACGCTATAGTCTCAAAGGGGATAATAATATATCGAGGGATATATTCTTCACTGACAAACCAACACAAGAATTTTAAACCAATCCAACTTCAGAATTTATACAGTCGGCTTATCACCTTGATTTTGAACTGAAAAACACCACTAGTGAAAAGCAGGACGGTTTTAAAGCGAACAAATTTCTGTCAAATGAAATGTCATGGCAATCTTAATTGTTTCCATTGTTAAGATTGAAATTTCTTTTGTTGGATTGTCATCCGATCGTTATATTATACCCCCTGTATAATATAACGAGTGGTCTGAATTTTAGGACTAAATTTGCTCAAACATTTTTGTTAGTTTTGTCTCAAATTTGATTCCAGAATCTGAAAATTTGAAGCTTTTACGTAAAAATGGTACTCTTGTTCAACGTCGCCAGAACACACCGTTTTTGAAGAAAATGGCTTTTCGTTGGTTCGGGGCTCCAAAATTTATGATCGAAGACATCAAAATGCTGAAAACAAGTTCATGAGTACCATTTTTACGTAAAAAACTTCAATTTTCAGATTCTCGTGTCTTTGAGAAAAAAACGACTTACAAAGATGTTTGAGCAAATTTTGTCCTATGCCCCCCTGTACGGGACGCTTATGATAAAAATTTTCACCACGGTAAAGAATTCAGCATCAAAGACTTACTAAAGGTACCTAATTTCATGTCGCTATCTTTAACCGTTTTTAAAATATTGGGTGGTATTAATAAAACGCTAGCATGTGCTGATGCTACAAGTTTGTAAGCAAATGCTACCAAATCCTGAGATCTTATTGGCCGGTTCAACGATATCTACTAGCATATGCTTATAAAATTGGTAGTATTAGCATATGCTATATTTTATTAATATGACCCATTGAGAAAAAACCCACTTTCAAAGGGACCATTTTACTGGGTCCTAGTTCCCTTGGGAGACATTTTTCGACATGTTCATAGGGACTTTTTTCATATTTTTCATAGAAGAAAATACTGATAAAGTTTGGCCCGAGGTCTGGCCCCTAATTTCGAATCGCATCACAATCAACAAAATAAAACCACGCGAAAACAGGACTTAAGGCCCAAACGAATCTTGCGATAAGAACTATGCAAAGTTCAAACATTAATAATTTTTTTCTATCCACGATTAGTTGCTCTTGTTGCATGGAGCAGCGAGGACACTATGAGGAACACTGGCTCACAGACATAATTGTGACCTTGAAATGAAATCTTGGGATGACACAAAAGGTCAAGTGACCCCTCTTTCTACAGCTATTTGATCCCGTACATACACAGTAGTTAAAAAAAAATTTGTACACTTTATAAAAATTGCAGTAACAAGCGAAGCAAAAATGCCAAAATGTTGGCATTTCTGACAAATAAAGACCATTTGACATCTTCTCCTGACGTCTCATTTTTAAAATTAACAGCGCCATCGACAATTAATGTTTTATTTTTTGTTTGTATTGATTAACGTGAATATTCTCAGAAAGAGAATTTGAAGATCCTTCTCTTCGTAATCGATATTAGTTTTCGAATGTAGCGTATTTTGTTTACAACTACATACATCTATAAAACCTTTCAAATGTGACCACAATTTTTAGCTTTTAGTCTTTCGACTTCAAATTTGACAGTGTCCTTAGTTTTAAATTTTGAATGAAAGAATGCTGGAACCTCCCCATCGCGTGGGTATTTTATTTCCGTGTCTTGTATTTAAAATTTTAAAGCTGATAGTGATATGCGTAAATGGCGCTTCGCGGGGACCAATTGCTTTCAAAAGCCTTTCAACAATTCAACGGGTCACCCAATCCTCATGTACCAATCCAGTACTTTTTCAATTTTGTTTTATTTGAAACCAAAATCTGAAGACCTTTCTGATGGCGACAACAATTTTTTCAAAAACTTGTTTTGGATGGTTGAATAAGTATAATTTGAAATTTGAAAATTGAAGTTCCAAAACGGCACTTGCCACGGGTCGATAGCCTCCAAAAAATTTTCAGCTCTTCGACGAAATTTTAAGAAAACCGACTTTTCGAGTACCCTTTTGAAGGGCTGTAGCTCCCTTAGGAGGCATTTTTCGAATGGTGTCATGAACCCGCATCATTAAAGGGAGAGCCGAGGGGAGAGCATTGAGGGAGAGTCAAGAGAAATTAGCAAGTTTTTCTTGGTTTCTCGAATTTTATGTGCCTAAAGTCGATTTGATTTTATAATTTTCTATTTAAAACAGCGAAAATAAAGCATAGCTCCAACTACAGGGTGTCTCCGAACGCTGGCAATACCTTCCAATTCACGATTAAATTTACCGACAAAACGAGTTAGACTATATTTCAGTATTGTACTTAAATGTTACATTTCTTGTTAATTTTATATACCCTGTGACAACGCCACATGTACATTTTTTACTGTGCTTCTTGGTTATGAAATTCTGAGTCGATTTGTGTTTTTGAAAATTTCCAGGGTTCAATAGTTCTCAAATTAGAAGAGATTTAAGAGGACCAATCAGATTTCATCTTTGAATTGTTTCATAAGGTAATTTAATATCAGATACAACAATATAAATTTTCAATGACAGTAGGTATCTTGTTACCTAGGAAATAGTGCATCTAACATTAAATTACCTTATGAAGCAATTCAAAGCTGAAATTTGATTGGTCCTCTTAAATCTCTTATAACTCGAGAACTGTTGGACCCTGGAAATATTTTCAAAAACACGGCTCGACTCAGAATTGAAGCCTCAATACTCCATTAGAAGGTGGTGTGAGCGTTCTGAGACACCCTGAATATGGCAACAATCTTCGTAAAATAAACAAGAAACTTATAAAAGATAAAGCGAAACTTTTACTGTTGTCAGATCAATGTTTGGTAACAACATACATCAAAATGAAGGCAAACAATTGCTTTCTTGATGATTTCTAATTTGACAATATTCGTCGCCAACAATCAACAATTAAAATCCTTCATGAACATACAGGTAGTTTCTTTTTGATTGCTCACCAATGGCATCTCCTACACAGGGTCGGGCGTATTTAAAAGTACCTTTGTAGGAAAAGATGTATAAATTGGCCAAATACCCATTGAAAATTAACAAAATCACAAATTTTTACTGTAGGTCCGCTGTAAGCTAAAGCACTAATTGCAGAAACTTTAGGTACTATTACCTCGAATATTATATTACATACAACGTTTCCCCCTAACGCTGTGACAGCCCACTGTTGTTGTCAATTGGTAAGAATAATACGTAAAATCACCCTAAACTTAACACAAACCGAGTGAAAAACAATTAGGTACAGAACAGTGCACGGATTTTTAAAATTTTATGACAAGTGAATCGATAACAAACTACACTAGAAACCTGACCTTTCAAATCTGACAAGACCCTTACTTTCAGCTGTGCAACACGAATTTAGTTGAAAAAAATGTCAATGCCTGTTATTTTACTATGCAAAATGAAAGCGTATACACAGCTGACCGCTGATATTTAAAAAAAAATCATATTGATTACATTTTTGAACAGCAATTTTTTTGTGAATCAGGTAGTGTTAAAATAAATATGGCGGCCATAAGACAAAAACAGTTGACTATTAATTGCTCAAAATCCAGGTCTAGAAAATTTCAAAATCAATTCATAGTTGTCAAAAATTTAAAACTCCAAAGCATCAAAACAAGGATGATTTAAATTTCTTAATAAAAAGAGCGATTTTCAGAAATGAATCAAGATATCGGGAAATTCCCTTCAGTATCCAATCACCATAAAATAGCGCAACTTTTCTCTAATTTAACCAACATCCTATATTTTAACATTAGGAGACGCCGAGGGAGATGCCAATGGTAAGCAATGAAAAAGAACCACCCTGTATAACTTAAGTATAAAATGAAACGGAGTTCTTTTTGACAAAAGAATATAAAATGAGAATCCAACCAGATCACTGTTGATAGACAATGTGGTTTTAATGTGCAAAAAAAGATGGCGCCAGTATACCTACTACTGTAATTCCTGAGGTAATTAATTCCATAAGCAAGAGAATTGTTATTTACATAACAAGCATAGTAAGTTAGTCTTTACAGTATTAGAATTACAGTCGAATCAGAAATTTTGTCTAATGAATGGTAATTCGATGAGATGAGTAAAGACAACTTGCATGAGAGTTGCTTACAAAATTTTATTGTAATTATATTTTGACACTAAAGTCCAAAAGCACAAACAAATCCATATTTTCACATATTCGAGAAATATAAACATGCCCGAATTATAAAATTTTGACAACCAGCAAAATTGAATGTCATCCATTTTTTTCATTGCCAACTAGAACAATAGAAAAGACGCTTGTAAAAAGCTGTAACCAAGTCTGCAAAACGTTGCTAGGGGTCTTTACAGCCGTGTTGACGAGGTCAATGTAAAATATCAACTTACCAAAGCAAAGATACGACTCTAAACAGCATTTTACAGAGTAAATTACAATAAACATTGTTATCAGGTCTGCGATGTGTTCTCATATGAAAACCTAATGGAAAAATGTCACTTGTCTATGACAACACTATTGAATTTTGCTCTTACAGGAGTTACACAAAGGATTACAGTAGTAATAGTAGTACGCTTACACCAGTTTTGATCACAATTTAGTACCCGACATTCCTGACAACATTTAAAGTGCAAGCATCATGCAACACTAACATCAATAATACTGTCATCCCCTAGTGCCCAGCGAAGTTGTTTAGGTCCAAATTGTGTGAATTCTGGATCGGGTGGTCGTTGAAACACATAACCAACAGCAGCATCATCTTGAGTGCGCTGAGGCCCCCTATCCATTTCAACTCTTACAATTGCATCTCCTTCACCACTTCCCAACCACTTCATTGGTGTCACTAAAACACGGGTACCAATTAAGTCATCTAGTTGACTTGCACAATGTAAAAATAAATATGGAAGTAGTGTATTGTTGTGCTGTCAAGGCTCGTTTAGCGCGATTTTTAAAAAATTAAAATAATCTAAGGGCTGCCCTTTTCTTTAAAGCAAGTCATGGGGGTTCTCCGACCTATGTGGGTAGAAATGACAGTTGTTTACCAAATGAGTAAAATGACATTACCCGGCACAAACAACAATGGAATGGCGTTTGACAACCAGCAAATACACAAAGAAAATCAATGGAAACCAAGCGAAAATTAAATAAAACCTCGGGCGACAAGAGGGTTACCGTACCTGTTGTGGTCTGCAGAAGGCCCCGTGCATCAGCAATATGTATTTCCTGTGTTTTTTAATGTTCTACGAGTCGGCGTCGGCTTTATTTTAAAGATTCTCTTTGAGACACAAACACAATTTTCAAGCGCGATTTTTACACTATAATTGAACTCACAACACAAAATATTACCACTAACTATACAAGAAACTATTTACAATTTACAAAATGTACAAAAACTGCTGTTTACGCCATTTATATAACTTGATTTCTGCGGATTTAAAAATGACAACAATTACAGAATGAAACGCTCGCCATTTTGGATCTGCGCGCGCAACGTACGGCTGTTTTGTTGTGCGCGCGCAATTCAAATTTTACACATTTTCGTTAAATTTTTCTGAACGCTATAATCCAATGAATCATTATGTTTGATGTTGATGATAAATAGTAATTAACCTTTTGTTTGTGTTTCCATTTACATAAACCGTAAAGTTTTACATGCATACATGCTTAGGTAAGTAAAGTACTTAAAGTGTTGGTAGGTAGTTAGGTATACACACTTTAAATAGCTATACCTACTTAAAATTTTGTCTCATTGGGGACAATTACTGTGAAAATTAATTAATTCCTTTTCTTTGTTAAAAAACGCAGTCAGTAAACCTTTTTGACCTTGATTTAAACCTGGCAGTAGCAAAAGTGTTTTTCGTCGGAGTCAAGGGGCGGAAAGAAAGTTGCCGTGAAGATGAATCGTAGTTACGCCTGACTGACTGCGCCAGAAATGCAGACTCAAAAAGTTTAATTCACTTTTAAATTTTAATTGGAACCTCTATGAGCAGGTATGGTGCTTTTTTCTTTGCTCACCATTGCTATCCGTGATCTCGGAATACACATTTTGAAAGTAGTAGGTACCTATGTATAGATGCCTATTAGCCCTGTTACAAATGTCTGCTAGGAAACAATACATTCCAATAACCAAAATTTTATTGTTCTATATTGGAGCATATTGGTCTTGTTGGAAACGGTTGAATCCTGCTTTTGATTTCTATTTCTATTGGAAAATGCCAATCTTGTTGGAATCTATTGGTTTTGGTTGTTTTGAATTGTGAAGAATATACTGTTTGTGATGTTCCAATAGAAATTTTATTGGATCTTAACGTGAATTTTTAGCTGAATGGAATTCCATTGAATTCTATTGTGATTTTCCCTTTCCCATTAAGTTTTCATATTCCATGGAAAACAGAATTTTATTGGAAAATCACAACCAGATCGTCGGAAACATTTTAATTTTCCTGTTACTTCTTTCACAATTTTATCACTTTTTACTTGTGAATGCATGCCTTTTAACCTCCCCAACCCCATCACAATTTTAAAAAAATGGGAGGTTACTGCAATCACTAAAATTTTCGAATTTGAGATAGCAACAGATCTTCACGTTTTGAGGTCTCAGGTTTTTAAAATGTGTCTGTGTGTATGTACGTACGTTCGTTTGTAATCACGCCACAGCCAAAACTACTAGACCGATTTGGCTGAAATTTGGAACATAGGCATCTTGTAACCTAACGTAGATCTGAAAAGCTTTTGGAGTCAATCGTGCAACCGGAAATGCCATTTTGGCACATCAACTTTTAAATTTTAAATGCAAACCCCCATTTTTCACGTCACCATAAGGAAGACCTTCAAATTCTGCTTCTAAAAGTGTATTCATTCTTAGTGCCCTTTTGACCAAAAATAAAAAAAAAATATTTTTATCGGACTTTAAAATCGCGGTACAGCCCAAGCCCCTGAACCGATTTGGCTGAAATTTTGCACATGGGGATTGTATTACACGTCGAAGAGCTGAACAAATTTTGAATTCCATCGACTCACGGAAAGTGCCGTTTTGGCACATCAATTTCCAAATTTAAAATTATTCCCTCATTTAACCATTAAAAACAAGTTTTTGAAAGATTTATTGTCACCATCAGAAAGGTCTTCAAATTCTGGTTTTAAATAGGACAAAATTAATTCGCATTTAGCGCTGTTTTGTTCAAAAAATCGAAATTTTATAATAACAGTAAAAATACATTATAATTTATAGCCCAAACTACTGAATCGATTTGGCTGAAATTTGGTACAGGGAGATTGGGTGACCCGTTGAAGGCCTGAAAGGCTTTTGAAAGCAATTGGCCCACGGGACGTCCCATTTAAGCATATCAACTTAAAATTTTAAATACAAGACCTCCTTTTTTATGTCACCATTAGAAAGGAACATATTGTCAAACGTGATGGGCGATGTCCGAGGTGACGTCGGTATTTGTCAGAAAATTGCGAAATTAGTCAAGGATTAAAAAAATTCTGTTGAATTGACTACTATCTACACAGAATACAAATATCCACGCGATGGGAGGTTCCAACCGCTTCTCTGCTGCATTTTTTCTTTTTTTTTGTTTTAATTGTTTTCCAATTACTTATACAGGATGTCCGGAAATTAATGCAACAAAATGTGGTCACAAATTCTTAATTAGGGGACCCGTATTTTGTATTTTTGCTAAGTGGCCCCCTCTTTCGGAGTTACAGCCCCCTGAAATTCGCTCCTAAGAATAGTCTTTTTTATATCTCAGAACCCTCTTGTACGAGAATCACTAAATTTGGTACACAGGGGTCTTATGACATGTAGACTTTGATAGTGCTACGCTTTTTGTAGGTTGCTCCGAATTATGAGCATTATTATGATACTATTGGATCCTAATGGAAATTCCCAATGTGGTAGACCTGAACGAGTCTATTTCACTTACAAGGGAACATAAGTACATACCTACTTGTTTAAAATGTTTACTACCCCAATCCTACCAAAAGGTATTTAAATTTTGAAATCCTACCTTTTTAATACTTTTCCAATTCCTGATTTTAACCTCCACAACCCCACAATTTAAAAAAATGGGGGGTTACTGCAATCACTAAAATTCTCGAATTGGAGATAAGACCGGATCTATACGTTTTGAGGTCTTGGCAACCCAAAAAAGTGGTTTTTAAAAAGTGTCTGTATGTATGTTCGTACGTACGTTCGTTCGTTCGTAAACACGCCACAGCCCAAACTACTCGACCGATTTGGCTGAAATTTGGTACCTAGGCATCTCATCACCTAAATTAGATCTTAGCTTTTGGAGATGATCGTGCAACCGGAAAGGCCATTTTGGCACATCAACTTTTAAATTTTAAATGCAAACCCCCATTTTTCACGTCACCATCAGAAAGGCCTTCAAATTCTGCTTCCAAAGATTTATTCACGCTTAGTGCCCTTTTGACCAGAAATTAAAAAATTCGAGATTTTCATCGGACGTTAAAATCGCGGTACAGCCCAGCCCCTGAACCGATTTAGCTGAAATTTTGCACATGGGGATTGTATTACACGTCGAAGAGCTGAAAATTCTTTAGATTCATTCGACCTATGGAAAGTGCCGTTTTGGCACACCAATTTTCAATTGGTCCACGGGAAGTGTCATTTAAGCATATCAATTTTAAAATTTTCAACACAGGACACGGAAATCAAAATCATACGCTATGGGGAGGTTCTTTCTGTTCTTTTCCATTCTTATAATTGAATTGGATTTGCCTCTTGCCAATTTTATTTTAATTAATTAAGCATTAAATTCTCTACAAGAGGGGTCTAAGGAGCTATATCCACACCACAAGTCAGTCGTTTGGTCTCTACTACCCCTACTAGGTACCCATTAAAGTTTGACATCGGAACATGGCAACGTCAAATTTCGCTGATTTTACAACGCCTCTTTAACAATTCGTTTTGAGCCATTTGTGGTAGGTATGTACCTAGCTCTAAAAATTTGCTAAAAAGCATACATCATCTGAAGACCTCGAAGAATGGCTAAAAACGAATTATTGTTAAAGAATAAAGAGGCATAGTGAAAGGCTCGTAGAGACCAAACGACTGAACTTGTCGACTATAGCTTCTTAGATCATTCTTGTAGAGAATTGAATGCTCTATAAAAAAAGTAAGTATAATTTCTCAAAAAAACGGAGAAAAGCGGAATTCTTAATTTTAAAAATTGCTAATAACTTTGCATGCCCGGAGGTACAAAGTGGTGCAAAGTTTTTCCCAGATATTGAAGCCGATTTGGGTCCCATCCATCGTGGTTGCAGCTTATTAGAACTTAGTCCCGGGTCAAGCTCTTTTACTATATTAAATATTAAGAATCAGGAGAATTTGTTTCTGTTGGTTTCTATATGTAAAGAGTTTTTTGATAAAGCCCGTCCACTCTAAGCTGGAGCACTAAATTTCAGTGGCGGCGTGTGTCAGTAATAAGACATTTCAGATGCTTATCAATGGACGTTTTCAGTTTTACCTGAGCGGCGCACGCATGTGGGATCTCTAGTGTGCTCACTCATTGGCTGGATGTCTGTCACAGCAGATTTTTACCCAATGAGATCTTTCTTACCTGTGCCCTGTGCGTTACGTTGGAATCTTGGAAACCAACCTGCGTGTGCATGATCTTCTTATTCATGTTGACGCATTAGACACTGTATTAGCATCCTCTTTATCCGACAAACTGAATTTGTGGCTTTGTTTTGTACAGAACGCCACTGGCACCGTCATAATCTAGGGAAAACAGCAAAATACCTACATTTTAGCGATTCAGCTTAGAGCGGACGGGCAGTATCTCGATTCGTTCCTGATTTTATTCGGAAAACAAAATCGCTATTTTATAAAGAGAAACAGGCAGCTACGGAAGCGGCTGGAACCTACCTATCCACCAGGTAAGTTTCACTTTTTTTCTGTTTAATGTAATTTTTTTGTGGTTTTGTGTTAAGTTGCATTGGATAAGACTTACCAAGTTTGGTCGCAGAACCTAATTCGATTTTTCAATAAGTGAAACTTGCAAAACTCACTTAGGTAGGTATACCAAATAAAAAGGCAACAGAGAAGCGACTGGAACCTCCTCATTGTGTGGGTCTTTGATTTCCGTGTCTTGTGTTTAAAATTTTAAAGTTGATATGCCCAAATGGCACTTCCCGTGGACCAATTGCTCCTAATAGCCTTTCAGCACGTCAACGGGTCACCCAATCAAAAAAATAAGACTGACGTGTATTTGCGATTTGCAAAAATCTTGATTTTTGACCGATTTCTGTGATGTTTTTATAAATCTAGAGTGGCCGTGACTGCACTTCCGGTCAAGTATGATACATATTTTTAACTCAAAAAAAATTGTAGATTCCGAATCCGTTGAGAAAAAAGTGTCTTTCCATTCGAGAAAACCGGTCGAAGGTTTCAGCAGCATCAGATGACCCAAGAAAATGTGATTTGGAATATTCGACAGCCATCATATATAATACCACGAGTGACCCCGACCCCGGGAGATTTCCTGGAAATCACCCTGTCCTCGGGCTATTTCGTGGAAATCACCCTGGGTGATTTCCGTTGATATAAAAAAGCGAGGACGATTTTTACCGTAATCAGCACGTTTGTGTGTGGTGTGGGTTAGGTATATTAAAATTCATGATTCTATAAAAAAAAGGAGCCTTAAAAGTTAAAATGCAGTTTTGATGGTGAGTGTTGCCTAACGCAACATTGAAGTCTCTAGTGATGCAACCTTCCATAGGTAATTAAGTTAAACGTCCCAGCCTCTCTATAGTGTTAATTATGTTTATATTTCCCGACAGAATGACCCGAATTAATCAAATAACACAGTCCCATAACAATGGACATACAGGCAAAAAAAGTGCGCATCATCAACAATCTCAATGACATCAATCATTACCTATAACTGGAAAATAGTGGCTATAGGTATGTTAATTACGTTCTTTGACTATATTTGCATTTACACGTCGTTTCAAAACGAAGTGGGCCTATAATGGTTTCGAAACGTCTTCTTTATTCTCCTGCTTAAAAATTTAGTAATTATCCAAAAGCTCTTGCACGGATGTTTTCAGTCGCTTCTGAAACGCGTTCAAGTGAACATCACGGCGATGTTACCGGGGCGTGCGTTTGCGTTAATGTTAATTGTCAAGTGCCATGTATATCAAAGCCAAAGCTCTTGGAGTCCGTATTATCACGAAGGAATTCCGCAGGATGTTATGGTTGACGTAGTCAATAAGTTCGCACTAAAATTGCTAGCGGCAAGTAAATTGCACTCTATTGTAAATTCACGGTGTCTGCATGTTTGCAGTTGCAGTGGCTATATTTTTCCATAAAAATATAATCCTGAACTTATTCCTGAAAGAAATTAATCTGTGGCTATATTGGGAATTGGATTAATGTCGGATTATTGGGCTGAAAAAAACCTTGCGTTTTTAGTACCTATACTATAATTATGATAATCAAAACACATCACGATACTTAAATGTGCTGTTATTTTAATTCAAGGCATTTTAGAGTTCTCATCATCAATTCTACAAAAATTCATGGATTAAGTAGGTACCTACCTCAAACCTCAGAAGTAATTTTTTGTGTACAAACCTCCCCTCTTGGTCTGATGGAGGACAGTCGTACCAAGCGGGCACAGACACGTCGAAAAGACGTTGAAAAAATGACCGGAACCATACCTACGTGTTATTGACGTCGAAGTGTACGCGAAATCAACCACATTTTCGACGTGTAGTGGTTGATTACACGTCACTTCCTAAAGTCGACGTGTAGTGGTTGATTACACGTCACTTCCTAAAGTCAATCTGACGTCAATTTGACGTTGACGATTTCACCAAAATTTAACATGCGCAGCGCCTCAAATTCAAATCAACCTCGGCTTGGACTCGGAGTCGAACTGTGATGCGGGGAAGGAAACACCATCGGGAATCTGGGATAACCCCGATGGCGTTGGAGTGCTTTTACGAATGTTACCTTGAGCTCTTATACACGGATTGTTAACTGGCAGCTGCTCAGTACAACAATCAGCGCTACCTACAATCCCCTAACGTAACTATACAAGGAAGTCAGCTTTAAGCCGTAATCTAAACGTTATTTCAGATATAACTAGAAAACTTTAGTATTGCAACGTTGTTATAACGTCCAAAATTAACATGTATTTAACTTTGAACGTCGTCACCGTTACGCCCTTTCGACACGTGTAGACGTCTATATAGGAACTGAAATATACCTAACGTTGCCAATAGAACGTTTATTCAACGTGCAAAAACGTCTGCTAATTATAAGCATCCTACATTTGTCGTGATGGGAACGTCATTTCAGATACGACTAAAACAGACGTGTTGTAACGTGTCTATCACGTCAAAAATTACACACATATTAAACGTTCACACATTTCGATCTAAAAAATTTAATATTGAGACGCTTTTATAACGTCGAAAATTACACACACATATTGCTGTTAACGCATTATCAACGTGTTTTACATGTTATTGTATCGACGTTATTTTAACGAAGAAGCTTCAACTTTCAAAAGACGTCATTTTCACTTAATCGTTGACAAATACACCAAAACTAACGTGATTTTTCCGTTGAGAAAATGTCGTGTCCAACTGCACTACAAATTCGACGTCTATTTTTCAACCAGCAACGTGAAATCAACCACTCTAACGTGATTATGACGTTGAAAAAACGTACGTGTGCCCGTTGGGGGTTCTCATTTATTTCTGTAAAGAAAGAAGTAGATAGATACTTAGTTCAAGTAGGTACCTAAGGTACCCATAATCTTATTTTATTTGACTGGTAGATACGATCGAAGCTTGGCAGATAAGCCTACCTAGACTGCAGAAAAGCATAGTTAGTAGGTACCGCGTGCCTTGGATACGTATGCAGGAATATTTAAATTTAGTTTAGCGACCCAACGTTTAATAACAAATAATAAATCGCTGTTCTGTATAAGGCAGGTATGCTCACTCGAGTGATGATTTTAATTTATTAGTAGAGCACATGAACATTTCATTCGGAGACCACTTTGCAGATATGACCGGAAAGAGAAACGGAAATGTGTGATGATATAAAATGTTCAGAAATCTTTCCCTTAACAAAAAAATTTAAAAAACACGAAGATATCAGATGCAAGTAATTGTTTGAGAAATTTTAAGTATGTCAGAAAAAAGTTAACAAAACAAACTCTCTAACCCGAATTTTTAGGCGCAACTCAATGAAACTACGTTCTTCTTTCAGATTCACAATGAGAACAACGACAACAACATAGCGATCTCACCATACGGCGCTCTAAGTATTCTGGTCGCTCTTGGAGAAGGTCTTCGCGGAGAGGCAGTCTATGAAATCCAAGAAGCAGCCGACATTCCACCCGACATATCCGTAATTCGTATAGGCTTACGTGACATCCATCGTCACCTAAAGGTATTTCAGCAGTTACTTTACTTTTTTCCTAACCCATTGTTTCCCAGAGTTATTTCATTCCAGACGAGGGATTTCTTTCGGGTTTAACATTTAATCACGAAAACATAACATTGAATCGGGAATATGAAGATATTTTGAGATTTTATGGTTTTGATATCGAGACATTTAATGCTGATATTCCGGGTTTCTTGGCCACAACACAGGCATCAGATTCGACTGCAGCAAGTACAACAACCACTGAGAGTTTTCAGATTACAAGTACACAAGAAGGTCTTGCAACTACCACTGAAGCAGTTGATCAACAAGACACAGAGACTTCGTTGCTTACGGACGCCACTACTACAGAATCCATTGCTAAGAGGGAGACTATAACTACTCAAAAATCGACTGAAACTTCCACGCAGCCTGTTGAATCTACCACTAATTTGCAAACAACAGAACAAACTTTTACCATTGTTAGAGCAGAATCGACTGAAACTTCCACGCAGCCTGTTGAATCTACCACTAATTTACAAACAACAGAGCAAACTTCTACCATTCTTAGAGCAGAATCGACTGAAACTTCCACGCAGCCTGTTGAATCTACCACTCATTTACAAACAACAGAGCGAACTTCTACCATTGTTAGAGCAGAATCGACTGAAACTTCCACGCAGCCTGTTGAATCTACCACTAATTTACAAACAACAGAGCAAACTTCTACCATTGTTAGAGCAGAATCGACTGAAACTTCCACGCAGCCTGTTGAATCTACCACTAACTTACAAACAACAGAGCAAACTTCTACCATTGTTAGAGCAGAATCGACTGAAACTTCCACGCAGCCTGTTGAATCTACCACTAATTTACAAACAGAGCAAACTTCTGCTATTGTTAGAGTAGAATCGATTTCTACCACTAGAATGGAAGAATCAACTACAAAAATATCGACGACAACTCAGAGTAACGACGGTATAAGTACCATTACACCTGAAACCATTGCCGAAAGCACAATAATTACTGCAGGCACTACAACTACCGGTACTATTAGTAGTACTACGCAACAGGAAGAAGGAACCGCAGCTATAAATACCGTGGATAATCTGATAGGAACAACCCAAGAAAGTTCAACGGTTCGTCAAAATCGAAGAATACGATCACTTGTGGACTATAAAATAGCTCGGTATTTTGACGATCAAACAATCACACAGCGACCACCCTATTACCCGGAAGAAACCTATTTTTTAGTTAATGGAAAATACAAAGAGTCAAAGATCAGTTTTATGACCTACGATACAGTTTTACCCTTTCATTATATTTCACAGCTGAATGCTTTAGCATTGAGATTTCCGCTTGATAGCAGTAAATACTATCTATTATTACTTCTCCCTGAAGATGACAATGGAATAAATAGATTAATTTGCAATTTAAGACTGACTTCCTTAAAGTATATAATTAAGAACTTGCGGTATACCCATGTAAAAGCGGTCATCCCCAGTTTCATGCTAAAGGGGTACATTATGTTAACGTCGACGCTTCAAAAGGTGGGTAAAGATTAATCAGTCAATAAACATTTTCCAATAATATTGAAAGTTCAGATGGGAATCCAGAGAGTGTTTGAACCAAGACGATCCAATTTCTCCCCCATGACGAACCAAGGAGACATTTACGTCACAAATATAGAGCAGGCCATAACAGTCACCATCAGGAACTATATGGAATCGCAATCTGCAACATCCCACGGTAAGGAAGGAAGCCTCTTTCAATAAAAGCTATAAGAATGTTGCAATCAGTCTTTAAGGAGATGTTATGCTGTGTTCCTTGAATAATTGCGTGTTAATTGTGGATATTGTTTAACTCTTACAAAACGTTGAATTAAGAAACTCGAGGATTTATCTTGTTAATGATAAAATAAGTGTCGTCCCAGATACTTAAGTACGTACTTACTAATCTTTGTTTTAGACTACCTCCACCAAACTCAGCCGGTGCACTTCAAGGCGGACCATCCCTTTCTATATTTTGTCATCGACTCGGATATTCATGTCACGCTGATGGAAGGAAAAATCGTTAACCCGCTTAACTCAAGAATTAAATAAGTAATAAGTAAATAAATTTTTAATATTTCAATATTTGTACATATAAAATAAACCTCAGGTTCAGAAGTAAAAATTGGCAGTCTCGGAGATGGTAGAAACTTCTACTTTTTCACAGAATTTGTAAATATAGCGTTTAACTTTATTTAACCAGGGTCAGGCGTGCGGGCGGTTGTCGATGGCTGGTGCGCCCGGCGCTCATTTACTAAAATCTAAAATACAAATGTTTTTCACCCCTAAAATGACATTTTTCGAAAAAATGGCATCAAGGTTTTCGATCCGGCAATGCAACAGCTATCGAATTCGATAATGATAATATGCCCTTTTGCTAGGAAAAATTCAAAAAGGGGTGTTTTTGTACCTAAAATGAAAATTTTCTAAAAAATTGCACTAAGGTTTTTGATCCGGCTGTCCAATCCGATAGTAAGAATATGCCTTTTTGTCCAATAAATTGAAACAAGGCCCTTTTGCCACTAAAATGACATTTTTCGAAAAAATGGCACTAAGGTTTTCGAAAAAAGGTTTTGAAAAAAAATCAGCTATCAAATCCGGCAATAAAAATAGACAATTATGCATAGGTCTTTTTCACGGCACTATTTTTTGACCAAAATGGCAGAAGTGTGAATACATTTTTAGCAGCAGAATTCGAAGGGCATTCATAGGGTAGCGCGAAAAATGGGGGTTTGCATTAAAATTTTTAAAGTTGATGTGCCAAAAAGGCACTTTCCGTGGCCCAAAATCTAATCAACACCTACAAATTGCCCACTGAATATGTGTGCCAAATTTCATCTCGGTACGTTCAGTAGTTTGAGGTCCATCGTGATCACAGACAGAGACATTTTTTCAAAAACCACTTTTTTGGGTTCCCAGGACCCTAAAACGTGAAGATTTCATATTTTTCGCGATTCGATTTTTTTGAATTCTCCGATCGATTCCAGTAACTGCCTCGCGCTGCATAGAAGTTAAAAATGGGTAGCAGAGAATCAGCTGGAACCCCCCATCACGTGGATCTTTGATTTCAGTGTAGGTAGTAGTCAATTGAACACTATTTTTGACTATTTTGTTATAACAGGGGGTGTTGTGATTGGTGATGTAGTAAATAACACTCACAGTCGATTTTGCTTGGAGTGATAGAAAGAAATGATGACTGATGTGCTTATATTGTTACTAATCTTATGCTTTCTCACCCGGGGTGCATAACTACTGTCTTCTAATATGTGAAAACATAGTTTTACGTCTCGCTACGGCCCGAAAGTTAGGTCGTTGGGGATAGTAGCTGGGTCTAGAGGTTGTTACTTAAGTCCACTTGGTTTTATGCAGCTGGTCTATAAGACGTTGCAGATTGGTCCCATTTTGGTCAAAGGGCACATCTTTCGAAGCAGAATTTGAAGGCCTTTCTTATGGTGACGTGAAAAATGGGGGTTTGCATTTAAAAGTTGATGTCGTTGATGTGCCAAAATGGCATTTAATTTGAGAGTCTAATATTTATAGTACGCAGGTGAAAAATTAGGAGCATATGTCACATTTGACAGGTTTTATAGAACGGGTTTCGACTGTATGTTGTAAATATGGCACTGAGTATGTTAAGTATTTAATTTTTCACAACAGTCTAAATCTAGAGGAGTCAAAAAACCAGGGTGGGGCAAGTGTCCGGTTTGCCCCCCCCCCCCTTACCCTCGTAGCGCCCCTAAAAGAGCACTGAAAACCAGGTGCCTATTTCAGTAGTGCAAAAGAGGCCTTGAAACAAAGACCAGGAAATAGGGATTTTGGTGCCAGGACACAGTGGTTCAATTACTAAATTTTGTGGCCAAAAATCATAAAAACTAAATTAACTGAGCCGCATAGTTTAATAATGAAGCATTCATAGCTCTGAAAAAATAAAGCAAACCGCAGAAACACGGCTCTGTCATAGTTACTAGTGTCAATTGTGACGTCCTTAAAAAAGTCATTAGTTCTAGACTGCAAACAATAATAATCATTTTTTCGAATCGAAAAGTTAGTGCAGCGTAAATTCTTTCAAATATAAATTTTGTGCACCTTTATCTGTAACTTGCGTATATTTTTGAACATTAATCAATATTCATTTGGTCCCCGTAAATCAAAATTAACGTTTTATTATGAAATAAATTTTTACCTTGACTTTTCACCAAGTGCGCAGGGTCTCCGCACAAACATTTTAGGCTCTGATGATAGCCCTAATTGAGTAGTTGAATCCAGAGTTGAGATTTGGTGCCCCCTTTTGCCCCTAAGCCCGATAGAGTATATTAAAATAAACAAGTACGAACAATTTCAGGAGACACAAAGTTTTACTCCCTCCCCTTAATATCCCCCAGGCCGAGTTGATTTTTTCAATGTTTTTTACGTTTTTGTCGTCATCTAGTTGACAAAATTTCCAATTTTCATAATTTTAAGATACACATGGTTTTTATATCCCCTTTTTGGAACGCACCCCCCAGAACGATTTGATTTTTTTCGATATTTTTTCCGGTCTTCTCGTAACGTAATTGACAAACATTCCAATTTTCATAATTTTAGGAGACAAAAAGTTTTTTCGCCCCACTTAATTTGCCCTCCAGACCGACCTAATTTTTTTCAATATTTTTCCCGTTTATGTCGTCATCTAATTGTCAAAACTTAAAAGTTTCATAATTTTAAGAGACAAAAAATGTTTTCACCTCCCCTAATTCGTCCCCCTAATCGATTTAATTTTTTCAATATTTTGCCCGTTATTGCCAACATACTTCCGTTCAACATGAAAGTTTCTAATTTTTGGTCATTTTTCCGGAATTCTGTACCACTGTGCAGGAGTGCAAAAAGCTTGCAGTAAGGCCCCGGCGAGATTCGAACTCACGATCTCCTGTTTACTAGACAGGCGCTTTAACCAACTAAGCCACGGCGCCGACGATTTTTGTGGAAATCCAAGGATTCCACAATCTGAAAAGTGGGATTAACTTTTCGTTCATTAATCATTTTTGCTATTTTTTACAGATAAGGCGTATTTCGTACTAGTACGGAAGATAAGGCAATAAATTGAGCCGAACCTTATTGCATCTTTAACTTCTACGCTCCGCGGAGCAGTTACTGGAATCGATCGAAAAATTCAGAAAAATCGATTCGCCAAAAACATCAACATTATTGAGAAAAGTATGGGGGGAAAACATGTTCAAAATTCTCCGGGGGGTATCGAAGTTTACTCTTTTTTTCTGTTCTCGGCGTTAAGAGTGAACCAAATGTAACAAAATGCTTCTGCTTCAAATATAAACAAGATAATTTCTTTTGAAAGGATAACATATATCCGTGTTATTTGTTGAAGCGACTACCCTTAACCTAATTTCTTTCTCTTTACGGTATGCTGCACTGGACTTTCTTTTTTTGAATTGGGTCCACATTCAATATCTTTGTGAGTTCAGTGTGCTTGGTTGCCTAAGTACAAAATAATTCCTGTACTTTCAAGAATCACCGTCCCAAAGAGAATATAAAAAAGATTTTTAAAGAAAAAGTGAGGTTTGGGGGCGGCACCACCTGACGGGCGGGTGGGCTTGAGCCCCTCCCGGGCACGCCACTGAGTGGCGCTCCAGGGCTATCGTAGTTTTCTGTGCCGAAAGCGAGGCCCTCAATTTTAGGTGCGGATTGTCCCCGCCCGATGCTGCTGACAAATCCGGACCATCACTATGCATAATCATTCGCCCTGTCATTTACGGACTTACGGTGATAAATACCTACACTACACATCGCATTGATAAACATCTTCCGTTTGGCTTTTTTTACTGAAAACGAAACCCGGTTTACTCTTGTCGAATTAACGAAAGTATCCATCAACTGCCAATGTACGCATTTTTGGAAGGATACCTACCTACCATTACCTAAGTTTTTATCGGTCATTTTAGGGTAAAAATATAAATATTAATTTATTAACGATGTTTTCACAACTTAACGAAGAGACAATACTAATCATTTGGGTGTCAAGTTCATGCGACTACGTTTTACATTTCAGGTACTTCTTACAAGTAGAATTTGGATTACATCTTGCTGGACACATCTTTGGCGACGTTCTTAGTTCCACGGGAATCAACATTTTCCTGAAAAGCTGTAAGGTAGATACGAGTTTATTATTAGAATAAGCGATGTAAAACAACTCTTACATAAACCCACGAAATGCCGCTGTCTAGTAAAACACCAGGTTCAAAGTCTATGGGATCCCCTAATTCCTCCGGCGGTCTCTCCACCCCCAAAACGTTCCCGATTGCTTCATAAATGTAAGAAACCATTGCCGGTTGCACGAAATTTTAAATTTAGTTCATCTTTCAAATATAATTTTGACACCTCTCTGACGCGGACTTACTAAATACATTGAGATTTTGAAAAATTATACCGAGATCACAAGAAAAACATGGACAGCTATGAAAGCGGCTGGAACCTACTGGAACCTCAACATCGCGTTGCTCTTTGATTTCCGTCAATTTAGGTCGATCTAACTATTAAGAGTGGTACCTACACAGTACTTAAGTTAAGTCTTAAGGATTAAGGAAAGTCATTAATTATTCCTCAAATTTAGATTTGTAGTTACAGATAAGTACAGTATAGTTTGGGCTTTGGGGCGTTTATAAACGTAGCCACATAAGAAAATACGAATGGTTGTACGTATATCTACCTAAAGTCCCGTCGCATATTAACGAAAGCGGGGGTTGTGTGTCTCAGGCTTTTTTTCTGTTGGTTTGTAAACGGGATTTCCCATCCGTCAAAACTCCCGTCACTCACTGTCAGTGTCAATAAACAGTAACAACGGAGGTTGAAAGCGATGTTTGTTGTCAATTATTGTCCATGACAGGAATTTTGACAGAACTGAAATCCCGTTTACAAACCAACAGAAAAAAAGTCTGAGACACACAACCCCCACTTTCGTTAATATGCGACGGGACTTTACATACATACAGACGCATTTTCAAAACCTCTTTTTGGGCTTCTGAGAGCTCAAAATTTGTGGTGTTGGGGAGGCTAACAATGCATTAATTCTGTAGAAATAGATCTACATATTATCAACCTTCGGCTATGAAATACAGGATACAGAGGCTTTCATTTTAGATGGCAAAATGACAAACGACGACAGATTACAGAATTTCAACTAAAACCTACCAATCAGGGCGTGTCATGGGCACCGGGAACATCTAGGTATCCTGTTTATTGGTGCGGTATTGGGTGCAAAAACCTGCACCTAGTAGTAGTACCACCCCATTTTCATAAATGTGGTGAAATGTACTCTTATTTACTAGCAGGGGATTCGTGGGGGCCAATTTCTTTTACACAATATCAATAATAAAAATACAATTTATTTCCATAAAGACAAAAAATATAAGTTTTGTATCAGGGTTGACATAAATTAACACAATTTTTCAACACATTTGGAAGACGATTAATAGTTTATTTATGATATAGGTAAGTAAGTGTTAAAAGTGCTATTTTATTTCATGAGAAGGGAAGTTTGGGACACGACGCGCAGCGGAGTGGCCCATCCCTTCGAACAAAATAAAATCACTTTTAACGCGCAGAAGCAGAAGTTTTCTAATTATTAATTGAAAACGCCCATGAAATTCGCCGTAACTAAGGTATAATGACAGTTTGTTGATGCGGCTTGTTTAATCGTTTATTGTCAAACGTCACATAACAATTATTTAAATGACTGTGTTGGCAAGGTATAACCGTCATTTCTATGACACCAATTTTTGCGGAGTGTTAAGCTCCGGAGGAGTTTATGTTCATCATTATTTGCAATTTTGCAAAGTGTCAAAGTGACTCGCAACAAACGTGAGTAGAAAATTTTCGATTTTTTCGTTTGAAAATAAAATATTGTATTTTATTCGGAGTTTAAGCGACATTATGTGACTTGTATGGATTAATTCGCCTCGCTCCGCTCGGCGTTTAAACTTCCATACTCCATCATATAATGTCTTACTTAAACTCTTAATAAAATAAATATCTATTATGCACTGTCATTTTTAACACTGAGTGTAAAAAGTACCTAATTAAAGTAATAATAGTTATTCTTATTTGTAATATAAGTGTTAAAAGTGGTATTTTATGTTGTGAGAAGGGAAGTTTGGGACACGACGCGCATCAGAGGACAAAATAAAATCACGCATTGTAACTACACTATTTTTTTACAAACACGATTAAGCAAAAGTTTTCATAGTATTAGTTGAAAACGTCCATGAAATTCGCCGATGTAACTATAAGGTATAATGACAATTTGTTGCCGGGGCTTGTTTAATTGTTGTTGCATTGTCACTTAACACTGATGACTGAGTGTTATAAAAGTAAATGACTTTTAATACTGGTGTCATAAAATGTAATTTTGAACTATTGTTAACAAACGTTAAAACAACTGTTTTTAATAGTGTTTGTAGAGAAATAATTTTTTGCACTTCCGACATTAAAAGTACTACTTTATTGACTTTTATTAGGGACCGAGTCTAGGTAATTAACATTTAATCCCCGGGGGACAATTTTTTTTTTAAATCCCAAGGGGTTAAATATAAAATCATTTTTCTCCATACTTACGTAAATTTATTTATTATTAAAATGTAGCATTTACCTTTACTTAACCAAGGTCGGGCGTGCGGGCGGTTGTCGATGGCTGATGCGCCCAGCGCTCATTTACTAAAATCTAAAATAGATACAAATGTTTTTCACCCCTAAAATGACATTTTTCGAAAAAATGGCACTAAGGTTTTCGATCCGGCAATGCAACGACTATCGAATTCGATAATGACAATATGAACTTTTGCTAAGAAAAATTCCAAAAGGGGCCTTTTTGTCCCTAAAATGGAGATTTTCTAAAAAATTGCAGTTTTTGATCCGACAATACAACAGCTGTCAAATCCGATAGTAGGAATATGCTTTTTGCAAAATAAATTGAAACAATAAGGGCCCTTTTGCCACTAAAATGACATTTTTCGAAAAAATGGCACTTACTAAGGTTTTCGGCTTGAAAAAAAATCAGCTATCAAATCCGGTAATAAAAATATACAGTTATGCATAGGTTTTTTTTCACATTACCATTTTTTGGACAAAAGGGCAAAAATGTGAATACATTATTAGAAGCAGGATTCGAAGAGCATTCATATGGTAACGCGAAAAATGGGGGTTTGTATTTAAATTTTTAAAGTTGATGTGTCAAAAAGGCATTTTCCGTGCACCGATGTGGAACAAATTCTGATCAGCACCTGCAAATTGCCTACTGAATATGTGTGCCAAATTTCATCTCGATACATTCAGTAGTTTGAGCTCCAGCGTGATCACAGACAGACACACAAACACACATCCAGACATTTTTTCAAAAACCACTTTTTTGGGTTTCCCAGGATCCTAAAACGTAAAGATTTCATGTTTTTGACGATTCAATTTTTTTGATTTTTCCGATCGATTCCATTAGGTTGCTGTGCATCAGTGCATCAGGTAACTGATGCTTCGCGCTGCCGCGTAGAACGTATAGAATAGAATAAGTTAAAATTGGTGTCACAATGGAAACTAGGGTGATAAACCTCACTTTAAAGTTAACATGGGACGAAAAAGCGAAAAACCGGCCTTCAACTGTCATTTCGAGGGTCAAGTTTAAATTTAACAGGGAGTTCTTAAAGGGAAAAATTCTTCGGAATGCCCTCCAATCCATAAAAAGTATGCCCACAACATATAAAAAATTCAGACAATTTCACCTATGGGGGGGAATGCCGAGGGGAATGCTTTTTCTTGTCGCAGAAGGTCCCAGTAGAGGAAGTTCCGTGGGGGTGGGATGGGTAAACCGCTAACGTATTTTGTACACCAGGAGCCCGTTCAGAAAGTCACTTTGAGCATTCTCTGTCTTCGTTTTACCTTTAGATAGGGTATCTTCTATCCTTCTCTAATTAACCAATGGTTACCCAAAACTACGTTTCTGAAGTCACCGCAGACATCCTCTGAAATCCCCGCACCGCACATCCCCCTGAAGTCCTCGTACTTCCCCTAAATTGTACACCTGACATCCGCAGCGGTTTGCCCCTCAATTGCGGCATTGCCATTTTCAAACTAAACAAAATATGAAACTCCTGAAACAAAAGTGAATTTTTGTCACGCCTAGACCATTATTGTCACGTTTTATTACTGTGGTTTCATGTTCTTAGTTTTAAATGTGGTTTTGTCCATCAAAGTGCTGGGTTGCATACATTCCAGGCGTAGTGTCCAAACTCAATGGGAATGGCGAATCGACGTCGATGATGAATAACATTTGACAATCGCAATCGCCCATCACATGTCAAATTTATGTAATATTTTTGTTTGTCCTGCAATTTTCTAAATTAAAACGGAATGTATTCAAGCAAAGTAAGTCGTTTTGATAATTTGGAACAAATTAAATGGTGACCTTTTTAGATTTTGAGGACGGTGTTGATCCCAGCCGCAACAGTTGTGGTTGCTGAAGATCAACTGAAGAAACTTGCAAATAATCCCCCAGTGTGCCGCCCCAGCGAGCTACCTATTTATACTCCAGAAGTGATCGCTTTACCTGTCGAAGCTGAACCTACAATACCCTCTTACATTGAGGACACTGTTAAAACAGTTCGGACAAATGTTACTAAAGTCTATACTGAAGTTATGGCATATAAAGAGGTGGGAAGGGGTTATTTGGAGCAAAGCAAGGAGAATGCTGATTGTAAATAGAGGGTTGTGATTTTTGGGTCGTTCCTGATAAGTTATTTTAAGGGCTATTTCAATATTTACGAGAAGAAGACAACACAACTCCCAAGGCAGGGGCTATTGCAATTGGTGGAGTAACGGGACTGATATTTGGCTTACGAGGCGGATTAATCAAACGCGCCATTTATGCATCAACAGGAGCCCTAGGAATGGCAGCTGTCTGTTACCCAAAAGAAGCTTCAGAGTATTCACAAACTGCGATCTCAGAAGCAAAAAAGTATGCCACAATAGCATACAATTTTGCTTATGGAGGTATCAATATTATTATGTTACAATTTCACATTTGACTATTTATTTTAAAGTGAAGAAAGATGATACACCACTTGAACTACCGACCTTACCTAAAATGCCTGAGACTTTGTCACATGCATGGGACTCAGTAACTAAAAAAGCTTCATCTCTTGTTTCAGGAGCAGAAAAAGAAGCTGAACAGGTAATAGTCAATAGTAATTATGAAGAAAATGTTAATATCACGGAACAAGATGCCCTTAATGTTGTTTCTAAAACTCATGAATCAAGCTCAAAATCCTGTCATTGTCCTGTAGGAGCCTGTTTGGGTCACCATGAGGAGAACATTATTGGCCCCCAACTTGGACCCGCTGCATAAAATCCCTACCCTCCTTAAAGTGTTTTTGCAAAAAGTTTGTACCCATTTTCCACTCCTGCACATATTACACATAGACACTTAAAAATTCAAATCAATTGAATTTGATGGTTTTCAAATTGTAAGTGTCCTTTTTTAAAATCTCTTCAGAGTGCAGATCTGCCTCAAGTCTCAGCTATTTGAAGTTTTTTTTAATGTTGAGGTTTGTAAATATTGGGTGGTCATAAATGCACCATAGAAACAGTATAAGATGTTAGTATTAGAAAAAATGCAGCAGAGAAGCGGCTGGAACCTCCCCATCGCGTGGATCTTTGTATTCTGTGTAGATAGTGGTCAATTCAACACAAATTTTTTACCCTTATCGACTGTGACTAATTTTGCAATTTTCTGACAAATACCGACATCACCCATCACATTTGACAATATGTTCCTTTTAAGGTTAATCTTTTGCCACCTTTTTGACAACAACTGCCACTTTATGTCATCCACTATCAGCTCGCTCCCTTTTAATGAGAAAGATTTTTTTCTCTATTTTCCACTGAAATGGCAGAAACTGTGAATACATTTTTAGAACGAGAATTTGATCGTCTTTCTAATAGCGACATAAAAAAGGAGACCTTTGTATTTAAAATTTAAAGTTGATATGCCTAAATGGCACTTCCCGTGGACCAATTGCTTCCAAAAGCCTTTCAGGTCTTCAACGGGTCACCCAATCTCCATGTACCAAATTTCAGCTAAATCGATTCGCATTTGGGCTATAATGTATTTTTAGTGTTATTATGAAATTTCGATTTTTTGACCCAAAGAGCACTAAATGCGAACGAATTTTGTCTTACTTAAAACCAGAATTTAAAGACCTTTTTGATGGTGACAATAAATCTTTCAAAAACTTGTTTTGGATGGTTAAATGAGTGAATAATTTTAAAGTTGGAAATTGGTGTGCCAAAACGGCACTTTCCGTGGGCCGATTGAATCCAAAATTTGTTCACCTCTTCGACGTGTAACACAATCCCCTTGTGCAAAATTTCGGCCAAATCGGTTCAGGGGCTTGGGCTGTACCGCAATTTTAAAGTCCGATAAAAATCAATTTTTTTTTTATTTTTGGCCAAAAGGGCACTAAGAATGAATGCATTTTTAGAAGCAGAATTTGAAGGCCTTTCCTATCGTGACGTGAAAAATAGGGGTTTGCATTTAAAATTTAAAAGTTGATGTGCCAAAATGGCATTTCTGGTTGCACGATTATCTCCAAAAGCTTTTCAGATCTAAGTTGGGTTAGCACACGTACCAAATTTCAGCTAAATCTGTCGAGTAGTTTGGGCTGTGGCGTGTTTACGAACGTACGTACATACATACAGACACATTTTAAAAACCACTTTTTTGGGCTCCTGAGACCTCAAAACGTATAGATCCGGTCTTATCTCGAATTCGAAAATTTTAGTGATTGCAGTAACCTCCCTTTTTTTTTAAATGGTGAAGTGGAGTGAGGAGGTTAAAACAGTATAAGATCTTAGTATTACAAAAAACCATGAAGACAACATGTGTTTTATAGTTTAAAAATCTCGGCTCCTAACGTCGCTCAAATATAAACTGCGACCTCAATTTTTAAACTGATGCCTATAAAACAATTGTCTTAATAGCTATAAAATCACAACATATCATAAGCATTTAAAATAGCTAACATTTTAAAAAACTGTCCAAAAACCTCAGCGCCCAATGCAAATAGCATTGGCGCTGGAGCTTGTTGCTCCTCCAATGTAGAGGGGGAAGTCGCAAATACACGCTGTTGCTCCTCCAATGTGGAGGGGGAAGTCACAAATACACGCGCACTTATTCGCATCGGACGGATCGAATCCACTTGTATTTTTGTTTCCCATGTCTTTCTTACACTATCATTTTGTTCCTAATGAAAATCGAGCAAAACTTTTGGCAGATACCTACATTGTCTAACATTGCCAGTTAGAGAAAAGATGCGCTTTTTTAGGGTAATTATTAATTAAGGATGTGTCAAGAATTCTCCTTTATCTTGGTTCGTTCTTGAGTTATCCCGAAAAAACTGAAAATCACCATTTTAAAGAAAAATTTACATCTTTCTGACGATAGTGGTATTCGAATGAAATGAGGAACTTTCATTTTTCTGACGGCTGTCATCCAGTGGCAATCCGCATTTTGAGCAATGGCAGCCAACTTTTCTTTTTCTTTGGGATTTTTATACCGCCGGATACACAAGATTATTTTATTCATTAAGTATTGAACCAATCCAAAGGAGCATTTAGCATACCAGTAATCCTGATTACAGTGATAAGACTACAACGTCAACTTGACACTACTTACTCAATACTTTAATTCATAAAATAATCTGTAAAATACGATTCGTAGTCTCTTGGTTGCCTTGTTGAGTCCTCATGGATGCACTACTTGTCAAATGGTAGATTTTTTTCGGCCAAAGAGGACTCGAGCGAGCTCTCGTCCTCTTTTTAGCCTAAAAAATCTACCATTTTGACTCGTAGTTGACAGCCATTCGGACGTCAAAACCCGCGGCAATCAAGAGACTACTCGTCGTATTACTATTGAGAATTAGCTTTTCAAAAATGTAATAAACATGAACTTTCTTGAAAAAGAATATCAAGGCTTTCAGTCACGCGATGCCAAGACGTATTCTATTTTGTTTTTTATTACTCAGCAACCCTTTTGTTGCAAAAATATTGAAGTTTTCGAAATTTTTGCCTTTTTCCTTCAGAAATTCAACATTTGAATATCATCCAGAGCAACTTTTCTTAATAAAATTTTTCGATAAAAAAATGCCTAATAGGTTTTTCGGATTTTTGGTATTTGTTTTTGGTCTTAGTAGGCTGTGGTTATATTTTTGAAAAAATTTTAACTACTCCAGAAACAACTTTCTGAGGTGTACACCCAAGAAAAAAAACTGTTACGATATTCCATAAAACAACAAAGATACAGGCGTGTTGCCGTCTAAAGTGAGACACACTGTATATCATACCGATAATGTGATGATGACATATATCGATATGCCGATTTTATAGGCAATATTTATCAATTTATCGATAAATTATCGATATGCCGATACTTACTGCATACTAACTTGCATAGTTATCCATGAGTATACTTTACGGACGATTCCTTTTAACTTCGCGGTATTTTCATATTTTACGACATAAATGAGCATGAAACGACATCAATATACCTACCGATAAATCGATTCAAATCTCAATATTATCGCACAGCCCTAGTGTGCACATTTGAACCACTCTACTGGAACTGTCTAGTTTTCCCCACTAGTTGTGGTAGGATCAAAAGTAAAATGTCAAAGGTTTTCCAGCAAATTTTCCTGAAAACAAAAAAAATGCCCACAAATTCTAAATGGAAACGTTACGTTGGCTGTATTCAGTTTTCTCCCATAAAAATATCCTTAGTAGTGCCCTAGTGGTGTAATCAACGCCATCTAATCCATTCTACCATCACCTACACACTAATTCAATACATATTTGATATTTGTACCATTGCTTCAATATTACAGGGTGGTCCAACGAAAAGTCCCCACCCCGAATAGGTACCTCATGAACGGAACGAAATATAAAAATTTGCTCGGACAGATCGATTTTTATTTCGAGGGGGACACTTAAATCCGTGCTTGGTGAATTGGTGAAATTCCACAACGCAACCCCTAACCCCCACTAATCTCAACTTCAAAATTTCAAATGATGATACATGATTTTAAAGCTAGGTATGTAATTTCATTGTAAATTCAATTTTATAAAAAAAAATTATAATTCGTTGAACCCCAGCGCCCTCTATGGTCAAATTTTAATGACACTAAGGCCATTTGTGCCACATTTGGAAGGGTATAATTCTCTGCAAACTGTTGCAGAGATTTTTGAAATCCACCAACTCTTTCAAAAGTTACAGTGAAGATCATGAATTGATTCTGGGCCTACAGGGAGTTACTTTCTTTGCTGTAACATCTGAAAGAGTTGATGAATTTCAAAAATGCCTGCATGGGTTTGCAGAAAATTTCATACCCTTTCAAATGATGTATCACAAACGGGCTTAGTGTCATTTAAAATTTGACCATATAGGACGCTGGGCTTAATAAATTAATTTTTTTGTTTTGTAAAATTAAAATTCAATTCACAATAAAAAAATGCAGCAGAGAAGCGGCTGGAACCTCCCCATCGCGTGGATTTTTGTATTCTGTGTAGATAGTAGTTAATTCAACAGAATTTTTTTAATCCTTGACTAATTTCGCAATTTTCTGACAAATACCGACATCACCTCGGACATCACCCATCACGTTTGACAATATGTTTCTTTTAAGGTTAATCTTTTGCCACCTTTTTGACAATAACTGCCATTTTATGTCATCCACTGTCAGCCCGCACCCTTTTAATGAGAAAGAATTTTTTCTGTATTTTCCACTGAAATGGCAGAAACTATGAACACATTTTTAGAACCAGAATTTGATCGCCTTTCTAATGGCGACATAAAAAAGGAGGTCTTGTATTTAAAATTTTAAGTTGATATGCTTAAATGGGACTTCCCGTTGGCCAATTGCTTTCAAAAGCCTTTCAGGTCTTCAACGGGTCACCCAATCTCCATGTACCATATTTCAGCCAAATCGATTCAGAAATTTGGGCTATAATATGTATTTTTAGTGTTATTAGAAAATTTCGATTTTTTGAACCAAACAGCGCTAAATGCGAATTAATTTTGCCCTATTTAAAACCAGAATTTGAAGACATTTCTGATGGTGTCAATAAATCTTTCAAAAACTTGTTTTTAATGGTCAAATGAGAGAATAATTTTAAATTTGGAAATTGGTGTGCCAAAACGGCACTTTCCGTGAGTCGATTGAATTCAAAATTTGTTCAGCTCTTCGACGTGTAATACAATCCCTATGTGCAAAATTTCAGCCAAATCGGTTCAGGGGCTTGGGCTGTACCGCGATTTTAAAGTCCGATAAAAATCAATTTTTTTTAAATTTTTGTTCAAAAGGGCAGTAAGAATGAATACACTTTTAGAAGCAGAATTCGAAGGTCTTCCTTATGGTGACGTAAAAAATGGGGGTTTGCATTTAAAATTTAAAAGTTGATGTGCCAAAATGGCATTTCCAGTTGCACGATTGGCTCCAAAAGCTTTTCAGATCTAAGTTAGGTTACGAGATGCCTATGTTCCAAATTTCAGCCAAATCGGTCCAGTAGTTTTGGCTGTGGCGTGATTACAAACGTACGAACGTACGTACGTACGTACGTACATACACACAGACACATTTTAAAAACCCCTTTTCTGGGTTCCTGAGACCTCAAAACGTGAAGATCTGGTGCTATCTCAAATTCGAAAATTTTAGTGATTGCAGTAACCTCCCATTTTTTTTAAATTGTGATGGGGTTGGGGAGGTTAATTAGCTGTAAAATGACGTATCACAAGCGGGGAGGTTGCCTTTTGAAATTATGAAGTTGGGGTCAGTGGGGGTTAGGAGTTACGTTGTGGATTTCACCAGGCGCGGATTTAAGTGTCCTCGAAATAAAAATCGACCTATCCGAGCAAATTTTTACATTTCGTTCCGTTCATGAGATATTCGGGGTGGGGACTTTTCGTTGGACCACCCTGTATACCTCATATTGTATATTTGTAGTTAAGTATATGTATACAGATACACCGTGGGCCAGAGAATGTTGCCATATTTTTCTTTGTGTAATAATTATTATTTGTTTGAAATCCGATTTCAATTAACGATTAACGTTTTTTCGCACAATCGTATGTTATAACTCTCTTACCGACGGAGTTTAAATAAGGTGTGTAAGTTCAACTTACCAAGCTCGGTTTGGTTTCCCAGGCAACGAAAAATAACAGTGCTGTTATGAATTCATAACAGCACGCAAATCTGACACAGGCATGGTAAGTAAAACAATTGAACTGGCAAAGGTATCGAGAGCATTTGGAAAATTCGGCGATCTGTCAACCAGGATTTTCTTAATGGCTCACGAAAAATGTTCAATAAGTTAATTTCGATTGTGCGAAAAATCATATACGATACACGGTTGTTAAGTACATCTAACATAATCTCGGAAATTGTAAAAACTCGTCTTCAACTCGTTTTTGCAAACCTTTCCTCGATTCTGTTATACTGTACTTACCAACCTAATATCGTAATATACTATTATTCAACTCGGGAAATCAGACATAACTAGAACAAAATTGAGATTTTCTTGTAAAATGTCTGTGGATTAAGAGGTGAAAAGCTGTGAACAGTGTCATCTCTTCACAGCTTTTCACCTCCTTTTTTTTTCACCTTTTGAATCTCACAAAAATTGTCGTTGGTGCCGGTGCCTATGTATGGCATGGCTTAGCGACCTCGATTATATTGAATAAAAACGTGCCATCCTTTTAAAGAAACACCCAAACACCTAAACAAAATGTTGAAAGTTCTTGAAGATCCTTAAGTGATTCACTATTAATTACGCTTAATAAGGAGGCTTAAAGTTTCAGGATTCTGCTACAGCAACATAATTAAAATCGAATCTAATAAAAAAATTACTACATAAAGAAAATATGGCAACATTTTCTGGCCCACAGTGTGGGTACACTCAGGAGATAAAATAATGGCCCTAGACCGCTCACAATGTGGATAGATTCTCACAATCTTTATCAAAAAAATTAAAATTGAACGTGAAAACCTCTTTATTAAAACGACTCCAGTGGGACACAAGCCTTCACAAACCTATTTTGAGTGTCTTTTCTAAGAATCTGTCGACATTGTTCACGGTCGAGGGCCAATATTTTATTCCTGACTGTACAGTGTTTGTACCATTAATGCCGTAATTAATGGAACGTTTTTTCTAGGTTCCCCCGACGGACACCACCGCCAAGAAATGAATCAGTTATAGTTACGCCAGTTTTTAAAATATAAATTATGTATAGACTTTTGTTTGATTTTGGTATTTAATGCCATATTTTTTTACAAAATTAAAGAGCTGTCATCCCAGCAACAGTACTTAAAAGTATAGAACTGAATAATTATAACAAAAACTACTATCTTTAGACTAAATAATAGTAACTTCTCTGTTTTGACAAACATCACAAATGCGTTATCACCTAGCAAAACACAAATTAGCTGCATAATCATTACCTCATGCAGAAGTTTTGACATTGGATAATGTAGAGTAACACAAACCTCACTTCACTTTGTATCTTGGTCGAATTCCATCAATATTAACTTTCGAAGGGACCTGTTTTGGCACTGAACTCCTGGTTATATAGGTAGTTGCTTGATTGTACGTTTCTTGTAACTTAAGGGCGAGTTCGTAATCGGCCTTTTCTTGCAGGGCCTTTTTGAGTTTCGCTTCCATCGCGAGCTGAAGATCCTTTGAGATTTGTTTCATCACATTATTGACTTTGTTAACATTGTTTGAGTTTTTGTCGTTCGTGTATGCGCAAACTGGAGGGCTTTCTGATTTGATTCTAGGACAGGCTGGAGTTTTTCGAGTACTTTTCAGTTTCTTTCTTGAGTTTTGGGGTTTTCCTAACTTCCGTTTCATCCGTACTGGTTTGTCAATTTCTTCTTCAACTGTTTCCTCGGATGACACAGGGTGTAGACTTGCGAAGGCTGATCTGGACCCGTTTAGCTTGATTTGCTTTTGACCACTGGGTGCGCTGAAAACGATATTTGAGGAATTAACCACAACAATTTTCAAAAAGCACGACTATCCACTTATTGAAAACACATTTGAAACCTTGAAATTCTAAAAAAAGGTCAAAACATGGCAAAGCATTTCAAAAGTTAATACAGTTGGTTTAGTTTCAATTTTGCAAAGCAAACAGCCAATCAAAACGCTGAGCCCTGAACAACTGGTCCCTAGTTTATATTCTACAAATCATTATTAGTGTTTAGACTTTAGTGAGATGTGGTGGAAATTAGGAATTTGGTACGACAAAAATATTTCTGATCACAAATGTGAAAAGCAGACTTAGATAAGAACATTATGCAATTTTGCATAAAATTGAAGTAACAATAATAATATCCACAACTTTACTGAAAGCAAGCAGTACCTACATATTATACAGGGTAGGAACTATTTCAATGCTCACTATTGGGATCTCGGATCTCGGTTGCTTTTTTTGAAGGCGATTAAGAATCTGTAAAAAATTCTTCGATATCTTGATTCGTTCCAGAGTTATTTCGAAGAAACGGAAAGTTGTTATTCTAACAGTAGATGCTATTTAAATGAAACTTGTACCTTTTATATTTTTGACAGCTGTCAGGTCAATGGCACTGACAGAAATTTCCTAGGCCTTCTAGATTTTGAGTAACGACCAATAGACACATAAAAAAATTAGGTTTTCAAAAATGTAAGCAACTGGGGCTTTTTTCAAAAAAACATTTCAAAGATTAAGTCACACGATGCCAAGAAATTTAAACAGTCGATGTACTTTTTGCAATTGTTTTCCCACTAACTTTAGTCTGATTACACAAATTATTCATATCAATTTAAAATTTTGACGATCTGTCAAAGAAGTCCAAGTTGTTTACATTTTTGAAAAGCAATTTTTTTTGTGTACCCTATGATGTTAAAATCCAATATGGCGGCCATAAGAAAAAGAAAAGTTGACTCTCGTTACTCGGAAATCTAGAAGGCCTAGGAAATTTCTGAAAATGCCATTGACATGACAGCTGTGAAAAATATAAACCTTCCAAGTTTCATTTAAATAGTATCAACTGTTAGGAAGATTATGATTTTTTCTTTAAAATGTCAGTTTTCAGTTTTTTCGGAATAGCTCAGGAACGAATCAAGATATCAAAGAATTCTTTACAGACTCTTAATCGCCTTTAAAAAGAGCAACTTTTTGTAATTTAACCGAACTTCTATCTTACAGTTTCCGAGATCCCAATAGTGAGCATTGAAATAGTTCCCACCCTGTAGAATAATAATGCAAAATATTAACGCATTATTTATTTAATTGAATTAAATCGCGAAGCACGGAAATTGAACTTTATAACCACACATAATTGGCCATTTAATGCAGCCATAGAGAAAGTATAGATGTTTGTAGTTTTACATAAGATAAAAGAAATAAGAAATTCAATTATAAGGAGTTTTAAAAATATAGCATTTCTTGTGGATTGACAGGGTACGACATTTAAAACAAATAAATGGCTTGACGTTGACAGAAAATAATAAGTTTCTTATGCTTTGCTACAACTTTTGGAAATATATTTTTTTTGTATCCGTACTTTTGGCGTGCCAGATTGAGGCGGTGGGTATTTTTGAACGAGAAAAATTAAACAAGTTTTTTTGTTGGAATGGTTAGATATCAGAGCCACGAAAAACATACTACAATTTCGCCACTACGCCTATGCTGCGTTTTTCGAAAATCTCAATATTTCACCGATTTCTTCCATGTTTTTGAAAATCTAGGGTGGCCGTGACCGCACTTCCGGTCAAATATTATACATGTTTTTAACTCAGAAAAAATCGTAGATTCCGAATCCGTTGAGAAAAAGGTGTCATTCCATTTGAAAAAACTAAGTTAAGGTCATTTCCGGTTAAACCGGAAGCGGAAAAAATTCCCTCTATATACGCGCAAGAGTCCCCCTCCGTGCGGGTTTGGTCAGCGGTTATTTCAAATCAATATCTTTATTGCATTCGAAAATATTCAAGGTGGGAAGTTTTAAAAATAACACCCTGTATATACAGGTGTCCCAATTGTCTGTATTCGGTCGATATCTCCATCACTATCAGAGATAGCGAAAAATTGTTATGTTCAAAGTTGCAGAGGATCAAACACTGCACATTTTAAAAATACAGTAGTATGTACAGGGTGTTCTACTAAGGAGTGACGACACAAACAAAGGTTTTTTCAAATGGCACACCCGGTATGTCAATTTTTTTTTAGATTCTTCGATGAGTTAACATACACTAATCATTTTTTCACCTGAAGTTAATCGTTTAGAAGATATTGGCAATTTTGTGGGAAAAATTACTTTTGCAGTACTTGTTTTAAAAAATCATCCGTCAAACAGTTTTAAACCTGTAGTTTTGGAAAATTGGCATGTCATTAAGGAAGGTTTGGTATATCTTTCAAGCTCTTGAGAACGGTCCTAGCTTGTGAAGTTCGTCTCCAGCAACATTATGAACTTTGGAATATTTAGACGTTAAAATTTCAATATTTTTAAATGGCATCACTATCAAATGTTATAGCCATCGGCTGTAGAATTAAATTTACTTTCATCTGATATAGCATATCCCTATATCTGTTTCGTATTTTTCGTTTTATTAGAGGTTTTATACACTAACACATAGTTTTCAGTAATATCTTCGTGATGTTTCAGAGGGTGGCTCTGGCTACATGTCAGTGTATACATCAAAAATGTTATAAGCAATTGCAATTTCCGTAGACCTAATATTTTGAGGCTATTTTCCTCAATTTGCCCTGATTCGACGGATTATGACTGACAGAATTTTTGACACCTACTGTGACATATAGCCCGAGCCGCCTTCAAAAAACATCATTAAGCTAATATGAAAATTTCTAAAAATCATATGAAACGAAAAGTACGAACCTTGGATATAGGGATATGTTATATCAGAAGAAAGCAAATTTAATTCTACACCCAATGGCTGTGACATTTGAAAGCGGTGCCATTTGAAAATATTGACATTATAACCTTTAAATATTCCAGTTCATAAAATTACTGGAGACGAACTTAACAAGCTAGGACCGTTTTCAACAGCTTGAGGGATAGACCAAACCTTCCTTAACGTCATGCCAATTTTCCAAAACTAAAGGTTCAAAATTGGTTTTCACACAAAATTGCCAATATCTTGTAAACCAATAACTTTAGAAGAAGAAATTATTAATAAATGTTACTTGGATTTTATCAACGCATATAAAAAAAATTGATACATAGGGTGTGCCATTTGAAAAACCTATGTTTGACTCGTTATTTCTTAGTGGAACACCCTGTATACATGATTGTATTTTTAAAATATGCAGTCTTTGATCCTCTGCAACTTTTAATTTAACAGTTTTTCGCTATCTCGGATAGTAACGGAGATATCGACCGAATACAGACAATTGGGACACCCTGTAGTTTCCAAGCACAGCATTTCCAACGTAGTATAAATGGGCTTAAACTTGGTACTAATATTAATATGAGGTACTGGAATTGAGGGGTTGACAACTTTTCCAATGGCACAATCATCATTATCATTACACGCTTATTAACCTAACACCTCAAAAGCTTTATAACTGAACAGATTTCTCTTAGAATCCGACCATTTACTTTAAAATTAGACAAATCTAGCACAAACGACTAATCAATTCAGAAAGCAAAGCACTACATTACTTACATAATTCCAACACTGTTATTTACATCCGGCTTTCTACTAGGAACTTTAATGGGGGTACCCCCAACTGTCGGGGGATTGCGCCTATAATCAATTGGTTTGAAATACAAATACTCCGACTCAATACTGTTGCTCCGCTCATCGCTATCTGCCTCGGCAATCTTCTGAATGCGCTTATTTTTGAGCATTAGCGATTCAGTCGTAATTTTCTTCTTTTGCATTCCAATGTTTTGACAAAGAATTCGACAAGTGTATTCTTTCTTTGATAAATCTAACAATGGTTTTTTCGATACGATGGCCATCTTTTTAGGCGATCTAATGCTTCCTTTGCGTTGCTCTAAATCGCTAGACTCCTCGGCTATGCCTTTACCTGAAAACGAATTTGATTACAAGAATCAGCAAGGTTATGTTCAGGGCAACTCACGAATTTCGTTTCCCTTCAATTTATTCTTAACCTGAGCAGGGAAGTAATCTTGGATAGCTTTCCAGAAGTCTTCGTTGACGAGTTTGTTTGATTTTGTGGCGGCTCGGAGCCAGGAACCGACTCTCACCCTGCAGATAGGGCAACTGCGATTCTCGTTTTGGGTACTCGCGTCTAAGCAGGTGGCACAAAATCCATGGTTACAAGGAAGTGTAACGGGTTTTATTAAAATTGTCCGGCAAATGGGACAGATCACATCGTTTTCTGATAGGTTCTTATAATGGAAATTATTTGTTTTCACTGCTCGTCGAGGAGCCATATTTTTGTTATTTTTATTGACACTGTTGACACTACTACATTTTAGTAACCAACAATCCCGCAATGCCGCCAACCTCTACAACCCAACAGTTCCTTCCCTTCCCTTCTCACATTGAACTAGTACTACTATGGATGGGCCTGGTTCAAGTTACGCTTGGCTCTAAGTTATCACAGACAAGCAGGTATTCGCGATTCAAATTAATTTTCTGACGTCACACGTAGGCATATTTTGTTAGAAGCGTCCAATCAAATGTCACCAAAAATGTCTGTCAATATATTTCAGCGCTCCTCATTGGCTCTTTTCCCACAGTTCCCTCACTGTGACGTCACACACCAGAGGGCGTCCTCCTTAGCTAAAATCGCGAATTACTTTCGCTCTTATACTTAAAGACGCTGCCATCCCATTATCCTTTTCTTTTAGATGTGCCATGCGCTACAATTGAAAAGCTTCATGCTTGAAAATAATTTAAATTTAAATTGAGAATCAAAGCCTTTTATTAGATAATTTATGCGTAACCAGAGACAACTGCAAACCCTCAACGCTCGAGTGATTTAATTTTATTCGCGAAAATCAGCAAAGTGTCTGACATCTGGTGGCAATACTTTAACTACACTCTGAGAGACCGGATACGGAAATACTTTTACACGTCCGTCATCATAATTTCAGCTTACGTCAGTCAGTTGTCAGTTGCGAGGTTAGGTAGTTGTTTTGTTCGGAGACATCCTCTCGCTGACTCGAAATTTTGGAAATAATTCTGTGGAATTTTACGTTTTGTGTACTTAAGTGGAACATTGTAAATCCAGGAAAACTTGGCTTTTAAAAAATCCACGTAGCGATGCCACTGATGTCACCAACTCACACTGTCAGGTACGTCACCTACAATTCCCGCCTCCAGCTCCCCGGTCTCGTGAGACGGCCATTTTGTGGTTTAGTAATGCCATCTATTAGCAGCTGATTTTCGCGAATAATAATTTTGAGTATAAAGTCGATATTTTTTTGACCTGACTAACTAACCCCTTGATTCTGTAACTTTTAACATCGATGTTAAGCACTGTTATAATGACAAATGACAGATAGACAATGCATTTTCTGCCATTTAACATTCTAGCAGTGTCTAACATCGACTTTAAAAGTTACAGAATCACCCCTTAAATCTGTTAACTTTACTAACTGTTTTGCTTTGCTTTTGGCTTTGGTATTAAACAAGGATAGTGTTTTCCACTGTCTGCTAGTTTGATTGAGGCTTTTGAATTTATGGTTATGTTGCAAATGCCAAAGTCGAACAGAATTGTCACCCAAATGACGGAATAATTTAATTTGAACGAAAAACAAATATCAAATCGAGTATCAAATTGAGGAGGGTCCCCAAAACATTTGTAATTATTGTGAGCATAGAAATACCCATACAGTTTTGCGAATTTTAGTGCGAAACATAAGGAGAAAATAATACGGTAGTTGAAATTTGAAAAGGGCCTTGGTCAGCCACATCAGCATGCTACACGCATTTCAGAATTATTTCGTCACCGTCTTCACATCCGTCTCGATCTGCATCAGTCTCCGATTCATTATCATAATTTGGCTCATACTTTCTGACTCGTTTTTGAATAATTGCGAATGGTCGATACAAATTTCGATACAAAGTTTAAAAATTTCCGCTATCATTTCAACTATCTGTTTTTGGTCCATTGCTTTTAGAAAAATCTCTGAAAACACTTATGAACGGACTGCTTTATCGTATATAATAATAACGAGTGGTACCGATTTTTTCCGACAAAATTGCAACGATTTTCCAAAAGCAAAAGCTACGAATGTATTTGTAAGCAAATTTTGCAGAAAAAATCAGACCACGAATTATATTCGAATGATTAAACAACTAAAGAAATTTCAATGGAAAACCGTCCTGCTTTTCACTTGTGGTGTTTTTCAGTTCACAACCATGGTGATTGGTCGACTGTCTATATAATCTGACGTTTGATTGGTTTAAAATTTTTGAGTTGTTTAATCTCTTTGAAAATTACTCGCGGCATTTTTTGAAAAGTGTTGTCAAACCCGACTTATTTGTCACTTTGTCAACGATTTCGCCAACATTGTAAAGTTAGCCTGATGAAATTAAACTAAAAAGAAAAAACAGGAATCCAATTTCATTATACCTAGATAAAACTTATTTGAATCGCATACGAACGCCGCGACATCTGGTGGAAACTGCGGAACCCGAATTAAAATGTGGGTACATTTTTTTTGACGGAGTGCGTCTTCCTTAGTGAAGTGTTTCATACTTTCGTCCTACATCACAACTAAAATAATTGCTACCGCTAATACAATTAATACCAGCTGTTACCAGTAAAGGCTATCCGAAAGGTAATTTTTCAAACTATTTTTGCAGATATTCACATTGAACTCAAAATTCAAAATACAACAACGGGAGAATTTTTTCATCTGCGCGTAAGACAAAAGTTTCATTTCGTTTAGGTATAGGATTGGATTGGTGTATAATACTAAATTACTAGCACTTACTTGTGGAATGAAACGAAGGAGCTTGGCTTATAGTTTTCTTCACACAGATCACACGTTGACATTTTGTTTTTAATTAAAACGACGAAAATACAAAATCATTGAACACAAACAAATGACAAACAATAATCTTATCAAAGATGGAAGACAAAAGACGTCCATGTCCATAAGGAGCGCACGGCAGGGCCCATCCATAGTAATACTAGATCAATGCCTTCTCAAATCAGTCTCAAATTTCGCACGGGTGAATTCTGGGTTGCATATCTGCTGTTAGTTAACCTAATTTTCTGTTTTATTTAATTCCGAATTTATTTAAAAAGGATGTGGTTAGTGCAGAGACGATTAGTTTGAATTTTTCAGAAGCGAACTTTTTTATCTTCGATAGAAACATGTTGACAATTATACGTATACAAACAGCAACACAACTCTCAGCTTTAAAAAGAAAAAGCAGCACAACCTCGGCTGAATATTGTCTTAACTCAGTCAAGTAAGTTTTAACAATATGTAGTTATAATAATGAATAATTTTCCAGAAATCATGACTACGAAAATTTCGCAACTACTATATTACTCAGAGGCACAGCCAGGAGTTGTGGATTTGCCGTGAGGAGTTTTAACGTAGAAATAGCTAGAATAGCCGAGCAAGTATCACAAAAGGAAATAGGCCTGTTGCGAATAAAATTCTGGGAAGATGCAGTTGATAAATGCTTCACAAAAAAATTAGTTAATGTTCCACAACATCCTGTGGCTCTAGAATTGTTTAAAGTTTGTAGTTTTTATTATTACTGGTTCTATAAAACTATGTTTTAGGCCATAACTGCTTCAAACTTAACCAAAAGATACTTGAATAATTTAATAATGTGCAGGAAGAACAATTTGAATATAACAAGTTTTCATTCGTTGGAAGAAATGGAAAACTATTGTGAACAAGCTGTTTCCAGTGTTTTTTATTTAATTTTGGAGAGCTTGGGAGTGAGGAATGTGCATGCAGACCATGCTGCTTCGCATTTGGGAAAGGCCCAAGGCATTGTGCAGCATTTGCGGCAAGTCTGTTTTAGTTCTTTGCAATGGTTCTCATGTAAATTTTAGTTCAGTGCCTCATTCAAAGAAAATTAATTTCATCCCGATCCCCCATGATGTTCTAGTCAAACATAACGTTAGTCAGGAAGAAGTATTACGACAAAGGGCAAGTAAGAAGTTAAATGACTGTGTATATGAAGTAGCTAGTAGGGCCCATCAACATTTAATCAAATCAAGAGGCATGAGTCAAAATGTGCCCAGAAATGGACGTAGTGCTCTTTTACCTGCTGTGGCCACATCTCTATATCTAGATAGGCTACAAAAGATGGATTATGATGTCTATCACCCAAGCCTCAGGCACAGGCCTTGGAATATGCTACCAAGGATTTGGTTCACAAACTTTCGAAATAAATATTGAGTTTGAGTATGTAGATAACCTGAAATTTAATTAGAATTAAAATTATTTATTAAACGGACGTTTAGCTTTTGATGCAACCTAGATGCAGCATTGTATAACTGGTTGCCTGTTTGAGGAATTGAAATTCGAATTTCGCACATAAGCAAAATGTCAAAAATGAAAGATCGAAATAAACAGACTTAACACACTTAACCTCAATCTTCCTACTTTTTTGTTTATCGAAAATGATAATAGATAATACGCTCAACTCAGAGATTTCACTCGAATTGATCTCCCTGAACTAATGTTTAAAGGGTGGTTTAAGACCAAGGTAGGTTGAGCTCATATAATAAATTAAATATAATTTCTAGTTTATAGATGAACAAAATGCATCAGGTGGATTTCACTTTGGGTCCTATAAGCCTGGACCAAATCGAACCCAACTTGTATTTGGGAGGATTGTCAGCCGCTAAAAATGAGCCCACTTTAAAGAAACATAACATTACCCACATTTTAACCATTGATACGTGTCCATTACCTCGTAAGATTGTTGAAATGAAAAGTATCAAGACTAAGTTTATCCAACTTTCTGATCAGCCACATGAAGACCTCCTCAGCCATTTTGAGGACAGTTACGATTTTATATCTGAAGGGGTTGAGAAAGGGGCTGTTTTGATTCATTGTTACTTTGGGGTTTCACGCAGTGCTACAGTCACGATTGCTTATATCATGAAGAAATATCAAATACCTTTTTCTGCAGCATCTGATAAAGTTAAGGCTAAAAGAGGTTTGATTTCCCCAAATCACGGTTTTGTCTCCCAATTATTGATTTACCAAGACATGGGGTTCAAGCTAGATAATAACAATGTGAAGTTTAAGAAATTCAGATTGAGAATCGCAGCCAGTCAAGTCAGGAAAGTTCATATTTTGCCGCAAGAATTCATGGGTTTAATTAAACCAGATCCAGGAATTACACAATGTAATCCGGAACCTAATGTGTACAGATGTAAAAAGTGCAGGAGAGTTTTAGCCTCCGAGTCCAACCTGCTCACACATACCGATAACCGTGAAACCTGCAGACAAACATATTTTGTGGAGCCCCTCGAGTGGATGAAGGTGACTGCCAACCCTCAAGGAAAGATTTATTGTCCGCAATGTTATGCCAAACTTGGTTCATACAGCTGGATCTTGGGTTGTCAATGTCCTTGTGGGGCACACGTGGCCCCCGCATTTTACCTGAAACCCTCCAAAGTGGATTATTCCAATGTTGTGAAAAATGTTGAAATGACATTTTAAACCCTCCAATATTGTTTACCAAAGCCTAAAAATGTTGCTTGAGCGCCGTGAGGCCACTTGCAGTTAAGCAAATTTTATTTGTCTATACAGGCTGTCCCACAATGCTCGCACCACCGTTTAATGGACTATTCAGCATTAAATTCTGAGTCGATCCGTGTTTTTGAAAGTTTCCAAGGTCTTACTATGAAATTTAAGAAGACAGTAGACAGTAGTACATTTACGTTCGGTCTTACTAACAGGAATTTTTTAATTATTATGATGGCAATCATTTGGAAGGAGGTGGCCATGCTGTAAATTTAATTCTAGAAACTTGAAAAATATCGGGCGTCCAACAAAACGAACAAAATATTTTTGGGAATAAGTCAGCCGATTTGAATGAATCTGGTCTTAAAAGTTATGGAATCAGGCTTTCGAACTTCACAAGAAACTACGACAGGTGGCGCTACCGTAGTATTCCTATTGATACTGCTTTTTCAGGCTTACTTTAGGTGTGTGGGGGTTGGCCAAATAACAATCACTAACGCACTTAAAGTAAGCCTTAAGAACAAGTAACAATAGGGATACTACGGCAGCGCTATCTGTGGTAGTAAGTTAAGTGGTTCGAAAATCTGAGTCTTTAGTTTTCATTTAAGACCACGTCCATCCAAATCGGTTAAGAAATGGCTGACTTATGTCTAAAAATATTTTCTCCGGTTTTTTATGGGACACCCGATACAATCAAAATACAGGCTGTCCGGGAATAACGTTGCCATATTTTGGAAGGTGATTCCAGAGCTAAAAATATGAAGAAAAGTCCATATGAACAGATGTCCGAAGGGGCCTCCTGGGGGCGCTACAGGGCTTAGAACGGGTAAAAACAGGTATTTATTAATTATTTTTGAAACGGTTGGAGCTAGAATGACGAAATTTTGGTTCTGAGGTAATTTTGGGCTGACAAATTGTCTGGTGGGAACAAAACAGGTGATTGAAGACCATAGGCGTGCGAAACAAGGGGGGCTTAGGGAAAAAAACCACAACTATTTTTTCTCTAGCTTTCTTGAATTTTTGACTTCAGATAACAATTCTCCAAACGATTCTACATAAAAAAGGTACTCTTGATACTAAGTCATAAAATCAACCGTTTTCAAGAAAAACGCGATTAAAGCACGTCATTCCTATTGTAACAAATTTATAAATGCAAAAAAACAAGTTGGCTTGCTTCACAAATGTCGTTAGTTTGTCACTGACTACAACTTGTTATTCTAGCTCCAACCGTTTCAAAAATAATTAATAAATACCTGTTTTTGAGAGACACCTACCTAAAGTCTGTAGCGCCCCCTGGAGGCACTTTCGGACCTTTGTTCATATGAACTTTTTCTCTTATTTTTAGGTGTAGAATCAGCCCCCAACTAATGGCGACTTTATTTCCGGACACTGTATAAATAAAAGTCAGAAAGTAACAATGTGGATAGAAAAACCTTCAGAAAAGCTGTTATACCAAAGAAAAGAAACAAGAATTATTATGTAGGTAGTTATTCGGTAATTCGACAGCAAGAAAGAAAACCAAACTTCTAAGCTATTGCGCCGACGTTTCGGCCACTACCTGTGGCCTTCTTCAAGGCTAAAAACATTTATCCATCATGGCCTTGTTCAAGACTAAAAACATGCATCCACCATTGATGGATCAATAAATGTTTTTAGCCCTGAAGAAGGCCACATATAGTGGCCGAAACGTAGGCCCAATAGCTTAGGAGTTTGGTTTTCTTTCTTTTGCTGTCCAAATACCCAATAACTACCAACTACCTACATAATAGAATATGTATAGCTGGACGATGACGGTTATTATGAAAACAGGAATTATTTACAATGATAAACAAATGACGGATTTTGTATATTTAGTGGTCCACAAATGAATGTCAGAATCTTTAACCTTCAACCATTCCAAGACGTCAAAGTGAGTTTGTTTTAAAACCCTTTCAGTACTACCCATTTAAACTAAGGACATTCCCCACGGCCTACGCTTTTTTGCATGCCAGTGGGCCTACTGACGCAATAACTCGTCATGAAATTTTCGTTTTTAACAGGACCATATAAACTTAAACTACTTTCTGTTTTATTAATTGCGATTTCAGCTCGATTTGCTGCACATAGGGAAGGAGCACGTGCTCAAAGTGATAAACTAGCTGACTTCTACACACGTGGCTACTAATGCGCATGTGCGGTTCGACGCTTTAACGCTTCTGGTGGACTACTGCCGTACGCTTACGACTTAATAATGTCGCATCCGTACGACAATAGGCCACCAGAAGTGTTAAAAAAAATTATGCCGCATATGAAAGGCAACTGTCGCATATATGCGGCAGTAGGGATGAAAGGGTTAATATGAAAAGTCCGAACAATCGGTTACATAGCTAAAATAAAAATGTTACAAAATCTAGTAACTGCCGAACGTAAATGGACACAATTTAATCTTATGTAAGGTATTCTTTGAAATCATTTATACATTTCAATATTCTAAAAATGGCGCGCGTGCCATGACGGGAGAGTTATGGCCGTTTGCGCCGTAATGTTAAGGGGTCCGTTAAAGATAAATGACGTTTAAATTTCGTAGATACATTTATGCACGATTCCACCGACCTTACTTAACTTTAAGAGAGCCTTAAAATGACAATTATGACGTTTATACCATAAGGCAAACGTCATTCTTCATTTTTAAGTCTAACTTAAGTGATAAGTTTGGTCCGTGGGATCGGCCATTATTATCACAAGGACTTTAAGGATACCTTATCTTTAAGGAACGCTCAAAAATTACGGTGCAAACGTTCAACTTAAAAATTAAGAGTGACAGTTTTCTGATGGGAAAAATGTCCATCTTCTCAATTTAAGCTCCTGTTAAAATTAAGTAACGTTGGTGAATTTGCGGCTTATCCAAGTACAGTGTCTTTTGCTATCCTAAAAAGGACCGCTTTTACACTTACGCACGATTCCACCGACCTTCCTTAACTTTAAGAGAGCCTTAAAATGACAATTATGACGTTTATACCATAAGACAAACGTCATTCTTCATTTTTAAGTCTAACTTACGTGATAAGTTTGGTCTGTGGGATCGGCCATTAGATGCTCTTTTTCCTAGGTAACAAGATACAACAATGAAAATTTATATTGTTGTATCTTGTTACCTAGGAAATAGTGCATCTAACTTTAAATTAAATGAGAGATGAAATCGATTGGACTCTGGGAGTTTCGAAAAACACGAATCGACTCAGAATACTCCGTTAAACGGTGGTGCGGGCGTTCTGGGACACCCTGTATAAATCGGGACTTTATGAGTTTATCTACATCTAAATGACATTCTTCATAATTAGCCTAAATGTTTTTAGGATATAGGTACCTACAAATCAGAAAATATTGTGATACCTCTCTCTGCTTCTTCCAGTTATAATTTAAGTATAGGTATTAACATATCAACAAAAATTGATGTCAAGAAGGGTGTGAAAGTTCAGTGGCTTTCGAGACTTTACATACATATTTACATCTCACTAACAACAATTTACAGGGCCTAGTTTATATTCTACGCGGCTATTAGCTATTAGCTGTGGAGGAGAATTTCAAGCCACACTACACTGCGAAGTGTCCTGTTGCAACGGCCGATAAAAACAAACTATTTGAGATGCATTACAATTTTGGCCCATCTGTTATTAGTGAGATGTAACTATGTGAGTATCAGTAAAGTCTCGACATGCCACTAAACTTTCACGGGCTTCTTGATCTCAAACTTTCTTGATCAAATGGTATAAACTTCAGAAGTATTTTAGTGTAACCAGACTAGTACAATAATGTTTGAAACATGAAAAACAATAACAAAATGTACTGCTCAAAATAATGTTTAAATTAAATATCTATTTAATGTCCGCAAGGTTTTTATTTCTGCCATTTCGGATCCATCCGAAACTGGACACTTATGTTAGAACTGACATTTTTTTTTTCTACAAAAACTTATCCACTAAACAATTCTGCAGACAGTAAGACACAGCGACATCCACATCCGGAAGGACAGACGTCCCTCTTTTCAAACCATTGCTTCAAATGCCTCGTATGCCCTCCATGTCCACAAACAACACAACAATTCGCAGCTCCCTTTACCGATATGTGGCAAATAACGCAATTCAGCGTCAATTTTCTACACTTAGAATTGGGGCAGCAGCAATCCTTCGACGATTTTAAACAGCTGCGACACTCGTTAACAAATTCAATGCTAGTATGTTGCTCCGGAGGCTCCAACATGTATTTTAAAACTTCCGCGCGGTTGTAAATAAGTCCCCATCGATGTAGCACTTCCGCGTAAGAAAGTTTGAAATATTCATATATCGACACAGACTTTTTTTGAGGGGTTTGTTTGAAAGTTTCGTCTAATCGCAGGTTTACGAGTGAAGTGGACCTTGTGGTCTTGACGTTTTGAGGCAACACCCAATCGTCGACCAGGACTTCTACTGGAACTGGAGGAATCGTGTGGTATGGGGAACCAGTTAACTGCAAGGAAATTATAGTCAGGTGCATCAAAAAAGTTTGAGACTTTTTAAAACCTTTCAACAAAGCATTGCTAAGTTATTGTAAGCAACTACTCGGGGTTCACTTAAAAAAAAAACCAGCGGATTAGCATTGGAATGCAACAAGGACATGCAAAAGTTTCAGTGTTTAATAAATGTTTACCTTCATCAATCGCCTTAATCCGGCGTGTAAATGCTACAACATAAATTGTATTAGGTATTCAGAAGCTGTTATTTACAATTATAATGACGTACCCAGGTATTTATTATTAAGTATCTCCGTATTAGTTTGCCAGACAAAGTCAAAATAATAAGTATTTGATGTAAGAATTCTGTGTCAGATAACTTTAGTTTTCTTGTCAACTGTTATAAAAGCTCACCATAGGTTTTGAAATGTCCTATTTCACTCCCCGTTTTATATACATCTCCTCGTCCTAGATACTGCGATCAATTTTAGGAAAAAGTGTTTATCCACGGGTGTTGCAGAATGGACTCCTTATACAATGGGTGAGAGATTTTTTGGCTTTAAAACCCGTAGATAAAACAGTATTCTCTTCTTGTGTAATGACTATTCATTACACACTCATTGAATAATATACTATTTTATTTATAAGTAAGAGTGGAGTGAATTGTGGATGTCGGTTATGTTGCAGAGACATGCCCAGGGGGCTTACGCCGGGCTCTTTAGTCAAAACGAGCGTAGAAGTTAAAAAGGTTATTTGGACAAAATGTTCTGTCTACACTTTCAAGCCATGGAGGAAGGTTTGAAACTGACAGAAGATTGACAGACACAAATTTTCTAGACAAATTTTCAGGAAATTTGGAAATGAACGAACAGCTAAGCATTTGTGGTTCAAACCGCAAAATCGAGAAAATTCGAATAATATGTTTCGTTTCCCCACCCTCAAAGGACACGGCCCGCCACTGACATTTAAATCATTTACGGCTTTGGTAATAGTGGTCGCGTTCAGCCGACGGATCTCTGGCAGTGCTATGTATGTAGCGTACAATTTCAGCCGAATTATGTCAACTGTTGCCACAACAGTTGGGTCGGCTGAACGCGACCAATGTCAAAATGAATCATCAAACTTCAAAGTTACCTACGATGTTAACTAACAATCATTTACAGCCTTATTATACAGAGCGTTCCAATGAAAAGGGGCCACCTCAAATATTTCGTAAACCAGATAAAATATGAAAATTCACTCGAACAGTTTGATTTTTATTTGGAGGCGGACACTTAAATCCATGCTTGGCGAAATTTCAAAACTCACCCCCTAACCTCCACGAACCCCGAGGGGGGGTTCACTGCTCGAAGTAGGTGTACACTTCAGTTCGAAGTACTCGAAGTACCTGCTTGAAGTACGTGTCGAAGTACTCGAAGTAGGTGTACACATTTTAATGAGTGAACCGCCCCTCGACGAACCCTCACTTCAAAATTTTAAATGGTAACCCCTCACTTGTGATACATCATTTGAAAGTTAATTTCATTGCCAATCTAACGCTGTAACAATTTTTGATATTTGTTCAACTCTAGCGTCCTCTATGGTCAAACTTTAAATTACATTACGGGACTTTGTGATACATCTCTTGAGAGGATTTGAAATGCTTTGTAAACCGATGCAAGAATTTTTGAATTTTTGAATTTTTTCTGGGCCTAGAAATCCTTCAAATTTAGGCTGTAACGTATGAACGAATGGATGGGTTTAAAACATTCTTGCACTAGAATAGTTTACAGATAATTTCAAACACTTTCAAATGATGTATCACAAAGGGCCCTAGTGTAATTTAAAATTCGACCAAAAATGACGCTGGAGTTGAACAAATATCAAAAATTATTAAATCGTTGGATTGGCAATGAAATTAGCTTTCAAATGATGTATCACAAGTGGGGGGTTGCCATTTAAAATTTTGAAGTGGGGGTAGGTGGGGGTTAGGGGGTGCGTTTTGAGATTTCGCCAAGCATGGATGTAAGAGTCCCCCTCCAAATAAAAATCGAGCTGTCCGAGCGAATTTTCATACTTCATTTGTTTTACGAAATATTTGAGGTGGATCCTTTTCATTGGAACGCTCTGTATAGTCAGAATTTCCCAGCAATCCCCAGTTCAGCGCCATTTCAGCCCTGAAGATGTAGCCTGCAACGGTGTACGAAACGTCGGCAAGAACCCACCAATTGACACGGGATCCATTCAGAACCCAAAATTCTATATACCGGGTGACAACGAGACCATGTACGACGTTCCAATAACTTTTTTAATTAGCATGATGAAAATCTATAATATCCACCAAATGACATACTTACATTAGAACTTTCTGTCACTTCCGGTTACGCCGGAAATATCTATAATGTTAAATTTTTAAATGGGACACCCGGTTCTGAGTATTGTAGTGTGATTTTATAATATTTTTTCTTTTGCTTTAGGAAATTTGGTTGTGGATCTAGAGGGCGATGAAACTCATTTTTTGTGGACAAAAATACCAAGTTAGTGGTATCATTGCACGCACAAAAAATATCAATTTTCATGTAATAGGTGTACCGACATATTTGAAAATATTTAGTCATCAGCGAAAAACGTTTTTCCATATTTTGAAGCCCTCCGAATGAAGTTTCAATGAACCGAAACGAAATATTATTAATTTTATGAGAATACTGACCTTCATAAAAGACAAAAAAAGCAAGTCAAATATAAAATTTTTTGAAAACATGGAACCAGAAATTTGAAAAAAAAAATTCCGTCATACTCAGAATTCTAAAACATCACGATATACAGGGTGACCCATTCAAAAATTCAATGATAGGTCCATTTTCGCTGAAACCGGAGTTGAGTAAAAATCTCTCGAAATGTCAAAAAAATGCAGTTTATCATGTATGTGTGTCAAATTTCATTGGAATATTTTAATAAATGGGAAAAAAAAGGGGGGGGTGAGCCTGGTTTCGTTGACACCCGGTATATTTAGTTCCTCATTGCGCAATTCACTCCTGTACCCCATTATCAGTATTAGTTTAGTAATTAGGCAGTAGGTACACCGAGTCAAATATACAGGATGTCCCGAAATTAGTGGTCAAAACTTTACCAGTAGATTCTTCTATGAAAAATATGTAGAAAACTTCCTATCAACATATGTCGAAAAGTAAGTCTTAAGGGTGCTAAGGCCCTTTAAAGAGACCACTTTGAAAGTGTTTTTTTCTAAATTTCTTCAAAAGGGTTAAAGATAGCAACGTGAAATTTCGTATCTTCACTAAGTCTTCGATTTTGATCATAAGCGTCTCGTGCAGGAGGGGCTTAGAATTTTTACTCAAACATTTTCGTAAGCAGTTTTTTCTGAAATTTGATTCCAGAATCCGAAAATTTGAGGTTTTTTAAGTGAAAATGGTACTCTTGTTTGACATCGATAGAATGCGCCCTTTTCGAAAAAAGTAGCTTTTCATTAATTTAGGGCTCCAAAATTTGTGACAGAAGACATCAAAATATCGTAAACAAGTTCATGGGGCGGTTCCTTACTTCATTCTAGAAAAAAAAAAGTTCTTATGGGTATGGATTGAAAAATGCTTCCTAAGGGAGCTATGGTCCTTCAAATGGGGTCTTGGAAAGCATGTTGTTTGAAGGACTCTATAGCTCCCTTAGGAAGCATTTTTCGACCCATGCCCATAAGAATTTTTCTTTCTAGAATGAATAAGGAACCGTACCATGAACTTGTTTACGATATTTGGTGTCTTTTGTCACAAATTTTGGAGCCCTGAACCAATAAAAAGCAATTTTCTTCGAAAGGGGCGCATTCTATCGATGTCAAACAAGTGTACCATTTTTACTTAAAAAATCTCAAATTTTTATATTCTGGAATCAAATTTGAGAAAAAACTACTCACTAAACCCCTCCTGTACGAGACGCTTATGATCAAAATTTTATATAGTCTGTCCGGGATCTAGGCGACTTTTGCTCCCCGGGAAATTTGAAATCCACGTCGCCGATTGGTTAAAATTCAGCCATAATTAATCGCAACAAAAATGTGGCTTGCAGGAATTAAGAATGTAGGTTTAAAAATCAAATTTACCTCGCAGGTCGATGTAAGTTACATTTTAAACCGTTTGCGCTGCATTACTTTTATAATATTGCAAAATTATTGATTTGCCGAGTAAAAATTTTGCTCTCATGACAGATATCCTGCTGTCTGTCACATCATTCCTGCGATACGTAATAGCCAATGGGTGCGATAAAAGCGGCTATTCTATTGGCTTATTTAAAGTTACCGCTATGAAAGCCGCCATCTTTCCGAATTCCTTCATAATAAACACATGTGTGTCTGTACAAATTTCCCTAAGTTGAACAAGCTTCTGGATAAAACCGCTGAGTTTACAGGTAAGGTCAAACACATTCCTCTTTCATGATAACGGTACCACACGTTATCTTTCAGGCCGATGTTCAACAACAATTAAAGCTTTATTAAAGGAAGAGCGTAGTACAAATACTCTATCACAGCCCAAAGTAGGTCGAAGGGATCAGCAGATTGTATTGGATGAACATGAAAAATATCTGTTGCGAAGGATAGTGCATCATAAGGAAATATCGGAAATGCCCTCGGAAATGTCAGAAAGAAGTGAGGGAAAATGTCCGAATGTCCTGGAAATGTTAGAAACCCCTCGGAGATAAAAATTCATCAAAAATGGCACTTTCTGGTCCAAAACTTGATCAGGGCCCATTAAAAATGTAACGTCATGTAAGCATTTTTATATTTCGGTATTTAATCACCTAAGGACATTTTCATACACCTTCCCACGAAAAATCACTATTCACTGTTTGATTTAAATTTTTTCTTGGGCCGATGTCGTATAGGATTCTTTATAAATGTTAGGAAATAATCCATTTTATGGCTAATTGCCATTTTGAGTGTCCTGATTTGTAAATGCACAATTATATTACTAAAATTGTCTGTGTATCAGGGAATGGGACGGGAAACTTCAATGATACACAGACAATTTTAGATTACGATGGACGAAGAACTTTCTCTTTATTGATGTGCTGATTTCTTTGTTTTTCGATAATGTAGAAAGTAATAAATCGTTTTATTTGTCAGCTGACTATTTTGTATTTATTCAAAACCCCAAATCGTTTAAACTGAAAGAAGATTTACTTTGAATTTTATGAGCCCCAAGGATTACTTTAAATTACCCGCTTAATTTCAATTTAAAGTTCCCGCGTTAAGCAAGCCAATCAGATTTAGCATATTTGAATTTGACATTTATCAGAAAATCCTGCTGGCGAAAAAACGCCTAGAGAAGTTTTCCCATCATTCCCCATTGTGAAGCGGGCCGGTCGCTTGCAGGACGGACAGACTATAGTATATTACATAACGAGCTGCGAAAGTGGCTTATATCACACGAGTGGGGAATTTCTCACATGAGGCGCCAACCGAGTGTGAAAACCTCACGAGTGCATTTGTATAGACACTTTCGTGCGAGTTGTCTACAGTATTTTTCCTACGAACCACAACAAAAAATCATTTCTTCATAAATTTCTCTTTTTTTATCATCGTTCGTTGTCAACAAAACAGCAAGTGTCAAGATTTATTAAATTTTGAAATCCAGCCTGCTATGTTAAAGTGATTGATGCGCGTTGCCACGCGACGTGGGCGGAACTGTGCGATATTATATCGCACAGCACTAACACACGCGTGTGTTAGTGTCAACTTTGGCGCCTACTTAATTGTGCGATATTTACAACTTTCTTACGTGGTCGTAGGAAAAAGTTTTTTCCACAGTAGTAAATTCAGCATCACAAACTTGGTAGAGATGCCTAATTTCACGTTGCTATCTTTAACCGTTTTGAAGATATTTAGAAAAAAACACTTTCAAAGTGGCCTCTTTAACAGTAGGCCTTAGGACTTATTTTTCGACATTTATGTTTATAGGAATTTTGTTTCATATTTTTCATAGAAGAATCTACTGGTAAAGTTTTGACCACTAATTTCGGGACACCCTGTATCCATTGCAAACAGAAATTCTAAAGGTCGCCTTTAATAAGGATTTTTTTGCAAAATGCATTACAATTTAGTCTTTCAGATATTTGACCTGACTTAGCCGCCTGCAAAAAATGATGGATAAGCTCAGACCGAAATGTCTCCTAATTTACTCTTGCTCGTCAAGATTGTACCATTAGAAATTCAACAGAAATACTTAATAAGGAAACTCGAAAATCCTGACTTTTCACTTACCCCTGACGAAGATGGAGCTCTTGTAGAATTCCTCTTAAAAAGGTCTACCTCCAATCTCTTTCCAAATATACAAGACAACATTGCCGCCATTTGTATATCAGAATGTGAGGCATAATGTGTGATTCTAAAACTCAAACATGAACAGATGGAACCGCACAATGGACTTACAAAGCCTGAGTTAATTTATTGCCGAGGGGATGTTTAGACCAAGAGCTATCCTGATCCTGCGTGCAGGCCACGTGTTCGGCCAGCGTCCACGCCTGAACCAAATCCCATCGACCGACCACAGCGGCGGCGGCAGCGTTGTGTTTACAAATTGTTGCCACGTCTCCGTTCAAAATGTATTCCTCGGCCAACTGTCGGTTCGTCAACAACAAGCTTGTGACGTCATAAATATGAACGATGGCTTTGGAGCTGCTTCTTGAAGAGTGCTTGGCTTTGAATCTTTGTTTCTGGTAGTAGTAGGCTGAGACTGTCATGTGATCGGAACTGCGCTTGGAAAAAATCGTCTCCAAAGCAGACAGAGCCCTTGGGGTTGATTCCAGTTTTCCCGACGACCTGCTTCTGGCATGGGGGGCACGCCCAAAGCAAACTAATATACCGACTGAGCAAAATTTGGCGCCCGAGGTACGGGGGAAGGGGATGTAAGCGTCGTTGTAGCCACCGAAAACGTTGGCAGGCTCTGAATAAGTAGTTTCGAACATGCGATCGTTCTCTGAATCCGCTGCCAACTGTTCGAGGGTTGTCACCATTTGGCGCAAACAAGACTCCAGGCAAGTGCGATTTTTCGACACTCTTTGTTGGGCCAAGTGGTTTAACGTTTGTAAAAGTTGGACGCCCACGCTTTCACTTACGTTTTTCTCATCCTTCATCGGCACGATTTCAAAAACGGGGGGAACCCCATGAGGGTAAGCGTTCGGGAATGAGATTTGCAAATCAACGAGCAAATTATTAACACTTGCTGAAACGGTGCAAGTTCTGTTAATAGGGTCCATCTTTTTAACCTCTAAATTAGGAATATGAACATTTAATAAGGAAAACTCTTGTTGTAAGGGTTGCACCTTCGGGGAGGTCCTCTTCCTTATTTTAACCATTTCATTGGGTTCATTCACAGCCACCTCTTCCCTGACCTCATCCGGTTCGTGCCCGCACAATTTTTGCAAAAAGGGCTCAATCTTCCACACCAGAAGCGTTTGGTCCTTCGACCACGTGATTAACTGGAAATCCGAAGAACCTGGCCGTTGCTTTCGCCACTCGAATTCTAGAACTACATCCCTATGCCCTACGAAAATGTGCATAGGGGTTGATCTGTTGGCCGTATTCCACAGCAATAAACTATTTTCGCCTCGACGTAATTGTGGAGCTACGGCGGTTACTAAACCGTTTCCAAAGGGGGTGAAACGAGCCCTCCAAACGGGTGCGTTGGTGGTCAAAACATATTCGGCTCGTCTAGGATTGGTGGTGTCAAAAAATTTCACTGTGTTATCCTGACTGGAAGTAGCCAGTTGCGTTTCCGAGTTCGGGTTCCAATCCAAACCGTGGATTTTGGAGAGGTGTGCGGCGATGTATTGCACAGGAGCTGAACCTTTCCTTTGGTCCCATATCTTTATGTCGCCTGAAATATGTCCACTTTATAGGATTTTTAAAGTGTCAGTTAGGAGTGAAAAGGACAATTTTTGTGAGGAGACACACGAGATTTTTTCGTCAAGTCAGCGTTTGCGATCACTTTCGGGAACACAAAAGCCAACTTTTTGTTGGAATTGAAGAAAAAATGTTTTTTTTCCTGTGCTATTCTAAAATATGTTAAATTTCCAAGTATTTTTTCATTTAGAAAAGTTAAACTTTTCTACATAGCAACACTTTTCCACATAGCAACGCTTTTCTAAATAAGTCTTTTCATCGGCAGCAAACATTTTCAATTACATTATTTGTTAATTTTTATTTTGTTGTTTTCCGTTACCATGTAAATGAAGTTTCAGAACAAATAATTTTTGATTTCTCATTTTAACCTCCCCACTCCACTTCACCATTTAAAAAAAAGGGAGGTTACTGCAATCACTAAAATTTTCGAATTCGAGATAAGACCGGATCCATACATTTTGAGGTCTCAGGAACCCAAAAAAGTGGTTTTTAAAATGTGTCTGTGTGTATGTACGTACGTACGTACGTTCGTAAACACGCCACAGCCATAACTACTCGACCGATTTGGCTGTAATTTGGTACGTGTGCATGTGATAACCCAACTTAGATCTGAAAAGCTTTTGGAGCCAATCGTGCAACCAGAAATGCCATTTTGGCACATCAAGTTTTAAATTTCAAATGCAAACCCCCATTTTTCACGTCACCATATGAAAAGCCTTCAGATTCTGCTTCCAAAAATGTATTCACTGTCAGTGTCCTTTTGACCAAAAACTAAAAAAAACGAGATTTTTATCGGACTTTAAAATCGCGGTACAGCCCAAGCCCCTGAACCGATTTGGCTGAAATTTTGCAAATAGGGATTGCATTACACGTCGAAGAGCTGAAAATATTTTGGATTCAATCGACCCACGGAGAGTGCCGTTTTGGCACACCAATTTCCAAATTTAAAATCATTCTCTCATTTAACCATCCAAAACAAGTTTTTGAAAGATTTATTGTCACCATCAGAAAGGTCTTCAAATTCTGGTTTTAAAAAATGCAGCAGTGAAGCGGCTGAAACCTCCCCATCGCGTGGATCTTTGACTTGGGTTTCTAGTCGAATTAGCAGAGAAAATGTATGATTGGTTTCCATGATGGTTTTAGAACTTTTTTAGAACGCACAAATTGAAACATTCATCAGAGAAAAGTAGGTATAAGTAAGTCCTTTTTAGGCAGGACCCCCAAAGTTCTAAAACCGTCGTTGAAACCAGTATTATACAATTTCTGTGCTAATTCGGCTAGAAACACAAGTTAAAGATCCACGCGATGGGGAGGTTCCAGCCGCTTCACTGCTGCATTTTTTGATTTCAAATGTTAACGCCATTTCAGGATAGTACACGGAAAAATAATGTATACAACTCGTGGAAAAAATTCTTTTCCATGCTCGTTTCAATTAATACACTCGGCTTCGCCTCATGCATTAAACACTCACTTGCATGGAAAAGTAATATTTTTCCTTACTTGTTGTACAAATAACTATTCCATAACCTATATGAAATGTTGACATTTTCTACCTCCTGACAGTTGCTGAAACGTCACATTTTACCCTTTGAGTTTGAAGTAAATTATTATTTCCCTTGGGGTAGAAATGCGTATTTCTCCCCCGCAGATTTAACAATCTAGTGATCACTCTTAATTTATCAAGCAACGGTTCTCAAATTAAACTGCTAAAATTAATAAAACGGTCATAGCGTTCGGGAGATAACTTCACACCTTAACTTCTCACAGGATCACTTTATTCCTTTATATTTTGGAGTAAAATTTTGAAATTTAGAACATCGAATTTACTAATCAAAGACCGCTTTCTGGCGTCATAACCAAATTTTTTCCATTTCCGGTATTACCGGAAGAGGCATCAACTTTTTATTTTTAAATGGTAACGGAACATCACAACATTTTTGGAATCTACATAAGTGACATTTCAAGTGTCAAAATAATTTTTAAGGCCGTTTTTATCTTTCAATCTAGAAGGATGTGATTCCCCCCCAGGTTATTCTAATGGATTATAAAGTCCCGTCGCATATTAACGAAGGCGGTTGTGTGTCTCAGACTTTTTTTCTGTTGGTCTGTAAACGGGATTTCAGTTCTGTCAAAATTCCTGTCATGGACAATAATTAACAACAAAGACCTCTTTCAACCTCCATTGTGACTGTTTATTGGCACTGACAGTGAGTGACGGGAGTTTTGACGGATCCCGTTTAATAATAATAATAATAATAATTTGTTTATTCACCGAAGTTTCAACAACAATAACAAAGAAAGAAAAAGAAAAGAAAACTTAAGAAATACGGTGAATCTCGAGGAGAGCATTCAGCCACCTATACAAGATAGGACTGATCTTCCATGCCCTCCCCGCGCAAAAAGAATACAGTGAACTTCAATGCAAATAACATTAATATTATATAAAAATAAAATACATGAAAAACCAAATGACAAAAAAAAATGAAAAATAGAAAATAAGTTATTTACATATACGTATACCTTCTGATTTAAATGAAGACAATGAACTGACCTCACACTGCCAGTTTACATAAGCGAAAAGTAGACAAGTGGACAAGTTGTAAGTGGAAAAGAGAGATATGTCATAACCCTAATCAATTATTTTGTTTTTGAGCCACCTACGATGGAACAATAATTCGTGACAACCTTGTATTTTTTTGTTATTGGTATAAGCAGGGTTGATTTGATTTCGTCCACGTGGACAAAACCGGATGATTTTGTCCGGTTTTGTCCGCCCCGGACAAAACCAAAAAAGTGCCCTTAATGGACAAAACCGGACAAAATAAAAAAAAATATATATACAACAAAATGAAATGGGTTTTTACTGCTTGATGAGCTTTTGCGACAGTAATTAATTGATCTTTTATATTCAATGTAATTTTATTTTATTGGATTTATAGCAAGTACAGTGACGCATTTTATTTGTAGTTACTTTTTATTGATTTTGTCCGGTTTCGTCCGGTTTTGTCCGGCGCCCCGGACAAAACCAAAAAAAGCGGACTTTTTCACAACCCTGGGTATAAGCGTGATGTAGTATTGAAGAAGAAACTTTATGCTGGATAAAATGTTTTTAAATTAGTGCCTTTCTTATTATACATATAGTTTTGAGCTGAGGGTCCTCAGAGGGCTACAACCGACCCCATTCTTTGCTCAAAAACCCGATTTACAGCAATATATCGATCGCTCGTGCGACGGCTGACCTTGTTGCTTACTTAACTAGGAAATCGACGGAAAACGTGCCGTTTACCTCCGCCAACTACAGGGTGTCCGGAAATAACAATGAAATATTTTGGGGGGTGATTCTGCAGCTCAAAAAAAGTTCCTATAAACACGTGTCCGGAAATCGCTCCTAAGGGGGCTAGGGTCCCGTGAAGGGGGCGCTCAAAGTTTAGTCAATTTTTAAGTTTTTGCATATTATTTGACATCAATAAGCAGCATTAGATTACTTTAGTCATTAATTTTTTAAATCCGATTAGTTTTGTAATTTAATAAAAATTAATTGATAAACCTAGGAAATGCAAATGGATCTTTAAATCTAATTTTATCCAAAACGGTTGATCCTACGGTGTTATAACAAGAGGGGCTTTTTTATGTAATTTTAGTCAGGAAACCATATTCCGGTGAGAAATTGACAAAAAAAGGGCACATAAAAAAATTTGGGTGGGGAAAGCTTAAGCGCCCCCTATTTCCCACGCCCCTGGTTGAATCTGCTTTTGGTAGATAAGATACCATAATCTGATGGCCCTTACTGATGTTAGATGATGTGGACAAACTCGTCGCTGTAGCTTAAGCGGTTCCTGATTTATTTAATTAAAAACCGATTTTTAGGCGCCCCTTTCAGAAGGCCGTAGCCCCCTTAGGAACGATTTCCGGACACATGTTTATAGGAACTTTTATTCATATTTTGAGCTGCAGAATCGCCCCCCGAAATATTTCATCGTTATTTCCGGACACCCTGTATATTTTCGTGACTCTTTAATTCCTATAAGGACTCGATTATTAAATTAAGGACGAGACGTGGCTTTCACCTGGACTAATTTTTTCTCTTTATTTTTTCGTACCCTAATGAACTCTCCGGTTCTCGGTTGCATCACCCAAAAATAATAAAAAAATAATCAAAAAATGGCTTTTTCACGAGCATTTAACGACTATTTGATATGAAAATTTGTATAAAACTGGTCCGTTTTTCGAAAAATGCATCAGAATCGACATGAATACTTCAACTGTTTTTTTATTCTGCGTAGTCCTCGCCGTGGCTTTGGTCTCGGCAATCGCGGGGTAAGTAAAAAATTAAAATTAATTAAAACTAAAAGAAAGGAAATTACAAATTTATATTTTAGACCCGCCGTCGAGCATAATCCCATTAAGAGCATTGGCACGGCCGTACTGGAAACCCTGGGCGGTTAAGAACGGCATCAAATGGAAGACTGAATGTGAACAATTGAAAAAGAATAAAGTATTTATCGCAAATTTTCGAAAAATTCTTTGCTTTAGGGTCAAAAAACGCAACTTGGGGGGGCTAAGGGAAATTTCAAAATGGACATAGACCCATCACTTTATGGTAAATCGAGGTCAGGTAAACGATTGGTGTAGTTTCTGCAAAGATCGAGGGAATAAGTTAGAAAAGTAAAAAAACATCTTTGCAAAATAAGGCAAGAAAAAGAATGAAAATGCAAAACTGGGACAATTTTATTCAAAATGGAGGATTTTGTAGTGAACTAGAAAAGAAACCATAAGTTTTGCAAATAAGACTTTGGATCTAGAGGGCTAGATGCTCTAGATGGCTCCACATTCCTTAATTTTACTCGGAAATGGTGCATTTTACAGAAAAAGTGTAAGAGGTAACGTAGTTTCTAAATTTAATCGACCATTGGATGGTGTGTAATTAATTACGAAATTTAATTACGTTAACAAAGATAATGGGCCAAAAATGTCGAGGGCGGCCCAGGGGGCGCCTGTGGTGGGCACCACGACATCATCAGCTACATTATTGAAATCTTCATCGTTCGTAATGGTCTTGTGGAAAATTTCAGCAAAATCGGTTGAATGGTTACGACGTGGGAATTAATTTTCGATTTTTGGGGCTCACTTTTGAGGAGCCCTAGTGACGAAATGGGGGCCCATCTAGCGAAACAAAAAAATACGGGTCTTTTATTTTCATGCAAGGAATCTGTGGCTGAAATTTTTGCACTCTGAGACGGGACATCCTGTATACAGGGTGGGTAATTTTTCGATGCTCACCATTGGGATCTCCTAAACGGTAAAAGATGCGGGTTCGGTTAAATTACAGAAAAGTTGCCCTATTTCTTGGCGATTAAGAATCCGAAGAGAATTCTCCCATATTTTGATTCGTTCCTGAGTTATCACAAAAAAACTGAAAATTGCCAGTTTAAAGAAAAATTAATATCTTCCTAACGGTTGATGTTGTTTAAATGAAACTTGGAACTTTTATATTTTTGACAGCTGTCAATTGAATGGCATCGACAGAAATTTTCTAGGCCTTCTAGATTTTGAATAACGATAGTCAACTTTTGATTCTTTTATGGCCCCCATATTGAATTTTGACACCATCAAATACACAAAAAAATTGGCTTTTCAAAAATTTATTCAGCATGAACATTTTTGACAGATGTCAGAATTTGAAAATTGGTATATGTATAATTTGCAAAATCAGCCTAAACTTAGGTGAAAAACAATTGCAAAAAAGTACGCCAACTACTTCAATTTCTTATAAAATGTGAAAACAATTGAATTTATCAGTAATAAATTACGTCTTGTGGTCGTGTGATTCAGACTTTCACATATTTTTTCAAAAACATTAATGTTTATTACATTTTTGAGAAGCTAATTTTTCTGTGTATCCGGCGGTGTTAAAATTCAATATGGCGCCCATAAAAAAAAGAAAAGTTGACTGTCTGTATTCAAAATCTAGAAGGGCTAGAAAAGTTCTGTCAATGTAATTCAATTGACAGCTGTCAAAAATATAAAAGTTCCAAGTTTCATTTAAATAACATCAATCGTTATGAAGATATTAATTTTTCTTTAAATTGGCAATTTTCAGATTTTTTGTGATAACTCAGGAACGAATCAAAATATCGGAGAATTCTCTTCAGATTCTTAATCGCCAAGAAATAGCGCAACTTTTTTGTAATTTAATCGACCCCGTATCTTTTACCGTTTAGGAGATCCCAATGGTGAGCATCGAAAAATTACCCACCCTGTATGTATATAATTTGAAAAGCTCTGCTTTCTGATTTTAATCGTGTTTGTCGAAAAAATAGTGTATGACATCCATATTAAAAATGATTTTATTTTGTTCGAAGAGATGGGCCACTCCGCTGCGCGTCGTGTTCCGAACTTCGCCTCTTACAAAATAAAACATCATTTTTAACGCTTATATCATAAATAACTATTTATTTGTTAAGGAATTTTGCAGTTATGATTAATTTATGGCAGGCATTCAACTCACCATCATGGGCAGTGGCAAGTAAATGAGGCGAAACGCGATTCCACCGTACTTGCGATGCTTCTGCTATGGCCGACAGTGACAGCGCCGCCCGTCTCGGATCCCTCAAATCCCAAATATGAATAAAGGTGTCTACGGAACAAGACGCAAGAAGGTTTGGGTCAAACCGATGCCAATTTAGATCGGTTATAACCCGTGTATGAGCTTTCAGTGAGTGTGTTTGGATGAGTTCCTGTGAGTGACATGTCAGCACTTCCAGCCTTTGATTACTCTACCAATAAAAGAGTAATGAGACAATAAGGCAATCACTAGTAAATTTCACCTACAGATATCACACATAGTTCACGATTGTGTGGTAGGGGGTTCCATTCTGCTGCACCGACATCATATTTGCTTTGTCGGGGGAATTTTTGGACCACCTCCAATTCCTCATCTAAATTCCTTATGGCAATGCATCTACGACTGATTTGGGTTGTCTTAATCAAAGCATTTTATTTTAGTTTAAAACAGTTTACCCGGCTAGAAGAACGTAAGTGCCAGTATTGTCCACGGCCATAGCATTGGCTTGAAGATCTCTGCCTTCGAGGGCAATGTAATATTCATTGTTCCAAGTTACAGCCATTTTTAATAATTAGCCTTAGATATTATTATCAGTGGTCCTGGGTAAGGCAATGCAAGAAAAATTTGTTATTCTACTGAGAGACAAACTCCCAGTTTGGCCAGTTGGAAATAAGCCTTTCCTCGCAAATTCACAAACATCACACCACACCAAAATTCAAAACAAACAACCTCCTCTCCTCCTTCCTCCTCTTTCCTAACCTCAAATCGACAGTCGACACAACGTCAAAGATTCTAATTGTCAAAAACATTACCCAACCTGTTATGCAACCAAAAATACTTGAGATTTAAAAAAACTACTTACAGCGAAAATTACAGGAAAACGAAGCAATCTTCGTAAATTTTGCTTTATATCGTAAAAGGGGTACAGTGTGATTCAAAAGTTTTGAAATTAGGGTTATCTATGGAAACAAAAGATTCGAAAAACGTTTGTCCAAAATTAATCGCACCGTCCCCAAAGAAAATCACTAAACTAAAATGAGCACTCGTCAAAAAAAGCCTTGAGGGCCGGGCAGCTTTTTGTCCTTAGTTAAAAAAAAATCGTATACGTATGGTTAATCGTTCTCGGAGGACCGTCCTCGATGTGGTCAAATCCAATCGAAAGGTAATTAGCTTATTAATGCAACCTGCTCATTTGGAATCCGTTTAAGAAACAAATGCCGTAAAGTAAATATGGATCGCAACAATTTCTTGAAGCAAGTGCGCTGCCTTCAATATCCATCTTGGACTGTTAGCTTTAAAAAAAAGAGCAGCAATGGAGTAAGAGTGCAAGAAACATTTGTTATTTAACTGAGAAACAAACCCCCAGTTGGCCAGTTGGAAACAAACCTCAACCCAAATAGGCTACTTGCACATTTCCTAATTTCGGGATATTTTATTGTAAATGCATCAATAAAGATACAAGGAATCGTCCGCGAACATCAATTTTATTTAAAAAACGTTTGCTTATTTGTAAATAAATAAATAATTCAGAAACGCCGTTGTACGACTTGTGACGTCATAAATCGTACAGCCGATGCAATCTGATGACAACAGTTTATTTGAGGGTGACGTTTAATAATTAATTTGAAAAGTCAACCTTGGCAGTTGGGAAAAGAGGGGTCAAAAGTAACCTCTAACGTTGAAAAATGTGGTAAGTAGAATGTTATTAGTTGCTTGGGTTATGGCATCTTGTACCTTTGTGCCCACTGACAAAGAGTACTGGGTGACTACAATAAAATATTTAAGATTTATGAATGAAAGACGTCGGGTCAGGTTAGACAGCGACGTTGTCACATGTAAGAAAATTGAGTTCGAATGGCTGTGGGGGTTTTTTGGCGCGAAGTTTGAAAATGCTACTTTCTCATTTTTTTTTTGAGCTCCACGGACAAGATATTGGAACTTAAGGTATCTGAAAGGATTAAATATATCCCGAACTTCAATTTAACATCAAAAACAAAATTGATGCAAGATGGCTATTTGATATACTGGAAGCGGAGAGGTCCATATTTTTTTGAAATAATTCGGAATAATAAATACAAAAGAATCTGACATTTTAGTTTAGTGATTTTCTTTGGGGACTGTGCGATTAATTTTGGACAAACGTATTTCGAATCTTTTGTTTCCATAGCCAACCAAGCCAGCCCTAATTACAAAACTTTTGCATCACACTGTACTAATACAATGCGTTGGTAAATTGAGGCGATCGAGATAGAGATTCATGTTTTCAACCCGCCTTCATGATTTCACCCCCTTCTTTGCAGGATGTTATTTTTAAAACTTCCCATCTTGAATATCTTTGGATGTAATAAATATATTGAATTGAAATAAAAACTGGCCAAACCCGCACGGAGGCGGACACTTGCGCGTATATTGAGGGAATTTTTTCCACTTCCGGTTTAACCGTAAATGACCTTAACTTTGTTTTTTCGATTGGAACGACACCTTTTTCTCGACGGATTCGGAATGTACGATTTTGTCTGAGTTAGAAACCTGTATCATACTTTGACCCGAAGTGCAGTCACGGCCACCCTAGATTTTCAAAAATATCGAAGAAATCGGTGAAAATTTACCTCAGTAATTTCATTTTTTGATTTCTCTTATTTCTATCAAATTTTCTCTTACATACCTCACAGTCTGTCAAAATCTCAAAAGTAAATAATAATAAAATGTCAATGGGCAGATGAATTTGAATCAAAAAATTAAAGTATAAGTGTTTTTGCGTTTTTCGAAGATCTCAATATTTCACCGATTTCTTCGATGTTTTTGAAAATCTAGGGTGGCCGTGACTGATGCACTTCCGGTTAAGTATGATACATGTTTCTAACTCAGAAAAAATCGTAGATTCCGAATCCGTTGAGAACAAGGTGTCATTCCATTTAAAGAATCAAAGTTAAGGTGATTTCCGGTTAAACCGGATGTGCAAAAAATTCCCCTATATACGCGCAAGTGTCCCCTCTGTGCGGGATTGGTCAGCGTTTATTTCAATTCAATATCTTTATTACATACAAAGATATTCAAGGTGGGAAGTTTTAAAAATAACACCCTGTATAATAATTTATACAAAGGTGAATTTATTTTTACTGAGTTACATAACTCCTTTGCGTATTTACTGATTTAGGTTGTTCATAAACAAATCAATAGAATGTGAGAAAAAATGCAAAGAGTTTAGGTGCTGTTAGTACCTACATAGCCTAAATGCATGGCCTCAGAGTTAAGTGATCCTTAAAGTCCTTTTGGCCGATTGCACCGTAATTTTAAGGGGTTCCTTAAAGATAAGCGACGTTTAAATTCCGTAGATACGTTTGTTGAAACAATGGTTTCCAAGGACTTTAAGGATCACTTGTCTCTAAGGAATACTCAAAAATTACTGTACAAACGGCAATAGAAACCAATGTGGCAACAAATGTAGGTATCTACGCAATTAAACTTATTCACTTAACTTTGAAGAACCCCTTCAAATTACTGTGCAATCGGCCATAAGTGTTGGTTTTAAGTTGAAAATTCATAATACAAGCTTATTTTTGAGCCAATCGTAATCGTACAGCCGGAAATGCCTTTCCGCGCCTTCAAAGTTTGTTTCCAAACGCGTATTCACAATTTACACTCAAAGCCCTTTTGACAAAAAGCTCAAACATTCGAGATTTTTAACGGACTTTAAAATCATAAGGTAAACCCCAAACCCCTGAACCGATTTTTCTGAAATTGATTTGTACGTGGGGAACCAAATAGGTACAAATAAAACTCGAAATAGAATATGCAGTCCATCATTATCTCAAAAGATGGGCGAAGAATAGTCGAATAATGAAAGATAAATGAAGACACTCACACATCACGGAGCAGCTCAGTCTATGACGTTTTTTATTAAGGGTAAAAAATGTTAGTATTGCTTATTTAGATACATTTGTTATTAAATCATTCAACCGGTCCTACTTCTATATTTTCCGTCTTTTCTTCCATTGGAGCTTCAGCTTCCACCTCTTCCTTCTTTTTGTTTTCTACCAAGTCTATGATTGCTTGCACATCACCTTCAAATTCCGGATTCTTGAGAACTTCTAACGCCGTTAATCCATCATGGAAGCCCTTTTCAAATATGCACCGAGAAGATTCCCAGCAAAGAATATTTTTTTTAACAGCAGTCACCAGTTCCTTAAGTTCTGGAAACATACGGGCAAGCAGTCTGAAATACTTTTTTACAAAAGAATTAACGCAAAACATAATTACTTGTAAACTGGGAGACAAACTGTATTCAGAAAGTCAACTTGAAGATCCGGGACAGGCGCTTTGGTTCTATCCATCATTTCTGAGGGTTGCTTCCCCATTTTTCGCTCCAAATCTCCCTGAGTGAAAAATTCTTCATAGATTCCTTCTGCCACTTTTTTTGCTACATCCCATTTCTAAAAATACCACAGTCAAGCAACTGTTAGGCTAACTGTATTATTTACTTTGGTTTGATCAGATAAATCAGCACAGGTCATGAGGAGGCAAACAAATGCATATCGATGCTCTGCATTGTTTCTTTTGTATCCGTTATGTATCATTTTGTACTGTTTTCGGTATATGCTGAAGTGCGACGCTAAATCAGTTGCTAAAATCATGTCTCTTATGAGATCCAAACAAATTCCGTAGTCTCTGCCCTCAAGAGACTCAAGAATGTTGCAACCCTCTGTGTTAAGGGTACAGATCGCTTGCGCAAAATGGTGCCTTTCCATCACAGAACCTTGACTTGAATAGAGGCTGGCAAGGGTGTTATTTGATTGTTTCTGGAATGAATTGTTAGTACCCCTGTGATCTAGATCGTGGCAGAGGCATGATATGAACAAGGCTAACGCTTCCAATTTTCTGCAAAAAAGTTTCATCGTGATCTCGATCGGTTCAATAATACTCACGTAATGTAACCTTTCTCCACCAGCTGTAGATTTTTTAAGCAAAGATAGGCAAAATGGCACACGGAAAATGCATGTGTCCAGTTGTGGTAAGGTGTGTCTCTATATCCCTTTTCTACAAACATCAAGAACTTGGTCACCATTTCCCTTTTAACATTGAAGTGTTTCGAGAAACCAAGATCTTCAAACATCTTCAAGGCAAAACAGACTGTCTCTTTCTCCAATATTAGTCTGGGCGAGAAATCCCAGTTGTCCAAATGCGGGTGATAATGGAAGGCTTTGCAGTTCAGTTTTTGCAAAACATCATCATCACTCACCTTGTGATGATATTATAATTGGAAATATCCACAAAAACTTTTTACTTACCTTCATATGATACATCATAAGCTCGTTGGAGAGCTTGATTCTGGTCTTCGCCACCTGGGTTTCCTTATAAATAAGACTGTGCATTATCGAGAGTCCACAATAAATGCTGAAACCCTTCGCTAGTTCTTCGTCAAAGTGGTTAAAGTTCCCGTTATATTTATTACAGAGTTCCGCGACTCCTATAATTCCTGTTTCGTTTCGGATCGGAAAGCACAAAATGTTCCTAGTTTTAAATCCAGTCGCTTCATCGACTCCTTTATAAAATAAAGGGTGTTTATAGGCGTTTTTGATGTTTAATATTTCTCCGGTTGTTGCCACATGACCAGCAATTCCTTGGTCTTTAGCAATTCTAACTTTAGTACTCGCTTCATTAGGTGACGCACCGTCAAAGACTTTGGCCACAAGACTCATGTGCTCTGGGTCTAAGAGAAAGAGAGAGCAGCGTTCGGAATCCGTCAGCCTTCTAGCCTCTTCCATGATTTCAGTTAACAGATCGTTAACATCTTCCAAATGAGAAAATAATTTGCGGGCCAGAGCTAAAAGAGTTTGACACTGGACTTTCTGCCTAGCTTCTTCTTCGGCTATTTGAGTATTTAGCAGGAGAGTCAAAACATACCTAAAGAGTTCGTTTACCAATCTTATTTGAAAACTTTCGTCTCTTTTGCTATCCACTAAGCAGACAAGGACAAGAGGCTGTATAGTGTCAACAACACATTCGGTCACTGAAATAAAGTCAGAGTGTAATATGTATCTATCATTGCTTAACATTATAGATACGATGCCTTCAAATTGCTAGATTTGACGACGGATATAAAAACTTATATGATGGAGCAATTAATACCTACGCATCACTTACATCTAATTCTTTTGCTTAAAATGGGCATCGAGGATACCAATTCGTACTGTCTCTCTCCCAGCACTTCACTTAAAATTTCGGCAATTTGTGGATGCAAATTCTCGCCACACTTTAGCACTTGATTTTCAAACTGAACTAAATTTTGAATAACTTCCCCGTCCAGTGGTAACCTCAACGGTGTTTGGAGTTCTTCATCTCCAACAGCCTTTATCAGAACCTCTTCAGCACTTTGATGAAGATTGATCAAAAGCGACAGTGAGCAATCGGCTTCTTTCATCAACTAGAACAAAGTTAAAACATCAACACCACCACCATTTAATCTCACGTAACGATTAATTTTTGCTTCCAAAGCCCCACTTTTGATGTCGGTCAGCTTCTCGAGTAGATGAAGTATCTTGGCCGGGTTAGAAGCGATGAACCTCAACGGCAAAACTTCGTCTCCGTCTGCTTTGTTTTTGCTCTTGTCGGATTTTCGGCAACAGCTGGGTGGCACGAATAAATCAGGTTTTGGTTCGTCCGGTATGTTGTATGTTGTGAAAGGTTCCATGGCTGTATTTGGACTATCACTGAGAATTTTGATATAGTGATTAATGGCCGAGATTAGATTATGATGATAATGAAATGGAGTATGACGTTTTTTTTTTGATTATCTAATGCGCACTGCCATGGCAAACACCAGTTTCACTTTTGAAGGGTTTTCTTCACCTGTTCAGGTGATTAAATTTTTGGCAGAATATCACACCTATTTTTAAGCGTTTAGAGGTCAGCTAGCACTCCGAGGTTTCTTAAAAATATTTGGATTTGGTACCTATAGGTACTTATTTATGTAAGGACAGTGTATTCCAGGAATTAACTGACGAGCATATTCCACGCCACGATTCCATTCATTATTTCCTTCCTCAAACTTTGTCTGTCAATTAAAGATAAAGAGTGGTAAACGCGTTCCTTATCGTCGATATCATTGTATCAAATAAATATCAAAGCTTATCCGATCAGATATAAAAGTACCTAGCAACCCACCTCCTACACCTAAGAAAATATAGTAATGAGTGGAACAATAAAATCGGTCGCTTTTATTTTCTCTGAATTTTCGTTAGTTTTTGAGCGATAATTTTCGGTCTAAAGGCGGCTACACACGATCCGGCAGACCTGTCAGTTGAGACTGAAAAGTTCGACTGAAGGCTGTTTGCCTGAACGTGTGTACACTCCGGTCGATCTGGGAATTGAAACTACTCAGCCGGCCGAGAAAAATCGAAAATACGTTCGTCCATTCGACAGACCTGTCGAGGGTGCAGCAGACGTATCTGAAAGTGTGTCCGCCTGTCAGGTCGTGATGCTATCAGTCCAAACACCATCACTTGTGTCTTTTCTATCAAAGGAGCTACTAATGACAGCCGATGCAGATATGTACATACCTTCATCCATTCGTAAATAGTTCTGCCAGTCTTTTGGAGCTAATTATAATTAATTCATAATATACAATAATACAAACCCCCATTTTTCGCGTTACCATATGAATGCTCTTCAAATTCTACTCCTAAAAATGTATTCGCACTTGGGCCTTTTTGACCAAAAAATGGTACCGTGAATGAAACCCCTGCATAACTGCATATTTTTATTACCGGATGTGATAACTGATTTTTTTTCAAGCCGAAAACCTTAGTGCCATTTTTTGAAAAATTTCATTTTAGGGGTGAAAAACTTGTATTTTAGATTTTAGTAAATGAGCGGGCGCATCAGCCATCGACAACCGCCCGCACGCCCGGAAACCTTGGTTAAATAAAATGACCTTAACTTTCTTTTCTCAAGTGGAAACACACTTTTTTCTCAACGGATTCGGAATCTACGATTTTTTTTTTTTGAGTTAAAAATATATATCATACTAACTTGACCGGAAGTGCAGTCACGAGTCACGGCCACCCTAGATTTTCAATAACCATCGCAGCAATCAGTCAGAAATCAAGATTTTTGCAAATCGCAAATGCACGTCAATCTTATTTTTTTAATGCAAATTCAACTGTTGTAAAAGACTCAAAAATAGATTTTAGTATTGAGAAAACTGCTGAATGTGTCAAAAAATTAATGAACAACAAATATTCAAGTAGGTATATACTTTTATGCCTAGTTTTGAAAGTTGAGAAAAGCTTTCAGACTTAGTTTAAAAACTTTACTGAAAGGGGGGGCCTTCAAGTCAAGTAGTTTACTGTGATCTTTACCTACATTTGCATGTTTATGCAGTTAAAAAGTTCACTCACTTCACTTAGTAAGTAAAGTAAATAAGACTATGTTCGAGTAAGTATAAGTTTTCGTTTGTTTTCTTTTATTTTGTATTTTTTTAAGCGCTCGATCGGAAAGTCAATTTTAGGACCGGAAAGTGGCCTTTCCCGGACTAGTCCGGGAAAGTGAAAAATTAATTTTTCCGGTCAATTTCAGGACCGGAAAATCAACTTTCCCGGACTAGTCCCGGAAAGTCGAAGTACGGGAAAGTGAAATTTCACCGGAATATTCTAGAAAGTGAAATTTCACCGGAATAAAATTATGGATTTTGTTATCGTGTTAATTTTTACTAGGCTAATCACATTTTTCCGTTCAGATAATTTGAATTCAAATATTTAATTTCGTTAACGATCAAATTGGCTTTATTACCCCGGTCATCTCAGCTCTGTTTTAGGCTCTTTATTTATCGATTTATGGAATTTTTTCTTATGTTCGTCTTTGACAGGTGACAGGTCACGTCTAAAGCTCCCTTACCGGTTTTATAGCGCTTGCCGAGATCGACGGTCGGGTTGGGACCTGTGTCGTGCTCCTTTCTTTGCTATGGCATAGACAGAGACGGGTACAGTTGCGCTGAACCTGACCGTCTTCATCTGGTCGGCGCGCAGAAGCTGCTTTTGACTTTAGTGTGACTTTAACCTTTTCCCACCACCCACCAAATTTCCCCAAACTTTCGCGCCTTTCTTCAATGTTTGAGCGTCTTTCGATCGATTTACAGTGCGACCCAAAAGCTGTTATTTTTCTTTGACCCAAACGTTTTTTCATTTTCCCGGACAGCCAGTATTTTGATTGTATCGGGTGTCCCATAAAAAACCGGAGAAAATATTTTTAGAAATAAGTCAGCCATTTCTTAACCGATTTGGATGGGCGTGGTCTTAAATGAAAACTAAAGAATCAGACTTCCGAACCCCGTAAGAAACTACCACAGATGGCGCTGCATTAGTATCCCTATTGTTGATTTTTTCATTTTCCAGGCAACTGTCTTGTATTTTGTGTTAATTTCTTTTATAGCTGAAGATGGAGTAACACTCCGAAACCCGTCCTAAACAGTAAGTAAGTTTTGTGGAACGAGACTGTGAAACTACCTTGTGTAATCTATTATTGTTTTTTTCAAGATTTTTGTGTTTTTAAAATAAACGGTAGCAAGATATGATCAGTGTTTTTTATGTAGGTTGTAGGTATCTACTCGAACTGGCATCTTTAGTTTCAGCCTTTACGAAATTTTCTCATTTAAACTCGGGGAATTATGGTGTACCTACACACCTAAGGAAATATGTAGGAATTAGGAATTAGAGGGTATTTTTAAGGAAATATTGTGTATTATGAAGGAATTATAAAGGTATTACGGGGAATTAATTGAATAATTCCTGGAATACGAGCTATTAGCGTGACGTAGTCCGCCATCTTTGTTGTGCTAGGTTGAGGTCGTTACCATGGCAATGAAGCTACACAAGCGAAAATTTTCTTGAGTAGATTCAGTTATTTCATCACAAAGCTCATTGTGGACTTGGTGTAACCATTTAATCGATAGTATAATTCTCCAATTTCTCAATGTTAAGGCCTTAAAATGCAACACAGTACCTATCTGTGAATAAAAAATTTGACGAAAAATGCAGAATTTTCTGGAATTTGCACATTGAAATCTCGCTTTGTTTGACTTAAGTGAGAGGCATTGACTATGACTATACACAACAAAGATGGCGGTTCCACGTCATCGCTATAATATCGCGTATTTACTATTTAGGAAATAGTGTATAAATTTCAGTCAGCGAATTGCCCCTCGGAAATTTCCATTTTAGGGGCAAAAAGGCCCCTTTTTGAATTAATCTTGGCAAAAGGGCATATTGTAACCATTATCGAACCTTAGTGCCATTTTTTCGAAAAATGTCATTTTAGGGGTGAAAAACATTTGTACAGGTATTTTAGATTTTAGTAAATGGAGTGCCAGGCACAATTCGTACGACAGTATCAGCGATCGACAACACCGCCCGCAGGCCCGACCTTGGTTAAAGTTTAAATGCTACATTTACAAATTCTCTGTGAAAAAGTAGAAGTTTCTAGTCTTCGAGAGTGCCAATTTTTTTGGTTCAGTCGTTTCTGACGGAATATTACGTAGGTGATCAATTGTTTTTACAAATGGAAAACCCATTGGTGTATTTTTCTTAACTATCATAATTCGGAATGTATGAATTTCTTTTCTTTGAGATAGACGCATGCACTTCCGGTCGAGTTTGTATGATACATCACGGTATGTCTGAGTTAACATTTAGTTCAACAAAATTGCCCAAGACAGAATTTGGTATCAAACGTTCTATTGGACGCCCCGCTTTCCGAAAAGGTCTCATTTAAAATCTTTCGCCGATAATACACGTTTTCATTTTAGTGATTGTTATTGGCGCATGCTCGGGTTTGTGAAGCGCGTTTTTTAAAATAGTCGGACAGTAACTTTTTTTAGTAATTTTCTTGCTGCAAGGTTCGAGGTTTGGGCGCATTGGCGGGCAGCTGGCTGTTTGTCACTTTGTAACGTATGCCGTGAGGTTATGTAACACTCGTGTTTATCGTGTATTTTTGGTTTATAATAATAAACGCGGTCCGACTTTTTCGAATTCTGCGACTTCCCGCGACACTTCGCACTTGCGCATTACTATAATGAAAAGCAGTATTTAATATAACTTCGTCAAAATTAAATTCAAGAGTGCCTTGTCAAAATGACGCGCCACCAGTGACATTTCATGATGTGTTACATCGAAATTTTCGTGTTTTATGAGGTTTCCTTGCTTATATGTGTTTAAATATTTATGTGAACGATTTAAAGTAAAAATCACGAAGAATGCGGCAAACTCGTATGTTTACTTATGTTTTGGAAAAACGATCGAAGGACATGCGACAAGTTATCGAAGAGCAACGAGAGATAATTAATCGCCACATTCTAAATGGTTACGATAAGAATGATTCAAAATTACCAAAATCATATAGGTAGTGATTTTGGTAATTTTGAATCCAGGTGGCAAAAAATCCGCCAACGCCATGGAAGAAAAGTCCGTTTAAAAGAACCTTCTTTGTATTCGTCTACTACTCTACGACAGATGGAACATAGCAGAGCTGGGAAAGTTACTTTGAAATAGTAACTAGTTACTTTTCAAGTTACTTTTCATAAAAGTAACTTAAGTTACTGAAGTAACTAGATACTTTACTGAAAAAAGAACTTAGTTACAAGTTACTTATGAAAAGTAATATATATAGATATAGTATCTAGTTACTTTTGAAGTAACTTAGTTACTTTTGGTATCTAGATACTTTTAAAAAGTAACTAAATACTTCTGTAAGTAACTAGATACAGTATTTTAGTTACTTTTGGCGTAATTTAGTTACTTTCATTAATGTTACAGAAATGGTTGGGATTGGGTTTAAATTTTAGTAAATACCTCGACAATTTCGGCGGAGGATAATTTTATAAAATCTCTAGCTAGATAGTAGCTACTCATATTTTGCGCTTTGTATGTTGTCCCATTAAAATTCTTTTATACCAATATAGGTTCATCTAGATTTATAATAATTAGAGAAAGCCAGTTTCATTGCGTTGCGTTACTAAATAAAGAATAAAGATAATGGTTCACTACAATTATAAATCTTGATGATCATGGTTATGTAGGTACATACAAGGTTTATTTTTAAAACTTCCCATCTTGAATATCTTTGGATGTAATAAAGATATTGAATTGAAATAAAAGTTGGCCAATCCCGCACGGAGGGGGACACTTGCGCGTATATTAAGGGAATTTTTTCCACTTCCGGTTCAACCGGAAATGATCTTAACTTTGTACGATGTACGATTTTTTTCTGAGTTAGAAACATATACGTAAAGGAAATGAAACTTTCGTCCTACATCACAACTAAAATAATTGCTACCCCTAATACGATTAATACCAGCTGTTACCAGTAAAGGCTATCCGAAACGTAATTTTTCAAACTATTTTTGTAGTTACTCACATTGAACTCAAAATTCAAAATACGACAACGGGGGAATTTTTTCTTCTCTGTGTAAGACGAAAGTTTAATTTCCTTTAGGTATATGTATCATACTTGACCGGAAGTGCAGTCACGGCCACCCTAGATTTTCAAAAATATAGAAGAAATCGGTGAAACATTGAGATTTTCGAAAAACGCAAAAACACAACAAGTTAGTTGTTTTGATGCAAATTTACCGGAGCAATTTCATTTTTTGATTTCTCTTATTTCTATCAAATTTTCTCTTACCTCACAATCTGTCAAAATCTCAAAAGTAAATAAAAAGAAAATGTCAATGGGCAGATGAATTTGCATCAAAAAATTCTGTTTTACTCAGCCTATAGAAATACGGAGAATAATGTCGTAAAATATAATTAAAACTGACGGATATTGCCTACCTGCAACTTTTCTGAAAATTGTTGATATTATTGGAAAAGTATCTAATTGCATAAAAAGTATACTAGTTACTTTGGAAAGTAACTAAATACATTAAAAGTAACTAGATACATGAAAAGTAGCTAGTTACTTTTTTATGTCTTTAGATACTTTCCAAAAGTAACTAGTTACAAGTTACTTCAGTAGAGTAACTAGATATAGTTACTTTTCGCAGGGAGAAAAAAAGTAACTAGTTACTAAGTAACTTAGTTACTTTTTGTAACTCGTTACATGAAAGTAACTTTTTTCTAAAGTTACTCCCAGCTCTGGAACATAGTGATTTTGGTAATTTTGAATCATTCTTATCGTAACCATTTAGAATGTGGCGATAAATTATCTCTCGTTGCTCTTCGGTAACTTCTCGCATATGTTCTTCGTTTTTCCAAAACACAGTAAACATACGAGTTTGCGGCATTCTTCGTGATTTTTCATTTCTATTAAACTACTTTAAATCGTTCACATAAATTTTTAAACACATATAAGCAAGGAAACCTCATAAAACACAAAAATTTCGATGTAACACGTCACGAACCCAGCAAACCTCAATCTTATGGCCGGTTGCCGGCCGGAATGAGGCTGCCCGGACAAGCCGGAACCGGCCCAGAAGCGAGTGCCGTATCTGGCGCGGCCCGTATGTGTGCGTCTGGTTTTGTTACGGCCGATCTACGTTGCCCAGGCACGGGTCGGGTCTGGTTCTCTTTGAGCCCACATTACGGCGTTCTTATGGCCACGTTCAGGCCGGAACTACCTCGGGATCAAAAAAAACGTGATAAAACGCTTCACCACCGGGAACCGAACCCGGATTCCTTGGACGACAGTCGAGTTTCTTGCTACTAGGCCGCTTCACTTCATGCTTTAATTTGTTCGTATCTTGTTCATAAACTAACTGGCAATTATTTAAAAAATATGTAATACTCTTTAATTTTGCGAATTGTATGATAGTAAGGGTTACATTATCAAATTAATCACTATCATCATATTATTTAACTACAGAAACATTTTCAATACGGTCAGAATGAGGCAGCCAGAGGCCGGCCGGGCTAAGGCTGTCAGGAGTCGGCCGGGTTAGGGCCGCCAGAGGCCGGCCGTGCTATGGCTGTCTTTGTCTGGCCGTTGTTCGTATGCCCATAGTACGGCCACGTTGAGGCTGCTTTCGTATGGCCGATTCTCGTCTGGCCAGTACACGGCCGTAATTCTATTGCCAGTGCCGGACTTGCCGGACAGTCGCCATAACACGGCCAGACCTTCTGTGTTTGCTGGGAAATGTCACTGGTGGCGCGTCATTTTGACAAGGCACACTTCGATTTAATCTTGACGTAGTTATATTAAATTGCAACCAACTATGTTTCGGAAACAATGTTATAATGCGTACAAATAACAATATTTTTATTATATCTTCCTGTAGAAAAAAATTCTATCGGCGAAAGATTTTAAATGAGACCTTCTCGGAAAGCGGGACGCCCAATAGAATGTTTGATATGTTTGATACCAAATTCTGTCTTGGGCAATTTTGTTGAACTAAATGTTAACTCAGACCCTGACCCTGACTCAGACATACCGTGACATATTATGATTCGGTCGCGAAAAATTCGTAATTAGAAATATAGCAAAAAAATAAAACGTAAAGATTTGCTGTTTTGCCACTTTTTAGCTATTCGATTTTTGATCGTTTTCATTCAGTACCTGTTTGAAATGAGAAATCAGCAAATACGGTGAAAATTCACCAGACGTGGCAACACTGACGGTGTAAGGCAACGTCGCCATTTGTCGTTGTTATCTGCAAAATATCGTGCAAAATATGACAGCTCAATGACAGTGACAGCAAGTGACAGTGACAGTTCAGTTATTATCATTGGTCATTGTTGAACATGATAAATTGAAAATAAACATGTAATTATTTTTGTCTGTTATTAAGGATGACCGAGAAGATGAAATATTAATCAAAACCAATACAAGCCATCCTGCGAATCCCGCCAATTACCATAAATTACAAATCAAACATTTAAGACTTGAATACCTCCTCGAATTTTGCAGCAAGCATTATTGGAATTGATATTGATGTTACTTTAAGAGGTAACCTTAACCAAAATGCATTTTTGAAATTTCTGTAACGATTGCTTGTAGATGGAGGACCAGGAGGAATTGCTGCAATGTTCATACTCTGACGATGAGTCATCTGGAAATGAAGAGCAATGTTTGCCGGCCGATCACCAAACCAACACCCACCACTATAGCATAATTAATGGTCACAGCAAATCTGAATTTTTTGTGATAAAGGTTCTTTTGGTTATCTCGGCAACTGTGATGTTAATCTCTTTTCCTGTTTACTTGGAGTCGTCCAATGTTGTGGGAGATGTATTTTCAATAATGTTAATTACTCCACTCTTTACTGCAATTGTATTAATTTCTTGCATATTCCTGGCTAAATCGTGTTTGAAAAATTACAGCATAGATGTCTTAAGACTTCCAATAAGCGTTATTAAGCTCGCCCAGCTATCACTGATCTTTGTCTTAAGCGGATGTTTTATAATCTATGCACTTGATCGGAAGAGGGTTTCTTGTCACTTACAGGACCCCATCAAGGGAATTATACTGGTGTTTTCCCTAATTTTTTACTTCTTCTTCTGCCGCAAATGTAAGTCTGGAAAATGACAGAGAGTTTTAATACCCCTGCTCTATTTTAGTGATGGGACTGAGAAGAATATTTTCAGCAACTACGATAATTGTAGGGTTGTTTATAGCAGTCGATTATGGATTGTGCAATGAGTTTAGATGTAGGGGATATGAGAGAAAGTTGGTGTCTGAGGATACAGGGAATTGGACTTTGCAAACGCATGTTCTATGGACGACGATCTATATCTGCGGATTGGGATTGTTCGCGTTTTATTACACCTTACTTGAAAGGTTTTTGGTCAATGGGGATGCAATGGTAAGTTGAAGATAATGGTTTCTTTACAGGGTGGGTAATCTTTCGATGCTCACCATTGGGATCTTCTAAACGGTAAAACGTGCAGGGTCGGTTAAATTAGAGAAAAGTTGCCCTATTTCTTGGCGATTAAGAATCTGAGGAGAATTTCTCGATATTTTGATTCGTTCCTGAGTTATTATCACAAAAGATCTGAAAATTGCCAATTTAAAGGAAAATTAATATCTTTCTAACGATTGATGTTATTTAAATGAAACTTGGAACTTTTATAATTTTGATAGCTGTCAATCGAATGGCATTGACAGAAATTTTCTAGGCCTTCCAGACTTTGAATAAAGACAGTCAACTTTTCTTTTTCTTATGGACGCCATATTGAATTTTAACACCGCCGGACACAGAAAAATTAGCTTCTCAAAACTGTAACCAACATTAACGTTTTTGAAAAAATATGTGAAAGCCTGAGTCATACAACCGTAAGACGTAATTTATTACTGTTGAATTCAATTGTTTTCGCATGGTATGAGAGATTGAACAAGTTGGCGTACTTTTTTACAATTGTTTTTTTGGCTGATTTTACAAATTATTCATACCAATTTCCAAATTTTGACATCTGTCAAAAAAGTTCATGTTGACTACATTTTTGAAAAGACAATTTAACCTCCCCACTCCACTTCACCATTTAAAAAAAAGGGAGGTTACTGCAATCACTAAAATTTTCGAATTCGAAATAAGACCGGATCTATACGTTTTGAGGTCTCAGGAGCCCAAAAAAGTGGTTTTTAAAATGTGTCTGTATGTATGTACGTACGTACGTACGTTCGTAAACACGCCACAGCCCAAACTACTCGACAGATTTAGCTGAAATTTGGTACGTGTGCATGTGATAACCCAACTTAGATCTGAAAAGCTTTTGGAGCCAATCGTGCAACTAGAAATGCCATTTTGGCACATCAACTTTTAAATTTTAAATGCAAACCCCCATTTTTCAACTCACGATAGAAAAGGCCTTCAAATTCTGCTTCTAAAAATGTATTTATTCTTAGTGCCCTTTTGATCAAAAATTAAAAAAAAATGATTTTTATCCGACTTTAAAATCGCGGTACAGCCCAAGCCCCTGAACCGATTTTTTTTTATGTATTTGATAGTGTCAAAATTCAATATGGCGGCCATAAAAGAATCAAAAGTTGACTGTCGTTATTCAAAATCTAGAAGGCCCCGCTGTTAAAAGTATAAAAGTTCCAAGTTTCGCTTAAATAACATCAAACGTTAGGAAGATATTAATTTTTCTTTAAATTGTCAATTTTCAGATTTTTCGTGATAACTCAGGAACGAATCAAAAGATCGATGAATTTTCTTCGGAATCTTAATCACCAAGAAATAGCGCAACTTTTCTCCAATTTAAACTACTTTCCATCTATTATGGTTTCCGGTGAGTACCGAAAAATTACCCACCCTGCATACCTACATTTCATCATAATACACGTCCACAGGGTGCTTCAGAAACTTGTACAAATTCCTACTGTAGTGTCCTCAAATAAAAACAAGTCAAAAAGTTGCTATGAAACCGGAAGTGATTCAAAATCTCTCTAAATGTCAAAAAATGCAGTTTATCATGTAATATACAGGGTGATTCACGAAGACCGTTCATTAGAAACTTTTGGGGATCCACTTGTACTAGAATTTTGAAATTTGGTACTATACCATAATCGCTCACACACATCAAAAATGAAATATTCCCAAGCCTCCAGCGCATCCACTTTTACCAGAAATGGCCGCCATCTTTGTTATTTTAAATGGAAAGCCCCTGTTTTGACTTTAAATTCGGATTCGTCTCTTAATTGTGAGTTTATCGGACCCACGTTTTGCCTACTAACTGCCACCGTTTTTGACATGTCATTTGTATCCAAAAATTGATTTGCAATGCGTAATAGAAAAACTTGTATCTTCCAATGAGTTTTTGATCACTCTTATTTTTATTACTGGATTTGATAGCTGATTTTTTTCAGGTCGAAAACCTTAGTGCCAGTTTTTCAAAAAATGTTATTTTAGGGTCTTTTTGTTAAGAGATCCTAAAAGAAAGACGCTACAGCCCAGGTTACTGAAGACATCGTGATGAAATTTGACACATATTCAATAGGCACTTTGTAGGAGCTCATTCAATTTTGAGCCCAATAGGGCCCGTAAATCGAAGGCTCTTCCGGTGTTGCGAAAAAACCATACATATACAGGGTGCAAGATTAAAATTCCAGGACGCTATTGTTATTTGTGGTCCGATTTTAATGAACTAAAAACCAAATGAAATTGCTCATAAAACACTACAAACTCAGGGTGGTCTTGATTTTTATCAACTTCCACTTGAATGTCAACTGGATGTCGTTTTCAAATGGACACACTCAATTTTTTTTACTCATTCTAATAGCTAATTTTTGTCTGCGTCTTATGATATAGAATAAGTTGAGTTTGGTTCATAATAAATTTTGAAAATAATTAAAATTATTGTCAACATTTCAATCTTTTTATGTTAAATTTTCAAGTGTGCCGCGAAAAAAATTCTCAAAATGCATTTTACTTGTTAGAAAATAACATATTTTAAACGTTTTGTTAAGTTTCTATCAGATCTACGGCACGTTCAAAATTTTTAGGAAAAAATATTCTAATTTTGACAAAAATTTATAATTATTTTCGTAACTAATTATAAACCAAACGTAACTCATTGTGCATCAGAAGACGCAGAAAAAATTAGCTATTAGAATGAGTAAAAAAATTGGGTATGTCTATTTGAAAATTAAAATTTGACATCCAGTTGACATTCAAGTCGAAGTTGGTAAAAATCAAAACCACCCTGAGTTTGCAGTGTTTTATGAGCAATTTCATTCGGTTTTTAGTTATCACTAAAATCGGACCACAAATAACAAAGTTATAGCGTTCTGGAGTTTCAATCTCGCACCCTGTATAACTGGACATTTTTATTATTGAATTCCATAGCTGCTATTTTCCAGGGTCGAAAACATTAGTAGTATTTTTTCGAGAAATGTAATTTTAATGGCAAAACGCCTTCTTGACCTTGGACGTCCCAATTGCGATTTGAATTTAAACTTCGCGCCTTGAATCTAGTACATACATACCTTTAGCCATAACCTGATTATATGCGGTTAGTTGCTGAGTTGCTGTACTTTGACAAATTCTGTGAAAAAGTAGAAAATTGACAATCTCGGAAACGGGACAATCTCGGTAGTTTCCGAGATTGCCAATGCTTTAGGGTGACTAACAGAGGCGGCACCTGAACCAATCCAAACCAAGATATTAGACACTTGTGTTATCCATGGCCGCTCTAGATCTAAAAAATATGTTACCCATTTTCTTCATTTTACTTACAACTGCCTCATTAGTTATAACACTTATAACTACCGTCAATTTTTCATGCACTTTGTAGTATTGTAATCACACCAAAAAATTATGTTCAGAGCTTCATTTTTTTTCAGTAGTGATGAACTGACATTATTATTGCATGTATAAACAACGCGTAAACCTTTTTTACCTAATTGCGTTTTGAAAAGTTGGATTTTACGCAATTAGGAAAAATGTTGTACTTAATACGTTATCAAAAACCTAAATTGTTTGACTCGCATAATTTTGCAAAACTCGCTATCGCTCGTTTTGGAAAATATTACGGCTCGTCGAACAATATAGGACTTTTCATAACTAATTACGTAAAAAACTATTACCGTATCACAATCACTAAGAAAGAACATTATGGAGTTTCGATTTAACCACCCCTGAATATTTCGATGTGAACAGAATTTGAATTTCAGTTTAGACTTTAGTTACATATTACCCTTTATCAAGCTATGCCTTCCACGCCACCTTTTCCCTAGTTCTTAAAAGTTTCATTTCAAAAATTGATAATTTTTGCATTTTTAATTTTGCCGTAAATTTCGATTTTAATATTACAGGAGCCCCAGTCCTTGACGTCATCTCATTTGAGCACAGTTTCACGTTCCGTGTCCAGTTTGAGCAGCAATCCATCTCACCAACAACTTCCCGAGGACATTCATGTATTGAAAAGATATTCCGCCCTCCACATCTCGTTGTGGTTACACATTTTCGGTCTGATCGTCACAATTCTTCTCTTCTGGACCGACTTTACACCCTACATCGGAAAGGTAATAACTTTACTAATAGCCGTAGGTATTTTTTGGCAGTTTTTACTTGCAGGCCAGAGATCCACTGGAAACCATCAATAACACGGTCAATGGATTTATATGTCATTTTGCATTAAATGGTGCGAACTGCAAATATTTCTTCCTGTACGCGTGGTCGTTTAATGTATCCTACATAATTTGTGGGGTATGTGCAATTAGATTTTTAATTATCTCCCAGTCGGCTGTGTATACGGTGTCAACAATGACCATTGCATTGCCCCTCAGTGGAATTTGGTGGTCGCTCGTTCATGTTGCTTCTCCTGGAAGTGGTAAGTCGGATAACCTTGTTTTAAATTAAATAAATACGTTATATTAACTATACATACAGCAGTCTATCTTTCCTATGACTTGTGGTTGAAGCAAATACAGACATGAGTGGGGAAAAGATAGCCTATCATGCATCTCGCTCAAAGCGTTTGTTGCATAATTTGCGCCTGCTCCAACGAAGGCCTCGAATTGGAGGATTTCTTTTTTTACTTTATTTACCAGAACAAATATAATATAATACGTGAGAAAAAAAGTGTAAAACGATAAAATATGTTAGTGGGCTATGTTCAGTTCTCCCATACACAGCCCTTGCCAAAACATTTTATGGATTTTTGATCGCAAATCCGCCTTGTACGCATTTTATTGTCAATTTTCAATCCATGCTTATTGGAAAAACACTGCGAAAACACACAAAACACCACTTTTAGGACTTCCTTCGGGTTTGAGGTTATGACAAACCATACTGCCCTGTCCTTAACCATTTGGCAACGTTGCCGGAGGAGATTTAGCGTCAGTTTGACAAATTGTCATAGATTGTCATTGAAGTGAAAGATTGCAAAAATTACCAAATAATATTATATTTTTGTCAATTTCAAATGATTAACGAATTGAAATTTAATACTTTAAGGAATCCTGTAAGATGTGTCTTACAGTTTTAAGTTTTAAGTAACAAATTCTGCATTATTGAAACTTGACACTTTTACACAGAATTACTTGTTTATTGAGAGCATGTAGTTTGTGCAGAAATAAATACAATATAATGTTAAATGTTAATTTTTGGGCGCTTGGGTGTAGCAATGTGTAACGGTTCTAATAATGAGTAGGTAACAGGTTGCACTGAGAAATAAATTTTTTAACTAGATACACAAAATAGCGATGGCTAGGTATCAATTTCAATTGATCTTCGTTTAGCAGGGTACCTACGTCATTGTGTCGACTTTACACAAAATTCTACAGATGAGAATGGTCTGATTCCTGCCTTTTTCCATCGCTGCAACGATGAAATAAATCTTGTCTTGAAATGCGATTTATCCATCAAGTCCAAATGGTTTTCTGCTGTTTACTTAAACTTCCTAATGATAAAAGCTCAATTCCAGTGAATGTTTAATTAAAACACGGTGAAGTCAATTTTACAAAACCCTCTTCCACATAGTATTTAAAATGGGTCTGTAATCAAAATTTATCATTATAAATTTACTAAATACCACATATCACATATCTTACATAGTTTCTTCAAAATATTCATTTTCAGTACGTTAATCATTTGACATTGGTAAAGATTCCAATATTTTTGGTCTTTTCTCGCAAAAGTTTCACTTTAATGACAATCAGAGACAATTTGTCAAATTGACGGTAAATCTCCTCTCGCCACGTTGCCAAATGGCTAGGACATGGCCTGGAACTAGAGCCGGCCATGTGACAAACACATGGCAAATGTCAAATAAAAAGCACCAGAACCAGGACGTACAACCAGGGCGTCCACCTGAAATCCCTAAAATCAAATCGAAAACACCAATCAGGAGCTTGCATCATGTTGACATGCGCAAATGAAAGTTGTCAACACGAGACATTTTCTGTCCTTATGTTTGCTTCACTCTCTATCCACTCGCTGGCAGTATAGATAATATAACGTATTTGTTTTAAATCAAAAGTGTATCTGTTGAAACAATTGCAGCTCCGTTGATTTGGGCGCCATCTATTACCGGAGAACTGATCTGCTCGTTGATAGGCCTCCCGGTGGTTGTATTAGGTTCAAGTCTATTGTGTCAATCTCATTTTAAGGACTATCGTTGGTCGAAATTGGCTGCGACACATGTAATGTCTTCCAATCATCTTTCCTAAACTTATGTAAGGAGGATTTATTTATCAAGACGCTTGTTCCATGCAGTATTTATGAAGGCTATTATTATGATGTAAGTAACTGTCTTGTATCTTAACTAACCGTACTTAGGGCGCAAGAAGTTAATGCCAAAAATTAATCAAACTGTTGTTCAAAAATCTTGCGATATACCTATACAGTTTTGTGATAAACTTAATTATTGTTGTCTACGTCTATTAAATGTTTATTATTATTAAGACTGACATGTTTTACGTGCCAAAATATATACCTAAGTTAAAGATTGTTAGATATTATTTTTGAAATGCTCCTTTAGGCCGGAGTTTTTAAGTCGCAAATTACGAAAGCTATGGGAATGGCCAATGAAAAGAAAGGTTTGAGTTGCGCCACAATTTTGCATAGTCGGAACTTATGTCGTCGAAATTGACACCCCTAAGCTGCCCCCGAGGCACCGATATTTTGATGTTTTTCAGCCTCGTTTTCTACATATTTATTGAAAAGTATTATTCAAAAAATATACCGGGTGATTCAGTTTGGTATTCGCCCCCCTGTAACTTTTTTAGTTCAACAAATAAACATATAAAACTATATTTGAAAATCGAATGACAAACTCTATTAAATGGCGTCATTAAATTACCCATAAAGTAACATATGTCAAAATGACGATGGTCATTTTTTTTTCAAATGACATCCTGTTGGTAGTGGCGTCCCTCAGGGATCTATATTGGGCCCTTTATTATTTTCTATTTATACTTCACATATCATCACTAAAGTTCAGTTTTGTAATTATCACTTATACGCTGACGACACAATTATACATATATCGCTTTTAAAAAGAATGATGCTCTCTATGCTCTCTCGCGATTAAATCAAGATCTTGATAATCTTTTATCCTTTGCAAAAGCTTATGGTCTTTTACTTAATCCAAGCAAATCCAATATGTTGCTTTTTGGTAAGAAAAAAGATCGTTCTGAAATTTCGAAGATATTGGCAGTTACTGTTGATGGAGTTCGAATTGAGCAAGTTGACGAAGCTAATAAAAATTTAGGTTTGGTACTTGATAGCAGTTTACGTTTTAAAACTTTCTTGCGAATGCTGAATGCTAAGAAAACTTTCCTTGATAGAAACATGAGAATTGTGCTTTACGAGTCATTTGTGTTATCTCACCTTAATTATTGTGATGTAGTAACGGGACCCTGTATAAATGCGAAATAATTAAGGGGATTGCAGGTTGTACAAAGCTCGTGTGTTCGATTTATTTTTGGAATTTCAAAATGTTTCGCGAAAGTTGAGTGAAATTTCTTGGCTGAATGTGAAAAATCGCCAGTTGTTGCATGCATCATGTTTATACTACAAAATCATAACCTTGTGTTCCCCAATTTATCTTTCGAGGAAAATTACATATAGAAGTGATGTACACAATATTAATATCAGGAGGCGGGATGTTTTGCATATACCAGCACATAGATCGGAATTCTTCAAACGCTGTTTTTCCTATTGTGCAGCCCATTTTATGAACCAAATTCCGTTTATATAGCAAACTCTTTCATTTCCCACGTTCAAAAACAAATTTTCCAAATTTTTGCTTTCTACGCCAGTTTATGTTTCCTAAAATTTTTTCATTGTATTTTTACTGTCTAGTGTGGGTATAAATTATAAATTGTCTCTTCACATTTGTTGCACCGATTTGGCCAATGCATTTATTATTTTAGTTTTTATTTTGCCAAATGTGTTCTACAATGTTTGCGTTTTTGTTATATTTTCTTTGTAGAACGATGAACGGGTGGAAGAACAACCCCTGTCTAGTACAGGGTAGCTGAACATGCTCCTCGAGATTTTCTAAATATTTGTTAATATTAAGTTAAGGAATGACAATATTTAGTTTTGGTAAATAAAAAAAAAGTTGAAAAACAAATTCAGGTGCATCTTTTGGATGCGATTCACTTTATTTCATGTGTGCTTCACTGAGTATTATTACGTCAGACCCAGTTTTATAATGACAAGATCATGTAGAGTGAATCATATTTTTACTACATTTACATACTTTTATTGGAACAATTTTTTGATAAAGTGCGTAGTTTCTGAAATAGACGGCCAAATCCATATTTTTGGGAAAACACTCAATTGATATTTTCTCGAAATTTCCATTCTGTAAGAGCATAATTTTTTTCACACCGTTGTAAAGAGAAAGAAATTACCTTTCCAATGATACTACACTTGACATAGCTTCTCATTTAAAAAAAATGTCGATGACGTCATTACTTGGTAATGTCAATGTCAAAAAAAATTGATTAACCCAAAACGTGCCTCTAAATTTTTGTCGATAAAGTGAATAGTTTGGGAAATAATCGGCTGTTTCCATACATTTGACTAACCCTGTATGTCACAAACAATGGATTACGGTCCCTTTCAATGATTGTTCTGAATTGAAAGACCTTGATTGAAAGACCTTTTAAAATGAGCTCTAACGTGTTTGTGTTTTTTCGAATATAACCAGCAAGTACTAAGGCCATAAAATGGAATATTATTTTTGATGACGTATGAGCTACATTTTCACGAAAAATACGAGCCAACCTGTCCGTTTCATTCCTGTTTAATTTCATCAATGTCAAATCTAATTTTCTAAAGGAAACAAATGACAGAACTATTATCTATTTGTAATCTGTGTTCTTATACCAAGAAATTGTAAACAAAGGTGAGATCATCGCTAACACGTCATCAATTTTTTGAAATTGCGCTTTTTGAAGTGGAATACTTGATAGAATCTAAAACAAAAACGATGGATCTAACTCAAATTTTATTATTTTTCGAATTGTACTGATAATAAAGAGATTTATGACATACTGTAGTGGCCTCTTATGAATACCCGTTATTATGTATTGAAGCGACAGGACCATCCTAGAGGTTTTTCATGTGTACGTGTTTGTTATTGTTTAGTCCAGAATAGGACAAGTACAAAATTTCATCAAGTATCCCGAAAACTCATTCCATAGCTAGGAATTTTAAACATTGTTTTTCGTGTATCGTATTGATAATAATATCAAGCGATACTTAATGGACTCGACGCGTAAATCATCAAAATTTACAGGAATTTTTTGCGAATATCTTATCTGTAAATGGAACATAAACTCCCATTAGACCTGAAAATAATTCTTTAACACAAAGATAAGAATAGCAGCAGCAGCTTTATTAACGCAATTCGAATAAGTTGGTACACTGGCTTGCAAAAGTTTTAAGCCGGCAGGTAGGTAAATGTTTCCGCGCGCCCACCTCTAAATTTATCGATTGTTACTCTCACTGCTTCGTGCTTAGCGGACAACACGACTTAACCGGTGCATTCGTTATTCGCTATTCGTTACTCCCATCGTATTGTATATCAGATTCGGTATACCCAATAAACATTAATTTTTACAAATTGATCAAAATTCAATCTTTGCCAAGGAAACAGTTAAGTGAAAATGTTTTCAGTGTGCTGTCTTTCATTGGTTACTTATTACCTATATACTTATTATTTTCGGTCACGTGGTCGCGTGAATGAATAAATTTTAAATTTTATGGAACTTCTAAATTAATTGTCCCTTCAAGGGCCGGTTGTATAAAAGCTTTAATACTGATGAACTGAACCCTAAGTAGTCCATTATGATAATATAAACAATAATTGCTGTCAACAATTTGTTTATTATAATCTTATATTTATAAAATATCGATAGGAATAATAAAAATGCACCCTCTAATAAACGTCCTGTTCGCAAAGCATGGCATGAAGCCATAGCATGCGGTGAAAAGGTAACCAATCGATAAATTTATAGGTGGGCGCGCGGAAACATTTACCTACCTGACCGCTTAAAACTTTTGTGGGCCAGTGTACAAATTGGAGATACTATCTCTGTCCGGGATCCACGTAACCCTATTTCCATGGCGAAGCATTGTTGAAACATTGTTGTCATTGTGTCGATAAAGGCCCATTCGAAAAATTTAAGTTGCCTCGTTAGTTGGCTGTGGATTTATGGTATAAATGAATAATTTCCAGACATTCTTTAAGTCATTGATAAAATATGGGATGGGATGCAATAATTGCATCGAATTAAGAAAATTTTCCGCTCTGAATAGACTCATTCATGTAAATTGAAGGGATTAAAAGTTCGTTCTAATTTAAGTCCAGCGGAATAGCCTGGCGCTAATTACAACTGGCGCTCTTCAAACCTCAACAAAAGTGGGCAGGTCCTTCTTATTATTTGAATTAACAATATCGTCACCCATACTTACATAACTCATTTTTATTTTGCCACCATACACGTTAACAACTATTTATAACTAGTGTGTGTGCATCGACGTTATAAATACATATTCTAAATATACGGAGACAGCCCAGCATTTCGTTCCGTTGTTCCCGTGGCGTGTGCACCGACTCATTATCAATTGGAAATATTAAGCGTTAAATATGTTAATAAGTGACGATAAACCTTGCCTTACCAAAATTGGCTAGTGTGTGGTCAGCAATCAGCATTACTCAAACATTTCAGTTGAAGCCTGTGCGTGAGTGTGTAACAATGTCACAAGGGACTCATCTGAAACGCAGCCAAAAAACGGAATTTCCGGTGGTTTCAAGGGAGAGAAGTTTCATTAGATCCAACAAGGATGCCCTGAAAAGGAGAAGTCAAACAATGGCAACCATTAAGGGTAAACCCACGATGGAGATATACAGACCTCCAAACGTCAGAACTGATATACCGCAGGGACGATTGAATGTACACGCGAAAGAATTTACAATGAACGAGTTGCAATCGTCTAAATCTAGCACGAATTTGGCCATGAGTTTTGAGCAGAATTTAGCGTTGCAGCACTCCAAATCCAGCGGGAATATTTTACGGCACAACCCACAGATCATTCGCATGATCACACCTGCTTTGCCCTTGCCGCTTTTACATTCAACTTCAACGTCGCAGATCTTGTTAAGCCATCTTCCGAGAGTGAATTATCAATATTCTCCAGAAATCATAACACCTCCCATTTTTTCGGGGCAAAACCACCAAACTGTACCATTCTGGGTTAGCAACGACCACCAAAACGGGCCTTTGAAGAGATCCAAAAGCTTGGGGTCTAAAGATTCCGAGAATCTAGCAGCGAAATTGAAGAATATAACGGCGGAGGATGTTGACCTCACGATTTTTCCTTCGGAAGGGCAGGCTGCTATAAAATTAGCGATGGAAGATCCGAATCAACTCCCTTCTAGAACCGTTATGGATTTGGTGAAGACCATAATGGAGAAAGTGGTGGAAGGTATTCGATTCTCTGAAACTGGTGCCAAACTTTGCATGGCCATAATCGAGAAAGAAAGTACCCAAACGTTTTTAGAGTCGTTGTTAAATATGTGCCAGCAATGGTATCAGGAGAGGGATAAAATCTTGCGGGGCATCAAAGCGGGGGATGGTACACGATTCACGGCTTTTATGTGGTTTTTAACTGAAATGTGCGGGCAGTTAAAACGTCATCAATTGAAGGAACAGTACGAAAGTCTTCAGCCCGACTTAGTGTTACTCTCAGTGCTAGCAAAATGCTGCCAAGCCTGCGTTACATTACCCATTAAATGTTTATCCGAAACAGAGTGTTTATTTTTTGTTTTGACCTCAATAGGAAGAGATTTGGAGAGTGAACTGCCTCAGCAATTGGAACAGCTACTGGCAAGTGTCAGGGACGGATTTCTGGCAAGTGCTGGTTCTCCGGGGGTGAGGCGCACCCTTCTTCAACTCATCGAGTTGCACGCCTCCAACTGGCAGCTACCAGGGTCCTCCGTGTTGTACTATTATCCCCGAGTAAAATAACCCCGTGATTGAGTGTGAAATTGTGGACCAATAAGACAATTTTTTATCAATTAATACATTTACCAATTTGTGCCATTAAAATGTTATTAAAAATGTTCTTTTTGTGCACGGAACTTACAAGGCTCGAGGCTTATTCCATGGTTATAAATAGGCCTAGTATTTACTTCAATGTGATTCATTTCATCTTCTTCTGGTGTCGTAAAAATAGACAAGCGCGTTTATGAAGTTTTAAAGAAAATTCAAAAATTTAAGTCGAAACAATCGGAGTACTCTTTTAGAACGCTCCAGAGATTAAGTGATTCGTAAGGATTGCACAAGTGCGTAGGCGTTTTAGTAATAAATGATTTCATTCATGCATCAGTGGAGGGGCCCCACATTGTAAACGTAGGTAATTAAATTGACTGCCTCGGTAATAAGTTTATATTTTTTATTTAGCACTTGAGTGCCGCGGCAATCCTTTGACAAGGAAATTTAAATTTATATATTAATTTATAAAATAATCTTTAATTTCTGATCCTCTTCTGGAAAATACAGAGTGTCCGGGAATAACGTCGCCAAATTTTGGGGGCTGATTTTACACCTAAAAATAGGAAAAAAAGTTCATATGAACTAATATCCGAAAGTGACTCCAGGGGGCGCTACAGACTTTAGGTAGGTGTCTCTCAAAAAAAATTTATTAATTATTTTTGAAACGGTTGGAGTTAGAATAACAAGTTTTAGTCGTTAGTGACAAACTAACGACATTTGTGAAGCAGGCCAACTTGTTTTTTTGCATTTACATATTTGTTACCATAGGCATGACATGCTTTAATCGCGTTTTTCTTGAAAACGGTTTATCCTATGACTTAGTATCAAGAGTACCTTTTTTATGTAGAATCGTTTGGAGAATTGTTATCTGAAGTCAAAAATTCAAGGAAGTTAGAGAAAAAAAAGTTGTGGAAATTTTTTCCTAAGCCCCCCCTGTTTCGCACGCCTATGGTCGTCAATCACCTGTGTTGTTCCCAGCAGATAATTTGTCACCCCAGAATTACCTCGGCACACATATTTCCTCATTCTAGCTCCTACCGTTTCAAAAATAATTAATAAATACCTATTTTTGAGAGACACCTGCTAAGCCCTGTAGCGCCCCCAGGAGGCCCCTTCGGACATCTGCTCATATGAACTTTTCTTCATATTTTTAGCTCTGGAATCACCTCTCAAAATATGTCGACGTTATTCCCGGACACTCTATATAGCAACACGAAATACATTGTGCGAGATTGAAACTCCAGATTGCTATAACTTTCTTATTTGTAGTCCGATTTAAGTGAATGAAGAACCAAATGAAAAATGGCTCATAAAACATTACAAACTCACAGTAGCTTTGATTTTTATCAACTTTAGCTTGAATTACAACTTGTTGTCAAGTTTTCATTTTCAAATGGACATACCCAGTTTTTTTCACTAGAGATCGAGATGAAGGCAGATCTTTGCGTTTTCGGATATGGAGAATGCGAGAAAATATGTAAACACCATTCGGCTAAAACTGCCGAACCGATTTGTCTGAAATTTGGACAGAAGTCATAGTGGCGGTCCCTGATGAGAGCTGAAAAGCTTTTGGTGAAGATCGGAAAATATTTACTGCCTTTTTATCACATTTTAATTATAAACCTCTATTTTTCACATCTCCGTACGAAAGGCCTTCAAATTCTGTTTGAACCCTTTTGTCAAAAACCTAAAAATTTGTAGATTGAATAGCATAAAGTGACAATGATTTCTGACGTTGTTAACCTAAAAGGGAGACGTGAAACATAGATTTTTGTGAAATAAGGCAAATTTCCTCGATTTTGTGGTTCAAACCACAAATGCTTAGCTGCTATTTGTTCATTTGCCAAATTTCCTAGAAAGTTGTTGAATAAGATAATCCAACTACTGTCAGTTTCAAACCTTCCTCCGTTTGTAGGTTTGAAACAGGCAGAAACGAGCTGTATTTTCGTTGAAGGATGTCTTGATGTTTCTAGGTGTTGACAATTAATGTATAATTGGGCCTTTAACCTTATTTTTTGCAAAAACCTGCACGTTGTTCATTTATTATTATTATTATTATATTATTTGTAAATGGTTTTTTTCGTTTTTCAAGGACACTATTGAGTTATTTTTAGCAAATGAGACAGCATTTTCATTTGTCACGTTTAGCCCAATTGGCCTATAATTTTAGTTTTTTCTTAAATGACCGCATTTTTCCGAAAATTTGGTTTTGTTCCCAATGAAATTGCCTCTGAATTCAGTGAAAGTAGGCAACTTATTATACGACAGCTTTTTGATTTATGGCCCCTCATTAAGATTAGCTTGCCCCCAGGTGATCTTAGACTACCTGTCTGAAGAAAGGAGAAGTGGTCGTACCTATATTAGGTAAATTATCTTATATTCCTGGTGTGTGAATATACATTAAATATAGACTATAAAATCGCGAAAATTTACCTATTGGTGCCAAAATGTGATAGGTGTGTCATCAAATGATTAATTCGAGGTGGTAGAATTATTTGTCTAAGATTCACGGTTGGGGAGGTTCCTGTCGTCTTACTGGCTGCGTCTTTTGATGTGCAATAAGTCGAGTTTGGTCTATAATTAGACCTGAAAATAATTAAAAGTTTTTGTCAACATTCAAATATTTTATGCTCAAAATTTCGTCGTGGAAAAATATTTGTAGATGTTTATCAGAAAAGGTCTTTGTTAATAAATTGCTTAGCCAAATTTCTACCAAATTCACAGCACCCTTGAAAAATTTAAGTATTTAAGTACAAATTATTTGAATGTTGACAAAAAACCTGGGTATGTCCATTTAAAAATTAATAGTTGACGACCAATTGATATACCGGGTGGACCAACACTATTGCCCACCTCAAAAATTGCCCTTTATTTTAAAGCTGGGACTTCGAAATTTTTACAGTGTATATGGCTACCAAGGACCCTTCAAATGACGGCAAAAGTTTATCTGTCATGCAAAAACTGTGACGTCACGAAATTTTGAAATATCGTTTTTCCAAGAAAAAAAAAATTTTTACCCATAAAATCGTTTTTTGGGCTAATACCTTTATGTTAAGCCCATTTTTTTAAATTTCCGTCATCAGATTAGCCAACTGTAGCAAGCTAAAAATGGTCCATTTTTATTCACAAGTCGGCCACGTAAACAATTGACTACTATGCGAGGGCTTTCTTGGATAACAGCGTACGCTTTTTTCATCTGTCACCAGTTGACAGCGACACGACGACGCGGCCATTGAACTGCGAAATTGTTTTTAATTTTAATAAACGTGGATTTTTGTAACGAATAATGTTGAAATATCGGTTTAAACTGGGCATCCACCATTTAATTCGCCCACCCAAGGTGCCAGGAGAGGTTACGAACACGGACATTTTATCAGATGGTGGTGGCGGCGTGAAAAGGGGCTCCAGTTTGTGTGAAGGGCTCCGGTTTGTGTGAGGGGGTTTTTTCAAATAGCCATTTCCATAATTCGCATTATTCCATACTTATGTAATTCCACAGGTAATTATTTTGTTGTTATGGCCTGTTTTTTAGTTGGCATTTTTAGGTTAAGTGAGTCGACTTAGTTTGCCCCGTTGAGACTAATATCGAGGACTAAGATATTCACAGCCCAGAATTTAACAGCAACTCGTGTCAAATAAGGACCAAGGAATCGTTTTGCATAACATAATTCATATTCAAAGATAAACTGTAATCGAAGGTGGTGCAAGTGTCAGTTTTCGATTGGCAAATACCTCGTAGGTACCTCCTAAACAAAATCAAGACGTTAATAATTGATGCTTTGAAGTTGGTGAAGCTCAAGTTATTATTTGAACAGCAGAAGCAAAAAGGTGCAATGTGGAATTTAATAATCATCATCATGGTGGGCAAATAAGGACTAATTAATCATTGATCACACGACAAGCCATCCAGTGCATAAACAAGATGTGTGTGTGTGCCTGAGTTTCAATTTTTGTCATTAGAATGAACTAAGAATACTGAGATTATTCTTTCGTTTATTAAACAATAATTGCCTATTAAGTAAATTTAATAAAGCAGGCTTTCATATTTTTACTTGAATTTCGCGCATTTATTTCATTACGCGCGTTAATTTCCCGCTCAAACTCCTCCAACCCCTTTTAGCTAATCATTAGTCACCCACTAGTGTGATTAGTGTGTGAATTACAATAGTGTTGCAGTGTTTAGGTTGCTAATTTTGAGAAAAATTGCTATTTTGTGAAATCTTCAACCTCTTGAAGAGAAGTGTTTTCCAAGTTAGTTTTACATACCTACTTGTTAGCTGTTTTCACAGCTCTTATCCTGGTTTCCCTCCAGGGAAGCTTTCACGCGTTTTTCTGTGTTGTGAGTGTTAATTATAATTACGTGTAGAAGTGAATCTTGGTGAATTTCCTATACCTAGTGTTAATTAATAGTTTTATTCTATTTTAGTGGAGTGCATTTAATTTTTATCATGCCGATGCAACATCTTTCCTTTTCAGACAAGGTCGACATGATCTTGATTTTTGGAGAATGCCAGGAAAATGCAATGCAAGCAGCAGAATTGTATGCCCAACGTTACCCAGACAGACTTCAACCAGATAGACGAACATTTAAAAGAATTGTAGAGAAACTTAGAGAGACAGGCAGTTTGAAGCCCAAGAAAAAGACAGTGATAAATCCCGCTGTGACTCATGAAATCAATCAAGCTATTGTTTTGAACATAGCTGAAAATAATCCCCAAGTCAGCAGTCGAGAAATGAAGCAATCAAGCGGCATAAGTAAGTCATCGATTCTAAGAATATTAAAAAAGCACAAATTCCATGCATATCACATCGAACTGCATCAGGAACTACATGGAGAGGATTTTATGAACAGGGTGAGATTTTGCACGTGGGCCCAAGAGAAACTGCAGGAAAATCAGGACTTCTTCAAGTTTGTGCTTTTCACCGATGAATGCACATTCAAATCTAATGGGCACGTAAACAGGCATAATATGCACTATTGGTCGGTGGTTAACCCACATTGGATGAGAGAAGAAAAAACACAAGACATATGGTCACTGAACGTGTGGGGAGGAATTATTGACAACCGATTAGTTGGTCCATTCTTTTTTGAAGGCCATCTGACTGGTGCGATGTATGCAGAGTTCTTAAGAAATTCATTAGATGACTTACTAGAAGATGTGCCATTAAATGTGATCCAAAATTTGTGGTTTCAGCAAGATGGTGCGCCTCCACATTTCAGTCGAGAAGCTCGTGGTGTGGCAGATGAAAAGTTTCCAGATAAATGGATTGGTCGTGGTGGTCCAATTGCTTGGCCAGCTAGATCTCCCGATCTCACACCTATGGATTTTTTCACATGGGGAGTTGTGCAAGAAATTGTGTACAGAACACAGCCAACCACGAGACAAGACATGCAGCAACGACTCGTAGATGCCTTCCAGACAATCAATGAACGAAATACAGCAGCTACAGTCCAAAATTCATTTCAGCGACGTGCTCAGATGTGCATCGAAAGAGAAGGCCACCACTTTGAGCAGTACCTGTAATCAGGTAAGTACTTTTTGTGAAGTGATCTGTGCTATAGTGGTTGCAGTGCAGTGAATTTGGTGATGATTGTGTAGTGATGGGTTGTGGTAGTGAGTAATGCATCACTTTAGGTAAGTACAAGCCGTAAGTTCCTTGTACACAATTTTGTCTATGATGATTAGTAGAGCTCTTTCACAATATTTGAAGGATCCACAATTCTGAGACATCCAAAACAGCTAAAAGACCATAGTTTATGTAACACAATCAGTCAATCAAATTCAATTTATTGTTGTTAGTTTGATCATACAGGATTTAAGTTTCAATTTATATCCTTGAAAAATTATAATTATTGTGATTGCAACTTCAACTTTACAGCAACACACTTTCGCCAGCTAAAAACACTTGGTTTTACATCACCTTACAATTTACCAAACAATTTAACCCAACTAGTTAAGAAATGGCATCGGGCTATAATTCTTCTACCTTCGGCTACAGTTTATCTCTGAATTTTAATTATGTTAGTTGAAACGATAGTTTAACAATTCCTTTGCCCTTATTTAGATCAGATGATGTTAAATTTAGAGGCTGTAAATATCAATTTTGTTATGCAAAACGATTCCTTGGTCCTTATTTGACACGAGTTGCTGTTAAATTCTGGGCTGTGAATATCTTAGTCCTCGATATTAGTCTCAACGGGGCAAACTAAGTCGACTCACTTAACCTAAAAATGCCAACTAAAAAACAGGCCATAACAACAAAATAATTACCTGTGGAATTACATAAGTATGGAATAATGCGAATTATGGAAATGGCTATTTGAAAAAACCCCCTCACACAAACCGGAGCCCTTCACACAAACTGGAGCCCCTTTTCACGCCGCCACCACCATCTGATAAAATGTCCGTGTTCGTAACCTCTCCTGGCACCTTGGGTGGGCGAATTAAATGGTGGATGCCCAGTTTAAACCGATATTTCAACATTATTCGTTACAAAAATCCACGTTTATTAAAATTAAAAACAATTTCGCAGTTCAATGGCCGCGTCGTCGTGTCGCTGTCAACTGGTGACAGATGAAAAAAGCGTACGCTGTTATCCAAGAAAGCCCTCGCATAGTAGTCAATTGTTTACGTGGCCGACTTGTGAATAAAAATGGACCATTTTTAGCTTGCTACAGTTGGCTAATCTGATGACGGAAATTTAAAAAAATGGGCTTAACATAAAGGTATTAGCCCAAAAAACGATTTTATGGGTAAAAATTTTTTTTTTCTTGGAAGAACGATATTTCAAAATTTCGTGACGTCACAGTTTTTGCATGACAGATAAACTTTTGCCGTCATTTGAAGGGTCCTTGGTAGCCATATACACTGTAAAAATTTCGAAGTCCCAGCTTTAAAATAAAGGGCAATTTTTGAGGTGGGCAATAGTGTTGGTCCACCCGGTACAAGTTGATGTTGATAAAAATCAAGGCTACTCTGAGTTTGTAGTGTTTTATGAGCCATTTCATTTGGTTTTTTGTTCACTTAAATCGAACTACAAATAAGAAAGTTAGGAATCTGTATACCTACAGGGCGCCCTTGCTAACTTTGTTAATACTGAAGATACGAAATCGGTTAAAATAGCAAAAAATTGTATTTTTTACGCTGATTACGATGGTCAATTCAAAAACACAAATCAACATTGTATTCGTTAAATAATCACTAAAATTATATTTTTTTTTATGGAACACTCCGTGCATTTTGAGTTCCTTGAAAAGGTATTATAATTTTTAACAAAAAAGTCTATATAAAACCTAAAAACAAAAGTAAACTATTTAACTTGGTAAGAAGGTAGGCAAGTTTTAATAATAATTTATTACCTATTCTGTAATACTATATTAATATTAGGTATATACAAAAGGACTGAAGTGCATCATTTAATCCCGAGTATGAAAGTTGTAATCACGAGAGGGATTAAATGTCACTTCAGTCCTGTGGTATATACGCTATTTTTTGCACTCCCATTCAGTTTGAACCCAAAATAGTCGAAAAATGTTAAAATGTCACTTTGACGTAGTTTAATGAATATAATGCAAGAAACAATAATGGATTCTTTATAAAATACCTAGCAACGGCACTTCAGTCCCATGGGAGTGAATGACCCACTTTGGTCCCTCAAAAGAGTGCCTAAAAGTGCCACTTCATTCCAAAAATTGCAAAAAATTACTTTTTTAACCTCCCCACTCCACTTCACTATTTAAAAAAAAGGGAGGTTACTGCAATCACTAAAATTTTCGAATTCGAGATAAGACCGGATCTATACGTTTTGAGGTCTCAGGAACCCAGAAAAGTGGTTTTTAAAATATGTCTGTATGTATGTACGTACGTTCGTACGTTCGTAAACACGCCACAGCCCAAACTACTCGACCGATTTGGCTGAAATTTGGTACGTGTGCATGTGACAACCCAACTTAGATCTGAAAAGCTTTTGGAGCCAATCGTGCCACCAGAAATGCCATTTTGGCACATCAACTTTAAAATTTTAAATGTAAACCCCCATTTTTCACGTCACAATAAGAAAGGCCTTCAGATTCTGCTTCTAAAGATGTATTCTCTGTCAGGGCCCTTTTGACCAAAAACTAAAAACATCGAGATTTTTATCGGACTTTAAAATCGCGATACAGCCCAAGCCCCTGAACCAATTTGGCTGAAATTTTGAACATGGGGATTGTATTACACGTCGAAGAGCTGAACAAAATTTGGATTCAATCGACCCACGAAAAGTGCCGTTTTGGCACACCAATTTCCAAATTTAAAGTTATTCTCTCATTTACCCATCCAAGACAAATTTTTGAAAGATTTATTGTCACCATCAGAAAGGTCTTCAAATTCTGGTTTTAAATGAGATAAAATTTATTCGCATTTAATACCCTTTGAGTAGAAAAATCGAAATTTTGTAATAACACTGAAACCACGTTATCGCCCAACCTACTGGATCGATTTGTCCGAAATTTGGTACATGGAGGTTAGGTGACCAGTTGAAGAGCTGAAAGGCTTTTGGGAGCAATTGGTCCACGGGAAGTGTCATTTAGGCATATCAACTTTAAAATCTTAAGCACAAGTCACGGAAATCAAAGACCCACGCGTGGGGGAGGTTCCAGCCGCTTCTCTGCTGCCTCTTTTTACTACTAGCTTTAAAACGTACCATCATTGACGTATCTTTGAACTGAGAATTCGGTTTTTTTGCTAGTAATTGAAAAAAGGACTATATTCACCACGGTAGAGAAGGCTATTTTAGCCCTCGCGTCTTGTAACCCTCGGTGCTTCAATCTTGCCGCTTGAACTGTAATAATAATATGAGTCAGGTGAAATTTTCGTGGCCGGTCGAGAATTGATCAATTTGTTTAGACTCAACATATCTTTGAAAGTTTTGCTTTTTGATGATTTCAGGAAAATTAAAAAAATACGTCTATGGCGGTATCTATACTAAAAGGAATTGAAACTTTCGTCTTTCATCACAACTAAAATCAGTACACACAATTATTACGGATTGCTGCCAGTAAAAGCTAGTCGAGAAGTAATTTTTCAAACTATTTTTGCAGGTATTCATATTAAACTCAAAAGTCACAATAAAGCAATGTTGGATTTTGGAATCTTTCAACCTTTGCGTAAGACGAAAGTTTCGTTTCCCCAATACTATATCCTGAGTTTTCTCCCACTGTTGTCATCCTATTTTCTCGGCCAATTATTCTCGACTTATTTGATTGGCCGTTTACAATATTGCTCAAAAATGTCAACACCATACGTTGTAGCTGTTAGCACAAGGTCGTTTTATGCAAATTTGCCACCCAGCGTTTTTGCAAAAATGAGTTAAGGTACCTACTTATTCATGCGGTATCATTCCTCAATCTGTTTAGGTAGGTACCGTCTAAATTTAATCACCACCTTTGTTTCTCTGCAGAAAAATCTGTTGCAATTAAATTGCAAGAATTTTTCGCAATATCATTGTTTATGCCATAGTTTATGCATTCCGAGGCAATTAATTTTATTTACCATTTCTCTTGGCATATTAATTTATGTAGAATATCTGGGCGAATTTTTTTTAATTAATCTAGTGGACGCACCTCCCATCCACGTGGAAAATTTTTTCTTGTTTACCCAAAATAAACCAATCTGAATTTCAAAACAATCGCTTTATTAGAAAAAAATAAATTCGACATAACTTTATATTAATTAACTTGTTTAACTAGAAATACTAGATGTAGTGACGATTGCAGAATTCTAAAATGCGATTACAGGCCTCCCTGAGAAGATCTTCAGGCACCGTCAACACAATTCTCATAAAGCCCGGAATTTGGAAGCACTGAAAAACTACCCAATTTAAAACTTACCTTCACATTATAGTCCGGGGGGCAGTGAACATTTTTGGTATGTCATTTCAGCGAGGTTGGTTTAGCAGTTTTATAGTTATTTTCATGCTGGAGATTACTAAAATGGAAGTCTGCCATAAATCTTGGGGCGACAGGGGCTAATGGCGGCCATTTTAATTTTTCAAAAATTGAAATCTCCAAAACAGCAACAGATACGAAATTTTATTAAATTTGAAAAAAGTTGTATTTTTCAGTGTAGATTAAGAATCTGAAAAGAAATCTAAGATATCTAGATTGGTTGCTGAAATAAACTGAAAAGACTGGAAATTGATAACTTGGTTACTAATCGGCAGATCATTATGAAATTTGCTTCAATTACATTACCTTGCACGAAGAATAAAATGAGGCGACGAAAACTTTTCTAAGCCTTCTAGATTAAAATAAGACATTTTTCAGTTTTTTCAGTATATTTCAGGAAACAAACCAGATATCTTCAATTTCTTTCCAGATTCTTAATCTACACTGAAAAACACAACTTTTTTCTAATTAAATAAAATTTCATATCTTTTACGGTATCCGAGTTGTCAATTTTTGAGAAATTTAAATGGCTGCCATTAGCCGGTGTCCCGCAAGATTTATGGCAGACTTCTGTTTTAGTAACCTACAGCATGAAAATAACTAGAAAATTGCTACATCAAATTCGCTGAAATGACATACCAAGAATGTTCACTGCCTTCCGGGCTATTAGGGTTACTTACATCCCCTGGCAAACAAAACACAGATTCCTCTTCCATCAATTTCGTGACGAATTCAAGACCGTCTTTGACAGGAAATCGATGGAGTTGCACCTCAATCATCATATACATGGTCCCTTGTGGCATAAAAGGTGACAGCCCCTTAACCCCTCTCAGTTGCTCATAGGCCATTTTCGCATTACTTTCCAAAAGTTTAATCAAATTGTCGTGGAAACTTTGGGGAGTATTTTCCAGAATGCCTTTGATGGCACCCTGAATTAGAGTATTACTTCCAATAATCCTTTGACTCAAACTGACAAGTGCTTTACGTATTTCCGGCTCAAAAGCCCGGATTTCATCATGAACCACGATCCACCCCAGGCGCCATCCTGGCACCAAAAATCTCTTTGCTAGACCCCCGCAAATTAAAATGGGAACTCCAGAATTCAGACTCGCCGTGGACACGAATTTTTTGTCTCCAAAAACAATTTGTTCGTAGATTTCATCGGCTATCATAGGTATTCGGTTTCGATGGGCAATGTCAAGGATGTTACGCAAATGCTCTTCGCTGTAAACGGAGCCGCAAGGGTTGGAAGGGTTATTCAAAACTATAGCTGCGGTTTGGGAGTCAATCTGAGATTCCAGATGTCCCAAATCCACTTCCCAATCTTTCTCTGGGATTAGGTTGTAAAATTTCACAGTAACACCGATGACTTCTGTTAGAGTCCGGTAAATTGAGAATCCTGGTCGGGGAATGAGGATATTGTGACCTTTGTTGCGATCTGCAAGGGCCGTTATGCAGATTTCTAGAGCGGAGGAGCAACCGCTGCAGAGGATTACGTCCTTGCTGGTTACCTGAACGCCGTCATGAGATAGATATTCTGCTACGGCTTTCTTGGATTCTTCGTAGCCGACACAAGGGGCGTACCCATTGCAGTTGCCATCCCTGACGGTTGCGACTACGGCCTGGATGGTTTCTTCCGATGGGCCTAGATTGCCGTAAACAGTAGGATCACCTGTTTCAAAGAAAATTGCTTAAAAACTCAAATCTGTTCCAGCTGTAAATTCTAAATTGAAGAGTGAAAGTTACAAAGGGGATATAAGAGTTGAAACCAAGTTTCCGAGACATTATGACTTTTGACGTAGGTAATATACATGCGGTATGCCTACTCTCCAAGGTGTCCATGGCATTTACATGGGTTTGCTTTTATTTTTTTCAAGCTTCCCTAATTAACTTAATGGAAATTTTAGGCTCTCAGGTTTTAGATACCGATAGCCTCTACCTGTGGAAAAATACTGGACGAACAGTTGGTTCATAGATGAAGGTAAGGTGAGGTCAAGTAACTGGGATCTAGTTTTGCAACATCAAAACTTTAAGCCGTGGCATTGGCCGGTATGAATAAACCGTAACAAAGCTTTTGCTTATAGTTCAACCCTTTTCTCGTGCACGGAAAACTTGTATTTGCATCCTTTATTAATACAAGTATGAGCATCTTGTAACACTTTATTCATCCTAAGTTTATAGCTTCTTCTTAAATATCTTTTGTACAGCCATACTACGTTTTGTATATAACGAGATGGCAGAATCGTTAGTTTAAAAAGAACTAGGGTTTTCCATATAAGTACATATATTTTTTTAAATGTCGAGGGGTTACCCAGAAATTTCGGGGTAACTCGACCTACCCGCCATTTTAATTATGCATGATACTGTATATCGTTCTGCGAGTAACTGGTAAAAAAATGAGATCAGTGGAATTTACGGTTTTTTGTTAACTGTAGTTGAAAGAAGGTGTTGTTAAAGGTGTTTCGAAAAAAAGAAAATTTATTAACAGGCATCAGCAAATAATTAAATGAAGCACTTTTAAAGTAAATGTTACACTTCCTAAAACTAATGTTAATTTCCAAAATATATTTTTTTCTATTTTAAATAAACTTAAGTACTTATATTGGATTAAAATTACCTATATAAAGTACAAAGTACGTAAGTAAGTAAGTAGCAACTTCAGTATTGTGAAAACTGAAAAGTAGACCTCCTTTCGCACCCCTGTTCGTTTTTCTTGGACCTACAAACTCATTGCCATACCTGAAATTTGACTCTGCGTAATTAGACGTTGTCGAAATAAATAGGCGTTTTACTAATTTTACATTTGAGTTTGCATCCTATACCTCATATAAAATGATCCGGTTAACTGGGACCACTAGATCCCAGTTGCCCGACGATGGCGGTTCCAGTTAGCCAAAATCGGAAAATTTTTCGGCCAACTCTGGGACCCCGGTCAAAAATATAATCCTTAATGCGAAACGTTAAATTACACTGATACGTTGAAATGTATGTCTTTTTCGAAATTTCAAGATGATAACTGCACACTTTTATTTGCTAACTGCGAAATCGAATCGTCTAGAATCATCCCCTTACAACCGTAACGTAACTGTCATTGGGTACGAAGTTAGTTGCTTTTGAAAGTTAAAACTTATGGCGACATCTTTTGACAAAAATATGAATTTTTTGGTGAAAACTTTTTTTTATATTAACCCATGGCCCTCTTACCCCATGGTCCCAGTTACCTGACCTCACCTTGGCTTGCTGGTAAAACGGGCCGTTATTCGAATTTCCCGCGAATACGTTGCTACGAAACACAAAACTATGGCAAATCAGAACACACGGTACACAGTAGCTATTTATATAACAAGTGGGAAATGATGCATTTTCCTGCGTGTCATGCAAGATTTTTCATAATCCCGATCCAGACATTCAAAAACTATAATTGGCGAAGCACTGAAAAAGATTTGGTGTTTTTTCATAACTTGCATGAAATGTTTAGTGACCACGTGGATCGTGCTGATTGAAACAAATTAAAGAAATTATATTAACCTAATTACTTTTCACACTAGTTATTTTTCCCACTAATCTCAGTTAGGAAATGCATCATATTTTCGCACTAGTGCGAAAAGTGAATTAGTTTCCGTACTGGTGCGAAAAGTAATTAGGTTAATATAATTTGTTTCAATCAGCACAATCCACGTGATCACTAAACATTTCATGCAAGTTATGAAAAAACACCAAATCTTTTTCAGCTTGCATGCTTGCAGAACGAGGCGAAGCCGCGTAAGGGCACCCGCGTAAGGGAATGATGTACTTTTTCCACTTGTTACATAAATAGCTATTTTCGCACGGGATTATGAAAATATCCTTAACGACATATCAGCTCGAGATTTAACGAAATGTCGATCGTGCTCGGTCGTCTTCGCGGAAAGTTTAAATAACGGACCATTTTGCATGTCTCCGTTTATGAATTAATCCTGGGGACTCTTCGCTCAGTATTTTTCCACAGGTAGAGGCTATCGGTATCTAAAACCTAATAGTCTAAAATTTCCATTAAATTAATTAAGCAAGCAAGAAAAAAATTTAATCGAATTCCCCACGTAAATCCCTATGGACACCCTGGAGAGGCATACTGTATACATTACATAAGTAGGTATACTGTTTAGTACTGAGAGTTGACTCTAGAACATTGCCGAGAAACTAGCGTTCTGATTGGCTACAATCTGTCAGTTTGAAGTAAGCTGAGCATCGATAAACTCGCCCTGAGACTCGTATCTCACCGACGCATCTTTCCGTAGCAAAATCTAGCAGAAAATCAGAAAATTATTGACACAACGTGATGAGAAAAGAAACATTAAAGGACACGAGTTTCGAAAAGACCCTCATATTACTGTCTATTCATTATCCTGTTTCGTTTCGTCAAAGTCATATCCAGTCTTCTAATAGAAACAAATGAAATACCTGTCATCTACTTATTTATTGTCTGTGTTGTTCTTTTGCTCCAAAAAATTGTACAGCTAGCAGATACAGGGTGGTGAATTTCTCGTTGCCCACCATTAGGAACTCGGAAACCATAAGAGATCGAGAGTAGTTTAGATTAGGGAAAGGTTGCGCTTTTTTAGGGTACCTAATTAAGAATCTGTAAAGAATTCCCCGATATATTGATTCGTTCCTGAGTTATCGCGAAAAGACTGAAAATGGCGATTTTAAAGAAAAATTTATATCTTTCTAACGATTGGTAGTATTCAAATGAAACTTTGAACTTTTATATTTTTGACATGTTTCAATTCAATAGGATTAATTTCCAAAAGCCGAAGGGTCGGTGAAACTTGTTTGGTCCAATATCCCCAAAAATTAAAGAAAAAATATTTCTCCTGCTATATATATATATTTCGACGGTATTTTAACCCGTCATCATCAGGCAGGTGCTGCAAATACAAGAAAATAATTAATAGGATTAATTAATAGGATTAACAGAAATTTTCTATTCCATCCAGATTTTGAACAACGACAGTCAACTTTTCTTTTTCTTATGGTCGCCATATTGAATTTTAACACCGCCGGATGCACAAGAAAATTAGTTTTTCAAAAATGTAATCAATATGAACTTTCTTGAAAAAATATCTCAATGTTTGGGTCACATCATGCCAAGGCGAATTTTATTACCGTTGGATTCAATTCTTTTCACATGTCATAAGAGATTGAAAAAATTGATGTACTTTTTGCAATTGTTTTTCATCTAAGTTGCTGATTTTACGAACTATTCATAGCGATTTGCAAAATTTGACGATCTGTCAAAATAGTCCATGTTGCCTACATTTTTGAAAAGCTAACTTTTCTGTACATTTAATGGTGTTAAAATCTAATATGGCGGCCATAAGAAAAAGAAAAGTTAACTGTCGTTGCTCAAAATCTAGAAGCCCTAGAAAATTTCTGTCAACGCTGTTGAGCTGAAATATAAAATCTCAAAGTTTCATTTAAGTACCGCCAATCGTTGGAAAGATATGAATTTTTCTTTAAAATCGCGATTTTCAATTTTTCGGGATAACTCAGGAGCGAATCAAGATAAAAGAGAATTCTTTACAGATTCTTAATCACCTTGAACAAACGCAACTTTTTTCTAATTTAAGCTACTATCCATCTCTTATGGTTTCCGAGTTCCCAATGGTGGGCAACGAAAAATTCACCACACTGTATACGTCATCAATTTTCAAAAATACCTTTTTTAAGAGAAATACATAATACCAGACTACTACTTATTGAAACCAAAAACTTTTCGAATTATACCAATAAGTAATAAGGATAATTTGTAACATATCATAATGGCCCATAACCTGTAATAAGTAAGTTATAGGACGTTCCCGGAGTCCAAAGATACTTTTTCAATATTTCAAAAAGTTTGGCCGTTTGCCTAACCATGGCAACGTCATAACTTTTCTTAAATTGTTATGTCAACATAACTGTAGACTATACCTCCTTGATACGAAGTTATTGATTGCACGATATATGAGTATGGTCACAAAAACTCATGTGATTACCCCCATTACTACCTTCTTATTTTCTGTTTGGGGGCGACTGAAAAATTTGGATGGTTTGGAAATTTGTACTAAGAAGCTCCGAGACTTATGGGTGCACTGATTTCATAATATTTGTTAACTGAATTTAAAATTAGCTGAAATCCGCTTGATCAGATTTTCTCGCTGTTGCCTCATCCAAATGGGTGCTTGGAAAAATACAGATATGTGATCTTGGACAAAATAGCAATAAATCTTGATGCACAACTATACGAACCTATAGAGAGTGCGATCACTGGTTTAGCAGGATTTGGTTGAAGATCAAGAGTGTCTACAATATCTCTTATGTAATTTTTGCAATTTTTTGCAGTCCACGACGCTTCAACTTTCCAAAGTTCGGGTTTGCTCTCTAGAATAATGCACTTCTTCTCTTTCAGCTTATGATCCAACATGCTCACAAAACACGAAAATTAACCCAAAGTCTGTCTTTAAAAAAACACTAAGCGATTTGAATCAAGTATCTCTATCACCTGACTATTGATAGACTGGGTTCTAGGCAAGTATTTAAATGGACTTGAAGAATTTTATGTAAAATATATAACTACCTGTTTGTAGTTTATGCAAATTTGTATTTATCTGGTTTATCCTATTGATTAAAGCTATTGATGTTTATGATTTTTTGAAAAATTGTTATCTAAGTAGGTACTGATTTTTTCATTTTATGGTTTGGTAGATACGTCCGTCGAAATAAAAGATTAAGGAGTTAAATTGGCCATATTTTAACCTCCCCAACCCCATCACAATTAAAAAAAAAAATGGGAGGTTACTGCAATCACTAAAATTTTCGAATTCGAGATAAGACCGGATGTATGCGTTTTGAGGTCTCAGGAACCCAAAAAAGTGGTTTTTAAAATGTGTCTGTGTGTATGTTCCTACGTACGTTCGTTTGTAAACACGCCACAGCCAAAACTACTAGACCGATTTGGCTGAAATTCGGTACGTAGGCATCTCATAACCCAACTTAGATCTGAAAAGCTTTTGGAGCCAATCGTGCAACCGGAAATGCCATTTTGGCATATCAACTTTTAAATTTTAAATGCAAACCCCTATTTTTTACGCCGCCATAAGAAAGACCTTTTAATTCTGCTTCTAAAAATGTATTCACTCTTAGTGCCTTTTTGACAAAAATTAAAATATTCGGGATTGTTAACGTACTTTAAAAACACGATACAACCGAAACCTCTGGACCGATTTGCCTGAAATTTTGTACATGGAGACTGTATTATACGTCGAAGAGCTGAAAAATGTTTGGAGGCAATCGACCCACGGAAAGTGCCGTTTTGGCACATCAATTTTCAATTTTAAATATACTCTATTTTACCATCCTAAACAACTTTTTTAAAAATTTATTGTCAGCATAAGGAAGGTCTTCAAATACTTGTTCTAAATAATACAAAATTCATTCGCATTTACTGCCGTTTGGGTTAAAAAAAATTAAATTTTTGTAATAACATTAAAAACACATTATACTCCAAATTACTGGATCGATTTGACTGAAATTTGATACATGGAGATTGGGTGACCCGTTGAAGACCTGAAAGGCTTTTGGAAGCAATTGGTAAACGGGAAGTGTCATTTTAGTAGGGCTGTGCGGATCGACCGGATTTTTATTTCGATCCGGATCGGATCCGGATTTGTGAAAAAAAAACATCCGGATCTTATCCGGATCCAGTTTGCGACCGGATCCACGGATCCGGATCCGCGGATCCAGTTTGCGTCCGAATCCGCGGATCCAGTTTGCTATCCGGATCCGCGATCCAGTTTGTTACCCTTTTTCATGTGTCTATTAAAATTATTGAGCAGGTTTTTAATTTGACGTCTTTGCTTACAAAATCCTGCTGAAGAAAATTGATGCTGCATAATTTGAGGTGTTATGAGAATTTTCACCTACATGGTTGAATTATGACCAATAAATGACAAAACTCGTTGATGGTTTATTTTCAGTACCTGATTTGGATCCGGATATGGATCTGGATTAGATCCGGATTTGGATCCGAATCTGGATCCGGATCTCGATTCGAATCTGGATCCGGATTTGAATCCGGATCTAGATTCGGATTTGGATCCGGATATTTTTTAAGATCCGGATCCCAGATTTTGGATCCGGATCTGGAAAAAATTTAGATCCGTACAGCCCTACATTTTAAGCATATCAACTTAAAATTTTAAATACAAAGCCTCCTTTTTTATGTCGCCATTAGAAAGACGATCAAATTCGGGTTCTAAAAATGTACTCACAGTTTCTGCCATTTCAGTGGAAAATATAGAAAAAATTGTTTCTCATTAAAAGGGAGCGGGCTGACAGTGGATGGCATAAAGTGGCAGTTATTGTCAAAAAGGTGGCAAAATATTAACCTTAAAAGGAACATATTGTCAAATGTGCTGGGTGATGTCGGTATTTGTCAGAAAATTGCGAAATTAGTCACAAAGCATAAAAAATTCTGTTGAATTGACTAGGTACTATCTACACAGAATACGAAGATCCACGCGATGGGGAGGTTCCAGCCGCGTATCTGCTGCATTTTTATTTTGTTTATGTTTACGTGAGATTTCGAGCACGTGTTTTAAGACGCAGGTACGAGTAGGTTACCTCTGAGAAAATGAGAGAAACGTCGCACAAGCCCCTCTGGTATTTTTGAAACTACGTTATTAGTTTTTTGCCACAAAATTTTTACCCACAAAAGATGGCAGATTATGCGTAAAAAAAATTGCGATTTAAAAAAAACACTCTGAAGTCAGAAAAAATCACAAAATCACCAAAAATGGCAGTGTTTGCGTGCTAATATTTCAGGAACCATAACAGTTATTATTAAAAAAAATGCAGCAGAGAAGCGGCTGGAACCTCCCCATCGCGTGGATCTTTGTATTCTGTGCAGATAGTAGTCAATTCAACAGATTTTTTTTTATCCTTATCGTCTGTGACTAATTTCGCAATTTTCTGACAAATACCGACGTCACCTCGGACATCACCCATCACATTTGACAATATGTACCTTTTAAGGTTAATCTTTTGCCACCTTTTTGACAATAACAACCACTTTATGTCATCCACTGTCAGCCCGCCCGCTCCCTTTTATAATAATAATAATATTATTTATTGACGCCCATAGCATTTACAATAAATAAAAAGTAATAAGTATCACAAAAAAAAAACGAGAAAGAATTTTTTCTCCATTTTCCACTGAAATGGCAGAAACTGTGAATACATTTTTAGAACCAGAATATGATCGTCTTTCTAATGGCGACATAAAAAAGGAGGCCTTGTATTTAAAATTTGAAGTTGATATGCTTAAGTGGCACTTCCCGCGGACCAAATTTCAGCAAAATAGATTCAGTAATTTGGGCTATAATGTATTTTAACCTCCCCACTCCACTTCACCACTAAAAAAAAGGGAGGTTACTGCAATCACTAAAATTTTCGAATTCGAGACCGGATCTATACGTTTTGAGGTCTCAGGAACCCAAAAAAGTGGTTTTTAAAATGTGTCTGTATGTATGTACGTACGTTCGTAAACACGGCACAGCCCAAACTACTCGACCGATTTGGCTGAAATTTGGTACGTGTGCATGTGATAACCCAACTTAGATCTGAAAAGCTTTTGGAGCCAATCGTGCAACCAGAAATGCCATTTTGGCACATCAACTTTTTAATTTTAAATGTAAACCCCCACTTTTCAGGTCACCATAAGAAAGGCTTTCAGATTCTGCTTTTAAAGATGTATTCACTGAGAGTGCCCTTTTGAGCAAAAACTGAACGAAATTTTTATCGGACTCTAAAATCGTTGTACAGCCCAACGCGTGGGTCTTCGATTTCCGGGACTTGTGTTTATGATTTTAAAGTTGATATGCCTAAATGGCACTTCCCATGGACCAATTGCTCCCAAAAGCCTTTCAGCTCTTCAACGGGTCACCTTAACCTCCATGTACCAAATTTCGGGCAAATCGATCCACTAGTTTGGGCTATACCTAACGTGGTTTCAGTGTTATTACAAAATTTCGATTTTTCTACCCAAAGGGTACTAAATGCGAACAAATTTTGTCTCATTTTAAACCAGAATTTGAAGATCTTTCTGATGGTGACCTCGATAGTGACAATAAATCTTCCAAAAACTTGTTTTGGATGGGTAAATTAGAGAATAATTTTAAATTCCGAAATTCTTGTGCCAAAACGGCAAATTTCAGCCAAATCGGTCTAGTTTTGGCTGTGGCGTGTTTACAAACGTACGAACGTACGTACACACAGACACATTTGAAAAACCACTTTTTTGGGTTCCTGAGACCTCAAAACGTGAAGATCTGGTGTTATCTCAAATTCGACAATTTTAGTGATTGCAGTAACCTCCCTTTTTTTTAAGTGGTGAAGTGGAGTGGGGAGGTTAAAAAGTCGTATTAGCACAGAATCAAGAATGTTTTCGCTAAGTGTGGGAAAACAGACTACTTACGTAGGTATGTAATTTGAATAAAAGACGGGATACAATCAGGACATCGAATTGCATAGAAACCACAAAAATGTATGTGGGTCTATTTGTCCATGTCTGGCTTTGAACACGCTACAGCCCACATATTCAGTTGCCATTTTTTAGGTGCTCACTATAGGTTTTGAAGTAAATCCGACCCTAAATTGAAAGCCTTTTTGAACTACAATTACCACAACCATCATAAAAATGGGAGGTTACCTACTATGCAAAAAATGAAGATAACACCAAATCTTTACGTTTGGAGGTTCCAGGATCTCGAAGTTTAAGTAAAAGTTTAAAGTGTAAATGCATTTACACTTAGCGCCCTTTAGGCAAAAAAATATCGAGATTTTGTTAAAACATTAAAAACACACAACAGTCCAAACTACTAAATCGATTTGGCTGAAACTTGATACATGGAGATTGTGTAACCCGCTGAAGAGCTGGAACGCTGTTGAAAGCAATAGATCGACGGGAAGTGCCATTTTGGCATTATGAACTTTAAAATTTTAGACACAAGACACGGAAATCAAGGACCCACGCGATGGGGTGTTTACCAACCGCTTCTCTGGTGCTAATTTTCTAAATCAATTTTTGTTATTATAGCTGGTTAAAGTTATTTGCTACACTTTACAAATTCTGTGAAAAAGTAGAAGTTATTTCTATAGGTACCGTTACAGAGATTGCCAATTTTTTTGAATGAGAGGTTCCTGCATCTGCCCGAAATCCGAAAATGAGATAAGAGAGGTTCCAGTATCACGAAAAAGTCCCCATTTTAGTGACGTAAAAAATACCTTCAAATAATGCTACTAATACCGGGTGTCAACGAAACCAGGCTCACCGCCCTTTTTTCCGTATTTATTAAAATATTCGAATGAACTTTGCCATACACATAATGATAAACTGCATTGTTTGACATTTAGAGAGATTTTGAGACATTTCCGGTTTCAGCGGAAGCAGTTTTCTAGAAAAACTAAATTTTATTTAATAGTGATGCGCTAATAATTGTTTAGGAATGCACTAAAAAAAATGGCAGCAGAGAAGCGGCTGGAACCTCCCCAACGCGTGGGTCTTTGATTTCCGTGACTTGTGTTTAAGATTTTGAAGTTGATATGCCTAAATGGCACTTCCCGTGGATCAATTGTTCCCAAAAGCCTTTCAGCTCTTCAACGGGTCACCTAACCTTCATGTACCAAATTTCGGACAAATCGATTCAGTAGTTTGGGCTATACCTAACGCGGTTTCAGTGTTATTAAAAAATTTCGATTTTTCTACCCAAAGGGTACTAAATGCGAATACATTTTATCTCATTTAAAACCAGAATTTGAAGACCTTTCTGATGGTGACAACAAATCTTTTAAAAATTTGTTTTGGATGGGTAAATGAGAGAATAACTTTAAATTTGGAAATTGGTGTGTCAAAAAGGCACTTTCCGTGGGTCGATTGAATCCAAAATTTGTTCAGCTCTTCGACGTGTAATACAATCCCCATGTGCAAAATTTCAGGCAAATAAGCCCGTTAAAAATCTCCATATTAGCGGATCCTTGTACACATATTTTTTTTGCATTCAAATATGTGCAGAGCAGAAAGTTCAGCAAAAAATATCCCTGGGATAAGTGTCCGCCCCAAATTTAACATAAAATTCTTCAACTTCCTTATTTTAGGAAATTTAGGATTTCGTTGTCATTTTTAGTAGGAAAATTTTAGGATGATCAAAGCATTTTAGGAACTTTAACCCCTTCACACCGGATCGGGCCGCAAGAAGCATGGTTATGCACCCGTGTGCACCATCCGGGTGTAGCGGACAGTAATGCTGCAGAAATCTGCAAAATCGTTCTGCTAGCGCCATCTCATGAGTTTTATACCTAATCAGACTTATGTCATGACATAGGTGGATAAACTTAGAATGAGGCCCTGATTTACAATTTTTGTTAGGTGGTAGCACTATACAGGGTGGTCCAAATGTATTAATACAGGGCTCTCACGGCCAAACGGTAAGATAAATGAGTAAAATAAAAAATCCAGGGTAAATTAGAATTAAATACCTTTATTTTGTCGCCATTTTGGAACTCCCCATCTTATTGTATAATTTAGCAATAAATAAGAGTAAATTTTTTTAAATGGCACCATGCATGTTTCAATTTTTTTTTGGATTCCCTTTGATATACGTAAAGGAAATGAAACTTTCGTCCTACGTCACAACTAAATTAATTGCTACCGCTAATACAATTAATACCAGCTGTTACCAGTAAAGGCTATCCGAAAAGTAATTTTTCAAACTATTTTTGTAGACATTCACATTGAACTCAAAATTCAAAATACGACAACGGTGGAATTTTTTCATCTGTGCGTAAGACAAAAGTTTCATTTCCATTAGGTAAATACCCTCTTTATGGTAGTGATTTTATTTTTTTGGCAAATTGAACAGTAAACGTAGAAATTTTTGTTGATTCAAATTTCGCGCGGTGATCCGGCAACAATGCGCTTCACCAATACTTCGATGGAACCACCCTCATCTCACCGTATGTCTCCCACTCCCACTAGTTGTACTGTGTACACAATGAAGTAAACAGGCTATTTATTATTAGGCCCAATCAGATTCTTCAAGAGGGCGTGTACACAGTACAACTACCCTGTAGTGGGGAGATGAGGGTGGTTTCATCGAAGTAATGGTGAAGCGCATTGTTGCCGGATCACCGCGCGAAATTTGAATCAACAAAAATTTCTACGTTCACTGCTCAATTTGTCAAAAAAATAAAATCACTACCATAAAGAGGGCACCAAAGGGAATCCAAAAAAAAATTGAAACATGCATGGTGCCATTTAAAAAAATGTATTCATTGTTTATTGCTAAATTATACAATAAGATGGGGAGTTCCAAAATGGCGACAAAATAAAGGTATTTAATTCTAATTTACCCTGGATTTTTTATTTTACTCATTTATCTTACCGTTTGACCGTGAGAGCCCTGTATTAATACATTTGGACCAGCCTGTATGTATAAAGAGAGCCTCACTTAATCTCAGCATTTGATTGGTCAACATTTAAATGAACCAATCAAATTGCCGAGATAACTGAGGCTCCTCAGATAATGTGTAAATTCAAAGCGCCTAAAGAAACCATTAATAATCGCATCCTGAGGACTATTTTTGGCGTCAATTTTGGTTGGTCAATCTAATCAATCCTTGTTCAGGGACATCGGTTACTTGTAAATAATCACAAGTTCTTAGGGCGTATTTTTATAAAACTTATAATTCTGTTTTAAAACTGTTCCTTCAAAAATTCGCTTATCAACAAATTGTTGACAACAATTATTGACTTTATAGTATCTCTTGGCTTAACGCTAAATGCATACTAGATCGGACATTTTATATGTAATTTATTTCTGAAAAATAACTGTAGGTAACGTACATTACAAAATAAACTATAATATAGTAATTCGGAATGTTCAGACATAAATTATTATAAATACTGTACAAATTTTATACCTACGAGCGTAATAAATATATCACTTACATACCGAATACATTGTTCTGTTATTGCTTCCAAAATTTATTGCCCAGGAGGCACTTCTTTGAGCTTGATCCCTAAGTCTGTACGTGTATTTGCTGCTAAAATGATTTCAAGGACTACCACAGGTGAAAGCTGCATATTTATTAAAAAGTAAAGTGTAACACTTACGTTATCTCTTTTGTTTAAAACATCAAAGTCGTTACATAAGCGACCCAAATGAGCATTTTTAGCAGCAAATGACAAACCGGGATAACGTTAATACTAAATAAGTTAAGTCGAAGGATAATTAGATCAATCTTCCCTTCCCTCGTATTCCGGCATGCAAACAAACAATTTAGCGCAGCAATTGTTAAAGTCATTGAATGCTTTATTGAGCCAATATGGCTTGGTCTTCCACGCTATTGTTACTAAATATACAGGAATACCGCAAAGTATGAATGCTAAACCAACACCGACTTCAACAGGGCTGACGTAGCAGGGAAAAGTGACAAGGAAGGCACAGATTACTAAAAATATCACTGGAAGGGCGAAACTGACCCTAATGGGTCGATGGAGGTCGGGTCGGCTCCATCGCATATAGACCAAACCTGTCACGCTGAGGGTTATGAAGAGGGCTTCCACGAAGGAAACGTAATTGATGAGGACATAGACGTCTTCGATCACAACGAGCGCGAGTGTTACGAGGCACTAAAAATAAAAATTGAGGATTCTGGAATAGATTTATACGAAAGCGTCTTGGGGTCACGAAAATATTTTTTTTTCGTAATTACGAAATTTCTAAGACACGCCCACTCCCTGACCTAAGGAATAGCTTCTAGAGGCAAAATACCACCTGGAGCGGTCCAGAATTGATCAACTGGTCCACCCTCAACTCCCTTTTGCCACCTAGAAGGTGTAATTCGCGATTAACGGACTTGCCTGGACACAGCACGCGTTCAGAAAGTTTCGTAATTACGAAAAAAAGTTTTGCAGTTTCGAAGTTTTTAGAGGGTGCAATTCGCGATTAAGGGACTTGCCTAGAAAATTTCGTAATTACGAAAAAAAGTTTCGTAGTTACGAAATTTTTAAGATACGCCCACTTACAATCCCAGATCAAAGGAAGAGCTTCTAGAGGCAAAATACCACTTGGGGCTGTCGAGAATGAATCAATTGATTCACCCTCAACGCCCTTTTGCCACCTAGAGGGTGCATTCGCGATTAAGGAACTTGCCTTATTTGCCTTACTTGCGTAATTACGAAAAAGTTTCGTAATTACAAAATTTTTAAGACACGCCCATTTCTAATCCCAGACCAAAGGAAGAGCTTCTATAGGGTGTCTCTTTTAAAGTGTCAGTTAGCGATATTTAGAGAATCATTTTGAGCAGATAAACGAAAATTCTATTTACTGCCCATCGAATGAAAATATTTTCAGCTCTGACGCACACAGGAAGTGGCCGCCATCTTTGTTATTTTAAATAGGAAGCCTATGTTTTAACTCTAGATTCGGATTGGCCTCTTAATTGTCACTTTATTGCACCCCTACTTTGCCTATCTAACTGTCAGTTTTTGACATAAGTCAAAATTTGTGTAAAAAAATTGATTTTTATTCGGCAATAGAAAAATTTGCATCGTCTAGACGTTTGAAGATAAAGAATTCAACCTTGGAAGGTTGAAAGTACAAAGTTTGGGCTTTCGGTTGATGGCTCACTCGTTCTTTTTGACATAACAATATGGCGGAAATTAATTTTTAAAAATGGCGTAACGAAATTGTCCACAACTCAATTTTTTCAAATGCGAGTACCATAATTTTATGTATCCAAAAGATGCAAAATTAAATTCCCTGTAGGCTAGTATTAGCATTTCCTCTACTTATTTTCAATATTTTTGAAAATATTTGAAATAAATGTATTTGTGCGAATAAAAAGAATTGATCACAGCAAGCTTTGGATCGAAAATTAGTAAGTCTATTCTACTTCTTCAAAAATTTGACTTAAAGCTTGCTGGGATGATTTTTTTTAATTTACACAAAATTTCAAATATTTTCAAAAATATGGAAAATAGGTATAGGGAATGCTAATACCAGCCTAAAGAGTATTTCATTTTGCATCTTTTGGGTACATAAAATTATGGTACTCGCATTTGAAAGAATTGAGTTGTGGACAATTTCGTTACACCATTTTAACCTCCCCACTCTTTTAAAAAGTATTTTGCGCCATATTGTTAATATTGTTAACATGATTAATTGAGACATCAAAAGAAAGCTCAAGCCTTGTACTTTCAACCCTCCAAGTTTGGTTTCTTAATCTTCAACCGTTTGGAAGATGCAAATTTTTTTGTTGCCGCGCGCGGTTAAAAATCAATTTTTTTGCACAAATTTTGACACGTCAGAAGCTATGACACTTAGGTAGGCCAAGTGGGGGTGCAATAAGCTCACAATTAAGTGGCCAATTCGAATCTAGAGTCAAAACATAGGCTTCCCATTTAAAATAACAAAGATGGCGGCCACTTCCGGTAACCGGAAGTGCGTCAGAGCTGAAAATATTTTCACTCGAAGGACAATAAATTGATACCCCCCGTGTGTGAATTTTCATTCAGCTGCTCAAAATGATTCTCTAAATATCGTTAACTGACACTTTAAAAGAGATACCCCTGTAGAGGCAAAATACCACTTGGAGCTGTCGAGAATGAATCAATTGATTCACCCTCAACGCCCTTTTGCTACCTAGAGGGTGCAATTCGCGATTAAGGGACTTGCCTGGACATAGCGCGCATTCAGAAAATTTCGTAAATTACGAAATTACGAAATTTTTAAGACACGCTCACTTCCAATTCCAGACCAGAGGAAGAGCTTCTAGAGGCAAAATACCACTTGGAGCTGTCGATCTAGAGGCAAAATACCACTTGGAGCTGTCGAGCTCCCTTGATCACGAATTGCACCCTCTAGGTGGCAAAAGGGCGTTGAGGGTGAATCAATTGATTCATTCTCGACAGCCCCAAGTGGTATTTTGCCTCTAGAAGTTCTTCCATTGGCCTGGGATTGGAAACGGGCATGCCTTAAAAATTTCGTAACTGCGAAACTTTTTTCGTAATTACTAAACTTTCTGAACGCGCGATGTGTCCAGGCTAGGGGCTGTGCGATATCGGAATTTGAATATCGAATATCGATATTTAAAATTTAATCGATATACCGATATATCGATAAACCGATATATCGATATACCGATGTATCGATATATCGATATACCGATTTATCGATATATCGATATATCGATATACCGATACACCGATTTATCGATATATCGATATACCGATATACCGATAACTAAATATACCGATTTATCGATATATCGCCTTATCGGTACTTATACTATTGTATCGATATGGTTACTGTGGTATCATATCTGTAATCGAGTAATCTTAGTTTTAAGAGCTAGATAGGTATGAATAGGTAATAGACCTTTTTCTGTAGTTTCTTGATGTTAGTTAGTTAATAATATTGAAATCAATTATTGATTGAATCGATTGGATTGGAGCGTTCAAGCATTATTGTTTACGTTGTGCCCTGGAAAATAACGTAGGATTCAAAATAAACGATATTAGGGCCCAAGGGCGCTTTGAAAAACATCAGTTGCGTTGCGATGTCCAATTTTCTACAAGTCGTTTAAATAAGTATAGTAGTTCCTACCATCACTTGTTTAAATTGTTTATATGCTAATTGTTTATATACTGCACGAAAATATTGATATCTCCAAGACGTATACGCAAATATTCTTCAATTTTGTCAATAGGCATCTTGCATCAATTTTGTTTTTGATGTTAAATTGAAGTTCGGGATATATTTAATCCTTCCAGATACCTTAAATTCCAATATCTTGTCCGTGGAGCTCAAAAAAAAATGGGAAAGTAGCATTTTCAGACTTCGCGCCAAAAAAACCCCACAGCCATTCCAACTAAATTCTCTTACATGTGACAACGTCGCTGTCTAACCTGAGCCGACGTCTTTCACTCATAAATCTTAAATATTTTATAGTAGTCACCAGTACTCTTTGCCAGTGGGTACAAATGTACAAGATGTTAACCCAAGCAACTAATAACATTCCACTTACCGCCTTATTCAACGTCAGAGGTTACTTTTGACCCCTCTTATTGTCAGCTGCCAAGGTTGACTTTTCAAATTAATTATTAAACGTCACCCTCAAATAAACTGTTGTCAGATTGCATCGGCTGTACGATTTATGACATCACAAGTCGTACAACGGCGTTTCTGAATTATTTATTTATTTACAAATAAGCAAACGTTTTTTAAATAAAATTGATGTTCACGGACGATTCCTTGTATCTTTATTGATGCATTTACATTACAATAGCCCGAAATTAGGAAATGTGCAAGATGCCTATTCATTTCAATGTTAGCCAGTTGTCAACAAATGACTGAGTCAGGCCGAATACCTACTCCTACATTTAAAAGAAGTCAGAACTTCAGAAGTATCATTATATGTATCGATATACGGGACACCGGTTATCGATATACCGCTATATCGATATATCAATAACTTATCGATATATCGGTATATCGATATATCGATATATTATCGATATGTTATCGATATATCGATGTATAGATATTTCGGTATATCGATAACACACTTTTATCGATATATCGATATATCGATATATCAATTAAAATTCGCAGGCCTAGTCCAGGCAAGTTCGTTAATCGCGAATTAACACCTTCTGGGTGGCAAAAGGGCGTTGAGGGTGAATCAATTGATCAATTCTGGACCGCTCTAGGTGGTATTTTGCCTCTAGAAGCTATTCGTGAGGCCTGGGATTGGAAGTAGGCGTGTCTTAAAAATTTCGAAATTATGAACAAAAGTTTCGTAATTACAAAAAAAAAAATATAGTTTCGTGACCCTAGGACGCTTTCGTAGATTTCGGTTACTTACCATAAAAATTAGCGACGGTACCGGAGTCAACCTTTTAATATCAATAAGGGCGATGGCCCTCGGCAAATGACCCTCCCTGGCGCCGACAAAAAACAATCGAGAAGACGCAAAAATCGCCCCGTTGAGAGAGCCAAAAGTCGAGCAGGCGACAAAAAAGGGCATAAAGAAAGAAAACGATCCGAGCATTTTATCCCCGAAGGTGAAGGCGACGGCCTCCGAAGACAGAATATCATCCCTGCTCAAGACCACGAAGTACGCAACATTTGTGACCACGTAAACGACAGTGACCACTGGCATTGAGATGCAAATGGCCTTCGGTAGGTTCCTGAAAGACATCATTGTTATGCAAAATAAACAGAAGCTAATCGTACTTGTAAGGATCCTTCAATTCCTCCGTCACGTAATTGAGATAATTCCATCCTGAATAAGAAAATAGTCCTGAATAAAAAGACAAGGCGATGTAGCCAGGTTGCCAGTTTGTGCCTTCCATGGGATCGCGGAAATGTTCCACGTGACCTATGCACATGTAGTATACACCGGCGAGTACGATTATGCAGAGGGCGAAAATCTTGGTTGCCGTGAAAATGTCTTGTACACGTGTCACCCATTTCACATTATAACAGTTTATTACAGTCAATACACACGTGGTGGCGGCTGCGAGTAGACGGACCGCCGCGTATGGGGGCGCGCAGGAGCTCCACATTGGCTGCAGGATGTACTGGGCGAAGGTGATTGCTGTGATGGCGTTGCCCGTTGGTACCAGAATGAAGAGGGCTACCCAAAGGTAAAGGAAGGCTGGAAGGGGGCCAAAGGCTTCGCTAATGTACGCGTAGTCTCCTCCAGATTTTGGAATCATAGTTCCTGAAAATAAACCTTATTAGTCAGCGATCGTAACATTCCAAGGATGAGATTGCTTTGACTATTTTATACAATAAGTATTGAACCAATCCAAAGCAGCATTTAGTATACTAGTAACCAATCAAATCCTGATTACAGTGATAATACTACAACGTCAACTTGACACTACTTGCTCAATACTTTAATTTATAAAATAATCTGCAAAATACGATTCGTAGTCTCTTGGTTGCCTTGTTGAGTCCTCATGGATGCACTACTTGTCAATTGGTAGATTTTTTTCGCCTAAAAAAATCTACCATTTTGACTCGTAGTTGACAACCATTCGGACGTCAAAACCCGCGGCAATAAAGAGACTACTCGTCGTATTACTGTTGATTATTTTTATTGTATAGGGCTAGGTAGATCTTCATGTCGTAATTTTTTACGCTGGCACAGAAGAAATAAAGTGCTTCGACTACATACATATAGTCTCCTGCTAAATCGAAAAATGAGAGAACACAAAACAAGTCACTTACAAATGTAAACTGAAATATAGTTACCTATCAATTTCAAACTTTGACTAGTGGTCCAATAGAGCAACACGTAAAAAAATTAAACCGGAACATCTAAACAATTACTGATTTTGGACTTTTGGAGGCAACTCTTACACTAAGGATTAGGTACGGTGCTATCTGAAACTGTCACATTTTGCATAAGTTTATTTATTTCGTCTCTTTTCAGAATATAGTCCTTTTCAGATTTTACCGGCATGGGATTGAGTCGAGAGGTTTGACCGTCTTTTTCTCCGAGACTCGTTCCTAAAGTGATCTCGAAAAATCAGAAAATTGATATCTTCATACGTAATTAAAACATGGAACTTTTATTATATTTTTGTTTTGACATCTCTGTCAACTGACATTGACAGAAATTTTTTAGGCCTTCTAGATTTTGAGCAACGATAGTTTATTTTTCTTTTTCTTATGGCCGCCATATTGAATGTAATTAGAAGGGCGCGGATTCGTATGCACGGAAAACTGACAAAATATGCGCAATTTAGGGTGCGAGGGGTTGGCCACATGCATGTACTTTGTGCAACGGGAAAGCAGTGCGCAGTACGAGCAGTATCCGCAGTACGTGCAGTATTGCGCAGTATTTTAGCAGTATCGTGCAGTATTGCGCAGTACTTAGCAGTATTCTGCGCAGTACCGAGCAGTACACTGGACAGCACCGAGCAGTATATTGCGCAGTATCGAGCAGTATACTGAGCAGTACGAAGCAGTACCGAACAGTATATTTTTATATGTCTAAAAATACACGTAATATGCACAAAATATGAAATATGCCGATAACTGAGAAGATAAATAAAGGTTCAGACAAAATAAATAAAATGTATTTATCCGCTTGCAAAAAGTTAGGGGTTTGTTTTAGGTTGAAAACACATAAGACCTTTTTTCAATAGTTGACAGAAATCTATCGAAGCCTGTAATTTTATAAAACCACCATTTACTTGAAGAAATTTCAAGTTTCAACCTTTAAATTTCATCACCCTTGTTAGATATGAGTGAAAATTTGTCCAACCGCCTACAGTGTCACTGAAAATTAACACACCAAATTCTGCGTTGAGAAGTTTTTGAGTTCTCGTACTGTTGTGTATCTGCGTGTTAGGGGTTGTAGCGCTTGTAAGGGTGGTTTTTCGCAAAATATGAATAACAACTTTTTTTAGTTATTAATGGAAAGCTCTCGACTGTCGCCTATTTCGACCGATACTTATTAAGCGGAATTTCGAGTTGCAACTCCTAATTTCCACCCCATCTGTTCGAGTTTACGAAAAATGCATTCCCTGCAAGATTTTCGGGGTGCACACCTATGTACAAAATTTCAGCTCGATATTTCAACCATGTCTCAAGTTATCCGACGGAGAGACCTGACGAGCGAGCGAGTGAACGAATAATCAAAGACAAGAGTACCTCCACATTCTGCTACAGCACTAAAATGGGGCATTACGGTCCCTTTGGATTATTAATCTGATTAAAAAACCTTTTAAAATGAGCTCTGTCGTGTTTTTGCTTTTTCGAATATAACCAGTAGGCCATAAAATTAAATATTAAATTTGATGACGTATGAGCTACGGCCACACGAAAAGTACGAGCCAACCTGTCCATTTCATACCTGTTTAATTCCGTTAATGTTATAATATAATTTTGTAATGGAAACAAGTGACAGAATTGTCATCTGTTTGTCGTCTGTGTTTTTACACCAAGAAATTGACAAGAAAGGTGAGATTGTACAGAAAGGTGAGCTAGCATTAGCACATAGGTACGTCATCAATTTGTTTAAATTGCTTTTTGAAGTAGAATACTTAATAAAATCTAAAGCAAAAAGGATGGATCTAAATCAAATTTGATTTTTCGAATTATGCTAATAAAAGAGAAATTTGTGACATACCATAATGGCCTATTAATAATAATTTTTGAGCCAACCTATTTCTTTGAAACTTTCACCATCGTATAGAGAATTAAATTAGCTTTCAAATGAGGAGTCACATGACCCCCTCTTGTAAAATTTTTGACTTGCATGTTATAACTTTGACATTTCACGGACGTTATGTGTAATTGATGGCAATCGGCATCATTCCTCAATTATACTATAGCTTCATTTCAAATCTTAAGGCTCTAGCTAGAGCGGTTCTAGAGATATAGGGACTTTAGGCCTTCACTGTATGTTAATGTAACAAACATCAGATAATATAATCACTATTATTGATTTGCATCTTTCGTTTCGTTCCGCTTATTGTTATTTTATCTACCTACCTACTTGTTTGATAATGCAGCAAATTGTTCTACTGATAAGTCAGCGGCGGCTACTAAGCGATTTTTTGAACAGTTGCTCTGCGATCTTGAGTTTCTGTGAAACACTCTTGGTGGATAATTCTAGGAAATAAAAGACAATACGTACTTAAGAAAAAGATGAGAGACCTTGTCTACAAACATCATGTTCAACCATTTGATTTAAGTAGGTACCTAATCAATTAATCGATAACCAAACTGCAGATAAAACCCCCTCCACTACCAAATATCTATCTTGTCTTTGTACTCTTGTGACCCCATAGAACCCAATAAACACAAGATCGTAATATACGTGTTTTTTTGGGACATAATTGGTTCCGGTATATTTTCTGTACGTACTTATACATATACAGTGCTTTTCAAAAGTTAATAAATAAATTCAAGAAGTATTTCGACAGAAATATTTCGCAAATATTCTCGAGCAGGTCAACTTAATTTTTTTGATGCGCATCCGATGGTGTACTCCGATATTTTTTTGCACTTCTGGTTTCGCCGGAAACAATCTGGAAATGATCCCAATTTTGATTTTGACAGTTTGTTGTCAATCGATGTTTATTTCCTAATTCATTTGTGGATTGAATAGAAAGCAATAAAGCTATACAAACAAAATTGACATTTACAGCCAAAAAGCTGTCAGCGTGCTGCAATTTTATTTTATTCATTAAAAAACGCAAGTAAAACCGGAAATGTATTCCTATTTTACAAATAGGTAAGCCATGAGCTTATTTCCAATCATACTACTTTCGACCTTATTTCTTAGCATAATTTTTGACATAAGTAATTCCTCTTTATAGTACTTGATAGGTACCTAATTATTATTCGAATAAGTGAATTATTTCGTCTTTTCACTGGACAAATAGGTACAGTCAGGCGATAAAATATTGGCCCTTGACCGCGAACAATGTCGACATATTCTTAGAAAAGACACTCAAAATAGGTTCGTGAATGCTTGTATCCCACTCGAGTCGTTTTAATAAAGAGAATTTCACGTTCAATTTTAATTTTTTTGATAAAGCTTGTGAGAATCTATCCACATTGTGGACGGTCTAGGGCCATTATTTTATCTCCTGAGTGTACATCATCGCAATATCGGCAATGTTAAGTGCTTAAACATAAATATTTTATTTACTACATAAAATGATGCGTAGGCAAATATAAATAGGTTAGTCAGCAAATAATGCAAATAACAAATGGAAGTAGGTATTTTATTGTCCACTGAAAAGCTATAATCGTCCTTTTACACGTCTTTCTTAGGGCCGGTTTTTCCATCTCATGTTAAATTTAACATGAAGTTATCTCCATAGAAACAATTGTTGTCACAATGGAAACTAAGGTGACGAACCTCATATGTTATAGTTAACATGAGATGGAAAAACCGGCCCTTAGGGTGTTAATTCCAAGTCAGTTTATGGCAGTCACGTGATGACATAAGTCTAGTTAGGTGCAGAACTCAGCAGAGGTCGTTGCTTGCAAATTTTTGCAGATTTCTGCAATACATCTCAGCATCTCACTGGCAACTATTTTCATTCTATAACGATATATATATAAGCTCACACGATCTGTCAAGGAACCTGTGTGTATATATGGTAATAGGATAAAAACAGTTGCCAGTAAGCTGTTATATTGCAGAAATCTGCATAAATTAGCAAGCAACGACCCCTGCTGAGTTATGCACCTAACTAGACTTATGTCATCACGTGACTGACATAAACTGTCTCGGAATTACACCCTTAAGTACAAGTGCTACTGCAAAATCGACTGTCGCTGGAGTCGCTTACGCGCATAGAGAAAAATATAAGGGTTTGTTCCAGCATACGCGGAAACCATACAATGAACGGTTATTTGAATTAGGAATGGCTTGGCTTGGGTCAATAGCTAGCTCTACGCTAAACTCCGCTCATTGATACTTTAATTAATAAAGACGGTTATTATTATTATTGCAGTTGACTAATAATTTTTTTCAGACAGTTTTAAGTAGTGACATACCTGTAAAACCTTTCAGATCTGTAAACTGCTCATATTCCACGGAAATGGTAGGTATAATTTTTTTTAAAGTAGTATAGATCACTGTTACTGCTGCTTGTGCTGCCAACTGTCATGTTGTCAAATCAAATTGTTCAAATCTAATTAGGTCTTCTGTCAATATGTATTTGACATTTAAATAAACGCTGATCGAACATTTTTTTGGACATCAGAGTGATGTAGGCCAAGATGTAATTCAGATAATAACGTAATTCAGATAATAACGAGGTTATAATTTAAAACAATAGAACGGCCAAAATAATTAATTTTAATTGATGCACTTTACACAAAAAACCTTGGAAAAAAACAGATTCAGATTACAAATAAGTACCGATCTAAATACGTATGTCTAATAAAAATGCAACTTTTTATGATATGTATCGACTATCGTCGTACACAGTCGCGGATATGGAATTTCATACGACGAGGATATTTCTATTCCAGGGACAGAAGATGTAAGACAGGCCTTGTACTGGCAACAATTTTATGCGTAAAATAATTTTAAAATGCAATGGAAAAGTAGAAAACGTCAGTAATCATAACAATAAAGAATAATTTACATCGAATGGCACAAAAATTATGTACCTACGAAATTCTATGTCCGCGGCTGTACACTATCTAGGGACATATTCTAGAAAGAAAAGCTCTTGCATGGGTCGAAAAATGCTTCCTAAGGGAGCTTTCAAATGGAAAGCACGTTGTTTGAAAGACTCTAGCTCCCTTAGGAAGCATTTTTCGAAAAATTTACACAGGAGAATGTACTGGTAAAGTTTGGTGCACTAATTTCGGGACACCCTGTATAATAATATAATATACAGGCTGAACCAACACTATTGCCTACCCCAAAATTTGCCCTTTACCTTGAAGCTAGAGTTTTGATTTTTCTGCAGCGCGTATGGGTACTAAAAACCCTTCAGATAACGTAAAAAATTTACTTTAGTAAAAAAAAAAAAAGGCGGTCTCGGAGACGGCAGGAACTTCTACGCCGCACTGCATTGGATTAATAACAGCAGCATTTATTAAATTTTTAAATATTTAAAATAAGAAAGTTGCTATGCCAAAAGGGCACTTCGGGTTCGGGTTGACTGATCGGCTTCAAAATCTAATCAGCTCCTCTCCCGCACAGACAATAAAATAAATTGCCACGAAAATGACATTTTTCGAAAAAATGGCACTAAGGTTTTCGGCTTGAAAAAAAATCAGTTATCAAATCCGGTAATAAAAATACACATTTATGCATAGTTTTTTTTCACGGCACCATTTTTTGGTCAAAAGGGCCCAAGTGTGAATACATTTTTAGAAGCAGAATTTGAAGAGCATTCATATGGTAATGCGAAAAATGGGGGTTTGCATTTAAATTTTTAAAGTTGATGTGCCAAAAAGGCACTTTCCGTGAGCCGGTGTAGCCCAGATTCTAATCAGCACCTACAAATCTCCCACTGAATATGTGTGCCAAATTTCATCAAAATCAGTTCAGTAGTTTCAGCTGTAGCGTGTCCACAGACACACGGACAGACACACGGACAGACACACGGACAGACACACAGACACACATTTTTCAAAAATAGGTTTTTTGGGTTCCTGGGACCCCGAAACGTAAAGATTTGATGTCAGTTCAATTTCGAATTTTTGATCGATTTTATATACTGCTCCGCCTTGAGCGTAGAAGTTAAAAAGTTACTTTAGTAAAGGAACTAGATATAGTTACTTTTCGCAGTGAGAAAAAAAGTAACTAGTTATAATAAAGTAACTTTTTTGTAAAGATATTCAAAGCTCTGTTCTGCAGTTTGGTAACCTGATGTCCAAACAAATAAATAATCCTCAGTTTGGCGTAATCCTAAGGCTCCAAATAACCAACCTGCGGGCAAAAATTATTTATTCCATGAAAATAGCCCAATTGAAAATCTCGTGACGTCATACTTTTGGGCCAATCTAAAAATTTTTACGTCATCTGAAGGGTTTTTAGTACCCTTACACACTGTAGAAAAATCAAAACTCTAGCTTCAAGGTAAAGGGCAATTTTTGGGGTGGGCAATAGTGTTGGCCCACCTGTAGATAGGCAGGATTAACATTTACCTTGATGTCCATCTATTTTTTGTGCAATATGTGAATGTGAGCTGACTAAAAAATATTAATTATAAATTATTAAACGACCAAAATTAGAATATCTTTCATATTTAATGAAATTACCTATTTCAAAAAATAAGTTTAAAAAATATTAATTATAAATTATTAAACGACCAAAATTAGAATATCTTTCATATTTAATGAAATTACCTATTTCAAAAAATAAGTTCATGAAATTTTTACAACACTACTCTGCTACGGCACTAAAAGGGTACCTATGTAGAGCAAAAAACGACTTAATTTAATCTCTCAATATATTGCATCAACCTGCATACCTTATTGTGTGTAGGTAGTTATTGCGTCAGTCAATTTTTGTAAGCGCCGCGCCGGCAATTTTTTCAGCAATGCCTCAAATAAAAAAGAGTTGGGCATCTACCGAGGTACCTACTTTATATACATCATACCTAGTTAATATTCGAATTTCGAACTAAGTATAAGTACCTGCTTAATTAATATGCGTCGGCTAGTCGGCTAACGCGTGCTCTCAATCCCTCTCATCAATAAATCAATAGATAAGTTGCAAAAATAAATACATAGGTACATAAACATAATCCTTAAATTGCTGAGCGAGTCGACGCCGGCGACGCTTTCATTTTCATTCAACAGGTGGGTTACGATACGAGCAACAAATCCGTACCGCATCGCACTCGCACATGGTCGAAGAATGATGCAATAGGAAGCACGCAAAAGTCAGCGTTTTCTTCACTAAGGTACAATGGTATTAGTTATCATCACTTACCCAGTTCTGCATAACATAACGCCCCAATCATCGACAAAATTCCAGATAAGATCCAAACGATAAGGGCTTGTCCTACAGATCCGGCGGAAATTAGCACACCCTTTGGAGATACAAAAATCCCAGATCCTATAATAACACCTACAATGATAGCGACGCCGTCAAGTAGCCCTAGTTCTTTTTTCATTTTCAATTGTGATGAACCACTTCGGTTTGAGAGGTTTCCGTCACTAGCCTTCTTCGTCATTATTCTTATTTTTTTCAAATTTTACGGAGGACGCAAAAACGAGCACTTCACAGCAACTACCTTCACCCAATACCACGTGTTTTTGTAACCTGCATTTCAAACATTTCGATCCCCGCCTTTAGAGACCGGGAGGGAGGGGTTAATGCGCCGCCTCGGAAGGTTTTATGGTGGTTTTACGGAACGTCGTCGTACGCGGGATTTGTGTTTGCATTTGAATTTTCAAGTCGCGGTGTCCCTACTCGAGCGCACATCCTGTACGAAATTGAACTAATCGTCTCAATAGAGCGTTGTGTTAAATAGGATGATGGTTTTGAAGGGTTTTGTTTTATCTGATACCGTATTGCTGGGCACTTCCGGATTTCAGGGAATAACGTGATGCACTTAGCCACGTCAACAAAAATATGTTATAGTAGGTATTATGTACATAATATAATAGGGTAAGTCTGGGATAGATGGACCATTTTTTTAAACGTTACCCTATAGTTTCAAGGTAGTTTCGGATTAGGTATTCCGGCCCTAGGCCAATACCAGAGCAGCACCCTTTGACTGTGCTGTAACAATGGGGCGGGGAGATGTAGCCCCCCGAAAATATTTATACCCCCCAACCCGAGTGCACCTGGTTTTCTGTGTTTGCAAGTATAGAATGTGTAAAAATCGCAACAGAAATGCGCCTATTTAAACTTCGGCCCCCAAGGTCATCATGCCCTTTTTGGCCTAACGGGTAATATAAAAACTATACAGAGTGTCCCGAAATTAGTGGTCAAAACTTTACCTATATCGAAGGCTAAAGTTGCAGGGGTCTAGGAAAATTATGGGAAAACAATTATTCGGAAAAGCAATTATTCGGATGAACAATTATTCGAATGAACAATTATTAGAACGAACAAATCTTCGAATTAGCAATTTTGGAAGTCAAAAACAACAGTTTGGATTTTTTGTTTAATTTACCCAACCCGTAATCAAATTACCGACAAATAACACCCATAGACAGGTTAGCATTGCATTAGCTAAGCCCGCTTTCGGCTTCGCCGAAAGCTCGCCGCGTTTAAAACAATTGCAAGAAAGGGAAAGAAACAAAGAAATAACCGAATTTATTGGTTTTGGCAACAATTGGGATGACATGTTTTCGAATAATGATTAATTATTGTTGTTAATTCAAAGGTTCAATTGAATAATTGTTTTCGAATAATTTACCGGAACTGAAAGTTGCAGAGCCATGTCATGTAAGCATCATAATGCAGGATGTAGGTAACAAATATGTATTTTTACACACCTCAAGCGGTGGTCCATTTATTCCGGACTTACCCTATATACCTGGGATAAAATAATAAATCATACGCAATCATAAATGTAATAACACGCAGCGATAAGCCCCACTTTTATCAAAATTTCTGCGAATAATAATTTAAGCGTAGGCAGGTACTTACATACAGATTCAAATACAACAAAGTTTTCCAATGTGCTGTAGATCTGGTAGAAACTTAGCAAAACAATTAAAATACCTATGTTATTTTCTAACACGCAAAATGCATTTAAGAAATTTTTTTCACGGCACACCCGAAAATTTAGTATTAAAAGATTGAAATATTGACAATAATTAAAATTATTATAATTATTGTCAATATCTATAGCTACCTACATGCAGGGTGTACCATTTAAAACGAAACACCTGAATAAATTCTGGAACACTGATTTGAGGGAAGAACGCTGAAACAGGTCGATTTTTGTTTGGAGGGGGACACTTAAATCCGAGCTTGGCGAAATTTTGCAACGCACCCCCTACCACCAACCCACTCTTCAAAATTTTAAATGGCAATACCCCACTTGTGATACATCATTTGAAAGCTAATTTCATTGCGAATTAATTTTTGTAAAAATTTTTAACCTTCGTTGAACTTCAGCGCCCTCTACAGTCTACGCCTTTTGTGATACATCATTTGATTCTCGGTAAACTGATGCAAGAATTTTTGAAATCCATCCACTCGTTCAAAAGTTACATTGTAAACATTAGCTGGTTCTGGGCCTAGAAATCCTTCAAGTTTAGGCTGTAACTTTTGAACGAGTGGATGGATATAAAAAATTCTTGCATCGGTTTACAGAGAATTGCAAACCCTTTCAATTGGTATATCACAAAGGGCCCTAACATAGTTCAAAATTCGACCGTAGAGGGCGCTGAAGTTCAACGAAAGTCAATTTTTTTTACAAAATTGAATTCGCAACGAAATTAGCTTTCAAATGATGTATCACAAGTGGAGTATTGCCATTTAAAATTTTGAATAGGGGGTTGGTGGGGTTTAGGGGGTGCGTTGTAAAATTTCGCCAAGCACGGATTTAAATGTCCCCCTCCAAACAAAAATTGACCTGTTTCAGCGTTCTTCCCTCAAATCACTGTTCCAGGAGTTATTCAGGGTGTTTCGTTTTAGATGGTACACCATGTGTAAAGCAAAGTCGTATTTTTGTGTTTGTCCGGATAAAGAAACGGCGTTTCCGATGAGATCGAACGAGAAAAATCTTAAACCTGCAGAATGAGGTTTCGTTTGCGTTTTGTGACCACCATCAGGTTTTCGACCTTTAATCGCGAACGCTGCCTCAACGCTTGATGATGGATCAAAAGTATGAATGGAGGAATTGCCGGCAATGAAAAGATCTACAAAAAGGTCCGCGACGGCATAAAGCTATCTTCGATGGGTTATCTTAGCGGGTTCGTTTTTGTGTTTTCGTGGAAAATCGCTTGCGTCACTTATCCGTAATAGATATTTATATGCTGTCACGGACTTTTTTGTAGATCTTTTCGTTGCTGACATTTTTTCCTCATACGATTTTAATCCATCTGCAAGCGTTTAGGCAGCGTTCGCAGAAGAAGTGCGAGAGGGGGCGTTTTTTCTCTGGCTTGATGCTTCCTCAAGCACGTATTGAGGCGTTCGGCATTCGGACCCTTTGCCCAGTTGTGAGGCCCTAACAATAACGCATATATTTTCTTCACATAAGGTAGATAAAGCGGACACGGGAGCAGCGTGAGTTTTTTTCTGTTGTGGTGTCAGACGGGCTTTCATTTACGTCAAAATTCATATCGGTATGAATAAACAACAAGACTGGAGATTGGATAATGGGATCATTTTTATTCTTTGGTTCCAGTTCCTGGATGTACTTAGGGTGAATAGAATAATTATTGAAACCCGTTGCTTCAAATAAGTAAAATAAAGACGCAGAAACAAATTAGCAGTTAAACTAAGGAAAAAAATGCAGCAGAGAAGCGGCTGGAACCTCCCCATCGCGTGGATCTTTGTATTCTGTGTAGATAGTCGTCAATTCAACAGAAATTTTTTACCCTTATCGACTGTGACTAATTTTGCAATTTTCTGACAAATACCGACACCACCTCGGACATCATCCATCACATTTGACAATATGTTCCTTTTAAGGTTAATCTTTTGCCACCTTTTTGACAACAACTGCCACTGTATGTCATCCACTGTCAGCTCGCTCCCTTTTAATGAGAAAGAATTTTCCACTGAAATGACAGAAACTGTGAATACATCTTTAGAACGAGAATTTGATCGTCTTTCTAATGGCGACATAAAAAAGGAGACCTTTGTATTTAAAATTTAAAGTTGATATGCCTAAATGGCACTTCCCGTGGACCAATTGCTTCCAAAAGCCTTTCAGGTCGTACATACATACGTACGTACGTACATACATACAGACACATTTTAAAAACCACTTTTTTGGGCTCCTGAGACCTCAAAACGTATAGATCCGGTCTTATCTCGAATTCGAAAATTTTAGTGATTGCAGTAACCTCCCTTTTTTTTAAATGGTGAAGTGGAGTGGGGAGGTTAAAACTGGGTACAGCCCATACGCTCTAAGCTGAACCACTAAAGTGCTGGTACGTACGAACGTACGTACACACACAGACACATTTTTAAAACCACTTTTTGGGTTCCTGAGACCTCAAACTCGAAAATTTTAGTGATTGCAGTAACCTACCTTTTTTTAAGTGGTGAAGTGGAGTGGGAAGGAGAGGCTAAAATAGGGGGCGTGCGCCTTCTCATTTTTTAACGTCGTTTAGCCGAAGAAATTCTCATTAATTTTTTGAATAATAGGGAAAAAAGCCAAAGGAAGACAACTTCAAGTCAGGCACTACTTACCTACCTACTAGATAGGAGGAGTTTTTGTTTTTGTGGCAAACAGCCGGATTGAAGGTTCGTGGAGAAAAAATTACGTACTGCCTAGATATAGGGGAGACTAGGGAGCCCTGATACTATGGGAGGCGTGATACATCTTCAAATTTACCGCAAAAACCGGTCCACGATTGGAATACCCTTCAACAATGGCATACTTACTTTCATATGGTTCAAACATTCTGAGTTATTTTGATTTCATTCGCCACGAAGTTGGGAGGACAGTCAACAAATTTGTTTTCGATTTTTCAAGAAGGTACTTAAACGTTTTAATAAAATTCGGTTTATATTATCAGGAGAATTGTTTTCCTATGGCATGTGGTGCGGCTTGATACATGTATCTGCTATGGAGATTTTAATGAATAACGAATATTTTAATAAACTTCATTAGAACTAAAAAGCCGGGCAGGAAAGTACCTTGGTTATCCTGACTTTTTCGATTAAGATTTGCAAGATTTGTAGATGGTACTGATAGGAGTTACAAGAAAATTGTAGTTTTCTGTATTTGAAAATTATGACAATGCTAATAAATAACAACGTAATTATATGTACACTTTTGCAATGTTATTGATTTTGCAACGTTTCGTAATTTTGATTTTTTTCCGTGTATCAAAGCTCCCTTACCTCCCCCACTGAGGAAGGACTGGTACAGTTTGCATTTTTTTAAACCTTAATATCTTTAATTTGTACTATTAAATAATCCATTTTAATTGTCAGTTTAAGAAGTTAAATATACAGTGTGTCTCATTTTAACTGGAACCACACAAATATTTCGGTTAATTTTAACCGAATCAATGCGTTAATTTTTTCTGCATCTAGAGCTCCAAAATCTGCACCTGTGTAATACTCAGCTTTTTTTATAAACCGAAACTCCAGCCTACTGCGATTTAATAAAGAGGCCAAAAATGACGAAATCGTATTAGGCATTTTTTTATCGAAAAATTTTATAAAGAAAAGTTGGTCAGGATCGCTCCAAATGGCTAAATCCGAAGTTTCAGGAAGTTTGAGGAAGAATCATAAAATAACGAAAACGTCAATATTTTTGCAACATAACGGGTGATGTGAAATAAAAAAACAATGGAAGCGCATATGTTTGCTGTTTGTGGCACAGATTAGTTGGGGTGTCCCTTGAAATTGTTAAGAAAAACGAACATCTTACACTATCTTAATAATTTCAACTTTTTCTGCGATTGTTAAGTTTTATCCATCCATTGCCGATAGCAAATGTCAAATCAATTCATTTCAATTGTTTTTTTATTTCACAGCACTCATTATGTTGCAAAAATACTGAACTTTTCGTTATTTTGTGATTCTTCTACAAGAAATTCAATATTTTTATTTTTTCCTGAAATTTCGGATTCAGCCATTTGGAGCCATCCTGAGCAACTTTTCCTTATAAAATTTTTCGATGAAAAAATGCCTAATACGATTTCGCCATTTTTGGCCTCTTTATTAAATCGCAGTAGGCTCGGATTTCGGTCTATAAAAAAAGTGAAGCAGGTGCAGATTTTGGAGCTCTACATGCAGAAAAAAAGAACGCATTGATTCGGTTAAAATTAACCGAAATATTTGGGTGGTTCCAGTTAAAATGAGACACACTGTATATGGGCTTCTAAAGGAAAACTAAATGGTAATTATAAAGTTAACTGATTGTCTGAATTTTCGGATTAAACATTAGGTGTATCAACCGTCCCTAGTCTCCCCTAATATAGGAAGTAGGAAAATTACCTACCTACTTGATTTTGGTGGCACTCGCCCAACGACAAGTGCCTTAGAAATCCGAGGATTTCAGGGGGAAGTCCGGTTAGCGGTTTACCCCCCTAGTCTACAAAGTACCTGCCTACTGTAATATTTGAAAAATGACCAGCATTTGTTTTTATCTACGCATGAAAGGGTCTTCAAATTCTGTTTCCAAATGCCCTTTTCGTAAAAAGTTTTAGCTGTTTTTATTTTAAATCTTAGGGTAGGCAGCCAATAATGCACAGGGAGTATAACTGGTCATTAACGACTAGATGGAAAAATCCCCAATGCGGACGATTTGATTTGACAGATGACAGATTTGTCAATATTGCCACTGAGTGTCAAAGTCAAATTAGGTTAGAATCCAAATATTTTTCCCAATCCCATTTTCGTAGTGCAGTGTTGGGACCTATTCTCGATTATTTAGGTCAATTCAAAGAAAAATGGAAGAGAACGACTTCGTACCTGCCGAAGACGACGAGTTTGAGATAATTTATTCGGAAGGAGAAGGAGACGATGAATTCGAAGGTGACGAAAGCATGGAACCGGATATTTCTCAGGCAGATGTGGTGGACATATCCAGACTGACTTTTACAAAACATTCGAAAGCCGTATTTTCCAGCGACTTGAGCAAAGACCAACAATTGGCAGTAACGGGTGGTGAAGATGACTCTGCGTTTGTATGGTCAACAACTGACGGTAAAGTTGTTCTGGAATGCACCGGTCACAAAGACTCTGTCACCGAAGTATCGTTTAATCACGACAATCAGTTTCTCGCAACAGGAGATATGGCGGGAATGATCCAGGTTTGGAGTGTGAAGGACAAGAAATTGATCTGGTGCTATGAAGGTGACGACATGGAATGGTTAACTTGGCATCCAATAGCTAACGTTTTAATATCAGGGAGTCAGTCTGGTGATATTTATATGTGGCAGATTCCTCAAGGCAACTGCAAAATAATGCCTTCACATGGCTCGTCCTGCAGTTGTGGAAAAGTCCTTTCTGATGGTAAACACCTGCTCGCAGGTTATAGTGATGGTAAACTTAAACTGTGGGATTTGAAAACTGCAAATCCCGAATGGCAGCACTCTGAAGATGTTGGAATAACTTCCATTGAGATTAACGATGACGGATCATTAATTGCAATAGCCCCCACAGCAGTACTTCTAAAAACAATAGATGGAAAACCCATTTCAAGTCTTCTAATTGATGACCAGAAGGACATAGAAAGCCTTGTGTTCAACAGCGAGTTAAATGTTTTAATTACGGGATCCCTATCAGGTGATATCTGTGTTTGGGATACATCCAAACAAATCATCCGACACCAAGCCAAAGTGGAATGTGGAGTTACTGTAATCAAACTGAGCCAAAATGGGAAAGTTTTAATAGGTGGAACTGATGGGGCAGTTTATTTATGTGATGTAAGAAATGGAACCTTGCTGGAAACATTGACGGGACATTTAGGACATATTTTAAGTATAAGTGTACCATTGGATGGATCCTTTGTGTTGAGTACCGCAGAAGATGGCACTGCCAAAATCTTTAATACCAAGTAGTTAACAGGGTAAACTTAATCAAAGCCTCAAAAATTATTACATCTACCATGTCGTTTCTGAAATTTTATCATCTTATTGATGGGTTCTTTGTTAAGTTTTTTAAATAAATTGAATATTTATAGTGTAAATTTCCTTCTGTTTGGGCCTATTTGATGATAGGCTAGTATGTAGGTGTAGATTTAGGTGATTTGGTTCGTTGCCAGTAGATATTGATTTTTTTGCACCTAATTAAAATTAATTGATTTGCACTAAGATTAAACCCAGATTTTGGATAGAGGCAAGCATCCACATCGCATTTTAGTAACCATCATTCAGTCAGTAAATACTTCCAATAAAAATATTTCACTTTTCTATTCTGGTAGCTAAATTACCAAAGTTAAACGCTAATTAAGCTTTAATTTGGAAATAGCATCAATAAAGCTACAAATTGTTTTAATCTAAGTAGTGCCTACTTAACAAGTACTTACCTTATGTCTTAATTACTTTGTTAAAGGCAAATATATTTAGTGGGCAATTTGTAGGTGCTGATTGAATTTTGGGCCACATCGGTTTATGGAAAGTGCCTTTTTGGCACATCAACTTTAAAAAAATAAGTACAAACCCCCATTTTTCACCATATGAAAGCTTTTCGAATTCTGCTGCTAAAAATGTATTCACACATGGTGCCCTTTTGGCGAAAAAACGGTGGTGTGAAAAAACCTAAGTATAACTGTATACTTTTATGTTACCGAATTTGATAGCTGATTTTTTTCAAGTCGAAAACCTTTTTTTCGAAAAATGTCATTTTAGTGGTAAAAGGTCCCTTTTTAAAATTTATTTTACAGAAAAGCATTACCTACTATCGCATTCGATGGCTGTTGCATCGCCGGTTCAAAAACCTTTGTGCCATTTTGTCAAGAATTGCCATTTTAGAGGCAAGAAGGCCCTTGTTTGAGTTTTTCTTAGCAAAACAGTAATTATTATTATCGAATTCAATAGCTGTTGCATTACCGGATCGAAAACCTTACAACCTGATAAAAACTGTTAGGATTTTTAACAGTTTTAATAAAGTTCAATCAGTTTCTTGTAGAGTCTTATCAGTTTAGGGATGCTGCGTCCAATGGTGTTTTATAAGAATCTTATATGGATTCTTGAATGCTGCTATTTTTGCTAATTTATTTGTTTTTCTGATTATACACATTGCAAAGGGTTGCTTAAAACAATGGGTGGAATGAATAAAGTGTTACAAGATGCTCATAACTTGCATTAATAGAGGATGCAAATGTAAGTTTTTCGTGCACGAGAAAAGGATAGAGCTATAAGCAAAAGTTTTGTTACCGTTTATTCATAACGGTCAATAATTAAGCGTTAGAATTGAAAATTTTACATTTTCATTAAATCCGTCTTTTGAATTTCTATCCGAAATTTCCCTTAAAACTGATTGAGTATCTGATCTGATTGAGTCTGAATAAGTTTTAATCAGTATTTGGGAATTATGGCAATTCAGTGTGGCGTTTGGGTGAATTCAGATAATTTTCTGATTGGAATTTATTGGTGTCAAAAGGTATATAAATTTTGTTGGGTGATGACCGTTTGTCAGATCATTTTCTTAATTTAGCCTGAAATTAATTCGAAAACTCAAAAATTTCGCGTTGTTGAATTTATTCCAACTATAAAATTTCGCTGTCCGACATCGCATTTGCGCATTACTCTCAAGTTCACGTCACTCTATTCAAGGTCTGTCTCAAATTATTATACCTAGATGACCCAGTATACATTCCGTTGAATGCAAAGGCATCAAACTTTGACGGTGGAGGCACGGAATAAACAATCAGGATATAAGTATATTTTTAGTGTCGTAGCAGAATGCGCTGTACACACTCACACAGGTGTAGGGGAAGGAGGGTATCAGTGAGACACGGGGAACAGTGAGACTTTTCAAATTTCGCGGTTTGTGTACAAGTTACAGAGTGCTACCAACCTACCCTTTAAACTGTACCTAGAGCCCATGCGCTTGACGTGATTTAGAGGGCAAAGCTGTGAAAGTCTTTGTTCAAGATAATGGTGACTGGTTTTCGATAAGTAAACTAAATTTCAAGACTTTGAAACTGAAGTCCACTATTCTTTAATGATACATTTTATAAATATTACACTGGCATCAACGATCAGTCCTAGGTTATGGATATATATGGTGATGAAGTTTTCCGTATTATTTTTGTAGGATAGACTTTGATCATTTATTTTTTGTTTTATGGACCCCTGGGTAACAATGAGACAAAGTTGTGTGGGGAACACTGAGACAATGCGGGGAACAATGAGACATGCTCAGATTCTGATATATATGTTAGTTGGCTGGCAAACAACTTGCAATATAAAGTAAACAAGTTGTCTTATAATTATTTTGAGCCTTTTGGTGTAAGTACTAGTCAAATTTTTTTTACACTTGAATCGTTAGGCACCACCAGGCCCCAAAAATCATTCTACGCGTTTGAATTAAATCCCAAATGTTAACATTTGTTAATTTTGCAGGTTCTAATGAATAAAAAATAAAAATCACTTATTTTTAAATATATTTTGTAACAGCTTATACGACACGTCTCACTGTTCCCGACACTCTGTCTCAGTCTACCCCAGGGCATTGGGGTACAGTGAGACAGAGCCCCAATCGGGTTTTAATTTTTTAAGTAAGGTTAACAGTTGAATTATTGCTTTTTTGTACAATTATTATTAAATACTGTCTTCAAGGAAGGCGCATGCAAAGAAGTTTCAAACGTCTAGCGCGTTTTCTAACAAAAAAAAGTGGGGTTCAAAAAAAAGCGTCTCACTGTTACCCTCCTTCCCCTATACCCCGAAAATCTCGGCGGGGATTGTTTTTGGGCCATATCGAACAGTTGTAGTCGAAGTTACGGATGAAAAACCGAAAGAAATTGTAATTTTCGACGTTTGATCGCCTACGCTGCCTCAACGCTTGGAGATAGATCAAAAGTTTGAAAGGAGGAATTGTCGGCAATGAAAATATCTACAAAAAAGTCCGCGACGGCCTATAGCTATCTACGATGGATAGCACACCGTGATCGTTTTTGTGTTTTAATTTTTGACGAAAATGGCCTCGGTCGCTTATTGTCAACAGATATTTATATGCTGTCGCGGACTTTTTTGCGGGTCTATTCCTTGTCGACATTTCTTCCTTATACGATTTTAATCCATCTTCAAGCGTTTAGGTAGCGTTCGCAGTAGAACCACGAGAAGCCGCGTTTTTTTCCCGGGAGCGACAAATTATTAATTTTAATAACTCGAGTACGAATAGAGGTATCTTACTGAAACTTGGTTTAATTTTGGAGGATGAAATTTAGGTGTTGAAAATCATAAAAATACGAAAACCACTCAAATATGTTGCACGTGGAGGTCTAGAACCCGACACACAGTTAGAAATAAACTCACCCCTGTAAATTAGTCGTGAAGTAATGAGGGGGTGAAAAGATTAATCTCCAAATTACCGCAATTTTTCAATTAATTGGATTAGGGCGGTGAAATTGAAACCACATCTTTCTTTAGAGCATGTGAAGATGAAGGTAAAATAAGGGGTTGGATTTTAGGGGTTGAAATGTTCATGAAGCTTTGTAACTTTACACAGAGAAAAATATCTGATGTGAAACTGTGAAATCTTACACACTGTACCGCTGAGAAAAGAAGAGTGAATTTTAGAATAAATTCATCTAAGGGGATGAAAGTTAAAGGTCGAAACTGGAATTTTCACAGAGTAATGTAGATTTGAAATTAATACAATTCGAAAGCTTTCTACTGATGGTGCAAAAAAAGGTCTTATTCATAATTCGTGAAAAACCGCCCATTAAGGCGCTACAACCCCTAACATGCCGAAACACAAAAACAGCGACACTGTAGGCGGATGGGCAAATTTTCATTCGTTTAGAGCCACATAAAAATATGACCGCCTGGGAAAATTTCTATGTTTTTGTATACAATGTTGTAAGAACACTTTATTATACCTATACAGTAAAAATCAAATTTTGGAATCGTCTAGATCTGATTTTTCCTGGGCCACTATCGTATAGGGTCCTTTACATAATTGGGTTATTTTGGAGTTATTTTCTGTAATTTTTTACTTAACATCGGTTTATTCTCATACCCTTTGACTTTTCATCCCCCTTTGCGATTTTTCAACCTCATAAGTGCTAATTTTGCAATCGCGTAATTTCGTTTTTCGTTGGTAATAAATTGCACTCATTTGGGATTCAGTTTACCTTTTACAATTTTCCAGTTTCCTTCGCAATAGGTAGGTGTTTCAACACCCACAAAAGCTTTAATATAATTGGATGATTTTCAACAAGAAATTTTTAACATTTCGCCTTTTTGACACATCTGTGCGTCTGCGGAGGCACTACTACTATAGGTGCAGATTGATAAAATCTGCACCCGATTTCACCAGTAAGACCAGCCGTCCCTGCATATACATTAACATGATAAACATCTACAGGGATACACATCGCATTGATGTACATCTTCCGGTGGCTTTTTGAAATGTCAATTAAATCTAAATTAAAAGACTTTAAGAAGGTTATCTCTTCGGTGTGTTACAAGAACTTGGAGAAGAGAAAAGGAATTGTGGAAAGATATAATACATTATTCGAAATAGTATAGGTAATTTTATATTTTCAGGAAAAGGAATAGTCCAGTCAAATTAGACCTCCAGGCGACCGGAGGTTACAATAAATGTTGGAAAGCGGGAGATGATCTTAAACCCTTTAGTAGGCATCTAATAGAAGTATCCTGGTTTTGCACCTTCCCAGGATGTGTGCGTATGATAGGGTGTCCAAAAAACCCCGAAATTTTCGGACTTTTTTCAGTTTTTCGCTTATAATTTCTAAACAGTGCTTCCTAGCGGAAAGTTCGCTATTTTCGAAATTAAAGCGCACTAAATTCTGCGTCGAATGAGCCCCCAAACGTTAAGTTCGACCATGTGGTAGGGTCGCAAACCATGGTCAAAAACGACAATTTTGTGAAAAATTGACAAGTAGTGACTTTTCGTCGTCTGTAACGTCCAAACGGCTACTCTAATTTAAAAAACTTATAGCTTGAAAGTTGTAGACCATCAATCGCTGATTTCAAAAAGCATCACTTTAAATTTTGGTTAAAAGTATTCAAAAAATAATTTATCTATAAATGTAGTTAAGAAATGAGACAATGAATAGAAGATCAATTTCTTCGAAATCTTTTGGAGGTGGAGGGGCCAGGGTCGTTCGCAGGCTCGATGAATAGTGTGTCGCCTTCAAATAGTTGAGGCTTTAGATCTAGAAAATCAAAATAGAGCAATCCATAAACAGTCATAAGTCAGTACCTAAGCCTCAACTATTTGAAGGCGACACACTATTCATCGAGCCTGCGAACGACCCTGGCCCCTCCACGTCCAAAAGATTTCGAAGAAATAGATTTTTTAATAATAAATAATAAATAACAAATTGTTTTTTGAATACGTTTAACCAAAATTTAAATTTGTGATGCTTTTTGAAATCATGGTCGAAATTAACGTTTGGGGGGCTCATTCGACGCAGAATTTAGTGCGTTTTAATTTCGAAAATAGCGAACTCTCCGCTAGGAAGAACTGTTTAGAAATTATAAGCGAAAAACTGAAAAAAGTCCGAAAATTTCGGGGTTTTTTGGACACCCTATCATACGCACACATCATGGAAAGGTGCAAAACTAGGATACTTCTATTAGATGCCTACTAAAGGGTTTAAGATTATCTCCCGCTTTCCAACATTTATTGTAACCTCCGGTCCCTATTTGACTGGTCTAGAAATGAATATATGTCATTTAATTTTATTTATTATCATTAGTAATATCATTTAATTTTTGTTCATTGAAAAATAAATGTAAAAGTACGAATGCGCATGCATTTATTATTTTGGTCATTAAATGAGGAATTCACGAATTCATCTAGAAATCGATTTTGAGTTTATTATTGACTCTAACGTAGGTACGTAGGTATGTAATTTGATGTTCCTCGGACAGGCCAACCTTATTTTGAACTTCTACGGAGCAGTTATTGGAATCGATCGAAAAATTGAAAAAAATTGAATCGCCAAAAACTTCGAATCTTTACGTTTTAGGGTACCTACTGCGAAGCGAGTTAATAAAATCGATCGAAAAATCGAATCGCCAAAAACATCAAATCTTTACGTTTCAGGGTCCTGGGAATCCGAAAAAGTGGTTTTTGAAAAAATGTCTGTGTCTGTGTGTCTGGATCACGCTGCAGCTCAAACTACTGATCGCATCGAGATGAAATTTGACACACATTAGATTTTGGGCTACTTCGGTTCACGGAAAGTGTCATTTTGGTGAAAATTGACCAATAGAGATTTGTTATAAAATCTTCACTGTCACCTGTAATTTTGAAAATTTTACATTTATAATAGGGTGAGTCAACAAGGTGACGGCGGTCCATAACTTCTGAACCCTTCCAGATAGGAAATCAAGTCAAACGCCATTATGTACAACACCGCCAATTCTACATCCTAAAAATACTTTCAACTATACAGGCTGTCCCAAAACACTTGCAATGCATGGCAACTTCATTTTTTTAAATGGAACACCACCATTTTGATGGCATATTCTGGATCACCTATAACATAGCTTTACATCGACATAAGACATTCCATGTTTTAAGGCTCTGTTCTAAAGTAATTAATTCTTTTTGAAAAATTTCGACCATTGCGGGTGCTTCTTAAAAAAAATCCTGAGAACTCAATTTTGTATCTAGAGAGCTGAGATTCGGTACGAACATGAAGGAAGGTCCATTCTATCTATCTAACATGATAACTAACATTATCACTATACAGGGTGTCAAAAATTCTGTGTCAAGTTTGGAAAATTTCAAATATGCAAAACTCCATTTTTTCAAATGGCACCCCCTGCTATTATTGTGCCATGGGGTTGGGATGTTGAATTACTTTATTTTTTATTAAGTATGTCCTATACCTAAAGTCAATACTTCAAAAGATATTCTTTGTCTTAATTATTTTATTGAAGATTATTACGATCTCAATTAAAGAATGCCATGGATTGTATGACAGTTACGATTAACCTTGTTTATTTACATAGTTACCAGACAGTTTGTCACATTTATTGACATACACAACCAGAAAGAATTCATTGACATGGTTTATTGCTTATGGTTGAAATTCATTGTGTATGTCAATAAATGTGACAAACTGTCTGGTAACTATGTAAATAAACAATGTTAATCATAACTGTCATACAGTCCATGGCATGCTTTAATTGAGATCGTAATAATCTTCAATAAAATAAATAAGACAAAGAATATCTTTTGAAGTATTGACTTTAGGTATAGGACATACTTAATAAAAAATAAAGTACTTCAACAGCCGAACCCCATGGCACAATAATAGCAGGGGGTGCCATTTGAAAAAATGGAGTTTTGCATATTTGAAATTTTCCAAACTTGACACAGAATTTTTAACACCCTGTATAGTGATCATGATAGTTATCATGTCAGATAGCTTGAATAGACCTTCCTTTATACTCGTACCGAACCTCAGCTCTCTAGATACAAAATTGAGTTCTCAGGAATTTCTTTAAGAAGCACCCGCAATAGTCGAAATTTTTCAAAAAGAATTAATTACTTGAGAACAGAGCCTTAAACCATCGAATGTCTTATGTCGATGTAAAGCTATGTTATAGGTGATCCAGAATATGGCATCAAAATGGTGGTGTTCCATTTAAAAAAATCAAGTTGCCATGCGTTGCAAGTGTTTTGGGACAGCCTGTATAGTTGAAAGTATTTTTAGGAAGTAGAATTGGCGGTGTTGTACATAATGGCCTTTGAATTGATTCCCTATCTGGAAGGGTTCAGAAGTTATGGACCGCCGTCGCCTTGTTGACTCACCCTGTAGAATTGACACTACGAGTACATTTAAAAAGATTTTATAATGTTAAAGATTACTTCAATAGGCGCGCGGAGCGCGCTTCATGTTCTAGTATCTGAAATTTTACATGAAATATAGGATCCTATTTGATCCTGTATGATCCTATCTGATATGAAAAGATCATGTGATTTAGTTCCACCAATCGCGACCGCATAGCAACAAAGCGGTCCAATGGGATCGTATACCTGGCACCGCACGCCACCAGCCATCGACCATTTCGATTGGTTTCTTTATAGGCGGGTGTGTGCGATTACCAGCAGTGTTGCCAGATTGGGCGATTTATCCCAAATTGGGCGATTTTTCAAAGGAATTTGTGGTGTAATTTTACAGAAAATCGCAAACCGCAAATTGGGCGTTTTTGAGCTGTGATTGAAATCAGCAAATCAAATCATCAATTTTTGATTGGTGTGCGGTGTGCTTCCATTATGAACGTCGTCAAAACCAAATTACGAAATAAAATGTTGAGAAATATGTTAAATTCGATCATGCTCGTAAGGTCGCATTTCCGTGTAAACGGAATTTGTTGTAAAAATTTTGTTCCAACAAGGACAATGTTCTCAAAAAGGTATGAAGATCCGAACTGCGAAAGCAACGAGGCTGCTGATATTGTAATAATAAATATTAGTATAAAAAGCGTTTTATATTTTTTAAAAAGTAGCTTTGAAGCAAAATTCATCTACGCTTGCGATTTTGCTTTTGGCGCTTTTGGGCGGTTTTTCACGAACGAGTTTACGCCTTGACTTTTAGATATCTGGCAACACTGATTACCAGTCCAGTGTGCCATTGATGTGCTTAGCGTTTTTGTAGTTTTTATTGTTTTTGTTATTATGGTATAGTGGACGGCAACGGTCAATAATCATATAAATTATTGTAAATCAAGTTTGTTCACGATGTTATTCTTTATAGGTTTAGGTACAATCAGCAGGTTTGGCCTATTTATTATTTATTTTCTTATTCTCAAAATTGCTGCTTTCAATATTTAGTCAGTGCGAAGAATATTGACCGAAAACAGATTCTAAATCACTTACTTTTTGTAGGACACTGGATTATATACCTACATCGAAATCATTCAATTAGCTAAAATGGAAATTTCTAATTGAGTTAAGTAGTTATTTATCAATTATCAGGTACGGTAAGTAGGAAGTTAGGTAGGTATCTATACCTGCAAACAGGAATTCGCCGGCAAAGCATTTCAATAATAAATTGCACATAAGAAATTGAGTTTTAATATTTTCTATTTTAGTAATCTTATCTGAACGAATCAGGATATCCGCTTTCGCATTTAAATATTGAAACTGATAGAGAATCAGATAAGATTTCTATCAGTTTCAATACCTAATATTTTTTTAATTATGTAGATATTTAATCAGAATTTTCAAAAAATGTCATTTTAGGGATGAAAAACATTTGTATTTCAGATTTTAGTAAATGAGCGTCGGACGCAATGCGCACGACAACATCAGCGATGGACAACCGCCCGCACGCCCGACCTCTGACTTAGATAAAGTTGAATGCTAGGTACATTTACGTGAACAAGTAGAAGTTTCTATACCATCTCCGAGACTGCCAATTTTAACCTCAATCAATAAGTGAAAATGCATTACTTATCTGCCTCACTGAGACGTAGCTTTTATTCCTTATTTGATTTGAACAAAAAAAACCTGTAGCTTATCAAATTCCTTTGAAAATATCTTATCACCTTATCAATTCGCAATAGTAGCTCAGTCTTTGGCGTGATTTTAAGAAAAATGGGTGATAATAGTGATACTGAAGGACAAACCTACATAGGAAGCCAAGCATCACGTAGAACGGATTTAGACCAAGGAAGGAAGAAACCTTCAATATTCGTCACTTGTCAAAGGAGTCAGACCACGAGAGGTTTACTTTTTGTTATCATTTTCGCCACGGTCATCCCTTTCGTCATCTATTTTCTGGTTATCAATTTAAATTTTTCTCGAAACTCATCAGGCGATGATCAGATTTACACCTGTTCGGTTGACAAGGGTTACAGGATAAGTTGTGGGAAGATGAATGCGTCTTTGGCATATTGTGATGAGATTAAATGCTGTTTCGATGCCTCAACTTCGACATGTTTTCATTACATTCCATCAAAATATTATTTCAAGCTATCAGATGATGGGTACGCACCCTCACTCCCAAAAACGCCATTGGAGAACCCATCTCAAACTGAAGTTGCATTAACAGTTGAGGAAGTTGACGAAAATCGCGTTAAAATAATACTTCATGACCCTAAAATTAATCGACCAAGTAGTAACATAACTGAAAACCCAAAGAACTATACATGGACGATTCATGATAATCCCTTAGCGGTAGAAGTGTTTAGAAGTGACGGTAATCTTTTGTTAACGACAATGCGGGGGCCTATGATTATTTCGGATGGCTATTGGGAATGGTCGCTTCAACTCACCGAAGAACACCTTTTTGGACTGGGCGAATTATCCATAGATCCAGACGAAAACTCGACCTTCTCCAAGGTAGTTTACGCTAACAGAGATGATCACAATACTCTTCCAATATTTATGGCTTATAAAAACTTATCATTTCACGGTTTAAAAATTAAGCATTCCGGTCCTTTGGAGTTTACAATTTTGCCCTCAAAAACCGTTATTATCAGAACCATTGTGGAAAATGAAATCGAAATGGAGATCTTCACAGGACCCACCATTAAGGATGTGATGCAACAGCAAAGAAATTCTGAAATGGAGCTTCCAGAGTCTTGGATGCTTGGTGTTCATCTCTGCCGCGAAGGAAACACTACCGATCTACCCACAATTTATGAACAATATATAAATTCAAATAGACAGTTTCAGTATGATTCTGATTGTATTCACCAGAATTTATTCGTGGCTTTGTTGAAGAACGAGGAACTGTGGAACGCAAACATTTTGTACGATCTCTATAATCAAACAGACAAACATTTTTTGTTATCGCTTCCACCACAGGTAACAGCGTTTGCTGCCGTTGAAATCTTGTAATCAATTTAATTGTAGGTCCCCATTAACACCATATTTTATAATGACACAAAGGACTTGGGAGTATTTTATGAGCTAAACTCGACGATTTTTGTTGGTGATTATCTTGACATTCCCGTTGCATATCCACATTTTGGAGATGATTCACCATATGCTCTACAATTGAAAGAGAAGCTACACATGTATTTTAATCTAAGTTCTACTTACCTGGTCTTGAATGATAACTGGCCCACTGAAGAAAGCGTCGACATCAAAGTACACCCCCAAGAATTCGTATATTTCAGTGAGGTAACTTTTTTTATTTTTCTGTTAAATTCCCGCAATTCCTATTAAATTCTCACAATTCCTATTAAATTCCACAATTCCTATTAAATTCCCGCAATGAGCTCAGGCTCAGGTGAATAGCCTCTGAACTTGAATTGTACAAACGGCCCTAAAATGTCACATTTTATGTTTCTCAATCGTATAAAACCTATCTACAGGATTATGAATTGTCTCAAATTGACGAGATATTTTCAAAAATCTTAATTTTTTACCGATTTCTTCAATATTTTTGAAAATCTAGAATTAAGTATGCTCAGAAAAAAGTCGTAATTCCAAATAAGTTGAGAAAATTGTGGCTTTCAATTTAAAAAAAACTATTTTAGGTTCACTTCCGGGTAAACCGGAAGTGGGAACAAATATTTGACAACACTCTCAGCCTTCAATAAATAAATAAAATTGGTTGAAAGCTTGGTCCATTTTTCAAAGAGGAACTGATGTTTGATAACACAAGGTAGTTTCAAAGTCTCGTTCCACAAAATGTACTTACTGTTTAGGACGCGTTTCGGAGTGTTACTCCATCTTCAGCTATAAAAGAAATTAACACAAAATACAAAACAGTTGCCTGGAAAATGAAAAAAAAAACGAAAAAACGTTAAGCTGTTATTTTTCTTTGACCCAAACGTTTTTTCATTTTCCAGGCAACTGTTTTGTATTTTGTGTTAATTTCTTTTATAGCTGAAGATGGAGTAACACTCCGAAACGCGTCCTAAACAGTAAGTAAATTTTGTGGAACGAGACTTTGAAACTACCTTGTGTTATCAAATAAATAAAAGTTACCTGTCTAAGAATATTTCCGAAGTGCCCCTCCTCTGTGGAATTAGAAGGGAGGACGTAACCCCGGCATAAAAAAATATGATGAAATCTTTTCTAAAATGATCGGGCTATTTAACGTACAAAACGCAGTGTTGTTGATATTTAATTCTCTACAAAAAAGCTAAAATAATTTTTTTTCCTACGATGAATATAGGTTTGACGCTACAGTCTTTTATTAACGTCCATTTCGCCGCATGCTAAGTGTTCTCCTCAAAATAATAATATCGACCTGTCTAAGCGAATATTTATTTTGAGGGGAACACCTAGAGCATACAACGACATCGACATTAATAATGAAAGAAAAAAAATCGGACTCTCTAGTTAGGTACTGAAATTCTTCCGACAGTATAAATGAATTATGTCTCAAAATGTTCCTAACAAGCTAAGTGCAAAAGTATATCAAGATTAAAAATTGGCAGTCTCGGAGACGGTAGAAACTTCTACTTTCTACTTTTTCACAGGATTTGTAAATGTAACATTTAACTTTATTTTAACCTCGACTTTAACCAAGTCAGAATCTGTGAGTTAGAGGTTGGGCGTGCCGGCGGGTTGTCGATTGCTGATGCTGTCGTGAGCATTTACTAAAATTTAAAATACAAATGTTACCCCTAAAATGACATTTTTTGAAAAAATGGCACGAAGGTTTTCGATTCGGTAATGCAACAACTAAAAAAAACTCAAAAAGGGCCCTTTCATCTTCTCCTTTTTTATGCCGGGGTCATATTGGAGGTAATTGCACTGTATTATTTTACTTTTACAATGTTTCATACTCCACACGTCTCGGTTCATCACTGCCAATCATGGTTCGCTTTCGAGTTTCAAGGCCGAGCTTTCGTCGGTGCCGAAATTGGTGCTCGGATTATTTGAATATTTTGTTTATGTATTTATTGTTTCGCATTAACATTTTTCAAGCAACTGAAACCGTGGCTGTGAGTTTCTTACCTGAAAGTTTTCGAAATTTTTGACCCGTTTATTCCCGCGTTTATTTAAATGATATAATATCGATTTTCCGATTATTTCTATTTTTTAAACTAAGTAAATGTTATAGTACGTATATACCTATTCTAAATTTGGTTAAATTCTTCAGTAAGGTGTCCTTTACTTTCGCTCAATCCCCAGAAACTTCTTACAATTCCTTGACAATTCCTGGAATTCCTCGGCAATTCCTGCAATCCCTGAAAAATTCACGCATACACACGTCACCATCTAAAGATGTATTCACTGTCAGTGCCCTTTTGACCGAAAACTAAAAAAATGGAGATTTTTATCGGACTTCAAAATCGTACAGCCCAAGCCCCTGAACCGATTTGGCTGAAATTTTGCGCATGGGGATTGTAGGTATTAAACGTCGAAGAGCTGAACAAATTTTGGATTCAATTGGCCGACGGAAAGTTCCATTTTGGCACACCAATTTCCAAATTTAAAATTTTTCTCTAATTTACCCATTCAAAACAAGTTTTTGAAAGATTTATTGTCACCATCAGAAAGGTTCTCAAATTCTGGTTTTAAATAAGACAACATTTATTCTTCGCATTTAGTTCATTTGGGTAGAAAAATATTAAGCAAAATGCGACACAATATACCTACGCGGTAAATCTTTCATTTTGAAAGTCAGGACTCGGCAACTCGGCCCCTCCTGTGTCCATCTCGTCTTCAAACAAACATCTGATGACTGACTTCATACTTACTGTAAAATGTGATTTACCTAATTGCGTTTTGAAAAGTTGGGTTTTACGCAATTAGGTAAAATGTTGTACTGAATACGTTATGAAAAACCTAAATTGTTTGACTCGCTTAATTTTGCTAAACTCGCTATCGCTAGTTTTGGCAAATATTACGACTCTTCAAACAATATAGGACTTTTCATAACTCATTACGCAAATAACTATTACCGGATACATGACGTAGTTAAGAGCTGTGTTAAGAGTATAATAATTACCTCCTGCAACCTTCATCGGATTAAAAACTTTGTGGTCGGTAATTCACGGGAAAATTATTAAAAATCGAATCAACTGTGAAAACCTGGTTCTAAATTTATACACAGAGACGCCCGATTTGATGATGACTTTTATATTTATAATAAATGCCAAAAGTAATGTTCAGGAAAAAATAAACTATACCGATACGGTATGACTACATTTTATAATGTATTCCAGCCCAGTCATAAATTTAATGATTTACGTTGTGGATATCAAAAAACATGAATCCCATTCTTAGCATTGTTTGTCTTTCAGAATTTAAGACGAGCCCTTTCGTTCACGTTACCTTGGGACTCCGTCTGGAATTCAAGCCAGAAAGCTATTTACAGCCACGGCGATTACGGAGATAGTCAATTTTCAAGCCTCGTAGACAACGCTAAGGTTTTCTTGACGGCCTCCCACAATTTGCAACGGAACCCAGGGGTTGTACTCCAAAACATCGACATTTCTTGGGAAAATTTGAAGAAATCTATTAAAACGATCCTGTCCAACAGTATTTTTGGCTATCACCTCACAACCATGCCCATTTGTGGATCTGGCAGCAATTACGATCCAGAACTACATGAATCTTTGTGCATCAGATGGTATTTAATGGGAATTACAGCACCATTGTTTAGAATTTCTTCGGATTTACCACAAAGAGATCCAGATTCCCTGCATTCAAATTTTGCCAAGAACATCACGAACGCTGCGATTGATACGAGATATTCGTTAATACCGTATTTTCGGGGAATTCTTAACAAGAATGAACCTTTAATGCGGCCCATGTTTTACGATTTTTCTTCTGACAGTAACACATTTGTATTGGACGAACAATATATGGTAGGCGATCAGTTATTAGTTGCACAACCCCTAGTGCCCAAATACTCAGTTATAAAAGTTTATCTACCACCTCCTGTGAGGGGTTGGTATGAATTTAAAGGTGGGGTCAGATACGAGCAAAACGTCACGAGGGATGGTTGGCTGACTTTGAATGTTGTCGATGGGGAATGGATTGCTTTCATCGCTGAAGGTAGCGTTATTGTGCGAAGGGAGTCGGGACCACCATTGCCACCTCCGCCATCCACGACTACACCACCACCAACGACAACTGTAACACCTACTACAACTGTAACAACCACTATAGAATCATCTACTCCAATTCCAGTAAGTTTATAATTCACCAAATTCACTGATACAGGTACAGTCGAAGTAATTGAAAATGAACAGGGGCTGAGCCTAGATCCCTGCACGGTAACATTCATTTTAATTTAGGTAGAAAACCGCTGCCGAACACTTGGCCCCAAAGAAATCCGGTGTGGTCTCAGGCTTTTTTTCTGTTGGTATGTAAACGGGATTTCACATCCGTCAAAATTCCCGTCATCTCTGCTGTCACTTACTGTCACTGTCAGTAAATAGTAACAAGGGGGGTTAAATGGATCTATGTTGTTAATTATTGTCTATGACAGGAATTTTGACTGAACTGAAATCCCAACAGAAAAAAAGCCTGAGACACACAACCCCCGTGTTCGTTAATATGCGACGAAACTTTATATATCGATTTTTATAGGAACCACCGGGACCCGTCTATGTCTTGAGTATTATCGTCGCTTTGAAGTATCCCGAACTTGAAGCCTATGGTACAATTCTGCTGGATAACAATGAAAGTTTATATTTTAATGCCACCAATAATTCGGTTACTATAAGCGGAAGTACAGCTGCAGAAGAAGGAATGAGGTGCGCGGAAGGGGGTTATGAGGTGACTGAAATCGTCGTTTATTCATCCGATGAAGCTGTTTATTATTACCCTCTAAGTGCTAATTTATGCGATTCGTCTGACATAAAAACAATAAATTTTGGTACATAATCTCTAATTTTCTGTTTGAGTTGATGAAATTAAAATGCTTACGACAACATATTATTTTGTACAATATTAAATTTTTAAAACCAAATTTGTTAATTTCATTACAGCAGTCATTGTTTTAAGACAATCAACACAAGTATTTACAACATTTTGCATTTTTGTTATAGGTTTCATTGCTTACATTCTAAATTCTAGTCATAATAGGTATGTAGGGGAAACCGGGACATAATGGGCACCCGGGGCACAACGACCACTCAAAATTACGTCGGTTTTACGTAAGATACATCCGGCAACATGTTACCAACAGTGGCAGTAGTGCCCGGCAGTGATAATCACGGAGTTAAAGGGCCAGTGCACTATCACTCGTGGAAGGGTGGACATATATTACGTTTTATGCATTAGCCTTAAAATTATTGTGAATTTTTGAGACGGAACCTTTGTCCTTCAACGACCAATTCGGTCTGGATTGTCAGTTCCAGGTATGTACAGAGCCTTTAACTTTATATTGGCGTCATCGGTAGGATCGAATCTTTCTTCATTACGGTTAGCAAATTGTATTTTAAAAAAATGTCGCCTGGGGCAAAATGAACGGGGTATAATGGGCATGATGCCCATTATGCCCCGGAGTACTCTGCTCGTGCTACCAGATAATATGTTGCCATTTTCTTGCCGAGATACGTCTGATACAATAAAGTGGTGCAGAACTACGAGAAAAAATGCAGCAGAGAAGCGGCTGGAACCTCCCCATCGCGTGGATCTTTGTATTCTGTGTAGATAGTAGTCAATTCAACAGAATTTTTTTATGCTTGTCGTCTGTGACTAATTTCGCAGTTTTCTGACAAATACCGACATCACCCATCACAATTGACAATATGTTCCTTTTAAGGTTAATAGTTTGCCACCCTTTTGACAATAACTGATACTTGATGTCATCCACTGTCAGCCCGCTCCCTTTTAATGAAAAAAATTTTTTTCTCTATTTTCCGCTGAAATGGCAGAAACTGTGAATAAATTTTTAGAACCGGAATTTGATCGTCTTTCTAATAGCGACATAAAAAAGGGGGCCTTGTATTTAAAATTTAAAGCTGATATGCTTAAATGGCACTTCCCGTGGACCAATTGCTTCCGAAAGCCTTTCAGGTCTTCAACGGGTCACCCAATCTCCATGTACCAAATTTCAGCCAAATCGATTCACTAATTTGGGCTATAATGTATTTTTAGTGTTATTACAAAATTTCGATTTTTTGACCCAAAGAGCACTAAATGCGAATGAATTTTGTCTTATTTAAAACCAGAATTTGAAGACCTTTCTGATGGTGACAATAAATCTTTCAAAAACTTGTTTTGGATGGTTAAATGAGCGAATAATTCTAAAGTTGGAAATTGGTGTGCCAAAACGGCACTTTCCGTGGGCCGATTGAATCCAAAATTCGTTCAGCTCTTCGACGTGCAATACAATCCCCATGTGCTAAATTTCAGCCAAATCGGTTCAGGGGCTTGGGCTGCACCGTGATTCTAAAGTCCGATATAAATCAATTTTTTTTTTATTTTTGGTCAAAAGGGCACTAAGAATGAATACATTTTTAGAAGCAGAATTTGAAGGCCTTTCCTATCGTGACGTGAAAAATGGGGGTTTGCATTTAAAATTTAAAAGTTGATGTGCCAAAATGGCATTTCTGGTTGCACGATTGGCTCCAAAAGCTTTTCAGATCTAAGTTGGGTTATAAGATGCCTACGTACCAAATTTCAGCCAAATCGGTCGAGCAGTTTGGGCTGTGGCGTGTTTACGAACGTACGAACGAACGTACGAACAAACGTACGAACAAACGTACGTACGTACATACATACAGACACATTTTAAAAACCACTTTTTTGAGTTCCTGAGACCTCAAAACGTATAGATCCGGTCTTATCTCGAATTCGAAAATTTTAGTGATTGCAGTAACCTCCCTTTTTTTTAAATGGTAAAGTGGAGTGGGGAGGTTAAAAAACTGCAATACAAGAAAGCATGTCTAATGCTATAGACGCCGTAGTTAACAATAATATGAGTTGTAAATTAGCAGGGATCAATTTGCAATCCCTCGAACAACCCTTCAACGTCGTATAAAAAATGCAGCAGAGAAGCGGCTGGAACCTCCCCATCGCGTGGATCTTTGTATTCTGTGTAGATAGTAGTCAATTCAACAGAATTTGTCATCCACTGTCAGCCCGCTCCCTTTCAATGAGAAAGAATTTTTTCTCTATTTTCCACTGAAATGGTAGAAACTGTGAATATATTTTTAGAACCAGAATTTGATCGTCTTTCTAATGGCGACATAAAAAAGGAGGCCTTGCTTTAAAATTTAAAGTTGATATGCTTAAATGGCACTTCCCGTGGACCAATTGCTTCCAAAAGCCTTTCAGGTCTTCAACGGGTCACCCAATCTCCATGTAGCAAATTTCAGCCAAATCGATTCACTAATCTGGGCTATAGTGTATTTTTAGTGGTACTACAAAATTTCGATTTTTTGACCCAAAGAGCACTAAATGCGAACGAATTTTGTCTTATTTAAAACCAGAATTTGAAGACCTTTCTGATTGTGACAATAAATCTTTCAAAAACTTGTTTTGGATGGTTAAATGAGTGAATAATTTTAAAGTTGGAAATTGGTGTGCCAAAACGGCACTTTCCGTGGGCCGATTGAATCCAAAATTTGTTCGGCTCTTCGACGTGCAATACAATGCCCATGTGCAAGATTTCAGAAAAATCGGTTCAGGGGCTTGGGCTGTACCGCGATTTAAAAGTCCGATAAAAATCTTTTTTTTTTAAATTTTTGGTCAAAAGGGCACTAAGAATGAATGCATTTTTAGAAGCAGAATTTGAAGGCCTGTCCTATCGTGACGTGAAAAATGGGGGTTTGCATTTAAAATTTAAAAGTTGATGTGCCAAAATGGCATTTCTAGTTGCACGATTGGCTCCAAAAGCTTTTCAGATCTAAGTTGGGTTATGAGATGCCTACGCACCAAATTTCAGACAAATCGGTTTAGTAGTTTTGGCTGTGGCGTGTTTACAAACGTACGTACGTACGTACGTACATACGTACGTACACACACACAGACACATTTTGAAAACCGCTTTTTTGGGTTCCTGAGACCTCAAAACGTGAAGATCTGGTGCTATCTCGAATTCGAAAATTTTAGTGATTGCAGTAACCTCCCATTTTTTTAAAATTTTGTTGGAGTTGGGGAGGTTAAAATTACAGATTCAATTTGGATATTGAAACTGCTTCGAAAAGGGGTATGCCCATAATGCCCCACACTAGGCCCGTTTTGCCCCAGGGCCGGGGCATAATGAGCATTTGACAAATTTGTTTAAAAAAATCACAGTTTATTTTTATATGTACTTCTCGTAAGATTGTGGCTATTGTTGTTCGTTTGTGGCATTACAATTTTTGAAAACCTCTGCTAGTTTACGACCGTATACGGATACGACATTATTTTGTCGCATACCTACGTCAAGAGGGTTAATTCGTCAATTCGTCGAGTCACACATGCGCATTAGTAACCTTCGCGGGGAATGTCGGCCGTCTCAAACGGTAGCACCTAAGGAAAGGGCTAAGAGATAACTAGAGCGCGGATTTCTAGCTATTATGCTAATTGGTAATATTAATAGCAGATCAAAAAAAAATGCAGCAGAGAAGCGGCTGGAACCTCCCCATCGCGTGGATCTTTGTATTCTGTGTAGATAGTAGTCAATTCAACAGAATTTGTCATCCACTGTCAGCCCGCTCCCTTTCAATGAGAAAGAATTTTAACTTCTACGCTCAAGGCGGAGCAGTATACATATAAAATCGATCAAAAATTCGAAATTGAACTGACATCAAATCTTTACGTTTCGGGGTCCCAGGAACCCAAAAAACCTATTTTTGAAAAATGTGTGTCTGTGTGTCTGTGTGTGTGTCTGTCCGTGTGTCTGTGGACACGCTACAGCCGAAACTACTGAACTGATTTTGATGAAACTTGGCACACATATTCACTGGGAGATTTGTAGGTGCTGATTAGAATCTGGGCTACACCGGCTCACGGAAAATGCCTTTTTGGCACATCAACTTTAAAAATTTAAATGCAAACCCCCATTTTTCGCATTACCATATGAATGCTCTTCAAATTCTGCTTCTAAAAATGTATTCACACTTGGGCCCTTTTGACCAAAAAATGGTGCCGTGAAAAAAAAACTATGCATAAATGTATATTTTTTTTATTACCGGATTTGATAACTGATTTTTTTTCAAGCCGAAAACCTTAGTGCCATTTTTTCGAAAAATGTCATTTTAGTGGCAATTTATTTTATTGTCTGTGCGGGAGAGGAGCTGATTAGATTTTGAAGCCGATCAGTCAACCCAAAGAGCACTAAATGCGAACGAATTTTGTCTTATTTAAAACCAGAATTTGAAGACCTTTCTGATTGTGACAATAAATCTTTCAAAAACTTGTTTTGGATGGTTAAATGAGTGAATAATTTGAAAGTTGGAAATTGGTGTGCCAAAACGGCACTTTCCGTGGGCCGATTGAATCCAAAATTTGTTCGGCTCTTCGACGTGCAATACAATGCCCATGTGCAAAATTTCAGAAAAATCGGTTCAGGGGCTTGGGCTGTACCGCGATTTAAAAGTCCGATAAAAATCTTTTTTTTTTAAATTTTTGGTCAAAAGGGCACTAAGAATGAATGCATTTTTAGAAGCAGAATTTGAAGGCCTGTCCTATCGTGACGTGAAAAATGGGGGTTTGCATTTAAAATTTAAAAGTTGATGTGCCAAAATGGCATTTCTAGTTGCACGATTGGCTCCAAAAGCTTTTCAGATCTAAGTTGGGTTATGAGATGCCTACGCACCAAATTTCAGACAAATCGGTTTAGTAGTTTTGGCTGTGGCGTGTTTACAAACGTACGTACGTACGTACGTACACACACACAGACACATTTTGAAAACCGCTTTTTTGGGTTCCTGAGACCTCAAAACGTGAAGATCTGGTGCTATCTCGAATTCGAAAATTTTAGTGATTGCAGTAACCTCCCATTTTTTTAAAATTTTGTTGGAGTTGGGGAGGTTAATAACCTTTAGGGGGCCCGAATTATAACAAAAGCATTAATTGAGCCAATTTTTTTGTCCGGTAGTTGCGTACACACACCAGGCACATTTTAAGCTGGGACTTCAAAACGTGAAGATCTGGTGTTCTCTCAAATTCGAAAATTTTAGTGATATTGCAGTAACCTCCCTTTTTTAAGTGGTGAAATAGAGTGGGGAGGTTAAAAAATGAAAAACTGCTGTTTAGTTTCCATTTTGCCTTAATAAATGAAACTCTACCATTATATTTATGAGAAAGTGGAACCTTATAAGAAGGGGCTAATTCTAACAATTACCATAATTTTCTTAAGAGGCGACTAATTAACAATAACTGTTGTTATTAGGAGGTGGAGTATCCTGGACAATTAACAAATGGCCGCTGGCTAAATCAGGAGCAGATATAGGTCTGTTGATGTCAATGAGGTCTGTAGTGCGGACTACTTACATTACGTGATGAAGGAAGAGATCAAGTTCGTAAAAATTCTGAAATGTGATTGGTCGTTGAAATTAATAATTATAATATATATATATATATATAAATAATTAATAATTAGGTAGATATCAAAATCGGAAGCAGGAGGAACTGATTTAAACTTGCCCGACGCCTCCGCCATTTATTGCTTGTTGAGTTCAGTTGTCCCATAGCGCCGCGTTTAAATCGTTTAACTTCATTTTCTTCTTCTTTCCTTTTCCTTCCTTCCTATATTTTTCCATTTTATTAAAGCGACTTTATAAATTGTATACAGTTACAAAAGCTGTAACGAAGAAAGCGAGCAATAAATTCATTGGCATACTATTTGTATTTGTATATATGTATAATAATTATATTGTAACAAGGGCAGGGCTCAAGCCGAAATGCAGAGGTAATAAAGTATTCTATCTATAAGGAACAAATTTTCCTTTTTTTATAGATCGTACTCGTCACAGAAAATCTGGTTCATATAATATAATATAATTTTCTGGCTTATTGCTAGTCAGTAGGTAATCTTTCAATTTCCATTTTTTTAACCTCCCCAACTCCATCACAATTTTAAAAAAAATGCAGCAGTCAAGCGGCTGGAACCTCCCCATCGCGTGGATCTTTGACTTGTGTTTCTAGCCGAATTAGCGAACGAATTTTGCCTTATTTAAAACCAGAATTTGAAGACCTTTCTGATGGTGACAATAAATCTTTCAAAAACTTGTTTTGGATGGTTAAATGAGTGAATAATTTTATAGTTAGAAATTGGTGTGCCAAAACGGCACTTTCCGTGGGCCCATTAAATCCAAATTTTGTTCAGCTCTTCGACGTGTAATACAATCACCATGTGCAAAATTTCAGCCAAATCGGTTCAGGGGCTTGGGCTGTACCGAGATTTTAAAGTCCGATAAAAATCAATTTTTTTTTTATTTTTGGTCAAAAGGGCACTAAGAATGAATGCATTTTTAGAAGCAGAATTTGAAGGCCTTTCCTATCGTGACGTGAAAAATGGGGGTTTGCATTTAAAATTTAAAAGTTGATGTGCCAAAATGGCATTTCTAGTTGCACGATTGGCTCCAAAAGCTTTTCAGATCTAAGTTGGGTTATCACATGCACACGTACCAAATTTCAACCAAATCGGTCTAGTAGTTTTGGCTGTGGCGTGTTTACAAACGTACGCACATACACACGGACACATTTTTAAAACCACTTTTTTGGGTTCCTGAGACCTCGAAACGTGAAGATCTGGTGCTATCTCAAATTCGAAAATTTTAGTGATTGCAGTAACCTCCCTTTTTTTATAAGTGGTGAAGTGGATTGGGGAGGTTAAAAAATGGGAGGTTACTACAATCACTAAAATTTTCGAATTTGAGATAGCACCAGATCTTCACGTTTTGGGGTCTCAGGAACCCAAAAAAGCGGTTTTCAAAATGTGTCTGTGTGTGTGTACGTACGTTTGTAAACACGCCACAGCCAAAACTACTACACAGATTTAGCTGAAATTTGGTGCGTAGGCATCTCATAACCCAACTTAGATCTGAAAAGCTTTTGGAGCCAATCGCGCAACTATAAATGCCATTTTGGCACATCAACTTTTAAATTTTAAATGCAAACCCCCATTTTTCACTTCACGATAGGAAAGGCCTTCAAATTCTGCTTCTAAAAATGTATTCACTCTCAGTGCCCTTTTGACCAAAAATTTAAAAAAAATTGATTTTTATCGGACTTTAAAATCGCGGTACAGCCCAAGCCCCTGAACCGATTTAGCTGAAATTTTGCACATGGGGATTGTATTGCACGTCGAAGAGCTGAACAAATTTTGGATTCAATCGGGCCACGAAAAGTGCCGTTTTGGCACACCAATGTCCAACTTTAAATTATTCACTTATTTAACCATCCAAAACAAGTTTTTGAAAGATTTATTGTCACCATCAGAAAGGTCTTCAAATTCTGGTTTAAAAAAAATGCAGCAGTGAAGCGGCTGGAACCTCCCCATCGCGTGGATCTTTGACTTGTGTTTCTAGCCGAATTAGCACAGACATTGTATAAGACTGGTTTCAACGACGGTTTTAGAACTTTGGGGTTCCTGCCTTCCTACCTACTTTTCTCTGATGAATGTTTCAATTTGTGTATTCTAAAAAAGTTCTAAAACCATCATGGAAACCAGTCATACATTTTCTTTGCTAATTCGACTAGAAACCCAAGTCAAAGATCCACGCGATGGGGAGGTTCCAGCCGCTTCACTGCTGTATTTTAACCTCCCCAACCCCATCACAATTTAAAAAAAATGGGAGGTTACTGCAATCACTAAAATTTTCGAATTTGAGATAGCACCAGATCTTCACGTTTTGAGGTCTCAAGAACCCAAAAAAGGGGTTTTTAAAATGTGTCTGTGTGTATGTACGTACGTTTGTACGTACGTTCGTTTGTAATCACGCCACAGTCAAAACTACTAGACCGATTTGGCTGAAATTTGGAACATAGGCATCTCGTAACCTAACTTAGATCTGAAAAGCTTTTGGAGCCAATCGTGCAACCGGAAATGCCATTTTGGCACATCAACTTTTAAATTTTAAATGCAAACCCCCATTTTTCACGTCACCATAAGGAAGACCTTCAAATTCTGCTTCTAAAAGTGTATTCATTCTTAGTGCCCTTTTAACCAAAAATTAAAAAAAATTGATTTTTGTCGGACTTTAAAATCGCGGTACAACCCGAGCCCCTGAACCGATTTGGCTGAAATTTTGCACATGGGGATTGTATTACACGTCGAAGAGCTGAACAAATTTTGAATTCAATCGACTCACGGAAAGTGCCGTTTTGCCACACCAATTTCCAAATTTAAAATTATTCCCTCATTTGACCATTAAAAACAAGTTTTTGAAAGATTTATTGTCACCATCAGAAAGGTCTTCAAATTCCGGTTTTAAATAGGACAAAATTAATTCGCATTTAGCGCTGTTTGGTTCAAAAAATCGAAATTTTATAATAACAGTAAAAATACATTATAGCCCAAATTTCTGAATCGATTTGGCTGAAATTTGGTACCTGGAGATTGGGTTGAAGACCTGAAAGGCTTTTGAAAGCAATTGGCCCACGGGAAGTCCCATTTAGGCATATCAACTTAAAATTTTAAATACATAAAATACATATACATAAAAATGTGTTCACAGTTTCTGCAATTTCAGTGGAAAATAGAGAAAAAATTCTTTCTCATTAAAAGGGAGCGGGCTGACAGTGGATGACATAAAGTGGCAGTCATTGTCAAAAAGGTGGCAAAAGATTAACCTTAAAAGGAACATATTGTCAAACGTGATGGGTGATGTCCGAGGTGACGTCGGTATTTGTCAGAAAACTGCGAAATTAGTCAAGGATTAAAAAAATTCTGTTGAATTGACTACTATCTACACAGATCTACACTATCTACAAAGATCCACGCGATGGGGAGGTTCCAGCCGCTTCTCTGCTGCATTTTTTTTTTGTCACTGAATTTGGACACTAAAGTTGAGGTTTTTACTATTATGGTCTGTCCGGGATCCACACGACCGGGATTCACCCTATTTCCATGGCGAATCATTGTTGTCAACAATGAATCGCCATGGAAATCGGGTGAATCTTGGTCGTGTGGATCCCGGACAGAGTATAGCATAAAAAAGTACTGGTTACTAAGGATACACTTTTTCTTACGTGCCACTAATAGTATATTATGTTATTAGGAGTAAAAATGATACTTTGTGTGGCAAAGCTGGATGTTTGTCTGACGAGCGCAGCGAGGCAGACAAATCCAGCTGCGCCACACAAAGACATTTTTACTCCGAATAGCATATGCTATTTTTTCTTCAAACGCATGAAATTCATGAAAAGTTAATTTTTTGATTGAATTATTTCGAAAATCTATAAGAGTAGTTTGCCCTGGGATGCGGTTACCATGGTTTCAAACTTTCAATGTTATAAACAAAATTGCCCCTGAAGTTTGAAAAATTGTTCATATTTCTTAAATTTGCTGGCAATTTGTAAGTATTCTTACTTCCAGTAGTTTTCTTGTTTGAAACGATGTTGTTCTTTATAGATTTTATTATGTCGGAGTTGACATTTGATGAATTTATGCAATGTACGCCACCGGAGGTAGCTGAAGCCGCCAAAACAGCCGTAGATGATTTAGTGCCGACGAAATCGAGCAGCATTTACGAGGCAGCTTACCGAAGATTCATAAAGTGGACTGAGAAGAAAAACGTCACTAATTACTCCGAAAATGTCCTGTTGGCATATTTTTTGGAACTGGCCAAGGAAATGAAGATGAAGTGCTCTACAATGTGGTCACACTATTCCATGATCAAATCAATGCTGAATATCAAAAACGGATTGGATATTAGTAAATACGTGAAACTGCGTGCGTTTTTAAAGAAGCAAAGCGTAGGCTATATCCCGAAAAAATCAAAAGTTTTCACGAAGGCGCAGTTCGAAAAATTTCTGTGTGAAGCTGACGATAAACAGTATTTGGGAATGAAGGTTTGAGTATACCTACCTACCTGTATTATAAAATTCCATAATAATTGTTTTATTCAGATTGTTCTGCTAATTGGCATATCCGGGGCATGTCGATGCGATGAAATGGTTAAAATGAAGATTGACGATATAGAAAACTTAGGATCCTTACTTCTCATAAAGATTCCTGATAGTAAAACGAATAAGCCAAGATCATTTACAATTGTCGGAGAGATGTTTAAGTATAAACATTTTCAAAAAATATGCTTCTTTGCGACCAAATGGATTCGACGAACAACGATTTTTCTTGAAATATGCGAATGGAAAGTGCACTCGATCAGTGATGGGGATACACAAAATTGGCGCCGTACCCAAAGAAGTAGCGTCTTATTTGAAATTGCCGAATCCAAATGAATATACGGGGCACTGCCTAAGAAGAACTTCGGCTACATTTGCTTGTAGATGGGGGAGGCGACATCACGTGTTTAAAGCGGCATGGTGGCTGGCGATCTAGCAATGTTGCTGAAGGCTACATTGAGGAATCTCTTACAAACAAAAACGATACTGCAATGAAAATTTTGTCACCAATTCCAAACGTCCCGGTTAGCAGCAGAATGGACGCTCCATTGTATGCGGCAGCCGAAGCTTCAATGAGAAGAGATTCTTCGATAAGCGCCGATGTGAGCTCAACGTTAACATCCAGTGGCTTTAATTTCCAAAATGCTTGTATTAGCAACTGTACTTTTAACGTAAAGTTTGTAAATGAAAAATAAAATTGACTTTCTTGTTCTTTAAAAGGCTAGGGAATGTTTTATATGAGGAAGGAAATAAGCAATGAAAGTATTGCTTTGTTAAATTTTATTTTTACTCCGGCGGCAGACAAAATTTTTTTCCGCCGCCGGAGTAAAAAGACACACTTCGTCGCCATGGCATAGAAATGTCAGTTTAACATTATCAAAAATGTCATTAAAGTGCACTATTTTTGACGTTTGAAGAAAAAAGTACTTTTTGTTCCATGGCCCCACGATATTTTGACGTGAAGGCGCAGAATCAATAATTGTTAACGCAGTTCAACAAGGTTCTTTATTCTAATTGCAAAATTATAAATTAGTTATTTTTTGATTTCAATATGAAACGTACAGTTAGAGCAATTCTGAAAGTTGAGGAGCCCTAAGCTATCAGCAGAATTAAGAGTTTTTGTGGTATTTCTGACGCCAATACTCGAATTTTCATCTCCCGCTGCTGCTGCCGCGCTAGTGCCAGGTAATCCAAGTGTAAAATAGTTTGAGGAGTGGTTCTCTCATCTCCATCATTACCACGAATATTCGAATTTACACCAATGCCAATCGTGTTAGCGCTGGTAGTCGATTCACAAAGACGCAACATTTTTCTAGCAATGGCGTTCTGACTTTCTGCGGATTTTTCTATATCTCTCAGTTACGCAGTCAGACTTCCATCCGCCTAGCCGTTTAAGAGATGTGATGTCACCATCACCAGCATCTACAAGAAGTGTGGCGGATGTCCTCCGCAGGCAGTGGCCCGTGAATTCACTCGAATTTTTCAAATTTAAATACTTCGCCACCTCTTCTGATGGTACATACGCTGCTAATTTTATGGATACCAACTACTGCTCGATGACATTTTCCATTGATATTTTACGAAAAAGCGTGATTCCTCAAAATTCTTTGGGCGAAGGGCAGCATATTTTCTGTAAATACGCAGATAACTTTCCCCCAAAACAGTAAATGATCGGGGTTTCTTCGTCTTAGTATTTGAAATTTTTACTAGCAGACCAGACTTCAGATCCTCTATATCGGTTGTCTTTAGATGAACTAGCTCATCACAGCGCAAAGCCCCCGCAATTCCTAATGTCATAACCACCTGAAACTGAATCTTTAGACGGTATTTTTCGACTTGAAACACACCTTTATCATCAGGTATTTATCATCAGGAGCGTGATTCAAGAAATCGTCAACTTGTTCCCTCGTTATCTTCAGAACAATCTCGGAAATAATCAGAATTTGTGACCTGACAGTAATGTGAAAAATAACAACAATCACTAAGGAAGCCAAAATTATGTGCTGTTGGGTTGGGGAAAAACTATGCAATTCGGATTAAAAGTGTCACTTTTAATCCTAATAACACAATCTACTATTTAATCTGTTGAAAAAAGAACCGATAAATCATTAATTTGTAATTTAATTTGCTTCTTTTGTCCCCTTTTAGTAGAATTAACTTCTGCTCCCATGGATAGTCTGCCGGTACTGCCGGAAGGTTAGAACTTCCTACCAGACGGACCATTCTAAGAAAACTAACGTCCTTCTAGCAGGACCACAGTCAATGTTCAGCTGTCCTGCCAGAAAGAGCTTCCGGCAGGACAAACCGTTGGACGTTCTGTCAAGACACATATGAACTACCTACTACGTTATAACTATTTGTAAAAAGGAAGGTGGTTCTTTCACACTAAAATGAACAATTATACCGCGGCCTCTTCCAGGGTACACAACTGACAACTCAACTCAGGCCAAATGCCAACCAGATTAAAAACTGCTCAGATAGTGTTGATTGCAAACTGTTTGCAGGCAGAGCGCCCACACCAACGAATAAAAATGAGCTGTTAAAGTGCTTGCGAAAATTTAGCGACTTTCGTAGGTACCTGAGGTATTATACAGCGATTGTGCTCCTTTAGGTATATCTACCTTGAACAAGTTTGATGCCCTGAAATGATCGGAAGTGTGACTTATGCCATTCATACAAGTTAAAAATAACTCGGAATCCCAGTTTAAACCTCTCTCTACCATAATATTCGTCGCATTTGCAGCTCCTTTAAACATTCAAGTGTACGTCGTAAGAAAAACAAATCGCTTCTAAAACCTTTGCTGGAGGCAGCCCAACCCCAAGCTTTCGCTTATTCGACAGTCGATTTGCGGGACCGCAACTCAATCACTGTGAAGCGAAAAAGTGCAGGGTGGAAAAGCGTTGTTTACATTTGTAACTCCCCGCTATTTATTATTTGCACGGTTTCCACCGGGAATGTTGTTCTTAAAATAACCACGCGACGGCGGCGTCTATGCATCACGACGCCGCGAACTCTGCCGATGCCCGACTGGGCAGCTGCACGTATTAGTAAACGCTATGGCGGACGGACATCCGCACGTGCCGCGTGCCAAAGGACGATCGGCTTCGATATGCGCTAGCAGTTTGGAAGCGCTTCCGCATAGTGAATCTCCCCAGGGAAGAAGACGAAGACCCGCAGCCCGAACCCAAAGCGCGAGGTTAACCCACACCAGGTCGGTCAAGAGGAAGGTCCTGCAGGATAATCAGGAAATTAACCACTGCAACAGCGAACCCAAGTTAACGGAGCCTGCGAGGTCGAAGACCGTTGGGGATGTTTCACCTAACATTAGACGGAAGAGCTCGACGAAGCGACCGTCACAACAAAGAAAATCGACGGCTTTCCTGGACGTTCCCGACACCAGCTCCAGGCGGGAGGAGGAAGAAGACGAGGAGTCGTACAGATTGCGCTCGTTTAGCTTTACGAATAAAGGTAATATAAATAAATTCGCGCGAGGCAATGACACGCACGTCCAATTCCCCAATTTGCGGAGAAAGGAATTAATTACATTGGCACGTCTGGTGGAAACATCTGCGAATTTTAGGTCCGCCGACAGATGTACGATTCACTTTTTTGTTAATTTTTCCGGGGGAATAAACGCGGATAGTTCATTAGTAGAAGCCAATAGTGAATGTCACCCCTGCAACAATAACATTTGTAACCGTAATGGACGAGAGGTGAATGTGACTCTGGCTTGACCCATATTTTAGTGTTTATTTTTAATGTCACAATCAAAAGATAGTTTATCATTTTGGCGGCTCGACTTATGCAGGAGCGCTGAACTCCCGACTTTTATTTTTGATTTCCTGCTACGTTACCGCTCTGTTACCTACTCCACCAGGAAATTTATTTGCAGCGGAAATGTGTCTTAACGCAAATATCTACTGCTATAATTGGACAAGTTGGCAGCTTATGCCCTAATCAAGGCATTTGTTTGCGTTGGGACGATGAAAATCATGCTCACGTTCGAGAGAGAATGTAATTTTATTTGTCTGCTTACATTTTTATTCCCGGTGACTTGCCTGTCTTTCAGTTGCCCTTAAGTTGGCTATAAGGAGGGTCCAAATAATATTTTGTTTATAGGCGCTTTTTCTCGATTTTATGTTTTTCTATACAAATTAATACAAATGGGCTTTCATGATTGGTCAGCTTACTGTTTTTTTAAATTTGTATTCAAATATTGACACTTTTGTCGTCAGTTTCAAATTTTTCTCGGAAGGACGATTCAAATCTGACGTTATTTTGAATGCAAGGTTGTATTTCAATACATAAAACCGAGAAAAAACGCCTTATGTAACAGCAATGTCTTTTACCGCCGCTACCTCATTCTTTACCCTCAGAAACAACAGCGACGGAAAGGTCTCCTTAGATTAGATATTAATCAGATATTGCACCCCCTTGAAAGACAATGGAGGCTGTAGAACTAGTTACCGATGTTCTGCTTCATATTATAAAGTGAAATAAAGGATGGCCCATAAAAAACCGGACAGTTTTCTTTTTTGCATATCTTCGTTAGTTTTTGTGCGATATTTTTTAGTTTTATACTCGACGTAGCAAGGTTGAGGTCGCACCATCAGTGTCGTTCCTAAGGACTTTCGTTTAACACCATTATTTAGGCCAATGGGGTTTCGTCACCCTTTGACATATGACAGTGGCGTTTAGACAGGATTGAAAGTCGTTCTTTCCTCTTTCCAAAACGTCCTTCAAAATGAAAATTAATCCATCCCTAAATTTTTTGTGAATTTTCTTCCAAAGCTCTAAATGTCATAATTTGCAAGAAAAAGTACAGAGACGATAAAAACTCTGTAGGCAAATTGAGCAGATTAATCTACATTTTTAATTTAAGTTGTAAATTAAGCCAATAATCTGCATAATTTACAACTTAAACAAAAATGGCTACCGAGTTTTCATCGTCTCTGTACTTTTTGTTGCAAATTATGTGATTTAGAGCCTTGGAAGAAAATGCATAAAAAATTTAGGGATTGATTAATTTTAATTTCGATGGACATTTTGGAAAGAGGAAAGAACGACCTTCGATCTTGTCTAAACGCCACTGTCATATGTCAATGGATAACGAAACCCCATTGGCCTAAATAATGGTGTTAAATTAAAGCCCTTAGGATGGTGAGAATTCAAATCCAATGAGTGGTATCGACAACCTCAACCTTCAGCTACGTCAAGTATAAAACTAAAAAACATTGCACAAAACCTAACGAAGATAATTATACAAAAAAGAAAACTGCCCGGTTTTTTATGGGCCATGCTTTAGAATCATTCTAATGGATGGATTGGCAGTCCGTTAGAATATGATTCAAAACCCGTTCAATAAAAAAACAAAAAACAAAAAAGCCTGACTCCCACAAGCCCTGCGTTCGTTAGAAAATGATTTTATAGGATTATCATTTATGTTGGTAGTCTTGTCTCAGATGAATCGAAGGATGCAAAAAGATTAACATCCCAAGTATGTTCCTGCAGTTTTATAATTCCGCAGTTCGTGCAGGAGATCGTCCAATTTATCGCCCAAACCCATGACAGGAATAAATCGACTTTATATAGTTGCAGCTTGTAACTTTTGTGGAAGTAATTTAAGACGGCAGATATTTTCTTGAGGCGGAATAAGTGCCTGGTACTACTAGCAAAACGTTGATGCGTACAAGACTAGAGGGCACTTAATGTTAATTTGGCAGTAGATTGACTATCTCCTACCAGTTTTTGTCACATTCATTGGGAGGGCACTGTACTTATAGGATATAAGTTTTTGGAGACGAGATAGCGGCGGCTTTCTTACTTACTTACTCGCTAGAAGAGACGAAACAAGTGGAGCAGAAAGTTGCGCTCAACCCCGAATGTCCTTCAAGAACGATTTTTAGTAAAATTTAAAAAAATCCGATATGTTAAAAGTCGGAGCCGTTGGCATCATCTTCTAACTGGTAATCAAAGGCTGATCCCAGCATAACCTTCAATGTTACTGTTTTTTATGTTAACAGCTGCCATAATCGAATTTTACCCCACAACATAAAAAGAGGCGACTCGTATGGGGTGCCAAGAGTAAGCGGCGCTATTTAAGAATTTTGTCCGAATCTTGATGAATTTACTAAATGATAGGTGCAATTCAATTAAATATAATACGATTTATTAAATAACAAACATTTACGATTTATAAATAATAAAGGGCCGTTTTCATAATCAAAATTGAAGTGTCCTTTAAATATTTGCCTAGCAACATTTTAAAACGGTTGCTCCCGATTGGTCAAAACTCAAAATCCCCTTTAAAGTCGACATTAACTTTAATGAACCTTTAAGTTTTATTATGAAATCGACACTAATTATTTAAATAAAATTCGATTTAAAGATTTAAAGATGCCTGACTCACACTGCGGCTGCCTCCCGTCCGTTAGAATAGGATTAGATAAATGCTTATTAAAAGTATACATACCAAAGCGATCCTAAAAAAACTTTTATGCTCTTCGACGGGTAATAATCTTCATGTACTAAATTTAAGCCAAATCAGTTCAATGGTTTGGACTGTACCGTGATTTTAAAGTGCGCTAAAAATCTCGAATTTTTTAGCTTTTTGTCACTAAAAGTGAATACATCATTCGAAGCAGAATTAGAAGACCTTTCTTACGATGACGTCAAAAATGGGAGTCTGAATTTAAAATTTCAAAGTTGACTTGCCAAAATGGCATTTCCGGTTGCACGACTGGCTCCAAAACTTTTCAGGTCTAAGGTTATCAGATGCCCACGTACCAAAGGACCCTATCGAACATCGGTGTTTTTTGGGCTTACTGTCGATACAATTTGTTGAATTTCTCATCACTGATGCTAATGACATTAACAATTTTTTTTTTTTAAAGTTTTGGGCACTTAATCATCCTACCTATGCCATAATGGTTGTATTAAAGGTCATCCTTGACCCCAGGTTCCTTTCTTATTCTTTTTTTAATGTTGGGCTTACATAATAATAATAATAACACCAATATGTTCCAATTTAATGTGTGTTGCAGTCCTTCCTGTTTCTAGATCGCCATAGACTGAGTTTTAGGATGTTAGTAATCCTTTGATTTTTTTCTGGCACCGGGTGCTTACTTCTTCATTCAGAAGTTTTCTTCCACAGGTCATCGTCGATTTTTAGTCCAGGACTTATGAAAAAGGGTTTTGACCATGACATGGACAAAGCCAGAAGGTTTTTAACCATCCTCTTTCACCGAGTGCTTTTCTTCCCCCAGAAGGCTTCTTCGACGGTTCATCATCAATTCTTAATCCTAGGTTTGTAAGAAAGTGTTCTACCCACGAGACTGACAATACCACAAGGTTTTTAACCTACCTACTTCCTCTTTCACCAGGTGCTTCTCTCTTCCCCCAGAAGATTTCTTCGAAGGTTCACCGTCAATTCTTAGTTCAGGACTTGTAATGAACGGTTTTTACCATGAAATCGACAATTCCAGAAAGGTATTAATCTTCTGTTTCACCAGGTGCTTCTCTTTCCCCAGAAGGTTTCTTCGACGGTTCACCGTGAATTTTTAGTCCTATAGGTTTATAAGAAAGTAGTGTTCTGTCCTCGAGATTGACAATATCAGCAGAAAGTTTTTAACCTACTTCCTCTTTCACCAGGTACTTCTCTCTCAGCCCAGAAAGTTTCTTCGACAGGTTACCCTCGATTCTTAGTCCAGGACTTGTAATAAAGGGCTCTGCTCAAAAAATGGACAATAGGTACCATAATATCTTTAACCATCCTCTTTCACCAGGTACTTCTCTCTTCCCCTAAAAAGTTTCTTTGACGGTTCACCGTGAATTCTTAGTCCTTAGGTTTGTAACAAAGTGTTCTGCCCTCGAGATTGACAATATCAGAAAGTTCTTTACCAGTTTCTTCTTTCGTCAGGTGCTTCTCTCAGCCCAACATGTTTCTTCGACAGGTCGCCATCGATTCTTAACCCAGGACTTGTAGACCATGAAATGGACAATGACAGAAGATTTTTAACCATCCTCTTTCGCCAGGTGCCTCTCTCTTCCTTCAGAAGGTTTCTTCCCCCGCCGCCGGCGTTGCTCGGGTTGTTTAAGTTGAATAACAAAAATTCAATTATTTTGTTTTACTTTGGAAAAACGGGGTTCGATAATGGAGATCGGTTAAAATCGACAGTGGCAATGGAACCTGTTGGACGCGGGTCGGCCGCGGCTGTCCTCAGGGGGCGTTTTATCACCGCTCCTGTGGAATCTGGTGGCTGACTCTCTTATCTGCGTCCTAAACGATAAGGGTTTCACAACCATTGGATACGCGGGTGACATTGTCATCTTAATAAGTGGCACCTCCCACGGAGTGATAGGAGGCCTTATGCAGACTGCACTCCGGGTAGTTGAAATATGGTGTCAGGATAGCGCCCTGGCTGTGAACCCTCACAAAACAGAGCTAGTCCTATTCACCAAAAAAAGAAGAACCGATGATTTAGAGGTACCTTCAAATTTCGGCGTTCCACTTAAGCTCTCGTCCGAGGTAAAATACCTTGGTGTTTTCCTCGACAGCAAGCTTACATGGAAAAAACACCTAAAGACCAAAACGGAAAAAGCTTGTCGAGCCTTTTGGCAATGCAGGTCAGCCATTGGAGCAACCTGGGGTCTCTCCCCAGGAATTGTTCTTTAGATTTACCAGGCAGTCATAAGGCCCATGCTTACTTACGGGGCAATCGTCTGGTGGCCGAGAACCCGACTAGAAACAGCAAAAAGGGACCTGAGTCATGTGCAGAGACTTGCCTGTCTCGCCATTACAGGTGCCTTGCGAACTACTCCCACTTCAGCATTGGAGACCGCAATGAACTTGGCACCTCTTGACATCCATGTACAAGAGAGGAATGTGGGGACGGGCGAAGACGGGAAGTCGTCACTCTGGCATACTCCAGGAGGTAATAAAGGACCTTCCGCTTCTGGAGGCGCCAGTGGAACGACGACTACCCACGTTTGGTTTTAACAAACCCTTCACCGTCCTTGATACAGCACCTCCGCCTGAAACGTTCTCAGCTCATTATGATGCTGTGATCTACACGGTCGGAGCAAAAACAAAGTTCGGATCAGGAGCAGGGATCTACTCCGATAGTCTCGACTTAAATATAACCGCACCACTGGGGAAGTACGCCACGGTCTTCCAAGCAGAAACTGTGGCGGTCACCATTGGAGCAAAAGAAGCTATAAGGAAAGGTACCACAAATAAGAACCTGCTGTTTCTCACCGACAGCAGGGCCACCCTTCAGGCTCTGAGATGTAATAGGAACACCTCTAGCCTACTCCAAGATGCCCTCGATTCCTTGACGGATCTGGCCCAATTAAATACTGTTAGTCTGGCATGGATTAAGGGGCATGAGAATGCAGAAGGCAATGCGGTTGCCGATGGGCTGGCGCGGCGGGCGTCTCGAGAGCCCCTTGGCCCCGAGCCCGCTGTCCCGCTGGCCCTCAGTACCGCATATGCCCTTATTTCGAACAGAAGCTACCAGATGGCTGCAGACAGGTGGATAAACTCACCTGGATGTCGCCATTCGAAAATGCTAATGCCAGTGGTCCAACAGAAAACCATAGAATATCTTCTCAACCTACCCAGAGGTAAACTGCGCTTATACCTAATGGAAATGAAACTTTTGTCTTACGCACGGATGAAAAAATTCCCCCGTTGTCGTATTTTGAATTTTGAGTTCGATGTGAATACCTACAAAAATAGTTTGAAAAATTACCTTTCGGATAGCCTTTACTGGTAACAGCTGGTATTAATTGTATTAGCGGTAGCAATTATTTTAGTGGTTATGTAGGACAAAAGTTTCATTTCCATTAGGTATAGCCGTAGGTATACTTACTGGTCACTGCGGCTTGAACCAGCACATTCACCGGATGGGCATTGCACAAAGCCCCCCCATCTGCAGAGGATGCGAACTAGAAGACGACTCTATGGAACACGTGCTCACACAGTGTCCTGTACTCGCCCAATTACGTGGCTCTCTCCTAGGGGAAGAATGGCCAAGTTTGGTCATGCTCGCTGGCGCCCCTCTCAGCACGCTACTCCAGCTTTTGCAGGAAGTCGGCTGGCTCGAGAGTTAGAGTGCGCTAGCGGGCTTGGGAGGCAGCACAATGGGCCAACTGTGGCCTGAGTGCAGCAGTCTGCTTTGGCAGGCCGCCCTCCCCCCCAGAATCCAGAATCCACCAGGTACTTCTCTCTCAGCCCAGAAAGTTTCTTCGACAGGTCACCCTCGATTCGTAGTCCAGGACTTGTAATAAAGGGTTCTGCCCAAAAAATGGACAATAAGTACCAATATCTTTAACCATCCTCTTTCACCAGGTACTTCTCTCTTCCCCTAAAAAGTTTCTTCGACGGTTCACCTAGGTCACCTAGGTCACCTAGGTTTGTAAGAAAGTGTTCTGCCCTCGAGATTGACAATATCAGAAAGTTCTTTACCAGTTTCTTCTTTCGCCAGGTGCTTCGCTCAGCCCAACATGTTTCTTCGACAGGTCGCCATCGATTCTTAGCCCAGGACTTGTAGACCATGAAATGGACAATGACAGAAGATTTTTAACCATCCTCTTTCACCAGGTGCCTCTCTCTTCCTTCAGAAGGTTTCTTCCTTCGCCGCCGGCGTTGCTCGGGTTGTTTAAGTTGAATAACAAAAATTCAATTATTTTATTTTACTTTGAAAAAACGGGCTTCGATAATTATTTATCTATGTCAGAAACCGGAATCAAAGAATAACCATGATCCCATTATTCAATCTTTATTCTTGCTGTTTATTGACACTGACAGGAATTTCGATGTAAATGAAAGCCAGTTTGACACCAACAGAAAAATCTCCTCATCACGGCCGACACGGGAGTAACGTGTAGCGTGTAGGCCGTGTCCGCTTATCTATGTTACTTGCTGATGTTATGTAAAGAAAATACTAGACAAAGGGCCCGAAACCCGAACGCCTCAACACGTGCTTTGGGCATAGTGTAATTGAGAAAAAAGGCGCCTTCTCGTACTTCTACTGTGAACGCTGCCTAAACGCTTGCAGATGCAGATGGATTAAAATCCTATAAGGAAAAAATATCGGCAACCAAAAGATCTACAAAAAAGTCCGCACAGTTACGGATAGCCCACAATCAGCGGCCGAAACGATTTTCGTCAAAAATTAAAACACAAAAACGATCACGGTGAGCTACCCTTTTAACAATATTTGTTGAAGACCTTCCTGCTAACTGAGTTCATGACAAAATCTCAAGTTTGAGGAAAATACACTGAGATTTCGCCATCCCCGTATTCACTTCCGTCATCGTGACTTACAATCGTAGTACCTATGGCGTTCCAAAAATTCAAAAGCCCGAGTTTATTCCTTAACCTAGAGGGCCATCTAGTTTCTATTCAGGTAGGTACCTACTTGAACAAATCTGTTTTATTTTTAAAGTAGTTTAAAGCAGCTGTTTGATGGATTCGAAATGAAAACTACATTCTTTTACTACCTAAGAAAGAGGAGAATTTCAAGTTCAGTTGCAACTATTTTTCGAAAAATATAAAATGAGAAAATTCCCCAGTTTTTTCCGGGTTAAGTACATATTTCTCATTTAGGCGCATCCGGTAATAGGACAGATTTTCAATACGCACGGTATATGTAAGTGAATGTCGTCATTGAGCTGTCTGTAGACAGATCGCAGGTTGAAAAGGATCTGTGGGCGGGGTCTAGCTGCGCAGCAACCCCCGCCACGAGACTTCCCGACCACGGCAGTTTTCAACAAGTCGACTCGCGCCGATCACGTGGCAGGTCCTTTCCAACTGCGATCTCTCTACCTACTTGTGTTATGATTAATTTCGATAGTGTAAGCAGCTTTCCTTTAGCAAACAGAATTGATAATCCCGGTACCTAGATCTGCAATAGATTTGCGAGAATTTGGAGAAACCCATAAATTGTAAGAATCAAATAGGTAATCATCCTCGAATAACAAGACAAGGTTAGATGCGATCAAAAAACACAAGAAGGAATTATTAGTTCCGACATAGTTATTTGCCCCAGGTGTGCTGGCGAAAATTAACGCCTATAGTATTGCCCGAAGAAACGGCAATATGCGTAATGTGCGAACGTTGGCTATGAAACGTTCCAAATAATAAAATCTGTTTTGATGTACTTATGTACCAGAAAAGACTTTAGATAAATATCTATTTAACACCTTTTAAATTAACACCCTATCGTTAAAAATAACCGAGATATTATACAGGGTGTATAGAAATAGCGATAAAATACTTCGGTGGGTGATTCTGCAGCTCAAATGATGAAAAAACGTTCCTATAAGCATGTGTCCGGAAATCGCTCCTAAGGGGACTAGGGCCCCCTGAAGTGGGCGCTCAAAATACGATTTTATTTAGTCAATTATTAAGTTTTTGCAGACTATCTGTCATCAATAAGCAACATTATACAGTGAGGTTCAAAAGTTGTTTCCCCCCTTTCGAACTTTATCGTGGAGGAGCACTTCGGAAACTTCTGGGGCACATAACATGTATTTATTTAGTGCAGTCTGAGGGTGCTGTCAAATATTTTTTTTCACTTCCGGTTTGGCCGGAAATAACCCTAAAATAGTTTTTTTTTAATTGAAACCCACATTTTTCTCAACTAATTCGGAATCTACGAATTTTTCTAGGTTAAAAACACGTACCACACTTGATCGGAGATTAAGTCACGGCCACTCTACATTTTCAAAAACAGCGAACAAATCGGTGAAATACGAACATTTCTGAAAATTGCAAAAACACGTCAACCTTATTTTTTTGATGCGAATTCGATTGCCCGATTACATTTTTCTAATTTCTTTTTGTAAAAATCACCAATAGTAAAAAATCAAAGAATTTGAAAAATTCAAAACGAAGTAAAGAAGAAATTTAACTGTCAAGTTGAATTTGTATCAAAAAAATAAGGTTGACGTGTTTTTGCAATTTTCAAAAATCTTCGTTTTTCACCGATTTCTTCGATGTTTTTGAAAATCTGGGGTGGCCGTGACTTGATTACCGGTCAAGTGCGACACGTGTTTTCGATTTACAAAAATTCGTAGATTCCGAATTAGTTGAAAAAAATGTGGGTTTCAATTTAAAAAACCAATTTTAGGGTCATTTCCGGCTAAACCGGAAGTGGAAAAAAATATTTCACAGTACCCTCAGACTGCATGAAATTAATAAAGGTTATGTGCCCCAGAGTTTTTCCGAAGTGCCACTCCACTATAGAGTTCGAAAGGGGGAAAGCAACTTTTGAACCTCCATTCAGTTTTGTAATTTAATAAAAATGAATATTGATAAGCCTAAAATGCAAATGGACCTTTAAATCTAATTTTTTTGAAAACGGTTGATCCCACGGTGTTATAATAAGAGAGGCTTTTTCATGCAATTTCAGTAATTCCGGTGAGAAATTGTCAATAAAATAACGTAGAAAAATTGGGGTGGGGAAAGCTGAAGCCCCCTACTTTCCACGCCGCTGCTTTTGGTGGTTAGCATAATTTGATCGCCCTTACTGATGTTAGATAATGTGCAAAAACTCGTCGCTGTAGCTTAAGCGGTTCCTGATTTATTCAATAAACACCGAATTTTAGACGCCCCCTTCAGAGGGCCGTAGCCCCCTTAGGAACGATTTCTGGACACATGTTTATAGGAACTTTTTTTCATATATTGAGATGTAGAATTACGCTCCGAAATATTTCATCGTTATTTCCGGACACCCTGTAGATATTTGAAAAAAAGCGTTGCATTCGGGACGTCCGGACCGGTATTTTGGGGCGCTCTAGCGCCTAAACCGTTGGCCCAACAAGGTTGTGTCCATGAGAAGTTTTAATCAGCATCGTGTGGACAACAACATTTCAAAAAATTAAAAAAATCTATCGATCCCAATTTTCCATAAGAAATAGCTCATTTAGGTTATATACCTATCGAATTCAAAAATTAAAAAAGTACAGTTGCACACAAGAGATTTTTAAAACTGACACAGATCAAAAGCTTGATCTTTTAGGGTCATTGAGTCAAGAATTTGTAAATCTCTTATGCGTGCAACATATAGCCCAAATTCATTGAAAGTTCGATTCCCTTCTTTCAGCCAAATCGGTCTAGTAATTTTGGCTGTGGCGTGTTTATAAACGAACGTACGCATATACATGCACACAGACACATTTTTAAAACCACATTTTTGGGTTTCTGATATGAGACTTCAAAACGTGAAAAGCTAGTGTAATCTCAAATTCCAAAGTTTTACTGATTGCAGTAACCTCCCTTCTTAGTGGTGAAGTGAAGTGGGGAAGTTAACAAAGTTGAATCCATTATGGTTCTGCTTCATGAACATACTCAAATACAAGTTTTATTAATATTTATGGGTAGTTCATTACTTTTTATCTGCATAAATTGTTACACTGTTCGAATATTCCAAGAATCAAGTTTCAGGAGAAGAGTTGCAAAAAACTACTCCATAAATTCACCAAGAGATACCGATTTAACGCTTCGTTGAAATAATCCCTTCCCACAAAATAGAGCAATTTGTTCTTTGAGATTGGAGGTAATTTCATTTTATTCCTGCTAGCCTCTGTCATGCAAATGCGGTTTATTATATTTGCATCGTAAAAAATTCAGGAATATCCTTCAAGTGGTTTATATTTTCGCTTTTATTGGCCATTTAAATTGTGTGTCGGACTTAATCCACTTATTCAGCTGGCGCAGGGCTTGGATGCGATGCGAGGACACCATTTAAAACGCAGTAACAAGTTGATTCTATTTTATGCGTAAAAGTACAATGTTCTCAATTGTCTTAGAAGATTAAAAGGTGACTCAGTTCTGACAAGTTGACCACGCGGTAGGTACCAGTTTGTCCGGAAAACTTCCGAGACAGGAATTCCTTTCCATAAGCCGCGTTATGGTTTATAGGATTCGAGACCTGTAAACCGGCAATTTTATTCGGATACGAATCTATTCGGCTGCCCTCACTTGCTGACAAGTATGTTCGAGTCGATCCAACTTTTTACATAAAATAATAATATTCATGCAAGCCCAAGAAACAATAAATTTTTAGTTAAAACGAAATTTTAAGGTAATTTTTTTGAACAACTGTATGCTGTATGTAACCACTGCACTGTTGGGCACAATGACGATTAGTCAGTAAAATTCTATTTGAATTTCCATCAACAAAGCCTGGGCTACACATTAAGGATGCGGACGAGATGAAATCTGATAACCATTACAACGTCCAGTATGTACAGCAACTGTCACAACAGGAAAACTTTTTATCCCTCGTTCCTCGTTGTTTCATCATCTTTCCCATTCGTGTCAGGAATTTATAGACACGGCTTCCGCTTTACTGCGGCGACAAAGGGCAAAAATTGCGACCCTTCCGCCGGTTATTAATTAGCTGAGAAATCGATGTTGAGCAGCTCGAATTAAATACCTATACTTACCGAGTTCCAGCAGATTAGTCTATACGATCTCACTCGGAATTAATTATCGATGGCAAAATTCTCATTATATTATCGTCCGAATTTCCGAGAAGATAAAATGTATTGTAAATATACACACGGGTCTTCTCCATTGTTTTCACTGAAAACGTTTTCAGGGCTCGGTTACGTTGAAAAGCATCGTGTTCAAGGAGGCGCATTCACCATTTTTACGGCGAGATTTTAATGTGCTCGATGTTGGAATAGAAATGAACACTCAGAGGCTTTCAGGGCTCTGAATTTTCGCTCTTTATTTTTATTGCGAGCTATGGCGCTTTGCCTGAGCAGTTTGTGTTTAAACTAGGTATGTATTATACTAATCGGTGCTTGATATACAGGGTGTGCCATTTAAAACGAAACACCCTGAATAACTCATGGAACAGTGATCTGAAGGAAGAATGCTGAAACAGGTCGATTTTTGTTTGGAGGGGAACACTTAAATCCGTGGTTGACGAAATTTTCCAACGCACCCCAATTTTGTAAAAATTTTTGACTTTCGTTGAACTCCAGCGCTCTCTACTGTCGAATTTTGAACTACGTTAGGGCCCTTTGTGATACATAATTTGAACGGGTCTAAAATTCTTTGTAAACTGATGCAAGAATTTTTTAAATCCATATATTCGTTCTAAAGTTACAGCCTAAACTTGAAAGATTTCTAGGCCCAGAACCACTTAATGTTTTTCAATGTAACTTTTGAACGAGTGGATGGATTTCAAAAATTCTTGCATCACTTTTTACAAAATGATGCATCACAAGTGGGGTATTGGTATTTAAAATTTTGAAGAGGGGGTTGGTGGGGGGTGGGGGTGCGTTGAAAACTTTCCTTAAGCACGGATTTAAGTGTCCCCCTCCAAACAAAAATCGACCTCTTTCAGCGTGTCTTCCCTCAAATCACTGTTCCAGGAGTTATTCAGGGTGTTTCGTTTTAAATGGTACACGCTGTATGTATAAATGCTGGGCAACCGATCGTATGATGGCTGATGTGACGAACTCTCAGACAATGTTGTTCCATTAGATTATATCAAGACCATCAGGTCTGTTCTATTCTATTCCATTATATTCTAGGGTCCAGTCATTAGGGAGTTGGGGGTACTGGTCTTTGTTGGCGAAATATAACTCATATGATCAATTCAATGTTCTATAATAGCAGCGCCTGGCGTAATCATCTTATTCATACATTCTCTGTGCTGTGCCTTAATTGGAGCAATCAAAAGCAGCTGTTTAAAGTAGGTATATTTGGGCTTGTTGTTAAGTGAATTGTGAATCTCAATAATTCAGAAATTTCTACTAATTGGATAATTGCTATGGATATAATTATTGTTAAAACAATGTGCGACAAGAAAATTCCTCCATGATTTTTTACATACAATTAAATTTATTTTAGCCGAGAGGTTATTAAAAAATGGCTTCCAATTTCCAACTCTAAACCGAGACTAATCTTGATTTTAACCTCCTCACAGCTAATATAAAAATGGTTACTGCAATCACTCCAAAATCCGAATTTGAGACATTGTAACACCAGATCTTTACGTTTCGAGATCCCAGGATCACGAAAAAAGGGTGTTCAAAAAACGTCAGTGTGTACGTATGTACAGACCAGAAAATAGCAAATGCCCACTTTGGAAGGTGGGGGCCAACCACTGCACGTCTGGTCCGCTGCAGCTCCGACTGCTGGTTTTTTTGAAACGCGTCTTTTAAACAATCACACAGTTCGACAAAATGCGTTCTCTTTTTGCGTAGGTAATTATTTGGGGTGACGCACTTAATCTCAGCAATTTGATTGGTATATTTGAATTTTAACCAATCAAACTGCTGAGATTAAATAAATTCACTAGCATCCCGTCAGACTTTTTTAAACTCTGCGCAGTGCGCCACAAAAACCAATCGATATTTCCTCTCCTTGTCGCAGCTGTAACGGACCATTGAGTGGTAAGCGCCTTTTTAGCACAAGATCACAAAATTCGAAACAAAGGAACATTAATTAACACGCTACAATCGAAACTACTGGATCAATTTAGCTCAAATTTGGTATGTAGAGATGTCATAACCTGCCAAAGAGCTGAATTAATTTTGGTGGCGACCGGCCAACGACAAGTGCCTTTTTAGCATATCAAATTTAAAATTTGACAGCTGACCACCATTTGTTTTTATCAGCACAAGAAAATTCTGTCCTTTGACAAAAAAATTGAAAGGGTTAAAACTGCACAAAACACTTATAAATACTGATCGGATGCATTTTATGAGGTAGGATTGGATCGTTCACCAAATGGGAAGGTTCCAACCGCTTCCGTAGCTGCCCAGTTTTTGACTACTACGCTTCGCGGAGCAGTTGCTAAAATCGATCGAAAAATCGAATCGCCAAAAACATAAAATCTTTACGTTTCAGGGCCCTGGGAACTCCAAAGTGGTTTTTGAAAAATGTCGTGTCTGTAAACATGCTACAACCCAAATTACTGGACCGATCCACCGATCTGGTTGAAATTTGGAAAAAGGACATCTTATGGCCTTCGGAGCAGCTGAGTAAAGTAGGGCTTAATCGGTCAGCAGGAAGTGCCATTTTGGCACATCAACTTTAAAAATTGAAATGCAAATCTCCATTTTTCACGCCACCATATGAAAGCTCTTCAAATTCTGCTTCTAAAAATATTCTCACCCTTGGTGCCCTTTTGGCCAAAAACCGGTGCCGTGAAAAAAACCTATGTATGACTATGTTTTCATTATTAAATTTGATAGCTGATATTTTACCGGGTAGAAAATCTTAGTGCAATTTTTTCGATAATTGACATTTTAGGGCCAAAAAGGGCCCCTTTTGAATTTTTAACAAAAGAGCATAATTATTATTATTATCGATTTCTATACCTGTTGCATTGTCTGATAGAAAAACATTTTTACTTAAATTTATTTTAGTAAATGAGTTTCGGGCGCCATGTGCACGACAGCACCAGCGATCACGGCATTCCATTAGAACACACGGCCGACGCATCCGACTTCTGATTCACAGATTCTGACTTTAACCATCAGATTTGAAAGACCGGACAGCTCGCATTATACTTTTTAATAAATATTTGTTTATAATTGTTGTAAAAGCTGGTTAAAGTTAAATGCTACTGCTACATTTACAAATTCTGTGAAAAAGTGAAAGTTTCTACCGTCTCCGAGACTGCCAATTTTTTTCCAATAGGTGTATTTCGTAGCGACTGGCTTTTTATCGGGTAATGAAAAGCAGCTTTAGAGCGAACATTTGAATTCCAATGATTTGTTAAATTGAAAAAAAGAACGCTGAACCGCTCCAATGCAAAAATTTATAATCGTAAAATAATACCCAAACAATAAAAATATAGGCTCATTATTGTATTTCCCTTATACAGGGTGATTCACGAAGACCATTCATTAGAAACTTTTGAGGATCCACTTGTAGTAGAATTTTGAAAGGGGTTGTACCATAATCACCTACCCACACCAAAAATACAATATTCCCATCCCTCCGGCACTTGTGGTCTTACCGGAAGTGGCCCCCACCTTTGTAATTTTAAATGGAAAACCCTCATTTTGATTTTAAATTCGGATTTGTCTATTAATTGTGAGTTTATTGCACCCACGTTTTGCCTACTTAATTCTCACCGTTTTTGACTCAAAACCCGCCGACTTCGGGCAAGAGGCGATTATCATGATAGTTACCTTGATATTTACTTCCACCAAAAACCAAGGTAACAAAAACAAATAATATTCGAAATAACATTGCCAATTGCCATATGGTTTTTGTTAAAAATTTACAGAAAATTGGACATTGAATATCTCGAATAATTCAAAAAATTACCCAAATTTTGTCAGCAATTATGCTTCAGGTTCATGCACTGCACCATAAACACTGATAAACAAATCAATTAGAGAAATTTACATGTAAATTTTGGCCTTTTGGGAGGTTATACCTTTTTAATGGGGGCTGAAATAAGATAATCTCAAGCAGCTAATTTTTTCCCTTATGCTACTCTACAGCGCCTCGGGCCCGAAGTGCACGAGTTTTTCACACCCTGTATATGTCAATGTATCAAAAAATTGATCTGCAATACGCAATAGAAAAATTTGTATCTTCCGAACGGTTGAACCAAAATTGTTGAAACTAGTTTTGGGCTTTCTTTTGAGTATGTAACTCGGTTGTTCTTGTAATATGGCGGGAATTAATTGTCAAAATTGGCTGAAAGAATTTGTCCACAACTCGATTTTTCCACCATGATTTTATGCAGCCAAAAGATGCAAAATTAAATTTCCTTTAGACTACTCATTAGCATTCCCTATACCTATTTTCAACATTTTGACAGGTGTTGAAAATGAAGGCGTTTTTAAGGTTTAAACAATATAACTTTAGCAACTCTTGAAAAAAAGAAATGTTCGAAAAGTCTTTCCCATCTTTCAAAAATTAGCTTTTCTTCACTTCTGCCAATTTTTAGCAAATGTAAGCCCCCCCCCCTTGGATACCTAATTCTTTCAAAGTTGCTGAACGCATGTACAAATAGAAAAACAAATTATAGCTTATGTTGTCGATCTGTATTTCGACACTCGTAAATTATTCAACGAATTTAATTTTTTTAAATTCAGCTTAGGACAAATTTTTGACCAAATATTTTGAAAAATATTGAAATTAGGTATAGGGAAAATCAACATGATCAGCTGAGACATCAAAAGTAAGCCCAAAGCTTCCAGTTTCAACCCTCCAAGTTTCGTTCCTTAATCTTCAATTTTTCGGAAGATACAAATTTTTCTATTACGGATTGTAAATCAATTTTTTAAGTAGGTACAGTTGTGCTAAACGCACAATTAACAGACCAATCCGAATCTGGAATCAAAACGTAGGCCTTCCATTTAAAATAACAAAGATAGCGGCAATTTCCGGCAAAACCGAAAGTGCTGGAGGGTTGGGATATTTTATTTTCGGTGTGCGTGGGCGATTACGGTATAGTTAATTAATACCAAATTTCAAAATTCTACTACAAGTGGATCCCCAAAAGTGTCTAATGAATGATCTTCGTGAATCACCCTGTACGTGCTTTCCAAATAGAAAGTTGCCAAGTATTATTAGCACTTGAGAAAAAAGTAATAAAAATCTAACTCATCCACCATTTCGTCTCGTCATCGATCCGGTCGTTAAAATTTACAAAGTTCGCAGAATGTTCCTGCCACCTCGATAATACATATTTTATGCTACACACCAGGAATTAATTTGGCGTGACGTATCCACCTTTTTTAATCCTGCTAAATTATTAATTTAAGTGGTGTACTTACCCAAGTGAAGTGATCGAAACAATTTCTGGTCACGTTTTTGTAACAACCTGTTGCCATATCGAAAATGTATTAATACATTATTCAAATGAAGCTAAGGCAGTTCGTTGCTGCTGGGAAAATTCAATCGCTTACAGGGGCTTCATTGTCGCGAAAAAAGCTTTTTCCAACTTCGGGTCAATCCCTTGAAACACTTTTGAAGCGGTTTAAACCAATAATGGAAGGCTGGCGTCGACTTAAGTTTACGATAATTCAATTTCGAAAACAAGAAAACAGGAGATGTGGGATAAACTTTAAATTTAATTTATTCCGTTTAAAACCACGGAACTTGGTCCTCAGTAATTTATGGGATGTCCTACAAAAGGGAAACGGCGTTCATTCTGGAATAGTTCTGTATAGATCAGACATGTCGCGTTCCTGGACCGAAATGGAAAAAGATACCTACTATAGGTTTTATTTTAAAGTGAAAACGGCAAGAACAATTCCATATGAGTAAAATTTATTACCGAAAAAAGGCAAACGTACGTGCGTTTGTAAACACGCCACAGCCCAAACTATTTTAGTGATTGCAGTAACCTCCCATTTTTTTTAAATTGTGGCGTTGGGGAGGTTAATATTAACTTAATATTAGTCTTATTTTCGAACAATTGTCCTTGCGAATGCCCTTTCGAGGAATCGGCTTCAAACAATTGACCGGATACTACAAAAATAACGTCACATCTGACAACATTTTCCTTTTAAGGTTAACATCCTGTCACATATACTGTCACCAACTGTAACTTTACGTTATTCACTGTCAGTACGCTCATTTTTAATGAGAATGAGAATTTTCTGTTCAAAGGGTAGAAACTATGAATACATTTTTAGAACCAGATTTAATTAGCTTTCTAATGGCGAAATAAAAAGGGGTGGACCTGTATTTCAAATTTTAAAGTTGATGTGTCAGAATGGCCCTTAGCGTGAACCGATTGATTCGAGAAGCTCTTCAGCTTCAGTGGGTCACACAATCTCCGCAGACAAAATTTCAGCCAAATCGATCTAGTGGTTTGAACTGTAGTGTTATGTAGTGTTGTTACATGTAATGTTATAGGTATACATAATTTCGATTTTTTTTTGTGTGAAGAGCACTAATAAATATGTATTCTTATATTTTAGTGCCGTAGCAGTCTTTGATTATTCGCTCGATCTATCGCTCGTCCGTCCGCTCGTCTAGTTTGTCCGTCGGATAACTTGAGAAAGTATTGAGATATCGAGCTGAAACTTGGTATACAGTTACGTATCCCTAAATACTCGGCGGGGAGTTAGGGGTGAAAAACCGAAAAATTATTAATTGCAATAACTCGAGGACTAGTGGAGGTATCTTGCTGAAACTTGGTGTGCACGTTCGACTTTCAAGGCTGCTGAAGGTGAAGGGGGGGTAAATTTCGGGGGATGAAATTTAGGGGATGAAAACCATAAAAAATATGATAACGCTTAGTTTTTGTGCAATTATTATTTGAGGGGCCTCACTTATGGCTAGGTACTTGCACCGACGTTGGTTAACTTTAAGCTTAAGTTAAGCTCTGTGTACGTAAGTACCTCAAAGATGGTATAATTTGCGCGTTTGGCTTCATACGAGGTTAATACATTATATTGAAAATGATTTATTACAAGAATCAATTCCACGGTGCTTCGCAGCAAGTTTAGATAGGGCGACAATTAGAGTAGGATACGTTTAGCACCTGACTGAATCCTGAAATTACAGTAACTGCTAAATGAGCACAAAATCGATACATTTCACTTGACACTCTTCCGGTATGAAGGTAATTTTAGGGCTCACATAACAGAATTTCCAATAAATCATCTGTCTTCATCAAGTTTTCCTGATGGCTTCAATGACCAGCATTTCATTTTCCAATTAATCATAATTAGCAGCGGATTTTTTTATCGGTTGGCAGTAATGCAATAACCAGAGGGACGGTGGTATCCTTTTAATTTTCTAGGTTGAGGATACTCTCGATTCTACTACAATTTGGCTTGGCAAATTTTCAGCAAAAGTTTATTGCCACTTCCCAGTCACGGCAAGTTACTAGAATTGAAATAGCTTGTCGCACGCGATATTTAAACTCGGCTGTAAATAAATGTTTACTGACTTTGATTTTTATAAGATTATGTTAAAACAGTGTTTACAATGTGATTGTATTACTTAATATTACTCAATTAGTATGAGTATAGCATTTTTGGGACAGGAGGCGTAGGCTCCGAGAGGGTAATAATTTTCGAGTCTTCCTTAAATATAAGTGACGGTCACTTATCTTTAAGGAACCCCTTAAAATTGCGGTCACAAGTCTTTGAAAACTCGCCTGGATAGGTCGATTTTTATTTCTGGGACACTTAAATCCGTACTTAATGGAAATTACACAACGCACGTCCTAAGCCCCACGCACCCCACCTTCAAAAATTCAAATGGCAAACTCCCACCTGTGATGCTTCATTAGAAACTTAATTTCATTACAAATCCGATGATGTAAAACTTTTTTTTATTCTTTCATCCCCGAGCGCTCTCTATAGTCCAATTTTAAATTACATTAAGGTCCTTTCTGATAGGTACCTACATAATTTGAAAGGGTGTAAAAAACTGTGCACGCCGATCCAAGGATTATTGACTCCATCCACACCTGCAGAGTAAAGCTTTGTTCACATCCACTTAAATTAACATAAATGAAGGAATTAAGGACACATAACCTTGGCACCATGGCATTTCCTTGGAGATTGCCCTTAATTTATTTCAGTATAAATGGATGTGAACAAAGCTTTACAGTGGAAACAATAAGTAATTATTTCTAGGTGCGTTATGAAATTTGACTAAACATAGATTTAAAGTATCCCCCTAAATGTGAAAATCGACCTATCCGAGCGATTTTTCATATTTCATTTAATTTCCGAGAAATTCTGGGTGAATATTCCCTCGTGTAAACAGCAACATACAGGGTTAGTACAAAGCCCAGGAACGGTCCATTTTCTCCGTTATTTCTTAAGACACAATTAAACACACACACAGAATCTACGATTTTTTTTGAGTTAGAGGCACGTATCACACCTAACCAGAAGTCAAGTCACGGCCATACATTGGTTGAAACATACAGGATGTCCCTCGACGAGCGTCAGTTAGCCGCATCTGGAGAACTGTTTCTAGCATCGTCATGATTCATGAAAATTTGTACACAGGGGTTTCAATTAATTTTGAATCGACGTAATATTTTACTAAGAACTGCTATGCCAAAATTCAACCGTTTTTGAGAAAATCATGAATTTCGCTTTTTTATGTCATAATATTTATATTGTTTTCTTTAGTTTATTATGGGTTAATTTGTACCTATTATGAGGCAATAAATCTTATATTATTATTATATTATTAAGTGCAGGCGGGCAGGCCCAATTTCAAAAAGCTGTAACGTCCTTACAGAATGAAATGAGAAAACGATATTAATTTGGCAAGTTTAACATAGGGTGTATCCGACTCAAATTGGGCCAAATACATACAGGGTGTTCTCTGTTAAACAACATCAACTTAATTGGTCAAAAAGTCAATTTTTTCAAATGGAATGCCCCAACTATTTTATGGGACATCGATGTAGATTAAAATGATAGACAATTAAATTCTGCATCGATGTACCATAAAATATTTGAGACATTCCATTTGAAAAAAATGGCAGCAGAGAAGCGGCTGGAACCTCCCCAACGCGTGGGTCTTTGATTTCAGTTACTTCAGTTTAAGATTCTAAAGTTGATATGCCTAAATGGCACTTCCCGTTGACCAATTGCTCCCAAAAGCCTTTCAGCTCTTCAACGGGTCACCTCACCTCCATTTACCAAATTTCGGGCAAATCGATCCACTAGTTTGGGCTATAAAGTGGTTTCAGTGTTATTACAAAATTTCGATTTTTCTACCCAAAGGGTTCTAAATGCGAATCAATTTTGTCTCATTTAAAACCAGAAATTGAAGACCTTTCTGATGGTGACCCCGATAGTGACAATAAATCTTTCAAAAACTTGTTTTGGATGGGTAAATTAGAGAATAATTTTAAATTTCGAAATTGGTGTGCCAAAACGGCACTTTCCGTGGGCCGATTGAATCCAAAATTTGTTCACCTCTTCGACGTGTAATACAATCCCCTTGTGCAAAATTTCAGCCAAGTCGGTTCAGGGGCTTGGGCTGTACCGCGATTTTAAAGTCCGATAAAAATCAATTTTTTTTTTATTTTTGGTCAAAAAGGCACTAAGAATGAATGCATTTTTAGAAGCAGAATTTGAAGGCCTTTCCTATCGTGACGTGAAAAATGGGGGTTTGCATTTAAAATTTAAAAGTTGATGTGCCAAAATGGCATTTCTGGTTGCACGATTGGCTCCAAAAGCTTTTCAGATCTAAGTTGGGTTATGTATGTTGGGTTATGTATGTACGTACGTACGTACATACATACAGACACATTTTAAAAACCACTTTTTTGGGCTCCTGAGACCTCAAAACGTATAGATCCGGTCTTATCTCGAATTCGAAAATTTTAGTGATTGCAGTAACCTCCCTTTTTTTTTAAATGGTGGAGTGGAGTGGGGAGGTTAAAATTGACTTTTTGACCAATGAAGTTGATAATGTTTTAAAATTTGAGTCCAGGGGCGGGTACACCTTACATTCGACTGTAAGGATACTGTAAGGATGTTAAAGTTGACAAAAAATCAAAGTTCTTGATTTTCTCAAAAACGCTTGGTTTTAGGCATAGCAATATTCTTGGTAAAACTTCACCTAATTAAACGTAGAATCCAAAAAAATCATAATATACAGGTTGTTCTATTATTTATTAAAATAAGGAAGTTAGTACCTATTTCCGGTGTAACTGCAAATGCGCCAGTGATAAAAATATTTTACGTCGATTCAAAATTAATTGCAACCCCTGTGTACAAATTTTCATGACGATGCTAGAAACACTTCTCCAGGTACGGATAACTGAGCTCGTCGAGGGATACCCTGTATTTGACCAAGGGTTATCTGATAATTATGTACAAAGTTGCTCATACACGAGGGAATACGGTAATATAGAACATTGTAGGTACTTAATACATACGTCAGTTTTAACGCTTTAGAAATGTAACATTAAATTGGAAAACTAGATAACTCTTAATTAAACGGACACGTGTTGATATTTTGCAACTGGCAGGATTTATAATTAGTACAATTCCGGATTTCCGTACGTACCTACCTAATCAGACACGGGTCTATGTGGTCTATAATTGGACGAGTTGAAGTGCTGCGGAATGATTTTGCGGGAAAGTGGGCTCTCCACTCAGAACCTTTTCGCCACCGTCGCCAAATCAGTTCAATTATTAGAGATCTCTTGAAATTCTGCGTTTGATATTCTCTATGCATTTTTATTAGTAAAACTTTCCTTTCACAGATTGTACCTATGTTTGCTTGTCGGTTGAACATTCCCGTCATAAAAATAAATTTGCAAAGAGTCTTTGACTTCTATTTTTACCTCTGCCTAACTACGTTTTCCATTTTTCCGTACAATGTGAATAATGATTGTGATATCTCTCAATTGGGAAGTTAAGTTTTTTTTCGAATCGTTTGATATAAACATACCTAAACCACAACAGAAGTCTGCTTATAATGTATGTTGAGTTGGAAGATTTGTTTTATTCTATACTGTAGAAACTTATTGTCGTAGGGGAAGTGGGCGCAAAGTGGATTTTATCATTATTAACTAACACCCCGTCTGCATATAGTTTTCTACTGCGAAATCAATTATTTCACCACGTGGGTTGTAATATGTCTCGGTAAATAAGAAAGGAATATGCCAATGATCATTTCTAATTTATTATTTATTTATTATTATTAATTAACTAGTGCATATGCTTTTCAACTTGTAATAACAGGAGGCGTATAAAACCTACATACGGAGGAAGGTTTGAAACTGGGGGGCTGATCACTCAAAAAAATTGTGTACAATTAATTCCAATCGGGAATTAATTCCAATAATTCCAGTTTAATTCCATTAATTCCATTAATTCAATTCTAATTCCATTAATTCCATTCCAATTCCATTAATTCCATTCCAATTCCATTAATTCCATTCTAATTCCATTAATTCCATAATTATTCCATTAATTCCATTAATTCCAATCAATTCCGCGTCAATTCCATATTAATTCCAACTAATTCCAACTAATTCCAACTAATTCCAATTAATTCCAACTAATTCCTTTTAAATGATGTACTTATCAATTCCTTATTAATTCTATATCAATTCCAAATAATTCCATAATAATTCCATTAATTGCAATCAATTCCGCGTCAATTCCATATTAATTCCAGTTAATTCCAATTAATTCCAGCTAATTCCAACTAATTCCGGCTAATTCCAACTAATTCCATTAATTCCATTCTAATTCCATTTTAATTCCATTAATTCCATTCTAATTCCATTAATTCCATTCTAATTCCATTAATTCCAACTAATTCCAAATAATTCTGACTAATTCCTTTAATTCTTTTAAATGATGTACTTATCAATTCCAAATAATTCCATATCAATTCCAAATAATTCCATAATAATTCCAGTTAATTCCAACTAATTCCAGCTAATTCCAACTAATTCCAACTAATTCCAGCTAGTTCCAACTAATTCCGGCTAATTCCATCTAATTCCATTAATTCCTTTTAAATTCCATCAATTCCAGAATAATTCCGTAATAATTCCATAATTCCGGAATTAATTCCAAGCCGGATGTACAACTAATTCCACTAGTGATCAGCCTTCCATTTGAAACTGACAGTAGTTTGTCTATTTTATCAAACAACTTTCTAGGAAATGTGGTAAATGAACCAATAGCAGCTAAGCATTTGTGGTTTGAACCACAGAATCGCGAAAATTTACCTATAATGTTTTCTAATGTGTTGAGAATTTATTTAGTTTTCTTTAAAATTCGTTTAGAGTGTTTAGGTATATGTTGCTTTATAAAACAAGCACGTTCCTTACTAAAGCTTGTATCCTGTAAGCATTACCAATCTGTGTTCTTTTAGTCATAATAATAATTAAGACCACTTTGCCCCATATAAGAATCCGTTTTGCCCCACGTATGGCAAAGCGAATCTTTTGCGAAAAATTAAAAATAGCTTTACAAAAAAGTTGCACTTTGTTTTTAAGACACATTCTTATCGAGGTTTTAAAGACTAAGGTTACATGAATTTATTTAAAAAAAATTTATTTGCCATAACTTTTCTTACTGGGTCCACTTTGCCCCAACTTCCCCTACTGTATTATTATATATATTATGTATATTAGGTATGAAAGTATGATAGGTATGGTATGGGTCTGTTTTCAACTTCGCCCATTATTCGCACCTTATTAATTGTCATCATCTTGTCTATTAAGGCTTTTATTACCTTCGTCTCCCTTACGCTAACCAAATCTCTTGTTGAGAAAAAACATGTAACCTTTCCTTTGAACAAATTCTATAGAGATAATAAATCTTAGGCCGTTATATTAAAACATTATTTGGAAAATATTCCGTCAAACGAGCGATCATAAGTGCCGCCAACATACACAGTTTACCAGTCCGTTCAACAAAGGCCAGCGTTTGCGTACGTTAAAAGGCGCCCACTAACGAAATACAAATATACTCATTTAATTAGAATAGTCGAGATCCAAAATAAAACCGCAATTATTCCCCCGAATTTAAATAATCCCATGGCATGGGAGAGTGAAGAAATAACAATCACTTGGTTTATTTAGGTCGTAATCTAAATTTAACCCGATTTGGGCTCCTTGCAGGGATAATCAATAGAGGAGATTCGTTTAGGAGAAGACAATCAAGAAGCAATAGCTTGTGTCCTCCGATAACTTCAGGCGCCGCCAACATATCGCTAGCCAATGGGGAGAATGGACCAAGTGAACCTGTTGATAGTTACAATGTGGCCCTTGTTGGTGCGAAAGGGGTCGGGAAAGCGGCTCTTATTAGTCAGTTTATGACGTCGGAATTTATCAATGCTTATGACAAACAAAATGGTAAGTGGATTTGATTTAATTCAATGCATTCATTGTCCATGCCTTACGAAATTTCTATTTAGGGTAGACTGGGGGAATGATGGCCACTGGGGTAATATCGGACACCTAATCCTGAATAATACACGTCTTCAGTTTGTCGAATAAAGAGAGTGTCAATACAGCATCTAATATGTTAACATGAATAAGAATATGAAGCACGCGCAGGTTGGTTTCCAAGTTTCCAACGAAACCACAGGTAAAAAAGACCTCATTGGGGAAAAATCAGATGTGACAGACATCCAGCCAATGAGTGAGCACGCTAGAGAACCAACATGCGCGCGCCGCTCAGGTAAAACTGAAAAGGTATAAGACTACTGCGATTTGAAAGGCGGTTTCAAAACCTTTAATTTCTTCTTAGAATAAATGTAACCACTTTTGTACAATATACCTACATTTTTTGTTCGTTCGATGATAGTGAATAAAATTAACATAATCTTACGTTTGTCTAGCATAAAAAAATTAAACACAAATGTTGCATTTGGGGTATCGCCGGACAGTTGCAATGGGGAAATATCGGCCTAAACAGTAAATATACAGCATACGACGGAATCGAGTCCTGTGATACAGATGAAGAATTTGGGCTTAAGAATGAAGAAAATAAACCCAACGACGATATTCAGTTAATCTGTGGAGAATATTGTAAAAATAACGAAACTGTCGATCAAATGCCGTTCCTTTGGAGAATAAGCACCCAAAGCCCGTACAAATGTTAAGGCTAAGCCCTAATTGAAATTTTTGGCAATAGAAGTTCTGGTTACATCGTAATATTCAGCGTACAGTTAAAGTTACAGGCACAAAATACACATGGCCGCTATTATCCCAACAGCTAGGGTAATACCGGCCGTGTAAGCCTATTTTAAATAATTTTTTTCTTCATTCGTTTATGTTTTGTGATTTCTAATGTGTCGGCATTCGGTTAAGAACACTCTGGGCTTCATTCTGACACCTCAATCATTTTATGAAAGCGAACCGTTTTTGCACAGCATCCTTAACGGGCCGTCATTCCCCCAGTCTACCCTAGGTACATTGAAAAAAAGTAATGTAGAGTTGTAAAAATTTATTAGCCATTTCGGCCTAAAAAACGGGACTATTGATTGGCATTCCCGCAACGTCCCATGTAATTCACCCCCCATTACGAGGGAATGAAGACATTAATTCTTGTTTCTCCTTTCAGATAGTGCCGTAAATAATCTAACTGTGTGTATAATGCTCAATGGTGAAGAATCCGAATTGAACTTTCAAAATATCTCTAGTATTAAGGTAAGACAAAGCGATTTATGATGCTGAACTGCATTAACAATGCTTCGTTAAATCGGCATGAAAAGCTCCTTTGAAGTGGAAAAGCGGATACGTACATTCGTTAGATGAGCGTTTTGATTTGTTTGTTGCCCTAAACCGATATTCGCGGAATAAAATCCATTCTGTATGAAATGCAGATGCCGGTGGAGGATTTGCAACCTGTCATCTATTTTATTTATTTAAAGTGGCTGAGATTTTGCAGCACGCGGAAAATTCGGATAAGGATGCTTTTAGTCATGAGGACATGGTTCTTTTGTAATATGACCACGATTTCCGCGGGGTAAAGCATAATCTATTTTTGGGTCAGCAGGGACACTATAATCTGACATAATTACACTACACATGTACATACCTACCTACCTCACTATAATTGGCAAAACTGAGATGCTTAGAAATATGTACCTAGTAGGTATGTAGTAGGTATAATCTCCTATACTTTGCAATACCTGATGCATGGTGATTTGTGAGTTCTCCATTCGATATTATTACTTATTACAAACAAGGTACATAAGTGTTAATTAAATATCAATGCGCAAGTAAATAATATTCACTTATAATCTCATAAGAGCATTAATTCTTTCCGGAAATTTTTGGAGTGCATTCCAACAACGTATTAATCGGCCCGAGTGGAACACGAGGGCCCGATTACGTTGTTGGAATGCACGACTAAAATTTCCAGGAAATGAATTAATGCTCGAATGCAGATTCGGTAAGAAAATAGCAACGATACAGCCACAGAAATTGAATAAAAACGATTTTTGACATTTAATTTGACATAAAAATTTCCACTTATTAATTTCGTTTAGGTTGGTCTAGGTAGGTATCAAAAATTTCCAGGAAATCCTCGAGTTGCCATGGTAAGCACACAGAAATCAAATTTTCCATTGGCTAATGATTAGTATCGTGCGATTTTCTATTTTATCTTTTACTAGGTATCTCAAGTTTTCCAAAAAAATCTGTAAAGTTAAACATCGTGATCAGATTGATATATTAAATAAACCTGTCAGTATCTCGGTCAGTGTGAAGGACAGACGGTGCATTATTCTCAACTGATGGGTTGTCTAAAATATAGAAAGTCAAATTCAAACAACAGGCATTTAGTCCAGGCAAAATAGACCAAAAAAGTTGAAATAGAGAAATAAAAACTTGTAGCTCTAAACATTTCAGGAATGTGTAGGGGTAGGTCCCCTGAACAACGTAAAATAAAGTCCCATAAAGTGGGGGGGATGTTTGTGGCTTTTTTCAATTTTTCGGTGATAACCCGAAAATGGTTCGTCGCACAGAAAATGTATCCGAGAGCAAAATGAAAGAGGATTAAATTCCCTACAAAAGAGCATATACCTACATACAAGTTTTTCCTATATGTTTTAGTTTGAAAAATATCCGCCGGTAAAAATGGATCATGGATCAAACAACGGCGGATATCTCAGAAACTGAAACAGATAGGAAGAAACCTTCGTATAAATTTTCTGTGCAACGCACCGTTTTCGAGTTATCAGCAAAAAACTGAAAAAAACGAACCTTTAAAACTTCCCCCAACCCCCGCGGACCCGAAAATCGATGGGACTTTATTTTACGTAATTCAGGGGAAATACCCCTACATATTCCTGAAACTTTTGGAACTACATGTTTTAATTCCTCTATTTTTCCTATTTTGCCCGGATTTATGCAACTAAATCTGGGAACTTTGAAAGCTTAAAGCTTGTAGACTCTCGAACAGGGAGCATGCAAAAGATCTAAAGTCCTAATTAGGTGCACACTTCTATTATTATTCATTTGAATTGATAATTACATGCTGCCATTTTATCACGTCCGTAACTTTAGTAACAAGGGGGGTTAATTTCGGGAATGCGGACTTTGGTTTGGTGAAGAAAAAAAAACACTATTCTCCTCTAACCTGACGTTTCGGAATGATTTTTATTCCTTCTTCAGAGCTACAACAAAATCAAATATGATGCATGGGGACACTAAAAGATATTAAATTTATATGGTTTTTTTTTCTTCACCAAACAAAAGTCCGCATTCCCGAGATTAACCCCCCTTGTTATTAATAATTACTATAAATTAATGAAAAGATAATTAATGATGCGTCGACATTAAATTTTGCATTACTGTGGCTTAACTAACCCCGACCCTCGGTTAATGCACATTTTGATCTGCAATTTTTATCATTCTGTTAACGAAATGAATCTATCATCTTACAAATCTCGAGCCAAGAAAAACTACAGATGAAAGCAGCGGCAACAAACGATGTTTATCATGTCGTTCCACCCATCAACCAATATTATTAAAATGTATCGTTGCCGCGTAATGAAAAATGTGCCATACGGTTGATATTTAATTTGTTAAACAAGCGGCTTTTGATGTTTGTTTAATAATTAAGGATCAGCCAATTCATCGATCCTCCAAAATTACTTTGCATTCATGCAAGACATACAAAACACCTGTCGTCCTTATTTACGATTTTTTTAAAAATAAAGTGATAAAACTAAGAATATGTTTCCAGGAAATCGACTATTCGAGAGCCCCTGACGCATTCGTCGTGCTCTATTCAGTGGTTGACAAGGCCAGTTTCCTCAAAGCTGAGGCGGAATTAAATAAGCTCCAAGATGCTGACTTGCTTCGGTCGAGACCTGCGATTTTGGTGGCGACTAAAGTCGATTTGGCCAGAAGCAGGACAGTTTCCATTCAAGGTAGGCAAAGCGGAAAAGACTTAAAAGTACGAAGCTGCAGAAAGGCCAAAATTTTTCTTAAAGGAACAGTAAACTCAAAAATTAGTGTAATTGATAGATTATAGTATTTTATAAATGTTGCCGTAAATAAAATTGCCACAAAGAACTTCAATTCGTCGCTAGGATCGGTTTGAGTGAGGCGCGTGACGTCATCTGTGGTACAGTTGCCCGCTCGTCCTTGCCAGCCTGCAGTGATCTTATGGATCTCTCGGCGTATAAATAATTATTGTTTCTTCTGTAACTTTTGAACGAGTGAATAGATGTCAAAAATTGTTGCATTGGTTTACAGAGGATTTCATACCCTTTAAAATGATGTATCACAAAAGGTCCAAATGTAATTTAAAATTTTACTTTTGATAGGGCTGGAAGGTAGACGGATATTAAAAATATTTGCAGCATTGGATTGGCACTTAAATTAGCTTTCAAATGATGTATTGCAAGTGAGGGGTTGGCGCTTGAAATAGAGGTATTTCTTGAGTGACGTCATTGGCATGTCATGCGCGCGCAATCGGAGGTACCTTATATCCGGTACAATTTACAGCGATGAACACGATTGTTCTTTGTTAACCTGTAACCGACCAGAGGAAATGTTTTGATGTGCAGGGATAACGCTTTCCAAGTGCAAGCACAAGCGGTTTATCACAGATGACCTCATGGCGGATCTTTGCAGCTCTGTTTGGAGTTCAAAATAAAATAATTTTCTTTTTGCGGGCATGTTACCGCTCGTTTACAGTAATCTTCTGTTCTTTTATGCAATGAAAAATACATGAATTTTTTAGTTTACTGTGCCTTTAATAAATTCCCGGCATAATGTCATGTTACTAACACGACATTTTCGTTTTGTCGTGTTACTAACACGACTTTTTTGTTTTGCCGCGCTATTAACACGACATTTTCGCTTTGCCGCGTTACTACGATTTTTTCTTGCTGCATTATTATTTTGCCACGTTATTAACACGGCATTTTCGTTTTGCCGATTTATTAACACGACATTGACATTTTGCCGCGTTATTAACACGGCATTTTCATTTCATTAACACGGCATTTCAAATGAAAATGTCGTGTTAGAACGCGGCAAAATGAAAATGCCGTGTCAGTGACGCGGCAAAACGAAAATGTCGTATTAGTAACACGACAAAAAGAAAACGTCGTGTTAGTAACATGACATTAACCCGAAAATTTAATATGAAAATTTTTGACCCTTCTAGAGCTTCGTATAAAAGGCTTTCTTGTCGTATATTCAAAAATACTCACGATTTAATTAAGCTTTCTAGTGCACGTCAAAACTACTAAACACAATTACGATCTATTTAAACTTGTTGCAGATGGTAAATGTTTGGCCTGCACACATCGTGCGAAGTTTATTGAAGTGTCCGTAGGGATAAATCACAACGTTGACGAGTTACTGGTGGGAATCCTGGCGCAAATTAGGCTCAAACTTGTGAACAATAATGATCATGACAATCAGCAGCATTGGTACAAAAGTAGGGGGATGGTGAAGGCTAGTATGAAAGCCAGGCAGATGTTCTCCTGGATTTTCGGGAAAGAAGACTCAAGATTCAAAAACTGCGAAAACCTTCATACTTTATAGATAGCAGATATACATGTTATATTTTTATGTCTTTTTTACTGTCTTTATTATTATGTAGTATCTTCTATTTGATGAAACGTTTCTATGCTCAACGTACTTTACTACTGTCTCGACAATGTTCTTCTGATCACTATTGATTCCGTCTAATAAAGATGAACAGTGTAAAGTATCTCCTTCCTGAGTCTTATTTACATATTTCGGTGAATAATCGAATAAGCCACTGACCACTACTTGGTTAGGAAGAAACGGCTGTTTCAATTGCGGGCATCCTTTCCGTCTAGGGTGTAGGTGGCAGCCAATTGAACAGGAAAATTTTTAGACCGCTCCTCATTACGAGATGCCAATGTGCCAAATTTCAGCCAAATCGGTCAATTAGTTTAGGCTATGGCGTGTTTACAAACGTACGTAAGCACATGCACATTTTAAAAACCACTTTGTGTAGATCCAGTCTTATCTCAAATCAGAGAATTTTAATGATTGCAGTAACCTCCCATTTTTTTTAATTGTAGGGTTGGGGAGGTTAAAATGGGCAGCTGCGGAAGCGGCTAGAACTTCTCCACTTGGTGAATGATCCAATCCTCTAAACCTATAAATTCAAATCCACAGTCTCTAAAAGGGCACCATGTTTAATTGCATTTTTGGAAATTTTGAAATTTGAAGACCTTTCATGTGCCGATAAAACAAATCGTTGTCATCTTCCAAATTTCGTAGATGACATGCCAAAAAAGGCACTTGTTATTAGCCGATTGCCACTAAAATTAGCATAAATTAGGTACATTTTCCTACTTGTTATAGGTACCTAAATTTTACTCCAACAACTTTAAAACGTTTTCTGAGATTTTTTAAAGGTTTACTATCTTTTGTCAAAAAGGCACTTTTGAGGACATTTTTGAAAAGGACATTTGAAGATTTTTCGTATGCTGATAGATAAAGAAAATGGGATTTTATTATTCAAATTTCAAAGTTTATATGCCAAAATTGCACTTGTCGTTGGCCGATTGCCACCAAAATTAAATTAAATCAGTTCTTCGGCTGGTAGTGGTATCTAGACCTATCAAAACTCAGCCATATTGATCCAGTAGTTTGGGCTGTAGCGTGTTATCTGATGTTTCTTCGAAATTTCGAATGTTTTTATTTATTTGTGCCAAAAAGGCGCTACTTGTGAATACATTTCTAGATTCTGAAATTGAAGACCTTTCAAGTACTGATAAGAAAAATCGGTGTTCACAGTCAAATTTCATAGTTGATGTCTCAAAAAGGCGTTTGTGGATCGGCAAGAAAATTAACTGGGCTCACCAGAAGGCCAACGCTAACCCCCATTCCAAATTTCATTGGAATCCGTTCGAGAAGTCTTGCTCACATACGTACATACATACTGCCCTTCCACTATAAGCTGGAGTAGAAAATGTCAGTGGCGGCGCGTATCAATAAGACATTTCTTATGTCCATCAATACAATTTGCGGTTTTGTTTTGTGCAGCACGTCACTAGCACTATCATAATCTAGGGAAAACAACAAAATTCCTACACTTTAGTGCTTCATCTCATACTCATAGTGGGCGGGCAGTACGTACGTAAGTACGTATGTACACACACACACACTCACAGATATTTTCTAAAAACCACTTTTTCGTGATTTCACGAAATTTGACAATTGGCTTAGGTTTGAACCGGAGGTGGTCTGATTAGGTTTTGGCGGCAATCGGCCAAAGACAAGTGCCTTTATGGCATTTCAACTATTAAAATTTTAAACACAAGACACGGAAATCAAAGACCCACGCGACGGGGAGGTTTCAGCCGCTTCTCTGCTGCTCATTTTTTAAGTATTATTATATGGGGAGGTTAAGGAGGTTACTAGAAATTAGTGCACACGATCATTAAGCTGTTGCAGGGCGTTCGATACAAACTAGAAACTTTGCTTTTCATAGAATTGTTGTTGAGTGGTGAGTATGCACTTAATAATGTAATAGTTTGAAAAAAATGGTAGTGGCATTGCATAAGATTTATTTAAATATCGACATGTTTCGCCTAATAAGGCATCTTCATCAATGAACGAACATGGCTGTGATAAACGCATGTGATAAAACTCTGTGATAATTTTTAATAATTTTTAAAAAGTTTAATGAAATTTTGTTAATAAGATTGTATCCTGAAGATGCCTTATATTAGGCGAAACATGTCGATATTTAAATAAATCTTGTGCAAGACCAGTACCATTTTTTCAAACAATTACTTTGTTTTTCAGTCAAGAAAACATCGAAAATAAATCAACAATAATCACTAAATTAAAACAGTTTTCGCTCATTTTGTCGGTGAAGATGAGCTGGATTTGGTACAGTTTGAGAAGAGATTAAAGGAAGTATTGCCTAATTTTAAAAAAGCACCTTCAATGTTTATTATAAAATCGGCCCTTACAAATTTTGATTCATTTCCGAACGAACATTTGACGACGGATTATATAGGATTCTACAACTCGCCCTCCCCAATGCTAGAAATCCTGTAGAAAATCGTAAGTACTGAACTAAGATCGGTAGATTAGCCAAGATAGTAACTCTTATAGCTGACAACCAACTTAGCTTACAGACGGTAGCCAATCAGAACGCCCGTTGCTAGGCAATTGCGATTACTAAGCATGAAAAACCAGTCCTGAAACTGCGAATCCTTGAGATGCTTACCAATCAACAGTTACCTGCTTTGAAATAAAGTGGATACACAGAGCGTTCCAATGAAAATGAGCCACCCCGAATGTCTCGTAAATCAAATAAAATATGAAATTCGCTCGGACAGGTCGATTTAGATTTCGACGGGGACACTTAAATCCGTGATTGGCGAAAATTTGCAACCCACCCCCACTTCAAAATTTTAAATGGCAACCCCCCACTTGTGATACATCATTTAAAAGCTAATTTCATTGCCAATCCAACAGTGATACATCATTTGAAAGGGTTTGAAATTCTCTGTAAACTGAAGTAAGATTTTTTTTAATCCATCCACTCGTTCTAAAGTTACCTTGAAAAACATGAGCAGGTTCTGGGCCTAGAAATCCTTCAACTTTATGCTGCAACTTTTGAACGAGTGGATGGATTTCAAAAATTCTTCAATCAGTTTACAGAGAATTTCAAACTCTTTCAAATATGTATCACAAAGAGCCCTAATGTAATTTAGAATTTGACCATAGAGGGCGCTGAAGTTGAACAAATGTCAAAAATTTCGACAAATTTTAATTCGCAACGAAATTAGCTTTCAAATGAAGTATCGCAAGTGGAGGGTTCTCTTTTGAAATTTTGAAGTGGGGGTTGGTAGGGGGTAGGGTGTAAGTTGGAAAGTTAAGCCAAGCACGGATTTAAGTGTCCTCCTCGAAATCAAAATCGACCCGTCCGAGCGATTTTTCATATTTTATTTGGTTTACGAGAGCTCCTTTTTCATTGGAACGCTCTATGATTCTAATTTTATGAAATAATTAGCTTGCTCTTAAAAATAACTTGTTTTTCCAATATACGGCACAAAACAACTAATATTTTCCGTAATTACTTCTAACTTTTATCATCCTTTTGAGACTCGTTCCCTCCGGACTAACTGAAATTATGTTTTCTCTGTATTTCATTAGATTTGCTCGGTTTATTCGCTCGCGGAACTTTTCCTTATTCCAGCAATTAACGTTCAGCTAAATTCGTTAAAGAAACTGCAAACTATAGAATTAAATTTGAGGTACACAAGTGAAGTACTTTTCTTGAATGTTTGGTTGCATAGCCGGAACACATTCATCTCCATTGCGGAGCAGCTATTTTTAGCCAGGAAATTGCAGCTCTTTTCATTATTATTATTATAATTTTTAAATATTTCTCTTCAACTTATCGATTTATTTTCTTTTACCACAGGACTACCTATGTTGTTACAAACATATCCCTGCGCCGTTGTTAGGGACACTCTGGAATTCACCCGGCGCCTCCACCAAATTTTACGGGGATCGATTGGGACAAACCGCACAGCTCATTATCGAGTGCAGTGTTGTTTTAAGGCTATGGAATTAAATTCGATTAAGCAACCATTCATTTAGGTACTAAACTAGTTAATCTCATTTATAGGGGCATGCACGTTATCGATTGACTTTCTGGTCCAGTCAGATCAAAAATTAACATAATCGATCCCCACTAATTACTACGCAGATAGTCAATCAAAAATGGGTTCAGTGGCCTGTTGACCGTTTAGCCGAGTCGATTTTGGATTAGTAGCTTAGCTTCCACCTTTGCAATGTTATTGTAAATGCGTGACGACAAAAGCTGATCTAAACATTAGAAACTTGTCTTTTGTCGCTTGACTTGTAGGCACTTAAGATCTGTTTATATCAGTGACACATTTAATATTTCATCTACAAAATTGGCGGCTGACGGTGGGTTAAAATTAGAACGGGGCTATTCGATTGTTGAGTTGAAATTGTAAAACAAAAGTAAAGAATTAAAAAGTTTATTGTCTACATATTCGAGTTCATGAATAAATTAGTAATGACACCTCACAATGTGCGTGCTCGAACTATATTATTTTATCTTTTCGAATAAACACAAATGGATTAACAATTTACTTTATCGCAGATTTATTTTTCTTCCTACGAACAAATATACATAATACTTATAAAAATATGACAGTATCAGTTTGGTGTTGGTATTCTTTGGCACTTTTTTGTGTGGTAGTATATGTAATTCAGCAATAATTTATTCAAGCTCGAAGTGAAGTGGACAAATATTGTAGGTAGGTATGATGGTGCGAATGTAAAAAATACACACTAAAGAAGAACCATTTATTTGCTCAGTTTAATATTAAAATTTTTGTCGGTTTTTTAATCTCTAATTTGTAATAGATTGTCAGCAAGCTCAATGCTGGTGATCTAAAACTGTACATACGAAGCAATACTAACAAAAGTGTATTAAATTGTGTTTTTTCAATACAACAACCGATATGTACAGGGTAACCCTCGACGAGCGTCAATTAGCCGTATCTGGAGAATTGTTTCTAGCATCGTCATGAAAATTTGTACACAGGGGTTTCAATTAATTTTGAATCGACGTAAAATATTTCCATCAATGGCGCACTTTCGGTTATACCGGAAATACTAACTTCCTTATTTTAAATGAAACACCCTGTTTATTATGATATTTTTTAATTCTACGTCAACTTTTACTAAGAATCGCAATGCCAAAAATCAACCGTTTTTGAGAAAATCACGAATTTCGCTTTTTTATATCAAGTGCAGGCCTAACTTCAAAAAGCTATAACGTCCTTACAGTATGAAATGAGGAAACAATATCAATTTGGCAAGAAATCTAATGTAGGGTGTATCCGCCTCTGGACTGAAATTAGGTCAAATACATACAGGGTGTTCTCTGCAAATTTTTAAACATCATCAACTTCATTGGTCAAAATGTCAATTTTTTCAAATGGAATGCCCCAACTATTTAATGGCAAACATGTAGATTAAAACGATCGACAATTAAATTCTGCATCGATGTACCATAAAATAGTTGGGGCATTTCATTTGAAAAAATTGACTTTTTGACCAATGAAATTGATGATGTTCAAAAATTTGCAGACAACCAATTTGAGTCCAGGGGCGCATACACCCTACATTAGACTTAATGCCAAATTAATATCGTTCTCTCATTTCATACTGTAAGGATGTTACAGCTTTTTGAAGTTAAGCATGCACTTGACATAAAAAAGCGAAATTCGTGATTTTCTCAACAACGGTTGATTTTTGGCATTGCAATTCTTAGTAAAAGTTCACCTAGAATTAAACGTAGAATCCAAAAATAGCATAATATACAGGGTGTTCCATTTAAAATAAGGCAATTAGTATCTATTTCCGGTATAACCGGAAGGGCGCCATTGTGAAAATATTTTACGTCGATTTAAAATTAATTGAAACCTCTGTGCACCAATTTTCATGACGATGAATGATAGAAACAGTTCTCCAGATACGGCTAACTAACGCTCGTCGAGCGATACCCTGTATTGTGAAAACATATTAAACTTATTTATTTTGCTTAAAAATATCGATATTCTGGCGAAATTCCACTATAAACAGAATTTGCTATACTTGCTGAAATAATTATTTATCAGTATCACCTGCAATTAACTCATATCAGTGTTTGTTGAAGGCCCTCGAAACAAACGCCATGTTCAAGAAGAAACTTGTAATTTTGACTCCCTGAATTTACTGCAAATGAATGATCCCTAAGGGGTATTCAAATGTGATTCTAAATAGGGGTAAAACTCTGGTACCTACCAAAAGTGGTGTGTGATAATACTAATTAATTTATCCCTCATTCCAAATCGCTACTGACAATTCAATTACAATTCACCTAATTTTGGATGACAGTGGATAGTTTTCTGTTAATCCTTATCACATGTTAGATGTAGGTAGATTGTAGATAGTAGGTAACTTTTGTTCGACGTTAGACTGGAAACTGTAAGGTTACTTATATTTTTATAATCAGACATGCATGCATAATACCTACCCAATTACAAACCGCTTAAGACCATATGTAAAATAGGATAGGTATAATTAAACACGCATTAAAAAATTTATTAATTATGTCTAGAAGATACTGTGTAGGTACCTATTTGTAGAAAATCTACCATTATTAACAAAATATTTTAAATATAGATTACTATGTTATGTTGAGTGAGCAATTCCACATCTTTGTGGCATAAAAATAAAACGACGTCTTGTCTAAAAATATTATCAATTCCCATCATGCCCATGACATCACGAATTTGAATTTCAAATCCTGGTAAAACAAAGTAAAGAGCTTTTATTTCGCATTTTCCCAATTTTTGGGCGACATTTGCGTTCCATTTGCCCTTTTCTTAGGGTGTAGGTAGGCACAGTTGCGCGGTTAGAGTCAATTTATGATTTTGAAATAGAAATGAACAACTTTAGTACATAATGACATTATTGCAGATCTCCCACTCTATTGTATTAGCAGTCCCACTTCTATGCTAATCCGGTGTTTGTTGCTTCTCATAGTGAATTTGGCGCGAGTGTGGACGACACAAGTTGATAAAAGGTCAGTTTTTTTTGTTATTTTTTTAAGCCTGCACTCCTGCACAATAAAATGATAATTGCATGAATCGTGCAATGCGTTTGAAGTTAATTCTGGTTAAAGCTTTTTCGCGACTTTCTGCGAAAGGTTCCTAGGTATTTATTTTAGCATTTTTAGCTCTGTCGATTTCGATAAAAGTGAAGTGGTGAATACCTACATTAACAATAATAATTATTATTATCCACACTATAATTTCTATTTTATAGTCGAGCTAAATATTTTAGCAAATATCGATTTGCTTTTTGTGCTAGTTTTTCGTGGAGTTGTTAAAAGATTAATGTTGAAGGTTATTATGACATAAATTTTTTGTTTTTATCACTGCAAGCGCTGCACCAGGTGCAAATACACGCAATTACCTACATTGTGGTCGAGTTTCTGATCGGATTGACCATCTTTTAAGCAACTGGTTGAACGAGTTAACGAGTAGCAACCTCAGTACCTAATTAGTCGCTCCAATGTACACTCGAGTGCAAGTGGATGTTATGATAACGATTTGTCAAAATTAGAAGGCAATGTCAATGTATTAGCGGTGTAGGTGTTGAAAAATGCTATGTACTATACAATTGTTTCAAGGTACCTTTTATTTAATCTAAAATTTCATAGGATGGATGGGTGGGTAAGGTACCGGTTCCCTTCGGTGTTTTTCAGTATTATTTTAGGATGTTACTTTTGTTATCCGAGCGTTTAGATCTAGAAATCAAGGACTCATTTATATGTATAACATTGCCATAGATCATCTTCATTAAAAATAAAAAAAGATGATACATAATAATGGAACAATGGAAAACAGCGCGTGCAGTGCATAGATTGCAAATTGATAGATTCAGGAAATAGTAAATTGTAAACACAACTGTGAAAGCTCAGACGCTTTCGCTTACAGGGTGCGTAATTTTTCGATGCTCACCATTAGATCTCGGAAACCATAATAGATGGAGAGTAGATTAAATTGGAGAAAAGTTGCGCTACTTCTTGGGGAATAAGATCCTGAAGAGGATTTTCCGAGATTTTGATTCGTTCTTGAGTTATCACAAAAAATCTGAAGATTGCCAATTTGAAGAAAAATTAATATCTTCCTAACGTTTGATGCTATTTAAATGAAGCTTGGAGCTTTTAGATTTTTGACAGCTGTCAATTGAATGGCATTAAAATTTTCTAGGCCTTCTAGATTTTGAATAACGACAGTTAACTTTTGATTCTTTTGTGGCCGCCATATTGAATTTTGACACCATCAAATCCACAAAAAAATTTGCTTTACAAAAATGTAGTCAACATCATGAACTTTTTTGACAGATGTCAGAATTTGAAAATTGGTATAGATAATTTGTAAAATCAGCCTAAACTTGGATGAAAAACAATTGCAAAAAAGTACGCCGACATCTTCAATCTCTTATAACATGTGAAAACAATCGAATTCAACAGTAATAAATTACGTCTTGCTGTCGTGTGACTCAGGCTTTCACATAATTTTTCAAAAACGTCCAATGTTGGTTAAAAGAAAAGTTTACTGTTTTTATTCAAAATCTAGAAGGCCTAGGAAATTTCTGTCAATGTCATTTAATTAACACCTGTCAAAAATATAAAAGTTCCAAGTTTCACTTAATCAATCGTAGGAAGATATTAATTTTAATTTAAATTGTCAATTTTCAGATTTTTTGTGATAACTTATGATCGAATCAAAATATCGGCGAATTCTCTTTAGATTCTTAATCGCCAAGAAATAGCGCAACTTTTCTGTAGTTTAACCGACCCCGTATCTTTTACCGTTTAGGAGATCCCAATGGTGAGCATAGAAAAGTTACCCACCCCGCATACTTATTGATTGCTAAGAATCAAAAATATTATAGAACCAATCTGCTTTCTGATATTTATGTACTAAATAGTGCCTAATACTTCCTAGTACCATAGTGACTAATATTGATATTGTTAACGTTTTCGAAGAAACAGCCATCATAAAGTAATCATCACTTGTCAATTACCTACCTCGCAGGTGTTGATCAACGAAGTTCGGCTCTTTGAAATTCAATATATATCGGGTGTCCTAAAAAGGCTGTCGAGTTGTGTAAGAAACAACGACAGATGGCGCTACCTTATTATTCCTATAGATACTTATTTTTAAGATTTATTTTAGGTGCATCCAGATTTGTCAAACAACAACCAATCGTTATGAAACTCGAATGACCTTGAAGATCGTTCTTTTTTCTCTACAAATCTTTTTACAGAAGTCGATTTGGTTTTCGCATTAATTTTCTGCGATTTTCTAAAAATGTATCGTTTTACACCTTATTAATGACTTATGAGTACAGTTTGTGATGCACAAACGGCGTAATTTTCAGTTATAAATGATCGGATTTGATGAAAATATAGGTGACTGCTAGTCATCCAAATCGGTTAAGAAATGGTTAACTAATTCCTAAAAATATTTTATCCGGAGTTTTTGGGACACCGGATACTAATCATAATCCATTTATTTGTTCTCTATACATTTCTTTTGAGAATAGTGAAATTTCATACTTATCCTACAATAATAAATAAAGTGCAAGATGTGCTTGTTTATTTTCAGAACATTAAATTTACCAGAACAGTCAAAAAACAGCATCTCCTTCCTCTTGACGTATGTAATTTTTATTAATAGTGGAAACAGGCACTTGATATGAATATGAATCAAAAATAGCTGCATCTTAATATCATTTTTTAAAGTAAACAATAACTTATGTGTAGTTGTATAAATAAACTCGACAGTTTCTACCTAAGCTTGATCCTTAACACCCACCGGCCACCAACATAGTTATTATCAATTATCACGGGCATTATGAACCACTAAAATATTTAGCATGTTAGCATATGTCATTTTTCAAAATTCTTCAGACTAATGAAACAAATTATCATCCAACGTGGTTCTGTAGATAAACCGCATAATAACTAGTCAAATAAATCTTCAAAGCAATTCTTCAAATCAAATATAGTCACAGCAATTGATCCGCGTGATTTTATAATGCAATAATAATAAACGTCTTGTGCGTCTGCCAAGTACCAGAAGGCCTATTAACAAGTTATTACAATTTATTTAAGATAGTGCTGGGGCGAGAATTTAAACATTTTATAAGGCATATGGAATGTTATCGTAAAATATTAAGAGGCATGCGCTAAAAAATTATTAATCCAATTCATATGTGGCTAAGTGGAAGAGTAAGCCGCAGCATTCAGGCTGTTTTTATTGTTTATTAAAATAAATAATGGCGTAAATTAGTAATGCAAACAGGCCGACGCTCACTGAACGCTGTGAAGGTCTAGAAACTGAAAATAAGAAATCTTTCTCGTTACGGTAGGCTAAACAGAGGAACGGAAGGAAGATTCTTCACAATGATCACCGAAAGTCGACCGTGAAAAGAAACACGTGCGTTACTTATTATAGCGTGTTTGTGGTCACAGCGTACGCTTTCTCTTAGAGAAAAAATAGTACATCAAAAAACAAGTTTCATAAGGCCAATTATTTATTATGGATAACGAGGGCGAAAAGCCCGAGTTTTACAAAATCCGAGTGCGATAAGAGCCTTATGAAACACGTTTTTTATACAATTTTTTCTATTTCGGATACCCAATTGTTAATATTTTCAAGAAAAATTCAGATCGTCATTTTCAAAGACAGACTTGGCAGTTAATTCGATTGTTAGACACAATAGTTGTCCAGGTTACGATGTAAACAAAAGTCGTGCTCTATAATAGAGCACATTAAAGAACGCGTTTGGGTGCTATAAAGTGTTCATTAGGACACCGAAATAGAAAAATAGATTTTGTAGTGTTCTGTTTTTGTAAAAATTTGATTTTTTTGTGTTCTGTTTCTGTTTAGCTCCCCAAGATGGGTAATCTACAGAAAACCTTAGGAATCAACGAGTTTAAAACAAAAAAGTCCTCAATAGGAAAAGCCCTCCTCGCAGAGTACCTTGCAAATGTTCTCCTAAACTTCTTTGGATGTGCCTCCTGCGTCAGTGTATCAGGAAAGCCCCACAGCTTCGTCCTAATTGCTCTTACCTTCGGCTTAGTAATCTTCGTTTTAGTCCAGGTAAGAAATGAATTATAAAAATTACATAGTAGGGCGCAATCTTCATAGCAAATCTCGTTTCTAAGCTCCAAGCGAATGCTAACATAGGTGGTTATTAACAAAAAAAAAATAGAATAAGTTACCTAGCCAAAACAATGATGGGTTGCGAACCTTGAAGGCCGAACCACGGACGCTCTTTAAATATTCATCCACACGAATTAATCACGCTCACCATCATTTCCTTTTCAGTACCATGACCACTCAACGTTTATGCGGCAACTATAAAGAAAATAATTTAGATCGAATTATTACTTTCAAATTTTCAAATTTAATATTAACAATTTCAAAGATTCAAGATCAGTGTTAAATATTTGTAACATCCCATTTAGTGGGTCAAACTACTTCCTGCCTAGCACGGTCGACTTTGATTTCTCTCGAATAATGGACCTTTAGTCGGTCATTAATTATGAAAACTTTAATATTGTTCTACATGGAATCAACTTTAGATAATGTAGCATCTTCTTAAATTTTAAAATAAAGCCCTGAGAATGTATTGCATCTTTTTCAACTTTTTGAATTTGGGAATAATTCAATTTTAGCGTTATTTTATCAAACCTAAATGCGATCAAACGTAAGGGTCTAGAGTGCCGTCATAAATTCCGACCGAGCTTTTGCTGTATCTAAAGGTTGGACATTCCATTTAAGTTTGATTCCAAGTAAAATAAATGAAAATAGAAAAAAAATTCTTTTTAAATTTTGTTGCCTCAAATTAATGAAGGTCAGTTAACTGTAGGACCGTGCATTCTAGCGATTATTTAGCAAGAGTACTTTTTAGTGTATTGTGGAAAGCCGATGACATTATTATTCTTGTTTTGCAAAAAAAGCTCGCACAGAAAAAATAATGCAAAAAAGGCCCCACCAAGAACGCACGTGTCTGATGTTACTGAGAACCTGGAAAATTTAGAATGAAGAACTTTATGCCGCCAAGTTATGCTCCAAATTTCAAACTGATATTAGTTATAATTTTTGAGGAAATTTGAAAAAACTGATTTTTAGGGTACCCTTTTGGGGGGGCATAGTTCCCACATAATCCATTTTAGGAAAAAACTTATTCTTACTTTTTGTCTGATTTTCACGTAAGGACCCTGTGATTAACCGTTGTCCCTATAATTCTGAGACACACTGTATATAATCAAAAATTATTCTTTCATTACTATTTTACTAAAATCAACAAAAGTTCTAGGAAGAAGAACCCCATAGGTAACATTTTTAAGGAAAAAATAGGTAGCATCTTAAAACCACCGCTTAACATATTGCGGACGAGAAATAAACTCAGTTTTCTTTATTTTAGTAGCATTTAGAAATCGAGATCAAAAATAGCCGGGATATAATTAAGCAAGTACTTCAAAATGAAAAAGAATATCTTAATTTAATACCGATATTCCGGACAATAATAGAAAAACTAGCATAACATGGAGTAAAAATAGTTGTATTCTAATTTCAGTATTTGAAGTTGTCCTAAAGTCCTATCTTCTACCGGGAAGTTTCAAAACGGGGGTTGCGGGCTGATATCTTGAAAAGTATGAAAGTTACAGATTTGAAATTTTGTAAACGTCAGTGACAGACAAATTCTGATTTAGGCAAGGTAGTATAATATTTTTTCCACTTGCGGTTTAACCAGAAATGAACCAAATTAATTTATTTTTAATAAAAATCTATATTTTTCTAAACGGATATGGAATCTACTAATTTCTCTGAGTCAGAAACATGTAACATAATTGACCGGAAGTACAGTCACGGCCACCCTAGATTTTCAAAAACATCGAAAAAATCTGTGAAAAATGAAGGTTTTTCAAAAACGCAAAAAAAAACGTTAGCTCTAATTTTTTGCAAATTCAACTGTGCAATTACATTTTTCTTAATTCATTTTTGGATTTTTACAATTTGTGGAAAATTAAGAAATATGGAAAATCAAAAAAGAAATAAATGAAAGGTAAAGTAATTGCGCAGTTACATTTGTATCTAACAAATAGAGTTGACGTGCTTTCGAATTTTTCGTAAATTTCATTTTTCAGCGATTTCTTCGATGTTTTTTAAAATCTAGGGTGGCCCTGACTGCATTTTCGGGCAAGTGTGTTTCTGATTCAGAACAAATCGTAGATTCCTAATCCGTTGAGAAAGATTTGTTTCTACTTCAAAAAATAATACTAGGGTCATTTCCGGTTAAACCAGAAGTGAGAAAAATCATCTACTAACTTTCCCAAAAGGGTAACTTTTATGCTTTTCAAGACATCAGGCCGCGGCGCCCATTCTGAAACACCCGGTATATCTGTCTGCTATTGTGAATATCCTTGGTACGATATTTTATGGCGTTTTTTATGTTGCGGTGCTTGGTGAATATTTCAGCATTTTTCTCCCTGCGCGCCGTATTCGATTTTGGAAATTAAATAGTTTCGTAAAACAACGATGAAAGATATAAAATCTTGACATGAACAGGATACCAAAAAATAACATAGGTAATTCACCCAATAAACCATATAAAAAACTCCAACTTTTACTATGGGCTATGGGAGGTCACAGCAGGATTTTTCGCAGTATTATCAACCAATTTGAAACTATTTTGATAATAGATACGACAAAAATGGTTGAACGATGAATAACTTTATGGGTTCAAATTTCGATTTCTGTAGAAATTATCTGATCAAGGCCAAAATGGGGTGATTTCAAGGCTAGGTACGCCACAGAATTGCACTAATTATAATATGTAAACAAGTTGCCAGGTGCTTCGGAAACAGGAAAGTAATTATCTAGGTACCTACTTAATGTTGCTACTTTCCTCTACAAGCGTCGCAAGCGTGAAAAGGAAATCTTTTAAGCTTCGTTTTTCATTTTACGTGGCATTTAATAAGAAGAATTTCTCAACTTCACAGATTTAAATAGTTCCTGAAGATGAGTATAGGTCAAAAATAGATAGAATTAATTAGCTAGGGACTATATTTATACAGATGTCCTGAAATTTTGGTGCAATATTTTACCAGTGCGTTCTACAATTAAAAATAAGACTAAAAGTTTAAATAAACATGGGTTGAAAAATGCCTCCCAAGGGAGCTAGAGCCCTTCAAAACTGGAAAAATCGGTTTTCTTAAAATTACTCGAATAGCATTATCAAGGGCTTTTTTGAAATTTTTTCAGATGTTTATTTTAGGCAAATGCGTGCGTTCTTGGGGGGGCAACACACATTTTCTGTTTATTATTTTGTTGCTAGTGTTTATTCCATGAAATAGTAATAAAATCATAATCTCTGGTCTATTCCTTATAAAAAAGGTACTATTGTTGAACGTCGTTAGGACACACTGTTTTCGAAAAAAAATGGCATTTCATTGGTTCAGAGCTCCTAAATTTGTGATGGAGAACGCCAAAATACTGTAAACAAATTCATCGGACGTTTCCTTATTTCATTCTAGAAATGACTAAAAATGAGTAAGATAAAAATCTGAAAAAATTTCAAAAGAAAGCCCTTTACAATATTCAGGAATCTGCACCTGTGTAATACTTCACCTTTTTGTTGTCCCGAAATCTCAGCCCACTGCCATTAATTAAATAGGCCACAAAAATCGAAATCATATTAGGCATTTTTTTATCGAAAAAGTTTATTAAGAAAAGTTGCTCAGCATGACTCCAAATGGGTAAATCCGAACTTTCAGGCCAAAATAAAAATGTTGAATTTCTGGAGGAAAGAATCAAAAATATCGAATACTTCAATATTTTTGCAACAAAAAGGTTGCTGTGTAATAAAAAACAATTGAAAAAATATGTTTGTTTGACATTTGTTGTTAGCTGTTCGCGATTGTAGCTAAGGAGAACGCTCTCTGGTGTGTGACGTCACACATGGGGAATTGTGGGAACCCAACCAATAAGGAGCGCTGAAATATAATGACAGTCATTTTTGGTGACATTTGATTGGACGCTTTCAACAAAATATTCCTATGTGTGACGTCACAAAGTTAATTTGAATCGCGAATAGCTGGGCAAAATTTAACAATCGCAGAATAAGTTGAAATTATAGGCCAATAAATAATAATTTTAACAATTCCAATATTTTTTGCGATTGCTAAATTTTGCCCAGCCATAGCTAACAGCAACTGTCCAACACTCATTTCGATTGTTTTTAATTACTAAAGGGCGGATTAAAAAGCATTTATTTTCCAGAAATAAGCGCCAATAAAAAGCTTCGAAAATTAAGCCACAAAAAAGTAAAAATAAGAACTTAAAAAGTTCAACTTACTATTTCAAAATTTCAAAGTTTAAAATTTCGTTAATTGCAGGAAATGCCTAACAGAAATGAAACTTGCTTTTTATATCAAAAATTGTATTGAACAGGTTAATTAAGGAAACTGCTGCTACGTCTAGAGAATATCCATTTCAGTGCCAGTACCTTATCTTAGTCAATAGGTAGGTTGCGAAATTGCAATTAAAGATCGGCTTTCACCGGGAAATAAGTAAAAATATAACATTGACCAAAAACGTGGTAAGCTAGCAAGAAAAAGCACTAGCACTAATAAGCTAGAAGACTTAAAAAAGCTGACAAAATCCGTAAATAAGCACTTACGCGAATTTTAGGCAAAAATAAGCAAAATAAAATTAGTGTCAAATGATTCGAAATTTTATGAAACGGAAAGAAACAAGAGCATTTCGTTCTGCTTACAATATTAAAAAAAGCAAAACGCCAGAAATCCGCCCTCTATTAATTACACCTCCAGAATCTCAACATTTTTATTTTGGTCAGAAACTCCGCACTTACCCATTTGGTGTCATCCAAATTTTTCGATAAAAAAATGCCTATAGTCTGTCCGGGATCCACACGACCGAGATTCACCCGATTTCCATGGCGATTCATTGTTGACAACAATGATTCGCCATGGAAATAGGGTGAATCCCGGTCGTGTGGATCCCGGACAGACATTAATAAGATTTCGCTGTTTTTGTCCTCTTTAATTAATCGCAGTGGACTAAGACTTCGGTATAAAAAAAAAGGTGAAGCATCACACAAATGCAAATTTCCACTTGTAGAAAAAAAAAGCGAATTAATTTGCTCAATATTAACCGAAATATTTGGGTGGTTCAAGTTAAAATAAGACACACTGTATATGGTTATAGGATGAAAATATAGTTGCCAGTGAGATGTAGTATTGCAGAAATCTGCAAAAATTTGCAAGCAACGACCCCTGCTGAGTTGTGCACCTAACTAGACTTATGTCATCACGTGACTGACATAAACTGACACCCGTAGTTAAAATAAGGTGTAAGTTCGACTTACCAAGCGCGGTTTGGTTTCCAAGGCAACGAAAAATAACAGTGCTGTTAAGATTTCATAAGTAAGTTAAACAATTGAACTGTCAGACGCATTTGGAAAATTCGGCGATCTGTCAAACGGGATTTGTTAAATGGCTCACGAAAAATGTTTAATTTCGATTGTGCGAAAAATCATATACGATACATGGTTGTTAAGTATACATCTAACAGAATCTCGGAAATTGCAAAAACTCGTCGTCGACTCGTTTTTGCAAATCTTTCCTCGATTCTGTTATACTGTACCAACCTATAGTATATCGTAATACCCTATATTGTAATAAGGTTAACTTTCCGCGCATTATAGTAACTATGATTGGTAAGTTGAAATATCGAAACGAAAATGTGAAAATGTATTTTGGGCCTTGTTATCTCATTTTACCGTCTGAAAAACAAAAATCATGATTAAAGTATAGTTGCATAATTGACAGGGTCGATGACAACTCAAAATGCTGTTAGGACTTTACCTAATATTGAGATGTCTTCAACAGCCCTTATGCTAAAATAGTTTAAAGATTATTTTTCTTTTTGCAGACAAAAAAAAAAGGCAGCAGAGAAGCGGCTGGAACCTCCCCAACGCGTGGGTCTTTGATTTCCGTGACCTGTGTTTAAGATTTTGAAGTTAATATGCCTAAATGGCACTTCCCGTTAACCAATTGCTCCCAAAAGCCTTTCAGATCTTCAACTGACCTCCATGTACCAAATTTCAGACAAATCCTTCCAGTAGTTTGGGCTATAACGTGGTTTCAGTGTTATTTCAAAATTTCGATTTTTCTACCCAAAGGGTAATAAATGCGAATAAATTTTATCTCATTTAAAACCAGAATTCGAAGACCCTTCTAATGGTGGCAATAAATCTTTCAAAAATTTGTTTTGGATGGGTAAATGAGAGAATACTTTAAATTTGGAAATTGGTGTGCCAAAACGGCACTTTCCGTGGGTCGATTGAATCCAACATTTGTTCAGCTCTTCGACGTGTAATACAATCCCCATGTGCAAAATTTTAGCCAAATCGGTTCAGGGGCTTGGGCTGTACCGCGATTTTAAAGTCCGATAAAAATCTCGATATTTTTAGTTTTTGGTCAAAAGGGCACTGACAGTGGATACATCTTTGGAAGCAGAATCTGAAGGCCTTTCTTATTGTGACGTGAAAAATGGGGGTTTACATTTAAAATTTAAAAGTTGATGTGCCAAAACGGCATTTCTGGTTGCACGATTGGCTCCAAAAGCTTTTCAGATCTAAGTTGGGTTATCACATGCACACGTACCAAATTTCAGCCAAATCGGTCGAGTAGTTTGGGCTGTGGCGTGTTTACGAACGAACGAACGAACGAACGAACGAACGAACGTACGTACGAACGAACGTACGTACATACATACAGACACATTTTAAAAACCACTTTTTTGGGTTCCTGAGACCTCAAAACGTACAGATCCGGTCTTATCTCGAATTCGAAAATTTTAGTGATTGCAGTAACCTCCCTTTTTTTTTAAATGGTGAATTGGAGTGGGGAGGTTAAAAGCGTCTTCTAATGCCTTCAAGATAGCAAAGCCCAGAGCCGGCATGTGTAACGGCATATGAAAATGCTATAGAAAAGTGCATTTTTACTGCTGCAAAAGAGGCTGTAAAAATGCACTTTAATGACTACCGGCGAAAAAGGAACTTTATCCGCTATTTGATGGGTTTGCCACCATCGCCTAACAAAATAATAAATAATAATGAATAACGCAAACTGTTTAAATTTTTAACGTTTGTACTCTCTTCTTAACTAGTCGTTGGGGCATGTCAGCGGTGCCCACATCAACCCCGCGGTTACGATCGCAATGATGAGCGTTAAAAACATCAACGTCATCAAAGGGATTCTTTATATAATCGTCCAGTGCCTAGGAGCCTTAACTGGATCAGCCATCCTGAAGGTACGAAAACATTTCTCCTCTCTCGTTTGGTTTTACGTCACCTTTTAGGCCCTCACGCCCGAGGACTTACACAAGACCGGCTTGGGTAACACGCAACTCAATCCCAGCCTTTCCCCCGTTCAGGGCTTCGGCATCGAATTCTTCCTCGGATTTGTGCTAGTCCTTGTCGTATCGGGGGTGTGCGACCCCAACAGAATCGAATCTAAAGCCTCAGCTGCCTTAGCCATTGGAATGGCTGTAGCTCTCGGCCATTTAGCGGCCGTTGACTACACGGGCTCTAGCATGAATCCCGCTCGCAGCTTCGGCTCGGCCCTAATTGACAACAACTGGAAAGACCACTGGGTGTACTGGGCCGGCCCTATCTTGGGAGGAATCAGCGCCGCCTTGATCTACAAGCATGCCTTCGCGGCCCCCGATATCGGCCAGTTCAAGGTGATCGAAAGATACACGACTGTGGTGACGGATGAAAAAGAGGTAGGTAGGTTACTCTTGCAATCGATTTCGTTCGCACACCTGTTATAAAAATACGGTGATGTCATTTTATTAGACAATTTCTATTTTAACGAAAAAGGAGACAAAATCGATTGCAGGAAAATGTGGGTTATAAAGTTCAGATGTAGTTTTCAAGGCTGCGATGACTGTTGGCGATTGTTATTAACTTAGTATGCTAGTTAATTTGCCGCTTTAATTTGTGGTTTTTGTTCCATTTATCTCCCTAAGGCTTCCGGCTTGACGGCTTCTCAGGAATCGATTAGCTATGTTGCAAAAATTCTAAAGATTATTTTATACATTAAGTATTGAACCAATCCAAAGCTAGATTTTGTTCACAGTAACCTAGCAACCTCTAGATTACAGTGGTAAGACGACAGTCGTAGTTCAAATCAACTGGTAATCCTACGACATTTAACGCAACTGTCATTGAAAAATGGCAAAAGTAAAAATATACTCAAAGTAAACATTTAATCAGATTTAGAAAAAGATACGGTTACCAGATTTGTACAGAAAATTGTTGGGTAATTTTAAACTGTGTGGTATCTTGTTATAATTACACCAAAGTCACTCGCGGGAATTTAAATTTGTAGCACTTTATAACATTCTCCTAAAACTCACGAGCCAACAACAGGAACTTAACATTATTTTAAACACTCGATATGAGCAGGTGCTCCTCTTTTTGAGCTATCAGTTATTTTTTCAATTTATCAACTTTTGAAATGCAAATCTCCTCTAATAAACTCTCCCCGGTGTCCTTCGGTCTTCCTGTGTCGCGTCTAATTGGTCTTCGCTTCCTATATCCTTCGTACCAGTTTTGTTTCGTCCATTCTTTTCATAGTAGGTAGATGCCCCCGAACAAGAGTTCACCTAATAAGTACTCCATTGTAAAGTTTTAGGTATTCTACCAAATTTCATACCAAGAATGTTATAATGCGGTTAAAATAAAATTCAATCGCCGTAATCAGTCGTAGGTAAACATAAATGTTTAAATCTTGTTGAAAATAAATAATTTCACTTCTATTTTGTGACGTGACACTCAGTTGACAAGTGACTGACAACTGACAGCGATGATCCAACATTTTTACACTACCTAGATTCGAACGTCTTTGGAACTACTTCAATACTTTTAATTTATAAAATAATCTGTAAAATATGATTCGTCGTCTCTTGATTGCCTTGTTGAGTCCTCATGGATTCACTACTCGTCAATGGTAGATTTTTTTTCGGCCAAAGACGACTCGAGCAAGCTCTCGGCGTCTTTTTGACCTAAAAAAAATCTACCATTTTGACTCGTAGTTCAACCATTCGGACGTCAAACCCGCGGCAATCAAGAGACGACTTATCATATTACTAATGAATAAAACCGATAATTACCTACCTAGAAATTAAGTAGTGACTTGACATGGTGTTAAGTACCTACATCATGATTTTGTGATCTCCATCTCATATATGATTAAAGTTGTGCGGTAAGGAAAAGAAGGAAAGATAAAAACCATGCATGGAGAATGAAATGAAAGTACTATAACAATTATTTTTATAATAATAGAATTGAAGAAATAGTGAAAGGTCGTAGACAGAAAAACCGATCCCATTTTGTTAATTAAAGATCACTCTTGTGGATCACTCTCTCCACTATTTATGATAAAATTAAATAAACCGCGAAAATTCCCAATGCCGGTCATAAGTGGGGGGCTGATCACTCAAAAAAATTGTGTACAATTAATTCCAATCGGGAACTAATTCCAATAATTCCAGTTTAATTCCATTAATTCCATTCTAATTCCATTAATTCCATTCTAATTCCATTAATTCCATTAATTCCATTCTAATTCCATTAATTCCATTCTAATTCCACTAATTCCGATTTAGTTCCATTAATTCCAAACAATTCCAAATAATTCCATTCCAACTAATTCCAGCTAATTCCAGATAATTCCTTTAATTCCATTGTAATTCCATTAATTCCATTCTGATTCCATTAATTCCTTTCTAATTCCATTAATTCCATTCTAATTCCACTAATTCCGATTTAGTTCCATTATTCAGTGATTTTGCGAATTGCACAATCGGGAAGCGGCGTTTTCGACTTCTCGGTGAATTTTGCGAGACAGGCCCGGACCCGGGCCCGGGACATTTGCACCGGCTGTCCCCCCCTCTCGTCGGGCCTGAACTAATTCCATTAATTCCAGAATAATTCCGTAATAATTCCATAATTCCGGAATTCATTCCAAGCCGGATGTACAACTAATTCCACTAGTGATCAGCCCCTCAGTCATAAGCTTGAAAAGTTTTTAAAATTAGGTTGTTTCCACTTCACTTCTACAGGGCCGGATTAAACAATAATGGTTGTGGGCCAGCTAGGGTGTGGTGCGTATTTCGTACTGTCAGTCTCTAAAAAGACTAACTGCCATTAATTTTTCACGTGAAAAACCGAAAATGCCAATTTCAGTAAGAAGTATACACTGGAAGGTGATTTTTAAAACCATTTGCGACCCAAAAAAATTTGAGGGAGAATCAATTGGCGTAAACTTCTTACTTCTAAGAGCCACCCACTTCGAGAAAAATAGATTTTCATTGGTTTAAAACTTCAAAATTCAATAATTAATTTAATTAAACCGGATTTTGTATTATAAGAGATACTAGTGAAACCATTGGCACCAGTTTTTCTAAGAAAAAACCTGAAAACCCCGAAATTCAGTAGAAAACTACACATTTTTACATTTTCTAAAAGTTTTTTGCGACCGCAAGTGTAACCCATCTTATTTCCTCAAATTTGAAGGAGAATCGATCGGTGCAAATTTGAAACTTTTAGGACTCACACACTTCGAGAAAAGTAGGTTTTCTTTCATTTAAAAGTCTAAAATAGAATAAAACTAATAAAAATTGCATTTTGTATTATCAGAGGCTCTAGTGAAACCAATTTCCAGCAATTTTCCTGATAAAAACTTTAAAACGCGAAATTCACTAGAAAGCATAATTTTGTAAAAGTTTTTTGCGACCGTAAGTGTGACCCATCTTATTTCCTCAAATTTGAAGGGGAATCGATCGGTGCAAATTTGAAACTTTTAGGAGTCACACACTTCGAGAAAAGTAGGTTTTCTTTCATTTAAAAGTCCAAAATAGAATAAAACTAATAAAAATTGCATTTTGTATTATCAAAAGCTCTAGTGAAACCAATTTCCAGCAATTTTCCTGATAAAAACTTTGAAACGCGAAATTCACTAGAAAGCATAATTTTGTAAAAGTTTTTTGCGACTATAAGTGTGACCCATCTTATTTCTTCAAATTTGAAGGAGAATCGATCGGTGCAAATTTGAAACTTTTAGGACTCACACACTTCGAGAAAAGTAGGTTTTCTTTCATTTAAATGTCCAAAATAGAATAAAACTAATGAAAATTGCATTTTGTATTATCAAGGGGTCTAGTGAAACCAACTTCCAGCAATTTTCCTGATAAAAACTTTAAAACGCGAAATTCACTAGAAAGCATAATTTTGTAAAAGTTTCTTGCAACCGTACGTGTGACACATCTTATTTCTTCAAATTTGAAGGAGAATCGATCGGTGCAAATTTGAAACTTTTAGGACTCACACACTTCGAAAAAAGTAGGTTTTCTTTCATTTAAAAGTCCAAAATAGAATAAAACCAATAAAAATTGCATTTTGTATTATTAAAGGCTCTAGTGAAACCAATTTCCAGCTATTTTCCTGATAAAAACTTTAAAATGCGAAATTCGCTAGAAAGCATAATTGTAAAAGTTTTTTGCGACAGTAGGTAAGTGTGACCCATCTTATTTCTTCAAATTTGAAGGAGAATCGATCGGTGCAAATTTCAAACATTTAGAACTCACACACTTCGAGAAAAGTAGGTTTTCTTTCATTTAAAAGTCCAAAATAGAATAAAACTAATAAAAATTGCATTTTGTATTATCAAAGACTCTAGTGAAACCAATTTCCAGCAATTTTCCTGATAAAAACTTTAAAACGCGAAATTCACTAGAAAGCATAATTTTGTAAAAGTTTCTTGTGACCGTAAGTGTGACCAATCTTATTTCTTCAAATTTGAAGGGGAATCGATTGGTGCAAATTTAAAATTTCCAGGGCTCACCACGTCGCGAAAAGTTGCTTTTCTTTTTTAAAATTCCAAAATGCAATAAAACTAATAAATATTGGGAAGTTTTAATTAAAATTACATTTTGTGTTATCAAAGAGTCTAGTGAAACCAATTGCCAGTAATTTTCACTTATAATCTCATAAGAGCATTAATTCTTTCCGGAAATTTTTGGAGTGCATCCCAACAACGTATTAATCGGCCCGAGTGGAACACGAGGGCCCGATTACGTTGTTGGGATGCACGACTAAAATTTCCAAGAAATGAATTAATGCTCGAATGCAGATTCGGTAAGAAAATAGCAACGATACAGCCGCAGAAGCTGAATAGAAATGATTTGACATTTAATTTGACATAAAAATTTCCACTTATTAATTTCGTTTAGGTTGGTTTAGGTAGGTATCAAAAATTTCCAGGAAATCCTCGAGTTGCTATGGTAAACACACAGAAATCAATTTTTCTATTGGCTAATGCTTAGTATAGTGCGATTTTCCCGATAAAAACTTTAAAACGCAAAATATACTAGAGAGCATATACGTTTTGTAAAAGTTTCTTCAAATTTGAAGGAGAATAGATACCCTGTATATTTAGATAGTGATCAGTGGTCACTATTGCAGTGTTCCTACCGGTTGTAACAGATGACTGTGCCATATAAGTGTAAATGCGTTAAACGTCAATTATTTTGTTTTTAAAGCTACCGCGACGGTACAATTATTTGTAACAACCCTGTATACTGCTAGCTTATAAACAAGGCCCATTAAGTTTTCAGTACTGGCAGCATAGGGTAATGCTTTCCAAACAAGGGAATCGGCTTTCCTGTATATGCGAGTTTTTATGTCACATTTGTTCTCCGAGCGCCTGACCAAACCAGTTGTTGATGTGCAAAATTTGAAAAGGACTATCAGCTTACAATTGCTTTAATACCTGCACGTTTACTCCTGTAACACGTTGGTTAAGAAATTATTGTTAAAACTACACTGGTTTTTTCAAATTTGTACAATTTTCCGATTTCGCACCAAAAAACATTATTGTAATGAAAATGAATTAAACTTATGAAGAAAAACGAATGACGTAAAAGACAAGACATACCTACTACTAATAAAGCCGGTATCGGCGCAGTCCATAAGTTTCCACTCTAAAAACAATGTGACTTTTACTATAAACCACCAAATTGTTGAACAACTTTGTAACTGTTTCTTTTTTTTCAGCTTAAACGATTGGACGGCCGAATCGATGACAATCTTGCCTAAAAAATTGTGTTCACCTGTATTTTCTCATCCCTCGAGAAAACCGGTGAATTTAATAATTTACAAATTATTTATTTAACAATGACCATACTTTTACAACCTGTCAGCCGTTTTTATATTTACTAACTTAAAGTACCTAGCCACTTTATTTACTATTTATTGTTAAGGCACTTTTCGAATTTGACGCTATTGTATTCACAGGTCTTTTATTGCTTCCGCGTTTAAACGCACGCAAATATGATGTAAGTGAGCAATTGCCAACAGACTTGAATAAAATAAAATTGTGATTTTTTTTCAAAAAATTATTATTAGTAAAACCTATTGACAATAGTGTGTGAGGGTGAGCCTGGCTGTGATATTCATGGCCTGGAGTTCGGTGAGAAGCAATTTGCAGGCATATGGCATTGTAATACTTGACACGCGTGCTGAACTTCTACAACTGTTGCACCAACCGCAATAACCGAGCCTTCCACATTGATTGCAGACGTCCACTTCGCATTGGTCGCTCGAAACCATTAAGCGTTCGATCAACATCATGCTGAAATGTAATTAAAACTATTAGGCTGTAAAACGGAACTTGGTTGTGCAATTCTAGATCAACCAGTGAGGCACAAGATTTATGGGGAGACCTAGAACTGACAAAAAGTCTGAAAGAACCGGATCCATTTATCCGGCGTCCTAATTATGAATAATTTGTTCCTATAAAATGTTTTTTTATTTTGAAGTAAACAGAGCGTTCCAATGAAAATGAGCAATTCCGAATATCTCGTAAATCAAATCAAATATGAAAATGAACAGGTCGATTTTTATTTCGAGTGGGTACACTTAAATTCACCACTTCAAAATTTCAAATGGCAACCCCCCACTTGTGACGCTTCATTTGAAAGCTAGTTTCCTTGTGAATTCAGTTTAGCGATTTATTTTTATATTCGTTAAATCCCAGCGTTATCTATGGTAAAATTTTAAATTGCGTTAAGGCCCTTTGTGAGGTAGTTAAGGAATATAAAAAATCTCAACATGGAATCCACAGAAATTAGCTTTTGAATAATGTATTACAAGCTCAGGGGGTACGTTGTGAAATTTCACCAAGCACGTATTTAACGTTCAAGTACACTCCATTAAAAAAATTAAAACTGTAAGTTCAAATGTGAGCGGTCAAAATCGAACGGTTTTCGTATTTTATTTGATTTAAGGGATGTTGGGGGTGGCTCATTTCCATTAGAACGCCCTATTTAAAAGTTTACCTTGCAGGTGACAATTTCCTGAAAGGATCGAAATCGAATAACTATTTTTACACAGCGAAGATAGCTAAAGTCAACAAGAGGAACTGCGGAAAAAGGTGAATAAATATTTCTGGAATAAAAGGGCAAAACAAATTTCTCTTCTATGATGTTCAGTGAGTCGCAGTGATAATAAGCGGTGGGACAAAGAGAAATAAGATATTAGAATGGTCTCATCCACCAGCTCCGAATCCGAAGCTCTAAACGCTTTGTTACAGGGGCGGGCTTGATGTCTTTGGAATGTTCTATAAAGTTTTGAGTGAAACTTTTTAACTTCTACGCTTTAACGTAGCAGGTTAATAAAATCGATCGAAAAGTCGAATCGCCAAAAACATCAAATCTTTACGTTTTAGGGTCGTGAGAATCCGAAAAAGTGGTTTTTGAAAAATGTCTGTGTGTCTGTCTGTGATCACGCTATGCAGCTTAAACTACTGAACGCATCGAGATGAAATTTGGCACACATATTCAGTGTGCAATTTGTAGGTCCCGATTAGAATTTGGGCTGCATCGCTTCACGGAAAGTGCTTTTTTGGCACGTCAACTTTAAAAATTTAAATGCAAACCCCCATTTTTGGAGTTACCATATGAAAGCTCTTTGAATTCTGCTTCCAAAAATGTATTCATACTTGCGCCCCTTTGGCCTTAAGACGGTGCTGTGAAAAAAGCCTATGTATAACTGTATATTTTTACTACCGGAAACTTAGTGCCATTTTTTCCAAAAATGTCATTTTCGGGGCAAGACGACCATTTTTTGGATTAATTTTACAAAAAGCATATTCTTACTATCGGATTTGATAGCTGAAAGTATTGCCAGACCAAAAACATTAGTGCTACCTATTTTTTTGAGAATTGCCATTTTATAGACAAAAAGGCCCCTTTTAGAGTTTTTCTTAGCAAAAGAGCAATTATTGTTATCGAATTCGATAGCTGTTGCATTACCGAATCAAAAACCTTACTGCCATTTTCTCCAAAAATCTCATTTTGGGGGTGAAAAACATTTGTATTTTAGATTTTAGTAAATGAGCGCCGGACACAATTCGCACGACAGCATCAACGATCGACAGCCGCCCGAACGCCCGACCTGTGGTTCACAGATTCTGACTTGGTTAAAGTTAAATGCTACATTTCAAATTCTGTGAAAAGTAGAAGTTTCTACTGTCTCCGAGACTGCCAATTTTTCTTTATAAGAATTAAAAAAAAATTAACTTTCTAGGTACGTACTGAACTGTTTGATGGTAAGTAAGTCTAAAGTCTAATCCCAGATCTACAACCGTTAGCCGTGCACCTCATATACTCCCATTTTGCACGGTAAAATGACAACAATTGACATATTTGCAACTAATTTGGTTAAACTACCTGGATTGACATGCATATGCACAGTACCGAATTAAATTTTTTGTTGGCATCAAAGATTTACTCAAGAATTTTGATGTAGAGGGCAGCTGAGGGTCTGTGCCTTTTTTATAACGTGTGATCAAAAACTGTTCCGATCTAGTGCGAGACGTAGGGCGCAGACTGCAGAAATTATCACTCCAGACGAAATCTGACAGTAAAGTTATAATAATATATCATACCGGGTGTTCATTTGAAAACTTTCCATCCTGAATATCTCGTAGCTTTAGAAGTTCGGTTATCAAAATGCCCATCTCACTGCCCTTAGTTTAAATTCTACCGAATAACTTGTATTTGATCGTGGCGGAACTTTGCAAAGCTAACGTCAAAAACGTGACAGAAAAGTTAAAAGTAGCAACCTACTTACTTTGTTGCTTTTACACGGGGGAATACGGTACATAACGCACCCCCTAACCCTCGGCAATCCCAACTTTTAAATTTCAAATGGCAACCCACCCCACTACTTGTGATAAATGATTAGAAAGCTAATTTCATTACAAGTTCAACGATGTTAAGCTTTTCTCTATTCGGCCACCTCCAGCGTCCTCTATCGTCAAATTTTAAACTGCTTGAAGGCCCTTTTAATGCATCATTTTAAACCACAAAAAGACCTCTGTAAACTGATATGAACATTTTTGAAATCCATCCACTCATTCAAAAGTTACACTGAAGAAAAAAAATGGGTTATTTTTTTTACTGTAACTTTTCAAGAAGTAGATGGATTTAAAAAATCCTTGCATCACTATAGGTACAGAGGATTTCTTGCACTTAAAATGATGCATCACAAACGGCTTTCCACCAATTTTAAATTTGACCATAGAGGGCGCTGGAGGTGGCCGAATAGAAAAAAGCTTATTCGCCAGTAGTCACTAAAAGTGCATTTTTACTACCTCTTTTGCGGCAGCAAAATCGATTTTTACTAGGCAGTAAAAATGCACTTTTTTAATGAAAATCGGCGAAAAAATTATGTGTTCAACACGACAAAAAACCAGATTTACTGCCTTGGCTGGATTCCTAGCGTCGGCTATAAACCTTCAGTCGCGGCAGTAAATCTGCATTTTTTTGCCTTGTTAAACAAATAACTACTACATCGTTGAATTTGTAATTAAATTTTAGTTTGAAATGATGTATCACAAGTGACGGGTTGCCATTTGACATTTCAAAGTTGGAGTTGCTAGGGGTTCGTTATGTAACACCATTACGCACGGATTTAAGCGTCCCCCTCGAAATAGAATCGACCTGTCCGAGCGAATTTTCATGCCTCTTTTCCTTTACGAGATATTCAGGGTGGAAAGTTTTCAAATGAACACCCTGTATAATCTGTGGGCTAAACAGCTGAGGAAATCTAGTGTACATTTAGGAGGAGCTCAGGAGGATTTCAGAGAAAATGTCGAGGATATCAAGAAAATCATGAGAACATCACAGGAAATCAGTCATCAAGAGGAAATCTGGTGTACAAAATTGTGCATGCGATTTACCCCCAAATATACTTTGCAACTTCTATGATACCATTTTCAAGGTTGAATTGTCATTATTATTCTCATATACCAAATATGTATACCTACGAGTCGAATTATACTGAAGCTGCGATAAACGATAAAAGGCGACAAGAGCGAAGCGAATATTTGGTGTACAGGGGTTCCAATGAAAAGTAGCCACACCAAATATTTCGTAAACCAAATAAAATATGAAAATTCGCTCGATGCCCTAATGTAATTTAAAATTTGACCAAAGGGCGCTGGAGTTGAACAAATATCAAAAATTTTAACAGCGTTAGATTGGCAATGAAATTAGCTTTCAAATGATGTATCATAAGTGGGGGGTTGCCATTTAAAATTTTGAAGCGGGGGTAGGTGAGTTTTGAAATTTCGCCAAGCATGGATTTAAGATTTAAGTGTCCCCCTCCAAGTAAAAATCGACCTGCCCGAGCGAATTTTCATATTTTATTTGGTTTACGAAATATTTGGGGTGGCTACTTTTCATTGGAACCCTGTATGTATTTGCATTGTGGCTCTGCTATCTTCAGTATAAACACGCCACAATAGAAATGAATTGATTTCAGTTCTTCGCTTCGTTCTTGTCGTTGCTTTTATCTTTTATCGCAGCTCCAGTATAATTCGACCCTTAGTGCTACCTACCACGGAGTTTGTAACGATGGGGACATTTTTGTTATTAATATTGCAAATATGTCCTATTTGCGATTCTAGCTAAGGAGGACACCTTCCTGGTCTATGACGTGGTGAACTGTGGCAAACGCGCCAATAAGGATCGCCGAAATACATTTTTGGTGACATTTGATTGGAACCTCCCAATAAAATATTCTTACGTGTGAAGTCACAAAATTAATCTGAATCGCGAATTAAACAAGTTTAGTAGTTAGTTAAGTTACCTACTTATTTCTTTGTGTTTTGCTCAATTTTTGGTGTTTTTTCGTTTTCGTATTTTGTTGATCTATGATTGTAGCCTATCCTATGGTTGTATCCTGTTTAGATTTTAGACTGCTGGATAGTAAATTGCTATTATTACTATTATTGCTATTATGTAATTTCCGCAGCCTACACCCTACGTCTCGCACAGGAAGGGCTACTAGATCCTAAGAGTTTTTGATTGCTATTTATATTTCCTTCACCTATACAACAAAATTGAAGTAACTCTTTTTTATCGGCAATTCATACTGATTAAAGATAAACGGGACTGCATTAATTTTATAGTCAACCACAATTTCGCGTGAACAAGCCATCCGGCAAGTTTGCCGGTCAGCAAAATTACCGGTCGTGTATTTCCACCAGTCCTATTGATTGCAATCCTGTTCCGGAAAAATCTCGACCACATTACCACACGCGACCTCGAGAACAAACTAATTAATTTGCTAGGGAGAGGAGAAGGGACCTACATTGCATGTATTTATCTCAGCTGTAGGTACTTTCTAATATTATTTTAGAGACGCGTCTATTCATCTACATGTAAACCTTAAGCCTGGAAACACACGACCGTTGATTTCCGTTTACCGTATTCGTTTCGGTCCAGGAAGTGGCACTTTACAATACTCACTCGGGTAAAGTGGTTGCGGAAATAAATCTAAATAGTAAATCGTTTTGCTACCGAAATTATACAGGGTCCCAGAATTCGTGGGTAAATTGCATGCCACTTTAAACTTTAAAACATAAACGTGACAAAACACTGTTCTCGCCTTGTGTAGTCAAGAGGTCTGACTGAGTGAGTCTGAGGCTCAAGGCCAAAAGAGAGGGCAAGATGTGAGGAAGTTTCGGACGTACACAATCGTGGCAAAAAGTGACTAAAAACTAAAGCGATGCAATTTCTTTGGGATAATGGCGAGAAGGTCAATAATATGGTCGAAAACCTTAGATGTAGATACCATTTTTTCGAAAAATGTTATTTTAATGGCGATAAGCCATTCTGTTGCGATGAATTGGCTCCTTCAATCGATAGAACCTACCTTTAAGGACAACCTGATCATATGGTTGGTTCACGATGTGTACGTTTACAAATTCTGTGAAAAAGTAGAAGTTTCTACCGTCTCCTTGAGTGCCAATTTTTTAGTTAAAACTTTTCATTTCATAACGCCTGATGGTATAAATACCAAAATATACGTATATGTATATCGATATAAATTAAATTATTCAATTTGGAATCAACAAATCTAGGACCCCCACATACATCCTCTTGCCTTTCAACCTTTTGAAAGTTTACTATTAAAAATGGTTCCAACAATCCGTCACAGTATTCGGAAACGAAACTTTCGTCTTACGCAAAGATTAAAAAATTTAAAAGTTGCTTTATTCTGAATTTTTAGTTCAATATGAATACCTACAAAAAAAGTTTGACTTGTGCCTTTACTGGCAGTAATTCGTAATAATTGTGTGGGCAGTAGCAATGCCTTTAGTTGTGATGAACGACGAAAGTTTCATTTCCTTTCAATATACCATTCAGATTTACGCAATACGGTATATCTTAGTACTCACCTGGCCCCATAACCTATTAAACAATCTCTCTCCATTTCCCCCAACCGCAGGCCACCGTCCCTACTTCGCCCCTCCGTCGGTTGCCTCGTCAACACAGCCCTGGGCCCTCTAGCCCTCGCATGTATCTTATCCTGCACCATATGCTTAAGCTTTTGATAATAAACAGGCCCCGAGTAAATAAAAGCCTCGAGGGGTTCCCCCGTGATGCCCGAATAAAAGAAATCCTTTCCCTGATAATGATACCCATGCTTCGTGAGTTCATCACAGACGTCTTCCACTTTGGACCCTTCAAAGGCAGTGCCGTAATGGAATTTTCCTTCCAGCAATCCAGCTTTTCCCGCCAACAGTTCAATTAATTTCCCGACGGTCATTCTGGACGGAAAACCGTGGGGGTTCATGATGATGTCGGGGCAGATCCCCTGTTCGTTAAAAGGCATGTCTTCTTGGTCTACGACCAACCCCACGACGCCTTTTTGACCGTGACGCGAGCTGAATTTGTCGCCGATTTCCGGACGTCGTGTCTGCCTCAGCAAGACTTTGATTAAAGTCGTGTCTTCCTCGTTGGTGCTCACGAGTACCTTTTCCACGTGACTCGGTTCGTTATTTCTGTAAGTTACTGGAGTATCTTTGTATTCCACTGAAGCACTCTGACTGCCTGGTACGGCAGCTAAAGATGGAACAGATTTATTAACTAGAACTTGTGAGTTTTGCACCGTTTCTCCAGGGGCGACAATACCATCCGCATCTAGAACTCCGTGCTTTGGAATAGGCTGATTCGTATTAGAATCAACTAGAGGGCCTTGGATCCTATCAAAAGTTTGATTCGCGTAACGCTTCATCATACATTTTGTTGTTCGATAAACAAGGCATCTTCCGAACCCTCGATCGACTGAGGCCTTGTTTATGATTAATGCATCTTCTATGTCATAGCCGCTGTAACTCATTACAGCTACAGTAGCATTTTGGCCTGCTGGTAGTTTTTCGTAATTCGACAATTCAATTGATTTAGTCTTTACCATTGGAGCTTGGGGGTAAACTAAGCTGTAGAGGAGAGTATCCATTCTCTTCTGTTGGTTGTAACCAATGGCTCCTGAAATTTTCAAATAAAAAAAAATGAAGAATAACTCACTGTTTTACCCATCGCTTGTTTTCCCATAGCGCACTGGTAGGTATTCCGCGGGGATTGATTGTGATGAGGGTAAGGAATAACACCGGCACATACCCCCAGCAAGGTAAAAGGTGCAATTTCAAGGTGGGTAGTAGAAGATAAGATATCCCTCTCATAGCACGCTATAAAACTGTCGTTTTCCTCGTTCACATCCAGAAATTCAATTAAACCTTGAAATAAGACACTGCACTTCAAGTTGTTTTCATTTAAATATCACTAGAAACACCCCACTCCACCGAAACACTATGGTCTGTCCGGGATCCACACGACCGAGATTCACCCGATTTCCATGGCGATTCATTGTTGACAACAATGATTCACCATGGAAATAGGGTGAATCCCGGTCGTGTGGATCCCGGACAGAGTATAGATTTTCACTGCTGACGCGTTTCGAACACAATGTGCTCCAACCCTACCTACCGCAAAACTGAAATATTTATAGGCCCACCCGGGTAGCTCCACCCCTCGGCTGCGAAAGTTAGACCAATCACAGGTCGAGAAATGATCAAGCGTGGGTGAACACGTATAAATATAACAAGTAGCGTAAACAGAGATAAATATACGATCGGGCCGGTATCAGCGTTCATAAGCCTATCTGTAGACTTATAAATGACGATACTTTCCATCGCATCTAGCATCTGTACCTTGTTCTATGGTCATTGTCCAAAGCATGTAGGGGAACACTGGATTTCTCAGTTCTACCATATTTAAGTGCTCCTTAAATCTGATGTTGAGAGACCTTCGTGTTTGACCTACATACTTTAGATCACAATTTTGACAATTGTTAAAATTCAAACAGCAGGTTTTCGCTATGAAAAACAAAAACAGGACGTAAAATTTGTCGCATTACCTTTTGAACCTCAGTTGACAAGAAGTTTGGCAAGGTTTTTTGCCCAACGAAATTTAAAGGGGGTGTGAACCAAACAAACTTTTTTCGTTTAAAAATAGTTAACAAATATCTAAGAGCAGTAGTGAAAACCTAATTTTTCTAAGCGCAAAAGTTTCAGAGATATGAGCGTTTTAAATCAGCAGTCCGAACATTGTGACGTCATACCAACACGGGTATACTGAGCCAACATACGTATTAGTCCGGCGAAAAATGTTAAAAAACGTTCATTACCCAATATTCGGGTATAGAACTAAATGAGTCATACCTCAAATTGTTCGTCTTGCATCCTTCTATACGTGTGATGCTTTTAAACATCTGCTTGGTGGTAGAGACAAAAGTTATTGCAAAAAGAAACAAAAAAAAACCCTGATGACGGAAGATTGTACTTAAATATTTCTAATTATTTCTCGGCAACCAATAGGGCTACAGACATCGTTCTTTGACTGTCTTGTAGCCCTTTTCATGTGCTCTTCAATTATGTCAATAAGTTTGGAATTGCAGTGTTGTTTCGGTCCCGAAATCTAGGATGGAAACTAATTCTCACCAAATTGTGACTTCTGAAATTGCACTTTTTCGCGCATAACTTTGTTATACAATCGAATATTAAAAATCGCTACACGTGACGACATGCGGAATTTTATTAGCTGCAGATTATTCGCAGCATGTAGGGACTTATTTTTGTAAATAAAGTCGTACGGGCAGCAGATCTGTAGCAAAATCCGGCGCGCTCCACTACCTTTGTCGTATGGCGCTACCTAAGTATGATGCATCAACACTGATAAATACAATTAGCTAATAACAGTTTTTTTCAGTTTTTCTCTCCCTTGATCGACGTAATTTCCTTTTCTGTGTTTTTAACCTCCCCACTCCACTCCACCATTTAAAAAAAAAGGGAGGTTACTGCAATCACTAAAATTTTCGAATTCGAGATAAGACCGGATCTATACGTTTTGAGGTCTCAGGAGCCCAAAAAAGTGGTTTTTAAAATGTGTCTGTATGTATGTACGTACGTTCGTACGTTCGTACGTACGTACGTTCGTAAACACGCCACAGCCCAAACTACTCGACAGATTTAGCTGAAATTTGGTACGTGTGCATGTGATAACCCAACTTAGATCTGAAAAGCTTTTGGAGCCAATGGTGCAACCAGAAATGCCATTTTGGCACATCAACTTTTAAATTTTAAATGCAAACCCCCATTTTTCACGTCACGATAGGAAAGGCCTTCAAATTCTGCTTCTAAAAATGCATTCATTATTAGTGCCCTGTTGACCAAAAATAAATAAAAAATCGATTTTTATCGGACTTTAAAATCGCGGTACAGCCCAAGCCCCTGAACCGATTTGGCTGAAATCTTGCAGAAGGGGATTGTATTACACGTCGAAGAGGTGAACAAATTTTGGATTCAATCGGCCCACGGAAAGTGCCGTTTTGGCACACCAATTTCGAAATTTAAAATTATTCTCTAATTTACCCATCCAAAACAAGTTTTTGAAAGATTTATTGTCACTATCGAGGTCACCATCAGAAAGGTCTTCAATTTCTGGTTTTAAATTAGACAAAATTTATTCGCATTTAGAACCCTTTGGGTAGAAAAATCGAAATTTTGTAATAACACTGAAACCACTTTATAGCCCAAACTAGTGGATCGATTTGCCCGAAATTTGGTAAATGGAGGTGAGGTGACCCGTTGAAGAGCTGAAAGGCTTTTGGGAGCAATTGGTCAACGGGAAGTACCATTTAGGCATATCAACTTTAGAATCTTAAACAGAAGTCCCTGAAATCAAAGACCCACGCGTTGGGGAGGTTCCAGCCGCTTCTCTGCTGCCATTTTTTTTTGATTCAAATTCGAATGTAAATATGAAAAAATCTCATTGTTTGTTACCGCGCTGCTGAAATTGCAATTCTGCGCAGCGAGCCAGCGAGGCCGTGGATGTTGATATGACGTCACACCTGCAATTAGTTTCTTCTAATTCTAATTTTTGTTCTTAGAATTTTTTCTACTATATTTTCCATTTTTGGTTCACACCCCCTTTAAGAACAGTTTTCAGATCAGAAAACAAACTGAAAAACCTTTTTTCTACAAACACTATTAAAAACAGTTGTTTTAATGTTTGTTGACAATTGTTAAAAATGGCATTTTATGATTACCAGTATTAAAAGTCATTTACTTTTAACATTTATGTTAAAAGTGATTTACTTTTAACACTCAGCGTTAAAAGTGACAATGCAACAACAATTAAACAATCCCCGGCAACAAATTGTCACTATACCTTAGTTACAGCGAATCTCATGAACGTTTTCAACTAATAATATGAAAATTTTTACTTTTAATCGTGTTTGTAGAAAAAATAGTGTATGATATGAGTGTTAAAAGTGATTTTATTTTGTTCGAAGGGATGGGCCACTCCGCTGCGCGTCGTGTCCAAACTTCCCTTCTCACAAAATAAAATACCACTTTTAACACTTATATCATAAATAACTATTAGGCAACCCGAAAGATAAAGTATAGGGAATAGCGAAAAATCTGGCATATACGAAATCAATTGTCAAAATTGTGATCTAAAGTATGTAGGTCAAACACGAAGGTCTCTCAACGCCAGATTTAAGGAGCAGTTAAATATGGTAGAACTGAGAAATCCAGTGTTGCCCTACATGCTTTACACAATGGGTCATATTAATAAAAATAAGGTGGTGCTTATTTTCACAATTTTCTAAGCAAATCCTTAAACCCATTAATAAAAACTCAGCAAATGCTAATTGAACAAGCATTCCCTTGTCTTCGTATTAATAAAGTTAGCCATTTACTGATTTGTTTCAGTAAATCCTTGTGAAAATATAATATAATCAGATACTGATTGTACGTCCACTTAATATTCCTACCATATTTAATGGCGTTCGTATAGCGAAAAACTATAAAGAAAGACAACCTGAACCAAACGAGTGCAAAATTTTCTCCAGAAAGTGTTGAGTGACTTTCTGAACATATTTTTTCGTAATGAAGAAACATGGAAAGGAGCATTAGATACCAAAGCGAAAATTATTTTTTCTCTTATACAGTGTGTCTCATTTTAACTAGAACCACCCAAATATTTCGGTTAATTTTAACCGACTCAATGCGTTCTTTTTTTCTGCATGTAGAGCTCCAAAATCTGCACCTGCGTGATACTTCACTTTTTTTATAGACCGAAATCCCAGCCTACTGCGATTTAATAAAGAGGCCAAAAATAACGAAATCGTATTAGGCATTTTTTTATCGAAAAATTTTATAAGGAAAAGTTACTCAGGATGGCTCCAAATGGCTAAATCGGAAATTTCAGGAAAAAATAAAAATGTTGAATTTCTTGAGGAAGAATCACAAAATAACGAAAAGTTCAATATTTTTGCAACATAATGGGTGCTGTGAAATAAAAAAACAATTGAAATTAATTGATTTGACATTTGCTATCGGCTATGGATGGATACAACTTAACAATCGCAGAAAAAGTTGAAATTATTAAGATAGTGTAAGATTTTCGTTTTTCTTAACAATTTCAAGGGACACCCCAACTAATCTGTTGCAATGTGCCACAAACAGCAAACATATGCGCTTCCATTGTTTTTTTATTTCACATCACCCGTTATGTTGCAAAAATATTGACGTTTTCGTTATTTTATGATTCAACATTTTTATTTTTTCCTGAAACTTCGGATTTAGCCATTTGGACAGATCCTGAGCAACTTTTCTTTATAAGATTTTTCGATAAAAAAATGCCTAATACGATTTCGTCATTTTTGGCCTCTTTATTAAATCGCAGTAGGCTGGGGTTTCGGTTTATAAAAGAAGTTGAGTATTACACAGGTGCAGATTTTGGAGCTCTACATGCAGAAAAAAGAACGCATTGATTCGGCTAAAATTAACCGAAATATTTGGGTGGTTCCAGTTAAAATGAGACACACTGTAGATATAAAAGCAGTAGGTAAAGAAGCAGTAGTTTATGTATCTAAGCATGAAAGTGAATGTTTTCCGGGTCGAAAGAAAATATAGCCATTTCTTCAGACTCGGAAAACTACTTTCACGCTGTGCGATATTGCATACAACATTTTTCTTCATTCACCAGAAAAAAATATATTCGAGCTAAAGGACCAATTACTAAGTGTTTTTACAACACTAAATAAATATTCTGCAGTGAAATGTACCTAATCTTTAAATGTTTACATAGTATGGCCTTAAAGAATCAAAAGTTTTCATGTGGCGGGATTTCAGACTAGCAAACTCTGACGCATATCCTATTAAGTATAAGCATTTCATTATTAATACATCTTTTCCTTGTAAGCATTTGCTTATAAGCATTATCTTATTTTCATTAATATGACCTAATGGCCATAGAACAAGTGATAATATTAAGTTAGTTCATAGCGTTAACAAGATGCCGATGCTAGATAGAAAGATAGAAAGATAGACAGAAAGTACCGTCATTTATAAGTCTAGAGATAGGCTTAAGAACGCGGATACCTGCCCGATCGCATATTCATCTTTGTTTACGCTACTTTAGGGAGGACTTGTTATATTTATACGTGTTCACCCACGCGTGACCATTTCTCGACCTGTGATTGGTCTAACTTTCACAGCCGAGGGGTGGAGCTACGCGGGTGGGCCTATAAACATTTCAGTTTTCCGGCAGGTAGGGTTGTTTAGCTTCGGCTTTGATAATGAGCAGATTGTGTTCGAAACGCGTCAGCAGTGAAAATCAAGTGTTTCGGTGTAGTGGGGTGTTTCTACACCTTTTCCAGTAGTAGTTCAGAAAGCGTCAATTGAATTTCAGAATAATCACTTGAATTTCAGAATCCATCAATTGAAGTTCAGATTAGTCAATTGTATTTCAGAAAGCGTCAATTGTATTTCAGAATAGTCAAATGTATTTCAGAATACGTCAATTGAATTTCAGATCGGTCAATTGATTTTCAGAAAGTATCAATTGAATTTCAGAATCCGTCAATTGTAGTTCAGAAAGCATCATTTGTAATTAAGAATGTATCATTTGGAAATCAGAATGACATTGTTCTCTGGGTGAGTTATTTGCTCCAGGTTCCAGGTACCTACTTATGTACCTATTTCTACCAAATCTAAGAAATGCCAGTCAGGTGTACGAAGAACTGCAACCTGCGGACTGTACATAACAAGTTTTCACCTACAAAAAAATTAAGTTTTCCACCAAAAAGCTTTAACGACAACTTGAAAATCGATACTTTGCTATGGGCTGTCTTGGAAGCCATTCAGGGTACCTGGGCGGCAGATCGCGGGATTCGCGGGGGAGCTCTGATGTACAAGCAATAATAAGAGGACCTCAGTAGGAACTCGAGGACCTCTTGGGGGAACTCGGGGACCTTCTGGTAGAACTTACGGACCTCATCATGTGTATGTAAGTCATGTCTTTAAAAATAAACTGAATTAAAAATGCCTTCTGAATTACAAATGATGCTTTCTGAACTACAATTGACGAATTCTGAAATTCAATTGATGCTTTCTGAAAATCAATTGACCAATCTGAAATTCAATTGACGTATTCTGAAATACATGTGACTATTCTGAAATACAATTGACGCTTTCTGAATATGAATTGACTAATCTGAACTACAATTGACAGATTCTGAAATTAAATTGACAATTCTGAAATTCAACTGATGCTTTCTGAAATTCAATTGACGCTTTCTGAACTACTACTGGAAAAGGTGTAGTTGTCCAGTGTTATCATATTACCATCATGCAAAAAATCCTCAAAACTTCGAATTCCCTGTTCTAATTCAACAATATGCCGCTTGCTAACAAGCGGCTTGCCATTTTCTACAATTATGTACGGTCTGCACAACCTTCCCCCGTCAGAACTTATGTAAATACACCGATGGAGAAAATTGGGGAATATTGAAGCGTAGCTGGAGATTATCCCCGACCTCCGTAATTTTCTAAAGGTCCTCAAGAATTTCTTGTAGTTCCGAATCGTACCCAAGATGTTACCTTGAAACACATTTAGTTGGTACCGAAATCCGGAGGATAATACGAGTAGTCTCTTGTTTGCCGCGTGTTTTGACGTTCGAATGGTTGTCAACTACGAGTCAAAATGGAAGAAAAGAGGACGAGAGCTTGCTCCAGTCCTCTAGCCGAAAAAAATCTACCATTTGACAAGTAGTGCATCCATGAGGACTCAACAAGGCAACCAAGAGACTCGAATCGTATTTTGCAGATTATTTTATAAATTAAAGTATTGAGTAGGTAGTGTCAAGTTGACGTTGTAGTATTATCACTGTAATCAGGATTTGATTGGTTACTGGTATACTAAATGCTGCTTTGGATTGGTTCAATACTTAATGTAGAAAATAATGACGAGCATTACCGTTTAGAAAGACAATGAACGTGTCAGGCGAATGAATGGCCATCCCCGATGACATGTTGATATCCACCACGCCCGCGTTGTTAACAAATCGAATCAATGGATATTCATCGACTTCAGTTGTAATGTGTGCCATTAGGGCAAGATTTTTGACTAAACCGCAGGCCTCCCCTTCAGGTGTGTCACTGGGACAGAGCATACCCCATTGACTAGGTTGCAATGACCTGGGACCTGATACTTTTCGAGTTTTTTCGAACTGGGAATTCACCCTTGTCATCATACCCAAACTGGAAATGTAACTTAGGCGAGACAGGACCTGGGTGACGCCGAAACGCTCCATTCTGAAGCGTTTGATGACCCAATTGCCCTAAAATAAGTACCCACATGTGATTTTAATCGGCATTGTTATGTACCCGTAAGTTGTGGCTGCTGTCGGGTTTTTATACCAAAAAAGTAACAACACTGCCATGCTTTAGAATAAAATTTTGATGATAATCAAGCGTTCTTTTGGAACATACATAGGTACGTAGTGGCCCATTTAAGACGATGCAGTCGTTATATAATAAGATATCGACTTGCGATTTTCGAAGATTCCTTGGCATTGAAGGGAACATGTTTCGCCATAGCTCATAGTCATAGCTTTGACCTCGTTCAGTTTACGCATTTCACCTCCACCCCAATCAACGTCAAAATTTTAAATGGCAACATACCTCGAGTCATACATCAAATGAAAGTTCTTGTTCTTGTTCTAAGTAGTTTGACAATTTAGTGAACAATTTTCGTGTTCATGTTCGAATTTACTATAAATTAGGCCCGGTCTTTTCATCTCTGATTAAAGTAACAAATAAAGTTAAACGTACGATTAAGTTTTTGCTAGTGTTTTCATCGCCAATTAAGTTAAAAGTACCTGATAAGTAGACTAACCGCTGGATAAACTTGTAGCTTGGTTAGACCAGCCATTAAGGATTTATCTGCTGAATAAGGCACAGAAAATCAAAGCACTGTTGAGTTTGTTCTGAAGAAGTTGTTGCAAATCTAAGAAAATAAAAATGATTTTCGACGTTTGTCTTCTTCACGATCCGGCGGGTGTTATAGGGTAGGAAGAAATCGAAATCAATAAGATTAATTTTTTAGTAAGTACCTGTGAGACGTTACAACAGAAGTCGCTTCCAGAACAGAACAGAGCAAGCAAAGCCAAGGTAAATTTGGTCATACTTCTTGGCCGCTAACTCCACTTCCATAACCGGGAAAAGCAAAAGTTTGATTTTTAAATTATTTGCCACCGTAGGCTGGAGGCATTCAAATTTTCACTTTACTTCATTCTCTTCACCAAGCGAGCGAATTGTGAGACCGTGGTTCACGTCACGTCACGTCACTAACCTAACAAAAATTGGCGTTTTTCGCATGTCGAATGTACTGCTTAAGTGAAAACATTGATCGGGTCGCAATTAACTAATCTCTGGATAACATGCAGTGAAAATACTGGAACTCTCTAATTGTAAAAAATAAAATTAATCAACGGATAGTTATTTGCCACTTTAAATGGGGATGAAAAGACCGGGCCTTAGAAATCCGTGAAGTTTTGAAAACCTCAATGAAAAATTTGTTGATATGTGGACTAAAAATGTGACTGATTAGATGCCTAGCAAGTTTAATCGTTATTAGCTTTGTTTGGATAGGTCCTCTCGTTGGTCCGTGTGGGACAGCTAAAATTAAAGCTCAAAAAAAGTTAATAACCAATAAAACTCGCTAGACATTATTTTAACCACTCACATTTTATATTAAATTCGAATTTTCGTTTCTAACATGAAAAGGGTTCGCTAAATTCTCAAACTACTTAAAACAGCGGTATTTTTCAAGAGCTTTCACTTGACTCGAGGTATGTTGCCATTTAAGATTTTGACGTTGATTGGGGTGGAGGTGAAGTGCGCAAACTGAACAAGGTCAAAACAATGGCGAAACATGTCCCCCTCAATGCTAAGGAATCTGTCGAAAACCGCGAGTCGATATCTTATTCTGTTCAAAAGTTAATACGATCGGATCGTCTTGAATGGACTACCCGGTACATGGCTTTCGCTTTTTAACCGACCGCCCCAACTGCAATCACTAAAATTTTCGAATCTGAAATAAGACCGATCTATACGTTTTGAGGCCACGCAAGGGCCCAAAAAAAATGGTTTTAACCTCGCCACTCCACTTCACCACTTAAGAAAAAGGAGCTTACTGCAATCATTAAAATTTTCGAATTTGAGATAACACCAAATCTTCACGTTTTGAGGTCTCGGGAGCCTAGTGGTATATTTAACTACCAACGGAAGAACAGGTGCCAAATTTAAAATATGAGATTTTATTGGACATGGTTGAAAGTAAACCGGGGTCGAATTTACCCCCCTTTACCCTACTGGAAATCTAAAAAAGTGATTTTTGAAAAAATGTCTGTGTCTGTAAACACGCTACAGCTTATACTACTGAACCGATTTAGCTGAAATTTGGACTAAATCGACCCACAGGTAGCGCCATTTTGGCACATCAACTTTAAAAATTTTAATGCAGGCCCATATTTTTCACGTTCAGATATGAAAGCTCTTCCAATTCTGCTTCAAAGAATGTATTTCCACGCTTGGTGCTATTTTGGCAAAAATCGGTGCCAGGAAAAAAAAACAATCTATGTAAAAATGTAATTTTAGTGGCAAAAGGGCCCCTTTTTGAATTTTTCTTAGCAAATAGCGTTTTCTTATTATTGGATTCGATAGCTGTTGCATCGACGGATGAAAAACCTTGCTGCCATTTTATCGACAATTGACATTTTAGGGACATTATTATCGAATTCGATGGTTGCTGTATTGCCGGATCGAAAAGCTTACTGCCATTTTTTCGAAAAATGTCACTTTAGGGGTGAAAAACATTTGTATTTAAAATTTTATTAAATGAACGCCGCACACAATGCGCAACACAGCATCAGCAATCGACACCAGGCCCACGGTTCACCCAGCCGACGCGCTCGCGACTTGCCGATTCTGACTTGGTTAAAGTTAATTGCTACATTTACAAATTCTGTAAGAAAGTAGAAGTTTCTACCGTCTCCGAGACCGAATTTTTTTTTAGTTGTGGAGTTGGGGAGGTTAAAATGGAGTAATCCGTGATTTGTTTTCGTCATGTTCAAAAATTAATAGGCAGCCTATTGATGAGTCGGCATGAATTAGGTCGTCACCAAAAGATATCTCAGACTTTCTAATTTAAACCGCTGCGCTGCATGATTGGTTTGGCAAATAGGTTTTCCTGTAAACTTTTTGACATAAGTCAAAAAATATGTCAGTTAGCTTGACATAACCATGATATAACCTAGAGCCGTTTTCTGGCGGTGCCGGTGGCTATATTTTCAAATACAAACTTGCATTTGGAAACATATAAGATATTCTTGTTCTGGATTAATATACTCTGTTTGTCAGTTTAAAATTCATCTCAGAAATGTATTCAAAACTGACATTATTTTGATACTTTTAATACAAAATAGGCGTTCGCCTTACAAGCTTGTATTCAAAAAAATGCAGCAGAGAAGCGGCTGGAACCTCCCCATCGCGTGGATCTTTGTATTCTGTGTAGATAGTAGGCAATTCAACAAATTTTTTTTTATGCTTATCGTCTGTGACTAATTTTCTGACAAATACCGACATCACCTCGTACATCACCCGTTACATTTGACAATATGTTCCTTTTAAGGTTAACAGTTTGCCACCCTTTTGACAATAACTGCCACTTTATGTCATCCACTGTCAGCCCGCTCCCTATTAATGAGAAAGATTTTTTTCTGTATTTTCCACTGAAATGGCAGAAACTGTGAACACATCTTTAGAACCAGAATTTGATCGCCTTTCTAATGGCGACATAAAACAGGAGGTCTTGTATTTAAAATTTTAAGTTGATATGCTTAAATGGGACTTCCCGTGGGCCAATTGCTTTCAAAAGCCTTTCAGGTCTTCAACGGGTCACCCAATCTCTATGTACCAAATTTCAGCCAAATCGATTCAGTAATTTAGGCTATAATGTATTTTTACTGTTATTATAAAATTTCGATTTCTTCAGCCAAACAGCGCTAAATGCAAATTAATTTTGTCCTATTTAAAACCAGAATTTGAAGACCTTTCTGATGGTGACAATAAATCTTTCAAAAACTTGTTTTTAATGGTCAAATGAGAGAATAATTTTAAATTTGGAAATTGGTGTGCCAAAACGGCACTTTCCGTGAGTCGATTGAATTCAAAATTTGTTCAGCTCTTCGACGTGTAATACAATCCCCATGTGCAAAATTTCAGCCAAATCGGTTCAGGGGCTTGGGCTGTACCGCGATTTTAAAGTCCGATAAAAATCATTTTTTTTAAATTTTTGGTCAAAAGGGCACTAAGAATGAATACACTTTTAGAAGCAGAATTTGAAGGTCTTCCTAATGGTGACGTGAAAAATGGGGATTCCGGTTGCACGATTGGCTCCAAAAGCTTTTCAGATCTAAGTTAGGTTACGAGATCCCTATGTTCCAAATTTCAGCCAAATCGGTCCAGCAGTTTTGGCTGTGGCGTGATTACAAACGAACGTACGTACGTACGTACGTACATACACACAGACACATTTTAAAAACCCCTTTTTTGGGTTCCTGAGACCTCAAAACGTAAAGATCTGGTGGTATCTCAAATTCGAAAATTTTAGTGATTGCAGTAACCTCCCATTTTTTTTAAATTGTGATGGGGTTGGGGAGGTTAAAAATATACAGTTATACATAAGTTTTTCACGGTACTGATTTTTGGCAAAAAGGGCACCAAGTATGAATACATTTTTAGAAGCAGAATTCAAAGAGCTTTCATATGGTAACGCGAAAAATGGGGGTTTGCATTTACATTTTTAAAGTTGATGTGCCAAAATGGCATTTTCCGTGGACCGATTTGGCCCAAAATCTAATCAGTTCTTCCTTTCCCAATGCAAGCTGCGCAAACCAAATTTCAGCTAGATCGGTCCAGTAGTTTGAACTGTAGCGTGTTTACAGACACCCAGACACCCAGACATTTTTCAAAAACCACTTTTTTGGGTTCCCAGGACCCTGAAACGTGAAGATTTGATGTTTTTTATAAGTTAAAATCGTAGCTAGTGATTGCAGTTGGTGGATTTAAAACTAAAAACAGACGGACAGAACATGAATCAACTTACCGTCGCTATAGCATGCACCAAACAGTTCGTAATAATATCAGATCTCATGTATTTAACAACATCGAATTGTGTGGCCCTAATTTTTGGAATCGTCTTTTCAGCTATTGACTTCAATTCCCAATTGAAACGTTTGAAAACATCCTCAAACATCAAAGATATCAAAGATCCAGCCAGCTCGAGCCTCTTATTCCCATAATAATCTTTATCATCGAGAAACTTCTTATCAGACTGCGCCTGTACCACACGTCTCACCATTACAGCTAAATATATTGCCTTCAATCGGAAGTTATAAGCTTCCACTGCGACATGAGCTAACACAGTCGTAGCCAACAAATCCCTGGCCTCATCTGCGGGGGTCTTTAATTTACTCGCTGATGTGACATATCGTTTTGCAACAAGTTTTGAGCCAATGTATTTCAGGGCTGCCAACTGGGTGTAGATTTTCAGATTATGGCACTCTTCGAGAGTTGGTGTTATGGTCGAAATATCTTCCATTCCAATTAGTTCACAAATCTCTTTATCGCTGATTACATCCATAGCTTTAAATATTATTGACACAGGGATTGGCTACAAATAATTTCATATTGCTTGATCCACCAAACATACAGGTCTCTGTGTAGAATCGATATTTGGTTAAGCTGCTTGGGTTGGGTAATACTGCCGTGCTAAGCCCAAAAGGCGTATCTACCGAGGGGTTGACAAATGGGTAAAAATCTGTACACCAAAATTTCCATAACTTCTAAAAAATTTACAGAAAATGTGCAAAATCATGTAAAAATATCCAAAATTGTACAAATTTCTCACGCTTGTACACCAAAATTTCCAAGTTGTCAACCCCTCGGTATCTACAGTTTTGGCGGAAAATGAGTTATAGTAGCGCTACACTTATAAGAAGGTGAACGAGGCTAGACGATTAGCACCTCGCTGGTTAAAAAGGGTCGTTTAAGATATTTGCACAGAGGACCAGGCAATTTTAAGACCTGATGCGGATAAATGTACACTATGTGCAGGTGTTAAAACTGCCTGGTTCTCTGTGCAAATATCTTAAACGACTCTTCTTAAGCAGCGGGGTGCTAATCGTCTAGCCTCGTTCACCTTCTTATAAGTGTAGCGCTACTATAACACTGGAATCTTGTTTAGAATGTCTTAAACTATCATGAAAAGAATTTTTGTTGACATCCAATCACTATTTTAGTCAAAATTGGGTCTTATGTGTTTTAAAATATTAAATGGTCAAAATCTCATTTCCATTGAAACTGTAGATACGCCTTTTGGGCTTAGTACGGCAGAATATTACTCTTCAATTGCTCATTTTAATAGTACTTGTAATGACTTTATTGCATCTCATGATGAAAAATCTAATACCCAAACTAACTGGCTTAACTAAAATTGATTGTATTTATTATACTTACATCCGTAAATGTATTGTGGCTTAAATAAAATTTACCACCCTTGTGGAAAACATTAGTCTTTGATTTCTTTTCATGAGTCGAACTAGTAACTGTGCACTGAACACCAAATTTTGATTCTTCCACTATCATACGATTCCTTGACAACTGCTCCTGAATTAAAATTACCTTCTCCTGCCCTTTTATCACAAAATAGCCCCCAGGATCCAGGGGACACTCATTCATTTTAGCCAATTCATATTCCGATTTGTTTGTTAAAACACAATTGGAAGACCTGAGCATGATTGGCATTCTAAAACACAATAATACAATACAAATTATTTTACTTTCATCTATACCGTCCAATCATAAGACCCTGCTTTACCACTCTCTGGTTGCCCCTAGTATATTCTATATCAACTGAAATTGGAGCCGAGTAGGTCATGTCCCTCAGACGACATTCATGAGGGGTTGTCGGCTTGCTTATGTTAAAACCTTCATCCACATCAGGGCACCCTACGTAAACATTTGTGTACCTGAAATTAGAGGTAAACAAAAAAAAATGAGAAAACTCTCTTACTTCACATAAAAAAGAGGATCTGCATCGCAGGTCAACTTGCTGTTAGCTTCAACAATCTTCTTAATATCTACATTTATGAAATAATTGAATGAATCTATATGTTGCCGAACCAGCCCCTTAATTTTGAGGAAGGCAGGTACGAGTTTCCATTTTTCCTATAAAAATCTTAATAATAAAATAACGACAAAATTCCAGTTACCTCAATGTCTTTAATTGGTTTCCGGTATAACTTCGGATTACCAAACTCTTCCATAATTATTAATCAGAAGGGCCCCACAACATCTAAAGCTTCAAAAGTGAGTTGAGTTAAGTTTTAAGTGTTTTAATTAAAAGTCAAGAGTTCAAATATTATTCTGATATTTACCCAGACAAATCTAACCTAAAAATCAAAGCCATCTGACATCTGTCATCAGCCGTCATAGCCGTTTTTTAGCGATGAAATAAGCCGTTTTCTGGCGGTGGCTATGTTTCAAATACAAACTTGCATTTGGAAGCATTCGCGATTCAAATTAATTTTGTGACGTCACACGTAGGCATATTTTGTTGGAAGCGTCCAATCAAATGTCACCAAAAATGTCTGTCAATATATTTCAGCGCTCCTCATTGGCTCTTTGCCCACAGTTCCCTCACTGTGACGTCACACACCAGAGGGCGTCCTCCTTAGCTAGAATCGCGAATAGGATAAATTCTTGTTTCGAATTAATATACTGTCACTTTGTTGTCAGTTTCAAATTTATTTCGAAAATGTATTCAAAACTGACATTATTTTGAGACTGTTTTAATACAAAATATGCGTTCGCCTTATGTTTTTAAATGCAAGTTTGTATTGAAGAAAACCGCCAGAAAACGGCTATAGTAGTATGAAAAACTTTAGCGCTGAAATAGTTTCAAAACTAAGCAATCGTTTCATTAATGACGTCATCGCGAAATAGTTTTCAACCGATTAGATAAGTTTTGAAGCGTCCTCCAGAGGAAGGTTTGAAACGTATTTTAAGGGTGGGAAGCGAGTGGGGGGGCAAAGGAGCAGTTTTTGAGGTTACGTACATCAAGATTCAGGTACAATTTTATGTAATTTTAACTGTTGATGTAGAGACAACTGAAATACAAATTGGAACGCAGTCAGGGAAGTTGGGAATACTATAAGCAACTAAGAAACTTTACAAATGTTGCAATAAAGCATGAAAAAAGGGTTATATGCAGTTCAAGGTTAACACTTGTACCACACCTGACATTTGGAAAGAGCTTAGCAAACTAAGAGGGCCGATTGTATAAAAAATAATCCCTGTATTAAATTTAATACCGGGGTTAGTCGCTAGGCAACGAGTCTTCTGATTGGCTCAGATCACGCTCAGACATAGAAACTGTTGCATAAAACGCGACTATCCCACGATTATTTTTTATACAATCCGCCCTAAGTGTACTCAATAAGCCGAATAAATCTACGAATCTCCCAGCAGAGCTGCAAGATCCAAGATCCAACTGTTGTCAATTCTTTCTTCAATCAAACTTTTTCGTTTAGCAGGCACCCAGAAAAAACAGAAAGGATCGAGTATTATAAAAATAACTGCAAAATCAGCAATTCTGATCTCCTTCTTTTTTATATAGTAAACGATGAGGAGATTACTAACGCTCTCATAAGTATATGGTCAAAAGCAGTGGGAAGTGATGGAGTATATTGTACTTTTGATGACGATTTGATAGAAATTTGGCGGGAAAGCAACAACATTGCATAACCCAAATCTTCTACGGTTTATTTTTATTGTTAGAAGCAGTGTCATAGATAAACGTACGTGAGGTTTTTTCGTGAATATTTTTCTTTGCACTTTACTCAAAACTACACGCACACGAAGGCCATTTTGGGCCAATTCAGAGCAATTGCAAAATTTTGACATTTGTCATGTTTTCTGACGTATCGCATTGAAATCGCTTCTATCAACTCACCTGTTAGTTTTAAAATTCCTTGCAAAAATTCCTCAGACATACCAACATAAAATTCAAATTTTGACGTTCTGTCACTTCAATACAAAATGAATGGAGAGTATTTATTATCAATATAACTTCTAGCCACAGCTGATCATCGCCGGTCATTATTCGGTTTCAAAACATGTTATTTTTGCGCCAGGTTATTTTAATGACGTCATCGACAAAACGGTTCAAAACCAAGAACGAATACGCTGCAACGCTAAAAATCAGCTAAAAAAACAATTGTCAGTTGTCCGGTTAGTTGTCATAATGGTTGTCAAAAAACAAGACAGGAGACAGGTGCTCAATGTTGACAGATCTCACATTTGGGTCATGTTTGGGTCCATTTGGGTCTCACGACACGAGTCACACGAGCACACGACTGATTTGAGTGATTTGCCTTTCATAGAGAGAAGACCTAACCAACCCTCAATTTTCTTCATCTTGTTCCGCTGAAGGGGGCCCTTACTGAATCAAGTAAATCCCTGCACACAGCTTCCTACGAACACCCTACGAATTCCGATTCCCAAGGAGTCCTCCACATGATAATAACGTTACCAGTCTCCTAAGTATGTATATAAAAATCCAGCCTAAGAATAACCAGAATTTTTTTCTTTCAAATCAACCAGGATAACAAAAATACGTATAAACAGAGTTTGCAATAATGATTGTTAGTGCAAGGGAGCACAAATTTCATGTCTCATGTGAATGAATTCTTTGTAATCATTCTAGAATGGTCGATAAATCGGGGAACAGTGATCTTCATTTAGCCTGCCTACTTGAAGTTGGGGACCACTTAGAAAATGCAGCAAAATTACTATGCCATGGATCAGATGTGTGGGTAGAAAATTCTGAAGGCCTAACAGCCTTTGATATAGCTATCCAAAGGTCGGATTTTGAAATGCAAGAACTCCTTTTTGATTTCATCTTTGATAATGATAAGATCCCATTGAAGTTTAACACTGTCTTTGATGCAATACGGTATAGATCACCCCTTTTCCCAAAAATTATAAACAAGACTTCTAAATTGATTCATACTGATTCAGATTTTGACTTATCTTCATGGACCATTTCCAAGGATTTTTGTTGTACAGAAACTGATTATCTGAAATTGTTCATAGAAAATTTCAGAGATGATGTTATAGAAATGATTGAGTATCATAAGTTGTTCGAACGTTTTCTCCATAAACTTCATCACAGTAACAAAGAATGTGATGAAGTTTTTATAGAATTTCTTTTCAGTGATCTCATTCACCACATAATCGCAGCGATGAATGAAAGAGACTCACAAGACCTTGGTTTTCTTATTTTCCGATTTAATGATAAGAAGATTCCATTAGATATTATTACCAAAGTCATTTTACACTTACTCAGTTATGGCGCACAAATTTATGCTGACGATTTGAATTGCATTTATGATTACTATGGAAAATGCGATCTGTTTAATATATGTTTACATATGGATATCAAAGAAATCAATGAAAATTCAAGACGCTCAGTAATGGCAGCTCTGATGTTCGATATTGGAATCGATCTCTCGTATTTTTTCAGAGAGAATCGCATTCAGTGTTTATTGTTAGATGATGAAGTTGAAAGATTCTTTTCTTGGCCTGCCTTGGTGAAACTGCCAAGAAGTGAAGGAACGCATGTAAAAGATCCACAAGATTTGCCTAACTTTCCATCACTGCTTGAGCTCTCAAGGGACGTTAGTAGAGATTTTATTATCAAAAAGTACAAAGTAAAAAATGCCGGCTATTTCTACGCGGTTGTTAACCATCTTCCGATCCCTAAGATTTGTCGTGAGATAATTTCATATGAACTACCTTTATACTAACTAGGAGTGATAGCGATTTGTCTCTGGTTATGAAAATATATTGTAACTTACTGTTTAATGCCGCTTTCGGCCTGTCCTGCACTACCGCGGTGTAGTAAAATCTACAACCGCTGCTTTGATTGGTTCCTCCCCAAGGCGCTTGCAAATGACCAATCAGAGCGTGTGATTTCTGCTGCACTCGGCACGAAAGCGGCATAATTATTCTCTAATACCCATGAATTTTCAACTTCACTATAAGTATTAAAACCAGTGGGCCAAAAAAAAAACGTAATTTCTATTTCCCCAATCCTGTCCCCTAATCCTGTCTTTGTTATGTACCTACCTACTTATTTCTTGTGCGATATTTTTTGGTCTATATTATAAAGAGTGATCAGAAACTCTTCTGATCCAGTAGCCCTTGACGTGAGAGACGTGTGGCAAAGATTGCGGAAATTATATGATAACGTCACTCGTCAGATTTCGTTTTGATTGATAATTTCAGCAGCCCTGTCTCTCACAGCAACGGCTGCTAGATCGGAGAAGTTCCTTTAAACGTTTGATGGATTGTGGATTTCTAAGTAAAATGTGAAAGTCCGCAACGTGTACTAGGGTACTAAGTGTGAATGAATTTAGTCTTATTTAAAACCAGAATTTGAAGACCTTTCTGTTGGTGACAATAAATCTTTCAAAAACTTGTTTTGGATGGTTAAATGAAAATCATTTTAAATTTGGAACTTGGTGTGCCAAAAACGGCATACTTTCTGTGGGTCGATTGAATCCAATCAAAATGTCAGCTCTTCGACGTATAATACACTCCCCATGTGCAAAATTTCAGCCAAGTCGGTTCAGGGGCTTGGGCTTGTACCTACCGCGATTTTAAAGTCCGATAAAAATGGGGTTTGCACTCGGGTTTGCATTTAAAATTTAAAACTTGATGTGCCAATGGCATTTCTGGTAGCACGATTGGCTCCAAAAGCTTTTCAGATATAAGTTGGGTTATGAAATGCCTACGTACCAAATTTCAGCCAAATCGGTCAAGTAGTTTTGACTGTGGCGTGTTTACAAACGTACGTACGAACATACACACAGACACATTTTTAAAACCTCTTTTTTTGGGTTCCTGAGACCTCAAAACGTGAAGATCTGGTGTTATCTCAAATTCGAAAATTTGAGTGATTGTAGTAACCTCCCTTTTTAACTTCTATTTTTAAGTGGTGGAGTGGGGAGGTTAATAACATAATAATTACTGGACTCCCTTTGGATAACTCAGAGCCAATGTGCAGCAGGAGATAAAGAAATTTTTCATAGAAAAAATGGAGCAGAGAAGCGGCTGGAACCTCCCCATCGCGTGAATCTTTGACTTCTGTGTAGATATAGCAGTAGTCAATTCAACATCGTCTTTCTAATGGCGACATAAAAAAGGAGGCTGTATTGTATTTAAAATTTTAAGTTGATGTGCCAAAAGGGTTACTTCCCGTGGGCCAGTTGCTTTCAAAAACCTTTCAGCTCTTCAACGGGTCACCCAATCCCCATGTACCTACCAAATTACAGCAAAATCTATCCAACAGTTTGGGATTAAAGTGCTTTTAGTGTTATTAAAAAATCTCCAATTTTTTCCCAAAGGGAACTAAATGCGGCTAATTTTTGCCTTGTTTAAAACCAGAATTTGAAAACCTTTCTGATGGTGACAATAATACTTTGTCAAAAACTTGTTTTGGATGGTTAAATGAGAGTATATTTAATTTTGAAAATTGATGTTGTTGCGAGACGGGCACTTGCCGTAGGTCGATTGCCTCAAAAAAAATTTCAGCTCTTCGACATGTAATGCAGTCTCCATGTGCAAAGCTTCAGCCAAATCGGTCCAGAGGCTTGAGCTGTATCGTGTTTTTAAAGTACGTTAAAAATCTTGAATATTTCAGTTTTTGTCAAAAAGGCACCAATAGTCCGGCAGGCAGTGAACATTTTTGGTATCTTATTTCAGCGAACTTGATTTAGCAATTTTCTAGTTATTTTCATGCTGTAGATTACAAAAACAGAAGTCTACCGTAAATCTTGCGGGATTAATAACTATAAAAGTGCTAAACCAAACTCGCTGAAATGAAATACCAAAAATGTTCACTGCCTCCCGGACTATAAGAGTCAATACATCTTTAGAAGCAGAATTTGAAGGCCTTTCTTATGGTGATATGAAAAATGAGGATTTGCATTTAAAATTTAAAACTTGATATGCCAAAATGGCATATCCGGTTGCACGATTGGCTCCAAAAGCTTTTCAGATCTAAGTTAGGTTACGAGATGCCTATGTTCCAAATTTCAGCCAAATCGGTCCAGAGGCGTATTTAAACGGAAGTACGTATGTACGTTGTACGTAGTGGTTAGTGGTTATGGGTGAGATATGGTTAGAGTTAGAGATGGACATATCGAAATATCGATGTTGTATCGATATAAGACGACAAACGCTGTATCGATACATATGTTTTCCGTATCGTTATCTCTATTGGTTAAAAAAAATTAGTATTCTGCCTTTCGATTATTAGGTAATAATAATGACTAAATTTTTAAATTGATCAGTGCACCAAGCTCTATTTATTTTAGAGAGCGTTGCTGTTGACACTTTGTGTGTGATCCGTGGGCGTGCGGGTAGTAGGTTAGATGGTATGGTTGTAAATTTTTTGTTACATTTTTATAAAAATACAATTTTTTTGACCATGATGTTAAATGTTTTCACAGAATCGTTTGTAAATGTGGTAGAGACACTTTATAGTTAAAATCGGTAATATAAAATTTTACTAGGAAAATCGTATCGACATAATCGGGGAGGCAGCGACAGAAATACAGGGTGCGAGATTAAAACTCCAAAACGCTGTAACTTTGTTATTTGTGGTCCGATTTTAGTGAACTAAAAACCAAATGAAATTGCTCATAAAACACTACAAACTGAAGATGGTTTTGAATTTTATCAACTTCAACTTGAATGTCAACTGGGTGTCAACTTTTCGTTTTCAAATTGACACACCCAATTTTTTTTGCTCAGTTTGATAGCTAATTTTTTTCTGGGTTTTCTGATGTACAATAAGTTGCGTTGATTCATAATAAATTATGCTAACTTTTCAAGTGTGCCGCGAAAAAAATTCTCGAAATGCATTTTACATGTTAGAAAATAACATTTTTTACATGTTTTGTTAAGTTTCAATCAGATCGATCCACAGCACATTCGAAAATTTTTAGTAAAAAATATTCTAATTTTGACAAAAATTTATAATTATTTTCAGAACTAATTATAAACCAAACATAACCTATTGTACATCAAAAGACGCAGAAAAAAATTAGCTATTAGACTGAGTAAAAAAAATTGGGTATGCCCATCATTTGAAAATGAAAAGTTGACCTATCCAGTTGACATTCAAGTTGGAGTTGATAAAAATAAAAATCATCTTGAGTTTGTCGTGTTTTATGAGCAATTTAATTTGGTTTTTAGTTTACCAAAGTCGGCGGACCACAAATAACAAAGTTACAGCGTTTTGGAGTTTTAATCTCGCACCCTGTATTCGGCTGATTTCATTAACATTCTTTTCCACATTATTCGTTAATTTACGTGTCATAAATACAGAAATTGGCGGTCTGCCAGGGTACCTGCGGGACAGGGCCCCGCAATTTCAAGTATGGTAAAAAAGAGTGAAATTATTAACGCTGAAATCCTTTATATGAATTACAGACACCTCGAAGTGTCCAAAAAAAACGATCTGCCACTTCGCCTGCGGCGGGAGAAAATGTGTCTGGCAGCAACATTTCCTGGATATTTGATTAATAAAATTGTCAAACTATAGTAGTCCCAGCTTCAAATTATCTACTGTAGTAGGTGTAGAATAGACAGGATTGTTGCCTAACGACACTATGCCACCTGTTACGGGTAGATAATTTAAATATGACAGTATAGTTTGACAATTTGATTAACCAAATTTCTAGGAAATGTGGTTGGCAGACACATTTTGTCCCGCAGGCGAAGTGCATGGCAGACTCGACTTTTTCGAATCACGACATACCTACGTAATAGGAAAAATGACTTTAGAAAGTTAATGAAATGAGTCAAGCCAATCTGTTGCTGCCTCCAGAGCTGGGCAAGCTACTTTTGATTTGGTAGCTAGTTACAAGCTACAGTTACTTGTAATTTTAAGTACCCTGTTGCAAATGACCATACGACGTCCATAAAAAACCGAGGGGTCGGGTTTCTTATGGTTTCGGCTTGGTAGAGTGTATGTTATGGTACAGGTGATACCCATCCGAAACCACAAGAAATATGACCACACGTAACCATTTGAAACCACATATATTTAATGTTCCCACTGTGGGTGTAACCATACAATACAAAGATCGACATAGGTATAACCATAAATAACCATGTGTTTTCCCAAAATCATTGTAGGTATAACCATATGAAGTATCAATAATACTGTGCGTGTAACCATACAGAATTCCACTGCTTCATTGGTTCCTATTATTCTTCCTGATTTGTAGTTGGTGTAAATCACTGATTGGTGGTCAGTTGATTTAACGGTTGAAAATCCGTCAGTAGTTTGAGGTCCTCACTACTTGTAATAAACTCATTCAAATTAGGTGACAGTTTTGAAGCGAGTTGTCTGATTCGTTTGCGGCCAGCCTTCTCTATTGCTTCGTTCTCTGTTGCTGCAATAATAAACAAATTACAAAATCCTCCTTTGCAAATATTGACCAAACTTACCACCCAAAACTACAACTATATCTTTTGTTGTCAGTATATTTAATTTTGTAAATTTTGTTAGGGCCGATGTCCCCATTAAACCTCTTTACATCCTTAATGGGTACCGTTGGTGTAGCTATGTCTTCAATAAACTGGACGAAGGAAAATAAGTCATGGGTGTTTTCATCATTACTCCCTGAGCCTGCTAGGGAAGCCATCGTGACCGTGCAAGCGACAAAGGGGATCTAATATCAAACTTATGGGCAAATATTAATACAGAGAAAATACGTGTTAATCCCAACTTACCAAATCTTACACCGGCAATTTGTGGTCAAAGACAAGTTATTCGACTATCACAATCACACTACAACAACAATGCCATAACAATGCTACAACGTACAACACAACGATCATGATCACCGCCATTTTGACAATCTATGGGTTGTCCTAAGAGCGAATGTCAAATATGACAGTTCTCATTGGAGTGGGGATATGGAAATAAGGAATGGGTGTATTCTTGTCATGCGCCAAAATCTCATTTATGTTCAAAAATAGGTTCGGGGAGATTCTGTGCTGAGATAAGTTGCATCTCCCCGGTGAGATGATCTCACGGTTTCAAAATTAAGCGTCCTGAGATCTGACAAGTGACAACCCCTAAACCAAAAGCAACCCGTAATACAGTATCTCTTGCTTCAAGGTTATGTGGCACACAAATCTGTCAAATTTATAAATATAAAACTGAAATACGACCGGAGACAACTAATACGAAATATATTCACTACAAGAATCATTTTAAAATGAGTGGAAACGGGTACGGTTACTATTATCCTCCAAATCCCCAAAACATGCCAGCTGTAAACGTAAGTCCAGTATCTTATTAGTAAAATTTTCATGATTTGTTTACAACAGGACCCAAATCAGACTTGGAGCAGTTGGTCTTTGGAACAACAACAATACAATGAAGCCTACGCCAGAAGCGCAGCTCAACAAAGTCAATCAGCAAACGCCTTTGCTGCACCTCGCCCCCAAAACTTCTATAACATAAACAATAGACACCAACAACGCAGGTACAACAGTGCGCAGAGTTACCACCAAAATCAGTCATATAACAATTGGCCGAGAAACAACTACAATAAAAGGCCTCACCAACCAGATGCCAATAGTGATGCAGGGGAAGCTAAAAGTAAATCCAAGAAGAAGAAAAAACCGTTGTCTCAAAATATACCTAAGCGGGAATGGTCACCACAAGAAGCTGAGATGGCATTGAATGTAGAGAAAGAATATAACAAGCGGTTTAAGAACCATTCTTTGATTATTAAATTCCCTGATCTGGAACTTAACAGGGATATTGTGACTAAATTCCATCCTGCTATAGAAAATGTACATTTTCAGCAGCCCTCAACACCCAGGTTTTGTTTTGTAACATTGCAGGTAAGCAATCTTTATGGTTATTTGGAATATTGTTATTAGTATTTATTACTGTTGGGCAATAAAAGTATTATTAAGTATTATTATTAATATTGAATGTTTTTGTGGTTCATTTTAGTGGAGGGAAGTACTTTAGATTCTCAATTACATACCTATTTCATACTTACAAGTGAAGTGACCATTGCCATCGCAGAACAGCCACTTTGTATAGTAACCGGTAAAAACATGCATTATTGGCAGTCTCGGAGATGGTATGTAGAAACTTTTACTTTTTCACAGAATTTGTAAATGTAGCATTTAACTTTAACCGAGTCAGTATCTGAGAGCGGAGGTCGTGCGTGCGGGCGGTTGTCGATCGCTGATGCTGTCGTGCGCATTGCGCCCGGCGTTCATTTCTAAAATCTAAAATACGAGTGTTTTTCTCGGTTTTTCTTCACCCCTAAAATTACATTTTTTTTTTTAAATGGCACTAAGGTTTTCAGCTATCGAATTCGATAATAATTGCTCTTTTGCTAAGAAAAACTCAAAATGAGGGGTTTTTGCCACTAAAATGACATTTATCAATAATAATATAACAAGACCTAAGATTTAAAGGGATGAAAATGCGAGATTTTTGCACGAATGCGTTCTTGCCTGGTAATTTTTAAAGCTCGGAATTTATTTCGACTAATCGACTAGTCGATTAGTCGACTAGTCGATAACCGCGGTTATTGAAAAATTATTAACCGACTAACCGATTAGTCGAATATTCGACTAGTCGACTAGTCGAAATGGTCGACTATTCGACTAGTCGACTAGTCGAAATGTTCGATTAGTCGACTAGTCGAAATGTTCGAATAGTCGACTAGTCGAAATGTCCGAATATTCGACTAATCGCATTTTTTCGACTAGCCGAATATTTGATTAGTCTGCACGGTAACTGCACGGTAATTTTAAGGGGTTCCTTAAAGATAAGTGACGTTTAATTCCGTAGATAGGTACGTTTGTTGACACAATGGTTTTAAAGGACTTTAAGGATCACTTAAGGAACCTCTTAAAATTACGGTGCAATCGGCCATAAATCATTGGATTATTATTTGTCACTATGGGCACATGGGACTTGTCAACTTAAACACTCTCTCCCCATGGACGAAGACAACCGACCGGTCACGATTAGGCGACAATTTGTTTAGTCGATTAATCGACTAATTGATCGGTCGACTAATCGATTAACCGACTAGTCGACTAACAGGCTAATCGACTAGTCGACTATTCGACTAATCGACTATTCGACTAGTCGACTAGTCGATTAATTCTTGATAGTCGATTAATCGGTTTATTCGACTATCGGATATTTTACTAGTCGACTAGTCGACTAACGGTTTTGGCAAAAATTCCGAGCCTTAGTAATTTTACGAAATCGAATGAGGACATTTATAATCTGATAAAAAGCCGAGCTCTCGGCTTTTTATCTTTGATTATAAATGTCCGAATTTGATCGAGTTAAATTACCTCAGGCAAGAATGCTCGCGTGCAAAATCAAACATTTTTTTCTGGTTTAAATTTTAGGTCGCGTTATATTTGCGGAGATAATTTCATGAACCATTATATTTTCATTTTCTATTATAGACAGCACTTACCTAAACATATAATCAATAGTAATACGACGAGTAGTCTCTTGATTGCCGCGGGTTTTGACGTCCGAATGGTTGTCAACTACGAGTCAAAATGTTAGATTTTTTTAGGCTGAAAAGAGGACGAGAGCTTGCTTAAAGTATTGATAAGTAGTGTCAAGTTGACGTTGTAGTATTATCACTGTAATCAGGATTTGATTGGTTATTGGTATACTGAATGCTGCTTTGGATTGGTACAATACTTAATGTATAAAATAATCTATACCTAATGGAAATGAAACTTTTGTCTTACGCACAGATGAAACAATTCCCCCGTTGTCGTATTTTGAATTTTGAGTTCAATGTGAATACTTACAAAAATAGTTTGAAAAATTATCTTTCGGATAGCCTTTACTGGTAACAGCTGGTATTAATTGTATTAGCGGTAGCAATTATTTTAGTTGTGACGTAGGACAAAAGTTTCATTTCCATTAGGTATATGAATGTAATTTAAACAATTTTGTTGGAGCAAAATTTACAATTTTTGAAAACACAAACTGTTTTCACAATCGCTTCTTTGTAGTCATCTCCGTGCATCTATCTCATATTTACGGCCCAATCACGTAAAATACCAGTAATCTCTGCGACTGGAGTCGATCTTTGTAAGACCTGGTAAGACCGACTTTTTTGCAACACAAAAGTCTTGAAATTGCCGCCAAATGCTCTGTTTATTGCGTATCGTGTTTTTAGGGATGGCATCTTTAATTAATGATTCAATATTTTCAGTAGAATCCGCACCAAAACGGCACTCAAACTCGCGACTTATTGCAACAAAATGGCGCACTTTGACGAATTATTTGACGTGTCAAAAAAAATCGCCTTCTTGTTCACAATCTTATCCTTAGCAACGCGCTAGGTAAGGAGCATTTTTCAGGAAGCGTGCATTTTTCAACAGGAAGCGTGCATTTATCACTAAGATTGGTTGTGATTGGATATGGTAAATGCAATTATCACTTAGAATCTCATAAGAGCATTAATTCTTTCCGGAAATTTTTGGAGTGCATTCCAACAACGTATTAATCGGCCCGAGTGGAACACGAGGGCCCGATTGCGTTGTTGGGATGCACGACTAAAATTTCCAGGAAATGAATTAATGCTCGAATGCAGATTCGGTAAGAAAATAGCAACGATACAGCCACAGAAATTGAATAGAAATGATTTTTGCCATTTAATTTGACATAAAAATTTCCACTTATTAATTTCGTTTAGGTTGGTCTAGGTAGGTATCAAAAATTTCCAAGAAATCCTCGAGTTGCCATGGTAAACATACAGAAATCAATTTTTCTATTGGCTAATGATTAGTATCGTGCGATTTTCACTAAGATTGGTTATGATTGAATATGGTAAATGCAATTATCGAAAAAATGTCACTTAAGGTTTTCGACTTGAAAAAAATTTTGATATCACATCCGGTAATTAAAGTATACATAGGTTTTTTCCCCGGCACCGGTTTTTGGCCAAAAGGGCACCATGTGTGAATACATTTTCAGAAGCAGAATTCGAAGAGCTTTCATATCGTGACGCTAAAAATGAGGGTTTGCATTTTAAAGTTAACTTATTCAGCACCTACAAATTGCCCACTGGGTATGCGTGCCAAATTTCACCTTGATACGTTCAGTAGTTTGAGCTGCAGCGTGACACACAGATATTTTTCAAAAACCACTTTCGGATTCCCAGGACCCTAAACGTAATTACTTAGGTAACACTAACCGAACGTAAATGCAGTAGGTATGCATACAGGCCTTTTTTTATTAAATTGTCATATCTCCTTTATTAGTCGAGATATTCGCCTGAAATAAAAACAGGATGGTAGACCGTACTCCCAAGTTTTGTTCTGTGGATGCAACTTTCTTTTTTCTAAACGGGACACCCGGTATATTCTTACAAGGCTCGGTAGAGAATTTTCTTCTGATTTCATTTATATAGGGTAGTTGATATCTGGGGTTGATAGTTTTCGAAAAAAAAATTCGTGAAAATAAATTGTTTTTATAACTTCTGGCTATGTAGTGAAGTTCTGAGTATTCTAAGAAAATTGTAACCTTCTTTAGTATCATAGTAACAAAGTGCGTAATTGATTTATTCACCTTAAAACATTACAAATTAAAAATCTCAAAATGATTGCCATTTTCATTTAGACATTCTCGTAGATTGTAATGGTCCGATTATTTCTTTCATTTTTTTTTCTCGAAAACTATCAACTCCAGATATCAACTACCCTAAATCAATGAAATCAGAAGAAAATTCACTATCGATCCGTGCAAGAATATACCGGGTGTCCCATTCAATAAAAAGCAAGTTACATCCACAGCGCTTAAGATCCAACGGTGATTGCTGAGAGTAAGCTCCAGAACAAAACTTGGGGGTACGGTCTACCAACCTGTTTTTATTTCAAGCAAATACCTCAAGTAATAAAGGAGATATTCCAATTTAAAAGTGGTACAATAATTAAAAAAAGACCTTGTACAACTAAATAGCATTGATTTCCAATATACAGGGTGTTATTTTTAAAACTTCCCCCCTTGAATATCTTTAGATGTAATAAAGATATTGAATTGAAATAGACGCTGACCAATCCCGCATGGAGGGGGACACTTGCGCGAATATAGAGGAAATTTTTTCCACTTCCGGTTTAACCGGAAATGACCTTAACTTTGTTTTTTCAGATGGAATGATACCTTTTTCTCAACGAATTCAGAATCTACGATTTTTTCTGAGTTATAAACATGTATCATACTTGACCGGAAGTGCAGTCACGGCCACCCTAGATTTTCAAAAACATCGAAGAAATCGGTGAAAAATTGAGTTTTTCGAAAAACGCAAAAACACGTCTACTTTAATTTTTTTATGCAAATTCATCTGCCCATTGACATTTTCTTTTTATTTACTTTTGAGATTTTGACAGATTGTGAGGTAAGAGAAAATTTGATAGAAATAAGAGAAATCAAAAAATGAAATTGCTCAGGTAAATTTGCATCAAAAAAACTAACTTGACGTGTTTTTGCGTTTTTCGAAAATCTCAATATTTCACCGATTTCTTCGATGTTTTTGAAAATCTAGGGTGGCCGTGACTGCACTTCCGGTCAAGTATGATACGTGCTTCTAACTCAGAAAAAATCGTAGATTTCGAATCCGTTGAGAAAAAGGTGTCATTCCATTTGAAAAAACAAAGTTAGGGTCATTTCCGGTTAAACCGGAAGTGGAAAAAATTCCCCGAATATGCGCGCAAGTGTCCCCCTCCGTGAGGGATTGTCCAGTTTTTATTTCAATTCAAAATCTTTATTACCTCCAAAGATATTCAAGGTGGGAAGTTTTAAAAATAACACCCTGTATAAAATCGCAAAAGAAGTGAAAAGAGCAACAAAACAATGAAAAGTCGAAACCGTCTACAAATAAATAACCACTAAAACAAACTTCTATCAATCGGCAGGTCCCTACCCTCAAAAAAAGATTGTCTCAAAGTTCCACTACTGCTTTCTCCGAGGAGTCATTATCAAAGTTGAAGGCAATGAGATTCAAAATACAGGGTGTCCGGAAATTAGAGGATAATATCTTAAGGGCAAATTTCACGATCAAAAAGACGAAGAAAAGTTTTAATAAACATGGGTCGAAAAATGCCCCCTAAGGGAGTTAGGGCCCAATAAAGGGGTCACTTTGTAAGTTGTTTTTTTCTAAATATCTTCAAAATGGTTAAAAATAACAACGTGAAATTGAGTATATTTAGTAAAATTTTGATGCTGAATTCATTACCATGGTAAAAATTTTAAAGTTTTGATCATAAGCGTCCCGTACAGAGGGGCTTAGGACTAAATTTGCTTAAATAATTTTTGTAAGTTGTTTTTTCTCAAATTTAGCATCAGAATCTGAATGACTGAAGTTTTGTACAAATGGTGTTCCTGTTGGAAATCGCTAGGGCGCACCGTTTTCGAATAAATTGACCCTAATGCTTTTAGGGTACGAAAATTTGTCACAGATTTTATTTAGTTATCTAGCAAATTATCAAAAATGAGTTCTGGGGTTGATGCTTTGAGTTATTTTATGAAGAAAAGTTCGCATAATGGACATATGGCGGAAAACGCTTACTAAGTAGGGTGTATCGAAAAAAAAGAATTTTGGAATTTCGTTTTGTAATAGTCGCCAAAACTTACCTTTTACTATCCTAAGAAGAAAGTTTATTTAAGGTTTTGCTATAGTTCAACATCTTTAGCCCTCAAATATTGGTTATTTTGAAATTCCAAGTCTACAACGAATAATTTTTTTAAATTCATTATTTATTGTTTTTCTATCACTAGTAGGTTCGGAGTAGATTTTAAAGACCACTAAAGGCCGTTTTTTCATCTCTAGTTAAATTTAGCTACCTACTGCCATATAGTTTCAACGACAATTAACTCTAATTAATCAAGTTGCTGGTGCATGCATGACAGAACTTATGACACTACTGGTTGACGTCTAAAGTTCAGACGTTATATTTTCGTGCGTTTTTTATTCGAATTTCTGTGCTTCCCTTTCGAGTTAATAAGAATATTTCAAAGGCAATTTACACTAGAAATAGTCTCGAGTGGCCTATATTTGATGGGCCTTCGAAGACTAAAAAACGCACAAAAATTTAACGTTTGAACTTTAGACGTCAACCAGTACTGTCATACGTAAGTTCTGTCATGCATGCACCAGCAACTTGATTGATGAGTTAATTGTCTTTGAAACTATAATGCAATGGCCATATAGTAGGTAGCTAAATTTAACTAGAGATGAAAAAACGGCTGTTAGTGATCTTTAAAATCTACTCCGAGCCTACCACTGACAGAAAAACAATAAATGTTGCATTTCATTGTAAACTTGAGATTTCAAAATAACATAATATTTGAGGGGCGGTAGAGGGCTGAAAACGTTGAACTATAGCAAAACTTTAAATAAACTTTCTCTTCAGGATAGTAAAAGGCAAGTTTTGGCGACTATTACAAAACGAAATTCCAAAATTCTTTTTTAACCTCCCCAACCCCATCACAATTTAAAAAAAATGGGAGGTTACTGCAATCACTAAAATTTTCGAATTCGAGATAAGACCGGATCTATGCGTTTTGAGGTCTCAGGAACCCAAAAAAGTGGTTTTTAAAATGTGTCTGTGTGTATGTTCGTACGTACGTACGTACAGTCGAGAAAGTAAGTCATGCACCCAACTCTTGAGCGTTACGCTCAGAATTTAGAAAACCACCCGTCGATAGTGGTGCATTTCCATGTCATTAGAATCGGCAGCAATTAGGAGTTGTAATGCTGGGTCAAAAAGCCTAGGACTATAAGCCAGTTAAGAATTATTCACTCAAGAATTTGGCATAAAGTGCATTATTTAGTTTTTCGACTGTACGTACGTTCGTACGTTTGTAAACACGCCACAGCCAAAACTACTAGACCGATTTGGCTGAAATTTGGTACGTAGGCATCTCATAACCCAACTTAGATCTGAAAAGCTTTTGGAGCCAATCGTGCAACCGGAAATGCCATTTTGGCACATCAACTTTTAAATTTTAAATGCAAACCCCCACTTTTCACGTCACTATAAGAAAGGCCTTCAAATTCTGCTTCTAAAAATGTATTCACTCTTAGTGCCTTTTTGACAAAAATTGAAATATTCGGGATTGTTAACGTACTTTAAAAACACGATACAGCCGAAACCTCTGAACCGATTTGGCTGAAATTTTGAACATGGAGACTGTATTATAACGTCGAAGAGCTGAAATAAGTTTGGAGGCAATCGACCCACAGAAAGTGCCGTTTTGGCACATCAATTTTCAATTTTAAATATACTCTCATTTTACCATCCTAAACAACTTTTAAAAAAAATTATTGCCAGCATCAGGAAGGCCTTCAAATACTTGTTCTAAGTAAGACAAAATTCATTCGCATTTACTGCCCTTTGGGTAGAAAAAGTTGAAAATTTGTAATAACACTAAAAACACATTATGGCCCAAACTACCGGATCGATTTGACTGAAATTTGGTACATGGAGATTGGGTGGCCCGTTGAAGACCTGAAAGGCATTTGGAAGCAATCGGTAAACGGGAAGTGCCATTTAGGCATATCAACTTAAAATTTTAAATACAAGGCCTCCTTTTATATGTCGCCATTAGAAAGATGATCAAATTCTGGTTCTAAAAATGTATTCACGGTTTCTGCCATTTCAGTGGAAAATAGAGAAAAAATTCTTTCTCATTAAAAGAAAGCGGGCCGACAGTGGATGACAAAGTGGCAGTTATTGTCAAAAATGTGGCAAAATATTAACCTTAAAAAGAACATATTGTCAAATGTGATGAAAATTGCGAAATTATAGCCAGACGAAAATCATAAAAAAAATTTTGTTGAATTGACTACTATCTACACAGAATACAAAGATCCACGCGATGGGGAGGTTCCAGCCGCTTCTCTGCTGCATTTTTTTCGATACACCCTATTACTAAGGGAGGTATGGGGCACAGAAAAACGTCAGCTTTTCAGGACCCCATAGGTCCCATAGGAAGTTTTTTTGCCATATGTCCATACGAACTTTTTCTCCTAAAATCACGCAAGGAGTGTCAGACCCTGCGCTCTAAAACGGCTAGGGTCAATTTATTTTTTCACAAAAAAGTTCAGATGTTCCGATTCTGGTGTTAGATTTGAGAAAAAACGATTTACAAAAATGTTTGAGCGAACTTAGTCCTAAACCCCCCCCCCCTGTAGGGGATGCTTATGATTGAAACTTTAACATTTTCCCCGCGGTAATGCATCAATGCATCAATGCATCAACGACTTACTAAAGATACCCAATTTCACGGTGTTATCTTCAACCGTTTTGAAGAAATTTAGAAAAAAACACTTTCAAAGTGTCCCATTTAACAACCCAAGCGTTTTTCGACCCATGTTTATTAAAACTTTTCTTCGTCTTTTTGATCGTGGAATATGTCCTTAAGATATTATCCTTTAATTTTCGGACACTCTGTATAAGCAGCTAAAAACGAAAAAGAGGCCGTAAACCAGGCCAAGTAATTGAAGATGCCGTTACACTTGAAAGAATTTGAGTAAATATGTACCAGCAACTAATCCATTGTTCAATTCTTCAATAATAGGGGTGTATTAGAGACTTTCGTAAAAATGATGGCTCGCGGAATATTTTTCTCCATTCAGCCAATAATGCTTGATTTTTAATGGTAAAAATAAAGATACAGATTGTTTGCAACTTTTGTATTCCGAGTTACAGTTTGACACAAAACTATTTCCCTCCACTGTTTTCCTGAAAAGCGCGTATAAGGAAAACTGCATGCAAAATGCGGTATTTTTCATATATTTGAGAAGTACGCAGCGTCCCACTTTGTGATACAGAGGCATTAAATTATGCCACAACCATTTTTTGTTTCATTATAATTTGCTCTTTATTACCTCTCCATCAAATTTCAGGAATGGGCCAACGCCGACGCTGTAATCAGCGCCTTAAACAAAATTCCATTTGGTCAAGGTAACCTGATTGCCGAATATAAAAAAGATCGCGAAGAGGATCAGAACATCGGACCAGAGGACATAGACCCGTGCACGTTGTACGTCGGAAATCTAGCTCAGGAAGTCATCAAAGAAGACATGGTCAAAATCTACCCCAAAGGACGTCGAATAGACATAGGGTTTGCGAAAAAGATGAAGTTTACCAGATATGCATTTGTTACCTTCAAAACCGTCAGTGATTCGATAGAGGCCTTTAAGAAAACCCACAGTACACAAATGTACTCAAAAAGTCTCATTGTCAGATTCAGAAGATTACATGGTACAGTCGGGATGCCAGGCGAGTCCAAAACACAATTACAAAGTCCGGTCAAGAGTAAAAACGATTCAGAACAAAGAAACGAAGGGGATGGTGGGCAAGAAAAACAAAGTGAAAACCAGCCAACAAATAGTAGTGTACAGGAGACTAGTGAACAAGTTTCCGCATCAGTTCACCAATCGGACGATGTTTCAAGTTCAAATGTGGATCTCAGTGTTGTTAAGAATGAAGTAGACAGTTCTGATGATGACCTTGAAGAGTATCAGTCACCGTTCATGCAGGGGTCGCTTGACCTTGCTTTTCAACAAATGCGGCCGATGGTCAAGACAGACGTTAAACAGGAGAAACAGGATAAAGCCGTTGAAAGCAATTCCATTGCCGAAAACGGTTCAATCGTTCCAGTTAAGCAAGAATCTGATGTTAAAACTGAAAAAGATGGTACAAAGTCTTTTAACAAAATGAAAATTATTAATGATTTCATTACAGATTCGTCGGAGGACGAAGACGAATGTGGAGGCAACGACATGGTAAGTTAAGACTTGACTATAATTTTAACGCGTGCGACTTTGAAGAAAAACTATTTATTTTTGGTTGTGCCCAATTCTAGAATAATAATAATAATAATAATAATACACATTTATTGGGAAAGTAATAAGTCTACATCAACTGAACAAGTAAAGTTTTTCTAACCCAAAAGGGCAGAAACAGCACATTGCTGATTCAATTCTACCCATATAATTAACTGAAATACCATATTGCACGCCAAGACCAAAAGTAATACCTCAAATATAACATAAACATGTGTTTGTTAAGGCACACCAGAAAAACATATAAGCAGGGGCTAAGATACAATTAAAAAAGATGAACATTGCCATTTGATAATTGCTCGTTTAGTAGCAATGTTTTTAAATTATTTAATATTAGCCTGTCAGACACATTCATACCGTATGGTCGAACCACAATGTTTAATATGTATGCCGCCAGATAAGAAAAAGATGCTTTGAAACAAGATAAGTTATGCCCTGGTATACTCACAGTGAGTTCACCAAAACGCAGAGTACGATTGTGAACAAATAGACGTGACTTGATCTTTTGACTTAAATATGGAGGTTTACCAGTGAGTTTCACTTTTAGCACTAGGGAGACAAAATGCAAAAATCGGCGTTCACTAGTCTTAAGCCAACCTAAATCTCTAATAAAAGGTGTAATGTGAGCAGCAAAAGGAACATTTAAAATGAATCTAACACAGTGATTTTGAATTATTTGTAGACGGTTTTTTAGAAGACCAGTTAAACACGGTCCATATGCAGTGTCAGCATAGTTTAAGTGCGACAGAATAAGAGTGTCAGTGAGTAGCTTCTTGCTATCACGGTCAAGAAAATTCCTAAATTGTGCAATCTGCTTGAAACATAAAAACGTTTTTTTGCAAAGAGCGTTAATTTGATCACTGAATTTTAGATTCGAGTCATATAAGACTCCAAGATTACGAACTGTTGAGCATTTAATTACAGGAGTGTTATTAATCTCGATCACAAAATCATTTTCAACTTGATTCAATTTAGGAACTGTACCAAATAAAATACTTTGACTTTTAGAAGGATTTAAAAGTAGTGAATTTTTGGCGCACCATTTACTAATATTATCTAAATCATAGTTGATTAAGGCAACAGCACTGCGCATATCTTGCGGCTTGAAGGGGAAGCGAACCTGAATATCATCGGCAAAAATATAAATTGAGCAAAATTTAACGATGGCGGGAAGATCAGCTGAATAAATAGAGAAAAGAGTAGGACCCCTGCGGCACACCCGAACGCACCGCCAAAGGAATAGAGTTTTTTTCTTTGAAACACGTTACTTGCGTTCTGTTTTTTAAATAACTAGAGAGCCAATCAAAAGTCGATCCTGTTACACCATAATATTTTAGCTTTGTTAACAGCAAACCGACATCCAGACTATCGAATGCTTTAGACATATCGAGCAGAGTTACCGATGTTAATTTGCCATCATCAAAGCCTTGCAAAATATCGTCAGTTAGGGAACATAAGGTAGTAGTTGTGCTAAAGCCTTTACGAATTAGACATAGAAAATTGTACCACAAAAGTCACAGCATTCCTACTACCCTGGGGACAAGAAAATTAATCTTACTCAATAAATTTCCGCAATCAACTAAACCATGCAAAAGATTAAACATAAAGATTACACAGGACAATTTTCTGCTAAGTACAGTGAATCGATACTGAATAGATTGTACAGTTCAAAAGTTGGAAAATCTCTAACGGACGTAATCAAAAGATGAGGCTTTTAGAGTCGAGCATTATTTTCCAGATGGCGCCACCCATAAGTTTTTTATGGGTATTTTTTGCAAGGCCATTTTTTGATTGGCTGAAGTTGAACCATGTGTGAATCGATCAAAATGAAAACGTAGTACCTAGAGAAAAACTCTAAAATTCCTTAAACAGTTCCGATTGAAAGGTAAAAATGTACAGAGTGCACCATTCGAAGTCGACTGATGTGAATACAGGGTGGGTAATTTTTCGATGCTCACCATTGGGATCTCCTAAACGGTAAAAGATACAGGGTCGGTTAAATTACAGAAAAGTTGGGCTATTTCTTGGCGATTAAGAATTTGAAGAGAATTCCCGGATATTGTGATTCGTTCCCGAGTTATCACAAAAAATTGAAAATTGACAATTTAAAGAAAAATTAATATCTTCCTAACGATTGATGTTATTTAAATGAAACTTGGAAGTTTTACATTTTTGACAGCTGTCAATTGAATGGCATTGGCAGAAATTTTCTAGGCCTTCTAGATTTTGAATAAAGACAGTCAACTTTTCTTTTTCTTATGGGCGCCATATTGAGTTTTAACACCGCCGGATACACAGCAAAATTACCTTTTCAAAAATGTAACCAACATGGACGTTTTTAAAAAAATATGTGCAAGCCCGAGTTACACGATCGCAAAACGTATTTTATTACTGTTGAATTCAATTGTTTTCAGATGTTATAAGAGATTGAAGAAGTCGGCGTACTTTTTGCAATTGTTTTTCATCCAAGCTTAGGCTGATTTTGCAATTATTCCTACCTACCAATTTTCAAATTCTAACATCTGTCAAAAAAGTTCATGTTGAGTATATTTTTGAAAGCCAATTTTTTTGTGTATTTGATGGTGCCAAAATTCAATATGGCGGCCACAAAAAAAACAAAAGTTGACTGTCGTTATTCAAAATCTAGAGGACCTAGGAAATTTCTGTCGATGCCATTCAATTGACAGCTGTCAAAAATATAAAAGTTCCAAGTTTCATTTAAATAACATTAATCATTAGGAATATATTAATTTTTCTTTAAATTGGCAAGTTTTCATATTTTTTCAGTAACGAATCAAAATATCGGGGAACTCTTTTCAGATTGTTAATCAGCAACCAATAGCGCAACTTTTCTGTAATTTAACCGACACCGTATCTTTTACTGTTTAGGAGATGCCAATGGTGAGCATCGAAAAGTTACCCACGCTGTATACACCCCCTAAATTTGTCTGGCGATATCGGTGTCCGCACGGTCCCCAGGGTCTGAAAGCCGAAAAAAATTACAATGTAGGGGATTTATCTATTTATCCGCCAAGCCCTTCGAATTTGCCATGCAACGAAGTTATAGTTTGCACAACTTATAACATCGTCTCCACTATTAAACCACCCCGAATATTGAAAAAATAGAATAGACTAGAATAGACTATTTAGGTAATTTTATCAGGATGCCGATGCTTTTTGAGTTTTTGAAATTGATCTGTAAATAACGGAACATATAATGAATGAATTAATTTCGTGGCCTCTGGGCATCGGGCATATCGCCGTCGCAAAATTTCCAATTCTCGTCACCCTTCCACCCATGTGCTCTTTTTTTTAAATTGTGATGGGTTTGGGGAGGTTAAAAGTCCATAATGGACTTGGAAAAATTAACATTAAGCTGAAATTTTGTACACACGTTCCTTTGATATTAAAAGCTTTGAGTAAATTAAAAGTTCCCTAAGATGAAGATCCAAGTGCCGCTTCAGTTGATATGACTGAGGAGAAGTGTTAAAAAATGATTTTCAACAAATATCTCCGAAAGTATTAGGTTTTCAACAAAATAGGAGGTATACAAAAATGACTTTTTAGCAATATACCTGCATTTTAGTTCTACATTAGTGTCAAAATTCACTGACAGTAAGTAGATCTTACAAATACCTACATTACCAGTTTCTATGTCGTTTCTATGCTTACGCACAGGGTTGTAATATTTACTTACGGTCCATGGGCTGTGTTACTTACAGTGCAAGGAGTGTGCAGTATTTTTCTCTTCCTGCCTCGGAATGTAGTTCATTTTTGTGATCTCGAATGCTTAGGCCGTATGAGCCTCGATTTCCTAAACTGCATTCCTCGACCACAAAAATTACACTTACTTTCCTTGTTATGTAATACAGGGTGCGAGATTGAAACTCCAAAATGCTATAACTTTCTTATTTGTAGTCCGATTTAAGTAAACGAAAAACCAGATGAAATGGCTCATAAAACGCTACAAACTCAGAGTAGTTTTGATTCTTATCAACTTCAACTTGAATGTCAACTGGTTGTCAACTTTTCATTTTCAAATGGACATACCCAGTTTTTTTTGCTCAGTGTGAAAGCTAATTCTTTTCTGCATCTTTTGATGTGAAATAAAGCGGGTTTGGTTTACAGTTAGTTCTGAAAATAATTGTAACTTTTTGTTAAAATTTGAATATTTTTTACTCAAAATTTTCGAATGTGCTGTGGATCTGTTAAAAACTTAACAAAACATTTAAAATATGTTATATTCTAACATGTAAAATGCTTTTCGACGATTTTTTCGCAGCACACTTGAAAATTTAGCATAAAAAGATTGAAATGTTGACAATAATTTTAATTATTTTCAAAACGTATTATAAACCAAAGTCGACTTATTGCACATCAAAAGACGCAGAAAAAAATTAGCTTTCAGACTGAGCAAAAAGAACTGGGTATGTCCATTTGAAAATGAAAAGTTGACAACCAGTTGAAGTTGATAAAAATCAAAGCTACTCTGAGTTTGTAGCGTTTTATGAGCCAATTCATCTGGTTTTTTGTTTACTTAAATCGGACTACAAATAACGAAGTTATAGCATTTTGGAGTTTCAATCTCGCACCCTGTATACTAATTAATACTGGGGTCACAAAATGACAATTTTAACAATTGTCAACAAACGTTAACACAACTGTTTTTAATCACTTTTAGTGCTTAGTACATTCATTTCTAAACGCCATTTTGGTACATCAACTTTTCAATTTTAAACGCAACCCCCCATTTTTCACGAAACCATAAGAAAATGCCTTCAAATTCTGATTCCAAAGATATTTCACTCTTAAGGCATATCGCGAAAATTTGAAAATTGGTTTGTAAAATCAGCCCAAACAGAAAAACAATTTGAAAAAAGTACATACACCAATTTTTTCAATCTCTTATGGCGTGAAGACTTTTCTAGGTGTGCTATGAACCCTGGGGGATTAAAAATTTGCGAATTGAATTTCCAAGAAAAATGCGGAAATTGTGGAAAAAATTAATTTCAGGGGGTTGAAGATGAAAAACTAGAAAGTAATAAAATTACCGAAAGTACAGAACAAAATGCAGTAATTAACATAAACGAGGCCTTAACTTAATTATTTGTTTCAGAATTTCAGCGGCTTACTGAATGACATTGTGAACCATTCCAACCGGCTTGAAGATTTATGGAGGTCGGTACCTTGAGGTCTTTTTATTTATGTAATGTAGATCGATGTAATTTTATAATAAACTTTCAAAATATATTATCATTTATTTGAACGAAGCAGAAACTACATTAAAGAACTGATTAAGATTAACAATAATTATTGGAGACTATTTTCTAACTCGGCTCCTTTCCAACCTGAAGTAACTCCAAAGCCTTGTTTAGGTTTTCGACAGCGGTTTTAATATCATCATAATTTAAGGCTGAAGTGGCAAATTTGCAGAATTTCTGGGCTTTTTGAATTTGGTCGGGATCAACAGCGCCACCTAAAGAACTAGGAGTTGAAGGAGTGGGTGCAGGAGTTGAAGGAGTGGGTGCCGGAGTTGAAGGAGTGGGTGCAGGAGTAATTGGCGCAGGGGTGGGGACAATTGGGGTAGTTGGTGTAGGAGCTGGAGCAGGTTCAATTGTATCCGGGACTGTGGAGTCGACTGTGGAATCACCACCCTTAAGTTCACCGGGTGTTGTTGGTGAAGGGCCAGGTTGTTCCGGAAAAGTATAACCAAAACTGTTATAAACACCATCTTGTAGGCTTGGACCCCTTATTATATCCCTTGGACTATCATCATCTGCACGCCTGCTCAAGTCGATGACATTGTCCAGATGTTCATCAGGCCCTCCAGAAGTTGGGATATCTCCCGTTTTCAAACAGTTGTGAATGTAGGCTGCCTTCCATTTGGAGTATTTCCTCTTATTAGATATATCTTCAGATACTTCACCAAATTGGTCCAGCACATCCATCAGAATGCCAGCAGTATAAAAAGCCTTGATCATATTTCTAAAACCCAAGATTTAGGCAATAAATTTTAAATACGCGATATTAGCGATGACGTGGAACCGCCATCTTTATTGTGTATGGTCATAGTCAACGCCTCCCACTGAAGCCAAACAAAGCAAGATTTCAATGTGCAAATTCCAGAAAACTGCATTTTTCGTCTAATTGTTTATTTACTGTTACTGTTGCGTATCAAGACCTTATAATATTGACAAATTGAAGAATTGCTATGAATTAAATCGTTCCATTATTAGTCCAGGCAATGAAGGGGTTGTAGAGAGCATGGAAGGGGGGAGAATTTTTCTCTTCGGGAATGTGTTGGGGGTAGTTATGAGGTAAACATACTAAAAGTCCCCGCCCCTAACCCGTCCGCTTCAGGGGGGGAGGGGGGTGGAAAGGTCCCTTTTTTTTGTTTTTTCGCTTCTAACTCGAAAATGGTGCGTCGTAGCGAAAAAATCCTTGTATGAAAATGAAAGCCTATAAAATTTTCTACAACTCTGCTACTATACATTATTAAGGAAAAATGCACAGTTTTCGAGATATCCGCTCTCAAAAGACGGCAATTGTCAAAACAAACTTAAGCTTCTAATTCCTCAGCTCTGGTTTTGCAGAAAAGTCGTCAGGAAGAAAGTTTTGGAGCGTTCAATTTCCTCCAAGAATATATGTATACAGGGTGGTTCCTTTTTCACTGCTCACCACTGGCATCTTCTAAACGGTAAGAGGTTCGAAGTCAGTTAAATTACAGAAATATTGCACTGTTTAAAAATTAAATTTCACTTCGAGCTTTTATATTACTGACAGCTGTCAATTGAATGGCATCGTCAGAAATTTTTTAGGACTTCTAGATTTTGACTAACGGTAGTCAACTTATTATTGTCTTAAGGTAGCCAAATTGTATTTTAACACCATCGGACACATAAAAAATTAGCTTTTCAAAAATGTAATCAAAATTGACTTTTTTGACAGATCGTCAAAATTTGAAAATTGATATGAGTATGTTGTAAAAAGAACCTAAACTTATGAAAAAAATTTCAAGAGAGTACACCAACTTTTTTCATCTCTTATGACGTCAAAAACAATTGAATTTTGAACGATAATACAGGCTGAGTCAAGAAGGCGACGGCGGTCCATAACTTCTGAACCCTTCCAGCTAGGAAATCAATTCAAACGCGATTATGTACAACACCGCCAATTCTACAACCAAAAAATACTTTCAACTATACAGGGTGTCTCAAAACACTTGCAACGCATGGCAACTTGATTTTTTAAAATGGAACACCACCATTTTGATGCCATATTCTGGATCACCTATAACATAGCTTTACATCGACATTTGACGTTTTAAGGCTCTGTTCTAAAGTAATTAATACTTTTTGAAAAATTTCGATCATTGCGGGTGCTTCTTAAAAAAATTCAATTTTGTATCTAGAGAGCTGAGATTCGGTACGAATATGAAGGAAGGTCTATTCTATCTATCTAACATGATAACTATCATTATCACTATACAGGCTGTTAAAAATTCTGTGTCAAGTTTGGAAAATTTCAAATATGTAAAACTCCATTTTTTCAAATGGCACCCCCTGTTATTATTGTGTCATGGGGTTCGGCTGTTGAATTACTTTATTTTTTATTAAGTATGTCCTATACCTAAAGTCAATTCTTCAAAAGATATTCTTTGTCTTATTTATTTTATTGAAGATTCATTGTTTATGTCAATAAATGTGACAAACTGTCTGGTAACCATGTAAATAAACAATGTTAATCGTAACTGTCATACAGTCCATGGCATTCTTTAATTGAGATCGTAATAATCTTCAATAAAACAAATAAGAAAAAGAATATCTTTTGAAGAATTGACTTTAGGTATAGGACATACTTCATAGAGGACATACTTAATAAAGTCCATTTTGATTACATTTTTGAAAAGCTAATTTTTTATGTGTCCGATGGTGTTAAAATACAATTTGGCTACCTTAAGAGAATAAAATGTTGACTACCGTTACTCAAAATCTAGAAGTCCTAAAAAATTTCTGACGATGCCATTCAATTGACAGCTGTCAGTAATAAAAAAGCTCCAAGTGAAATTTAAACAGTGCAATATTTCTGTAATTTAACCGACTTCGAATCTCTTACCGTTTAGAAGATGCCAGTGGTGAGCAGTGAAAAAGGAACCACCCTGTATTCTTGAAGGAAATTGAAAGCTCCAAAACTTTCTTCCTGACGACTTTTCTGCAAAACCAAAGACTGAGGAATTAGAAGCAAAAGTTTGTTTTGACAATTGCCGTCTTTTGAGACCGGATATCTCGAAACCGGTGCATTTTTCCTTAATAATGTATAATGGCGGAGTTGTAGAAAATTTTATAGGCTTTCATTTTCATACAAGGATTTTTTCGCTACGACGCATCATTTTCGAGTTATAAGCGAAAAAACAAGAAAAGGGACCTTTCCACCCCCCTCCCCCCCTGAAGCGGACGGGTTAGGGGCGGGGACTTTTAGTATGTTTACCTCCTAACTACCCCCAACACATTCCCGAAGAGAAAAATTCTCCCCCCTTCCATGTTCTCTACAACCCCATTTTGGGCATTCATTGCCTGGACTATATGTCCAGAATCAGCTTTGTGCTGAAATAATAAATTGAAATTCTCGCTTTGTTTAGCTTCATTGCCATGGTAACAACCCTAACCTAGCCCAACAAAGATGGCGGACCTACGTCACGCTAATAGCCCGTATTACAAAGCTTACTTGTTAAAATTTTCGCCCCTGTCCTGCCCATCGGCATACGTAAACAATTGGAGTGCGTAGTTCTCAATTTCTGCTTGGGCTACAGTTTCATTTGTTAGACCTTCTGTTTCCATGTTGTCCTTCTTTGTTACCTCCAGCCAATCCATCAGCGCTACCAAAAGAGCTGATACTTCTGGTGGCTTTTTACCGGGAAGCAACTTCATAGCAGACTGGCAGGCATGCATTCGGGCTATATAATTTCCGTTTAATAATAATGACTAGCAGCAAATTGGCTTACCCCAATAAGCAATCACTAGGTTTCTGGACTCATGCTCATCGGCCACCTTCAGGACGTGGGCCAATGATTTAACACACGGAGGAACAGGCGGAAAACCCATTTTTACACGAATAAGCACTGGCGTGAAGCTTAATCAGGTAATTATTATTTTGCAACAAACGGTCTTGCCTTAATAGTTCACAATTATTATCCTAAACAAATGAAAGAAGCCAACTGTGACCATGACCATAACATGACAACATCAAACCCAACAAAACAAAATAAACTGTCATAAAATGACCTTAGTCATGCCTTAGTCATTGTCGCCATTCGTCCGAGGGCGACTTCCACCAAATTCGAATCCACAGATTAGCCGTTTTCTGGCGGTCGCTATATTTTTGAATACAAACCAGAGACAACTGAGACGACTCTCTCCATTTGGAAATCTATCGGCTATTAATTAATAGTTGTATCTCTTTCTTTGACAAAGATTTTGCTATGTGTCTGTCTTTATTGCATCAAGTGTAAAACGAGGGCAGATGGCGCAGCGTCCTTATAACTTGTTACCAGGCAACTAGTTTTGTGGAAGTTTTTAAATTTTAAAATTGTCATTGTTTTGTCAGAAATCGGAAAACAGTTCGTGTTTTGTGATCGTGTTGTGATTTAGTTTGTGACTTGTTGACTGTTGGTGGATGTCTCAGCTACCATTCTGCTCATCAGGCCGGTGGCAAACGAACGAGGGCGGTCAAAGAGGAAGTTTTTCATGAACCGGGTACTTGTATTTCATAACAATAAAGAAATTACCCATCCTTCAACTTTAGATGAATTTTTCTTCTCGTAGCTAGTGAGTTTGATGATGGTATTGGCATTGGTATTTGAAAAACTAAAGTAATAAAGAATAAAATAAAGCAGTTGAAAATAATTCGATTTAAATTTTGCCGCCATGCGGCATTGGCGCCATCTACTCTCGTTTAACATTACAGTAGTCCAATTCGTTATTCCGGATTAATATTTACCACGTACTGGCGCGTCTCAAGTTGTCTCTGTACAAACTTGCATTTGAAAATATAAGGCGAACGCCTATTTTGTATTAAAACAGTGTCAAAATAATGTCAGGTTTGAATACATTTCCGAGATGAATTTGAAACTGACAACAAAGTGACAATATATTAAGGCGGCCTCTCGGCCGGTTCCCGCCAAAATAGTGTTTTTTGCTTCTAATTTAAATTTGAGAATTACTATCAGCTTACAATTGCTATTCTACCTGCACGTTTACTCCTGTAACACGCTGGTTAACAAATTATTGTCAAAACTACACCGGTTTTTCAAATTTGTACGATAATCTTGTTTTTTGGCGCGAAATCGGAAAATTATACAAATTTGAAAAACCAGTGAAGTTTTAAGAATAATTTGTTAACCAACATGTTACAGGAGTAGACGTGCAGATAAAATAGCAATTGTAAGCTGATAGTCCTTCTAAAATTTAAATTAGAAGCAAAAAACACAATTTTGGCGGGAACCGGCCGAGGGGCAGCCTTAAGTTTGTCCTATGCTTTCAAAATAATGCAAGTTTGTATTTGAAAACATAAGCCACCGCCAGAAAACGGTTTATGGCAATCAACCACGGCAATCCAATCACACAATGTGACACAATAAACATTTTGCCGCGAGCGACCGTTACTTCAACGATAGGACGTTTAAGCTGACCGTTGCGTTGCAGCGATGGAACGGTATAAAACTTTTGGTGTTGCATGTACTTCAACGGTACCCAAAATCAACAACCGTATGGAGTGAGGTGTTCATTCCGACCGGTGAATACTGGATTTGATATCCCAACATTTACCACTCAAGATTAACACTTCAAACTTCAAAAATAGGGTGCAAAAGCAAAATAAGTGACAGGTAGTGGTGGATCAGGATTTAGGACATCAGACGAGGTGAATATCAGCATTAATAATTATAAAGGAGCTAGACAATAAATTTTTTAGCAGCAACAATTGCATACTATTAGCACATTAGGTACTATTTCAATTCACGATATTCAGGAGCTCTACTGCGCACGCGTCGAATTTCTTGGATGAACTCCCCTAAATTAGTGAAGCAGGGATTTTGTTTCGTCACAATTTGAAAGTGACACTATTGACGTTTGGTGTAATTCATTATCATTTTTATTACCTGTGGAATTTCACCATAATAAATGTTAGGTCTTTGAGAGCAAATCGCAATCACGTTTTAGTCATGTTCGATAATAACTGTCAATCTTGTGATTTCCTAAACAAAGTCAAAACACTGCACAACACCCAGCTGACAGGCGACAAGACTGACGGACGCAGCGCAGACGCTTCGATGTTACTCTATCTCCATCCCTCTCCGTGTATTAGAAAGAGAGAAAAGGTGAAACATTTGGCGTCTCTTGTTCACAAAGCGGATTCTGCGCACATTAAAGCTTCCAACCAATTGACCATATTAAAAAGTGCACGGAATTATGGGAGCTTAATCTTTTACAGGTTCCTTCTTTTATGACATTTGAGAATATTTCAGTGTAACAATAGAAATAAATGCTTAACATGACCGAACCGGCCTTATCTTATTTATCGATGCGATGATTATATTTGTGAGAACAATCGACGTTCGCCATTGTGGCTTTACACTAAACACGCCTAAATAAAATCTTGCTACTGGTTGCATAAGTAATACCCGATGTCAATTTGAATAAATAAGAAAAAGCCCAGCCAGTTCAAAAAAGTATACTAATAACAAAACTAATATCATCAAACACGAACTGCACTTTACAAATCAACCATTAACAGCAAAATTTCAAAATAAAAATCCGCCATTTCCCGTATGAATAACTCATGTAAACTCTCATTCGCGCCAAATAAACGCCACTTCCAAGATGGCTGTCCTTATTACGGAATGTCCACGAGAGGCCGCTTCTGTTTTTAATTTGGTCAATTGTGAATTACTTTGCGTTTTACAGGGAAATTTCTTGCTTGAACCGGTACCGGTGCGTTGCCTGGTGAATAAAAAGAGATATACGCCGAACATGTGCCGAACCGGACCGTTTCCTACCCGGTCGCTCGCGGCAAAAAGGCTAATGGTTGCCGGTAACAACCCACAGAACAAATTCTGCAACAGAAGTTGGCTGCAAATTACAGGTGGCCAAATAAACCAAAGAAATGCAACAGAGAAGCGGCTGAAACCTCCCCATTTCGTGGGCCTTTGATTTCTGTGTAGGTATTTTATGTAAAGTCCCATCGCATATTAACGAAAGCGGGGGTTGTGTGTCTCAAGCTTTTTTTCTGTTGGTTTGTAAACGGGATTTCAGTTCTGTCAAAATTCCTGTCATGAACAATAATTAACAACAAAGATCCCTTTCAACCTCCATTGTTACTGTTTATTGACACTGACAGTGAGTGACGGGAGATTTGACGGATGTGAAATCCCGTTTACAAACCAACAGAAAAAAAAGCCTGAGACACACAACCCCCGCTTTCGTTAATATGCGACGGGACTTTAGCTTGGTATGTAGCAGCCAGTTGAACCTCTGAGTTGAACACGAAAAATTTTAGACCACTCGTCATGTGATTTCACACTTTCTGACAAAGAAAAGAGCGACACCACCTTAGTGCTTCTGTGATAACATTTAACAAGCTTACCTTTTCATCGCTAAAAAACGGCTTAATAACCAAGCTGAGGCTGCCAACCTGACAATTCTAAATGTGAACAAATGACATTAATGACAATGCAAAATGGCCATGCATGGTTTAACGGAGGACAATTTTGAAAAGACTCTGGAATTAACTGACAGAAACGAATGGGTACCGCTCTCTTTAACTCTAGTCGAATACCCAAGAGGTAAATTTACATGTTTTTCAACGCTTTCCCCTTACAGCTTCTGGAGTAATTGAACCCCGAATTTCCCATTTAACGCATTTAAATCTTGCAGGTGATATCCTCGGAAAATTGTTGGCTCTAATCAGTTTGGCTCCCTTCGGGATCGGGGCTGGCTTCATTGCGTTAATACTCTTTAGAAGAGACTTGCATACAATAACCTTTTTCTTGGGCACGTTATGTTCCGAAGTACTGAATTACTTTTTAAAGCACACGATATGTGAAGAGCGACCATTGCGGAGAACTGATTTGTATGGGGAATATGGCATGCCATCATCTCATGCACAATTTGTATGGTTTTTCGCTACTTATATTATTTATTTTGTTTTTATTCGGTAAGTGTACAATGGTTTAGTTAAATTTGACAAAAATTTGCAGGCTGCATCATATGAACAATAATACAATCATAGAGAATGTCTCAAAGATGTTGATAATTTCCTCGTCAGTTGTACTAGCATTATTGGTCTGCTTGAGCCGAATTTATTTGCAATATCACACAGTGGCACAGGTGTTGTGTGGTGCTGTGGTTGGTGGTTTATTTGCAACTTTTTGGTTTGCACTCACTTACATTGTGTTCACACCGCTCTTCCCTCAGATTGTTTCATGGTAAGTAATTAATGGCATGACATAATCAAATAATAAAAGATATTATTTAGAAATTGATATCGAGAGTTCATAAGCCTCTCAGATTAGAATTTCAGTTCAGAAACTAAAATAAGAGATATTTCTGTAATAGATTGCAGCCTAAAGGTACTAGGTATTCCATGATTTCCATGTGCGATATATCGCGATTTCTGGAGAGTTTTACAGAATTTTTTAGTGAAATCGGCAATATTTAGTGGAAGCTACAGAAATCGCAAAAATTCTGTATTTTAAGGTAGCTGCAACCTTAAGTACTAGAGCTTGGTGGTAGAGATTTACTGAAAGAATCGATTAAATACTAACCAACCTAATTTTTTAAAAGAATTATTAATATTAGGTTGATTAATCAAACATCAGTTCCTCTTTGAAAAATGGACCAAGCTTTCAACCTAATATTGGGTTATAGTACAATTTATGTTAATTTATTTATTATTATTTATTAGTCAGTTGGGTCACCTGACTCGTGTAACCAATGAAATAAAAGATTGTGACTAACATGCAAAAAGAAAGTAGGTACAATATGCGTCAGATGTTTTGCTCGATCGTTTGTTACGAAACTGAAAACTTTGCGGAACAGACTCGGTCATAACGCCTAAAAACCATAGTTATCTGAAATCCCATCATTGTCATATCGTTCAAAGTAATAATGGACGTTTCCAGTTTTACCTGAGTGGCGCGCGCATGTTTGTTCCCTTGCGTGCTCACTCATTGGCTGGAGGTCTGTCACAGCTGATTTTTACCCAATGAGATCTTTTTTACCTGTGCGTTTCGATGGAAACTTGGAAACCAACCTACGCGTGCATTATATTCTTATTCATGTTGACACATTAGACGCTGTGTTAACATCCTCTTTAGTCTTTATCTTACCAACTGAAGACGTGTATTGTTATGACTGAATCTGTTTCGTAAAGTTTTCAGTTGCGTAACAAACGATCGAGCAAAACATCTGACGCCTACAGTGAGTAACATGGAAAAGGAAGGCGTTTATTGTAGGTGGCTCCTGCGCAGTGTTGTTAAGTATTTAAATACTATTGCCGACATTGTATTTTAAAAGTATTTATGTGTCGAGCGCCATAATTTATTGAATTAACATTAATATGGATGTGTACCTAACTCCAAAAAGCTCCCTTGCTCCCTCCAATACTAAATGGTTCTATTTTTAAACTGATTTCAAGTGACAAAACCTCTAATTTTTTACTTTCCTACTTAAATAAAAATGAAGATTTCAAAAACTAAATCCACCGGTCAGTGCCTCGATTCCATAGCTGCTGTTGCCCTCTATGTGCCTCAATAGAAAAATTCTAATTAATGAAAACGTATATGATCGCGTATATTAAATTTTTCGCATTTTTAAGTTCTTACAGACCAACAGACCAAGTTTGATTTTTTTGACCTTGAGTATTTAAAAGTATTTAAATACATTTTAAAGAAATGTATTTAAAAAGTATTTGAAATACATTTTTAGAAAAGTATTTGTATTTGTATTTAAATACTTAGAAAAGAGTATTTTTAACAACACTGTTCATACGTATACGAACGAGCACTAGCGACATTTTCTTTAAATCTCTTTGTATCTTGCTCCGATTTGCCATGATTTTAATAAGGCGCTTTCCATTTACACATTTATCTGAGGAGCATCACTTAATCTCAGCAATTTGATTGGTCAATGTTCAAATGAATTGCTGAGATTAACTGAGGCTCCTTAGATAAATGTATAAATACAGGGTTCTCAGAATGCTCGCACGAAATTATAATGTAGTATTCATTAGTAAATTCTGAGTCGATCCGTGTTTTTGACAATTTCAGGGTTCAAGAGTTATAACAGATTTAAGATAGGACCAATCAGATTTCAGCTTTAAATTGCTTCATAAGGTAATTTAATGTTAGATGCTCTATTTCCCAGGTAACAAGATACTATCAATGAAAATTTATATTGTTGTATCTTGTTACCTAGGAAATAGTGCATCTAACATTAAATTACCTTTATTTTTCACTTGCCTATTATATGTTGATAATACCTAGGATACGAAGCATATAAACAAGACCATAACACCCGGGGTATTATAAAGAGGGCGTTATAATTCATAACGCCCGCTTATTACTGATTTTTATTTATAAGTAATTATTGTTACAATTAAAAACGGAATACATAAAAATTACTCCTGGTGAACTTCTAACTAGTGCTCTTATATTCTTCACGCACAGTTTACTAGGATTTTCCATTGTACCATCTTCCAATATTAAACGGAAATCTGGACCTTGATGGTTCTTTCCTGTTCTTCAGTTTCTCCCACAGATCGAGCTTGCAAATCTTGCTATCAAAGCACCAAAACATCCATAATCAGAGAAGCCTGTAAACATTTATGTAATGTACCTAACGTAAATGAATGCCAGCATTTTACCTCATTTATGCATCAGCAGATAAAGTTCCCTTAGGAATATATTTCATAAATGCCAAAGCATAGCTTCCTGTCAAAACTTTTGACTCTTTTTTGGACCTTTGTTTCATAAATGACATCACCAAACAATCGGATGCTCTAACGGAAAATGTCAACGTAGTCTTCATTATTAACAATCAGAATGGATCTCATCTCAAACGAGTTGGTACCTACCAAAAGTCTCAAACTGTAAAAAAGGAATAAAATTAGTAAAACTCGAGTAGGTATAGAAAACATACCAATTCCTAAAAGTACGCCAACATAATCACCGTACCGTTCACAACCAACATTCCAACTTCCAAAGTTGACAGATATTATGTATTCTTATTCATAACTCGCCCTCGATGTCGTAGATAACACATTTTCAGCAGTCTTCTTCGATATAACCAAAATATCTGCCGGAAAATAGTCAAACTTCTTCCGAAATTTCGCACCTTCAATTCGCACAGCTCAAAATTTTAAAATAAATAAACAAGGTCCTTAGCAACGATCAGAGCTTGCTTTTACTTTGATCACAAATATTATTGCGAATTAAAACCAATTCTACATATTACTGTGAAAAATAAAATTATGTATGCACCACGGGTGTTACTAGATGATAACGCCCATCGGGCGACATCCATCCCTCGGGCCAAAGGCCCTCGGGCTGGATCATCGTCGCTCTCCGGGCGTTATCATCTTTATAACACCCTTGGTACATAAATAACTATAATGATCGACTCAGAATTTAATCCTGAATACTTCATTAGAATTTGGTGCGAGCGTTCTGAGACAGCCTGTATAAAGCGCCTATTGTGTTCTGTAGCAACATATCAAGTCGAGATTTAACGAAATGCCTTTCGTATTCACCGGGAAATTTGAAAAGCAGATAATTAATATTTTCACAGATGAACTAACCGCTAGGAATTATTATTTGCCCATTATTTTTTCATGGTAGAAGTAATTAAGGAAGCAGAAAAATACCTATAATAGAATTTCCCACGTAAATCCCTATGTATTATTATTGCAAGTGCACGTCACGTATACTGTAGAGTCAAGATTGCTGAGCATTTATTCATACGATTTTTTTCGAAATCGCCAAGCAAAATATTCGCGAGCAGGTCGCAGTAGGTATAGGCTCAGTTTACAACTTACATTCAATGAACTCCAAACATAGGCGGTATCGGTATGTATCGACGGGTATACATAATACATATTATAGAATATAATTATTTTTCTACAAACACTAAAAATAGTATCTTTAACGTTTCTTGACATTGTTTAAAATGACATTAACAATTAACAACAAAGATCCCTTTCAAACTATCAATTGTTACTGTTTATTGACACTGACAGTGAGTGACGGCAGATGACGGGAATTTTGACGGATGTGAGATCCCGTTTACAAACCAACAGAAAAAAAGCCTGAGACACACGACCCCCGCTTTCGTTAATATGCGACGGGACTATACTATTTTCCAATAGCTGCATTGTAAGTTCTCCATTACTGTCAAAATTCATTGGCAGTAAGTGAAACTTACAATTACATTACCAGTTGCTATGTCGTTTCTTGCTTACCCAAATATAGTTGTAATATTTACTTACGGTCTATGTGCTGTAAGTGTTACTTATAGGCGTGTACAGTATTTTTCTCTTCCTATATCAGGAATTGCAAAAAATACTGTACCCACCTCGGAATGTAGTTTATTTTTGTGATCTCGAATGCTTAGGAAACCTGATGGGACCTCGGTCCGACGTGGACCTCGATTTCCTAAATTGCACTCCTCAATCACAAGAATTTCACTTACAATCCTGCTTGGTACACTTACTCGCAAAAAAATCGGGTCACTAAATTTCCTCTATCTCCATTTTTTTGAGTTTGGGGGCTGAAATAGGTGAGTTTTGGGGTTGAAATTTGTTTCGGTTGTCCCGATTTTTTGCGAGTAAGTGTACAGTCAGGAGATAAAGTGTTGGCCCTCGACCGCAATTAATGCCGACAAATTCTTGGAAAAGACACTCAAAATAGGTTTGTGAAGGCTTGTATCCCACTGGAGTCATTTTAATAGAGGTTTTCACTTTCACTTTTAATTTTTTTGATAAGGCTTGCGAAAATCTATCCACATTGTCAGCGGTCTAGGGCCATTACTTTATCTGCTGAGTGTACGTAATATACTAATTTTACACTAATTCCTTGATACAGTATGCGTTACATGTTTTGTTCGATCGTTTGTTACGGAACTGAAAACTTTACAGAACAGATTTGGTCATATCAATTACTTTGAACGATATGACAATGGATTTCAGGTAACTATAGTTTTTAGACGTCATAACCGAGTCTGTTCCGCAAAGTTTTCAGTTGCGTAACAAACGATCGAGCAAAATATCTGACGCATACTGTACGTAATATACTAATTTTACACTCACTGCAAATTTCATGATTGTTTTGAATTAATAATTTGAAAATATTTGCCTTTAATGGTATGTACATACCTATTTGAAAAATTATTGTATGATATGCGTGTTAAAAGTGATATTTTATTGTTCGATTGAACCACTCGGTTGCGCCGCATGTCCCAAACTTCTTCTCACAAAATAAAATATCTCTTTTAACACTTTTTAACTATTTTTCACAGGAAAATATCGGAGATCCTTTTACTGCGAGATACAACCCTCATCCCCAACGTCCTCTGGTTCGAGTACACGAACACGAGACAAGAAGTCCGTGCGAGAAGTAGAAAGCTGGTCAGTATGAAGTCACAATGACATCTACTAGATGACGGTTTTCGGTTCGCCCTTCCCTACCGCCTCGTCCGCTATTTGAAAATCTACTGGCCGAGGAAACGGTAATCGTTCCGAAATCTCGTCATTCTCTCCTCAAACAATCAATCGTAATTTTTATGATCGCAGCTTTTTTAAAAATCGAGGTACACACGAGACGTGGCGTCAATTTCATGATTTATCTTGCTTGTTCGAGATGTGCACGTGTGTACCTAGTTGATGTGTTTATGTGACCGTTTCGCAATTGATCATTATTTACTCGTGACGACATTGGTTCCGTCCCACTAGCTGATCGTGAACAGTGTTTGCATTTTTTGTTCTTTCATTACTTTTGGATCTGCCAAACTACTGAGACACGATTGTAGTCCGTTAGTTCAAAGTTGCCCATGATCAGCTGTGTGGGCGGAGTTTGCTTCGATAACTTCCGTCAGTCTTCGGGAATTACACTCGATGACCATTATCTGTGATCCTTTGATACTTTTTTTCTCCTTGTTTTGCGATTATGTGTTTGATTGGAACACATAGAAACAATTGATATTAGGCAGTTAACTCGATTATGTTTCTCACCTACAATGTAGGGAACATGACTGATATCAAAAAATAATTGAAATATAAGACTAAGATTTAGCCTCCTTGAAATAAATGACAAAACACCACAAGAGGCAGTTTAGACAATTAGTGACAAATTATGCGAAGTTGGTAGCTGTTTTTGTACCCTTTCTTATATGTTTATTGTACGGCTACGTTGGGGACGCTGCTGCCGTTTACATGTGAACATCTTTCGAATATGACTTAAGTGCATAAATGGTATTAGTACACCATCCATTTAATAGAGAACCCTGTTTCTTCAATTAAATCGGTTTTTCAAAGGAGGATTCAACTCAAGAAATCGATTCTAGTGAGAAAGGCGAGTCTGAGTCCAATGGTGTTATCAGAATTTAAAAATTCTTTACCGTTTTGAAGATATTCAGGAAAAACAGCGGGAAAGATGACGTCATCTTTCCACGATTTCTTACCCACTTTGAGGATATTTCCAGACGTCGGCTGAGTATTGGTTTGTTCTAGCTCTTTACGTGTTTCCTATGGAGTTAGGATAGCCGACGTCACGAAATATTCTCAAAATGGGCAAGAAATCGTGGAAAGATGACGTCATCTTTCCCGCTGTTTTTTCAGAATATCTTCAAAACGGCAAAGAATTTTTAAATTCTGATAAGACCATTGGACTCAGACGCTTCTTTCTTATTAGAATCAGCCATAACCTCAAAGTCGATTTCTTGAGTGTTGAGTCCTCCTTTAAGCTTCACGTGAATACTCAAATTGATATTGCAGCTATTATTACGCTGAGTACTAAAAGTACAGATGACAAACTTAACAAGAAATCCGAGATTTTGAAAATGTAAATCTCTTTAAAAAAATATGGGACCGAGTCCTGTCAGTTTGTCCTCGGATATAATGCTCCAAAATATTAAAGTCTTAACAAATTTTGCTCCAAAATAAAACAGTAAACTTTACATAAAACCCAAAAAATTTGAACCCACTTTAAAATGTGCCAATATATTTGAATCCAAAGTATTTGCGCCCACAATAAAATTGCCCACCGTACAAAAACCCACCAGAAGGGTGGAGGGAGCAGCGCGGAAGGCTGCGCCCTGCACCTGAAATGATGACCTGCGCGGATGGTCTATAATAATAATAATAATATAGTTTATTTGCCCAACAGTAGAGACCATTTACAGGACAAAGAATTGATATACATAATATAAATATACAAAGTAAAGAGTAAGACAAACAGAAGCGAACAAAGAAGTAGGTAAATCAAACCGAGTTCAGTTTAGCCGAGAAAAGGCTGAAAATAGATTTCTTAAAACTATATAAACTCAGCCTGAAGATATCAACATCACTATGGCAAATTACATTGTATCTTGAACACATCAGTGAAATCGGACAGAGTCCAAGAGGCGCCAAATGGGAACCTTCCCCCACCCTTTCGGTGGGTTTTTGTGCGGTGGGTCAATTTATTTTGGATTGTTGTATTTTGGCTAAACATACTTCGGTAACTTTTTTATTGGGCTGAAATATATTGGGTCCTAATTAATTGGACATAAATATTTTGGGCACTTTTGCGCTCTCCCTTGTCCTCTCTCTAATTTCCTTTACGATTGGCTTAACAGAGCAGTTCCAGTATTGGTGTTGTATGCACCCGGGAGTATGAAACGTCAGCAGCGACACCTACCTTTAGCATATAGTGTTAAATGGAACTCCATTTTGGTTCCAAACAACAGCAATCATAATGTACTTACTGGTCGACTGATTTATAACGTAGCAATTAGGCAAACATAGAATTAATTAATAGTTAATGCATAGAGCGAATCCTTTGAGCGCATGCGCAAAAATTCCTTTTGAAGTTCCGTTTTATGCATAAGTATGTAAACCTTTTTTATGAAAGTAGGCCCCAACACTAATTAAGTGAGACAGACTGCCGTAGACATGGCCGCAATCTTGAATGCGACAGGTTGTATTTTATTTGACGTGCCTTTATCTATGATTGACATATTGCTCTACATTTTTTGTTGCCTATTGACAATAAAAGTCCTCTTTTAAGTCAAAATCGTAACGAAGCTGATGGTAAACTCCATTCATTTTCTATTGAAGATCTAAAATTTTTCTGGAACTGTACAACCCTAATTTGCAAGGGCCTGTACTTTTGACAATTTGATAGAAATTTAGCGGGGAAGCAAAAACATTGCATAACCCAAATCTTCTAGGGTTTATTTTTATTGTTAGAAGTAGTGTCACAGATAAACGTACCTGGGGCTTTTCGTGAATATTTTTCTTTGCATTTTACTCAAAACTCCACGCACACAAAGGCCATTTTGGGCCAATTCAGAGCAATTGCAAAATTTTGACATTTTTCATGTTTTCTGACGTATCGCATTGAAATCGCTTCTATCAACTCACCTGTTAGTAAAATTCTTTGCAAAATTTCCTCATACCAACATAAAATTCGAATTTTGACATTCTGTCACTTCAATTCGCGAAAATCAGCTGCTAATAGATGGCATTGCTAAACCACAAAATGGCGGTCTCACCAAACTGGGGAGCCGGATGTGAGAACTCCAGCGTGACGTGCCTGACAGTGTCAGTTAGTGACATCGATACGAGGATTTTTTAAAAGCCAAGTTTTCCTGGATTTACAATATGTTCCGCTTAAGTACACAAAACGTAAAATTCCACAGAATTATTCCCAAAATTTCGTCAGCGAGAGGATGCCTCCGAACAAAACTACTACCTAACCTCGCAACTGACAACTGACTGACGTAAGCCGAAATTATGATGACGGACGTTTAAAAGTATTTCCGTATCCTGTCTCTCAGTGTAATTAAAGTATTGCCACCAGATGTCAGACACTTTGCTGATTTTCGCGAATAGGAAATGAATGGAAAGTATTAACATTTTTTGTTAACAAAAACAGATCTCGTCATGAAGGAAGTCAAGGGCTACCCAGTAATGCCATAATCACTACAATTAGAAAATTCTGCAGATACAGCAAAATTAACTTCCGCGTGTGTTAAATATTCAAAAGAATTGCATGTATACAGGGTGTCTCAGAACTCCCGTATAAGCCATTAATGGTAGATTCCTGGACTCAATCTAAGACGAATTCTCCTTTGGAAAAATTGCGAGGGTCCAATTCGCGATTCAAACTAACTTTTTGACGTCACATGTAGGCATATTTTGTTGGAAGCGTCCAATCAAATGCCACCAAAAATGTCTGTCATTACATTTCAGCGCCTCTCATTGGCCCCTTGCCTATTTGTGACGTCACACACCAGAGGGCGTCCTCCTTAGCTAGAATCGCGAATAGTTTTCAAATGGGAAGCAATTCAGGGTCGCCAATCAGAATGCGTCCCTTAATACGCGTCTCCAGTTTGTCAGATAAAGAGAATGCCAATGCAGCGTCCAATGTGTCAACATGAATAAGAAAATAAGGCACGCACAGGTTGGTTTCCAACTCAGTTTACAAGTTGCCAACGAAACACACCGGTAAACAATATTTCATTGGGTAAAAATCAGCTGTGACAGACACCCAACCAATGAGTGAGTGTTCTCGAGTACCAACATGCGCGCGCCGCTCAGATAAAACTGAAAACGTCCATTAAAGAGTACAATAAGGACGCGGAAGCTGGGGAAACAAAAAAAATTGTTGTGATCCCTTATTTCTTGCGCTTTATTGTTTTTTTGTGTATCCGAGCAACGTCTTACACATCCTTTTAAAGTGTGTTTACACTACATGATTTGCCAATTGATTTTGCAAATGAAAAGTCATAAGGTAATATTTTTGTGTTGACACTGCATTATTTTTGCTATTACTTCAGTCATAAGTAAATCAAAGCATCAATAATAGCAAAATATTATGAAAATTAGGGAATAGGACGGTGTCTATTTCGCCATGATAATTCATATGATTTTTTTGAATCGCCTGCCATTTTTCGCAAATTTGTTTCCCCTGGTGTACAGAGGCAACCCTGTTGTGTTGTGACTTTTTTCACTTATTTTTTCATTGAAGCGTGTTCTATGCTTATAGCGCATTATTTTCTGACTACATAAAAATTTTCGCACATTAACAAACGAGCTACGTTGTTACAAAAAAGTGCATTTCAAATAAATAACTAACCTTGACTCCAGAAATTCACACTGTACTGCATTTTAGATGATTTTTTTTCGCTTTTAGGTTATGTACGACGCACATTTGCCAGTAGAGTCAAGTGCAAAATCATAAGCCAGTCATAGCAGTATAAACACATTTATGTAAACCGCATGACTTTTCGCATTTTGTATTATTACCAAATGATTTATCAAAGCGAAAATCATATGAAAAATCAGGTAATGTAAACACACTTTTACTTTACCTTACTATCTAATTCCGATATTCATTCTGGCTAAGTCCACATTATATAGTTTCTCAGGATTCGAAGAAATGTTTCATGCTGACTTGGGCAATGTATAGGGGTTTCGAAATTTACACACGCCGTCTTATTGTCTCTATTTTCGCACATTTATGCAAATTATTTTACAGGACGGTGCAGAGACATTTAAAAAGTGGGCATAGCCAGTTTTAGCATTGGACCCTCGAATTGCTTCTCTTTTGAAAACTATTGGACCCTCGAAACTTTCGCAAAGGAAAATTTGTCTTACATTGAGTCCAGGAATCTACCATTTCTGGCTTATATGGGAGTTCTGAGACACCCTGTATATGCACAACACGTAATGAAAGTAAATTTTTTCGCTCGTTCAAACTTTAAACTTTTGAGAAAAGGTATTAATTTCATTACCTACTAGTTGTAGGATAACCATGGCGCGGATTGCCGGAACGGTCCGTGATTGTACCATTTTCAAAAGTTGACCAATCACGGACCGTTCCACCAATTCTCAATCGGCGCCAGGGAACTAAAATTTAAACTCACCTTGTAGTGGTAGAAGAAACCCATCGTGGACTTGCGATGTCAATAACAATAACAATTTGATCTGGGTTAGTAACTATAGGCAACTGAAATTTTGTAGTGTTGGGGTCTATACAGGGTGTTTTGCAACCGCGTGTAAGTTTTTCAACATTAGATTGCCCATCAAAAATGGTGACGCTTGGCACAAAATTGTTTAGGCTTTACCATAGGGAGCAGTTTTTCTTATTTGGATATCTCTAAAACCACTCATTAAATAAAAAAATACCAAGAATAGTAAAAGTTGCAAATAAAAAAATACCAAGAATAGTAAAAGTTGCAGGTTAAGCTGCTCTTTACAACAGGCATCACCATTTTAAAATGCGTGACCTTGAAAATTTTCCAGTTACCTCAGGTACGGATATCTCTAAAACCACCCATTAAATCAAAAAATACCACGTATAGTAAAAGTTGCAGTTTGAATTGACCTTTCTAACGGACGCCACCATTTTTAAAACGCGTGACCTTCAAAAATTTTCCGGAAGAAAAATGTCAAAGGTGTCTCCGTTCTCTGGGGATCCCGTGGTCATAATCCAACGAAATTCCCCATGTAGATGTATATTCACTATCTACTAGTGTTCACCAAATTTCATTCAAATTTGTTAATCCGTTCCTGAGATAACTAAGAAAAACTGCTCCCGATGGCTGACTTTAAAGCCCTATAACTTCCTTAGGAGACGACTTCGACGTAAACAATTTTGTGCCAATCGTTACCATTTTCGATGGGCAATCTGAGGTTAAAAAACTTACACGCGGTTGCGAAACACCCTGTATAAAAAATAAAAAGTTATGGTTTTCTCAATGGTGAGGGAGTGACATTTTCTAGTTTTTATGTGATCTACCTTGAAAGTGCTTTCATTAGACCATCGTGACAACCTAATACGAGAACTCTCTCGAATTGGTTTGTGGTTAGTTTTCCAGTGCAATATATCGTGTGGGTGGGTGCGATGCACCGGTTTTCTTTAATAGGTGTTTCAGGGTAATTCGGTTTGTAAAATAAAAACGCACAAATGTACAGTCTTTTAATGTATAATTAATTGTTTTATTGTTTGTATGTTTATAAATAAGCGAAGTAATGTAAATTTCATGTAAATTTTACTACCAGATTAAATTATACAATAAAATCATAGATTTTCGCCATTATTTACATCTCTATCGTTGTCGGGGGAGTCTTTTTCGTCCCTGGATTCAATTAAAGGTGGAAGCTTCTATAAAGTCGAGTAGGTACGTATTGAAAATTGGGGATATGATTTTAGCTTACCAGTGAATGGTTGAGTCTCCTTGATGGTTTTAATAAACTAAAATCCGCCCTTTTCCCTATCAACATGCGTGTAACTTGAGTAGTCGACGTGCCGGGTGTAAACAGTTCTTTTTTTCCATCTAAATCAGGAAACAGGATGTATAAAGGTGGTTTTTCTTCCGTCTCCAAATCCAAGATTTTCACAATTTCTTCGTCATCGTCTTCCTCTTCTTCCATGAATTTTGGGTTCATAAATCTTGGTACTAGGCATTCGGAATCTTCCTTTGGTAGAGGTATAAAAGTTCCTTCGATGCTTGTTGCAGATCTGATCTAAATTGGGTTTGAGTACCTATCACCTAACACAAAAGTGATAATAATGAGAATGACTTACCGCTGAATTCCCCTTCCTTATTGGTATTGTTTTGTGGTGAGGTCGTCGTGTCGGGGATGGCTGATTGTCCATCGGGACAACGGTGTAGTTTTGCTTTCATCTAGTCATTCTGACAGTTTTTTTGACGTAGGTACTTCCGTTTACAAGCCGAGAAATGAGAATGGTGAAAAAATTGTGTATTTAGAGCCAAAATGTCGAAGATGGTAACCACGGGAGTCCGGAAATCACACTTGCGACTCGAAATATACCTACATACTTTTTTTTGCAAAAAAAGCCATAATAAAGGCTCTTGTGGTCTTCTTTTGAATGAATCTGAATTAATTCAAAGGGAATCAGTTTGCTGTGCAATCTCATGGAAAGGTAACGGTTTGTAAGATAAGCAAAATGTCATATTATTGGCAGAAGGGCCCTTTTTAACCTCCCCACTCCACTTCACCATTTAAAAAAAAAGGGAGGTTACTGCAATCACTAAAATTTTCGAATTCGAGATAAGACCGGATCTGTACGTTTTGAGGTCTCAGGAACCCAAAAAAGTGGTTTTTAAAATGTGTCTGTATGTAGGTACGTACGTACGTTCGTTCGTTCGTTCGTTCGTTCGTAAACACGCCACAGCCCAAACTACTCGACCGATTTGGCTGAAATTTGGTACGTGTGCATGTGATAACCCAACTTAGATCTGAAAAGCTTTTGGAGCCAATCGTGCAACCAGAAATGCCGTTTTGGCACATCAACTTTTAAATTTTAAATGTAAACCCCCATTTTTCACGTCACAATAAGAAAGGCCTTCAGATTCTGCTTCCAAAGATGTATTCACTGTCAGTGCCCTTTTGACCAAAAACTAAAAATATCGAGATTTTTATCGGACTTTAAAATCGCGGTACAGTCCAAGCCCCTGAACCGATTTGGCTAAAATTTTGCACATGGGGATTGTATTACACGTCGAAGAGCTGAACAAATGTTGGATTCAATCGACCCACGGAAAGTGCCGTTTTTGCACACCAATTTCCAAATTTAAAGTATTCTCTCATTTACCCATCCAAAACAAATTTTTGAAAGATTTATTGCCAGCATTAGAAGGGTCTTCGAATTCTGGTTTTAAATGAGATAAAATTTATTCGCATTTATTACCCTTTGGGTAGAAAAATCGAAATTTTGAACACTGAAACCACGTTATAGCCCAAACTAATGGAAGGATTTGTCTGAAATTTGGTACATGGAGGTCAGGTGACCCGTTGAAGAGCTGAAAGGCTTTTGGGAGCAATTGGTTAACGGGAAGTGCCATTTAGGCATATTAACTTTAAAATCTTAAACACAAGTCACGGAAATCAAAGACCCACGCGTTGGGGAGGTTCCAGCCGCTTCTCTGCTGCCTTTTTTGAATTAATTTCATAAAAAAGCAAATTCTTAGTATCGGATTCGATAGCGATCGACAGCCGCCCGCACGCCCGACCTCTGACACAGATTCTGACTTGGTAAGTTAAATGCCACATTTACAAATTCTGTGAAAAAGTAGAAGTTTCTACCGTCTCCGAGACTGCCAATTTTTTTCATTGGAATGCTCCATCAAAATTCAGCGCCAGCGTTCTGAGACACCGGCGTCTTAGGCCTGTGTGACGCGATACAATATTTGGTCTTAAATTGTATGCAATGCAATGCAATTGCCTAGGCACTGTTTGCAATTTAGGACCAAATATAATAAAGTAAATTTTCGTAATCTTATAGGCAGTTTGAACCACAAATACTTAACTCTTATTGGTCTTTTCATATGGCTGTTTCAAACCTACAGTCGGAGGAGGGTTTTAAACTGACAGTAGTTTGACTATTTTATCAAACAACTTTCTAGAAAAGGACGCTTTTCTTATGGAAATTGGGTTTGGGTCAGATTTTTTTGAAAAAAATATATGTATGCTGTAGAACACGTCTTCCTGAGTAATTGTTACCATTGCGCCAACTTTGTGGACCTCACCGTTTCTTAGATATGGAGGGTTGAAGATGAGGGGGTGGTGAAGCATAGAGTTAAAACGAATGTGAAGGCCGCTGTATTCGCTATTGTCGTAACATTAAGCCGGGCATTATATGTCATTGTTGTTATTTCTTCAGTATATTTAATGCTATTTTAACACCTTCTGATGGATAGTCGTTAATTTAGGTCAGATTTATTTTATTTTTTAATATATCATGCCTGTATAGGTACATCTAGTTTCTCGAGAATTTTTCAAAAGTTTTATCGTCCTAACCTCTTCGATTAATTAGGTCGTAGAGTGACGGTGTGTCCTACATACTATCATAATATATCACGTCTTATTAAACCATGCCCAAGCATAGATGTGTTTGAAATCGGTGAAACTTTGCTTAGTTGAAGATTTTCTCCAGGCACAACAAATGTAGAATTTGCGCCCTAGTCCTTCGAAGCGGTAAGGGCGAAGAAACTTTTGAAAAATCATCAAGAAACTACATGCATTTAGGTGTAATATATGTAAAGATAAAAGAAATCTGACCCAAATTAGCGACATAGCATTGAGTATACTGAAGAAATAACAAGAATGACTTTCAAAAGATGCCCCGTTATTTCACATTCGTTTCAACTCTTTGCCTTACTACCCTCTCACCTTCAACCCTCCATATCTAAGAAACGGTGACGTACAACATATTTTTCATAATCCCGTGTGAAAAATGTTATTTTTCTCACTAATTTCAGTTAGGAAATGCATCATATTTCCGCACTAGTGCGAAAAGTAATCATGTTAATATAATTTCTTTCAACCAGACGATCCACGTGATTACTAAATATTTCATTCAAGTTATGAAAAAACACCAAATCTTTTTCAGTGCTTCGCCAATTATAGTTTTTTGAATGTCTCGATCGGGATTATGAAAAATCTTGTATATGTAACACGTGGGATTGTCTCATAGCTATTTTTAAAAAAAATTGTCCCAAACCCAATCTCCATAAGAAAACTGCGGGGTCCTTTGGTAAATGAACCAATAGCAGCCACGCATTTGTGGTTTCAACCACAAAATCGAGAAAATTTGCCTATTGTATCGTGTCACACAGGCCTTAGAATTTCTTTGGTAATCATTACCCAACTCCATATATTATTTGAGGCCCAACCTTGACTTACATGTACATAGATATTTTATGCATGTTTTGTTAAATGTTTATTTATTAACAACCAATATGAAGATTAAAACAAGTTAGACAAACATTTTCAACAAGATATTATATAAACAGATAAAAATATCAAAATAAAAAATATATATTTAACAACACAAAATGCCAAAACATAAAAATATCACTTGGAAATTAAGTAGGTAATGTAAGAAAATACTTTAAGTTTTAAAAGAACAATTATTAAAGCTTACTTTTATCATTAGTATCTGTGTCAGATAAGTATTCATGTCCAAGATTTTCCTTGTGCATCACTTCAAAGAAATGCCTCCTTCCATCAATATACATCATTGCTTCATGGTAAGTCTTGGGGTAGACCTCTTTCACAACTTCAGGTACTTCATAAGTAAAATGAAAAGTATTTGTAGTGTCAATTACTCCAGTGTTTGGATCAAGTGCTTCCACATAAACCGTAATTTGCATAAATTGAACTTGAGTGTAAACTATAAAGGCGTGCATAAAAATCAATGAATTTACACCAATGGGTCTCTTGAAGTTGATATCACTGATGCTTTTAAACTTGGGACGGTACTTACTAAACTTATACCCTAAAACCCAAGATAATTCGGCAGCTTGCCTCATAATAAACCCCCCGAACACCGTATTGTGTAAATTGCGATTTTCAGGTTGCGAAAAAATTGTGTTGGACAACTTGCATTCCTCCATCCAGACTGCTCCTAGTGGTAAGACAATATTCCGTAAACTCATATCTTTATCAATTTTAGTTTTCATGTATAAATCATGTATTATCCTCTGTTCCTCATCGTTAGGTTCAACCTTACTCAAATGAAGTTTTTCCAACAATTTTCGTTTTTGTTTCCTAGTTTCACCCCCTGAAAATATCTCCTTTTCGCGATCATTTGCAGGTGCAATAGGGTTCACTACTGCTGCCACCGAGTTAGTGGGATCCCTAGCTGCTATTAGGAATAGGGCTCTCGTAATCCTGTGCCACGTCCCGTGCATTTGTTGCTCCAACCAAACAACTACTTCCATCGAAGATCTCCCAACCCAACTTATATGACCAGAAATTTTGATATCTTCTTGGGGCTTGGGCACAAAATCACTGAAATCAATCCTGTCAACTAGCGCTGTTACTAGTGTTTGGGGTGATGGGTTTCCTGCCGGTACAATTGGGTTTAAAATATGCTTCTGTGCAACCATTACTGCAAAAATATCCATGTCCTCCAGCAGCCTTCCTACCCTAACATGACCCAAAAAGCTAATGTATTTGTCTTGTAGTTCAAGATTTGACGATAGCGGAATCAGGGCTACCAAAAAGCTGTCTTTCATGGTCCTTGGTGGCAAGTCTGCTTGTGATTTTGGCAAGTATTTAGTCAAATCAGCTCGACTTGTTGGCATTGCCTTGTACCCCCTCTCTACACCCATGATCTTTGCCAACTTGTTCGTTACTAAATCATTAAGGCAATAAAGCAACATTTTAACAAATCAAATACTTACATTCCTGTATTGTACCAAAGGTTTCTTGTCTTTCGCTGGTGATGGAGCGCGCCATCATGATACTAATGATATGAACATGAATTGTAATTTATAATAGTGCAAAGGTCGATATTTACCTGGCTTTAAAAACGTGTCCACATGTTGAGACTCTTCTAAATACTGCCGTTAACGCCATTTGTGGATTTTTTACTTTTAATACATACGATTGACGGTAAATATACTGTAAATTTGCCTTAAATCATGATTATAAACAGGTTAAGAGGTTATGTTTTCACTTTCTGGTTTTCATCATATTTGACATTGACAGCACTGACAGTCTAGAGGCGATTTCCCTTTAAAGCCGTTTTTTAGCGATTAAACAACTCAAGAATTTGAAACCAATCAAACGTCAGAATTTATAGACAGTCGACCAACCACCATCATGGTTTTAAACTGAAAAACACCACGAGTGAAAAGCAGGACGGTTTTCCAGCGATTATTTTATACATTAACTATTGAACCAATCCAAAGCAGCATTTAGTATCCCAGTAATCAATCAAATCGTGATTACAGTGATAATACTACAACGTCAACTTGACTAACTACTAGTTAAATTTATAAAATAATCATATATTAGTAAGTACAGAATTGTCGACAATTCCGTGATGCTTACCTGGAAACGACTGCATACTGCGACGAATTCTCTAGTCAGTATGCAGGAGTATCCAGGCATCACGGAAGTCGACAATAGGGGTTTATAGTATAAAAAGACGGAAGATGTGCGCGTGGCTTCTGCGCTTAGTGCGCTTGAAGGGGTGGCGCCTGAAGAGAGATAAATTGTTACAGACACGCAAGTTAGCACGCAATAAATGAAATGTATCACCTGAGCTCAAGCACCAATTATGTCGTAGTACGCTAGACGACGTCACGATTAGAAAAGGACCTTCTTTTACTAGAAACCCTTATTCTGTACTTACGAATAGTATTCGGTATTCGGAGGACAATTCACCGAGTTAATATAAAAATTGCAACATTTCATGGAAATTGTGACAGCTATCAAAATAAATTTCAGCGGATATTTGGACTAGTACAAAATTGTCACTTATAATCTCATAAGAGCATTAATTCTTTCCGGAAATTTTTGGAGTGCATTCCAACAACGTATTAATCGGCCCGAGTGGAACACGAGGGCCCGATTTCGTTGTTGGGACGCACGACTAAAATTTACAGGAAATGAATTAATGCTCGAATGCAGATTCGGTAAGAAAATAGCAACGATACAGCCATAGAAATTGGACAGAAATGATTTTTGACATTTAATTTGACATAAAAATTTCCACTTATTAATTTCGCTTAGGTTGGTCTAGGTAGGTATCAAAGATTTCCAGGAAATCCTCGAGTTGCCATGGTAAACACACAGAAATCAATTTTTCTATTGGCTAATGATTAGTATCGTGCGATTTTCGCTGAAATACAGGTGCCAATTGTTGTGGTTGGTCAGAAATTCATCATTTGCTCTCTGTCATTGGTCAATTTCAAATGAGTGGAATTGTCTGCAAAATACGATTCGTAGTCTCTTGGTTGCCTTGTTGAGTCCTCATGGATCCACTACATCGTCGCCCTAGTACTTGTTTGATCCACCGACCATCGACAACGCAGACCGTTCTAGACCTTAACGTTCCAAAGCATATTTGAGACACATCCACCACTTATACCGGAATAGTTCAGCGCTTATTGATCCATATCCACCGGTTACTACTTTCGTACTTATTTGATCCACAAACCTTCTCGCACGTCACATTTTCTACAATCTGGACGACTAACAGAATTTGGCTTTCGGCATCGGCAATAAATTCTCCTGTTGTTTCTGCACCGTTTTAATTGTTTAAAAATCAAACGTGGGGTGGGGTTTGTTCGAATATAGGTACCCATTTTGACTAAGTATGCCTATGTTGTGGTAGGTAGGTAAACCATTTCCACATTACAACACAAATACCTAATTAAAACCAGTCCAAAAAAATTGTGAAGGATTTGGTTCAATGAAATAAACGCAATTTCAATAAAGGGGTAGGTAGTAATAGTAGTTAGTATGTAGTAGTTAGTTAGAATAAATTATAAAAGACGCGGAATGTGCGGTAGTCCATCAGGTAAAAAAATTACAAAGGAACACCGTATGAAAACAATATGGTTTGTTTTAAAAAGAAATACTATACAAGAAAAACTAATCAATGAAATCCATTGTTGGGAGGCATTAATAGGATGATGTAATGGTTGATTGTTTTAATTCTGTGCCTCAAATCGCTCAAATAAATCAACATTTGCTAATTTTATGATCTCTCATTTGTAAATAGTACCTACCTAATAAATAAAATTAAAAAGGTAGGAGGGTGTCTCTGACAGGTAATAGACATGAATAGGATAAGTGAAATGGTTTTATTACAGCTACATAGCTGCCGATCACGGTTTAAGATGCCTCACACTATTTCGAGTCGACTTTCTAACCAAATCCAAAGCTTGCAGATCCACAAGAGCATCCCTGAGAGAAGCGCATGTGTATCAAATAAGAACTGAAGTCCTTCAAGATTCTCACAGTTGGATGTGTATCACTACCATGCTTAAAACGTTAAGGTCTAAAATTGCCTGTTTCGTCGATGGTCTGTGGATGAAATAAGTACTAGGGCGACGACATACTTGTCAAATGGTAGAATTCTTTCGGCCAAAGAGGACTCGAGCAAACTGTCGTCCTCTTTTTAGTCTAAAAAAATCTACCATTTGGTTTAGTATACAGTATATACTCAACCAAGATCTACCATTTTGACTCGTAGTTGACAACCACTCGGAAGTAAAAACCCGCGGCAATCAAGAATTTTAAACCAATCAAACATCAGAATTTACAGACAGTTGACCAATCACCATGGTTTTGAACTGAAAAACACCACGAGTGAAAAGCAGGACGGTTTTCCAGCGATAACATTTCTGAATGAAATGTCATAGCAACGAGCATGGCAACTTACTTATTGTTTCCATTGAAATTTCTTTTGTTGTTTAATCATCCGAATATAATTAGTGGTCCGATGTTTTCTGCACAATTTGCTTACAAAATATACATTCGCAGCTTTTGCTTTTGGAAAATCGTCACTCGCGCGACAGCGCTCGTGACGATTTTCGTTGCAAAAACTACTCATTTAAACTGCTCAACAATTCAATTGGTAAACCCGGAAATTTGTGTCGAATTCAAAATGCCGTAACTCCTCAAGCAGTTGATCGATTTGAATGAACCCTTTTTCCACGGATAGCCCATTTCATTGGCTACGACCATGACATGTTCCGCATTTTATGCAGGTATCCATTATTTGATATACAGGGTGACAGAGCCGGGTACTGCAAAAGGACGAAAATTTAAACCACCCCCGATTCTGAAAGAAATTTTTCTAATTTTTTTTAGCTGGTTGAGAAGACGTCCCAGGTTCATACCTCCAGACGTTTTTTTGAAATTTGCTCCATCTCCTCTAATTAGGGTGCAGGGCCAAAAAAACTGTTTTTTCATCGATGGTTAATAGCACCTTTTAGTTGTACCTACACAAATTTTAATTTTCTGGGGGTCCTTGTAACGCAAGAACTTCACTCTAAATTGTCATCAATGCAAAATTATCCTGATATAAAATGTCACAGAAAAGGGGGCCCACTGAAGTGAACCCAAAATTATTCTGCGTTTAAAATGATCTTTGATTAAAGACGGACCAAAATTGAAACGATGCCGTCATTCATCCTGAACATTTTAAGATGCTCATCGTCTGAATTGGATCACATTTGGCTGTGCTGATACCAGTGCTTTGGTTGAAGGATTTCGGACAAAAAGCAGGCATTTCGCACATCTGTAATTTCGTGAAACCAAGGCGACAAAAATTTTGACAAAGCCTGAAGGATCGTTACCTTGTCAACGAAATATGGCTCTTTGTTTTCATTTTTGTCACCTTGGTTTCACGAATTTAAGGGGCTGTATTTTATCTAAAAACGGTCCGCTGAAGAGTTGGGTTGAACACCGGTGATTCTGATCCGATTCTGACGAAGAACATCTTAAAATGTTCAGGACAAATGGTTCTATGAAAGCATCGTTTCTAATTTAGTCCGTCTTTACTTAAAGATTACTTCGAAAGCAGAATAAAATTGGGTCAATTTCAAAGGGCCCCTTTTCTGGGTCACCTTGTTTTAGATTAATTTTGACCCCATGGTGTCCTAGAGTAACGCTTTCACGACACAATGACCTCAAGAAATTAAAAATGGAGTAAAAGTTAAAGAAGCTATTAACTACCGATGAAAAAACAGTTTTTTTGGCCCTGCACCCTAATTAGAGGAGATGGAGCAAATTTCAAAAAAACGTCTGGAGGTATGAACCTGAGACGTCTTCTCAACCAGGCAAAAAAAATTAGAAAAATTTCTTTCAGAATCGGGGGTGGTTTAAATTTTCGTCATTTTGCAGTACCCGGCTCTGACACCCTGTATATCAAATAAGGGGCACCAAATCGATCAACTGCTTGAGGAGTTGCGGCATTTTCAATTCGACTCAAATTTCCGGGTGGACCAATTGAATTGTTGAGCAGTTTATTTGTTTCGCAAATTTTGTCGGAAAAAATCAGTACACACCCTGGTACATACCACTGGTTATGTATATACAATGAAACAGTTTCAAAACTAAGCGATCGTTCTCGCGATCGTTTCAAAACCTGCCATTTTAGCATTGCATTATAATGACGTCATCGCGAAATAGTTTTAAACCGTAAACGCATTTTAAAGGGCGGAATATTGTGAAAAAGCAGTTGGAAGGTCCACATCGAAAAATTTGTTTAAAATTATATACTCTCCATTCATTTTCCATTGAAGTGACAGAACGTCAAAATTTGAATTTTAGGATGGTATGAGGAAATTTTGTTAGGAATTTTACTAACAGGTGAGTTGGTAGAAGCGATTTCAATGTGATACGTCAGAAAACATGACAAATGTCAAAATTTTGCAATTGCTTTGAATTGGCCCAAAATGGCCTTTGTGTGCACGCACGAAAAAGTCTCAGATACGTTTATCTGTGACACTGCTGCTAATAATAAAAATTAACCCTAGAAGATTTGGGTTATGTAGTGTTTTTGCTTTCCCGCTAAATTTTGATCAAACTGTCAAAAGTACAGGCCCTTACAACTTAGGGTTGTACAGTTCCAGAAAAATTTTTAGCTTTGCAATAGAAAATGGACGGACTTTAGATTAAAAATCGCAGAACTATTTATTATCAACATAATCTAACTTCTAGCCACAGCTGATCACCTTCTTCTTTTTTTGTTGGCCTCAGCTGCTAGGGTCATTTGGCCAAGGTGATCACCTGTCAATTCGATTTCAATTATTTTTGCGGCAGGTTAGGTATTTTAATGACGTCATCGACAAAACGGTTCAAAACCAAGAACGAATACACTGCAACACTTAAAAATCTGCTTTAAATGCCTTTAACCTTACCCAGAGACATGACGTCACAGCTTACTATAGTATGTTCAAAGTAGTGCTGGCAAAATCGCGAATTAAGTTTATGAAATCGATTAATCGATTTTAACCAAAATCGATTTCGACATAAATCGATTAATCGATTTCGATTTCAAAATCGAAGACGATTTGAAAATCGAGTCTATTTGAAAATCGAGCCGATTTCAAAATCGAAGAAAATCGAAATTGATTTTCAAATCGAAGTCGATTTTTCGACCGAATTTGTGATTTCTATGCGTCTACTGCATTAGTCTTATTGAGTACCTACACACCTACGCTGTCTGTAAAGGGTCTCACTTTTTAATTTTAACTTCTACTTATTTCTTTATTTTTTATTTATTTTATCGTCGATTTTCGCACAAAAATCGCGATTAATCGAAAATCGATTAACCGATTAATCACAGGTGTAAAGAGCTCGCCGAGTTCTTTAGGTGTCGCCGTCATTAGCGTTGAGGTGTGAGGTTAATGTCTATGAGCAGTGATGCCATGGTGTGGCTGAACCTTATGTTTATTATGAATAATGCAACTGAAAATTAAACTGGTTTATCAATTTCCGTAGGCGATTACATTTTGGTGCTCCTACCAGAAATTATTCGGTATTTTTAGAATTGGGGCTCCATTTTTGCAAAAGACAGTTTGCAAATGTTTATTTTCTGTTATCAAATGACGACGCCAAAGTTGCGTTTTTTACCGGACGTAGGTACAAAAATATTTTTTTAGAATACGAACAATAAAGGATCACGTCCTACGCATTTTCGAAACTAATTTACTCGCCGACTAATTCATTACAGAGCCCGATAATCAAGAAAGGCAAAGGGCTTTTCTAGAAAGAAATAATAGTATATTATTGACCAAGGTAAGATGAACTATTTTTCACTTACTAGCAAAAAAAACCGAATTCTCAGTTCAAAGATAAGTCAATAATTGTTTTAAAGCTAGTAGTGAACAGAATAATAAAGAATACAAATGCAATTGGTTAAATTTTGTAAAGGCCGGACACTACTGAAAGTCATGGAAGCAACTTTCTTTAAAAATTATTTCGTTTTGCCTTCAAGTACTCATTTGTTTCAACAATCATGGAAATCGGTCTCTGAAGTGTACTGTACACCCTGTTCTTTTTCTATGTGACTAAAGGAGCAAAAAATCAATGGCAATCCATTGTTGCAACATTGGGTCATTACTATGAATATTTTCCACCTTTAGTTACATAAAAAAAAAACAGAGAAGCGGCTGGAACCTCCCCATCGCGTGGATCTTTGTATTCTGTGTAGATAGTAGTCAATTCAACAGAATTGGTCATCCACTGTCAGCCCGCTCCCTTTTAATGAGAAAGAATTTTTTCTCTATTTTCCACTGAAATGGCAGAAACTGTGAATACATTTTTAGAACCAGAATTTGATCGTCTTTCTAATGGCGACATAAAAGAGGAGGCCTTGCTTTAAAATTTAAAGTTGATATGCTTAAATGGCACTTCCCGTGGACCAATTGCTTCCAAAAGCCTTTCAGGTCTTCAACGGGTCACCCAATCTCCATGTAGCAAATTTCAGCCAAATCGATTCACTAATCTGGGCTATAATGTATTTTTAGTGGTACTACAAAATTTCGATTTTTTGACCCAAAGAGCACTAAATGCGAACGAATTTTGTCTTATTTAAAACCAGAATTTGAAGACCTTTCTGATTGTGACAATAAATCTTTCAAAAACTTGTTTTGGATGGTTAAATGAGTGAATAATTTTAAAGTTGGAAATTGGTGTGCCAAAACGGCACTTTCCGTGGGCCGATTGAATCCAAAATTTGTTCAGCTCTTCGACGTGCAATACAATGCCCATGTGCAAAATTTCAGAAAAATCGGTTCAGGGGCTTGGGCTGTACCGCGATTTAAAAGTCCGATAAAAATCATTTTTTTTAAAATTTTTGGTCAAAAGGGCACTAAGAATGAATGCATTTTTAGAAGCAGAATTTGAAGGCCTTTCCTATCGTGACGTGAAAAATGGGGGTTTGCATTTAAAATTTAAAAGTTGATGTGCCAAAATGGCATTTCTAGTTGCACGATTGGCTCCAAAAGCTTTTCAGATCTAAGTTGGGTTATGAGATGCCTACGCACCAAATTTCAGACAAATCGGTTTAGTAGTTTTGGCTGTGGCGTGTTTACAAACGTACGTACGTACATACGTACGAACATACGTACGTACATACGTACGTACACACACACATTTTGAAAACCGCTTTTTTGGGTTCCTGAGACCTCAAAACGTGAAGATCTGGTGCTATCTCGAATTCGAAAATTTTAGTGATTGCAGTAACCTCCCATTTTTTTAAAATTTTGTTGGAGTTGGGGAGGTTAAAAACAGGGAAGGAAAGATGCCCATTTAATTTTGTCTAACCACTGAAAAGAAATAAAAGCCTGACACACTATCTGCTAGGAAATGATCGACTAGTCATTTGTTTTAAGTGCGCGAAGTAGATACTTACAGTCCGGGACTTTGAAAATGTCCACCCTCCCCGACAATTCATTTGATCGACTGTATCGCCGTAACGTGTTTAATGCATTCAGTCAAGTGAACGTCGCGGCGGAGTGGGCATTTTCACAGTACCCAACTGTACTTCGGTGTACGTAGTGCATAAGCACTGCCCATTTATTTGCTGATGGTTAAGTTAAAAAGAGGTCAGCTAAAGGATGTGATTTAAGCTCCAACATCGATAAAAAGGCTATTGTTGCCAATAATAACCAGTCTGTTCTTATTCATTTATTTTAAAAATTAAATTACAGTAGTGCACGGTACATATTATATAAAAAGTTACAATATATAAACAGCTATAAAATCCACTGATTCGAGAGAAAACACAATAAATAATCTTAAATTAACATCTGCACAAATTTACAAAAAATAAACTCTACGATCCTAATGATATGAATTAAAGCACTTGGACTTAGTTGATAAAATTTCAGTAAAATAGATTACACCTTGCGACATAATGGAAGGTTCAGACTTAAATTAATATTTGGCAGTTCCACAAATTAAATATAGGCCTAGGCAGTATCTACAACCGTGGGGGGGTTGAACCTGTCCTCGGGAAGTCTTGTGAATTTGATAGCTAACTCCCTAGACCTCATTAAAAACAATAACTTCGCAAATAAATCCTCCTCCATGCGATACTGGCGGAAGGCTCTCACTATATAGATGTCTTGCATTAAATTATAAATCCTCTCGACCGACGGCATTTCAGTCAACCATAGCATTTGAGTGGCATCTCCAATTAAAATGAACCTCGTTATTCGAAACAAACCGAAGAAGTACAGCATATACAGACCAATTATCCTATTACACAAAACATTAAATTAATAAAGCGATCTGTGGAAATAATATAAGCTAGTGTTTCCTGAGATGTTTGCACCCTGTAAAAAGAAAACTAAGCATCTCCCTCGGGATCTTCGTCATCCGCGACTTCCTCTTTCGGCCGAGTCCATTTTATCATGGTCTCTGGTGAACGGAATAGGAACACTAATTTAGCGAATAGGTCCTCCTCGAGGGCGAACTCGCGGGCCTCGCGGACCAAATATATATCGAGGCAGAGCTGCAGGACCCTATCTATGTAGGGCATGTCCTCGAACATGATTTTAAAGCATTGCTCGGCGAAGAAACCGCGCAACAACCGGGAGGCCACAAACACGAGGGTGGTGTATAGGCCGACGATACTGCAAGTTGACGGAGAAATCAGCGACAATTTACTTTACCTCTGTTACAGGGTTGGCTGTTTTCGTCGCAAAGGGAGACTTTTTCTACTTGCTTTCAAAATAAATACTTATTTTCCGTGAATTGTTCATTTATGGGTTTCGTTAATGTATGCAAAATCGTGCATTAATAGACCCTATTAATCAACGATTTTAGTATAGGCAATCAACTATACATGTCCTGACATTAAACAAAAATTTAAATGCCATCTGTCAAATTTTCAAAATCTGCAAATTTAAATAAAAGTACCATCAATGGATACTGAGGATTTTAATTTGAAGTGCTAGAAAGTGCAAATTTTGCAAGTTTAAGTTTGCTCCAGAAAAAAGCAGTAAGATTTCTGAGAAAACTTGTGCCGATTTCATTTCTTGGTGCGAGAAGAAAAATGCACTGCTTACTTTGGCAAGACAATTGACATTTAATTTCTCATGTTTTGTTCATCGAGCTTCGGCACTTTTCGGCTTGAGTGCATGTTTGGTTGCATAACCGTTTATCAAACGCAACTTTAGAAAAAAAATTTCGCCTATTTAATGATAATACAATCCGCGGAAAAATATTGTAACTAACTGTTAATAGGCGATTAATAATCTCTATCATTAAAATCTCTCTATTATTAATCGCTCTTATTAACACTCTTGTTCGTTAAATAACTATAACCTAATGATTTTGATATATTAAAACTGCATTACAGTGAAACTAGGTAGGTCCCCACTCGCCAGTTCCCAATACTTCCAACATATCGAACAAGCTTTTTGCTACAAACACTATTAAAAACAGTTGTCCTCTAATGTGCTCTATTAGAGCACGGCTTTTGTTTACTTCGTAACCTAGACAACGATTGTGTCCAACAATCGCCAACTCTCAAAGCGAACATTGACATGTCTTTGACAATGGAAAACAATTTTTTTCCAACAAGTTGGGTATCCGAAATATAAAAAATTGTATAAAAAACGTGTTTCATAAGGCTCTCATCGCACTCGGATTTTGTAAAACTCGAGCTTTTCGCCCTCCTTGTCCAAACATCCTCGTGCGATAATAACTGGAATCATGAAACGTGCTTTTTAATATACTATTCTAATTCTATTCTGTTCTATTCTTAAAGGTCATTTACTTTTAGCACGTTAAAAGTGATCTACTTTTAACACTAGTATTAAAAGTGACAATGCAACAAATTGTCACTATATCTGATCGAGTTACATCGAATTTCATACTTTCATAATTTTTTCATAATTTCAACTAATAATATGAAAATTTTTGCTTTTAATCGTGTTTGTAGAAAAAATAGTGTATGGTATGCGTGTTAAAAGTGATTTTATTTTGTTGCCTTATTTTGTGTGCGTTAGCCATTATCTTGAAAAATGGTCGAGGAACATGTGAGTTCCTTCCAAGTTTGTCTTTTATATCTTGAAAACCGATGATTTTACGGAAATTCTTCACATGGCCAAATTGAAAGAACGTAAAATTTGCAACAAAACGAGCATATACTTGGAAAGATCTTATTTCAATACAATATTGTTAAAATATCTTCCGACTGGTAGGGTCAGCAGTATCAGAATTTTTTTTAATAGAATGTGGAAATATTTAGAAGACAATGGCTTTGCATTGAGATGTTGTAATTTACATGCAGTGCGAACGTTGGCTGTGGAATATTCCAAATAAAAAATTTTTGGACCCTCGGACCGGTGGATTTTTTCTGAGTTAAAAGCATTGATCGGAAGTGCAGTCACGGCCACCCCAGATTTTGATGTTTATGAAAATCTAGGGTGGCCGTGACTGCACTTCCGGTCAAGTATGATATATATTTTTAACTCAAAAAAATCATAGATTCCGAATCCGTTGAGAAAAAAGTGTCTTTCCATTTGAGAAATCACAGTTAAGGTAATTTTAAGAAAGTAAGTGTATATTTGCTTTCATAAAAAATTTCCTTAAGGAGGAAAAAAAAAATATTGGAAAATCTTAAGCTTGAGTCTCTATCCATAATCATTATTTTTAAATTGGTTGTAGGTTCTCGGGTTGTTATAATTATTTATTATCCACAACCCGAGAACCTACAATCTATTGGAAAACTTGATTTTCGTAAAATGGGGAATCAGCATCATTCGAGGAGTCATTTCTATTCTTTTAGGAAAGGGTTGTCTTACAAAATTGTTGCCAGTATTCGGATACCATAAAGAACTGAATTATAGGAATCGAAAAATTAACACTTTTATAATGAAACACAGAAGATTTTTGAATATCACTTTAAGTTTTTTTTAACTACCGAGCCTATATTGTGATTACCACGGAAAAAACGTGCCTCCCTAATTCTTGGAACGAATTATGCTTAAGAGGTGCGGTGTGGAAAAAAGCTAACGTAATCACTAAATCTTCTTTAGGTTCCATATAAAGTGTTCATCATGATTTTTAGAATCCAGCTTCATATTGTTATCCGAATTCGTGACAACATGAAACAATCGAAAATCAAATTAAAACAAAAAATGCAGCAGAGAAGCGGCTGGAACCTCCCCATCGCGTGGATCTTTGTATTCTGTGTAGATAGTAGTCAATTCAACAGAATTTTTTTAATCCTTGACTAATTTCGCAATTTTCTGACAAATATCGACATCACCTCGGACATCACCCATCACATTTGACAATATGTTCCTTTTAAGGTTAATCTTTTGCCACCTTTTTGACAATAACTGCCACTTTATGTCATCCACTGTCAGCCCGCTCCCTTTTATTGAGAAAGAATTTTTTCTCTATTTTCTACTGAAATGGCCGAAACTGTGAACACATTTTTAGAACCAGAATTTGATCGCCTTTCTAATGGCGACATAAAAAATGAGGTCTTGTATTTAAAAGTTTAAGTTGATATGCTTAAATGGGACTTCCCGTGGGCCAATTGCTTTCAAAAGCCTTTCAGGTCTTCAACGGGTCACCCGATCTCCATGTACCAAATTTCAGCCAAATCGATTCAGTAATTTGGGCTATAATGTATTTTTACCGTTATTATAAAATTTCGCTTTTTTGATCCAAACAGCGCTAAATGCTAATTAATTTTGTCCTATTAAAAACCAGAATTTGAAGACCTTTCTGATAGTGACAATAAATGTTTCAAAAACTTGTTTTTAATGGTCAATTGAAAAAATAATTTTAAATTTGGAAATTGGTGTGCCAAAACGGCACTTTCCGTGAGTCGATTGAATTCAAAATTTGTTCAGCTCTTCGACGTGTAATACAATCCCCATGTGCAAAATTTCAGCCAAATCGGTTCAGGGGCTTGGGCTGTACCGCGATTTTAAAGTCCGATAATAATCAATTTTTTTTTTATTTTTGGTCAAAAGGGCACTAAGAATGAATACACTTTTAGAAGCAGAATTTGAAGGTCTTCCTTATGGTGAAGTGAAAAATGGGGGTTTGCATTTAAAATTTAAAAGTTGATGTGCCAAAATGGCATTTCCGGTTGCACGATTGGCTCCAAAAGCTTTTCAGATCTAAGTTAGGTTACGAGATGCCTATGTTCCAAATTTCAAATAAATCGGTCTAGTAGTTTTGGCTGTGGCGTGATTACAAACGAACGTACGAACGTTCGAACGTACAAACGTACGAACGTACGTACGTACGTACATACACACAGACACATTTTAAAAACCCCTTTTTTGGGTTCCTGAGACCTCAAAACGTGAAGATCTGGTGCTATCTCAAATTCGAAAATTTTAGTGATTGCAGTAACCTCCCTTTTTTTTAAATTGTGATGGGGTTGGGGAGGTTAAAAAAAATATCCATGCAACTATATGCTCGTTTTATTACAAATTTTACGCTATTTCAGTTTAGTCATGAAAAAAATTTACGTAGGATCTATGGTTTTGGAGACATAAAGGAAAAACGTCGGAGGGACTAACGTCCACCATTTTTTGAAGATAGCGGCTAACGCACACGCAGGATTTGTCAGGACCTTTAAGGCCGGTTTGATTGGCTGTATACAGGGTGATGAATTTTTCGTTGCCCACCATTGAGGATCTCGGAAACCATAAGAGTTAGAGGATCGGTTAAATTAGAGAAAAGTTCCGCTTTTGGAAGGTGATTAAGAATCTGTATAAAGAATTCTGCGGTATCGTTCCTGAGTTATCCTGGAAAAACTGAAAATCGCGATTTTAAAGAAAAATTGATAGCTTCCTGATGTTATTCAAATGAAACTTGGAACTTTTATATTGTCACATATGTGACTTTCACACTTTTACTTTTTCATAATCCTGACTCGGATTATTCTTCGGTCCGAACCAAGTTCAGCGGCCGAAGGAAAATCGCGGAGTCAGGAGTTTACCTGGCAAAAGCGATGGCTTAGAAATTATCGGGCAGTCCCGTTTGATCCCTGATAAGTGAAAGTGAGTGACACGTCCCGATCGTCCCAAAATGTAAGTGCCGTAATTATTGTTCTCTTTATTCCTTTTATTCTTTGATTATGGTTTTGTGTTATGATAAGATTTTACCCCCTCGTTTTAAGTCGGTTGCTTCGTTCGGAGGGTTTAGTTGCGCCTAATTTAATTCTTCCCTTTTCTTTGATTTTGTCACGGTCATGCCGTACCGTCTGAAGCAACCTCTACCTTTTTCCCTGTGTATACATAAAGAATCCCGTGTGTCATTAAATCTTAAGTCCGCTTTTATTTCGTTTTCTTATTTTGCGCTGTCGCCCTTATAGTTCAAAGTCCTTAAACCCGGTACCAGCTCTGGACCCAAAGGGCCAGATGCGATAATATTTTTGACATCTGTCAATTCAATGACATTGACAAAATTTTTCTAGGCCTTCTAGATTTTGAGAAACGACAATCAACTTTCGTTTCTCTTATGGCCGCCATATTGGATTTTAACACCATCGGAAGCAGAAAAAAATCTGCTTTTCAAAAATGTAACCTACTTGGGCTTTTTTGACAGATTGTCAAAATTTGAAATTTGGTGTGAATAATTTGTATAATCAGCCTAAACTTAGGAAAGAAAAACTGTAAAAAGTACACCGACCTTTTCAATTTCTTATCACATGTGAAAGGAATTGAATTCAACGATAATAAAACACGTCTTGGCATCGTGTGATTCAAGCTTTGGAATTTTGTTTTCAAAAAGCCCGAATTTTTTACATTTTTGAAAAGCCGATTTTTTTGTGTGTCTAATTGTATTAGAATCCAATATAGCGGCCATAAGAGAAACAAAAGTTGACTATCGTCTCTCAAAATATAGAAGGCCTAGAAATGTTTTGTCAATGTCATTGAATTGACAGATATCAAAAATATAAAGGTTCCAAGTTCCATTTGAATAGCATCAACAGATATCGGAGAATTCTGTCCCAACGAAATTCACCACCCTGTATACATTTGCATAAAAAAGTCTAATACCACTTGACTAACCAATGCTTTTCTGAAATTAGAGGCAACTCTGCCCATTGACGTGGCAGTGGCGTTTAGATAAAAAATATTAATTTTGGCTTTGACAATCAGCATTTTGTGTTGGAAACAATATCATGTAAATGAATTTCAGTTTCATTCCATGGTTTACTAGTTATCAATTTCCAGGATACGTTCGTCCTAGATTGATTACGTCTGCATGAGTTTTTCATACTTAAATGGCATCATGTTACGGCGTTACGAGAATTTTCTGCACATCTACTACGAAAGAAATATTTTGAAATACGTCTACCACTAATAGTTTCAAGTGTTCAGCCAACCCGAAAAAATTTTATCGCAACAAAAAAAAATCACACTTACCCTCCTGCAGTGAAGAAACTTAAAGTTGATGGGAAAATCTTATCGTTGAATGTGTACAAAATTATGGAACTGCAATCTTGATAAGGGAGATCCTTGAGGTACTTTTCGTAGTTCTTGTCATTGCAGCTTTCCTGGATCTTCCACCATTCCTTCACAGTTTGATTTGCGCTACGATCTAGGGTTAGGCTGACGTTGCGGAACGACCTCTCTTCCTCAACTGTGAGGGAATTGAGCTTGAGAAATGGTAAATCGTCTTGGCGACAACTTACCCGATGAAAACATCAATTGAGACATGGCTTTGGCCGTTCCCCTGTTGGTAACCTTCAAAAACTTGGGCAAAATAGTTTTCAAATTCACCGACGGTGTTCCCGCATCGCTCTCCAACATGCGCAGCAGATTCTGACGAGCAACGTTTGGAGCCTCCGGAGAACCCGCCTCCATACTGACTTCAACGTGGTCGGGAATCACCCCGGAATCCTCCGGCTTGCTGGTTTTATGCGAAACTTTGTATTCCAGACGAACCAACAACGATTTTGCTGCGATCAAAAAATTATTACAGAGTGGTTTTTCTTATGCCGACAACCTTGGTAACTTAGTTATTCTTGAATACGTGAAAACAAGAATCTAGCAACTAGAAATATATGGGGTTATACAGGATGTCCCCGTAATTAGAGGTTAATATCGTAAGGGCGTATTCTACGATCAAAAATATTAAGAAAAGTTTTAATAAACATGGGTCTAAAAATGCTTTTTATGTGAGCTAGGGCCCCTCAAAGGGGGTAAAAAAAATGGTTTTTCTTCAATTTGAAAGGAACGGCTTACGATAGGATCACGAAATTTTGAACCTTGTTGTAGATTTTTGTGCTGAACAAGACTGATGTAATGGTTTTTGGCAAAACTTTCAGGGACGTGCGTGAGTGGAGGGGCCGCGGACATTTTTTTATCGAACTTTTTTGTACGACATCTTGGGTCAATTATGAACACAAATTTGAATTCCTTGTACATTTTTACGTAAAAAGGTGCTCTAGTTTAGATTTGAAAGTTCAATTTCGTGGTATAAAAGTGGGTATCTGTGGCACTCAAAATACCTAAAATTATCAGACGCTGTATGATCAGCGAAAAACAAACAAGTTTAACCTACTTGCATCTCATATGCTTGAAATTACAAAGAAAATCACAAGAAAATTGATTTTCAATATTCTACCCCATCAGTTTTGCACATTTTCGGCGCGGAAAAAGAACTTCAAATCGATTTTCCTCAAAAACGGAATGAGCTAACAAGTTTAAACTAGAGCAACTTTTTTACGTAAAAATGAACAAGGACTTCAAATTTGTGTTCATAATTGACCCAAGATGTCGTACAAAAAAGTTCGATAAAAAAATGTCCGCGGCCCCTCCACTCACGCACGTTCCTGAAACTTTTGCCAAAAACCATTACATCAGTCTTGTTCAGCACAAAAATCTACAACAATAAAGTTCAAAATTTCGTGATCCAATCGTAAGCCGTTCCTCAGACATTGAAGAAAAACCTTTTTTTACCCACTTTGAGGGGCCCTAGCTCATATAGGAAGCATTTTTAGACCCATGTTTATTAAAACTTTTCTTAATATTTTTGATAGTAGAATACGCCCTTAAGATATTAACCTCTAATTACGGGACACCCTGTATTTAAAAAAAAAAATTGGCAATCTCGGAGACGGCAGAAACTTCTACTTAATCACAGAATTTGTAAATTGTTGTTGTTGAATATGTCGAAGAATTATCAAGAGAACTGTAATAAACTCGTGCATTAAGTAAAACATTCCCAGTCGGAGATGTGCATATCTCTGTCCGAACCATGCGGACGAAGATGGAATGCGGCAAATACAACATACAGTCATATCAACAAAACTTCCGTTGCACGTCATCAATAAACGTTTACGATTTGCACATTTATCTGAGGAGCTCTCGGAGGAGCTTCACTTATTCTCAGCAATTTGATGCCTAAAAATTTTAATGAATCAATAAAACTGCTGAGATTAAGTTAGGCTCCTCAGATAGATATGCAAATCGAAAATTCTGTTGATGACGTGCAACGGAAGTTTTGTTGAAAATACTATGCAACACATACAAAAAACAAAAATGTTTACAACCCTAAAATTACATTTTTCGAAAAAATGGCACTGACAATGCGACAGCTAACAAATCCGATAGCAAGAAGTGCTCTGTTGCTAAAGTAAATTCAAAAAAGGACCCTTTTGCCACTAAAATGAAATTTTTCGAAAACATGGCACTAAGATTTTCGACTTGAAAGAAAATTAGCAATCAAATCCGGTAAGAAAAATATACAGTTATGCATAGGTTTTTTTCACGGAACCATTTTTAGGCCAAAGAGGCACAAGTGTGAATACATTTTTAGAAGAAGAATTCGAAAAGCATTCATATGGTAATGCGAAAAATGGGGGTTTGCATTTAAATCTTTAAAGTTGATGTGCCAAAAAGGCACTTTCCGTAGACCGATGTGGCCCAAAATCTAATCAGCACATACAAATTGCCCACTGAACATGTGTGCCTTTCATCTCGATACGTTCAGTAGTTTGAGCTGCAACGTGCTTTCAGACACAGACAAGACATTTTTTCAAAAACCACTTTTTTGAGTTCCCAGGACCCTAAAACGTAAAGATTTCATGTTTTTGGCGATTCGATTTTTCTGAATTTTCCGATCGATTCCAGCAACTGCTTCGCACTGCGTAGAAGTTAAAAATAATTAAAAATAAATAAGTGGGCGTTGCTGACCTCATTTGAGGTAGCAAAGCATACGTTATTTTCCCCTAGGTAGGAAAAGTAAATGATGATGTTATTGTTATGGTAAAACTGTACTGCGAGTGAATATTTAAATAAAATTTACAAAAATTATACCTGATCGACAGTTTTAAAACAGTTATCAAAATTTTTATTTTTAATGATTTGTAATTATTATTTTGAAAGTGTTAAATTATGACGTATGGCTGGGAAAAATATAGTATTCATACCTTGGTAAAAAAGGGCTCTTGCAGACCTTGCGCAGTCGGCTCGGTTTATAAATTTTGCCCGCGGTCTAAAGAAAGCACTTACTTACCTTGGTTTGAAATATACTATTACCGACCTGGGTAAAATTTCATCCCAAGATGTGTTATCATGTTTAGTTCCGAGCCTAGCGAAGTTAGTGCCGAGCATACCGAAGGTACATAAAGTCCCGTCGCATATTAACGAAAGCGGGAGTTGTGTGTCTCAGGCTTTTTTCTGTTGGTTTGTAAACGGGATTTCACGTCCGTCAAAACTTCCGTCACTCACTGTCAGTGTCAATAAACAGTAACAATGGAGATTGAAAGGGGTCTTTGTTGTTAATTATTGTCCACGACAGGAATTTTGACAGAACCGAAATCCCGTTTACAAACCCACAGAAAACACACAAGACACACAACCCCCGCTTTCGTTAATATGCGACGGGACTTTACTGTTGTCTCGTTTGTCAGCTCGCTCGTATTTTCTACAACTGTCAAAAAAAACTTGAAATTTTTTAATGAGTGACAGTGCACGAACTGCGTGTTTTTTTTGCGGTGCGCAAAGTGATCATTCTTTACAATAGTTATTTACGTAATTAGTTATGAAAAGTCCTATATTGTTTGACGAGTCGTAATATTTTCCAAAACGAGCGATAGCGAGTTTTGCAACATTATGCGAGTCAAACAATTTAGGCTTTTCATAATGTATTCCGTACAACATTTTACCTAATTGTGTAAAATCCAAGTTTTCAAAACGCAATTAGGTAAATCTACGACCACTATTGTAAATAGTCAATTTTGTACAACGTGCAAACTAAGTAAGCCGTTCCTTACGCACGCAAACCTAAAACTGTGCGTAAAGAGTGAAAATCGCAGTTTTCAATTGTCATTTGTCAAATGTCATTTTTCACTCAATTTTATTGTTAAATTCATTACTCTCCCCTTATTTATTAGGACATTTTAAAAACATATCGACTACTTCTCTTCCAGGATAAAAGCAGTTCAACTGCGAAGTAAAATCCGAGGTAAAATCAATAAAAATCTTCTGTGCAAAAGTTAGGTTATATCGCAGGACCTTTTCGTCTGAAAATGCCTTGGGACCGGTAAGTTGTATTTATTCGTATTATCTTGAACCTTTGAGCAGGTATTTTGAAGAAATTGTCATAATATAGAATACTGGCAGGTTTTTGGTATGTACCCAGGAACAATCAACCGTTAATTCAGTTCACTTTAAGGCAAGTGATTCCAATGTAAGCACGAATCAATTATTTATGCTGGAAAAAAACGTTTGAGGAACCAAAATAATGCAGAGTTTTGCATAACATCTTTTGTGAGAAATGCATGTGAGAAAAAGTATGATTCCATTTGAAAAATAAAAATTATGGTCATTTCCGGTTGAACCGGAAGTGCTAAAAATATCTAGATCCACATCAAAAAAATAAGGTTGACTTGTCCCAGGTTATTTCCGAAATATTCCTCTCGAAGAAGTTCTTCAATTTATTAAACCTACTATTGAGAAAAATTAAGTACCTATTGTGTGTCGTAGAAAAAGTATCGTACGCAACTCGAGTTGTAAGGCAATTACGCACTGTGGAATTATACACTCGCCGCTACGCGGCTCGTGTACAACTTCTTCCACACGTGCGTAATATGCTTCTTACAACTCTCGTTACGTAATATACTATTAAAAGTTAGAGAAAAAACGTTGTTTCTATTACGTAGGCGAAATCAGTGTTTATTTGGCGTATTCGAATGAATTTTTTGCCTCGACCTCACGGTCTCGGCTAAAAGTAGCATTCTCGCGCGGCGCAAAACACAAGTTTCGCACACTCAATAGAAAAATTACTATTGAAGATGATTTGGCGAATACGATGTTGATTTGTTTTCAATTGACTGTCTACTGTAATCAAAACAGAATAAAACAATTTTTTAGGTAACCGACTTTATACATTTGGTTAGAAATGGTGCCCGGATACGAAAAACCAGCCTGTATAGTGTATACTTACTTGAATTCACTTCATCCACCATTCTTTTTCTATCGGGAGGTGAAATACTCCAAATGGTGGCGGAGAATGAGCTCAACTTAACGGCCGCGATATCCTCAGCCTCATAGTTCGATATGAAAGTGATTGCGGACTTTTGGTCGGCGTAGACTTGCTTCAGCGACTGTAGATTGCTCTCGGTAAATGTGTAAATTGAGTTGCTCTGGGCCGAGATCTGATAAACCGGTTCATAAGGGCCAATGCGAAGTTCTAACGTAACGTCGTAAGGTGGATTCGCCTCTCCCACGGCATTACCCAAAGAGAAGAACACCAACGGGAACCAAATTATCGCTATTATGAAAAGTAGAATGAATCCACCCATGGCGTATTTCACGACTGGATTTTTCCGTTCGCCTCTGGGTTGGGGGTATTCGTCTTCGACGTGCCTCGTGCACTACAATATTCAAAAACGGATCGTTACTAAGGAAATTAATAGGTACAATTGAGCACGTTTAAAATGCTGAATGCTGTTAGCGAAAAGTTAGCTTTATTCCAACATGCAATACTGTATTCAGGTAAATATTGAATAATTATGTACATACTTAAACATAGGTACTAACAGGGTGTCACAGAAACATGAATATATTTTAATTCCAAGAAAATTTTTTCGAATCCTTTCCGTCGACAAAATGAATGAAAAGTAACGGGAGGTATCGGTACCAAAAAATGACAGAAGTTAGTCGCAAACACATTCTAGAGTCGTACAGGAGTAGATTTTCCCCAATTACATTGTACAGGGTGAGTCTGAAAGACTCCACATCCTTTATACCACAGAATCTACTGTTCAAATGATGAAGCTTGGTGCAAAAATTATTGGTCAATTGTGATTCCTCTTGATGTTATAAGCCGCAAAAGTTCTTCATTTTTAAAATTTTTTTTTAAATATCTTTCGAAAGGTGTATCGTAGGATTTTGAATTTTTGCACAGCATTGTTACAGACCAAGAAGCAACTGCTGATGGTGCTTAAGACATTATCCAAAAAGCGGATCTCGTTATACAGAGTGGCCCCGATGTTATTTGCCCTTGAACTTTTTTATGTTTGAAAATATTGCTAATTTGCCTACGCGGCCGTATTCCACGTTCCATTCTAAAACTTTTTTGGTTCTTAAAATTTTTCGAAAAAACTAACCATTCACGAGAAAAATTGAAAAAACCGAAAACATGATGCAGGTAATCACCTTAAAACCAATAAAAAAGTGAAATTACCATCATTGTTTTTTCTTCAGTTGTGAGCAACGGTTCTGGGCACAGATGTAGGACAACACCTTCAATGCAAAAAAACAGTTGAAATGTGATGCGTGTCAACGTACACTTTGATTTTTATTGAAATTGTAGGTTTATCACGATGATCATGTTTTCGGTTTTTTCAATTTTCCTCGTGAGTGGTTAGTTTTTTCGAAAAATTTTAAGAGCCAAAACAGTTTTATAATTGAACGGGGAATACGGCCGCATAGCCAAATTAGCAGTATTTTCAAATATAAAAATGTTCAAGGGCAAATAACATCGGGGCCACCCTGTATAACAGGAATCCGCTTTTTGGATAATGTCTTAAGTACCATAGTTGCATCTTGGTCTGTAACATTGCTGTGGAAAAATTCAAAATCCTACGATACACCTTTCGAAAGATATTTAAAAAGAACGTTTAAAAATGAAGATTTCTGGCGGTTTATAACATCAAGAGGAATCACAATTGACCAATAATTTTTGCACCAAGCTTCATCATTTGAACAGTAGATTATGTGGTATAAAGGATGTGGAGTCTTTCAGACTCACCCTGTATAAGTGGATTTTAATTTCCGACATTTTGTAACATTCAATTTTTTTTCTGAATAAACTATCGTTCAGATTAAAAATCAACATCCGTACGGTGTACGACCTTAAAATTGTTTTGTCTGAAGAGAATTCTCCGATATTTTCATTCGTTCCTGACTTATCACAGAAAAATGAGAAAATTGCCAATTTAAAGAAAAATTAATATCTTCCTGACGAGTAATGTTATTTAAATGAAACTTGGAACTTTAATATTTTTGACAGCTGTCAACTGAGTGGCATTGACAGGAATTTACTAGGCCTTCTAGATTTTGAATGACCATAGTCAATTTTGGGTTCTATTATGGCCGCCATATTGAATTTTGACACCATAAAATTCGCAAAAAAAATTGCTTTTCAAGAATGTAGTCAACATGAACTTTTTTGACAGACGTCAGAAGTTGAAAATTGGTATGAATAATTTGTAAAATCAGCCGAAACTTAGACGAAAAACAATTGCAAAAACGTACACCGACTTCTTCAATCTCTTATAACATGTGAAAACAATTGAATTCTACAGTAAGTCAAAATACGTCTTGCGGTCGTGTGACTCAAGACGGTTCAATATACAGGACTGTCCCGTCTCAGAGTGCAAAAATTTCAGCCACAGATTCCTTGCATGAAAATAAAAGACCCGTATTTTTTTGTTTCGCTAGATTGGTCCCCATTTCGTCACTAGGGCTCCTCAAAGGTGAGCCCCAGAAATGGAAAATTAATTCCCACGACGTAACCATTCAACCGATTTTGTTTAAATTTTCCACAAGACCATTACGAACGATGAAGATTTCAATAATGTAGCTGATGATTTCGTGGTGCCCACCATAGGCGCCCCCGGGGCCGCCCTCGACATTTTCGGCCCAATATCTTTGTTAACGTAATTAGATTTCCTATTTAATTACACACCATCCGATGCTGCATTGAATTTAGAAACTACGCTACCTCTCGCACTTTTTCTGTAAAATGCACCATTTCCAAGTAAAATTAAGAAATGTGGAGCCATACACCATAAATTAAATGCATATCTGTATACTCCGAATTTGCAAAACTTGCTGCAATTACAATATTTACAAAAAAACACAAACACAGTGCCACAGTGGTGCAAAACTGACAATAATTTAAAAATTTAACAAAGCCCTGACATTAATCGCGCTATAACTATCTTGAAAAGTCTGCCAATAGGCACGTGTATGGCTCCACATTCCTTAATTTTCCTCGGAAATGGTGCATTTTACAGAAAAAGTGTAAGAGGTAGCGTAGTTTCTAAATTCAATCGACCATCGGATGGTGTGTAATTAATTACGAAATTTAATTACGTTAACAAAGATAATGGGCCGAAAATGTCGAGGGCGGCCCAGGGGGCGCCTGTGGTGGGCACCACGACGTCATCAGCTACATTATTGAAATCTTCATCGTTCGTAATGGTCTTGTGGAAAATTTCAACAAAATCAGTTGAATGGTTACGACGTGGGAATTCATTTTCGATTTTTGGGGCTCATTTTTGAGGAGCCCTAGTGACGAAATGGGGGCTCATCTAGCGAAACAAAAAAATACGGGTCTTTTATTTTCATGCAAGGAATCTGTGGCTGAAATTTTTGCACTCTGAGACGGGACACCCTGTATAATTCAATATCATAAGAAAGAAAAACTGTCTTTATTCAAAATCTAGAAAATGTAGAAATTTTCTGTCAGTGCCAATCAATTGACAGCTGTCAAAAATATAAAAGTTTCATTTAAATAACATCATTCGTTAGGAAGACATTATTAACTTCTACGCTCAAGGCGGAGCAGTATATAAAATCGATCAAAAATTCGAAATTGAACTGACATCAAATCTTAACGTTTCGGTGTCCCAGGAACAAAAAAACCTATTTTTGAAAAATGTGTGTCTGTCCGTGTGTCTGTCCGTATGTCTGTGGACACGCTACAGCCGAAACTACTGAACTGATTTTGATGAAATTTGGCACACATATTCAGTGGGAGATTTGTAGGTGCTGATTAGAATCTGGGCTACACCGGCTCACGGAAAGTGCCTTTTTGGCACATCAACTTTAAAAATTTAAATGCAAACCCCCATTTTTCGCATTACCATATGAATGCTCTTCAAATTCTGCTTCTAAAAATGTATTCACACTTGGGCCCTTTTGACCAAAAAATGGTGCCGTGAAAAAAAAAACTATGCATAAATGTATATTTTTATTACCGGATTTGATAACTGATTTTTTTTCAAGCCGAAAACCTTAGTGCCATTTTTTCGAAAAATGTCATTTTAGTGGCAATTTATTTTATTGTCTGTGCGGGAGAGGAGCTGATTAGATTTTGAAGCCGATCAGTCAACCCGAAATGCCCTTTTGGCATAGAAACTTTCTTATTTTAAATATTTAAAAATTTAATAAATGCTGCCGTTATTAATCCAATGCAGTGCGGCGTAGAAGTTCCTGCCGTCTCCGAGACCGCCTTTTTTTTTTCTTTAAATTGGTAATTTTTAGATCTTTTGCGATAATTCAGGAACGAATCAAAATATCGGGGAATTCTCTTAAGATTCAGTCACCAAGAAATAGGGCAACTTTTCTCTAATTTTACCCAGAGTAGTCGGAAGTAATGCATTACAAGTAATGAAATTACTTTAGCTGGTAGTGAGTAATTGTAATGCATTACTTTTTTAAATAGCAATTTGCAATTGTAATGCATTACATTTTTTTAGTAATTGTAATGGAAAACCATTACTTTCTCCATTACTTTTTTTACCCTTACTTGACAAACGAAAAAATTAAACTTTTATGAAAAGAAAAAACCAGATAAATGTAATTATGTGGAACTAAATAACCACCACAGGAAGTGCTAGAGGTATCAGAGTACGGGTCCTGTTAACCTGCCGCCTCCCAAGCAAACATTGATGCATTCTGTTACCTGCTATTTCTAAATAGTGACATATTAAATATGAAATATTTCTAGAATTGAAATAATATCCTACAAATATTATTGTATAGCCTCTACAGGTAGCTCATTTCAATTTGCTCGTTGTTTTGTGAAGCATAGCTAGTTATCAGTGTTTCTCAATTAGCGAATTTATTGATAGAAATATTCTTTGACTATGGAATTACAAATTGCTGTGATTTCTGAAATTGCCACCCTTATAAAGCATTCTTTGAAGTCCTGAAAATTACCGGAAAAAACTTAAAAGCAACGTGCAAATTATCTGCTCCGAAAATTAAAGTTCTTAGTTGTTTCACGGCAGCCTCTTCGAATTTGCGGAAACAATGCGGTAAGTAGGTACTTTCATTATCATCATTATTAATTATTACTTAAAAGAATGGTTGATATTTTTTTTGATATTGAGTTTTTGATTCGTTTGGAGAAAAGTAACATTCATTCCTAAACATTTTTAGTGTTGGTACCTTTGCAATATCAAAATCGACAAAATTTTGAACTGATTAATCGATTTTACCAAAATCCAAAAGATAAAAACAAAAATTTACATTTGGCGTACATAAATCTTTTTCTGATCTTTTAAAGAAATATCTAATTTATTATTTTACTTATTATAATAATGATATTTTACATTTTCTTGTAGACTACTCACAGCAATCATTTTAAACACTAAATGAAAAAGTTGAAACTGCGAAGAAAAGGAAGCATAATAACCCAGCTGAAGAAAGTAAAGCCAACTTAAAACAAATAAAATTGGATCAGTTAGCTTGAAACTCGAATAATTGTTAGTCAAATTAAATAATAAATAGACTGATTTAAAAGAGTACACCTTCAGTTTCTTTAATGGTTTTCTTATAACGTGACATCTTTTAAATTTCTAATTAGAGTTGACCGTGTCTGAAATGCCGTATGTTTCAATTTACTGCATAACCTAACTAAGTTTCGACATTGAGTCACCCTGGGCACCGCCGACTGCAATTATGTAGTAATTTAAAAAATGTCACGTTAAAAGTAATGTTTCAAGTAATGCATTACATTATTGTGTAATTTGTAATGGTAATGACTAATGAATTACTTTTTAAAAGTAATGTTCCGACCCACTGATTTGACCCACCCCGTTTCGGATGGGCCCATTATTTTGTCATTTTTGTCACAGGTACCTAGTGGTTATGGTTATTTAAAACTTGAAAGACAATTTTCAGTAAATTAATTAAGGTAGCAGGGAAGAAAATAAATTGAGTGAATAATACCAAATTTTCTCCTCTTTCACCACTTCTTGTACGCCTGTCCACACAGAAAGCGAAAGTCAAACGCAACAACAAAAAATAAAAACATGCAAAATATCTGGCCTGAGATGGTGACAAGTCGGCGAAAACAAAAACTTAACTTTTTTAACTTCCTGAATTGAAAATGAAACATTAAGGAAAAAGCGAAGATAGGCCTTGCGTAATACTAACCTTTAGCTGGAAAATGTGCGCGAAGATATCCTCCATCTTGATCCAATCGAAGACTGTCATGGAAGTATCAGTCCACATCCAGTCCATAACAGTTCTGAGTTCAAACAGAAAAGGTATCGCCATAAAGCCTTTAAACAGAAACATGTTGACATAATTGTAGCCTTTGCAAAGGAAGTTGCCCAGGATCCTGGTAGGATATCCGCATCTGATCTGATAAGCCGAGAGGAGGAGGTAGAAACATTTAACCATGTAATACATCTGCGGAGGGAGCACCGAATTGAATCCCCTAAAAAAGGAATTGAACAAAAGTGCCGATAGTAGAAGTAAATTTGTTTTGGCAGCGATCAGAAATGGTTGGCAACCGGTCAACGCGTGCACATTAACCCCCTGATTCTGTGACGGATAAACAATGCAATTTCTGTCATTTTAACATTAATGAACAGTGCCCTAACATCGATGTTAGAAGTTACAGAATCACCCCCTAAAGCTTTTGCGTATCTACAGCAGGGGTGCGTTCGTAAAGTGTTACATAAGGTGCGTTCAGCTTGGAAGCTCCGTAGACCCCCCTCGTCCGTCTCTTTTTGATCTGACGATTTCATATTTCACTGTCGCATGTCATGGCTTGTAACCATTTTGCTCTGCTATTTAGCTATTTAGCTGCTTCCGAAAACCGATCGCAGTTTATGACCGATAAAGGTTGAGATGAAACAGGTTATGTGTTAATGTTCTTGACAGTTTTTGATCTTTCTCCACACTGCGCGAACTCTGTGATTATTACCGCGGTCGTCACCAAGGTAAGCTTTGCAACATTTTCTTGTAACAGAGTGACATTCATCAACGCTTGTAATAATCACAGAGCCGCCATTTTCGGAGTTTGTGAACGTTATTTTTGTTACAAAGTTATAGAGTGTGTACTCTGTAGCATTTTACGAACGCAGTCCAGTGCGGTGAAAGATCATAAACTCTCAAGAACGATTCCATAAGCCTTTTTTTCGCGATTTCGTCCAGTTGACCGCAAATTCATAACTGTGATTGGTGCATTTACCACATTTCCTAGAAATTTCTTTCCTAAAATTGTCAAACTAATGTCAGTTTCTAACACACCTCCGTGAGGTTTTAAATGGTCAGCGCTATGACATTGTCGCTCGACAACAATCTGCAAAATGGCTAAATGCACCAATCACAGTTATAAATTTGCGGTCAACCGGGCGAAATCGCGAAAAACAAACTATAACCTGCCTCATCTCAACTTTATGGCAAATAATTTAAAGTTTTTGCTTAATAATTTCGGGCAATCGGTTATAAACGCGATCAGCTTTCGGAAGCAACTAATATGGAGGTATGATTGCGCCTATTTACGAATAGTAGAGCAAAATGGTTACATAGTGCATTCACAATTCAACATTACTCTGCGTTCCATTCCAAATGTCATTCAACTTACGTTACTTTGCTATTACATTACAATGTAATCTTTTACGAACGCACCCCAGCATTGACGGTTTTTGATTGATCAGTAAAATGTTCTTTCTTCAGTTTACATCTGATAGCCTTCAACAATTTCTGATCATCAGAAGTCGGAACTAAGCCTCTCTGACCTTCTCCTACCGTTCACTTTGACGCATGCTCAACTCGGATAAAAAGGACAAAAAGTTTGAGGGTAAAAACGAAGAACCAAGTCAGGCATCCAACCTAACCTCAAACACCAATTTTACATAGTTTTTGCAGTTGTGAAAGTAGGTATATAGAAAAAAATTACAGGTCGTCACAAAAAGGTTTAGAACAAACTTGGTTTCAGTACGATGGGCGATTTTGAAGCAAGCTCAAGCAGTAGTACCATTAGTCAGGATATAGGGACATTTGTGTTACCACTGTTACCAATACAGGCGCTTTTAATGCCAATGAAATTACTTTTTTGCAAGGACAAAAGTGCCGACGAATCTATAACGATCTTGGTTCGCGCAAGCGCACAGCACTTCAAACTCCAACCATCAGAAACTTGCTGCCAAAACAAACCTAATAGTAGACTAAACTAACCTTTCTGTTATCACTGGAAATATAATGAAAAGCCAAACGTGCAGGATGAAGACTTGAATGAACTGAAACATGATCTTGGCCAAAATATTTTTTCGTAAAAATATTCCTCGATCGACGATAATCAGTGTGAACTGAAGGATTAACATCAGGAGAAACAAAACCGGGACTCGATTGTCTTCAAGATAGGAAGATACCCCACCATCACCTTGCTGGGTACCAAAGGAGGAATAACCAATCAAGATGACGAAAAAATTATAGAAGTCGCACATAAACATGTACGAGTAGACGTCCGCCGCCACTCTTGACGTTGGATCAAGCAGTTGCTTAAAGAAAATTTTGAAGCTCTCCGTGTATTTGCTTGTTCTGCAAGAAAGCTCTTAAGAGGAGTTCGTAATGGACAAGAGGGTGTACCGAAAAAAACGAATTTTGGAAGTCGTCAAAACATACCTTTCACTATTCTAAGAAGGAAGTTTATTTAAGGTTTTTCTATCACTGGGGGTAGATTTTAAAGATCACTATAAGGGCTGTTTTTTCATCTCTAGTTAAATTTAGTTACTTACTAGATGTCCATTGCCATATTTATAGTTTCAAAGACAATTAACTACCTATAATCTATAATTAATCAAGTTGCTGGTGTATGCATGACAGAACTTCTGTCAGTACTGGTTCACGTATAAAATTAAAATGTTAAATTTTCGTGCGTTTTTGATTCGAGTTTCTGTGCCTCCCTTTCGAGTTAATAAGAATTTTTTAAAGGCAATTTACACTAGAAATAGTCTCGAGTGCCCTATATTTGGTGCGCCTTCGAAGACTAAAAAACGCACAAAAATATAACGTTTAAACTTTAGACGTCAACCAGTACTGTCATAAGTTCTATCATGCAAGCACCAGCAACTTGATTGATCAGAGTCAATTGTCTTTGAAACTATATGGCAATGGCCATCTAGTAGGTAGCTAAATTTAACCAGAGATGAAAAAAAAACGGCCCTTAGTGATTTTTAAAATCTACTCTTCAAAATAACATAATATTTGAGGGACGGTAGAGGGCTGAAGACGTTGAACTATAGCGAAACCTTAACTGAACTTTCTTCTCAGGATAGTAAAGGGTAAGTTTTGGCGACTATTATAAAACCAAATTCCAAAATTCGTTTTTTTCGATACACCCTAATGGACAATCTACTAACGCCATCTGCAGAGCTTGCGGAAGATGATCCAGTGGCTCTACCAGATCAGATTGTACCGTCACTATTTTATTATCAAGGTCGCCATCCTTGAAACTGGCTAGGTCGAAATCCTCTTTCCTTTCCTCCTCGTCAGTTTCTTCCACGAGGCGTTGGAGGTCGCTGTCCTTCCTCGTGGGGGAACCTTTCGCATCCACGCTACCTGAGCTCGAACTGAAGGAACAAATAAAGAAACAACTTTAGCAGGAAATACCCTAATTTCCTAATGAGTTTGTTGTAGGATCGACGGAAGGTTTTTATTCGGATGTTTAGTTTGGAGAAACTTGGAGACTTTCGGTGAGGGGATTTCAAGGGAAAGGATACTATCCTGGAAAAGGAGGAAAATGTTGAGGGATGTGGTAAAATGAGACGCACCTTTTCTTTTTATCAATCGGTACTAGCCGACCTTCTGAAGTTATTCTGTAGTCGCCTTCACTGAGAAGGGCGGCTGGGATAGCTGAAGTCTTCCAGAGGCCCATTGATTTCAGCATGAACCTGAAATTATTAAAATAAATATTTTCGAAGAAAGCTCTACCTACATTATTTATAAAGTGTGTTCAATAAAAAATTCAAGCACGTAACATAAAAAAACCGGCAAAAGATGCACCTGACGGTCGTATTCAAGTTTTATAGGAACCGTTTTTCGATAATGTCAATTTGCGATTCAAATTAACTTTGTGACATTACACATACGTATATTTTGCTGAAAGCGTCCAATCAAATGTCAGCAAAAATGACTGTCATTATATTTCAGCGCTCCTCATTGGTTGGGTTCCCACAATTCCCCATGTGTGACGTCACACACCAGAGGGCGTTCTCCTTAGCTAGAATCGCGAATAGTATGTCAAATAAACTACCCGTTCCCTACTTTTGGTTAACATACTGTATAGTTCTCTTGTAGATTTTTTTTCAATTTTTTAAAAATATAATTAGCTACTTAAATCCGTTCATTTTCTATAGTAGAACTAAAATTTTTCTGGAACTGTACAACCCTAATTTGTAAGGGCCTGTACTTTTGACAATTTGATCGAAATTTAGCGGGAATGCAAAAACATTACATAACCCAAATCTTCTAGGGTTTATTTTTATTGATAGCAGCAGAGTCACAGATAAAAGTACCTGAGGCTTTTTTGTGAAAATGCAAAATTTTTGACGTTCTGTCACTTCAATAGAAAATGAATGGAGAGTACTTGACTAAATATTAATACTTTTAATTGCGGTTTTGGCATAAACCTGCCCAAATTCAGGGGGATCACATCGTTGGACTGCTTTAGCCATCGATTAAGCGATTAAATTTTAGTGTCAGTAAACAATGTTCATAAACTTTTTTCTAGAGAATTTTACGCTTTTCAATTTGTTATATCACTATTTTTTCGACAGAAACAATATTTCACGAGATATTTGCAAAGTTAACAAAAACCGTACCCCTTCGCCATAATGATGGCTCGAGCTCACATCCCATATTTGGGGACTTTTAGTATGTTCAATAGAATGGTTCAAGCTACAACTTCGGCCAATTTGCAGAACTGCAGTAATTTTTGTTTCTATTTGCCACATTCAGGGGCCTTATCCCCGACTTCGGCGGATCTCATCCGAATGCACATCCGCACGAAATCGAAATCCGCACGGGCGACTCTCGGATCGCCAAACGGTATTCTCGAGTTCCCCTCCGCCTGTTCGCATTTCGATCGTTTCTTCCGCCCGAGAAACGTATGTCGTAGCGTAACGGCATTCGAAAACCAATGAGAGCACCGGTTTCGCACGGCGCGGCGGTCAAGTTTGAATTTATTTGATAAATCGCAACCCAAATAAATGCAAATATTCTAATTTTACAGTAGATGATTGGGTGAAATTAAAAAAAAAGACATTTTATGTTCAATATTGCTATTTACCTTCATAGTTCATATACAGTGTGTCTCATTTTAACTGGAACCACACAAATATTTCGGTTAATTTTAACCGAATCAATGCGTTCTTTTTTTCTGCATCTAGAGCTCCAAAATCTGCACCTGTGTAATACTCAATTTTTTTTATAAACCGAAACCCCAGCCTACTGCGATTTAATAAAGAGGCCAAAAATGACGAAATCGTATTAGGCATTTTTTTATCGAAAAATATTATACAGAAAAGTTGCTCAGGATCGCTCCAAATGGCTATATCCGAAGTTTCAGGAAAATATAAAAATGTTGAATTTCTTGAGAAAGAATCAGAAAATAACGAAAACGTCAATATTTTTGCAACATAACGGGTGATGTGAAATAAAAAAACAATGGAAGCGCATGTGTTTGCTGTTTGTGGCACATTGCAACTCTATCTTAATAATTTCAACTTTTTCTCCGATTGTTAAGTTTTATCCATCCATAGCCGATAGCAAATGTCAAATCAATTCATTTCAATTGTATTTTTATTTCACAGCACCCATTATGTTGCAAAAATATTGAACTTTTCGTTATTTTGTGATTCTTCCTCAAGAAATTCAACATTTTTATCTTTTCCTCAAATTTCGGATTTAGCCATTTGAAGCCATCCTGAGCAACTTTTCCTTATTAAATTTTTCGATAAAAAAATGCCTAATATGATTTCGTCATTTTTACCTCTTTATTAAATCGCAGTAGGCTGGGATTTCGGTCTATAAAAAAAGTGAAGTATCAGGCAGGTGCAGATTTTGGAGCTCTACATGCAGAATGCAGAACATGAAGAATTTAGTTGATGCTGAGTTATTGATACTTTTTTGGAAGTTTAATGTTTCGTTATTTGTAAGTGAGAATATTCTGCAATGATTCGGTTAAAATTAACCGAAATATTTGGGTGGTTCCAGTTAAAATGAGACACACTGTAGCAGGTGTAAAGTGTAAAGTATGGAATAAAATTCCTTAAATTTTTGTTCTTGATTTGTGGCAAAAATCCTCGGACAGGTCAATTTTATTTTTGTAATACGGACTTGATGGAGGGGACAGTTATTTTCTCACACTTTCGGTTTAACCGGAAATGGCCTTAACTTAGTTTTCTCAAATGGAATGACACTTTTTTCTCAATGGATTCGGAATCTGAGAATTTTTTAAAGTTAGAAATATGTATTTACCGGAAGTACAGTCACGGCCACCCCAGATTTTCAAAAACATCGAAGAAATCGGTCAAAAACCAAGATTTTTGAAAATCACAAGTACCTACACGTCAACCTTATTTTTTTGTTACAAATTCAACTGCTCGATTACTTTTTTTAAAAATTTTTTTTGCTATTTTGGCAGATTGTGAAAAATGAAAAAAATTGAAAAAGCAAAGACAAATAAAAGGAAATGAAATTGAAGACATTTTCCTAATCGCCCCATTAAGCATAAATAATAAGTATTAGCAAAATAATCCAACGGTGATTTTTGATATAAAAATTGAAAACCGAGTTGAGCAAGCAGCATCTACTTTCGTGCAAATGCCTCGATCCGCCTGGAATTATCATGCGATGCTGACGGTCGTACGAAAAGTTCCACATCGCCCGAGATTCGAATGGTACGGATCTCGAGAATACCAAAGTTGGAGGTTCGTGCGCAAACCGCATCACTTTCGCACGAAACGAGATCCGCCGAAGTCGGGGATAGGGCCCCAGGTCTTTATTTACACTAAATGCCGAATCTGTCCCCATTCGGCCTTCCTGTCAATACTTTTGCAAACTCTTTACCTGAGTCCATTTATTTGTTTATTTGTAAGGTTTCACGAAACAGACCAACCGTTTTCCTTAAAAGACAAGTTTCTATTAAACTCCTCATCATTTTGATAATTCCAAATGTTGTCAACTGACCTTTCGAACAAGAGTTCCTTTTAATTGAAAATAGGTATTTTCCACTCAGTAGTGGTGTAAACCGTCGAGAACTATTAAACCACAAAAAAACTTCTAAAAAGGACCGATTTTACAAATTTCTCTAATTGAGATTGTAAAAAGTAAACTGACATCTGGCAGTTAAAACTTTTGACACGACTGGATGCTTTAAGAAACCGAAGTACGGTCAAATCACCATGATGACCTACATTAAAGAAACCAGATCTATGAAACCTTTGGTAGACATTTGAAGAGGATTTCTAATCATTGATTTGTTTATGGATGTGGTTTCTACTGTGCCTGTTTTTAACCTCCCCACTCCACTTCACCATTTAAAAAAAAGGGAGGTTACTGCAATCACTAAAATTTTCGAATTCGAGATAAGACCGGATCTATACGTTTTGAGGTCTCACGAACCCAAAAAAGTGGTTTATAAAATGTGTCTGTATGTATGTACGTACGTACGTTCGTACGTTCGTTCGTACGTTCGTTCGTACGTTCGTAAACACGCCACAGCCCAAAGTACTCGACCGATTTGGCTGAAATTTGGTACGTGTGCATGTGATAACCCAACTTAGATCTGAAAAGCTTTTGGAGCCAATCGTGCAACCAGAAGTGCCATTTTGGCACATCAACTTTTAAATTTTAAATGTAAACCCCCATTTTTCAGGTCACCATAAGAAAGGCTTTCAGATTCTGCTTCCAAAGATGTATTCACTGTCAGTGCCCTTTTGACCAAAAACTAAAAAAATCGAGATTTTTATCGGACTTCAAAATCGCGGTACAGCCCAAGCCCCTGAACCGATTTGGCTGAAATTTTGCACATGGAGATTGTATTACACGTCGAAGAAGTGAACAAATTTTGGATTCAATCGGCCCACGGAAAGTGCCATTTAGGCATATCAACTTTAAAATCTTAAACACAAGTCACGGAAATCAAAGACCTACGCGTTGGGGAGGTTCCAGCCGCTTCTCTGCTGCATTTTTTTATTAAATGTACTTTACTATTTAAGGTACCTTACCTGTGAAAGAAGACCACTAAGAGCAAGAGCAGATCCCAAACGGCGTAATTCTTGTTTCTCTCGATTCCAATGATTCTCGGAGGATAAAACGGATTGCTGTTGATCTTTGCCTGCTGGTTCCACGAAATTATGTCGAATTGGAACATGCATTTGATCAAAACGATAACCTAAAAGCGTCTTATTTAAAACGGTTTGTCTCTTCCGAGGGGCAAATCTATGGGTGAAATCAGTGTACAATAAGTTAGGTGAAATCAGATGGAATCGGGCGAAATCAAGGAAATCCAGGTGAGCTCAAGGGAAATAAGGTGAAATCACCAGTTGTAATCATGATGAAATCAGGTGAAATCACGCAGGAAGGTGAAATCAGTGTACAAAATTTTGCTCAAAGATTTGCCACTCGGTCTCTTCGCTCCTGTATAATACCTCCGTATAGGCGATAATAGTGACCCAGAAATTTTTACTCGGCCTGGGAATAGTTAGGGTTCCCCATAAAAACACCATGAGAGGCAGAGGTAGCGACAGGAAAGTGGCCGATTTTATTTGATTCAAAAAGATCATGAAGTAACAGGCCACTTCAGAATGACTCATAATTATATACCATACGGCTAACAGGAATCTGATTACGGTCGGTTGATCATATGAGGACATCTCGGTTCCCTCGCACTCTTCCATTTCCAAGCGACTATGTGAACCTTCCTCACTGAAAATGACGCAACTGTGTTAAAACTTTATTTGCCTGCTTGACCAGGAAAAGCACATTCAGTGTGGCTACAACATTGATATCGTGTTCTTTGTCGAAAAGTAAGCAGAAATGGAAGCACCTATACTAAATATCATTTGGATTATCACTAGAAACACCCCGCTACACCGAAACACTTGATTTTCACTGCTGACGCGTTTCGAACACAATGTGCTCAATATCAAAACCCTACCTGCCGGAAAAATGAAATCATTAACTATTTAAGCAATTATAAATCTGCTACACAGTAGTTTTGCGACTAATAAGTGATATTTGCTGTATGGGGGATAAAAGTTAACTAATGTTTCTCTTTTACGAACACTTATAGAGCCATAAATCTTTATAAGGGTTGTATAATTTCTACATGAAAAACTATTTGCTGTGGCACAATCAGTTATTTAAATTACCCGCCCCCTGTCACTGTCAACAACTCCCTGCTCATAAGGTTTGATGATTTTGATTATACAGTGTGTCTCATTTTAACTGGAACCACCCAAATATTTCGGTTCATTTTAACCGAATCAATGCGTTCTTTTTTTCTGCATGTAGAGCTCCAAAATCTGCACCTGCGTGATACTTCACTTTTTTTATAGACCGAAATCCCAGCCTACTGCGATTTAATAAAGAGGCCAAAAATGACAAAATCGTATTAGGCATTTTTTTATCGAAAAATTTTATAAAGAAAAGTTGCTCAGGATCGCTCCAAATTGCTAAATCCGAAGTTTCAGGAAAAAATAAAAATGTTGAATTTCTTGAGGAAGAATCATAAAATAACGAAAACGTCAATATTTTTGCAACATAACGGGTGATGTGAAATAAAAAAACAATGGAAGCGCATATGTTTGCTGTTTGTGGCACATTGCAACAGACTAGTTGGGGTGTCCTTTGAAATTGTTAAGAAAAACGAAAATCTTACACTATCTTAAAAATTTCAACTTTTTCTGCGATTGTTAAGTTTTATCCATCCACAGCCGATAGCAAATGTCAAATCAATTCATTTCAATAGTTTTTTTATTTCACAGTACCCATTATGTTGCAAAAATATTGAACTTTTCGTTATTTTGTGATTCTTCCTCAAGAAATTCAACATTTTAATTTTTTCCTGAAATTTCGGATTTAGCCATTTGGAGCCATCCTGAGCAACTTTTCCTTATAAAATTTTTCGATGAAAAAATGCCTAATACGATTTTGTCATTTTTGGCCTCTTTATTAAATCGCAGTAGGCTGGGATTTCGGTCTATAAAAAAAGTGAAGTAACACGCAGGTGCAGATTTTGGAGCTCTACATGCAGAAAAAAAGAACGCATTGATTCGGTTAAAATGAACCGAAATATTTGGGTGGTTCCAGTTAAAATGAGACACACTGTATATTACTACCAAAATTTTATTATCAATAACCGCAGGAATATTTATTAGTATTACCATACACTTACTGGGTGTAGCGTTCCAAATTTTAGGCGACCTTCACAACGTTGGAACTGGAACATTTCATTTAATCTTATTTCAACTTTTCTTCTGAAGTTGCCACTTCTTTTAACTTTATTCCATTTAGAGATGTTAGTTTTCATGAACAGTACCTACATTTTCTGTTGAAAGTTTTTCATGAAATTTTGAAGTTTCAAAAAAATGAAAAGTTGTCCTACGGTAGTATAAAAAAGTATTCTGGAGAATTAAATAGATCTACAACAGCTAAATAGGGAACATAATATAATATTAAATGACAAAAATAGTAAGTGTATAGGTAAACAAGTTAATAAGTCAAAATAAAAGCATCAAACATTAAAATTCATCGTTGTTTTCATCTCTTAAGTAGTATTTCACTTCATTTCACTGTTTCCAGTGCTCAATGGGTACTGATACTACTTAGAACGACTAGAATTGGCGGCGATGTCGGTGGAAGTTTACTATTATTGCATTGATACTTTCAACAACTTTTCAAGAAAATGTGAAAAGTTTCAACCTATGTTGAAATGAAATGAAAAGTTTTTGAAACTTTTCAAGCTCACATCTCTAATTCCATTTAGATTTGATCATCATGATTTCATGATCGATGATCAGCACAATAAGTTTTTAGATTAGAGTAGCAAGAAAATTCGCAGTAAAATGCATTTGTAGGGGTATTGAATACTGTTAATTAACAAAAATGTAGTATTTTAGCTTTATAAAGCCTTTATAAATTGTTCTCCTCGATAACATTTATAAAGATTCTTTTTAAAACCTACTGAGAAGGGTATGTTGCTTTAAAAGTCAAAATGCTTCAAAATTTACCCGTAAGAATATTCTTACGGCTGTGTTATAAAGCTTTTATGCAGAAAATAATAACCTCTATAGAATTAGATTAAAGAACTAAGGGCCGATTCCATAATCAAAATTAAAATGTTCTTTAAATATTTGCTTAGCAACGTTTCACAACGGCTGCTCCAGATTGGTCAAAATCCCTTGAAAGTCGACTTTAACTTTAAAGATCCTTTAATTTCTATTATGAAATCGACCCGAATAAACTCTTATACAGTTCCTTTAAATTTAAAATGTTGCCGTAAAAGGCTAAGGTGGCATAAGCATAGTTATACAAACCATTAAAAAACTGTTATAAAGGTCTTATAATAATATATTATGTTATTAGGAGTATAAGAGACACATTATGTGCTGAGCGTGGAAGTTTGACTGACGAACGTAGTGAGTCAGGCAATCCATGCGAAGCACATAATGGGTGGTATTAATAAAACGCTAGCATGTGCTGATGCTACAAGTTTGTAAGCAAATGCTACCAAATCCTGAGATCTTATTGGCCGGTTCAACGATATCTACTAGCATATGCTTATAAAATTGGTAGTATTAGCATATGCTATATTTTATTAATATGACCCAATGTCTCTTATACTCCGAATAACATATACTATTTTTTCTTCAAACGCATAATTTGCAAATAACGAACTTAAATAGTAATTTCGAATGAAAAATTTAATATCGAGTTTTCAATCATGATAGCCTGTGCGTGGTTGCTATAGAGATATCTATAAATAACAAATTTAGATTTTTGACGTCGGACGAAAATTCTACAATTTCTGCAATTTATCGTAAGAAAACATTGAAATACTTGTAAAAATGAGTGTCGAAGTGTGTCTGACTGTACGCCGCCGCCGCCCGAGATTGCGAAAGCGGCAAAAGAAGCTGTTCAAAATCTGCTACCGACCAAGTCTAGTGCTGTGTATGAAGCTTCCTTTGCCAAATCTTCAAAATGGTGTGCAGAGAAAAATGCAACCCAGTACTCTGAAAGTGTGTTGTTGGTGTATTTTTCGGAAATGGCGAAAACATTCAAAAGCTCAAGTTTGTGGGCGCATTATTCCATGATAAAATCGGTTTTAAATTTGAAGCATAATGTGAATATTCAAAAATATAACAATATACGTGCATTTTTGAAAAGGCAAGGGGAAGGATATAAGCCGAAGAAATCAAAAGTTTTATCATGGGAACAGTTTCATAAGTTTTTATCTGATGCGCCGGATGAAAAGTATCTGGCTATAAAGGTAACAATTTTTGTGCAGCTCAGATGCTATAATCATCTCTACTTTTTCAGATTATTTTGATATTTGGAATATCAGGAGCATGCCGTTGCGATGAGCTACTAAAGATGACAATTGATGACATTAAAGATGTAGAAACTGTACTACTAATCAAAATTCCGGAAACTAAAACAAACAAGGATAGAACCTTCACCGTTCTAGGGGAGGAGTACATAAGCAAATATAGAAAGTACATTAATTTGCGGCCTCGTGATTTTAAGGAGCGAAAGTTTTTTTTAAAGTATCAAAATGGAAAATGTTATAAGACTGTTATGGGAATCCATAAAATTGGCAGTGCAGCAAAGGATGTGGCATTATATTTGAATTTTAAAGATTGGAAGGAGTTTACAGGACATTGTCTAAGAAGAACATCCGCAACCATGCTTGTAGATAGCGGAGGAGACATCACTACGCTAAAAAGACATGGGGGGGTGGAAATCTGATACGGTTGCAGAAGGGTACATTGAAGACTCTGTAGAAAGCAAGAAGAAAATTGCTAGGAGGATCCTTAAACCAGCAGAGAACACCACAGAACCGTTTACTGATGAACCCCGTGATGAACCGACTACAAGCAAAGAGATTTTGAAATCCTTTGATTTAGAAAACGTTGTAATGGATTCTGATACTCCAAGAGGCGGTGGACTTTTACAAAACGCAAAGATTCATAACTGTACTTTTAACATAAACGTTAATAATAAATAATAATTAAAACTAAAAACTAAACGTGTAATATTCAAAGCTTTCTGAGGCATATAAGTATTTATAAGCCTTGGAGTATAAGTTCTTATACTCCAAGGCTTATAAATGTAGCTTTTCACTCTAAAGAACTGTCACATAAGTCGTCATTTATATGACGTTTGAAGAAAAAGTAACTTTATAGTTTTGCTCCGAGAATATTCTTACAGCTTGCTCTCGACACAAAATTGCTGTAGACACTAATTTGGTTTCACAGTAAACCTTAATACAACCAATAAGACACCTTTGCAGCGATTATAAAACAGCTATACAGCTTTGAGTGTTATGACTGTAGCATATGTGTTAGTTCGGTGGTCTAACTTTCACAGCCGAGGGGTGAAGGGGAGAAGTGAAAATCAAGTGTTCCGATGTAGTGGGGTGTTTCTAGCGATAGTGCATTTTTCCACCGAAGTTGTCCAGTGTTGCATATCCAAAGATATTTAGTATACCAGCGCCTAATACTATCACACCAAGGCTTCTGCGCTTAGGTGCCCACCTAGTACTAACCGCTGGAAATCAACTCGGAGCGAAGACCACCAAATATGCAAATTGGTGAACTTGCGACTCCTCAACGCCCGAAAATATGAAGATAATAATAAGGCAGCGAGAAGTGTAAGGAGCGAGGCCATGCAGGAAGCGCACGACACCGTGCGTGGTTACCTTGGGGGTATGGGTGAATCTAATCCACGCTCCAAACTGGGGGCCAGGATACGAATTTCGGGAACCGTGAGAACACTCGCCTTGCGCCTACAGCCAACATACAGCCACTCTACACTACTGTCATTCCGAAATCACTTAACATAAATTCTTCAACGCCCAATAGAGGTGCGCGTTGAAAAATTTATCTTATATTTCATGGCTGGGGTATACCTGTCCTGTGCAGGCGAATAAGGTAAAGAGACGGCCTGAGCCTTAGTGTCGCTTTCGTCGCTCGCCGGCGGCTTTTCGTCGCTCTCATAACCGCCTTCCGAAGCCGCCCTAATGACAATTAGTTAATAAAGTTTGGGTTATTAAGACGGGATGGGTTGAGAAAAGGCAGGAACTCTAAACAAAAACAAAAAACGCACCTTTCTCGTATTAGAGCGAGACGGTACGACTCCGATGGACTGAATGTTCCGGCAGATGACGTCACAATTACTAAATCCTCGCTACGCAAAAAACGCTACTGTCTACACACTAAACTAACTACGCTCGCAAGGAACGCAACTTACCGAGATTGACGCAGGAGGCTGTGGTAGGACCCTGAGGGCTGCCATACTTGCGCGGAGCCCATTCTTAATCCCACGTTATAGTTTGTGTTTTCCTAAAAGTTCGTCTTTAAAATGGAACATTTTCGGATTATAACGCACCTTTAGTATCTTTTTCTCTTTGGTAAGAACCCTGAGAACGTAACGATAGTCCCTTGAATATCTATTCAAGAAGTTGGTGGCACTGATCAAGGAACTTTCAATGAATGCCCAAGCGAAAAGCAACAGATTCCAAATTTTTTGACACAAAGTGTATTCTAAAACGAGACTGTTGGCCTAAACAATATCAACAGAAGAAAATGAGAGGTTTCGCGGACTCTAGATACGTTATTGAATATAATATGAATTCGCTCACTGTCCGAAATTTTTACCCACAAGTAGTGGGTTTGTTCAATTGAATTTCTTGCATAGTCAGAAAGTCACAAAGTCTAAAATTTATAAAAGGTGTTTCAGAATAACGTTCCAATATTCCTATCAACATGGCTCCAAAAATGCTTCTTAAGAAAGCTTGTAGTCCTTGTAGAGGGCACCACTACCAATAACATGCAATTCAATCTTCAAATCGATTTTTCTCGGAAACTGTGCATCAAATGGATATGAAACAATAAGAGTACCTTTTTTTACATAGAAAATAATAAAATTTTAGATATTGATGTCAAAATGCAAAAAAAACAGAGCGCAAAAAAGTTAGGGGTTAACTTACCCCTCACCTCCCCCCCGGTTAAGACGCCCCTGATAAGAATTTTAAAATTTTATCCGAAGCATTAGAATGTCCATACGTCAGTGGTGTACTGTACCAAATTTCACGTTTTCACGTGGACCCATTCCGAAGATATTTAGAAAAAACCGAAATAATTGTGCCCCCTTCAAGGGGCTCTAAGCTTTGTTAAGAAGCATTTCCCGACACATGTTGATAGGAACTTTTCTTCCTATTTTCTCATGTAGAATCACCCCCTGAAATATTGGAACGTTATTCTGAAACATCCTGTATTATGCAGGTGGAAATTAGGAGCTTGTCAGATTTGAGAGGTTTAATAGAACGGGTTCCGACCGTAGTTAATAAAATGGTTGTAGACTGGAAGGAAATTTAAGCTCCGGACGCAGAAAGCTCAATAATTATAAAATTGTAAAAATTAATCAGCATTAATTCCAATCAATTCCACGTGAAATCTGAATAATTTGATAATAATTCCAGCTAATTTCAATTAGGTAATTAGAATTAGTTCCATTAATTCCTTTTCAATTCCGTTAATTCCCAAATAATTCTGTAATTCCCAGTTAATTCCGAAATTCCGGAATCAATTCCACGTTTCCTTCCGATGGACAATTCCACCCTAAACAGTTTATAATATTTACAAGAAGTTAATATGGAATTGGTAGGATTAACGGGATTAATTTGAAACTCTGTCGGAATTAAATTAGAATTTATGGAATTAAAGAAAGTGATCTGGAATTAATGGAATTGAAATTAAACTAGAAAAATTGTCAGAATTACTAAGAGGAATTAATTCCTTTGGAATTAATTGTACGCATTTTTGTGGAGTGATCAGACAAAATATTGTTTGGTTGCTAAGCTACAGCCAATCAGAATGCTTAAATCTGGCGTTTGAAGTTAGCTTCGGACTGTACAACCGGCCCTTACAGCCCTTAATCTGACTATAAAAATTCTAGTCGCAGTATTGGGCGCTACTTATACTCAGCGAACTTGATTTAGCAATAATTTTCTAGTTATTTTCATGCTGTAGAACAGAACAGAACAGAACACAAAAACAGAAGTCTGCCGTAAATCTTGCGGAACATTGACAACTCGGATACCGTAAACGATACGAAATTTTATTAAATTAGAAGAAAGTTGTATAGATTAAGAATCTGGAAAGAAATTGAAAATATCTGGTTTGGTTCCTGAAATACAGGGTGGTGAATTTTTCGTTGCCCACCATTAGGAACTCGGAAACTATAAGAGATCGAGATTAGGTTAGATTAGAGAAAAGTTGCGCTTTTTTAGGGTGACTGAAATTCTGTACAGAATTCCCCAATATCTTGGTTCGTTCCTGAGTTATAGCGAAAAAACTGAAAATGGCGATTTTAAAGAAAAATTTATATCTTTTTAACGATTGGTGGTATTCGAATGAAACTTGGAACTTTTATATTTTTGACAGCTGTCATTTCAATGTCCTTGTCAGAAATGTACTAGGCCATCCAGATTTTGAGCAACGACAGTCAACTTTTCTTTTTCTTATGGTCGTCATATTGGATTTTAACACCGCCGGCGGCACCAAAAAATTACTTTTCAAAAATGTGATCAGTATGGACTTCCTTTGAAAAAATATCTCAAAGTTTGGGTCACACCATGCCAAAGGGTATTTTTTTACCGTTGGATTCAATTGTTTTCACATGTCATAAGAGAGAAAAAATCGGTGTACCTACCCTTTGCAATTGTTTTTCATCTAAGTTAGGCTGGCTGATTTTACAAACTATTCATTGCGATATGCAAAATTTGACGATCTGTAAAAAAAGTCCATGTGGCTACATTTTTGAAAAGCTATTTTTTTGTGCATTTAATGGTGTTAAAATCTAATATGGCGGCCATAAGAAAAAGAAAAGTTGACTGTCGTTGCTCAAAATCTAGAAGGCCTAGAAAATTTCTGTCAATGCTGTTGAGATGACAGCTGTCAAAAATATAAAAGCTCGAAGTTTCGTTTAATTACAGTCAATCGTTAGAAAGATATGAATTTTTCTTTAAAATCGCGATTTTCAATTTTCTCGGGATAACTCAAAAACGAATCAAGATAAAGGAGAATTCTTTACAGATTCTGAATCACCTTGAAAAAAACTTTTTTCTAATTTAAGCTACTTTTCATCTCTTATGGTTCCCGAGTTCCCAATGGTGGGCAACGAAAAATTCACCACCCGCCTGTATAGGTACTGAAAAAATTGAAAAATGTCATATTTTAATATAGAAGGCTTAGAAAAGTTTTCGTTCCAACATTTTATTTTTCGTGCAAGGTAATGTAATTGAAGAAAATTTCATAAAGATCTGCCGATTAGTAACCAAGTTATAACACGTTGTCAATTTTCAGTCTTTTCAGTAATCAATCTAGATATCTTAGATTTCTTTTCTGAAAAATACAACTTTTTTCTAAGATAATAAAATTTCGTATCTGTTGCCGTTTTCGAGATGTCAATTTTTGAAAAATTAAAATTGCCGCCATTAGCCCCTGTCCCACAAGATTTATGGCAGACTTCCGTTTTAGTACGTAGGAAGGTCTGAAACTGACAGTAGTTTGACTATTTCATCAAACAACTTTCTAGGAAATGTGGTAAATGAACCAATAGCAGCTAAGCATTTGTGGATTGAACAACAAAATCGCGAAAATTTACCTTATGTTTCTGACATTGGTCTTTCGTCTTTGATTTGGTTAAGCCTTACTTGTTTTAATCTCAAATTTAGAAAGTATTTATGCTGCCAATACTGCAGACTTAACTTGATGAGCTAAATCAATTCTTATGCGAAACGTTATTGCTCTATTCCTAACGCATCGTGGGTGAACTAAAAAGCCCACAAAGCAAGCGTTGTGGTCACTTTATACAAAGTAGGTAAATCCCTACATTCACAAAGCGCTGTGGGTAAAAATTTCGACGATTATGACAGCCTTTCAATTTAAGGGGGGGGGGCAGCGAAACATCCCAGGTCAACTAAAATAGTCCGGGAGGCAGCGACAGATTGGCTTGACTCATTTCATTAACTTTCTAAAGCCATTTTTCCTATTACGTACGTCGTTGTGATTCGAAAAAGTCGAGTCTGCCATGCAAGTAGCGGGACAACGCTCCACGGGGGCTGCTCAAGTATGTCTCATTGATCGAAATCATTAACGCTACTATTTTTTATATGAATTACGGACACTTCGAAGTGTCCAAAAAAACGGTCTGTCACTTTGCCTGCGGGACAAAATGTGTCTGCCAACCACATTTCCTAGAAATTTAACTAAAAAAATTGTCAAACTGTACTGTCATATTTAAATTATCTGCCCGTAGCAGGTGTAAAACAAGTTGCATAATAGTGTTGTTAGGCAACAATCTGTCTATTCTACAATTCCTACAGTAGATAATTCGAAGCTGGGAGTACCTTGACAATTTTATTAATGAAACATCTAGAAAATGTGGCGGCTGCCAGACACATTTTGTCCCGCAGGCGAAGTGGCAGACCGGTTTTCTTGAACACTTCGAGGTGTCTGTAACTCATATAAAGGATTTCAGCGTTAATGATGTCACTCTTTTATACCATACTTGAAGTCCCATTGCGGGGCCCTGTCCCGCAGGTACCCTGGCAGACCACCAATTTCTGTATTTATGACACGCAAATTAACGAATAATGTGGAAAAGAATGTTAATGAAATCAGCCGAATATTTCTGTCGCTGCCTCCCCGACTAAAATTATCCCTACTCGGCTGTTCCAACTCGCTAATATCTGCGTCCTTGCTAGTTCCAGGCTGCGGCTCACTTGGCGGCTCATCCTTAGAGCGGTCCTCTACGATAGTGACACTCTTGGGCGCTTGTTCATCGATCTGAAAGATAAAATGTTGGAGAAAACGACACTACGCTATACGGCGATCCTGGTGATATTTACAAGAAAATCCCTTTGGAGTACAAAGGAAGTGGAAAGTGTTAGCAGTGAAGGGTGTTAAAAGACGAAAGCGATAAAGCGCACACAATGTTAGTTGTCGGATTAGTCACTCACTGTGGGAGGGGCGGAAAATGGGGCAGACAGCTGCGATTTCGTCGAAATGATAGACCTTTGTCTGGTGATAGGCATGCTCGAACGACGCTTAAAGTCCGTCTCTGAATGACGTCGTCTAACTGCCGTGCCGATATCGGTCTTCAACGCAGAACTTAACAACTAGAAAGGGTGGTATTTTAGGTTTGAACACCAGCGCACCCGCTGCCACCCGAAAGCACTATTGTTGCATCTGTCGATATCACCTACCTGGCTCATGGTTGGTTTTTTATTTTTTTCGTAATCGTCTTCCTCGCCGTCATCGACTTGTTTGGGGTCTTCTTCGAAGTCAATACCCTCATCATCATCATCTAAATCATCGAACATGTAGTAGTCCCCGGAACGAATCGCTACAGGAAAAATGAGGTATTAGTTGAAAATTAGTAGCGAAGCTTCGTCAAATGTACAAAACGTGCGTTAAATCCTATATTACAGGTGATGGAAAATTTACAACATTACTATACTGCCTGACTTAGAAATGTGAACACCCAGAAATAATCAGTTTCATTCGACAATGTTTGGTTTACAAATAGGTTGGCCCTACATCCTGCCCAGCAAAAGGATTCATTCGTAGTCTTTCTGCAAAGTTTTTCGGAATGATTTCACCATTTTCAGCATAAAGTGGTTTCAACCAATTGCCAAAAGCAAGAGGACCTACAATTTCATCAGTTAGATGACTTTTATGGGGGTCAAATTGTTGGGCTTCGCAATGCTGGTTTTTCATTTGAGAAAATTGCGGTTCATGTTAATCGCAATGCTTCCACTGTTATGCAGGTTTGACAAGTATGGATTAAAGAAGGAGGGTAAAGCAAAACAACGCCCCCTGGACAGCCAAAAAAAATCACACCCCTGAAGATTGTCGGTTGAGAAAATTGGTTTTCAAAGACCTGTTCTCTACTAAACGACAAATTGAAGACCAGTGGTTGGTTTGTGGAAGATAGAGCGCTTAATTTAGAGACAGTATACCGCCACGTCAGGTCGACCTAATGCGGCGGTATATTACCTTCAAATTCATTACTCTACCTTCCATACGAAACCACTGGTCTTCAATCTGTAATTCAGTGGAGAATAGGTTTTTGAGGGCCAACTTTGTTAACCGACAATCTTCAGGGGGTTTGATTTTTCTCGTCTGTCCACGAGGCATTGTTTTACTTTAGCCTCCTTCTTTAGTATAATACCTGTCAAACCTGCATAACAGTGGAAGCATTGCGATTAACATGAACCGCGATTTGCTTAAATGAAAAACCAGCTTCGCGAAGCCGAACAATTCGACAGACCAAAGTCATTTAACTGATGAAATTCAACTTCTTCTTGCTGATGGCAATTGGTTTGAACCACTTTATGCTGAAAATGCCGAAAAACTTGCAGAGGCCAGACAAAGCAGAAGTTAAAATTTAAACCAAAAGTGGTACGGGGCTAAAAATTTTATCACAACACGCTGTAAGGCCAACCTATTTGTAAACCAAAAATGATTATTTCTGGGTGTTCACATTTCTATGTCAGGCAGTATATTTCACACGCCACACCACAACCGCACTCCAAGCAAACAGACAATGTGCCAATGAGAAACTAATGGATTAACAGTGTAAAAGAAAGATTCATGCCGACCAACTTAAAAAACACATACACCTTCTCTCTTCGTTCCATCTAACTAACATGATGTACTCCTAAATGCAGCTAGAGAAAACTGTGTTAGAACCCCCTTGTAATGGATGGTAACATTAAGCTATGATCGGTTATAAACATTAAGAAGCACACACCATCACCATTAAAACCAACCCGATAAAAATCAAATTACCCTCTTTGTAGGATTTCGGCTGTCCCCTTCTGTGCTTTGGCCTACCCTTATAAATTGTATCTATAAAGCAAGACATCAAAATAGAATCTTGTGCGAGATTATAAGAAAAATTATGTATAGAAATAAAACAGTATGTTAGTCCAGGCGGTGGGTAATTATGAATGGAAAAAATTCAACCAAGAACTTTTTTTGTTGGAATGGTTAGATTTCAGGGTCACCAAAAACATACTAAAAACTCGCCCTCCGCCCCAGCCTGGAACCCCCTAAAATCTGCAAATTATGTGCAAGGCGCAAGTTTTTGCCCCATAACTCGCTTTTCGTTCATCGTACAAAAAATATACACGTATACAATATACTCTACAGTGAGGTTCAAAAATTGGTTCCCCCCTTTCGAACTCTATAGTGGAGGGGCACTTTGGAAAAACTGTGGGGCACATAACCTTTATTAATTTCATGCAGTCTGAGGGTGCTGTCAAATACTTTTTTCCACTTCCGGTTTAGCCGGAAATGACCCTGAAATTGGTTTTTTAAATTGATACCTACATTTTTTTCGACTAATTCGGAATCTACGAATTTTTGTAAGTCGAAAACACGTGCCGCACTTGACCGGTAATCAAGTCACGTCCACCCCAGGTGTTCAAAAACATCGAAGAAATCGGTGAAAAACTAAGATTTTTGATAATTATTGCAAAAACACGTCAACCTTATTTTTTTGATACAAATTCAACTAGGCAGTTACATTTCTTCTTTACTTCGTTTTGAATTTTTCAAATTCTCTGATTTTTTACGATTGGTGAATTTTACAGAAAGAAATTAGAAAAATGTAATCGGGCAATCAAATTCGCATCAAAAAAATAAGGTTGACGTGTTTTTGCAATTTTCAAAAATGTTCGTATTTCACCGATTTGTTCGATGTTTTTGAAAATTTAGGGTGGCCGTGACTTAATTTCCGGTCAAGTATGGTACGTGTTTTTAACCTAGAAAAATTCGTAGATTCCGAATTAGTTGAGAAAAATGCAGGTTTCAATTTTAAAAAACAATTTTAGGGTTATTTCCGGCTAAACTGGAAGTGAAAAAAAATATTTGACAGCACCCTCAGACTGCACTAAATAAATAAATGTTATGTGCCCCAGATCTTTTCCCGAAGTGCTCCTCCACGATAGAGTTCGAAAGGGGGGAAACAACTTTTGAACCTCACTGTACAATAAATTATCTACAAGAAAGTTTCTATGCACTTTTCACCTTAGAGCAACGGTTTGGCCGCAGGAGTAGCTCAAAATTGAGCGAATTTTTCGAAACGCGACTATAATCTAAGGGGTTACCAAAACAATACTACAAATTTTGATTCCGGATTTTCGCTTTGCACGATGATAGTGTGAACCATAGAGAACAATTTGAGACGGGGACCGACTAGAAATTTCCCTTGGGTTTGAAGATAATAATAATGTAATATAATCTAAGGAAACTGTGGCACCTCAAAAAAAAATCTTATTCCTGGGCCTCAGTGAAAGGGCTATCTTTAAACCCAAAGGAAATTTCTAGTCGGTCCCCGTCTCAAATTGTTCTTTATGGTTCACACTATCATCGTACAAATCGAAAATCCGGGATCAAAATTTGTAGTATTGTTTTGGTAACCTCTTGGATTATGGTCGCGTTTCGAAAAATTCGCCCAATTTTGAGCGACTCCTGCGCCCAAACCGTTGCTCTCAGGTGAAAAGTGCATAGAAACTTTCTCGTACAGAATTTATTAGTCTTCAATATTGTATACGTGTATATTTTTTGTACGATAAAGGAAAAGCGAGTTATGGGGCAAAACTTGTGTTTGCAAATTTTAAGAGGGTTCCAGGCTGGGGCGGAGGGCGATTTTTTTCGTGGCCCTGAAATCTAACCGTTCCAACAAAACAAGTCTTGGTTGAATTTTTTCCATTTCTCTATCGATTTTTCAACCCACCCCCTGGACTACGTAGTATGTACAAAATTTGAAGCCAGTATGTACGCCTCGTGCTTTTCACATCAACAGCTATTTCAATTACATTCGTGATGGCTCAGTTGCGATCTGTCCGAATATGAAATAACGCTCTGACGCGGCGTCACGAAGCTACCCTGCATCCATGGTGGACCGAGGCTGGATTGTTTTTGCAGAGATGGGTGCTGTTGGGGGACAGTCTCGGCGTAGGGTGGGGCTTCGTCGTATGGCGGAGGGGAAAATACGGGGAAGCTGTCGTCGGGTGAGGGGGGACGTGGGTTCAGTTCGGAATTAGGAGGAGAGCTGAAGGAGATCTTCCGGGGGTCCAGATAACCCTCCAGGGAAACGGTCATAACAGCGGAATAAGGAGAGGGTGCTTGTTGTTGGATTAGGGAGCTGCGGGGAGTCAGAGGAGGATGACCCTCGTGCTCCTCGTCTTCAATGGGTGTGTGGTACCGTGCAGGGGAGGTCTGTTGAGAGGTCCCTGATGTGCACGATGACATTGACGACGAATGAGCCAACGGTGGTCGTTCTGACAATATCGGACAACACTTTTGATTCTTTGCACAATCACGAAAATTTAAAAATAGTAAAGGCGATAGTGTGAAACAGTTCTGGGTAATACAATTGTCTTCAAATTCGAAACTAATCCTCTTTTCGTGTAAAAAAGTAAGTGAAGAGTGTATAGACAGCGGGCTAGCGACAATTTTGATATATTAGTTGCTCCACCGTAATAACGGATAGGTACATACTATAGTTTTAGTTAATATAAACCAGAAAATTCACGAATCATGCTCGGGTGTGGCTGCGCTATCATTGGAGGGGCTCCAAATTTGTAAAAAAATGAAAGCCCATTATATCATTTGCTCCCGTCTGCCTGTCAATTTTTCGTATAGATAAAATGGCACATTTAACAAAAACACGTTTGGCAGACGTCCAGACCGCTGCGTTAACCGTGAGGGTGGTTGCGTTGTAAACATGTACGAAAATGAAGCTATACTGCTTTGCTCCTCTTTGAGACCAGGTTTATTCTGTTCATCATGATTTTCTGATCACGAAAGTACCAAAGGCAGACGTATGTGCGATTGATTTTTTGTTTTACAAGAGGATTATTTAAAATTTGTTAAGTGAGCATTTTTGAACGCGAAGATTTTTTTCTGCAACACTTGATTTTGGAGAACGAAAGACAAATCAAATTCCTTCCTACTCCCTGGTCGGGATCACCCCGTAAACATGCAAAATATAGAAAAAAAATTATTTTTTGTCATACTAAAAATATGGAGTACATTATATTGAAGACTATTAAATTCTCTACATTCTGTACATTTTTTACCTAAGACCAATAATTTTCGGCAAAGCACTCGTTCAAATTGGTGCACCTCTCGCAAAGTGCACTCCGTGGTTACAAAAATTAACAATCCGAAAAAAAATAATGACTCATTTTTACAATTTTCTAACTTTTTTCGAGATGCCTTTGAAAACAACACAAGTACGAATGAAGGACTGTGCATAATTTAACAATTAATTTTTATTCTATATACTTATGTAGTTCTTTTGTTCTATATTAGGGACATTTATCAAGGAGTTCAAAAATACCGTAGAAAGCGGGAGATTTCCCTTAGAAATTTAAAGTTGGGGTGGGTGGTAATAATACTGATTTAAGTGCCATGCTTGACATAATAATTGACTTGTCGGAGCAAATAGCAGAGTTGCATTGCGTCACATGCGCATGCGCTCTGGACGAAGGGTGACCTTGATGTTTGTCCTATCTCTTGTCATGTAATTACTGAATATTAAAAAAAATTATTGCTGAGGCTTTTTGCATCAATCGCTTCAGTAATATATCAGAGAAATAACGTGTTTCATTGTCTGTCAGACAACAGAATTTATTGTGAGCACTGCAACCGTTTCCATAAATTTGAGTGAAATATTTATGAAACTCTGCAGTAAACTTGCTTGACTTTTAAAATTGCAACCTTTTTCCGCAGCAACTCACTGTAGTACACAGTACTAGACAAAGTCAGAGTCTAGTAGCATGTCTCGACTATAATCAAGCTTTTCTTCTCCAGAGATGTCTCAGTGCTCATGATCGTCCAGTGCAACTTGTCTATTGTTATGTTTGATTTCGTTTCCGAGATATTCGTGGTGGAGAATTTGCATCATGTACAAAATAACCGTGTGCCTCTGCAAAATCAGCGCTCACGACGACGTCTGCCTTGGGGAGTCACTATAAGAAACCTGAACATTAGTCGGAGAGGCAGACGGGAGCAAATGATATAATACCTCCTCTTCTTTTTACAATTTTGAAATGTTGGTAATTGATAACGCAGCCTTAAAATAAAGGTAGACGTGGTGTTTATCCTTTCTTAAGACCTACTAAATGAAATAATTATAGCTTTCCAGAGGAGTCAGAAAAATGTAAATTATTCTTTAACGCAGCGCTGAGCACGTCTGCCTCAGGTGTTTTCATGGATTACATGACCTAATAAACACGTTGAAACAAAAGACAGACGGGGGCAAATGATATAATGGACTTTCATTTTTTAACAAGTTTGAAGGGCTATCAATTGAAAAAAAAAGGGCAGCTACGGAAGCGGCTAGAACCTCCCCACTTGGTGAATGATCCAATCCTACCACCCATAAATTTCAGTCTAGTCTTTACCTAAGTGTTTTGGTAGTTTTTCAAAATTTTTATTACTTATTGCCAAAAGGGCACTAAATTTAATTGAATTTTTGAAAACAAAATTCGAAGACTTTTCATGTGCTGATAAAACAAATGGTGGTCATATTTCAAATTTCATAGACGCCATGCCAAAAAGGCACTTGTTATTGATCGTTTGCCACCAAAATTAAGTAGCTTTTTTACTTGCTATACCTAAATTTTCCTACTGGTATTTTTCAGAATTTTATGATTTTTTGAAAAAAGGGCACTAAGTTTGAGGACATTTTTGGAAACGACATTTGAAGACATTTCGTGTTCTGATAAAGAAAATGGGAGTTTATTAGTAAAATTTCAAAGTTGATATGCCAAATTGGCGCTTGCCGTTGGCCGATAGCCACCAAAATTAAATCAGCTTTTAGGCGGGTACTGGGTGTCCCTGCCTACCAAATTTCAGCTAAATCGATTAAGCAGTTTGGGCTGTAGCGTATTATCTAACGTTGCTTCGAAATTTCGAATTTTTTGATTTTATGCCAAAAAGGCGCTAAGTGTGAATGCATTTTTAGACACAGAATTTGAAGACCTTTCACATGCTGATAAGAAAAATTGGTGTTCATCAGTCAAATTTCTTAGTTGATACGCCAAAAAGGCACTTAGCGTCTGTAGATTGGCAACAAAATTAACTGGGCTCACCAGAAGGCCAACACTAACCTCCATACCAAATTTCGTGAAAATCTGTTCGGTAGTTTTCGAGGAATCTTGCTCACATACGTACATACGTACATACGTACATACGTACATACACACAGACATTTTTTAAAAACCACTTTTTTGTGATCCTGGGACCTTGAAACGTAAAGATCTGGTGTTATCTCAATTTCGAATTTTGGAGTGATTGCAGTAACCTCCCATTTTTATATGGTTGTGGGGAGGTTAAAAGCAGCCATGAAGGGTTGGAAGGCGCGCTGATTATGGTTCCTCATGATAATGTTATCACAATTATCAACGTTTGCCAGAGGAGCAACTGATTTAAAAAAATTTGGCGCTAGCCCGCTGACTAATAATACCGGTACAAAGTATTATTAATCGGGGTGGGTCAGTGACGTCAATAGACCATCTTCATTTTCTATTGTAGCTATGGTAATACTGTTATTGCAAAATGATTCACTAGTGTCGATGGTGACTTTGTACCTAAACATCAGCATCAGTGCCCGTTGGCCACTGCCAACAACATCAACTGTGAAACAAGGTGTTTCACCCCTTGCCGCTCCCTTGAGCCAGACTTTCGTTTAATGTAAACAAAAATTGGTCCTCTAACCTCCTAAGTAACACAATTTGCTGTAATAGCTATTTCACGGTTATAATAATTACCGATAAAATGCTTTCGAAGGGTGATACGCGCCCCCCAATGTCTAAATTGAAAATTGAATTTCCTTGGAAACACAAAGTCGCAGAAAAATCAAATTTGCGGATTACGTTACTGACGTCAACACGGTTTTTGACAATATATACTTACTTTTTTTTTCAACTTGACAGGGATCTTTGGAGGGGGTGTGTAACACCCTTAGAAAGCGTTTTGTAGAAAAAGTCTGCACTTCGAATTTTACTTATTTTCCTTACTAGAATCCGTCTCGTGAGTGTGTCAGTAGCATTTTTTTTACACCATGTATACAGGGTGAGTCTGAACGACATCCTTCATACCACTTAATCTACTGTTCAAATGATGAGGCTTGGTGCAAAAATTCTTAGGTCAATTGTGATTCCTTTTGATGTTATAAGCCGCCAAAGTTCTTCATTTTTAATCGTTTTTATTTAATATCTTCCGAATGGTGTATAGCAGGAATCTGAAATTTTGTGCAGTATTGTTGCAGATCGGATCGGATCCCTGTTATACAGGATAGACCTAATGTTATTTGTTCTTGAACTTTTTTATGTTTTTAAATGTTGGTAATTTGTCTATGCGGTGTTATTCTTCGATCAATTTTAAAGCTTTTTTGGCTCTTAAATTTTTTTGAAAAAACTCACAATTTACCAGCAAAATTGTAAAAACCGATAAAATACTTCAAGGAATCACCATAAAATCAATGGTAAAATTTCACTTAAAAAAAGTGAAATTACCACCCAAGTCTTTCTTCAGTTATGAACATGAATTCAGGACACCGTTGTCGAAAAACGCCTCCCTTGCATAAAAACAATCAAAATGACGCGTATCAACGCATATTTGATTTTTATTGCAATTTAAGGCGTTATCGCGATTGCCATTTCTCCGGTTTTTTCAATTTTGCTGGTGAATGGTGAGTTTTTTCAAAGAACATTAAGAGTCAAAAAAGCTTTAAAATTGATCGAAGAATAACACCGCATAGACACATTAGCAACATTAAAAAACATAAAAAAGTTCAAGAACAAATAACATTAGGACCATCCTGTATAACAGGGATCCGATTTTTGGATGTCTGAAGTACCATCAGGAGTTGCCTCTTGGTCTGCAACAATACTGTACAAAATTTCAGAATCCTGCGATATACCATTCGGAAGATATTAAATAAAAACGATTAAAAATGAAGAACTTTGGCGGCTTCTAACATCAAGAGGAATCAAAATTGACCTAAAATTTTTGCACCAAACCTCATCATTTGAACAGTAGATTATGTGGTATGAAGGATGTGGTGTCGTTTAGACTCACCCTGTATGTGCATTTATATCAATCATACTTTTGAAAGACACTGTGTACTAGTCTACCTAATGCGTAATTTTAACATTAAAAATTACATTATTTGAGGCTATTTTAACCTCCCCACAACCATATAAAAATGGGAGGTTATTGCAATCACTCCAAAATTCGAAATTGAGATAACACCAGATCTTTACGTTTCAAGGTCCCAGGATCACGAAAAAGTGGTTTTTAAAAAATGTCTGTGTGTATGTACGTATGTACGTACGTACGTACGTATGTACGTATGTGAGCACGATTTCTCGGAAACTACCGAACGGATTTTAATGAAATTTGGTATGTATGTTAGGGTTAGCCTTCCGGTGAGCCCAGTTAATTTTCTTGCGAATCCACAGACGCTAAGTGCCTTTTTGGCATGTAAACTATGAAATTTGACAGATGAACACTAATCTTTCTTATCAGCGCATGAAAGGCCTTGAAATTATGTATCTGAAACTGTATTCCCACTTAGTGCCTTTTTGGCACAAAATCTAAAAAATCGAAATTTAGAGGAAACATTAAATAACACGCTACAGCCTAAACTGCTGGATCGATTTGGCTGAAATTTGGTAGGTAGAGATACCGCTACCCGCCGTAGAGCTGATTTAATTTTGGTGACAATCGGCAAACGGCAAGTGCCATTTTGACATATAAACTTTGAAACTTGAATAATGAACTCCCATTTTCTCTACCAGCACATGAAAAGTCTTCAAATTTTGTTTTCAAAATTGTATTCAAGCTTAGTGCCCTTTTGGCAAAAGATCGTAAAATTTAGAAAGATCACAGAGAACACCTTAGGTTTGGTGGAGTAAAACTTAGGTATAGTAAACAGTAAAATATACTTGATATTGGTGATAAGATTGGATCATTCACCGAAGTGGGGAGGTTCCAGAAGCTTCCGTAGCTGCCCATTTTTTTTATTAAAGAAATAATGTCATAACTCATAATATACAAGGTGTAGAAAAATGCAACTGACAAACTCAGGACGGATTCTAGGAAGAAAAATAAGTAAAATTTGAAGAGCAGACTTTTTCGATAAAACGCTTTCTAAGGGTGTTACACCCTCCCACCAAAGGTCCCCTGTCAAGTTGGAAAAAAAGTATATATTGTCAAAAACAGTGTTGACGTCAGTAACGTAATCCGCAAATTAGATTTTTCTGCGGCTTTGTGTTTCCAAGGACATTCAATTTTCAATTTAGACATTGAGGAGCGCGTATCATCCTTAGAAAGCATTTTATCGGAAAAGTCATCTTTGACTTATTTTGCGACATAGAATCAATTCTGTAAGTTTGTTGGCAGAGTTTTGTCATACCCTGTACAAAGTTAGCCCCCATCTTTCCGGTGTTTTTGTAAAAAATATTTTTTTCTATTCGTTGTATTTCGGAAAGTATTTGTCATGGAAAAATTTTCTCGGAACCTTATTTATAGAGAATTTTATCTTGAATAATTTAGCTAAATTCAGTTTTGGCGTAAAATTAACGGTTAACTAGATTTTATCAAAAAAGCTCTTTGCGGGGCCGTAGTACACTCATAACAGACTTAAAATGAGTCGATTAAAACCATTTCCAGCTTTCTCGGACTTTTTTCCGAATTTCCGAATTTCCCTGTACAAAATGTGTTACTTAGGCAATTTACTGAAATCAAGAGTACATACAACACCGTCTTTAGACTTAATTTAAAACGATAGAACAAACAATCGAACTCACCAACATAATGACTAGTAGAGTCGTGATAACTAGTTCCCTGTATCTTCTTCTGACTGGCCTTGATCCTATCCATCTTGGTCTTAATTTTTTCCAAAACCTGCCTCTCCTGTTCCTCCTGGTCCGTCATCCGTTTCTGCCTCAATTCCTCGATCAGTTCGGCCCCTCGCGATGCCAAAATCGTGGCCGCCTTATTCTCATCGATCATGTGAAAGAAATTGTAGCTCTGGAATATCCTCTTCTGGATGATCAGGAATCCAAAACACAGCCCGTCCCAAACCAGTCCCACAAACTCCCTGGGGACCTTGCACTGATTGGTGTCGTCAGTTCCCGGATCTATGGGAATCCCGGAAAATTTCCGAACGCAGCCAATGCCGAACAATTGAATCGACCAACAGGTGGCTTCGGTGATGTCGTTTATGAACACGCAGCCCACTATCTGCAACCCGGTTTTGACCAAAATCACGAAAACGTTGTATCCGATCAACCAATTCCATGATCGCAGGATTTTGGGGATCGGTCTTAGGTAGAGGTCGGTGCCTTGCCAGAGGAAAATGAAGGCACCGCAAAGATAGCCAATCGAGAAGACGTTGACCCGATTCGTGCCAGCTAGGAACACTATGGCTAGAGTTATCCACAGGAAACTGTTAAGGAGGCCACGTTTGAAAATGTCCAAGTAGCTCCTCACGTAGGTGATGTAATCGGGAACGGGATTGACGAAACCTTTTTCTTCGGCGTGATGGATGATGCTTTCGTTTGAACCACCGACGTAATTTCGTCCCGCGTTTCGTCTTTCTATCCGAAAAACTACTGACTGACGGGCAACGAAAAGAAGAAGGATGAAATCGCAAATTAGTTTGGGTGCCGGAGGTGGGAATTGGGTGTCGGTGAGGTACGCCCAGTCCTGGACGCGACGCCAAAAGTCCAGTCTTGACTTGTTAACTTCTTCCCAGAATAGTTCATCCCAAGGATATACTGTAAAAATATAAAATGTCGAGTAAAGTGATACGTACGGCTTAATTAATTTTAGTAGATGGTTCTAAAGTTTAGAGCGTGTCCGAAGATTCTAGTGGGTTACCAAAAAAATTTTGCTAAAGGATTGGAAAAAGTGGTATACAAACAATTATATTCAGCTGTAAAGCCATTAATTTCAGAGTATCAACATGGGTTCTTGTCAAAAAGATCAACTATTTATCACCACGAAGTATATTAAAATAGGAGTGTGCACAGTACATCTCTCGCTACGCGAGAGCGGGGCGGGTATAACGTTCGCCTGTGTGAGAGAGAGGTCCAAGACAAAGACCATGGGTTTAGGCCTACCGCTGCCCTGTTTCAATGTGGATTTAAATAGGACGGCGTCAGTAAGTTAAAGATATATTGCTTTTTATGGCTTCAAATAATTATATTAAACACACAAAATTCATTGTTCTTTATCGTGTTACATTATAATGCGTTCTTAGTTTTAGAATGGTTTAGATTTAACATGTGAAAATGAAATATAAATTGCGAAAAGCAATAACTAAGTGTACCTACTAAATTTTCTTGTTTTCTTTGCATAGAGATTTGAATATTTATCCTGACTTTTAAAAAATGATTCAGCTGGCCTGTTCTTAGTATTTGTGGAAAAAATGTTTTATAATCCTCGTCATGTTAAGATATTGCTCCATGGTCGTCGATGTCGATTTTATTGTTACATACTTATGTCTTTCTGAGCGTCTTTCGAATTTGTGACGAGCTAATGGGACTATTTTCCTTGGCAGGATGTTTTATTTATTATGTATTAGTATGAAAAACATCACGGAACTTTTATAGGATTCGCATCTTTTGTCCGTCTGTTTTTTCAGTGGAATCTTTTATAAACAATAATAGAAAGTCATAATCGTCATCTTATAAGTGAGTACCTACATAAATAATTTGTATGATTGATCCTTCAAGTCACATCATCGTTTTGCCTCTGTGAGATTTGTGAGAACACTTTCCTCAAAATATTTTGCAATGGGGCAATATTTTGTCTTTCGCGGAATTCTTTTTATCCATCTCTTTAGGAAGTGTAAACGTGGACATACGTGGAAATACGGTAATGAAATAAGTGAGGAATAATTATTTGAGGATGCAGAAACTGCATCGGATACCGTGTGTTAGTTCCGTGCAGCCGGCCACATCGAGTGGTCTTCGTCTCGGATCTCTCTCTTGCACGCCCGAACGTTATGCGGACCACCAATCTGACTCCATGCACACTCCTATCTTAATATTATAGCTGGTGGAAACAATATTTGGGAGACCCTAAAAGCCGCCTCGTTACGAGGGTTGTAACTGTGACAATGGGGCCCCGCAGGCTTTTACCTGAGGCTCGTGGATATTTTTAAATTTCCAAGGTGGGCCGGATTTGAGAATTTTCACTATCTAACAAGCACAAATCGATTGATTATAGATAATGAAATACTACTAAAATCATTGCACAGGCACCCAAGCAACTCATACAAGAATAAGGTTTTAACAAGTTAAGTAATTTGGAATTAGAATGAGGGGCTAATTCCAAGTCACGGTTGCGACCGACGCAAATATGAAAGCGGCGTAACTCAGATGCGACCAATTCCAAGTGTGTTGCAAGTCAAAGTTGACGCACGGCGTTGCTTCGATATTTTGCACCTACTAGAAAGGTGGTGCAAGTGTTTGCGACCATCACAAAATTCAAGTATGGCGGCCGCCACACCGTTGTTTGCGCGTTTTGCATATGATTTGTTCCCCGATTCTTAAAATCCTTAAATTTTTTCTTTATATCTGGCACCGTTCTTCTTGTAGGAGCAACCGTATAGACCGCCCCCAAGACCTGCTTCCACGCACTGGAATTGGGTTAGTTTGGGCCCTTTTAATGACCCATAAAGCAACCCCCACTTCTTTGTAATTTCATCGACAAGAATTTCTACTTCAGTAGAAGTGAAATTTTTGGATCTTGGTTTCTTCAATTTTCATCGTGCCATTTATTATTGAAGGAAAAATAAGACGAATTCTGGTAAAAATACTTACGTTTTACTCATTTTCACGAACTGGGGCGCCAACAAACAAATTCAAATGTCAAGTTTGCGTAGACGTTGCGACCGGCCTGCTTTGCTACGGTGACGCAGCGTGATAAGACTTGGAATTCCGTGGCAACTAGCGGAGCAGTGCATTCGCAAATCACCGACGCAACTTTGCGCTGCTCCGGTAATTTGCATCGGTCGCAACCCTGACTTGGAATTGGCCCCTGAGTTTATAATTGACGAGAGACATAAACGTAGCGTGCATTTAAAAAAGTACGCTGTTGGTAGATATCAAGGAGCATTTACCTACCTACCTACCTTCTAGGAAATAAGTTTGTTCCAGAATTCTTGCTATTTCATTTCTTTCAGATTATTGTTGGCTAAATCGTTCTGTCTCTATGCTAATGACAATAAGATTTTGCCAGCAGTGGGCCGTCTGCAATTATCGAAATAGAAAATAGTCTCGAAAATAGTATGTTCTCGAATTTTTTAATAATGTGTTGATGGGCTTTAAAACTAAAATTGTCGAGTACGGCCCCTGGAAATAAATTTAAAATACCCACTAGTTAGTAGATACAGCGTGGCGCCATTATCACAGTTACAACCCCCGTAATGAGGCGGCTTTTAGGGTCTCCCAAATATTGTTTCCACCAGCTATACCTAAACATTTCAAACTGTTTTGTCATGTCGTTTTCAAAAAAATTAGATTATTGTGTTGACAATGACATTTTGGGCCATTTCAGGATCTAGGAATTTTGTTTGATGGTCAGTTATCTTTTAATAGTATTTGGCACACATTGTCAGTCTTTTGGATGTATTTACAGAAATTGTAAATATTTATTTGTAAATTACTCTAAATAGCGATATTAAATCTAAATCGTCTCTATGATGTGATGACATTATGTCAAAATGACGATATTCAACTTTTTTTTTCAAATGACAAACTGTACATTTCTTAGGGGATCCTTTAGACATATTTTTTCTACATTCAATTATGTAAAAAAAAGTTGACAGAAAACACAAGAAAAATTTCGAGAAAAAAATTAATTTTGATGAGTCATTTTGGTAGTTTTGATGTCAATAAACGCAGTTAGCCATGGAAAAAGTTGGTTTGTGGTGTTGACTAATGTCGCCTCACTCCAAGAGTCGTGTTTTTTAAAAATTGTAGTTCATTTACCTTTAAAAACGTTGGTAAGCATTAATGTCATTGTTATTAAAAAGTATGAGCAAGTGGGGTATTATTGAATAAAAGGGCAAATAATAATTATTTTTTGTGAAACTACGGTCCTTATGATGTGTGACATTAGACTTCACAATTCACTTTTTTTTCACGCTTACTACATTTATTGCCAAGTTTTAAAATTGCGTCTAGTCAAATTATTATTTTTCTCGAATTTTTTCCAGTGAAAGTGCAAACTTTTTTACATAATTGAATGTAGAAAAAATGTCTAGGTACACGAATCCGCTAAAAAATGTACAGCTTGTCATTAAAAAAAAACAGTTGACAATCGTCATTTTGACACATGCCATCATGGAGCCATTTAATAGAGCTTGTCATGCGATTTAACAGGGTGAGTCAACAAGGCGACGGCGGCGGCGGTCCATAACTTCTGAACCCTTCCAGACAGGAAATCAATTCAAACGCCATTATGTACAACACCGCCAATTCTACATCCTAAAAATACTTTCAACTATACAGGGTGTCTCAAAACACTTGCAACGCATGGCAACTTGATTTTTTTAAATGGAACACCACCATTTTGATGCCATATTCTGGATCACCTATAACATAGCTTTACATCGACATAAGACATTCGATGTTTTAAGGCTCTGTTCTACAGTAATTAATTCTTTTTGAAAAATTTCGATCATTGCGGCGGCTTCATAAGAAAATTCCTGAAAACACAATTTTGTATCTAGAAAGCTGAGATTCGGTACGAATATGAAGGAAGGTCTATTCTATCTATCTAACAGGATAACTATCATTATCACTATACAGGGTGTTAAAATTCCTTTTTCAAGTTTGGAAAATTTCAAATATGCAAAACTCCATTTTTTCAAATGGCACCCCCTGTTATTATTGTGCCATGGGGTTTGGCTGTTGAATTACTTTATTTTTTATTAAGTATGTCCTATACCTAAAGTCAATACTTCAAAAGATATTCTTTGTCTTATTTATTTTATTGAAGATTATTACGATCTCAATTAAAGAATGCCATGGACTGTGTGACAGTTATGATTAACATTGTTTATTTACATGGTTACCAGACAGTTTGTCACATTTATTGACATACACAATGAATTTCAACCATAAGCAGTAAACCATGTCAATTAATTCTTCCTGGTTGTGTATGTGAATAAATGTGACAAACTGTCTGGTATCCATGTAAATAAACAATGTTAATCATAACTGTCATACAATCCATGGCATTCTTTAATCGAGATCGTAATAATCTTCAATAAAATAAATAAGCAAAGAATATCTTTTGAAGTATTGACTTTAGGTATAAGACATACTTAATAAAAAATAAAGTAATTCAACAGCCGAACCTCATGGCACAATAATAACAGGGGGTGCCATTTGAAAAAATGGAGTTTTGCATATTTGAAATTTTCCAAACTTGACACAGAATTTTTAACACTCTGTATAGTGATAATGATAGTTATCATGTTAGATAGATAGAATAGACCTTCCTTCATATTCGTACCGAATCTCAGCTCTCTAGACACAAAATTGAGTTCTCAGGATTTTTTTTAAGAAGCACCCGCAATGATCGAAAATTTTCAAAAAGAATTAATTACTTTAGAACAGAGCCTTAAAACATCGAATGTCTTATGTCGATGTAAAGATATGTTATAGGTGATCCAGAATATGGCATCAAAATGGTGGTGTTCCATTTAAAAAAATCAACTTGCCATGCGTTGCAAGTGTTTTGGGACACCCTGTATAGTTGAAAGTATTTTTAGGATGTAGAATTGGCGGTGTTGTACATAATGGCGTTTGAATTGATTTCCTATCTGGAAGGGTTCAGAAGTTATGGACCGCCGTCGCCTTGTTGACTCACCCTGTATATTTGTCTCTTCAAATAAAAAAGTTACAAGAGGGCGAATACCAAACTGACTCACCCATCCATTTAAAAAAATGCAGTTGACTCTCATTTAACCTTGAATCAAAATGGCGATAATGCCAACTATTTTCCACCTCGAAGCCATAAAACTTTTATACAAAACATTTTTTTCTAGAATGCTTCCTTTGCGAGTTCGGGACACCCTGTATATTCAGAAATAATTTAGGAAACACGGACTAAACTTCAAGCTTCAAGGGTTATCTAAAACTACTATACTCACAAGTACAAAGAGTCGGGGGGAGTCCCACAACAACTGCATACTGAATTACCATCAGAATAGCGATGAACGTCATGTAGAAGTTCCATATCCTACTCAAATTCTGGCGTGACATATTAAAGAGGACGCAGAGCCAGATACTGTATATAAAGGCGACCGAATCCATCCTAAACCCGATTAAGGCCACAGTCGCCAGAAAACTGATCTGAAAATTACATTAAACTCCAGTCCATCGCTTCGGAGAAAAAAAAGACTTACCTCAACCCCGAATTTGTAAAATCCGTAATTGAACAGATACTTTATCATCGTTCTCAGATCCCGGTCGGCTTCGGCGCGCGTAATATGTGGGAACATGAAGAAAGCCCTCGTGGTGGGTCTGCCACGGGACACTCTGTAGTTATACTGACGTACCGTGACGACGGACCAAAGGGTGACCATCATAATGTATATAATATTCCACTGAACCGTATAGGGTAAGTCGTCGGTTTTCACAAAACCGAACCAATGGGCATTGTTTGTTATATGCTCCGTTCCGTTTAACTGGAAGCGACTGTTAGAAAATTGCGGTTATTGCAGGTAACTTACCTCACAAGTCACGTTCCAAGTCCCAGGCTCGATATACTGTATCTGATAGATCATCCTACCGAGCAACATCAAGCAAACAAAAACTGAACTACAGAATATACAGGCCACTAAAATAGGTCGACCAGTTGTAAGGGCCAACACGATCAGAAAAACGCAAATGAGATAGAGGGCGCAGTTATCATACACACAAACAAACATTAGGAACAGAAGCACCAATTTAGGTAAATGCAACTCCAAAAAGACGTAGATTAAATTGATGATGTTTTGAAGTTTCCTTATCCATTTTTGGCCACGCTCACCTAAAAAACGGATATGACAAAACATTCTTGGAATATACCACCATACTTCCAGTGTGCGTGCTACTGGGTTTAAGGGATGAATTGGTTTCGTCTCGTTCGCTAGCGGTGGCACCCTGTAAAGAGCTTTCATCGAGATCCATTGCGATAATGTTGGTGTCTTTTGGATCCGAAAGAGTCATGAAGTCTTTATGAAAATAATGCAGCTGTATAACCGCTATTATGACGAAGAATGTTGGCGTGACTAGTCGGACAAATAAATCTTTGGTATCGAATTTTTCCAAACCGATGTCATGTTGCCTGAATAATAGTAATGGTAATAATAATAAAAGCTGCGAATGTAACCAACTGTTTTTCGGGGACGTGCAGGTATTCTTCCCAGTACGTCGAGAATTTATCGAACTGGTAGGTATAGACCATTACCAAAATGATCATTGAACAGATGATGACTGTCAGCCAAAAGCCAAACATGATCTTCCTCCAAATTCGAAAAGAGAGCTGTTGAGAATTACAATATCACTACCTTGCCGGACAGGGTCGCCGATTTTTTAAATATTTTATAAGGAATTACCTTCAAGTATGTAGTTTACAATAGCGTCAACAGTTTGGTCAAATACACTTCCATTTAGTTTTCATAGCCAGCTTTTTACTAGAAGACACACCGTTTTTATCGAAGGGCATAAACTCAAATTTTGCTTGATATCTTTTTTTTGGATGGGTTAATAAAAATGAGCATACACCAACTGAAAAAGCAAAAAAATCTAAGTGTCTCCTACAGAAAATGATTAAAAATTATTCAGTGTTGCACATCAAAAAATTCCGAGAATTTTGGTAATATTTACAACTTTTTTCCAACTTTTTCACCACCAGTACCAACATTAAACCTTGGATCATCTATTCTGCAGTCAAAATATGGCCAGAAGTCCTCTGAAGATTTGCTTTGCGAACGGTTCTTTTGACGGTTTCTCCTTTCCCATCAATACTCCCTTTCCGTGTGCTGTGGCGAAGAAATTCGATTCTGCATGTATTCCAAAATCAGTAAAGTGATGGCATAAATTCGCAAAATTTTTTTTGTTCTTATACTGACTTGCAGCACCGTCAGAAAAGTAGAAGAAATTTTTTACTAAAGGACAATTCAATTTTATATCCTCCGTCAAAAATTTTTGTAAATCGTACACAGCAACAGTGTTATACTCCAAATGAGCACTGATTACACACAAGTTGCGGCACTTAATTTGCCCCCCGATTTGTAGCAATACACAAAAGGGTGTAGTGTGGCTTGTTGTTTTGCCCAATGATAACTTTGAATTTCGTCTTGTATTGTAAAGGTATAATTTTCAGCAAAATCTGCTGTCACAAGACAGTCCATGTCCTCGATCAGAGTTGGGAAATAACTTCCGATTTTAGTTACTTTTAGGAACTTAGTTATTATTAGTATCTAAGTTACTGTAACTTAGTTACTTTTCATATTAGTCTGAAAAGAACTAGTAACTCAGTTACTGTGGAAAAGTTACTGTAACTTATAGTTACTTTTATTAAGAACTTAGTTTCTTTTGGTAACTAAGTTACTTGAAAGGTAACTAAGTTCCTTTTTTAAACAAGTTACTTTGTCTACTTTTTTCTAAAATAGACTCGGTCCTACGTGTAGTACATTGTACAAGTGAGGGCGTATTATTTTTGCATCACTCTGACCCCCTTATTGTGTCTTGTGTTTGTCTTAGTTTTCCATTCCTTTGCCTCATTTATTAGTGCACCAAGAAGACATCGTGTTTTATATAAGTCATTAAGAAGATTATCATACTCTTCATTTGCGTTTGGTAAGTTTAATGAAGAGTCCTAATAGTCACCTGAAGAATGTTGGGAATAGAATGAATCTTTTTTATTACGTCCTGACTTCTACTTTCCGGGAACATTTTGTTGATTTTTAACGGAGATATATTAAGAGTAGTCAAAACAGAATTCACATTTTCCAAGTGTTATTCGGGTGGAAGGAAAACGTCTGTATTTTTACCACTAGCTGTGTCATCTGTATGTATAAAATAACTTATTTCTGCAGGTGTGACACACAGATTGTCCGGGAATGATTTTAATAATATTTGTTTGTGTATTTTCCTGTACCCGCCTTAATGTGATTTCACGCAAGCCCTTTTTAATTACGTTCTTGTGTATTTTAAAAGGATCGCAGCATTTTTTCCCGAACAAATGATTATATTTTGTTAGAAATTAGATTTTATGGTACTGGCATACCGTCTCTAAATGCTCAGAGATCCGCAGTTTCAGAAGCATTTGCTGGTCTTCATTTACTTCTTCGAGAGGGATGAGTTCTTGAAGCACGTCGCCGTATGTATTTTTATGACAATTTTCTTTGATTCTCTTCCATATCGAGCAACTCATCTTTTCGCAAATATAAACAGAGCTACCAAAAATTTTCACCGAGGAGAGCATTATTGGTGTCATTGGAAACGTAAAAAAAATTCACATGTATCTAGATTTTAATTTCCAATCAGTTTTCAAACTTCGTACCGCTACATGCAATTTCTTAAATACAGGGTGTCCCGAAATTAGTGGTCAAAACTTTACCAGTAGATTCTTCTATGAAAAATATGAAAAAAAGTGCCTAATAACATATGTCGCAAAATAAGACCTAAGGGAGCTAAGGCCCCTTAAAAGGGCCACTTTGAAAGTATTTTTTTCTAAATATCTTCAAAATGGTTAAAGATAGCAACGTGAAATTTGGTATCTTTATTAAGTTTTTGATGCTGGGGTCCAATTCTCGAATCGTACGAACTGTTTCGTATACGGAATCACTAAGGTACGCGCAATCTGATTGGCGGCTGCTTAGCAACATCGCATACGAAACAGATTCGAACGATTCGAGAATTGGGCCCCTGAATTTACTATACTGTGGAGAAAATTTTAAAATATTGATCATAAGCGTCTCGTACAGGAGGGGCTTATGTCTAAAACTGAAACATTCTTGTAAGTAGTTTTTTCTCAAATCTGATTGCAGAATCTCAAAAATTTGAGGTTTTCAAAGTAAAAATGGTACTCTTGTTTGACATCGATAGCATGCGCTCTTTTCGAAAGAAATGGCTTTTCATTGATTCAGTATTTACTTAATTCTAGAAAGAAAAGTTCTTACGGGTATGGGTCGAAAAAGGCTTCCTAAGGGAGCTAGAGTCCTTCAAACAACATACTTTCCAAGACCCCATTTGAAAGACCATAGCTCCCTTAGGAGGTGAAGTAAGGAACCGTCCGATGAACTTGTTTATGATAATTTGATGTCCTCTGTCACAAATTTAATGTTGGAGCCCTGAACCAATGAAAAGCCATTTTTTTCGAAAAGGGCGCATTCTATCGATGTCAAACAAGAGTACCATTTTTACTTTAAAAACCTCAAAATTTCGGATTCTAGAATAAAATTTGAGAAAAAACTACTTACAAAAATTTTTGAGTAAATTTAATCCTAAGCCTCTCCTGTAAGAGACGCTTATGATCAATATTTTAAAATTTTCTCTACAGTAGTAAATTGAGCATCAAAAACTTAGTAAAGATACCAAATTTCACGTTGCTATCTTTAACCGTTTTGAAGATACTTAGAAAAAAATGCAGCAGTGAAGCGGCTGGAACCTCCCCATCGCGTGGATCTTTGACTTGTGTTTCTAGCCGAATTAGCACAGAAATTGTATAAGACTGGTTTCAACGACGGTTTTAGAACTTTGTGGGTTCTGCTTAAAAAGGACTTACTTATACCTACTCTTCTCTGATGAATGTTTCAATTTGTGTGTTCTAAAAAAGTTCTAAAACCATCATGGAAACCAGTCATACATTTTCTATGCTAATTCGACTATAGAAACACAAGTCAAAGATCCACGCGATGGGGAGGTTCCAGCCGCTTCACTGCTGCATGTTTCCACTGAAATGGCAGAAACTGTGAATACATTTTTAGAACCACAATTTGATCGTCTTTCTATTGGTGGCATAAAAAAGGAGGCCTTGTATTTAAAAAAAATTAAGTTGATATGCTTAAATGGCACTTCCCGCGGACCAATTACTTCCAAAAGACTTTCAGGTCTTCAACGGGTCACCAAATCTCTATGTACCAAATTTCAGCCAAATCGATTCGCTAATTTGGGCTATAATGTATTTTTAGTGTTATTACAAAATTTCGATTTTTTGACCCAAACAGCACAAAGTGCAAACGAATTTTGGTCTTATTTAAAACCAGAATTTGAAGACCTTTCCGATGGTGACAATAAATCTTTCAAAAACTTGTTTTGGATGGTTAAATGAGTGAGTAATTTTAACTTTGTAAATTGATGTCCCAAAACGGCACTTGCCATAGGCCGATTGAATCCAAAATTTGTTCAGCTCTTCGACGTGCAATACAATCCCCATGTGCAAAATTTGAGCCAAATCGGTTCAGGGGCTTGGGCTGTAGAGCGATTTTAAAGTCCGACAAAAATGTAAAGTTTTTTAATTTTTGGTCAAAAGGGCACTGAGAGTGAAGACATTTTTAGAAGCAGAATTTGAAGGCTTTTCCTATGGTGACGTGAAAAATGGGGATTTGCATTTAAAATTTAAAAGTTGATGTGCCAAAATGGCATTTCCGGTTGCACGATTGGCTCCAAAAGCTTTTCAGATCTAAGTTAGGTTATGAGATGCCTACGCACCAAATTTCAGCCAAATCGGTCTAGTAGTTTTGGCTGTGGCGTGTTTACAAACGTACGAACGTACGTACGTACGAACATACACACAGACACATTTTAAAAACCACTTTTTTGGGTTCCTAAGACCTCAAAACGTGAAGATCTGGTGTTATCTCGAATTCGAAAATTTTAGTGATTGCAGTAACCTCCCTTTTTTTTAAATGGTGAAGTGGAGTGGGGAGGTTAAAACACTTTCGAAGTAGCCCTTTTAAGGGGCCTTAGCTCCCATAGGACAAATTTTTCGACATATGTTCATGGGGACTTTTTTTATATCTTTCATAGAAGAATCTACTGGTGAAGTTTTGACCACTAATTTCGAGACAACCTGTATAATAGTTTTCATAAACATTCGGTGTCTAAGGGCCGGTTTATCGATGCTGAGTTATCACAAACTGAAAGTCAATTGCCTAGCAACTAGCGTTCTGATTGGCTAAAATGTGTCAGTTTGAAGTTAGCTGAGCATCGATAAACCGGGCCTTAGGGACGGTTTTTTCATCTCATGTTAACTTTAACACGAGGTTTGTCACCTTAGTTTCCATTGTGACAACAATTTGTTTCTAAGGAAATAACCTCATGTTAAATTTAACATAAGATGAAAAAACCGGCCCTTAATAAACCAAGTTCCAGTTAAATCACCAAGATGAAATTTGGTGGGTATATTCATCTCAAACGTGACTTTAACGCGTCCAAATCTGAACTTGGTGAGAGGTGCCCCACCGGAGATATTTGACTTGAAAATGGAACAAGTACGAAAACAAAAATGTTATGATTTTATTTTTAAGAAAACCATTGTTACGATTTAATTTGCAGTAATCAAAGGCATAATATGACTGGGAAAAAAACTGTAGCTCGGTAGTTCAAGGTTTACTGTCGGCACTGGTGGTGAAAAAGTTGGAAAAAAGTTGTAAATATTACCAAAATTCTCGGAATTTTTTTGACTTGCAACACTGAATAATTTATAATGATTTTATATAGGAGTTACTCAGATTTTTTTGCTCTTTCAGTTGGTGTATGCTCATTTTTATTAACCCAACCAAAGAAAAAGATATCAGGCAAAACTTGACCTTATGCACTTCGATAAAAACGGTGTGCCTTCTAGTAAAAAGCTAGCCATGAAAACTAAATGGAAGTGTATTTTGACCAAACTGTTGACGCTATTGTAAACTACATTTTTGAAGGTAATTCGTTATAAAATATTTCAAAAATCGGCGACGGTCGCGCACACCACCTCGGTGATATGGCATGAAATGACCCGAACAGAAATATCCTTACCTGAAAGCACAGAACGAAGAAGAGGAAAAGAGCCATGTAGAGGATTCTGAAACAAGTCATCTTCTGGCCAGTGATCGCTACGGCAAATAACGTGATAGCGACCATCCAAATCCAAAATCTGGTAAGGAACTTCTTCAAAAGTTGCCCAAATCTTTCCATTACCTTACTGCCGGGCTCCTGGTCATCCTTAACACCTGCAAAGAGAGTTTAAAAAAGGCTCCAGATTCAGCATAATCCACCTGTTGCTGCCCCCATTGTAACCTGTAAAGGCGCCACCATATCCGCCAAAGTGTTACTCTGCCTCTCCGCAATTCTCTCCTGCATGTACTGTCTCAATGTAATCCAAAACATGCCCGTAAAGAGGCACTTTACGAAAAGTGGCAAACATGCGTAATTTTCGACCTTAACAAACCCTATCTCCGACAGATTTATTCCTTGGACGGACGTGGGGAGCTCCTCTTCAGTTAAATTCATGGAGTAAATGTAGGCGGAAATGAGCAAGAACCACGCGTAGATAACCAAAAATGGACTGGACCGCAACATGGACTTTCTTTGGTTAGGTACTAGCCAAAGCAGGTTTGCCCAGAGGAGAAGAACGAAGGTGATCCAACTGAGGTAGGTGATGCTCCATGCCATCATTATGATGTTGGTGCCGATGTAAGAGGACCGAATGATGAACTGGAGGAGGGTCTCCATTGCCAAGATAACGTTGTCGCAAAGTGTCGGCTGATATTCTTCTTCTGGAGTGCCTTGCCAAAGACATATAGGATAACTTCTTATAAAGACAGTAATGTCTATTATTAAAATTCTCAAAGAGGAGACAAAACTACGACGGCGTAGAGGGGCCACAACAAAGTTTTTAAAGTTATCAGAAAAAAAACTTTGTTGCAATTATGAAACACTCCACTAAGGAAGCCGAACTCATGCCGCAAATTGGGAAATTTTCGTCCCGTTCGTCCCTCTTTTTAAGCAGTTCTCCAATAATAATCAGGTGGCGCAATCGGCGACAGCGAGGTTGTCATTCTGACATTAACGTTCGGTCAAAAGCGAATTATTGCAAGTTTTATTAGCTTTCATGGGTTTTTTGACTGTTTATTAAAGGACAACTTAGAACAGCGACAAGCAGAGGATATTCTATGCCTCTGGAAAGAAATTCCGTGACGGAAATGTGAGAGAGAGTGTTTCATAGTTGCAATAGCAAATTGTCACTTGCAAGTGACAATTGTCAGTTGTAAGTGACAATAATTGTCACTTGTAACTGACAATTGTCACTTGTAACCGACAATTGTCACTTGTAACCGACAATTGTCACTTGTAACCGACAATTGTCACTTGAAACCGACAATTGTCACTTGAAACCGACAATTGTCACTTGTAACCGACAATTGTCACTTGTAACCGACACTTGTCACTTGTAACTGACACTTGTCACTTGTAACTGACAATTGTCACTTATAGCTGGCGATAATTCGTTAATTGAAATAGACCAATGGCGTACGCCGGAGGCGGTTAGGGGGGTTACAACTTCTGGGATTCGAGAAATTTTTGTTTTTTTTTCAGTTTTTAGAAAATAACGAAAATATAAGAATTTATGCTCTTTTAGTAGTTTTTGCATACCTTATTCTTTTGACACCCCCCCCCTTTTCATGACAAATTTCTGCGCACGTCGCTGAAACAGTTCGAAGTGCCTGCCAGTTACGAGTAACAATTGTCGGTTACAAGTGACAATTTGCTGATGCAACAGTTTTTCTTTCAGAAAATTTTAAAAACTTTTTGTTATGGCCCCCTACGTCTTCGTACAAAACACTTTACCCAACATGTTTTCGACCGTATTTGTATTTGCAACAAGGATTCTACATAGTTAGTGAAAGTGGGTACATCAGGAAAGAAATGTTCTTCCTACACTGTGAGATAATGATAGTCTAGAAGGCCGAGAAACTATTTTTACACGCCTAGCAAGAAAAATTTTGCTTCGGTCGGTATAGCCTAGAAAGTAGGCACTGGATATAGCAATGACCAGTCAATCGCGTTGACAAATGTAAAAAATATGGACGACGGTAAACACATTTCGCGGCCGAGATATACAGGGTGGGTAATTTTTTGATGATCACCATTAATATCTCGGAAACCATAATAGATAGAAAGTAGTTTAAATTGGAGAAAAGTTGCGCTATTTCTTGGTGATTGAGAATCTGAAGAGAATTTCCAGATATTTTGATTCGTTCCTGAGTTATCATAAAAAATCTGAAAATTGCCAATTTAAAGAAAAATTAATATCTTCTTAACGTTTAAATGTTATTCAAATGAAACTTGGAACCTTTATATTTTGATAGCTGTCAATTGAATAGAATCAACAAAAATTTTCTAGGCCTTCTAGATTTTGAATAACGACAGTCAACTTTTGATTCTTATATGGCCGCCATATTGAATTTTGACACCACCAAATACACAAAAAAAATAGCCTGTCAAAAATGTAGTCAACATGAACTTCTTTGACAGATGTCAGAATTTGAAAATTGGTATGAATAATTTGTAAAATCAGCCTAAACTTAGACGAAAAACAATTGCAAAAAACTACGCCGACTTCTTCAATCTCTCATAACATGTGAAAACAATTGAATTCAACAGTAATAAATTACGTCTTGCGGTAGTGTGACTCAGGCTTTCACATATTTTTTCAAAAACGTCAATGTTGGTTACGTTTTTGAGAAGGTAATTTTTCTGTGTATCCGGCGTTGTGAAAAATCAATATGGCGCCGATATGAAAAAGAAAAGTTGACTGTCTTTATTCAAAATCAAGTAGGCGTAGAAAATTTCTGTCAACGTCATTCAATTGACAGCTGTCAAAAATATAATTAATTTTTCTTTAAATTGTCAATTTTCAGATTTTTTATGATAAGTCAGGAACGAATCAAAATATCTGGAAATTCTCTTCAGATCCTTTATCCCCAAAAAATAGCACAACTTTTCTCTAATATAACCGACCCCGTATGCTTTACCGTTTAGGAGATCCCAATGGTGAGCATCGAAAAATTACCCACCCTGTATGCACAACGTTTTTTAGGCAAACGAAACGTTTTTGAAAACTTAAAAAGAAGCAGGAGAAAACCGGCTGGCACCTCTCCACCAGTAGACGTTTGACTAGTTTTTAGTAGCCGAATTAACACGAAAAATAAGATTAATTTTAGTTTGAAGTATAGATCCATTGTCACAAAGTGGCTCGTCGTATGATTATTCAATGAGGAAAAAGAGACAAAGTCTTGCCACTATTTATTAAAAAATCTTTAAAATCTTTAAAAAGGCTGGAACTTTAGCGACATTTAGCAAGACCCAACCATCACTTTCTGGAAATGTTGACAAATTTCAATAAAACAGTGATATATCCCAGACAACAACGTAAACAATAGTCACATTGACCAATCAAGTTCTCTCAATTGATCTCAATGTTTGTTCAACAAAGTGACAATCAATGTTATTCAGGTATTTCTTGAAATTTGTCAACATTGAAATCATTTGAGAGAAGAGAACTTGATTGGTCAATGTGACTATTGTTTACGCTGTTGTCTGGGATATATCAATGTTGAAATTTGATAGAAATTTGTCAACATTTTCAGAAAGTGATGGCTGGGTCTTGCTAAATGTCAATTGACTTGTGAAAAATGATCATATCAAAATTGATATATCTCGTAGTATCCCAGACAATAACGTAAACAGTAGCCACATTCCGCCAATCCAGTTCTCATTTGATTTCAATATTGACAAATTTCAAGAAATACCCGAATAGCACTGAATAAGTCCGCTTTTAATTTGTTTATAAATAATTTCCATTTCAATCATGTAACATCGTTAAATTTTCATCATCTAATTGTAAGTTTTTAATAATTTAACCTCGAAATCTTGCCATGTGAATCTCATTCATAGCCTAAAGATGACCTCGTACGTAGGTCGAAACATGTCGCTAAAGTTTCAACCTTTTTAAAGATTTTTTAATAAATAGTGGCAAGACTTTGTGTCTCTTTTTCCTTGTTGAAGATTAACTTTAGTCGCGGATTTTGCGCTTTGGGGGCCCTGGCGTGACACTTTTTCTGTCATTTAACCTAATCTTCAAACACGAAGGATTGACAAAGGTCTCTCAACACCAGATTTGAAGAGCACTTAGCCCACCTTAAATTTGGCAGAACTGAGAAATAAAGTGTTGCCCTACATGCTTGACCATGACCATGACCATAGAATAAGTGTTAATATTAAGTTAGTTTGCAGCGTTAACAAGGTGCAGATGCTAGATGCGATGGAAAGTATCGTAGTTTATAAGTCTAGAGGTAGGCTTATGAAGGCTGATACAGGCCCGATCGCTTATTCGTCTCTGTTTACGCTTCTTTAGGGAGGACTTGTTATATTTATACGTGTTCATCCATGCGTGACCATTGTTCGACCTGTGATTGGTCTAACTTTCACAGCCGAGGGGTGGAGCTACGCGGGTGGGCCTATAAATATTTCAGTTTTTTGGCAGGTAGGATTGTATAGCTTCGACTTTGATAATGAGCATATTGTGTTCGAAACGCGTCAGCAATGAAAATCAAGTGTTTCCGTGAAGTAGGGTGTTTCTAGTGATAGTGAATAAGTAATCATTAGGACAATCGAACGTTGCCTAAAATCCCCTGTAAGTACTTATCGTGTCAAATTTTGGTCAAAAAAGTGTTGTGTCTAGCCAATTTAGAAGAGCCGCCTTTAAAAATCTTACCCTTACCGAGTTGATCCATAGGAATATCATCCGGATGGTCCCCAGTAATGGTGACACTCCCTGTGGAGTCCTGCAGTATTGATCTAGGCTTCTTCCCGGAACCGTAGCGTTTGGAAGAAGGACTAACCCCACGTATCAGCTATGAAAAAATCATTACTCAGTCCAGCAAGTTTAAACAGATAAAGTATTTTAATAATAGTAATCCCTCCCAAATGAAAATGAACAAAAACGATACAATAAAAAAACGAAAAAATACGTACTGGTGTCCTTTCGCCAGGTCTGGTTTTATTCTCAGCCTGTGGTTTCTAAAAAAAACACCATGGAAAAAGCAAAAGATCAGAAACAAATAAAATCTAAATCAAAAAATTGGCAAAACAAAAACCGTCCGAAAAACGAAAAGTGTTTCTGAGCGTTGCTTACTCGGACTTTGCGAGTAGCCGTCTGCCACTTGCGTCTTGTAGTGGCAGAACGCATCAGCCGTCTATTGGACAACCTCTGCGACATTTGACGACCCAATAAACTGTCTTCAAGTCTAGAGAACGGCCCTTGTTTCTTCTGAGACTGAAAGAGTTAGTGGCGGGTTAGTAATGGCCTTTCAAGATAAGTAGTGCCCGCAATGAAACTGTTACGTCGATTAAACATTCTTCAGAATTAACTTCCAAAAACTTACCTGCGGCTTGAACAACCACTTCGATTCCAGTGCCAAGATGTAGTACAGAAAAAATAGCGCTATGGGATTAACAAAAGTAGGCCATTCGTTCTCGACGGCCCAACGAAAATTTCTCGGATCTTCATTGGTGCTATTGTCACCACAGTTGACGTAAACCAGAGGCGTCAGTCCAAAATATCTAGCGTAAGTGCTGTTCTTGTCTAAATACTCTTGTGGCCACTGAAACTGATAGGCATAGAGGACCCCCATGTGCGCCGCCACAAGCACCATAAGACATCTCATCATTATAGCAAATCCCTTTCTGAGCTCTTTGTAGCAAGCCCACCAAGTGGCCGATGACAAAAACACCATAAAATAAACCGCCCCCGGTATAGACGGTCTCAAAATAGCTGCCACGCACAGAGCCACCAACGTGGCGTACTTCCCCAAAATTACCAAAATATTGAAATTTCTTTTGCCAGCGTTGGCTTTCTTCGGTAAATTGCAAGCCTCTTCCGTCTCTTCCACCACCCTTCCCATGGACAATTTATTACAGAGTATGTACGTTGCTATTGAGGCGACCACCATCACGACTTCTGGCGACAACCAAGTGACGATCGCGTCTACGCCGGCTGCGTTCAGCTTCACGAGGCCCGTGTGACGCAAAATCTTTTCCAGAAATTCGCAGTTGGTCAAAAAATGGCCATAGGGTGGCAGAGATAGAAGAACGATTTGGAAGGCCAACTGGCCAGCGGCTGTGAGCACCGACACTGCTATCAAAATTTTTAAGTAGATGCCAGTGACGCCCGCCAAGGAGAGGCGGGTGGGTACGGGGACTAATGGTAGGCATAGCAGAAAGAGGAAGTAGACGGCGGAGATGAAAGTAGGTCGAAAGATGATGCCTGAAAACAAATTTTAATCACTAACAGCTTTTATTTCATTGGACTGTGTTTAAGTGCAGTTACTGCGAGACCCACAAGAATTCTTCGTAGACTTAAAGGAGGATTCAACTCAAGAATTCGATGTTGAGGTTATGGCTGATTCTAGTGAGAAGGGAGCGTTTGAGTCCAATGGTGTTATCAGAATTTCAAAGTTCTTTACCGTTTTGAAGATATTCAGAACAAGCAGCGGGAAAGATGACGTCATCTTTCCACGATTTCTTGCCCATTTTGAGGATATTTCCAGACGTCGGTTGAGTATTGGTTTGTCTTTAACGCCTACGTGTTTCCTATGGAGTTAGGACAGCCGACGTCTGGAAATATCCTCAAGATGGGCAAGGAATCGTGGAAAGATGACGTCATCTTTCCCGCTGTTATCTGAATATCTTCAAAACAGTAAAGAATTTTTAAATTCTGATAACACCATTGGACGCTCCTTTCTCACTAAAATCAACCATAACCTCAACATCGATTTCTTGAGTTGAATTCTTAAGGATTCAGGACATTCAAGATTTTAACGACCAGCGTAACATGCGCTTCCAAATACAGGGTGTCCCGTCTCAGAGTGCAAAAATTTCAGCCACAGATTCCTTGCATGAAAATAAAAGACCCGTATTTTTTTGTTTCGCTAGATCGGCCCCCATTTCGTCACTAGGGCTCCTCAAAAGTGAGCCCCAAAAATCGAAAATTAATTCCCACGTCTTAACCATTCAACCGATTTTGCTGAAATTTTCCACAAGACCATTACGAACGATGAAGATTTCAATAATGTAGCTGATGTCGTGGCGCCCACCACAGGCGCCCCCTGGGCCGCCCTCGACACACCATCCGATGGTCGATTGAATTTAGAAACTACGCTACCTCCTACACTTTTTCTGTAAAATGCACCATTTCCGAGTAAAATTAAGGAATGTGGAGCCATACACGTGCTTATTGGCAGACTTTTCAAGACAGCTATAGCGCGATTAATGTCAGGGCTTTGTTAAAGTTTTAAATTATTGTCAGTTTTGCACCACCACTGTGGCACTGTGTTTGTTTTTTTTGTAAATATTATAATTGCAGCCAATTTTGCAAATTCGGAGTATACAGATATGCATTTAATTTATGGTGTATGGCTCCACATTTCTTAATTTTACTTGGAAATGGTGCATTTTACAGAAAAAGTGCAAGAGGTAGCGTAGTTTCTAAATTCAATGGAGCATCGGATGGTGTGTAATTAAATAGGAAATTTAATTACGTTAACAAAGATATTGGGCCGAAAATGTCGAGGGCGGCCCCGGGGGCGCCTATAGTGGGCACCACGAAATCATCAGCTACATTATTGAAATCTTCATCGTTTGTAATGGTCTTGTGGAAAATTTCCGCAAAATCGATTGAATGGTTACGACGTGGGAACTAATTTTCGATTTTTGGGGCTCACTTTTGAGGAGCCCTAGTGACGAAATGGGGGCCCATCTAGCGAAACAAAAAAATACGGGTCTTTTATTTTCATGCAAGGAATCTGTGGCTGAAATTTTTGCACTCTGAGACGGGACACCCTGTATATCCTAATCCTAATCTGTGCTTTATTGAGGAAAAATTAATGAGCTTCGTTATGGCCGATTGCACCGTAATTTTAAGAGGTTCGTCAAAGTTAGTTAAGCGAAGTTTAATTCCGTATATACCTACGTTTGTTGCTACAATGGTTTCTAAGGACTTTAAGGATCACTTAACTTTGACTAGATAAGAAAGGCAACGTGATAGTGGCCGTCTCATTGGACTTACGACGCGCATTTGAAACTGTAGATAGACATTTACTTTTACATAAACTAAATCTGTTGGGTTTTAGAAATATTGCAATTGAGAGGTTTGAAAGTTACCTAACTGGTAGAACTCACATTACAAAAATCAAAGAGGAGCTATCAGATCCTGAAGCAGATAATATTGGTGTTCCCCAAGGATCTATTCTTGGGCCACTATTATTCATCATTGATATCAACGACATAATTGATTGTTTGGATGACGACATCTTCATTAATCTGTTTGCTGATGACACATTGATTGCAGTTCAAAGTGACAGTGTATATGATGCTGTGTTGAGACTAAATAAAGTGTTGGTGAATGTGTCAAAATGGCTGAAAGCCAATGGATTAGTGATCAATACATCTAAATCAAAGGTGATGATGCGTGTCCCCCACGAAGAGCTGCAACCCATTCAATTTAATGGTGACTTCTTCAATGTTGTTTCCTTAATGAAATATCTTGGTGTAATTATTGATGATTCCCTAAATTTCAAACTACATTTTGATGAATTGCTTAAAACTGTAACGAACAAAATCAAATATTTCTCCAGAATTTGTAAAAATCTTGACTTCTCCACTCGTTTAACTGTATACAAATCTATAATTAGTCCTCATTTCTATTACTGTCCAACGATACTTTTTTCGTTTGTAAAGGTAGACTTCATAAGTTGCACACATTACAAAACAAAGCCCTTCGTTCAATTTTGAAATGTAGCATCTACACCCCTGTCCAGTTAACGTTAGATTGTCTGTGTTTAATGTCAGTGGAAAATTATTTGTTTTTTCTAAATATGTTATTTACTTTTAAATTATGTAAGGGTTTGCTGCCTGACTACTTGTCGCATAACATCAGCTATGTTGATCAAATCCACCCTTATCTAACTCGTAACAATCATAATTTAAAAGTCATAATTAAAGAAATCTACTTTTTTTGACAGCCAGCGACATCTTAAAGTTACGCGCCTAGTTTTGTATTTAGAAAATTAACAAACAGAGTACAAAAAATTCACTGTTTTCAGAAGGCTTATATTTGTACAACCAACTACCTGACGAATTAAAATCGCTAAATAGTTTAAGTTCATTCCGACGCGAGTTAGCAAAACATGTTAAGATTAGACAGCATTGAAAGTTTTAGCTTAGTTTATTTTAGAAAATTGTGTAATAATTGTGTATGTGTAATAAGAGGTTTAATGCCTGATGCATTTCCATCTACCATTTGAAATTGTTTTATACTTTTAAGAATAGGTAATGTAACGTTTTATATTGTATCTAGTATTTTATTATGCACAATATGCATATTAATAAACTTCTTACTTACTTACGAACCCCATAAAATTGCGGTGAAATGGGCCATTAATCCTTAAGACTCAAACTTACGTATTGTGTTCTAGCCTTTAGGCTCACCCTCACACACACTCACCCTTCGGATAAGGGACCTTTTGTAATGTCTGTCCGGGATCCACACGACCGAGATTCACCCGATTTCCATGGCGATTCATTGTTGACAACAATGATTCGCCATGGAAATAGGGTGAATCTCGGTCGTGTGGATCCCGGACAGACTATAGTATTGGTTATTTTCTTCTATGCTACACACATACATATGAACTAAAATAAATCAGATAAAGGGAGACTTTTTCGAAAACTAATTCTTGAGACCAATGATAGTTAAAACTTGCTTTATCTGCCATTAGTGTCAAACATTTGTTTCCAAAGTCTCCCTTTATCTGATTTATTTTAGATTATGTGGTACGGTCAAGCGCAATAATAATAAGCGGGTAAGATAAAGAGGGAAATACGATTACAATGCGTGACTACTATTTCTGTCTCTATCAGATCGTTTATTATTATTGCGGTTGAGTGTACAATACACAGGGTGGTGAATTTTTCGTTGCCCACCATTGGGAACTTGGAAACCATAAAAGATGGAGAGCAGTTTAAATTAGAAAAAAGTTGCGTTTTTTCAAGGTCATTAAGGATCTGTAAAGAATTCTCCTTTATCAAGATTCGTTCCCGAATTATAGCGAAAATTGAAAATTGCCATTTTAAAGAAAATTTCATATCTTTATTGGTGGTAATTAAACGAAACTGAAACTTTAATATTTTTGACAGCTGTCAACTCAACAGCCTTGGCAGAAATTTTCTAAGCCTTCTAGATTTTGAACAACGACAATCAACTTTTCTTTTTCTTACGGCCACCATATTAGATTTTAACCCCATTCAAACTTCAATGCACAAGAAAATTAGCTTTTCAAAAATGTAGCCGACATGAACTTTTTTGGCAGATCGTCAAATTTTGAAAATTGTTATGAATAGTTTGTAAAATCAGTCTAAACTTAGCTGAAAAACAAGTGCAAAAGAGTACAGCGATTTTTTCAATCTCTTATGACATGTAAAAACAATTGAATCCAACAGTAATAAAATACACCATGGCATGATGTGACTCAAACTTTGACATAATTTTTTTCAAAGAAGTCCATATTGATTACATTTTTGAAAAGCTATTTTTTTGTGTATCCGGTGGTGTTAAAAAAAAAGTTTACTGTCGTTGCTCAAAATATGGATGGCCTAGAAAATTTCTGTCAGTGCCATTGAATTGACAACTGTCAAAAATATAAATGTTCCCAGTTTCATTTGAATATCAGCAATCATTAGAAAGATATAAATTTTTCTTTAAAATCGTCATTTTTGACACTCATTACAACTTTTTGTCACGTCCGGTTGCGATGAAATGGCTTTCATTTTGAATTTTTAAATGGGACACTCGGTATATTTTTTATTTTTTGAATCTAGGAGCCATTCTGAGTATTGTAGTGTCATCTTCGTGAGTTTTTTCTTGTTTTCGGTTAAATTTTGTTGTAGATCTAGAGCGCTGCGGTACGCTTTTTTTGTCTTCTATGGAGGTCAGTATTCAGATTTTAGTAACACTTTTAAAATATGGGCAAAGCAGTGCTATGGAAAAATGGCTATAACTTTTAAACCGATACAAATAAGAATGGCACACCGTTGTAAAGTAGAAAGACTAATCAACATTATGCTTGCTAAAAAATCATAAGAAATTTAATTCAAACTTGATTTAAAGAAATTGGAATATTGCAAAAACCCACAAAAACCTGAATAATAATAAATTTTTTCTTATGAAATAAGGTTCGACTTTAATCGTTTCTTTTTTGGGCACTTAATGGGTAGACTCCGATTAACTGTAAAAGAGGGACAGTTGGCCGTCAGATTCAGATGACACATTGTCCCTCTTTTACAGTAATCGGAGTCTACCTTTGAAAAGGGAATCAAATTCTGCATCCATCAATATAGAAAAACTAGTAGGGTACCATTTAAGAACAAAAAGTTATTCGGGTTCTAAATTTCCAGTATTAACAATTCCTATAATTTCTCACCCCTCATCAACTCACTTCGAGTTGCTCCCTTGAATCAGCTACTAACTAATAACTCTACCTAATAGTAAATTTTCACCTGTTCACGGTTAATAAACATCTTCCGAGCAGAATGCGACGCACTACCACTAGGTGCAGATTGTTAAAATCTGCACAAACATGGTGGAAACAGTAGATTCAGAATTTTTGATGCATATACAGTTTGGTGCCTTTTTCATGAATAATTTGTAAAATTGGTGAAAAACTTTTTGAAAAAAAGTAAAAATAGTGCATTAACTTTTTTAATCCCTTTTGACGTTTAAAATAATTGAATTGAAAATTCAACAAAATCGATTTTGATGCCGTGTGATTCATATTGGTCATAATGGTACTTTCCGTGGGCCAAAATGGCACTTACCGTGTTCCAAAATGGCACTTTCTGTGGGCCGATTGAATCCAAAAGTTGTTCAGCTCTTCGACGCGTAATACAATCCCCATGTGCAAAATTTCAGCCAAATCGGTTCAGGGGCTTGGGCTGTATCGTGATTTGCCCAAATGCCAAAATGGCATTTCAAGTTGAACGATTGACTCCAAAAGCTTTTCAGATCTAAGTTAGGTTATCAGATACCAAATTTCAGACAAATCGGTCTGGTAGTTTTGGCTGTGGCGTGTTTACAAACACAGGCACATTTTTAAAACCACTTTTTTGGTTTTCTGAGATCTCAAAACGTGAAGATCTGGTGTTATCTCAAATTCGAAAATTTTAGTGATTGCAGTAACCTCCCTTTTCTTAAGTGGTGAAGTGGAGTGGGGAGGTTAAAATGTAGAAAAAATCAGATTTTATTTCTACATTAGTTAACTATTTCCTAGGTAGCCGCATACAGCGATGCAAATACAGGAAACGGCCATAACGAATAATAGTCTCGAGCCCAACTTTCAAAATTTAAATTGGTTTGGGGAAATGCTTACTGTTAAAAGGGAATATTGCAATAATGCAAAAATTGAATCAAACACTATCGAAGAAAAAATAATACACTATAAGACTTCATATAAAACCTTTCAAATTCGGCGGGATTGAAGATCCTTATTTCTAGCTCTGTGACTCAGAGTCTTGAAGATTTAGTTGCCAAATGTGTCAATGTCTGTCACTTTACTTTATGCTGCAAAATGAAAGTCTGTATTACATAGCTGATCACTTAGAGGATTTATAGGTAGCTCTGGTTTCAAGTGTATGTGGAACACGGAGAAAAACGAACACTCAAACAAATAAAATAATACCTAGATAATACAGGGTGGTCGTTTTATCTTGAGACTGGCAAATATCGCGAAAAGGAAGCATTTTAGAAAAAAATGTTTTGTATGAAAGTTTTATGACTTCGAGGGGGAAAATAGATGTCACCATCACCATTTTGATTCAAGGTCAAATGAAGGTCAACTTGATTTTTTTTTTATGGACACCTATATTTTTAGTACAGATTCTTGTTCCCCGTAAAAAAACAAACAACTCTCATCTAAACTATTTTTGGATCCGACGGATGTAAATTTTAATATTTTTTGAAATCCCTAGAAATTCCCTAGTAACAGCGGCACGACAAAACAAATAAACAACCGTTGGCAACGATGAATTCTAGATAAATAAACCACAAAAATTGTTGTAATTTTGTTTTTGTCATGCCGCTGTTGCTAGGGAAGGCAGTCGATTTCGAAGAAGATTAAAATTTTCATTTGAATATCTGACAAAAATAAAATAATAAGTAATAAAAAATATAGGTTTCCATTTAAAAAAATTATGTTGACCTTCATTTGACCATGAAAATGACCTTGAATCAAAATGGCGCTGATGCCATATATTTTCCCCTTGAAGTCATAAAAGTTTTATACAAAACATTTTTTTCTAAAATGCTTCCTTTCCGAGATATTTGCCAGTCTCAAGATAAAACGGCCATCCTGTATACTATTGTAATAATTTTCAATTTTCTTCTGAAGATCTAACAACGAAAACGTAAAAGACAAAGTCAAGCAATGAAAGAGGCCAGGCCCATTCATGATGGAATCACCTCGTGTTGAGCCTCGTGCTCGTAGTAGAGCTGCCAATAACCTTTTATCGGTTCCTAGGGTGTGGACGGTTTATTTAGAGGGTTCCGAGGAGGGTTCAATCCGTAAAACAAAGACAGTGTATCGATAACACTTTCAATAAAATCTGTCATCAATTTCTATTAAAACTTGAGAGATTGCATATAAATAGATGATGATTATTGGCATTCTTTCCAAATTCTTGACATCACCACACTTTTGTGGTTTTTTAAATACTTTCCTCTTTAATAGACATAGAACATGTCATGGCATTTTAGGAAGCAGGTAAGTCCGGGGGGTGTTGGTGGCTAAAAATTATGAGACCCTCCCTTTTAGTGACACAGTCCTCGTTTTCGTGGTGAAATGTCAGCCCAAAATAAGTAGTGCGAGGAAATCCATTCCTACGGTTTTTAAAATTAACTTCGCAGTTGGAATGCCCCTAAAATTGTATTGCAGTTTTTCTTAAAAAAAAATTACAATGTTGCATTAGGCAATAAATGTGCCCGAATTATCAAGAGGCCAAACATCGTAAATTCCCACGTTCAAGATCACAAATAAATTAATTTCGTGGGTGGACGCCTCATTTATGAGCCGTCCCATTGCGGCCGGTAATCAAATTAGGGTGGTTTGCATTAGGTGATATTATTTTATTCACAGTCAGTCTGTAATCATTTTTGACCGGTATTGATGGCGCTTATATCTGATCACCGTGTGTCTATGTCATTATCATGCCAAAATAGAAGCGGAATTTTTCCTTTTCACCGCCCGCCCGAGTGAACATTATTTTCAAAAATTGTCAATCTAGGCGACTCTAGAAACTTCTACTTTTTCGCAGCATTTGTAAAAAATACAGGGTGTCCCGAAATTAGTGGGCAAAACATTACCAGTAGATTCTTCTATGAAAAAAATTGGCAGTCTCGGAGACGGTAGAAACTTCTACTTTTTCACAGAATTTGTAAATGTAGCATTTAACTTTATTTAAACAAGGACGGGCGTGCGGGCGGTTGGATGGCTGAGGCGCCCGGCGCTCATTTACTAAAATCTAAAATACAAATGTTTTTCATCCCTAAAATGGACATAGGTAATACAACAGCTGTCGAATCCGATAGTAAGCATATGCTTTTTTCTAAAATAAATTGAAACAAGGGCCCTTTTGCCACTAAAATGACATTTTTAGAAAAAACGGCACTAAGGTTTTCGGCTTGAAAAAAAATCAGCTTTCAAATCCGGTAATAAAAAATGGGCAGCTACGGAAGCGGCTGGAACCTCCCCACTTATTGAATGATCCAATTCTATCACTAATATCACGTAAATTTTACTATTTACTATGACTAAGTTTTACTCCATCAAACCAAATGTGTTTTCTGTGATTTTTCTAAATTTTACGATCTTTTGCCAAAAGGGCACTAAGGTTGAGTACAATTTTGAAAACAAAATTTGAAGACTTTTCATGTGCTGATAGATAAAATGGCAGTTCATTATTCAAATTTCAAAGTTGATATGCCAAAATGGCACTTGCCGCTCGCGGATTGCGACCAGAATTAAATCAGCCATTCGGCGGGTGACGGTATCTCTACCTACCAAATTTCAGCCAAATCGATCCAGCAGTTTGGGCTGTAGCGTGGTATTTAATGTTTGCTCGAAACTTCGAATTTTTCGATTTTATGCCAAAAAGGCGCTAAGTGTGAGTATATTTTCAGATACAGAATTTTAAGACCTTTCATGCGCTGATAAGAAAAATTGGTGTTCATCAGTCAAATTTCATAGTTTACATGCCAAAAAGGCACTTGGCATCTGCGGATTCGCAACAAAATCAACTGGGCTCACCAGAAGGCTAACACTAACCTGCATACCAAATTTCACTAAAATCCGTTCGGTAGTTTCCGAGAAATCGTGCTCACATACGTACATACGTACGTACATACACACAGACATTTTTTAAAAACCACTTTTTTGTGATCCTGGGACCTTGAAACGTAAAGATCTGGTGTTATCTCAATTTCGAATTTTGGAGTGATTGCAATAACCTCCCATTTTTATATGGTTGTGGGGAGGTTAAAAAAAATCAGCTTTCAAATCCGGTAATAAAAAATGGGCAGCTACGGAAGCGGCTGGAACCTCCCCACTTATTGAATGATCCAATCCTATCACTAATATCACGTAAATTTTACTATTTACTATGACTAAGTTTTACTCCATCAAACCAAATGTGTTTTCTGTGATTTTTCTAAATTTTACGATCTTTTGCCAAAAGGGCACTAAGGTTGAGTACAATTTTGAAAACAAAATTTGAAGACTTTTCATGTGCTGATAGATAAAATGGCAGTTCATTATTCAAATTTCAAAGTTGATATGCCAAAATGGCACTTGCCGCTCGCGGATTGCGACCAGAATTAAATCAGTCATTCGGCGGGTGACGGTATCTCTACCTACCAAATTTCAGCCAAATCGATCCAGCAGTTTGGGCTGTAGCGTGGTATTTAATGTTTGCTCGAAACTTCGAATTTTTCGATTTTATGCCAAAAAGGCGCTAAGTGTGAGTATATTTTCAGATACAGAATTTTAAGACCTTTCATGCGCTGATAAGAAAAATTGGTGTTCATCAGTCAAATTTCATAGTTTACATGCCAAAAAGGCACTTGGCATCTGCGGATTCGCAACAAAATCAACTGGGCTCACCAGAAGGCTAACACTAACCTGCATACCAAATTTCACTAAAATCCGTTCGGTAGTTTCCGAGAAATCGTGCTCACATACGTACATACACACAGACATTTTTTAAAAACCACTTTTTTGTGATCCTGGGACCTTGAAACGTAAAGATCTGGTGTTATCTCAATTTCGAATTTTGGAGTGATTGCAATAACCTCCCATTTTTATATGGTTGTGGGGAGGTTAAAAATATAGTTATGCATAGGATTTTTTTCACGGCACCATTTTTGAATACATTTTTAGAAGCAGAATTCGAAGAGCATTCATATGGTAACGCGAAAAATGGTGGTTTGCATTTAAATTTTTAAAGTTGATGTACCAAAAAGGCACTTTCCGTGAACCGATGTGGCCCAGATTCTAATCAGCACCTACAAATCCCCCACTGAATATGTGTGCCAAATTTCATTTCGATACGTTCAATAGTTTGAGCTGCAGCGTGATCACAAACAGACAGACACACAGCGACATTTTTCAAAAACCACTTTTTTGGGTTCCCAGGACCCTAAAACGTAAAGATTTCATGTTTTTGGCGATTCGATTTTTCGCTCGATTTTATTAACTTGCTTCGCGAGGCGTAGAAGTTAAAAATTGAGTGACTAATATCTTATCTCGTTGATTAATTACATATAAATAAATGTAGATACTTCCTACCTATGTTATGTACACATGCATCATACACTATGTCATAACCAAGCAAGGTAACTATAATTAATTAGTTAAAGTAAAGGTTCACTCTTTAGTGTTATTTTGTATCAAGCGATCCAAAATAAACTCATCCTCAATGGGCTTTGGAAATTGGACGGCATGTTGTTGATTCTGTCAAAATATCATTGTTTTACGAAATTACTGATACATGTCATAGGAAAACAATCACAGGCATTAATTTCACTTATTCTTCCAAAGCACACTGTGAGTTTATAGCTTGGATCGTTTGATATAACCAGCATAAACTACACCACTGTACGAGCATTTTTTTATGTTGGTTATAAATGTACATATCAAAAAATAATAAGAATTTTAAAAAATTGTAAACGCAATTATCCTTGACGGTTACATCATAAATAGAGAGATCGTTTTCCCAGTTAAATTTTTGAAAAGGTTGATACGATGACATTAGATTCGTTTAAAATTCAAAAGGCACTTTTGCTTATGACATCAGGATCCAAAAAGGTAAATAACTAATATTTGAGTAGTAGTGATATGATATCATAATGATATCAATAGGTACTGTATTACTATATTGCCAATTTCGATAAGCAGGAGTCATCCAAAGATGAATGAATAATTCGACAATGAAATATTATTCAAGACACTTTTTAAACAAAACTTAACGGCCATCTCGTGAATGAACTTTTTGACTTCAAATATATTAGGATGAGGCATAAATACTTAACTGCAAGGCCCTACAAGAGATAAGAGATCTAATAGCATTTTCATGCCGGATTATAAAGAGTGATCAAAAACCCTTCCGAGAGACTACATGAGAGACGTAGGGCGTAGACTGCGAAAATTATATGACAACCTTTTTTCAATTTCCATTCAGGTCTATGTCAGGTTAGGTCTGTTTTTTGATTCACATTAGTTCTCAAAGCCGTTTATTTTCAAAGTCCACAGCAGAAATAACTCAATAAATGACCAGCTGACGTCACCGCACCAAATTTTATGCCTGCAGGGAGACATTCGTATCATTTCAGCCGGCTACGCCCTACGTCTCGCGCACGGAAGGAGTTTTTTTTTGTTCACACGTTGCATTGTAATCATCGATCATAACATAATAAATAATTATTGAAGTGTGATTGCAACGTCGGATTGCGAGTGTGCGAAAATGCAATACTTGTGTGCCAAAAACATTGTCATCGGCAAACTAAAGTTTATTTTCATATATGGGAGAGGTCACACCCTGAAAATACCATTAGGTACAAAACGCCCCGATTGCAGCCCGAACCATTTAATGGGAAAATGTTATTAATTTCACGGAAATTGAAGTTAATGGAGCAATATGACAACAAACTTGCGTTTTGTTGAAGATTTTGTGGAATTCACGAGGGAATTCACTTCAGGCGAGAAAATACGTCAAAATCAGCAAATAGATCATTATTTTTTATAATCGCAAGGAGGGAATGCATTTAGGGTTCTATTTACCTCTACTTTAAAATAAAATTAAATTAAATTCTTGCGATTTAACGTACGTACGTAATTATGTAGCTAAGGAAAATATTTTTAAATAGACAGAATGTTCCCAAAAAATTTGACAAGTCGTAGTTGACCTTTACTCTTTCCATCGCATAACTTGAGAATGAAAGCAGATATCGAGATGAAATTTTGTACACAGGTGTACAATGTACCCCCTAGAATCTCGACGCGGATTATTTTTGAGCTCGTTTTTAAGCCATATCCATATATCAATAAGTGAAACTTGGTGAACACTTTAATTTTTCTTATGGCCGCCGATTGAATTTGAACACCAAGGGACGCACAAAAAATTGGCTTTTCATAAATATAATCAAGTTCAAAATAAGACTTTTTTTGAAAAAACGTGTCAAAGTTCGAGTCACACTTCTACAAGAACAAGACCTATTTTATTGTCGTCTCGATTGTCGTTTAATTCAGTTGCCCTTCTTATGCCATAAACAATTGAAAATGTTGTGTACTTTTCTGTAGATTCTTTTCCATACATTTTGGCTAATTTGATAAATTATACATACAAATTTTTAAAACACGCTCTTTAAAAAAAATCCATATTAATTAAATTTTTGAAAAGCTAATATTTGTGATGATTCAATAGGGCGGCCAGAAGAAAAATAAAAGTTGACTGTCGACGACAGAATGTCAAAAAAACAAAGCTCCCAAGTTTCATATAAATAGCATTTAGGAAGATATTAATTTGTCTTTATAACGGCGGCAATTTTCATATTTTTGGAGATAACTTGGGCAGGAATGAAAATATAGGGAAATTCTCCTCAGGTTCTTAATCACCAAGAAATAGCGCAAGTTTTCTCTAATGTAAACTACTCTCCATCTCTTATGGTTTCCACGATCCCAATGGTGAGCAATGCATACAGGGTGTCACGAAATTAGGCTGCAATATTTACCACTGCGTTCTATGCTCAAAATTAGGACCTAAAGTTTCAATAAACATAGGTCGAAAAGGAAATATGAGAACTTGTCAAGCTTATATAAGATTTAAAAAATTAACCCTACGGCAAAAATGGATAGGAAATTTAGTCTACTTTAATTTTGTATATGGAATAATTTTCACTCGAATTTTCACTAGGACTGATAGTTACGAAGATCTAATATATACGAAAAAGGCAGCAGAGAAGCGGCTGGAACCTCCCCATCGCGTGGATCTTTGTATTCTGTGTAGATAGTAGTCAATTCAACAGATTTTTTTCTATCCTTATCGTCTGTGACTAATCTCGCAATTTTCTGACAAATACCAACATCGCCTCGGACATCATCCATCACATTTGACAATATGTTCCTTTTAAGGTTAATCTCTTGCCACCTTTTTGACAATAACTGCCACTTTATGTCATCCACTGTCAGCCCGCTCCCTTTTAATGAGAAAGATTTTTTTCTCAATTTTCCCCCGGATAGGCAGAAACTGTGAATACATTTTTAGAACCAGAATATGATCGTCTTTCTAATGGCGACATAAAAAATTAGGCCTTGTATTTAAAATTTTAAGTTGATATGCTTAAATGGCACTTCCCTTCGACGAATTGCTTTCAAAAGTCCTTCAGGTCTTCAACGGGTCAACCAATCTCCATGTACCAAATTTCAGCCAAATCGATTCAGTAATTTGGGCTATAATGTATTTTTAGTGTTATTATAAAATTTCGATTTTTTGAACCAAACAGCACTAAATGTTAATTAATTTTATCTTATTGAAAACCAGAATTTGAAGACCTTTCTCATGGTGACAATAAATCTTTCAAAAACTTGTTTTTAATGGTTAAATGAGAGAATAATTTTAAATTTGGAAATTGGTGTGCCAAAACGGCACTTTCCGTGGACCGATTGAATCCAAAATTTGCTCAGCTCTTTGACGTGTAATGCAATCCCCATGTGCAAAATTTCAGACAAATCGGTCCGATAAAAATCATTTTTTTTTAAATTTTTGGTCAAAAGGGCACTAAGAATGAATACATTTTTAGACGCAGAATTTGAAGGTCTTTCTTATGGTGACGTGAAAAATGGGGGTTTGCCTTTAACATTTAAAAATGGCATTTCCAGTTGCACGATTGGCTCCAAAACGAGCTCCAAAAGCTTTTCAGATCTAAGTTGGGTTATGAGATGCCTATGTACCAAATTCCAGCCAAATCGCTCCAGTAGTTTGGGCTGTAGAGCGTTTACAAACGCACGCACGTACGTACGTACATACATACAGACAAATTTTAAAAACTACTTTTCTGGGTTCCTGAGACCTCAAAACGTATAGATTCGGTCTTATCTCGATTTCGAAAATTTTAGTGATTGCAGTAACCTCCCATTTTTTTAAAATTTTGTTGGAGTTGGGGAGGTTAAAACGAATAGAAAACTCACTTTCAATCAGCCCGCCCACCCCCCGCTCACCCCCCCACCCACCGGTACTTTTAGTATTATGTTCTGTAGTTACTAGCGAACAACCATGCCAAATTTCAAAACTCCGGGATTTATTTCACTCGATCACCACTTTTTTGTCTAATTTGACTGGGCTAACATTGGCCGAAATTTTTGCCCACGGCGCGTTGTGTATTTATCCATTTGCTGTTTTGATTTATGAATTACTTTAACGGATAGTAGCCCAGTCAAATTAGACAAAAAATTGGCGATCGAGTGAAAAAAATCCCGGAGTTTTGAAATTTAGCATGGTTGTTCGCTAGTATCTACAGAACATCATACTAAAAGTACCCGAGGGTGGGGGGTGAGCGCGAGGGGGAGGAGCTGATTGAATGTGCATTTTCTGCGTTTTTCGTATATATCTCCGTAACTACCAATACTAGCGAAAATTATTCCATATACGAAATTAAAGCAGACTAAATTTCCTATCAAAACGGTCCTATTCATTTTTGTCGTAGAATTCATACTTTAAATGTTATAAGCTTGACAAGTTCTCATATTTACTTGGGATGGCTACAGCCAAGGAGTTTAAGGTTTTGACCCGCACAAAAATAAAATAGTGCTGAAAATTGGCACTTATGCTCTACTGGCAGTCCTGAATGACGTGTCAAAAGTTCCGGAGCCTGCGGTGCCGGCGTCCTATTTTTTTGGTACCGGAAGGCCTTAAGTGACAGTCATACATTATTTTCCGCTTAACATGATTATTTATGAACCGATTTGATCGGGATTGGTCTCAAAATGACCACAACGACCTAATCAATACCGATACTACTGATAGACTCCTGAAATTTTGAGATAAAACATCCTTTTTTTTCTTGGAGGAATCGTGCTCTAGAATCGGCTTCGTGTTGCTTTTTTGCGATTATTTCTCCAACGGCTTATCGGACGACAAAAATGTATAGGATCTTTTCGTTGCAAATTTTATCCTGAACATTTCAGTTCCTACTCATTTTTGTCGTTAGATAAACCATTGAGGAGATAATCGGAAAAAAGCAGCGCGAAGTCCTTTTTCGGAGAAATCGTACTTCAGTACCGACTTCGCGCTTCTTTTTTCCGATTATCTCCTCAATGGTTTATCTAACGACAAAAATGTGTAGGAACTGAAATGTTCAGGATAAAATTTGCCACGAAAAGATCCTATACATTTTTGTGATCCGATAAGCCGTTGGAGAAATAATCGCAAAAAAGCAACACGAAGCCGATTCTGGAGCACAATTTCTCCAAGAAAAAAAAAGGATGTTTCATCTTAAAATTTCAGGAGTCTATCAGTAGTACCAGTATTGATTAGGTCGTTGCGGTCATTTTGAGACCAATCCCGATCAAATCGGTTCATAAATAATCATGTTAAGCGGAAAATAATGTATGACTATCACTTAAGGCCTTCCGGTACCAAAAAAATAGGACGCCGGCACCGCTAGGCTCCGGAACTTTTGACACGTCATTCAGGACTGCCAGTAGAGCATAAGTGCCAATTTTCAGCACTACTTTATTTTTGTGCGGGTCAAAACCTTAAACTCCTTGGCTGTAGCCATCCCAAGAAAATATGAGAACTTGTCAAGCTTATAACATTTAATGTATGAACCCTACGACAAAAACGAATAGGACCGTTTTGATAGGAAATTTAGTCTGCTTTAATTTCGTATATCAAATAATTTTCGCTAGGATTGGTAGTTACGGAGATATATACGAAAAACGCAAAAAATGCACATTCAATCAGCTCCCCCCCCTCGCGCTCACCCCCCACCCTCGGGTACTTTTAGTATGATGTTCTGTAGATACTAACGAACAACCATGTCAAATTTCAAAACTCCGGGATTTTTTTCACTCGATTTATCTAATTTGACTGGGCTATAGGTACTTATAGTAAAGTCGGTAATATGGAAATATATAGCCACAAGGTGAAAAATAAATAAAAACAATTACGTTACGCGCGAAAAGTTATCAAAACGGCAACGCGTTGTGGGTACAAGTTTTTCGAAAAATTTGGGACAGTGGGCGAATCTGGCTATTGTGATTGTGGATAACATAAACATTAAATCCAGTGTAAATTAACTCAGCAGGTCACCTGCTGCAGTTCCACTTCCACCATAAACCGATCATAACTATAAATAGATATTGATAAGACTAAACATTTTTTTTTTGCATAAATATAAATAAATAATAGTTGTGGGTCGTCGGAATTCTAAAAAACCGATAAGATTACGTAATCGTTTGGTTACCTACTTACTTGTGCAGATGACTACGGGTAGGATTATCCGAAAAATTAAGAGGCAAATGATGTAATTGGCCATGATTTATGCGAGGATTTATGCCTGAAACAAAAGAACAAAATAATAATGTAATCCTAAAAACTGCGGATTAAAATCGCGTGTCGCTCCCAATTTAATGAATCTGACGTACAGCAAAAGGTAATTTTAATTTTACTAATGTTCCGTGCACGCAATATTTCTAGGAATTTACCATAGGACTATATGACTAAATTATTTATTATGAGCTGACGTATGATGGCGATTTGACTAATGCGGAACAATGTTAACCATAAACAAATGAACCGGTTTTTGGGCTAATTTAAGATTGGAAAAATATTTATCCCTGGATTTATCCCTGCTCCCAAAAAGCATTTTTAAACAAACTAAGTAATCTAAAAATTCCGAGAAAAATTCTTTGTTATCTTTTACAGAGAAAGCACAGAAAATAAATTAACACTTCGCTATTACATTTAACGGTTTCAAAATGGTTATTCATAAAACACTTTATTTTGCGTACCTAACAAACAAGATGCAAAAGGGTAATGGGTAAAAAGGTACTTTATGTGATACGGCGATGCTGATAAAAGGGTGGCTATGGAAACAAATGAATCGCAATCTGTCGAAAGCACGTTTGTCCAAAGTTAGTTTGTACGGGATAATCATGACATCTGTCATTTTATCTGGGGACCGTGCGACCTGACTTTAGATAAGCGTCATTTCGACATATTGGGATTCACTTGTTTCCATAGCCTTCAGTTATCACATATTTTCTGAATAGGACTGTTATACAGAATTGTTACAAACAAAACAAAAGAATTGACCTCGGAATTGACATTTAACGCATTTACGGCTTTATAAATGAATGGCCGATCCCAGGTACCATACTTATCACTTAAGTTAAGTTAGACTTATAAATGAAGAATGGCGTTTGTCTTATGGAAAAACATCAGTACCTATTGTCATTTTAAAACTCTCTTAAAGTTAAGTAAGGTCGGCGGAATCGTGCATAAATGTCAAAACTACGGGTCAAAACAATCCATCAAAGCCAAGTAAACCAGATGCCAGGTATAACAATCATTATGAACTAGGTAAGTACCTTTCTTCTTTTTTTTTAGACAGCATGTGCTTATTTAAATATTGATACGGTGCAGATTGTGCACAGGGTCACACCAATAAAATGTCACCAAAATTGTCTGTCATAGCATTTCAGCGCTTCTTATTGGCTCATTTCCCAATTGTGACGTCATATTCCAGAGGGCGTACTCCTTAACTTGAATCGCGAATACAGGAAATATCAATTTTTGCGACAACAAAGTGACTACAGTCGAAATCCGTTCTATAAAACCTCTCAAATCTGACAAGCTCCTAATTTCCACCTGCGTAATAATATACAGTGCGAGTGTAAAGTATGGAATAAAATTCCCTAAATTTTTGTCCTTGATTTGTGGCAAAAATCCTCGGACAGGTCGATTTTATTTTTGTAATGCGGACTTGATGAAGTGGACAGTTATTTTCTCACACTTCCGGTTTAACCGGAAATGGCCTTAACTTAGTTTTCTCAAATGGAATGACACTTTTTTCGCAACGGATTCGGAATCTACGATTTTTTCTGAGTTAGAAACATGTATCACACTTTACCGGAAATACAGTCACGGCCACCTCAGATTTTCAAAAACATCGAAGAAATCGGTCAAAAACCAAGATTTTGGAAAATCGCAAATACACGTCAACCTTATTTTTTTGATATAAATTCAACTGCGCAATTTAATTTCCTTTTATTTGTCTTTGTTTTTTCAAATTTTTTCACTTTTCACAATCTGCCAAAATAGCAAAAAGATTTTTTTAAAAATGTAATCGCGCAGTTGAATTTGTAACAAAAAAATAAGGTTGACGTGAATGACGTGTAATTCCGATTTTTAAAAATCTTGGTTTTTGACTGATTTCTTCGATGTTTTTGAAAATCTGGGGTGGCCGTGACTGTACTTTCGGTAAAGTATCATACATGTTTCTAACTCAGAAAAAATCGTAGATTCCGAATCCGTTGAGAAAAAAGTGTCATTCCATTTGAAAAAACTAAGTTAAGGCCATTTCCGGTTAAACCGGAAGTATTAGAAAATAACTGTCCCCTCCATCAAGTCCGCATTACAAAAATAAAATTGACCTGTCCGAGGATTTTTGCCACAAATCAAGGACAAAAATTTAAGGAATTTTATTCCATACTTTACACTCGCAATGTATATAAATTTTAGACTTAAAATTTGACAATGTCAAACGTTTTGCTCTTAAAGTTTTTCATGAGAAATAAGGAGTTTGAATTCATTTCATCAGAATAATGGTCTAAGAACGTTTTGCTAGTGATCTGATTAAGGCAGGATTGTAAAAAGAACTCAATTATCTTTTTCGACTTTACAAAAAAATTATGCGACAAACCTTTTGGCAAATATTTGAGCGTTTGGAGGATTTATAAGTTGCGTTTCAACTGTAACAAAGTTTGGCTGCTGGTTGTCCTTTGAGAGGTTTTGACAGCGTTTTTAGACGGCGAAAGTGAATTGTTTGACAAAACAGGAATGACAGATCTGAACATGTAGAAGTGTGACTCAGAAAAAATTGCCAGTAACGGATTTTGTTAACTTTGTGTTATTTTTTGTCAAGGAAAGCAAAGTAATCAACAGTTTCAAACAAACCAAACAATCTCAAACAGCTCTTATAGGTGTTTCAGATTGTTTGAAACAATGACGTTATTCAAGACGTCGCATTTGAAACAGTCTCCAGTCCATCAACACATGTACAGTAAGGATCTTTTGAAAATACCTAGATTGTATTATTATTAGCGATAACAACCGCAGCGGGTGACCATTGTCGGTAGCATAAACTGCTTTGAGGCTTGCGGACATGGAATTTCGTACTTCATTTTTCATTCGATGTAAATTATACTTTATTGTCATTACTGACGTTTTCTACGACATTTTTTAATTATGTCATGAAATTGTTGACAGTATGCCATATCGTCGCTACATTAAAATGACTATGGTAAAAAGGTAAAAATGAGGTTGATATTAGATAAGGCCTATCCTAATACATATTTGTATTGGCGTGTCCTACAGCTACCGACTACAGCTTTTGACAATGAAATGTCAACGTCGTACGAAATTCGATGTCCGGTCGGCAACTGTACCAAACGGTATTTAAAGGGATGTTTACTTCTTGTGATTTATGGTCAAAACATTATAATCCACTTAAAGAGAAAGACGCCCTAAAGTCCTAACCGAGGTCCTAACACACCTACTTTTAAAAGAGCCTTACAGTAAATAGTTTGCTCGTAAAACTGGTTTACTTGACAGATTGAGTCAGATTGACACACTAGTCTAACAATCATGTCTTTGACAGAACAGACTTATCAAAAGAAAAGTAATTACTTAAATCAAAGACATGATTTACAACAATCATTCGAAAGCCCACAGGGTGATTTTTTGGCTTAACCGGTAACCGTCAGCTTAACCTTAGATAAATTTGTTTAAAAATTTGCTGTTTCTCAATAAATACCCTTTAAATAATTAATAAGGCAATAAGATAATAGAAAATAATAATTTAGGTTTAGGCAAAAAGTATGTTTAGGTTCTTACCTCTGGTGGAAACTATGTAGCTGTATCGGCAAGGGTTAAAAACATGTTCTATGTAATTCCACACTTGATTCGAAGCACTTTAGTGAATGATTAATTTGTTAATTCATATATTCTTCGCCCACCTTGTTTAAAGAATCGTAAAATTGTCTTAAAGGGGCGGCGCGCCATGCACACAACAAACTATACCTCCGCCAGGACTGAACAGTGATCTAATCCAAATAAAAACACGGAACACCGGAAAATGTGTGGATATGGACAAGAATGACAAATGACAAGTAAATGACAGAACGAATGGCATGTTGTCAAATGGCGGCTACGTGTATAACCTGTTGCATACGTCGAACGCTCGTGGTTCTCCGACTGGCCCAATGCCTTTTATTTAATATTACTTTTAAATATTAACTTCCCCAACCCCATAATTTCAAAAAACTTCTGGTTACTGCAATCACTAAAATTTTCAAAATCGAAATAACACCCTACAGGCTGTCCCAAAACGCTCGCACTTTGTTTTTGTAGTACGAGTAGCTTTTGAGTAGGTAGGGGAGAGCGGGTAACGGTAGCAACCTTTTTACAAAAATTGTGACATATCAAACAGTAAATTATAATTCCCGTACAAATTTTTTTCCAATAAACTAAGCAGCTTGCCGGTTTCTTTGAACTATTTTAGATTAAGAGAAAAAACAAGGCGCTGCATGAGTTCTACAATTTTAACTTCTACGCTCAAGGCGGAGCAGTATATAAAATCGATCAAAAATTCGAAATTGAACTGACATCAAATCTTTACGTTTCGGGGTCCCAGGAACCCAAAAAACCTATTTTTGAAAAATGTGTGTCTGTGTGTCTGTGTGTGTGTCTGTCCGTGTGTCTGTCCGTGTGTCTGTCCGTGTGTCTGTCCGTGTGTCTGTCCGTGTGTCTGTGGACACGCTACAGCCGAAACTACTGAACTGATTTTGATGAAATTTGGCACACATATTCAGTGGGAGATTTGTAGGTGCTGATTAGAATCTGGGCTACACCGGCTCACGGAAAGTGCCTTTTTGGCACATCAACTTTAAAAATTTAAATGCAAACCCCCATTTTTCGCATTACCATATGAATGCTCTTCAAACTCTGCTTCTAAAAATGTATTCACACTTGGGCCCTTTTGACCAAAAAATGGTGCCGTGAAAAAAAACTATGCATAAATGTATATTTTTATTACCGGATTTGATAACTGATTTTTTTTCAAGCCGAAAACCTTAGTGCCATTTTTTCGAAAAATGTCATTTTAGTGGCAATTTATTGTATTGTCTGCGGGAGAGGAGCTGATTAGATTTTGAAGCCGATCAGTCAACCCGAAGTGCCCTTTTGGCATAGCAACTTTCTTATTTTAAATATTTAAAAATTTAATAAATGCTGCCGTTATTAATCCAATGCAGTGCGGCGTAGAAGTTCCTGCCGTCTCCGAGACCGCCTTTTTTTTAAGAGAATTGGAAAATATGGCCATGTCCTGTGCCCCACCAGTAGTGAGGTACTGTGTAGTGTATGGCCATTTGACACAATGGCCACTGGACAAAAAAATTGAGCGCCTAAAAAAGTGGTTTTGACGAAAAAATGTCTGTCTGTGTGTCTGTAAGCATGCCGCAGCTCAAATTAATAATAATAATAATAATAATAATAATAAATTTATTAACACCTTAATTGACCCCAATTGTGGTGTTGGTGACGTCATAATGTTACAACTAATACAAATTACAAATTACTGAAAGTATCGAGATGAAAGGCATACATTTTCAGTGGGCAATTTGTAGGTATGCTGATTAGATTTTGGGCCACATCGGTCCACGGAAAGTGCCTTTTTGGCACATCAACTTTAAAAATTTAAACGCAAACCCCCTATTTTTCGCATTACCATATCAATGCTCTTCGAATTCTGCTTCTAAAAATTTATTCACACCTGTGCTCTTTTGGCCTAAAAATGGTGCCGTAAAAAAGAACCTATGCATAACTGATAAGTAGGTACCTAAATTCCCGTCGCATATTAACGAAAGCGAGGGTTGTGTGTCCCAGGCTTTTTTTCTGTTGGTTTGTAAACGGGATCTGTTTATTGACACTGACAGTGAGTGACGGGAGTTTTGACGGATGTGAAATCCCGTTTACAATACTTATTTTTAACTTCTACGCTCAAGGCGGAGCAGTATATAAAATCGATCAAAAATTCGAAATTGAACTGACATCAAATCTTTACGTTTCGGGGTCCCAGGAACCCAAAAAACCTATTTTTGAAAAATGTGTGTCTGTGTGTCTGTGTGTGTGTCTGTCCGTGTGTCTGTCCGTGTGTCTGTGGACACGCTACAGCCGAAACTACTGAACTGATTTTGATGAAATTTGGCACACATATTCAGTGGGAGATTTGTAGGTGCTGATTAGAATCTGGGCTACACCGGCTCACGGAAAGTGCCTTTTTGGCACATCAACTTTAAAAATTTAAATGCAAACCCCCATTTTTCGCATTACCATATGAATGCTCTTCAAATTCTGCTTCTAAAAATGTATTCACACTTGGGCCCTTTTGACCAAAAAATGGTGCCGTGAAAAAAAAACTATGCATAAATGTATATTTTTATTACCGGATTTGATAACTGATTTTTTTTCAAGCCGAAAACCTTAGTGCCATTTTTTCGAAAAATGTCATTTTAGTGGCAATTTATTTTATTGTCTGTGCGGGAGAGGAGCTGATTAGATTTTGAAGCCGATCAGTCAACCCGAAGTGCCCTTTTGGCATAGCAACTTTCTTATTTTAAATATTTAAAAATTTAATAAATGCTGCTGTGATTAATCCAATGCAGTGCGGCGTAGAAGTTCCTGCCGTCTCCGAGACCGCCTTTTTTTACAATAAAGTCCTATTATTATTAATATTATTATTAGGTATAATTAAATTTTTGCCCTTGATTTCTGGCAAAAATCCTCGGACAGGTCGATTTTATTTTTTGTAAAGCGGATTTGATGGAGTAGACAATTATTTTTTCCTACTTCCGGTTCAATCGGAAATGGCCTTAACTTTGTTTTCTCAAATTAAATGACAATTTTTTCTCAACGGATTCGGAATCTACGACTTTTTCTGAGTTAGAAACATGTATCATACATGTACATACCGGAAGTACAGTCACGGCCACCCTAGATTTTCAAAAACATCGAAGAAATCGGTTCAAAATCAAGATTTTTGAAAATTGCAAATACACGTCAACGTTATTTTTTCGATACAGATTCAATTGCGCGATTACATTTTTTTTTAATTATTTTTGCTATTTTGGCAGATTGTGAAAAGTGAAAGGAATTTAAAAAACAAAGGTAAATAAAATTAAATGTAACTGCGCAGTTGAATTTGCATCAAAAAAAAATAAGATTGACGTGTATGTATTTGCGATTTGCAAAAATGTTTTTTGTAATCTTTTCATTGCCAACAATTCCTCAATTCATACTTTTGATCAGAGATGAATATTTCACCGATTTCTGCGATGTTTTTGATTATTTTATTCATTAAGTATTGAACCAATCCAAAGGAGCATTTAGCATACCAGTAATCCTGATTACAGTGATACCTAAGACTACAACGTCAACTTGACACTACTTACTCAATACTTTAATTTATAAAATAATCTGCAAAATACGATTCGTAGTCTCTTGGTTGCCTTGTTGAGTCCTCATGGATGCACTACTTGTCAAATGGTAGATTTTTTTCGGCCAAAGAGTACTCGAGCGAGCTCTTGTCCTCTTTTTAGCCTAAAAAAATCTACCATTTTGACTCGTAGTTGACAGACATTCGGACGTCAAAACCCGCGGCAATCAAGAGACTACGCGTCGTATTACTATTGAAAATCTAGGGTGGCCGTGACTGCACTTCCGGTCAAGCATGATACATATTTTTAGCTCAAAAAAAATCGTAGATTCCGAATCCGTTGTGAAAAAAGTGTCTTTCCATTTGAGAAGACAAAGTTAAGATCATTTCCGGTTAAACCGGAAGTTGGAAAAAAATCCGACTGAAGAATCAGATCCGCATTAAAAAAATAAAATCGACCGGTCCGAGGATTTCAGCAGCAGATGACCCAAGAAAATTTTATTTGAAATATTCCACAGCCCACGTTCGCATTGTATGTTATTAGTATTACTGACTTAGGGTGGGATTTCAAAAGATTTTATCTTTAATACTGGCATAACATAGTTATCATTAATCCCTAGTGGTGGCGCTACCAAACTGAGGGTACCAACCTCACCAACTTATAGCGTGTGATGTGTCTGGAAAGGCGATGAGCCGATGAGAAAACATAGTTGCTTTCTTTTCTTGATTTATTCTTGTCATTCACGCACTGCACGTTGTCGAAAAATCATGCCTGATGCCTCAAATGCATGCTAAACGCAGTTGCACTGCGCTAAAAGAGCAAAATTCGATGCATCCTCTAATTTTCGCAAATAGTACGATGACAGATCACTGACAGCTGATCTCGTCATTTTGCTGGATCTGATGGTTGCCGGTTGGTACCATTGGTTTGGTAGCGCCACCACGAGGGACTAATGATAACTAAGTTATCATGATTGTAAGTTACAACCTTATTAAAATCCCGCCCTTAGCTATTTATTTCACTGGATGAACACAAAACACAAAAGCAGCAAACAACAATAATGGTTACAATAATGCGCGTTGTTATGCATCTGATTGGCAATGTTCATCATCCCAGCGCCATCTGTTTTAAGTCTATTCTTGTAATGGGAAAACACATTAGAAATTATCTGTACCTACTGTGTTCTAACCGGTTCTAATGAATGACAGGTGTGACCATTAGGTACATTTCAGTAGAATACATTACAAATATGGTCAGTTGGGTTTTTCCATTACAGATTGGTCTCAATTTCCCTTTAAGACAAGTCTCTAATGGTTTCTATATAAATTCTAATGGTCATTTGCAACATGGAAGATTATGAATAGGGCCCTGAAACAGCGTTTTATGGGCTTCGTGGATAAGCCGCCACTGCTAGGTATTTGCCTCAGCCTAGGTATATTTGCCTCAGTCGAGGCACTACTTGCATTCTACTGAAGAATAAGACACCATGATGGGCGTTAAGAGGCATGATCTGCCATTGTCTTGACTGAAAATCAACTTACACCATTTGTATAGGTACATATATACCTGACCTACCAATAAATAGCATTTTTCGGTTTCCATATACCTACCACTAATTATCACTTCATCACATATACCTACCTACCTATAATAATGATAGTAAGAAAGTATAAAAATATATACCTATAATGCTATGCGATGATAAATACTTTCAAAACATTATGCCTAGTAGGTAATATAAACCTATAGGTACTAGGTAGGTAGGTATACTTATAAAATCAATACCTACCGATTTGGGTTAAAATAACACGTGTACGGCTTCGGCATTTATAAACTTATTGAATTAAAACTAATTAGATTATAGACGCTTGGTTCGCATTAGCTTCAAAGGACGCACGCCAATCAGTGCCGAAAATGCCTCCGAAAAGCGATCCAGAAATCATCTCACTCCGCAAAGAAGTGGAGGAGCTGTACAACACTTTAAAGGTAGGTAGACTTTGAATTTATATTTACAGTTTTATTGTTCTCAGTGCAACTTTTACAGGAGACGCAAAAGAAATACGCAGATGTCACGCTGGAAGCCGCTTGCAGCGACGTCCCTGATGTTCCTAGGGTTAAATTGACATCCAGAAAGCTAATGAAGGGCCACTTGAATAAAGTAAATTCCATACACTACAGTGGGGACAGTAAGCATTGCGTAACGGGATCACTTGACGGGAAGCTTATAATTTGGGACACCTACAGCGGCAACAAGATGCAGATTATACCATTAAGGTCAGCGTGGGTTATGAGCGTTGCTTATGCACCTTCCGGAAACTTTGTTGGTAAGATCACACATAGGTACAATCATATTTTCTTAAGATGCTAACAACTGAGGAGTAAATTTATGAGCAAAATTTTGTACACCATGATTACGCCTGGTGATTTCTCCTTATTTCCCTTGAGCTCACCTGGATTTCCTTGATTTCGCCCGATTCCACCTGATTTCACTATCATTATTTCACCTAGTTTGTAGATTATTGATTCACCCATAGATTTGCCCCTCGCTAACAACTAAATTTTAGCTTGTGGTGGAATGGACAATATGTGCACCATTTATGACCTCAACAACAGGGATTCGTCGGGGGTTGCAAAAATGGTCCGCGAATTGGCTGGATATGACGGATTTCTGAGCTCGTGCAGATTTCTTGGTGATCGAAACTTAATAACGGGCTCAGGCGACATGAAGATGTACGAAGGTTCTGCTATGCATAAACAACTAAACACCAGTTGTTTTTAGTTGCAAGTGGGACTTGGAGACTGGAAGAAAAACTTCTGATTTTACAGCTCATAATGGTGATGTGGTTACCATAAGTTTATCACCGGATGGTAATACTTTCGTCACTGGCAGCGTGGACAAAACTTGCCGCCTTTGGGACATTCGTGACGAAAAGCCAAAGCAAACTTTCTTTGGCCACGAAGCGGATGTCAATTCGGTTTGCGTAAGTGTTTTTGAACATCAATTTGTTAATTATTACTAATTACACTAAGTACCAACTAGGGTGTCCGGAAATTAGAGGATAATGTCTTAAGGGCGTATTCTACGATCAAAAAGACGAAGAGAAGTTTTAATAAACCTGGGTCGAAAAATGCCCCCTAAGGGAGCTAGGGCCCCTTAAAGGGACTTTCTAAATTTTTCTAAATTTTTTCAGAACGGTTAAAGATAACACCGCGAAATTGGATATCTTTAGTTAGTCTTTGATGCTAAAGTTTCAATCAAAAGTGTCCCTTAGAGGGGGGGCTTAGGACTAACTTCGCTCAAATATTTTTGTAAATCGTTTTTTCTCAAATCTCACACCAGAATATGAACATCTGAAGTTTTTTACTTAAAAATGATGCTCTTGTTTGAAATCGCTAGGACGCTCCGTTTTCGAATAAATTGACCCTAGTCGTTTTAGAGCGCGAAAATCTGTCGCAGAAGATTTTAGTTTATTTACCAAATTATCAAAAACGAGTTCTGAGTCTGACTCTTTGCGTGATTTTGGGAAAAAAAGTTCGTATGAACATATGGCGGAAAATGCTTCGTATGGGTCCTATGGGGCCCTGGAAAGCTGACGTTCTTCAATACCCCATACCTCCCTTAGGAAGCGTTTTCCGCCATATGTCCATACGAACTTTTCTTCCTAAAATAACACATGGAATCAACCCCTGAACTCATTTTTGATAATTTGGTAAATAATTAAATAAAATCTGTGACAAATTTTTGTGCTCTAAAACCACTAGTGTCAATTTATTTGAAAACGGTGCGCCCGAGCGATTTCGAACAAGAGCACCATTTTTAAGTACAAAACTTCAATCGTTCAGATTCTGATGCTAAATTTGAGAAAAAAAAACTTACAAAAATTATTTGAGCAAATTTAGTCCTAGGCCCCCCTGTACGGGATATTTATGATCGAAACTTAATTTTTACCACGCGCACGGTAGTGAATTCAGCATCAAAAGCTTACTACTTTCACGTACTTATTTTTAACCGTTTTGAAGAAATTTAGAAAAAAGCACTTTCAAAGTGACCCCTTTAAGGGGCCCTAGCTCCCTTAGTTTATTAAAAATTTTTTCATATTTTTGATCATAGAATACGCCCTTAAGATATTATCCTCTAATTTCCGGACACCCTGTACCTATATTGTTTCATTACGTGTTCTAAGTAGTTTCATCCAAGTGGTCACGCTTTTGCAACCGCTTCGGAAGACAAATCTGCGAGACTCTTTGACATAAGAAGCGATCAGCAACTTGCTTCGTATAAACCTCCCACTTCCAACAGCGGATTTACTTCTTGTGGCCTCTCTCTGAGTGGCCGGATACTTTTATGTGGCTCTGATGACAACAATGTCCATATGTGGGACACGTTAAAAAATCAACACAATGGTATCACATCGATTTTTTTTCAATTTCTGAAATTGAGTGATTTTCAGGAACATTGTCAGGCCACGAAAATCGGGTTACGTCTCTTTCGGTTGCCCCGAATGGAATTGCTGTGGTAACGTCGAGCTGGGATCAACATGTTAGAGTATGGGGATAATTATTTAACTAGCTTTACCATATTTGTCAATTTTCCTGAAGTACCTACAAACCGAGCATCCCATTTAAGGAATTGTATCGAGATTAACAACTGAATTTGCTTATAATTTATAAGCTTCAGAGGAATAAATGATTATCTTTGTATGTTATTTTTCAGATTTTATTTAAAATACCTACCTATATATTTTTCAAGTTTTACCGTTTTAACGCAAAATTAGCATAAGTACTCCCGTTTCCACTTCACCACTTAAAAAAAGGGAGGTTATTGCAATCACTAAAATTTTCGAATTTGAGATAAGACCGGATCTATACGTTTCGATGTCTCAGGAACCCAAAAAAATGGTTTTTAAAATGTGTATGTGCGTACGTGCGTTCGTAAACACGCCACAGCCTAAACTACTTGTCCGATTTGGCTGAAAGTTGATTCGTGGGCATCTGATAATCTAACTTAGATCTGAAAAGCTTTTGGAGCCAATCGTGCAACCGCAAATGCCATTTTGGCAAATCATGAAATTTTAAATGCAAACCCCTATTTTTGACGTAGCCATAAGAAAGGCCTTCAAATTCTACTTCTAAAGATGTATTCACTTTTAATGCCTTTTTGACAAAATGTCAAATATTCGAGATTTTTAACGCACTTTATAAACTTGATACACCATACAAACCTTTGGATCGATTTGCCTGAGATTTTGCACATGGAGACGGTATTGCACGTCGAAGCGCAATCGACAAACGACAAGTGCCGTTTTGGCACATCAATTTTCAAATTTAAAATTTAATTTGCACTATCCTTTGTTTAGGCGACTGAAAACTTTACGCCATACTGTATGTAGGTACGTATGGGAGATGTAGAACAATATGTTATGTAAGTATAAAAAATGGGCAGCTATAAATTTCAATCCACACGCTCAAAATGTTTCGGGAGTTTTTCAAAATTTTATTTTTTTATTGCCAAAAGGGCACTAAGTTTGATTGCATTTTTGGAAACAGAATTTCAAGACCTTTCATATGGCGATAAAACAAATGGTGGTTATCTTTCAGATTTCATAGATGATATCCCAAAAAGGCACTTGTAATTGGGCGATTGCCACCAAAATTAAGTAATTTTCCTACTTGCTATACCTAAATCTTACTCCACCAACCTTAAAACGTTTTCTGGGATTTTTCAAAATTTCACGATTTTTTGCCAAAAGAGCACTAAGTTTGAGGACATTTTTGAAAACGATATTTGAAAGCATTTCATGTGCTGATAAAGAAGATTTGAGTTTATTATTCAAATTTCAAAGTTGATATGCCAAAATGGCATTTGCCGTTTATTCGATTTCCACCGAAATTAAATTGGCTCTTAGGCGGGTACTGGGATCTCTACCTACCAAATTTCAATCAAATCGATCCAGTAGTTTAGGCTGTAGCGTGTCATTGAATTATGCTTCGAAATTTTGAATTTTTTGATTTTATGCCAAAAAGACGCTAAGTGTGAAAGTGTGAATAAATTTTTAGACACAGAATTTGAAGACCTTTCATATGCTGATAAGAAAACTTGGTGTTCATCGGTCAAATTTCCTAATTGATACCCCAAAAAAACACTTGGCGTTTGTGGATTGGCAGCAAAATTAACTGTGCTCACCATTGGGCCAACACTAACCCCCATTCCAAATTTCATTAAAATCCGTTTAGTAGTTTTGAAGAATTCGTGCTCACATACGTACATCATACATACGTTACGCGCTCAACGTGAAGATTTGGATATTATCTCAATTTCGAATTTTGGAGTGATCGCAGTAACCCCCCATTTTTAAATTGGTTGTGGCGGGGAGGTTAATAATATCTAATGAGTATTTATTTAATTATTTAAATGTAGTTAGAAGGTACCTATAGATAGAGAGGTTTATTTAGTAAAATAAAATATAAACAGTGAAATTTGGAGCTATGTACCAAAATCTGTTTTAAGAAATTGCTTTCACTTAACAGTACCTAAACGCGTTTAACGCTTCAGTTAATTTGTAATACCCCCTCCCTAGGTAGGTATATATAAATAATAAATTGGTAATTTCGTAACTTATTGTATTGTTTTTTCTATCGAAAGACAGAGATTAAGATGAAATTGGGATATGGCAGAGGGACTTATTGAAATATAGGTAGGTACCTATATTAGCATGTAAGGACGTAGGTAAGTATAGGTAAATTATATGAAGGTGCGAAAGTGCGGTAGCAGGTACCTAATTACCATTTTAGGTGCCAGCTCAGGTGACAAAAAATCCAGCAGAACTGTTGGTTTTCTCACTGAATGTGGAAATTGGTCACAATTTCTTGCATGGGTGCTTTTGTAAATTTGACGCTTTTACCCGCTAAATTGTTGCACCATTCTTCGTCCAACTTCCTTAGAAGAAACATGTGTTTAAAATTTATTCTGTTATTAATTTTTATCATAAAAGGTAGGTCCTATTACATTTAGGTTGTTGGTAGGTAGGTATATTCATAGGCAGGTACAAGTACTTTATTACTACAAATCTACCTATTTAATTATTTTCTTTATGTTTTGTTTAAATATGTCTATATTAATTATTAATTTACCGAAGTTCACCCAAATGAACAATGCTACAAGGATGACGACATTTGTAAGGAAGACGGAGTTTCTCTTCTACAAAACTCAGGTAAGTAGAAAAATCTCTTGCGGGCTTTTTTGAATTAGAGAATGTTGGCATGTCTGATCATCATACCAATCGCGCACTGAATTCCCCCTTTGGGAGAACACTGCGTGAGTGTCAGTCGGCAGTTGCAGTCAGTTGTCAGAAATCAATCATGGTGGCGGGTGGTTTGTTTTGGTGTCGGTGTAAATAGTTCTTGTTTTTATAGTATTTTTACAAATTCTGAAAATGGTTTATTTTAATTATATCTACATAGTTTTAGCATTATTTGCAAGTGCCATTTGTGAAAAAGAAAGTGACGGTAGGTGTTCTAACCTCAATTCTATAAACTGCAGAACTAGCGTTTCTTCGATGATTACAAGCAATTTTATGTCGGTTTTATTATTTTGTTATCAAAATTAACCTGAATTTGCATAAATCTTATGTCGGAAGCTTGCGTTTGCCAGGTCACGTACGCATCTGGTTTCATTTGTTTACGTTCTGTCATCGGCCTATTTCCGTAGTTTAATTACCAAAACAAATGGAATTTCATGGAGAAAGACTCAGAATATGGCCGATTTCCTGGTTTAAAAAGTCTCACTCAATTTTTGCGGACATTTTTCGTAATCCTAGGATTTCAAAATTCATAAATATGAAATGAACGCATTTTCGGTAGGTTTTGGAAATCATGTTCGTTCACTCGTTGATTTATAAAAATTATTGATTGTTTACTACCGCTCAGTTTCATATCAATTGGCACATCAAATGATGTGAATGATGTGATGGAGAAAGTGGAAGATGGTATAAATATGGCAACCGTACCTTGGGTGCTAATTTTTCGTGATAGCCTACCAGGAGAAACTTATTTCTGTACATACAATATTCCATTTTCCTATGTGACTATCTTTTAACTGCAACTGGAATTGTTTTTTCCGTGTACTATTCTGAAATATATTAAATTTCCAAGTATTTTTTCATTGAGAAAAGTTTAACTTTTCTACATAGCAACACTTTTCCACATAGCAACGCTTTTCTAAATAATTTTAAACATTTTCAACGACATTATTTGTTAATTTTTATTTTGTTGTTTTCCGTTACCATGTAAATGAAGTTTCAGAAAGTATTTGACCCTGCACCTGCACAAATAATTTTCGATTTCTCATTTTTGATTTTCAATGTTAACACCATTTCAAGATAGTACACGGAAAAATAATGTGTACAACTCGTGGAAAAAATTCTTTTCCATGCTCGTTTCAATTAATACACTCGGCTTCGCCTCGTGCATTAAACACTCACTCGCATGGAAAAGTAATACTTTTCCTTACTTGTTGTACAAATAACTATTTCCGTGTACTATTCTGAAATATATTAAATTTCCAAGTATTTTTTCATTTAGAAAAGTTAAACTTTTCTACATAGCAACACTTTTCCACATAGCAACCCTTTTCTAAATAATTCTAAACATTTTCAACCACATTATTTGTTAATTTTTATTTTGTTGTTTTCCGTTACCATGTAAATGAATTTTCAGAAAGTATTTGACCCGCCTGCACCTGCACAAATAATTTTCGATTTCTCATTTTTGATTGTCAATGTTAACGCCAGCAGGATAGTACACGGAAAAATAATGTATACAACTCGTGGAAAAAATTCTTTTCCATGCTCGTTTCAATTAATACACTCACTCGCATGGAAAAGTAATACTTTTCCTTACTTGTACAAATAACTATTGCGGCCAAGTTAAGCAGTCTGTTTTTCTTTGAATAGGCACTTTTGGTTTAAAATATGAATATTGATAAACCAATATACCTAGCCCCCGCTTTTTCAAACTTTAACAAATTGTTGTTAAAAGTGACAAATTTTCAGAAAGTTTACATCCTTTTGATTTGCAAGCAAGCAACTCAAGATGCAGAGGTGTCTCTCACAGGTTAGGGAAAAGCGGACAGTTTTGAAATGTTTTGAACAGTTCAGCGAAACCGTAAATGCACCCTGGGCCAGAGAATGTTGCCATTAACAACTTTTTAACCTCCCCACTCCACTTCACCACTTATTAAAAAAAGGGATGTTGAGGTTACTGCAACTACTAAAATTTCGATCTTCTTCTTTAGGTTTTAGGAACCCAAAAAAGTGGTTTTAAAAATGTGTCTATGTGTACGTACGTACGTACGTTTGTAAACACGCCACAGCCAAAACTGCTAGACTGGTTTGGCTGAAATTTGGTACGTGGGCATCTGATAACCTAACTTAGATCTAAAAAGCTTTTGGAGCCAATCGTGCAACCGGAAATGCCATTTTGGCAAGTCAACTTTGAAATTTTAAATACTGACCCACCATTTTTGACGTCACTATAAGAAAGGCCTTCAGATTCTGCTTCCAAAGATGTATTCATTGTCAGTGCCCTTTTGACCAAACACTAAAAAATTCGAGATTAATATCGGACTTCAAAATCGCCGTGCAGCCTAAGACCCTGAACCGATTTTGATGAAATTTTTATTTTATTTTATTAACGTCGAAGAGCTGAAATTTTGGATTCAATCGACCCACGGCAAATGCCGTTTTGGCAATAAACTTTCAAATTAAAATTATACTGTCATTTAACCTTCCAAGACAAATTTTGGAAAGATTTATTGTCAGCATCAGAAAGGTCTTCAAATTCTTGTTTTAATTAAGACAAAATTCATTCGCATTTGGATAAAAAAATTAATTTTGGTAATAACACTAAAACACAACTGGATCGATTTGGCTGAAATTTGGTACATAGAGATTAGGTGATCCGTTGAAAAGCTTCTGTGTGTGAAGTTAGCGCCTTCTCCAGCGCCCGGCAATTTCCCTAGAATCGACGATCTGGCAACTGCGCCTTTTAATTCTAACCTATCAGAGCGGCCGACAAACACGTCAAACTAACATAACCTGTTGAGGTTATGTTAATATAATTTGAGTTTTTACCCCTTTTCAAAGAAATATAAATTAAACTTACTTTCAGCGATTCAACGGCGAACCATACGTACAGATAAACATAATACCATATAATACCAAAAAACATCGGACGACCCCTAAAAGTAAGGGAAACGTTGAAAAATGCTTATTTAATTTAATTTGAACCCCTTCCAGAACAATGTACCACACACCCTTTATACCGATGAAAACCCTCTTCAAGAGGGACAAAACGGCACCAAAGTCATCCATCTGAAAACATCGGACAACCCCTAAAATTAAGGGGAAACGTTGAAAATTGCCCTTGAACAGGGCTTCCATCGATATGAATTTTTCTGGAAGGGGATCACATTAAATAATTTCTGTAATTCTCAATGTTTTCCCTTAATCTTAGGGGTCGACCGATGTTTCTAGGCCGATGAATTGGGTGCCATTTTGTTCCCCTTGAACAGGGCTTTCAGCGAAATGAATGGGGTATGGTAGACTTTTCTGGAAGGGATTCAAATTAAATGAATTATGCAATTCCTAACGTTTTCACCTTAATTTTAGGGGTCGTCCGATGTTTTTAGGTAAATGACTTTGGGCCGTTTTGTCCCGCTTGAATAGGGCTTCCATCGGTTTGAAGGGGCTGTGGTACATTATTGTATATTTTTCTGGAAGGGGATCACATTGAATAATTTTTGTAAATCTCAATGTTTTCCCTTAATTTTAAGAGTCGTCCGATGTTTTTAGGCGAATGACTTTGATGCCGTGTTGTCCCGTTTTTATAGGGCTTTCATCGATTTGAAGGGGGATAAATGAAATATGCAATTCCTAACGTTTTTCCTTAATTTTAGGGGTCGTCCCATGTTTTTGGGATCCACGAAAGTAAGTTTAATCTAAATTTTTTTGAAAAATGGTGAAAACTCAAATTATATTAACGTAGCCTAACAGGTGCCTGTAGTTTGACGTGTCTGTCGGCACTCTGATTGATTACAATCAAAAGGCGCAGTTGCCAGATCGTCGATTCTAGGAAATCGCCGGGCGCTGGAGAAGGCACTAACTTCATATACAGGCTGTCCCAATTGTCTGTATTCGGTCGATATCTCCATTACTATTAGAGATAGCCAAAAATTGTTAAATACAAAGTTGCAAACGGTCAAACAAGGCACACTTTAAAAATACAATCCTGAATATAGGCTGTCCCACTAAGGAATAACAATACAAACATAGTTTTTTTTAAATGGAACACCCTGTATTTAAATTTTTTATTGGATTCTATGATGAATTCCAAGTATCATTCATTAATCATGTTTTCATCTGAAGCAAACGGTTTAGAAGATATTGGTAATTTTGCGGGAAAAATTACTTTTGCAGTACTTATTTTGAAAAATCACCCCACAACCAATTTTCAACCTTTGGTTTTGGAAATTTAGCATGTCATTAAGGAAGGTTTGAGCTTAACTTAAAGCTCTTGAAAACGGTGTTAGCTTCTCAAGTTCGTCCCCTGTAAAATTATGAACCTTCAAAAATGTAGAGGTTAATATTTCGAAATTTTTCAATGGCACCACCATCAAATGTTATAGCCATAGGTTGTAAAATTAAATTTGCTTTCGTTTAATATAAAAAGTTCCTATATCCAAGTTTAGTATTTTTCGATTTATTCAGTAAAACTGGGGGGCATTTCACACCCCAAAAATTTGTACATCACTGCCGACTGTGAAGTCCCACGACAGCCTAAAAATTCATAGATCACTGTCGAGTTTGCTCAATTTTTGCAACCACTGCCTAACATTTCCCACTAACACTGCCGAAAATTTGTACACCACTGCCGACTGTGAAATCCCCCCCAAGTAAAACACAATTTTCATCTTTTTCTTCCTGATGTTTTTAGACGGTTGGCTCTACATTTGATTGTAGGTGTCAAATGTGTTATCAGTAGATCTAATATTTAAGGTTTCGTTTCATAATTTGTCCAATTGTCTTTGGGCTACAAACAGGACCTGCAATAAATTCTGTGTCTGTAAAAACGAAGCGTAATTATTATAACTACCACCAGAAACGCCCACTATACCGAAAAGGTTTATTTCAACAGCTAACATGTTTCGAACACAAATTGCTCATCATCAAAGCCAAATCATTGGCATTATAATCACTTTATTTTAACAGAGTACCTACCTGTTGTTTTTTAAATAACAGAAAATTAAAAAAAAATTAAGTTGGTAAGTAAGTAATTAAAAAAGTACCTAACTATTCTAAAAGTGCAATTGTTATCTATTTATTTCATTTTGGTAAGTACCTAAGTGCTGAAAATGCTGCAACTTTTTTGAGTAGGTAGGTACATTCTTGCGTTCCATAAATGAACATTAAAAAAAACACTTGATCACAATTTATGGTTAATTAACGCAGGATTCCGGCTGATAGAATTTGTGACACCTATTATGACATGTGCCCGAGCAGCCTTTCAAAAACATTATTGTAAGCTAAAAATGGAAATTCCTAAAAATCATATTTTACTGAATAAAACGAAAAATTCGAGACTTGGATATAGGGACATCTTATATCAAACGAAAGCAAATTTAATGTTACAGCTTATGGCTATAACATTTGATAGTGGTGCCATTTAAAAATTTCGAAATTTAAACCTCTACATTTTTGAAGGTTCATAATGTTACTGGAGACGAACTTAAGAAGCTAAGACCGTTTTCAAGCGCTTGAAAGATAGCCCAAAGCCACCTTAATGACATGCCAAATTTACAAAACCAAAGGTTGAAGATTGGTTGGGGGGTGATTTTTCAAAACAAGTACTGCAAAAGTAATTTTTCCCACAAAATTACCAATATCTTCTAAACCGTTCGCTTCAGATGAAAACATGATAAATGAATGTTACTTGGAATTCATCATAGAATTCAATAAAAAATTAAAATACAGGGTGTTCCATTTAAAAAAAACAATGTTTGTGTTCTTACTCCTTAGTGGGACAGCCTGTATACAGGATTGTATTTTTAAAATGTGCCTTGTTTGACCCTCTGCAACTTTGTATTTAACCATTTTTCGATATCTCTAACAGGAATGGAGTTATCGACCGAATACAGACAATTGGGACACCCTGTACATGAAAGGCTTTTGGGAGCAATTGGCCCACGGGAAATGTTGGAAATTTAAAACACGAATAACATTTTTTTCTTATGGAAAAAAGAGCGATTTTAATCGTTTCTTTTTTGACACGGTATGTGTACCGTTGAAAAGAGGATACAATTCTGCATCCATCAATGTAGAAAAACTCTCGTGGAACGCAGTTTAGAAGTTCTAATAAAACTCAGGCGACTGGTGTAAGCGAGTTATACGTTAGGTGTTTTTAGGCTTAATTTTTCTTCCTCTAACCGAATCTGCAATGAAAAATGGGGGTTGCTATTTAAAATTTCAAAGTTGGACCCTACTTCCAGTATAACCGGAAGTGCCCCGTAGACGTCAATAATTCTTATAGATTACGGATCCGTCAATTTCTGTAAGAGCCAAATCTTGTAACTGTGCCGCCCTTCCGCCCTTAAGTCCAGAGAAACCAATATTATTCCATATTTGTAAGACTTGTAACAATTATTTATAAATAAAAATCAGTAATAAGTGGGCGTTATGAATTATAACGCTCTTTTATAATACCCTGGATGTTATGATCTTGTTATTTATATGCTTCGAATCCTAGGTATTACATATCAACATACAGGGTGTTATTTTTAAAACTTCCCACCTTGAATATCTTTGGAGGTAATAAAGATTTTGAATTGAAATAAAAACTGGACAATCCCGCACGGAGGGAGACACTTGCACGCATATTCAGGGATTTTTTTCCACTTCCGGTTTAACCGGAAATGACCCTAACTTTGTTTTTTCAAATGGAATGACACCTTTTTCTCAAAGGATTCGGAATCTACGATTTTTTCTGAGTTAGAAACACGTATTATACTTGACCGGAAGTCCAGTCACGGCCACCCTAGATTTTCAAAAACATCGAAGAAATCGGTGAAATATTGAGATTTTCGAAAAACGCAAAAACACGTCAAGTTAGTTTTTTTGATGCAAACTTACCTGAGCAATTTCATTTTTTGATTTCTCTTATTTCTATCAAATTTTCTCTTACCTCACAATCTGTCAAAATCTCAAAAGTAAATAAAAAGAAAATGTCAATGGGCAGATGAATTTGCATCAAAAAATTAAAGTAGACGTGTTTTTGCGTTTTTCGAAAAACTCAATTTTTCACCGATTTCTTCGATGTTTTTGAAAATCTAGGGTGGCCGTGACTGCACTTCCGGTCAAGTATGGTACATGTTTATAACTCAGAAAAAATCTTAGATTCTGAATTCGTTGAGAAAAAGGTATCATTCCATTTGAAAAAACAAAGTTAAGGTCATTTCCGGTTAAACCGGAAGTGGAGAAAATTTCCTCTATATTCGCGCAAGTGTCCCCCTCCATGCGGGATTGGTCAGCGTCTATTTCAATTCAATATCTTTATTACCTCCAAAGATATTGAAGGTGGGAAGTTTTAAAAATAACACCCTGTATAATACTCATGTGAAAATTGTATTTATGATATAAGTGTTAAAAGTGAGCATGGAAGTTTGGGACACGACGCGCAGCGGAGTGGTCCATCCCTTCGAACAAAATAAAATCACTTTTAACATGCATATCATACACTATTTTTTCTACAAACACTATTAAAAGCAAAAGTCTTCAAATTATTAATTGAAAACGTCCATGACATTCGCTGTAACTAAGGTATAGTGACAGTTGTTGCCGCGGCTACTTTAATTGTGGCATTGTCACTTTTAACACTAGTGTAAAAAGTAAATTACCTAATGACTTTTAATTTTAGTACTGGTGTCAGAACATGCAATTTTTAACTATTGTCAACAAACGTTAAAACAACGACTGTTTTTACTAGTGTTTGTAGAAAAAATTCATTTCGCCCAATTTTTTTCCTGGAAATGGACTTAGTAATAAATAACTTCTCGTCTTTGACAGAAATTCTAGTCTACACAGTGGCCACTGAGCACACGGAGGGTTTCCAACGCTATCTTGCCTCAGCTCGTCATCACCAATTTGAGCCAAACGTCCTAGGTTTAGGACAAGAATGGAAAGGAGGCGAAGACATCAAAAACCGGCCCGGCGGCGGCTGGAAAGTGAATCTCTTAAAACAAGCCATTGCCCCTCACAAAAGCGATAGTGATAAAATAATATTCTTTTCTGACGGATATGACGTCATTTTTATGTCGAATCTAAGCCAGATATTGAAAAAGTTTAGGGAAACCGAAGCCAGGGTTTTATTTGGGGCAGAGAGCTCTTGCTGGCCTGACGTGGAGTTGGCCCGGAAGTACCCGGAAGTAGGCGGCGACGGGAAGAGGTTTTTAAATTCGGGGTTGTACATGGGATACGCTCCGGAAATTTGGGAGGTTTTGAATCACGCCTCTGTTAAGGACACCGGGGATGATCAATTATTTTTCACTAAAGCCTACCTGGATAAGGATTTCAGGAAGAAAGTTAATTTCAAACTAGACCATAGAAGCGAAATTTTCCAAAACTTGAACGGTGCTGTTGGTGAGTAGGATTCTGAGCCTTAATTCTGGACTATATGCGCCAAGTGCTTTTGACACAAAATGCATGCATGCAATGAAAATACGCGATTTCAAAAAACTTAGCGCAAATTAGTTACAGCATTCTGGCCCTTAAATTGACCCGCAGTTAACTTTTAAACCATTGTAGCCGAGGTTGAACTCGTAGAAATTAAGGAGAAAGACGGTCCCGAATCTTACAAAATAAAAAATGGTGCATATCACACTCATCCGCTCATATTGCACGGTAATGGCCCATCGAAAGTGACTCTGAATCGTTTGGGCAATTATTTGGCCAATGCATGGAATTCTGTAGAAGGGTGTCTGACCTGTAAAGAGGGCCATATAGACCTGACCAATAGGAAGGTAGCACATATGCCTCTTGTCTTTCTTGCCATATTTATAGAACAAAACACTCCGTTTGTGGAAGAATTTCTGCAGAAGATTTATCTACAAGATTATCCCAAAGAGAGGATTCACCTCTTCATTCATAACGCTGTAAGTATAGGGGCACCAATAGGTTTGTTTTGGCAGCAAGTTTCTGATTGTTGGAGTTTGAAGTGCTATGCGCTTGCGCGAACCAAGTTGCGCATGCGTCAAAGTGGCCGGCAGGAGATGGTCGGAGAGGTTTAGGTCCGACTGGTCTGACGATCAGAAATGGTTCAAGGCTATCAGATGTAAACTGCAAGAACATTTTTCTCATCAATCAGAAACCGTCAATTCTGCTGTAGAAACGCAAAAACTTTAATGCGGACGCGTTGACCGGTTGCCGACCATTTCTGATGGCTGCCAAAACAAACCTATTAATAGTTATTTATGTAACAGGTGAGTAAAGTAACTTTTTCCACTGGAAGGAATGTTTGCCGCATGTCGCCGCCAGTGCACAAATCTAAAGAGTGAAGAGTTCAGTTTATTTATGCATAGGGTTGTTACAAATGAATGTACCGTCATAGATGGCTGTGGTGCTTTGTTTCGACATTTAGACCTTTCTTAGAAGTATTTTTGAATTCCTTGCTTTCAACTGTGCATTGACCCGAAATTTCGAAATAAAATCTTGAGAAATAACAGAACAGAGACCGTTCCGGGACTTTGTACTAAGATAGATATAGTCATATCAACAAAACTTCCGTTGCACGTCATCAATAAACGTCTACGATTTGCACATTTATCTGAGAAGCCCTCGGAGGAGTCTCACTTATTCTCAGCAATTTGATGCCTAAAAATTTAAATTAATCAATAGAACTGCCGAGATTAAGCGACGCTCCTCAGATAAATGAGCAAATCGAAAATTCTGTTGATAACGTGGAACGGAAGTTTTGTTGAAAATGCGAAAGATTATGATAGCCATTGTTCACGAGGGCGGAATTTAAGTCCACGAGGCTGGCCATGTGGCGCAAGTCATCCAAATGATCTAAACTGAAAAATGTGAGGAGCCTAGTAAAAATTAACACGATAACAAAATCCATAATATTCCGGTGAAATTTCACTTTCCCGGACTAGTCCGGGAAAGTTGACCTTCCGGTCCTAAAATTGACCTGAAAAATTAATTGTTTACTTTCCCGGACTAGTCCGGGAAAGGCTACTTTCCGGTTCTACAATTGACCGGGAAGATTAACTTTCCGGTCGAGCGCCTAAAAAAAATGGCAGTCTCTTTTCCCATTATCGAAAACTTATTTAATTTTTTGATTAGTACGTTTCATAGATGAGTGCTTTGTGGTACATTTGCCATTTTGACAATTCAGTCAACTGTTCTCCGCAGAAAGAGTGATGGGATGATTTGAAATTTGATTGGCCAAAACAACAGTGAATTATGGATTTTTAATTCTGTGATTTGCCGAGAGCAGTGAATTATGAATCTACATATAATTCATTTTCGGGACTTATTAATGAGGCCTACCATTATTAATTGAAAAAATTATAGTATAGCGCATGTTATTCAATAGGGGTGGAAAAAATGTTTTTAGTGCCGTATCGTGTGCCGTAGCAGAATGCGAGGCACTCTTGTTTTAGCTTATTCCCTCGCTCGCTCGCTCCTGTCTATCCGTCGCATAACTTGAGAACGGATTGAGATATCGAGCTGAAACTTGATAGGCAGCTTCGTCTCCCGAAAAGTATCGGACCAAGGGGATGGGAGTTAGGGGTGAAAAACCGAAAAACTATTAATTGCAATAACTCGAGAACTAGTGGAGGTATCTTTCTGAAACTTGGTATGCACGCTCGACCCTCAAGTCTGTTGAAGATGAAGGGGTGCTAATTTCGGGGGGATACGGAAAATTGTTCGCCGGCAATTGTTCCCCAGCAATTTTTCGCCGCTACAAATTTATCGCCCCAGCAATTTATTGTTCGCCAGCAATTTTTCGACAGCAATAATTGTTCGCCACTACCAATTTATTGCCTCAGTAATTGTTCGCCTGCAATTTTTCGCCACTAATATTGTTATACTCTGTCCGGGATCCACATGACCAAGATTCACCCAATTTCCATGGCGACTCATTGTTGACAACAATGATTCGCCATGGAAATAGGGTGAATCCTGGTCATGTGGATTCCGGACAGACCATAGTTTAGGTTCGTTTATAAGTAGGCCTCCACAGATACAATATCCAAATAAAAGCCAAACGGAAGATGATGTTTATCAACAAGTTTTAAAAATTTGTATTCAGTTATTTCTACTTAAAATTAAAACAAAAAAAATGCAGCAGTGAAGCGGCTGGAACCTCCCCATCGCGTGGATCTTTGTATTCTGTGTAGATAGTAGTCAATTCAACAGATTTTTTTTTATCCTTATCGTCTGACGTCTGTGACTAATTTCGCAATTCTCTGACAAATACCGACATCACCTCGTACATCACCCATCACATTTGACAATATGTTCCTTTTAAGGTTAATCTTTTGCCAACTTTTTGACAATAACTGCCACTTTATGTCATCCACTGTCAGCCTGCTCCCTTTTAATGAGAAAGAATTTTTTCAATATTTTCCACTAAAATGGCAGAAACTGTGAATACATTTTTAGAACCAGAATTTGATCGTCTTTCTAATGGCGACATAAAAAAGAGGCCTTGTATTTAAAATTTTAAGTTGCTATGCTTAAATGGCAGTTCGCGTGGGCCAATTGCTCCCAAAAGCCTTTCAGGTCTTCAACGGGTCACCTAATCTCCATGTACCAAATTTCAGCCAAATCGATTCAGTGTTTTTACTGTTATTATAAAATTTCGATTTTTTGAACCAAACAGCGCTAAATGCGAATTAATTTTGTCCTATTTAAAACCAAGATTTGAAGACCCTTCTGATGGTGACAATAAATCTTTCAAAAACTTGTTTTTAATGGTTTAATGATTGAATAATTTTAAATTTGGAAATTGGTGTGCCAAAAGGACACTTTCCGTGAGTCGATGGAATTCAAAATTTGTTCAGCTTTTCGAGGTGTAATACAATCCCTATGTGCAAAATTTCAGCCAAATCGATTCAGGGGCTTGGGCTGTACCGCGATTTTAAAGTTTGATAAAAATCAATTTTTTTTTAAATTTTTGGTCAAAAGGGCACTAAGAATGAATACATTTTTAGAAGCAGAATTTGAAGGTCTTTCTTATGGTGACGTGAAAAATGGGGGTTTGCATTTAAAATTTAAAAGTTGATGTGCCAAAATGGCATTTCCGGTTGCACGATTGGCTCCAAAAGCTTTTCAGATCTAAGTTGGGTTATGAGATGCCTACGTACCAAATTGCAGCCAAATCGGCCCAGTAGTTTTGGCTGTGGCGTGTTTACAAACGTACGTACGAACGTACGAACGTACGTACGTACGAACGTACGTACGAACATACACACAGACACATTTTATAAACCACTTTTCTGGGTTCCCGAGACCTCAAAACGTGGAGATCTGGTGCTATCTCAGATTCGAAAATTTTAGTGATTGCAGTAACCTCCCATTTTTTTAAAATTGTGATGGGGTTGGGGAGGTTAATATAAAATTTAAAAAAAATGTTTTGTAGCGGTGAAATTGTTGGCGTTCAATGAAGTTAGGTTTTCCCCATGTTAATTTTTTGTGTTTGGGGGTTGAAGGGGGTGAGTTGTGGGGGTGAAATTGCTGCTTCAAAATCGATTTTGCACAATAATATTGTCGGCGAACAATTGATGACAAACAATTGAAGGCGCGATAAATTGGTAGTGGCGAACAATTGAAGGCGCGATAAATTGCTAGTGGCGAACAATTGATGGCGAACCATATTGCTGGCGAAAAAATACGGGCGAGCAATAATTGCTGGCGAACAATTTTCCTAGGCCCAATTTCGGGAGATGAAATTTAGGGGATGAAAACCACAAAAAATATGATAACTCCGCAAGGGTTACACGCAGCTATTGGAAACTCAACGTACACACATACATATATCGGTGAAATCTTGTGGTGGGTGCGTTTTTCGTAAAATCGCTTAATAAGTATTGGTCGAAATTGGCATCATTCGATAGCTTTCCATTAATGATTCAAAAGGTGTCATTCATATTTTGAGAAAAACCACCCTTAAAGGCTACAACCCCTAACATGCAGAAACACAAAAATACGAGAACTCAAAAACTACTCAACGTATCAAGGCAGAATTTGGTGCGTTAATTTTCAGTGACATTGTAGGTAGATGGACAAATTTTCACCAAGATCTTAACAAGGGGGATGAAATTTAAGGGTTGAAACATGCAATTTCTTCAAGTAAATGGTAGCATAAAATTACGGGGTTCGATAGATTTCGGTCAACTATCAAAAAAAGGTCTTACGAGTTTTCAACCTAAAACCAACTCCTAGGCTATTAACCGCCCCTAACTTTTTGCAAGCGAATAAATATATTTTACTTATTTTTTCTAAAATCCTATTGATTTATTTATGAACAACTGAAGTCAGTAAATACGCAAAGGAGTTATGTAACACCGGAGAAATAAACTCACCCCTGGAAATAATGAGGGGTTGAAAACATGAATCTACAAATCACCGCAATATTTCAACGAATTGGATTAGAGTGGTGAAATTTAAAACACAACTTCCTTTAGGCTATGTGGGGTTGATGGTTGCACTGAAACATCTAAAGTCAATAGAGATGCGTTTCCTTCCAGTTCGAGTTGACTTACTGTCTGTATTTTGAGTAATTTGAAATATAGATATAGATTATGCTAATAATTAGCTTAGTAAAAATTTGGGAGAAACTCGTGTTTTAAACGGAAACCAAGTCACATGTACATGTACAAACTAAAACTACTGCAGTTGCCACACGTCAATAATTCATAGTGCCCCCGTTTGTTTCTGCCGTGAATTTTGCTACCGTTATTTTGTAGAATTAATAAGGTTATCACTGTTTTCAGGCCAAATACCACGCACAACACGTCAGAAGTTTCCTGGACTCACACGGTTCCGAATATGTATCAGTTAAAGAAATCAAACCAGAAGATGGTACCCCTGAATGGGCGGCCCGTGACTTATCCTTGTAAGCCTTATCATTTTCTCACTATGACAATGAACCCCATATTATTTTTTAGGGATCAGTGTTTGACAAAGAACTGCGATGTTTATTTCTCTGTCGACTCAATGGCCCACTTGGATAATCCTCATACGCTAAGGCTCTTGATTGAACAGAACCGTACAGTTGTAGCCCCACTATTGGTTAGACCCGGCAAGGCCTGGAGCAACTTCTGGGGCGCCCTCACCAAGGATGGTTTCTATGCTCGCTCGAACGACTATATGGAAATCGTGCATAGTGAAAAAAGGTAGGCTGAAGCCTCTTTATTAGTCAAAAACAATACTGAAGTCAGTTTTGAATGATCTTCGGTCAATGGAGTACATATTGTCGGCTGTGCATTCGTATACTCCCGCGTCCATTTGAGTGGCTGGGTCTATTTCAAGCTTGCTTTTAATCGCCTCCTCCCCCATAGTCCATTCGTGTATCTGGAATTATAAATCTTCGTTTTATTTTATTACACAATTCGCTTGATCTCACGTTCAAATATAGGTGTGTAAAAATTTCACTCCCGTCTTTGTACCAGGTTATATGCGGCCTGGGTTTCCCCCGGGCGACGCAGACAAACGCGATTTTGTGTCCTAGTACGTATTCATAGTCGAAATGAGAGGCCATTGTTATTTTAGCACCCTGAAAATCTTCAAAAATGTTGTTTTCAAGCCAAGCGCATTACTTACATTGTTGTTGTTATAGTACTGATCGGATTCGGGGTCCCTGTATTTGCCCGTGATTGGTAAACCTATTTGAAACTGGTTTAAAGTTAATATACAGTTCGCATCAAAAGCGGGGAATACTTGTTTTGGGGAAAAACTGTTGACATGGTTTGAAATGTTACGTCAAAGATGAAATGGACAAAATGTGTTGATATTTTTTGTGAGAACTGCAAGAATGTACACATTGCATAGTTATACAGTATGCCTACGCGTGCAATACAGGGTGTCCGGGAATGACGTCGCCATATATAACCTAAAAATAGGAAGAAAAGTTCATATGAACAAATGTCAGAAAGTGCCTCCAGGGGGAGCTACAGACTTTAGGTAGGTATCTCTCAAAAACAGGTATTATTAATTATTTTTGAAACGGTTGGAGCTAGAATAACAAGTTGTAGTCGTTAGTGACAAACTGCCGACATTTGTGAAGCAAGCCAACTTGTTTTTTTTGCATTTATAAATTTGTTACCATAAGCATGACATGCTTTAATCGCGTTTTTCTTGAAAACTGTTGATCCTATGACTTAGTATCAAGAGTACCTTTTTTATACATATAGAATCGTTTGGAGAATTGTTATCTGAAGTCAAAAATTCAAGAAAGCTAGAGAAAAAAAAGTTTTAGGATTTTTTTTCCTAAGCCCCCCGCTTATGGTCGTCAATCACCTGTCTTGTTCCCACCAGATAATCTGTCACCCCAAAATTACCTCAGAACCGAAATTTCGTCATTCTAGCTCCAACCGTTTCAAAAATAATTAATAAAAACCTGTTTTTGAGAGACACCTTCTAAGCCCTGTAGCGCCCCCAGGAGGCCCCTTCGGACATCTGTGCATATGAACTTTTCTTCATATTTTTAGCTCTGGAATCATCTCCCAAAATATGGCGACGTTATTCACGGACAGCCTGTATACCTACCTGCTACATACCATTTACCTCCGTCAGGAATTTGATTTTTTTTTCGTACTTTGTACTTTGTAAATACAGGGTGAGTCTGACAGACTCCACATCCTTTATGCCTCAGAATCTACTGTTCAAATGATGAAGCTTGGTGCAAAAATTATTGGTCAACTGTGATTCCTCTTGATGTTATAAGCCGCCAAAGATCTTTATTTTTAAAGGTTATTTTTAAATATCTTTCGAAAGGTGTATCGTAGGATTTTGAATTTTTGCACAGCATTGTTACAGACCAAGATGCAACTACTGACATTATCCAAAAAGCGGATCCCTGTTATACAGGGTGGCCCCGATGTTATTTGCCCTTGAACTTTTTTATGTTTGAAAATATTGCGGCCGTATTCACCGTTTCATTCTAAAACTATTTTGGCTCTTAAAATTTTTCGAAAAAACTAACCACTCACGAGGAAAATTGAAAAAACCGAAAACATGATCATCAATTTCAATAAAAATCAAAGTGTACGTTGACACGCATCACATTTCAACTGTTTTTTTGCATTGAAGGTGTTGTCCTACATCTGTGCCCAGAACCATTGCTCACAACTGAAGAAAAAACATTTATGGTAATTTGACTTTTTTATGAGGTAGACTCATCATTGGTTTTAAAGTGATTACCTGCATCATGTTTTCGGTTATTTAAATTTTTCTCGTGAGTGGCTAGTTTTTTCGAAAAATTTTATGAGCCAAAAAAGTTTTAGAATTTAAAATTAGCAACATTTAAAAACATAAAAAAGTTTCAGGGAAAATAACATCGGGGCCACCCTGTATAACAGAGATCCGCTTTTTGGATAATGTCTTAAGTACCATCAGCAGTTGCTTCTTGGTCTGTAACAATGCTGTGCAAAAATTAAAAATCCTACGATACACATTTCGAAAGATATTTAAAAAGATTGTTTAAAGATGAAGATCTTTGGCGGCTTATAACATCAAGAGGAATCACAACTGACCAATAATTTTTGCACCAAGCTTCATCATTTGAACAGTAGATTCTGTGGTATAGAGGATGTGGAGTCTTTCAGACTCACCCTGTACATAGGATTAAATGAAAGAAGAATGTATAATTGGCTGCATTTCGTTGAAGAAAGAGGGAAGTAGAAAATTTCAGAAAAAGGGGATAATGCACCAACCGAGAATCGAGCTCTCTTTCGAATTATTAACAATAGCTAAAAGCGTTACGGCAGAAGTGCACGAACAACAACAAAACTTCTTTTCATATTTTATTTGGGGCGGTTGTTCTTGAAAGTACAGGAATTATTTCGTACTTAGACAACCAAGCATACTGAATTCACAAAGATATTGAATGTGGACCCAATTCAAAAAAAAAGTCTAGTGCAGCATATCGTAAAGAGAAAGAAATTAGGTTAAGGGCAGCAACTTCAACAAATAACACGGATATATTATCCTTTCAAAAGAAATTTTCTTGTTTATATTTGAAGCACAAGCATTTTGTTACATTTGGTTCATTCTTAACGCCGAGAAAGGAAAAAAAGGAGTAAACTTCGATACCCCCACGGAGAATTTTGAACATGCTTCCCCCCATACTTTCCTCAATAATGTTGAGCCTTCCCCTTGCCCCCGCCGCCTCAACAATGTTGAGCCGCCCTCCCCGCCCTAAAAGGCACGGAACGCCACTGGCGGCAGGTCCCAAGTTCGAGTCTCGGTTGGTGCAGTATCCAATTCTTTGTGATTAAGAATCTGAAAAGAATTCCCCGATATCTCGATTCGTTGCTGAGTTATTTTGAAAAATCCGAAAATTGCTATTTCAAATAAAAATTAATATCTCCCTGACAATTGATGCTATTTAAATGAAACTTGGAACTTTTATATTTTTGACAGCTATCAATCGAACGACATTCACAGAAATTTTCTAGGCCTTCTAGATTTAGAGCAACGACAGTCAATTTTTGATTACCTTACTGCCACTATATTGAATTTTGACACCAAGGGATACATAAAAAAATTAGCTTTTCAAATATGTAATCAATATGGACTTTTTTGAAAAATCGTAGAAATTCTATTTATATAATACAAGTTTGGAGTAATAATAATCACAGCCAAAAGCACACGGTTTCGGCTAAGCCGTTTTTCACCCGTGGCAGTTATATAAAATATACACATGTACATATCACATATACTCGTTTACATACATACAATTGTCAATATAAAACATAAACATATAGGTAATTGAACACAATTTTATTAATACATGTACTGCATATATTATTCAGGCACATACTTGCTGCTGTCTAGTTAGCAGGGAGTTGAATATTTTTTGTCTAATGACAGGTTCAGACGAGTACTTATAATACAGAGGCATATATTCACAAAATAATTTTGCTGCTTGATATTCAAAGCAGCTCTTAAACTTTTCAGTGCTGTGCTTTGAAATTGCAAGCTCTCTTGTATTTCTTAAATTAGCCCCGTGACATTTTGATCTTGGGCGCAACAAATTGAACAAGTATGAAGGTTGTTCCGAGTCCATAATTTTAAATACAAACAGAAAAGTGCAATTTAAATCTATTTTCCAATTTGAGAATTTTCAGTCCATTATAGTGCGGGGTAACATGGTCTCTGTATGGAACAGAGTGTGCAAAGCGTAAACAACAATTTTGTACAACTTGAAGTTTGTTCTTCATAAAATTGCTTAAATAGTTAAAATAAACACAACAGCAATAGTCAATATGACTCAACACAACGGAATTCACAATTTTCCATTTACATTCAGAGGACAAAACGTTTTTAAAACTCCACAAGGATTTCAATTTCCAATAACACACGCTGATTTTACTCATCACATGCACATCAAAATTAAGATTTTTGTCTATCATCACACCTAAATTTTTAACACTATCACAAAATTCGACCTTCTCCTCGTTCAGCATTACTGCGGGAAGATTCTTAGGGCATTTTGATAAACACTGATTAGAGCCAATGCACATCACTTTTGTCTTTTTTGCATTCAGTTTAAGACCGTTTTCGCTTGACCACTTATTTATAACTTTTAATACACTATTGAGCTCACCAATTAACTCGTTTCCCTCCAGAGGTTTACAGGACTTATATATTTGGATATCATCAGCGTAACAGTGCATATTCCATCCCGGCAGCAAAAAATCTGGAAAATCCGCAATATATACACTAAACAAAAGAGGGCCAAGCACTGTACCCTGCGGCACACCCAAGCAAGTTTGAATTTCTTGGGAAGATCGTGAGGAAAGCCTGACTACTTGTGTTCTTGACGACAAAAAACTCTTAAACCATTGCAGCACTGCCCCTCCCACAGCATAAAGCTCCAATTTTGCCAAAAGTAACTCTCGATTAATCAAATCGAAGGCTTTAGTGTAATCTAGCAAACACATCACCGTCATTTCTCCTTTGTCCAAATTTCTTGTTACATCATTGGTTATCTTGACTAATGCAGTAGTCGTCCCATGGTTTTTCCTGAAACCGGATTGGAAGTCCGGTATTATACTATTATTGTCAAGGTGCTCCACGAATTGTTTATAAACAATTTTTTCAAGGACCTTAGACAATATAGGCAGTATGTTAATTGGTCGCAGATCTTTTAGCTCAGATATATGGCTCGTTTTTGGCAGTGGTTTTATTTCTGATGCCTTCCATAATTTAGGTGCTACACCCTGCTCTAAGCATGAATTAATTATATGGGTTATCGTACCAAGGCAGTAAGGAATGAGAAGTTTAATCATATTCATATCTATCCCGTCACACCCAGGAGTGTTAGACTTTATGCTGGTAATAAATGAAATAACGGAGCTCTCTGTGACAGGTTCAAATTCGTTTAAGGCAATCTTGCCAGTATTATCAATTTTTTGTTTATAATCCTGTATCGTAACCTCTATATTGTCTTGTGAAGTACTGCCTACATTACAGAAAAACTCGTTGAGGGCATTGAGGTCTTCTTGAAGATTATCCGGGATCTGAGTTTGTGGCTTTCTATGAATGTTCAGGGAGGTGAGCGTCTGCCAAAATCTTTTTGAGTCGTTTCTACACTTCTTTATTCTATCCTTAATGAATGCTGTCTTCTCAGCCTTCATTGCTGTCGAGAGATAGTTCCTAATGTCCTTATAATACTGAAGATGAACCGGGTTTTTGGTCTTCTTGTAGCGTTGATAGGCTTTATGTTTCAGCTTACTTATCAGCTTCAGTGTGTCCGTAAAATATGGACAATATTTGCGTTTGGGTTTAATCATTATAATGGGTGCATGATAGTCAAACAAATTATGAACAAGGCAATTGAAGAAGGCAATTGATGATTACCTAATTTAAAAAATCAGTATAAACCTTTTTGAAATAAAGTATAAAATATGTAATTCACCAACTTTTTCAATCTCTTTTGACGTTTGGTACAATTGAATTGAAAATTCAATTAAAATAGATTTTAAAGTCGTCTGACTCAAACTTTAACACATTTTTTCAAAAAAGTTCTTCTTAGTTACATGTTAGAAAAGCTACTATACTTTTTTTGTAAGAAAATCAAAAGTTGATGGTTATTACCCGAAATCTAGAAGGCCCAGAAAATTTCTGTAGATGCCATTTCATTGACAGTTGTCAAAAATATAAAAGTTCCAAGTTTTATTTAAATAGCATCAATCGTTAAAGAGATATTAATTTAAATTTAAAATTGCGATTTTCAGATTTTTCAGAACCACTCACGAACGAATCAAGATATTGGGCAATTCTCTTCAGATTGTTGATCACCAAAAAATAGCGCAACTTTTTTCTTATTTAACTGACTCCGTAACTCTTACCATTTGGGAGATGCCAATGGTGAGCAGTGAAAAAGGAACCACCCTGTATAGAAACTAAATGTAAACCTTTTAAACTTCCCTGCCAAAACAACTTGAGAATTAACAAAAGATCGGTGGGGCTCGTTCGCATATTCGCTCGAAATTTTGCTAATCCAGAAAAGTTATTTGCTCATTATTTTGTCACACGTAGAAGCTATCGGTACCTAAACGCAATTAAGTTCCATTGAATTAATTGAAGAAGCAGGAAGAATATCAAATTTCCCACGTAGATCCCTATTTATATTACAAGCGTAGGCCATAGGCAAACTGTATAACATACAGGGTCATTCTCGAAGACCGTCCGTTTGACGTATCTCCGGAAGTTTTGGCATCATAGTCGCGAAAACTTGTATGCATGGGTTTCAATGGATTCTGAATTGAACGAAAATATTTTCAAGATGGCCGCACTTCCGCTTATACCGGAAGTCGACATCAACTTTTTTATTTTAAATGGGATATCCATATTTTCATAGAACATTCCGATTCTACATTAAATTATGAGAATTTTGGTGTAATATTGCCCTATGGCTAAATATGACAGTTTCCGAGTAAAAAAATATTTTTCATTTTTAGGGACGAAAATCTCGTAATATGTAAAATTAATATCTGTGCCAGAAAAAGAGATAGAGTATTGAACTTTTGACAGCAGTAGAAGATGTCTGTGAGACAACGGACTGTGGCTTAAAAAGCGGAACATTCCTCCAGGGAGGGTCTACAACCAGTGGCGTTCTTCAGTTTAGAAAAAAACTATTTAAATTCAATTTTTCTCAAATGGAATGCCTGGTTTTTTATGATCCCAGTGGATAGAAAATTTAATTCCCTATCAATACATGCAAATATTCCTATACCTATCTTCATTAGTTTTGGAGTTACCTATTTAACGTTAATTTATGGCTGTTTGTACCGAAGTTGCTTAACTTTAAGCTACACTCAAATTGACAGGAATGACATTTTTCATATTGTTTAAACGTTATTCTTGTTATTTTAAGTGCCACTTAAAGTTAAGCAACGTCGGTGCAAACGGTCATAAATTAATATGTTAAATAGGTAACTCTAAAACTAATGAAAATAGGTATAGGAATATTTGCATGGATTGATAGGGAATTAAATTTTCTATCCATAGGGTAATGTTATACGAAAATTCTCATAAATTGATGTAGAATCGGAATGTGCTATGAAAATGTGGATGTCCCGTTTAAAATAAAGAAGTTGATGTCGACTTCCGGTATAACCGGAAGTGCGGCCATTTTGAAAATATTTACCTTCAGTTCAGAATTCATTGAAACCCCCGCCGTATACAAATTTTCGCGACTACGATGCCAAAACTTCTCGAGATACGTCTAACGGAAGCTCTTCGTGAATGACCCTGTATATCAAGTGATTAAAAATAAACTCATAGGGCTTTGAAACTGGTTCTGTCAAAAAACTAATGATCTACAAAATTATTGAACATATCAAGGAAAAGAGACACTCAGAGTTTCATTTCCAAAGCCCAAAGATTTTTTCGGATCGCTTGATATAATTGGCAGAATATACATTAGTGAAGTAAATATGTAGTTACCTTAGATTTGGTCCTGGCTCTTCCGCGGCCTCTCCTTCCTTGTGCATCCCCAAAATTAACGGTAATCAACAACAACCACCAGAGTGCTAATCTCATATTTCAAACGGCACTGTTAAATTGCAAGTGGAAATGGGCAAATCGGTTATCGCGGCCCCCTATTGCACAGATTGGTAATAATTCGCCTCAATTGGCCATAACAACCGTTGGAAACGTCCTATCATTGAAACAACTTTTTTTCTAGTACACTTTATTATCAATAAGTGACCATAACGTAGTCGGTACGAAACCCTCTGGTATCAATCGCGTATTGATTATTTGCCTGACATTCGTAGTACCCTGCATCTTTTTGAGTGGTCGGGTCAATTTCCATTTTACTCTTCATAGTATCGTTCCCCATGGGCCATTCGTGCACTTGGAAGAATTTATGCGCGTAAAGTTCAATCCCGTCCTTAAACCACGTTATTTCTGGTCGCGGCAACCCTGTAAAACTTTTCTGAAAATTTCAGCACACAATTGTTTATTACCTTTAGCCATACAGAAAAATGTTATTTTCCTTCCGAGCATGTATTCGAGTTCAAAATGACTCGCCTTCACAATTTTAGCCCCCTAAAATGAGTTGCCTATTTGAAAAACAGGATACAAATCGAAGTGGTTAATTCTTACATCTTTATGGTCATAGTAATTAACTGAGGCGGGATTGCGATGCTGTATCATCACAGGCATTCTGGAGTTGAAAAGTCGTCCTCTGCCCCTCGCGTTCTTTCCTAAACAGGCGATTAAGAAACAGCTTAGAACGGGTTAATGTGTACCTCCACGTCCTCCTCCCCTTGCCGCGTGACACATGGAAATACAAACTAGAACACAGATCACGAGTGAGAGTAACCTGCGCATCACCATTCGATTTAAAATTTGCACTATGGAATTCACGTGTCGTCTGTGGTACAATTGAGCTAGGGGCCGCGGATTGTGCGCGAAAATTAACCTTGGTGGTGTGAATGATCTAATTGGTCTGTTTTGATCATTGGCAGTTGGGATCTGTCTTCTAATACGATTAAATGCTAGTTGAAGTACATTTGTTTATCCTTGCTGTTAACCGTGGCTTAATCACAGCACCTAATGCCCCCACCCCCTAAGACGTCCTACATACCGGGTGTTTCATTCCAGGTGCCGCATAGGGAAAAGTAATTTTATGTTCAGTTTGCCTATGGAACTGGTTCCGGCCAAATCCGAGTGATTCAGTCAATGGGCCTCAGTGTCCTCGATGCATGAAAAAAAAAATTGGCCCTGAAAGATTAGTTTTCGGAGATGCCAAAGAGCGCTGAATCGAATTTAAACATTCGATTTTCCAAACAGTTCCCCCGTTTTAACAAAGGGGCATTTCAGGACCAATTTTTTTTCTTGCATAGAGGACACTGAGGTCCATTGACCGAATCACTCGAATTTGGCCGGAACCAGTTCCATGACCAAACTGAAAATAAAATTACTTTTCCCGTGTTATTTCCCTATGCGACGCCTGGAATGAAATACCTGGTAAAATGCAATTCAGGAATACAGTATTAGAGTTTCATTCAGTTGATTTTTAAAAAAGGACCGTCTATGAATGTTTCACTCGTCCGAGGAAACCTGTTTGGACGAAAGTTAAGGCTGGGGTGTTCAGTTATGAGTTAACCTCAGTTTAGCTTCAAATTGGTTTGGTTCCCAGGTTTAGAGATAACCTCGGACTGAACAATGAACAGGTTTGTTCCTGCAGGAGTACAAAACCCGTCAGGAGCATACGCCAGAGGCCGTAGCAGTTTAGGGTCTCAAATTGCGCATGCTGTTGCTGTTGCAGGAACAAACTTAACAATCGGCCCTAAAGAGTTGCCAATTTAGAGCTTTAACATGACTAATGCCCACTTTCACCACTTCTGGTTATAGCTTTAATCAACTGTTAGATTCCGTAAAAATTATTGTTGCAACAATCGTTTCTACGGGATCAAACCGCTGATTAAAGTTCTGGAGTTTAAACCAGGTTTAAAGTTAACCTCGGACTGTACAACCGGCCCTAGGCTTATCTTAAACCTGATGGTTTATACTTCAGAGTTAATCGATGTGATGCACTATTGCCTGGCCACCAAACCAAGTTTAGACTAATCCGAGCTTAATCCATAACTGAACAACCGACCCTAAATCTAGTGACTAGGGTTTTGGACGGTTTCATCTAACATTTCCGACTGATTGGTTAGTTTTTAATGATATACGTTGTTGTACCAACAAATGACTACCAACGAGATTTAGGGCTGATAATTGATGGATCCTTAAGCTTTGAACAACACCTAATTACTAAGCTCAAACAGTGTTTATAAAGTTAAAATCGTTATACCGGTTAAAAAAAATACTTGTATGCGCTTTTGCTATTCTATCAATAAATATGAGCATATTACAGCTTATTATGTTGACACTCGACAATTAAAAATATCTGGGCGATATGATTTAGCTTTTGGAGTCTTGCTCTGGAATATACTACACAATGACTGTCCTAAGTATTTGTTTGAGCTGCTGAAGTCACGACGATCACTCACTCAACGTTGTCTCAGAGATTTAAACCTCTACGACATCCCTAAACACAACTCTGCTAAGTTTCAGCGCACTTTTTCATTTATAGCGGCAAAGAAACAATGATCCCGGATTAAATTACTTGATTCACTCAGTAAGAATGTATTTAAAACAAAGTACAAAGAGGTGCTTCTCGGCGAAATGTGATGTACCATATTAAATGTCTTGGTGGTGTGGAAGAACGCCAATGCGAACACTGCCCATTGTACCCCATTTTAATTTTTTTGTTGTATGTCTTATGTCTTTGTCTGTCTGACTGTAAGTTGCTCGGGTACAATAAACCATTTTATTATTATTATTATTATTATATTTGGTTGGTTTTCACATGTTATTTGTCACTCTCGTATCCTCGCGCCAGAGCAATTCCAAAACTGACAATGCCTACTGTATAAAGTGACTCCCGTCATGCATTGGAATTACTGATCATTAAGGTCATATTCCATGTGCGGTTACAGGGCTGCCAGTGAAGTCATTTAAATCATTTATAGTCATTTATTTTTTTAGTAGTCATTTAAAGTAATTCGTTTATTGTCATTTTTTTTGGGTCAAAATAGATTTTCTCCTCAAATGATGAGTTATTGATGGATCCCACTCCACGCCACTGATAAAGAAAACACCATACCAATGAAAAGACATGTCAAAAGCATTACAAGCCAATGACTTAGGTAGTGTTCAAGTTGCTCAGTGCCTTCTCGCGAATTCTAATAAGAAAAAATTGAAATATGATTCGCTGAAAAAAGACACTCGTGAATTGGAGAAGAAAATAAAAAAAAGAATACTTTAATATTGATAATTTTCTGATCGAGAAACAACAAATTTTTTGGTTTTTAGTTTTAGAAACTGTTTATTTGCAATACGTGCAATAAAGTTGTGTTAACTTGTGTTGCTTTCGAATATTATGTTTTCTTTTATTTCTTGTCATTTTCTTACTTGCCGAGGTCATTTTTTGGGTCCTATTTTTGGAACTAGTCCAGTCATTTTTATCATGAATCATTTTTTTTTGCAAAGTTGGCGCTGGAAAGCCTGCGGTTATTCGTAAAAATGTATGCGATGTATTGCCAATTCTGTGGTTTTCCACTAAATATTGACAAAATATTTCACTTAAAAAAATCAATAGAACTCCCCAGAAAAAAGTTGCGATGTACGTAAGGCAGATGGACCTTTAATCCTCAGACGTGACGTCAGTTTGAAGTCGGTAAGTCGGTCAAAAAATAATGGTTGATTATTTTCGAAAAATTGAGAAAAATCGAATCGCCAAAAATATCAAATCTTTACGTTTTAGGATACTGGGAACCCAAAAGAGTGGTTTTTGGAAAAATTTGTGTCTGTATGTGTGTCTGTGAACACACTGCTGCCCAAACCACTGAACCTATCTTTCTGAAATTTGGTACCTATGTGGAGCTTGCATTGGAAAAGGAAGAACTGATTAGATTTTGGGACAAATCGGTCCACCGAAAGTGTCATTTTAGCACATCAACTTCAAAATCTTAAATGTAACCCCCATTTTTCACATCATTATAGGAAAGCTCTTTGAATTAATTCTGTTTCCAAAAATGCATTAACGCTTACTGCCCCTTTGGCAAAAAAATCATCAAAGACACGCTACAGCCGAAACTACTGAAGGTATCGGCACACGTTCAGTGAGCACCCTGTAGGTGATGATGCGATTTTGGGCCAAATCGGTTGATTACATTATATCCAGATTGATACGGCTACATAGCGCCTAGGCCTACGTTTACATAGAGAGCACCTCCAATAAATCCGGGGAAAAAGTGGGCTTCTTTTGCGAACGCTGCCTAAACGTTTAGAGAACAAAAAAAATCTTATACAGGGTGCGAGATTAAAACTCCAAAACGCTATAACTTGTTTATTCGTGGTCTGATTTTAGTGAACTAACAACCAAATGAAATTGCTTATAAAACACTACAAACTCAAGATAGTTTTGATTTTTATCAACTTCAACTTGAATGTCAACTGGATGTCAACTTTTCATTTTCAAATGGACATACGCAATTTTTTTTACTCAGTCTAACAGCTAATTTTTTTTGCGTCTTCTAATGTACCTACAGTAAGTTATGTTTCGTTTATAATTAGTTCTGAAAATATTTATAAATTTTTGCCAAAATTAGAATATTTTTTGCTAAAAATTTTCGAATGTGCTGTGGTTCTGATAAAAACTTAACAAAACATCTAAAATATGTTATTTTCTAAGGCCTAAATTTCAAGTTGAGTTGCGTCGGTGCAAAATTTCGGCACAACTCAAATCACTGGTTTTGATTGGCCATTGCCATAGCAACAGCCGCAATCGTCATAGCAACTACACTGCTTCGTCCGTTTGCGCCAAGTTAAAATCAGCCCCTAACATGTAAAATGCATTTCGAGAATTTTTTTCCCGGCACTCTTGAAAGTTTTACATAAAAAGATTGAAATGCTTTAATTATTTTCAAAATTTGTTATGAATCAACTCAAATTATTGTACATCAGAAGGCGCAGAAAAAAATCCGCTATTAGACTGAGTAAAAAAAATTGTATGTGTCCTTTTGAAAACGAAAAGTTGACATCCAGTTGACATTCAAGTTGAAATTGATAAAAATCAAAACCATCATCTTTAGTTTATAGTATTTTTTGAACAATTTCATTTCATTTTTAGTTTACTAAAATCGGACCACAAATAACAAGGTTATACGCACCTTGTATAGAAGAATTGTTGGCAACATAATAGGTCTACGACAAAGTCCGCTGCGCTACAGCATATAAATATCTATCATGTAAAAATCAGTTTAAGTGTTTGTTGTGGGCTATTTTTCATAGATACGTATATGCTGTCGTGGACTTTTTGGTAGATATTTTCGTAGATAACACTTCTTCTATTTATGATTTTAAAACATTGGAATTGTCCATTATCTCAAAGTGGGCTGGGTTGAATGATTTTGTTATCAAATGAAAAGTTTTTCTACTATGATTTTGTTATATCTTCAACCGTTTACTCTAAATCGAGGTTTTTCGCGGACTCGCACGCGACGAATAACTATGAGACGTTTTAAATAGAGTCAATGGTTCACTTTTATTCTACTCTTATTTAAATTTAACATTGTGGTTAGACGATCGATAAAAAAAGGGAGTAGTAGGACATGTTAAAGTAGCTCTCACCAAAGGTCGCTGGCCGTGTTTGGCGAAGCGCGGTGACGGAAAAATGGTGTACTTTTCACCCGAGCTCAAATCTGGACCAGGCTTATTTTTTAACCTCTCCCACCGTTTAAAATAAAATGGAGGTTACTGCAATCACTAAAATTTTCGAATTAGAGATATCACCAGATCTTCACGTTTTGAGGTCTCAGGAACCCAAAAAAGTGGTTTTAAAAATGTGTATGTATGTACGTACGTACGTTTGTAAACACGCCACAGCCAAAACTACTACACCGATTTGGCTGAAATTACTACCTAGGCATCTCATCATTTTTTTTAAATTGAACATATAGGTACTGAAACGCCAAAAACCTCAAATTTTTACGTTTCATTTTCTTGCATTTCTATAAAATTTACAAATTCAGTGCAAAAGTAGAACTTTCTATCATCTTTGAGAATGCCAATTTTTTTTGCTATTGTTATTTTTAAAGTCAAAGAAAATTAGTTTGTCAACCATTTCTTCTTTTTGTTGCGAAACTGTAATGCACTCACTTGAAACGAAAACTAACGATGTGCTTGTTTGCAGGGGCCTGTGGAACGTTCCTTTCATCGCTCACAGTTATTTGATCAACGGCACCCATCTCCGAAAGTACGACCGAAAGAAATTAAATTTCGTCCGCGATAGCTTAGACGCCGACATGGCCTTCTGCGCCAACCTTAGAGACCTGGACATATTCATGTACGTCTCTAACCGCCTCGATTTCGGCCACTTGGTAAACCCAGAGACATTCGATATTACCCGAACTGAACCCGAAATGTACCAAATATTTGATAACGAGCAAGACTGGGAGGACAGATTCATCCACAAAGATTATCCAGAAAACCTGAATCCTGCTCAGAAACCAAGGCAGCCGTGCCCTGATGTTTACTGGTTTCCAGTGACAACACAAAGATTCTGTACGAGCCTCATTAATATGATGGAAGCGTTCGGGAAATGGTCAGATGGGAGTAACAGCGATCCTCGTTTGGATACGGGGTACGAGGCTGTACCTACCCGAGATATACACATGACTCAAGTTGGCTGGGACACGCACTGGCTGGAATTTTTGCGCAAATACGTGCGCCCTCTTCAAGAGTACGTCTTTACCGGTTATTACCATGACCCACCTAAGTCTCTTATGAACTTTGTTGTAAGATATAAACCTGACGAACAACCACACTTAAGGCCCCACCATGACAGTTCTACGTACACTATTAATTTAGCTCTGAATCAAAGAGGGGTGGATTATGAAGGTGGTGGCTGCAGGTTCATCAGATACAACTGTAGCGTCGTTGACACCAAGCCTGGATGGATTTTGATGCATCCTGGGAGATTAACGCATTACCATGAAGGACTTCTGGTGACCAAAGGTGTTAGGTACATAATGGTATCGTTCGTTGATCCTTAGTTCCTTTATTACAATACTTACTACATATGTAATTACAATACCACTGCTTTAGTAATTTTAAGAATAACTCGTTTTATTTTTTCTTTGATAAATGATAACTTTTTAATTAAATGTTTATAAAACTGCGTTCTGTATTAGTTAAGTGTTTCACTGGATTCGTTATAAGCCCGTTTCAATAATCATCCTCATTAAGTACCATTAATTGGGTATGTGAATCTGATCCATCTATCTAGTTGAGACTGAAGTAAGACAGAGAGAAACTTATGCGCTTACAGGGCTGCCAGAGGAGTCATTTATTTTTTTAGCAGTCGGTTAAAGTAATTTTTTCACATATAGGTAATTATTGTCATTTTTTTTGGTCCAAAATAGATTTTCTCCTCAAATGACAAGTTATTGATGGATCCCCACTCTACGCCACTGGTAAAGAGAACGTCACGCCACTGAAACTTAAGGGGGTGTTCAAATTGCCTTCTCGCGGGTTCTAATATAAGAGAAAAGACACTCATGAATTGGAGAGAAGAAAATTTAAAAGACAATTCAACTTTTATTTTATAAACTAACCAAAAGTGACGAATTAAGGGCCGATTTCAAAATAAAAGTTAAAGCGGTCGGTCCTTTAAACTTGAAGTCGACTTTAAAGGGGATTTTGACCAATCAGGAGCAACCTTTTTTCTGGAATGTTGGTAAGCAAGTATTTAAAGGACACTTTAATTTTGATTATGAACTTGGACCTAATCTCTTGAGCCAATGACAACGTGATTAATTGGCAATTTGTGCATGTGCTGATTGCCAGGCAGTTGTCAAAAACGAGAAACGTCAAGTGCCGTTAAGCCGTTGAATTGTCTTGCCGAATACAACTAACGGTCTCAATATCTTGGTAATTTTTATCACTTTGATTAACACTCACAGGCATTGTTTTTGGAAAATTATCACTCGTTCAAGCGTTCTTAATAATTTTCGCCCCAACGCCTCTTCGGTACATCAAAGTGACAAAAGTTGCCGGCAATATTGAGACCATTTGTTGTATTATATACGATTATTTTATATATTAAGTATTGAACCAATCCAAAGCAGCATTTAATATACCAGTAACCAATCAAATCCTGATTACAGTGATAATACTACAACGTCATCTTGACACTACTTACCCAATACTTTAATTTGTAAAATAATCTGCAAAATACGATTCGTAGTCTCTTGGTTGCCTTATTGAGTCCTCATGGATGAACTAATTGTCAAATGGTAGATTTTTTTAGGCTAAAAAGAGGACGAGAGCTTGCAAAATTGGCGCTGGAAGCCCTGCGCTTAAAAATGGGAGAAGTGAATTAGAGAACACTGACGCTTTGGGGCAGCATTGCCATGTTTGCGATTGTTTCATTGGAATTAAACTTCTTGCGAGCGTAATCCTAGTACAGTGTGCGTCATATGTTTTGCTCTAGCACGAGAACTCAAATGTGTTAATGTTCCTCAGAGAAAGGTTTCGAGTCAGCTTCCTATAGGGGTGTCCCGAGAAAAACCAAGCAGAAAAGATTTATGCCACCGAATTTGGACAAGCTGCGTTCTGTTCTGCACAAACCTTCGGACCAAAAAGATCGGGAGCGACCCGTTAGAAGGAAACGACGTAGGACGGAACTCGTGTATCTTCGGAAGACCTTGGGTTTGCTGGCAGTTTCCGTCGTACGCCGCTATGGAGACTTTCCGCCCTACGTCGTTCTGGGTGATTTCCATTCTACGTCGTTCTGGATGTTTTCCGTTCCAAGTAGTTCTGAATACTTTCCGTTCTAAGACGCTCCTAAAACTTTCCGTCCTACGTCGTTCTGGATGTTTTCCTTTCTACGTCGTTCTGGATGTTTTCCGTTCTAAGTTTTTCTGAATATTTTCCGTTCTAAGTTGCTCCGAAGACTTTCCGTCCTACGTCGTTCTCGATGCTTTCCGTTCTAAGTCGCCCCGAAGATCTTCCGTCCTACGTCGGGCGCTCTGTACTCCATAGACAGTCGTAGGCGTCGGAGAGAAAACTTGTAGATCGATCGTAGAAACATCCAGAACGACGTAGAGCGGAAAGCATCCAGCACGACGTAGGACGGAAAGTCTTCGGAACGACTTAGAACGGAAAGTATTCAGAAAGACTTAGAACGGAAAACCTCGAGAACGACGTAGAATGGAAAGCATCCAGAAGGACGTATAACGGAAAGTCTCCATAGCGACGTACGACGGAAATTGACAGCAAGGCCAAGGTCTTCCGAAGATACACGAATTCCGCCCTATGTCGTTTCCGTCCTACGTCGTTTCCTTCCTACGACCTGAACCCAAAAGATCTTTGAGCAAAATATATGACGCATGGAAATATACAATGCTTTTCAAAAGTAAGGATGAGGCGCATCCGATGGTGTCTCTGATATTTTTTTGCACTTCCGGTTTAACCGGAAATGATCATACTTTTTTCTCAACGGATTCCGAATCTACGATTTTTCTGAGCTAGATACATGGAATACCGGACCGGAAGTAGTCACGGTCACCTTAGAATTTCAAAAACATTGAAGAAATCAGTGAAAAATTTAGATTTATGAAAAGCGAAAATACATATATAAACATACATAAATTTAAAATACATAGAAAGAATTAAAAAAAAGTAATTGCGCAACTGAATTTATATCGAAAAATCAATGTTGACGTGTTTTTGCGTTTTTGGAAAATCTCAATTTTTCAGCCGTGACAGCACTGCTAGCCAGGTATGACGCATGTTTCTGACTCAGAACAAATCGTAGATTCTGAATCCGTTGAGAAAAAAGTATGATCCCATTCAAATCAAAATTACGATCATTTCCGGTTAAACCGGAAGTGCAAAAAAATATCAGAGTCCCCGCGCATACAGAAGAAATCGGTGAAAAATTATAATTTTTGAAAATTGCAAAAACAGGTCAACTCTATTCTTTAGAAATGATAAAACAGACTAAAACAACAGCTGCAGTCACTTCGTTTGCGGCTTTGTTTTCCCTTTAGAGTTTCAAATCTGCAGGGTCCCTCAAAACGTGTAAATATGGCAAATATGGTGCGGCACATTAAAACGACAGCGACAGCTTGAATTTGCCAATGGGTTGGTTTTAGCAATATACATATACCTACACATAGGTAGGTACCTATTTAGTTGCATTGATCTATTAAACTATAGGTCGGCCTTCCCGCGTGATTTATTTAGATGACAATAGTGCTACTGCAGGGTGTTCATGAGATGAGTAAGAGAGTGACAACTATATAAATACTTAATAATTGTCTGTGATATCTTATGCCGATTTCATGCTGCAGTCCTGCAGCTACAGTGTGCAAAACAGTAGAAATAACACGCTCTGATTGGTCATTTCATTTCATTGTTTATTTTAAGACACCTTATTGGTGAAGGGACCAATCAGAGCTTGTTATTTTTACTGGATCACGCAGTGCAGGACAGAACGAAAGCGGCGTTAGACCGAACATTGCTTTGTCGGAACGTGGTCGGAACCCTGCTCGGTCGATTTTCGCTTGAATTGTTGGTTGCATATATTACTAGCACAGTAAGCAATAATATCTCTTTGGATTAGAAATATAGCGTCTATGGACCGCATCACACTCATCACAGCCATATCTTTAAATATAAATAGGTACTATCACTTTACTTTTTATTAGTGGTTATTTATATAAGGCGCTTTCCATTTACACATTTACATTGAGGAGTCTCAGTTAATCTAAGCAGTTTGATTGGTCAATATTTAAAATGAACCAATCAAACTGCTGAATTTAAGTGAGGCTCCTCAGACAAATGTGTAAAAGGAAAGCGCCTAATTATTATGTCTTTTATTCTTTTTGATTTGCAAAAATAAATGAAATATGTACAAAGTCCAGGGATTGGTACTGAAACCGAAAAGAACCGGAACCGAAACCGGAACCACGTAATAAAATTTGGAACCGATACCGGAATTGAAACCTTTTATTCTTGGCCATTTAATCGATGTGACCTCAACGTTAACATCCAGTGGCTTTAATTTCCATAATACTTGTAAGAAATAACTGTATCTTTAACTTGAACTTTGTAAATCAAAAATAAAATTTATTTGACATATTCTTGTGCAGGGCAAAAGGCAATGTTTTCTATGAGGAAGGAAATAAGCTGCAAAACCAAAACATTATGTATAGGTACTGATTTGCTAAATTTCACTTACTTACCTACTTCTTGTACCTATCTTTGTTTTCCATTCTTTAGATAAGATAACGAAAATAACAATATCAATATGTAGGTATAAGATTAGGAGATTGAGTTAAAAGCGGATTTGTCTTGCTTCACCTACTTTCCTATTTTATTACTCTCTCTTTTTTAGTGTCGGACCATATGCTCTTAGTGTTCGTGAATTCGCTCGCCTAGCGGCTCGTAAGTCTACTCTGTCCATAGCATAACTTGGGAACGAAAACGAAAGCAGACATCGAGCTGGAATGTTGTACAGGTGTGTATATCTCGAAAATCTCGGTGGAGATTTGGGCCATATCGGACGAAGGGGGTGGGAGTGAGGGGCACGTGAAAAACCGAAAAACTATAAAATGCAATACGCTTCGCCGAGCAAGTTAATAAAATCGATCGAAAAAGCAAATCGCCAAAAACATCAAATCAAATCTGGAAATCCGAAAAAGTGGTCTGTCTGTCTGTCTATGATCACGCTGCAGCTCAAACTACTGAACGTATCGAGATGAAATTTGGCACACATATTCAATGGGCAATTTGTAGGTGTTGATTAGATTTTAGGTCACATCGGTTCACAGAAAGAGCCTTTTTGCATTTTGGGATGCCCAGCTTGTTAATATTTTTTCAAGAAAAATTAAAATTGTCATTTTCAAAGACAGGCTAATGTCCGCATGGCAGTTAATTCGATTGATAGACACAATAGTTGTCCAGGTTATGATGTAAACAAAAGCCGTGTTATAATAGCGACCACATTAGAGAACGCGTTTGGGTGCTATAAAGTGTTCATTAGGAAAAAATTATTGTGTACTTATTTTGAACAATTTCTTGGAGTAAGATGATGACAGTTGTGTCACTTGTTTTCATTAGAAAATTAGATTTGACATTCACGACATTAAAGAGGAATGAAACGGACAGTTTGGCTCGTATACTTTTGGTGCGCACGTAGCTCGTACGTCATCAAAATTAATATTTAATTTTATGCCCTTAAGGACTGTTTATATTCGAAAAAGCAATAACACATCAGAGTTCATTTCAAAAGTTTTTTCCATAAGAAGAATATTTCAAAGGTAGGTAACGCAATTGCGTAATTCCCCATTCCCCGAATTTGGAGCATTTGTGTGCTCATCCCCCAGGAGCTTACATGGCATCGAGCGCTGATTTCAATTTTATTCTCAGACTCGATTGTATTTTTCGACGGTTCTTTTGTTTAGACCGTTTCCTTTATCATGCATGAGCCTATGCTTTGGCACTACTACCTACTTATTATTTAAAAAATCTGCAGCCAAAACCATTATTATTTCGACGTGAATATAAATCACTCACGGTGAATAAACATCTACATGGATACACATCGCTTTGATTTTGATATACATCTTATCTTTTGTTGGCTTTTAAATAATACTTGACATGACATCGTTTATATCGTTTTAATATGAAATTTGGGAATTTCTTCCTAGTCCTTTCCTTCGTCATTTTTGTTGTCGTAACTAATTTGGAGCGTATAGTTACGTATAATGGGTACAGTCGGGGACTTTGAAAATGCCCATCATACCGCGACGACTTATTTGGTCGATTGTATCGTAACGTGCTAAATATCTGCCAATCTGTCATGCAAACTTCAAACGAATTTCAGCGATGCAGTCGACCAAGTGAACCTTCGAGCTGGGGTGGGCATTTTTAAAGTCCCCGACTGTACCTTACGCGATCCAAAAAGCCTTATACATGCCTATTCCAAAGAATAAGAAACTATCAAAGGCATGATTCCAGGTCCATTGATGCATTTTTTGGGTCACCTAATTTATCCTCTTTTAGCTATTTTCCTTTGTAAGGGTCAGTTTGTGCAGGATTTTTTCCCCAACTTGAAAATTTTTTATTTTCACCATCAAAGATATATAAAAAACATCGTTAACTTGGAAAAAATATTGCTCGTTTTGTCAGAACTTGGCAAGGAAATTTAAGCCATTATAGAATGTTAAGCCTAGAAAAACAGCTTTAGAAGGTAGAGATACCTATACCTACTCGTCACACTTTTATTTTCAAAAAACGAAGGCAATTTTATTACCACCACAAACTAACTACCAGACTAGACTACCTAAGCGCGTTATTTATGTTTGTATATAGCTGCATAGGTAAGCAAGTACTTCCTCTTTTTGGTCGATTAGTAAATGGAAATAAAAACTTAATACTTATTTACACCAACATGACCGTGCGGCGTGCATTCAAAGTGTCAGACGAAGATATGATATTAAGTATGTGGAGAAAGTGGACCACGGTCATTTTCACCGAGTTCATCTACGAACTTTCTTATATCGCAGTAGAATCTAACTAAATGCAGGAATCCGTTCCGACTCGGTACTCAACAATGTTAGATGGTCATTCGCCTGGAGTGAACGGTAATCTACATCAATTACCTGCCTATACCTTCCACAGTAGATGTATGTAGATTAAAGCAATCTACACAGTCGCAGCAGAAGAAAATATAATTCATCAACCTTTTCGTGTTATTGATTAAAGAAGGGAATCCACCCCCGCGATTGCTTCAAGAATTTACGTTCGTATGTGCGTAGTGTGGGTGGCTTTTATGAATTTCTCTACATTATTTAACGGACTGGACTTGCTGCTCTAAAAACACGATGATAATAACATAAATGGATGCCCGAGATTTAGAAAGTGGTTTCGTAAAAACCTCGATGGGGATTTCTCTAATCTACAATTTACATAGGATACCACAGGCTCTAGCTCTAGGCATTTAATTCACAATTTAAGTTGTTTCGGACAAGGTCGTGCTTTTTGTGCTGTAGTTGAGGTAGGTTACGAGCAAAAATTTTCTCCAGAGAAAATAGATACTTATATCTTATATGCGAGAAATTTTCTTGGACATTTTATTAGGTAGACTAACCTTTATTTACGCAAACGTAAACGTATAGGTGTATTCTAATATGTCCCCACAACAGAGTCAGAGGTACCGTTTTACTAGAACACGTTAGAAATAAGGCGAGTCCAAGTCACGATTTGACCTCTTGTAATGAAATGAACAACCTGTAGAGATAGATTAGTATAAGGAGTCGCACTCCGCTTATCATTTTTTGTTGACAAAACAACAAAATTGTACTTCTTAGTATTTAGTAAGTTTACGAATAAACTGGAGGAAAAATTTTCGCCTAATCGTATGTAATAACTCTCTTAACCGACATACGTATAGTTAAAATAATAAGGCGTAAATTCGACTTACCAAGCGCGGTTGGGTTTCCAAGGCAACGAAAAATAACAGTGCTGTTATGATTCACGCATTTAACCAGAGCACGGATGGTAAGTATGTATAGTTGAGAAATTCTGCTAAGAGAAAATCCTCTAAATTGTTATTACTACTGTAATTTACTTTAACAATGCAGGGTGTTTGAAGTACGATTTATGGCAGGACCTGCGGATGCCGCCCGTCACATCTGGGAATATTTTATACCTGCCGGGCCTCGGGTCTTGCGATTGAACTGTTTCCACACCATAAAAATAATTTGCTTTTTTTAGAAATAATTAACGGTAGACAATATTTGCCAAAGTCTAGGGGATGGGGGATGGGTTTCATATCCACAAAATCATTTGTTTTCTAACAGTGACAAGTAGCACATTGAGCGTAAACTATATTGTTTCTTAGTGCAATTATTATAATATACAGGGTGAGTCAACAAGGCGACGGCGGTCCATAACTTCTGAACCCTTCCAGATAGGGAATCAATTCAAACGCCATTATGTACAACACCGCCAATTCTACTTCCTAAAAATACTTTCAACTATACAGGCTGTCCCAAAACACTTGCAACGCATGGCAACTTGATTTTTTTAAATGGAACACCACCATTTTGATTGATGCCATATTCTGGATCACCTATAACATAGCTTTACATCGACATAAGACATTCGATGGTTTAAGGCTCTGTTCTCAAGTAATTAATTCTTTTTGAAAAATTTCGACTATTGCGGGTGCTTCTTAAAAAAATTCCTGAGAACTCAATTTTGTATCTAGAGAGCTGAGGTTCGGTACGAGTATAAAGGAAGGTCTATTCAAGCTATCTGACATGATAACTATCATGATCACTATACAGGGTGTTAAGAATTCTGTGTCAAGTTTGGAAAATTTCAAATATGCAAAACTCCATTTTTTCAAATGGCACCCCCTGCTATTATTGTGCCATGGGGTTCGGCTGTTGAAGTACTTTATTTTTTATTAAGTATGTCCTATACCTAAAGTCAATACTTCAAAAGATATTCTTTGTCTTATTTATTTTATTGAAGATTATTACGATCTCAATTAAAGCATGCCATGGACTGTATGACAGTTATGATTAACATTGTTTATTTACATAGTTACCAGACAGTTTGTCACATTTATTGACATACACAATGAATTTCAACCATAAGCAATAAACCATGTCAATGAATTCTTTCTGGTTGTGTATGTCAATAAATGTGACAAACTGTCTGGTAACTATGTAAATAAACAAGGTTAATCGTAACTGTCATACAATCCATGGCATTCTTTAATTGAGATCGTAATAATCTTCAATAAAATAATTAAGACAAAGAATATCTTTTGAAGTATTGACTTTAGGTATAGGACATACTTAATAAAAAATAAAGTAATTCAACATCCCAACCCCATGGCACAATAATAGCAGGGGGTGCCATTTGAAAAAATGGAGTTTTGCATATTTGAAATTTTCCAAACTTGACACAGAATTTTTGACACCCTGTATAGTGATAATGATAGTTATCATGTTAGATAGATAGAATGGACCTTCCTTCATGTTCGTACCGAATCTCAGCTCTCTAGATACAAAATTGAGTTCTCAGGATTTTTTTTAAGAAGCACCCGCAATGGTCGAAATTTTTCAAAAAGAATTAATTACTTTAGAACAGAGCCTTAAAACATGGAATGTCTTATGTCGATGTAAAGCTATGTTATAGGTGATCCAGAATATGTCATCAAAATGGTGGTGTTCCATTTAAAAAAATGAAGTTGCCATGCATTGCAAGTGTTTTGGGACAGCCTGTATAGTTGAAAGTATTTTTAGGATGTAGAATTGGCGGTGTTGTACATAATGGCGTTTGAATTGATTTCCTATCTGGAAGGGTTCAGAAGTTATGGACCGCCGTCACCTTGTTGACTCACCCTGTATATAATGGCGTTCTGAAGGCCAGTCGATTTTGCTGCCGATGGCAACGAAGAGGACTTGGAAAATCGTCAGCCTCTAGGTGAAATTTTCAACAACGTTGTCGACATAGTCAATGAGGAAAATGACGGTAGGTTGCAGTTCTATATATCATCAATATCAATGATGACAGTAGTGATGAGGAAGACGAGGATTTGGACGATGCATAATAAATTAAGCTCTTCATTATTATTATTCAATATTCACATTGAATATTTTTTATTTAGGTAATAAAAGATAGTAAATGCATGGAACTTAATGATAAAATTGTTTTATTCCACCTTGATGTTTTAAAAAGACGCTAGGATTCTAGGAAAAAGTTCAGTCGCAAGTCACGGTCTTTGTCGACACCCCACTACCCCGGCAGGTATAAAATATTCCCAGATGTGACGGGCGGCATCCGCATAAATCGTACTTCAAACACCCTGCATTGTTAAAGTAAATTACAGTAGTAATAACAATTTAGAGGATTTTCTCTTAGCAGAATTTCTCAACTATACCTATGTACAAGAATTTAACTGTCAAAGGTGTCGATAAGCATTTAGGCAATCGGGCGATCTGTCAAACCACATTTGTTTAATGGCTCACGAAAAACAATCGAAATTAAACGTGTTTCGTGAGCCATTAAAAAAATCCTGTTTGACAGATCGTCGGATTTCCCAAATGTGTCTCGACACCTTTGACAGTTCAATCCAGGTATTTCTTGAGAGAAAAGAGTACACATTATGCTCAAATCATTAAAAAAGGATGACAATATGATTCGCGCGCAATTGGAGGTGATCGACAGAGATCGATATTCCTTTCTTTAATGGGCGGAAGAGGGACAAATATATTTTGAGCCTCCAAATGGTCGTCGCGTGACGTCACAAGAAATAGGTCCATTGTTTTACTTACCATCCATGCTCTTACCATGCATGCTGTTATGAAATCATAACAGCACTGTTATTTTGCGTTTAGTTACGTCAGTAAGAGAGTTACTCGGAGAGTTATTAGGTACACACGATTGGACGAAAAATCATAAGTACGATACACGGTTGTTAAGTACATCTAATAGAATCTCGGAAATTGCAGAAACGACTCGAAGACGAATTTTTGCAAACCTTTCCTCGATTCTGTTATACGGTACTTACCATGCAACCTAATATCGTAATATACTATACATTACAAGTGTCTTTTTGGCATGTCGTCTATGAAATTTGACACATGACCACCATTTGTTTTATCAGCACATGAAAAGTCTTCGAATTTTGTTTTCAAAAATTCAATTCAAGTTAGTACCCTTTAGGTACTTTAGCCTTTTCATCCCTACTGATGCCAAATATATACGACAGTTGAACAATTACCCTCCAACCTACTGACGCATATACAGGATGTTCCTATATTCATAGTCCTAACTCCGGGACGTTATTCCTTATATCATTCTAGGAAGAAAAGTTCCTATGGAATTGTCCGGGAATGCTTTATAAGGGAGCTCAAAGGGGTACTCAAAAAATCAATTTTTTGAAAATTTCTCCAAAAATATGAACAATAGGATTTTGAAATTCAGAGCAATGGTTAGTGCTATAAAGAGCTTTCTCTTCAATTTTTTTCAGATTTTTAATAACATCAGAGGTGGCGATTCTTGGGGGGCCTTACACATTTTTTAAAATTTTCTTCTGTTGTGGGCCATTTTTTTGCCAAATAATAATAAAATCGTAATCTCTGGTCTATTCCACATAAAAAAGGTGCTCTTGTTGAATGTAGCTAGGGCGCACCATTTTCGAATTAAATGATTCCAGTTGGTTTAGGGGGCGAAAATTTGTGATTAGCACTTTGTTTTATCTAACTAATTAGTGAAAATGAAGATGGAGGATGATTTCTTACATCATTTTAGGAAGAAAAGTTCATATTAAGATATGGCAGAAAATGTTTCCTTAAAGAGCTATATGGTCCTTCGAATGGAGTCTCGGAAAACATATATTATTTGAAGGACCAAAGCCCCCTTAGGAATTATTTACCGCCACATGTCCATATGAACTTTTCTTTCTAAAATTATGTAAGATATCATATTCTGAGTTTATTTTCACTAATTAGATAGATCAAATAAATCTTACAATAGAAATTTTCGCGCTCTAAACCAAGCAAAGTCATTTTAATCGAAAAGGGTGCGTTTTACCGAGATTCAACAAGAGCCTCTTTTCTGGGTAGAATCGACCACCGATTAAGATTTTATTATTATTTGGTGAGAAAAATGACTACAACAGAAGAAAATGTAAAAAAACGTGTAAGGCCGTCTAAGAACGCACGTTACTGATGTTATCAAAAATCTGAAAAAAAGTGAGGAGAAAGCTTGTTATAACACTAACGATTGTTCCAAATTACAAAATTCTATTCTTAATATTTGTCGAGAAATTTTAAAAAAATTGACTTTTTGAGTACCCCTTTGAAGGGGCGTAACTCCCCTATACAGTAGTTTCGGACATATGTCCATAGGAACTTTTCTTCCTAGAATGATGTAAGGAATAACATCCCGGAGTTAGGACTATGAATATAGGAACACCCTGTATAGGTACGTGAAATGTCTAACCTCCTAGTTTGGCTATTGCCTTTCATATGCGTCATCAAATTTTTGAACACTTCTGGTGGGCTACTGTCCCACGGATGCGACGTGCAGCAAATCGAGCTGAAATCGCAATTAATAAAACAGAAAGTAGTTTGAGTTTATATGGTCCTGTTATGAACGAAAATTTTATGACGAGTTATTGCTCAGTAGGCCCTCTTTGAGAAAAAACTACTGACAAATTTGTTTGACTAAATTTAGTTCTAATAAGCCCCTCCCCTCTTGTACGAAACGCTTATGATCAAAATTTCAAAATTTTTTCCTCAGTAATAAATTCAGCATCAAAAGTCTTATTAAAAAAAAATTTAGAAAAAAACAAACGGGATTTTGGAAATAATCTTAGCAAACATAACGCGACCATTGCTTTTTTCGGCCAAAATTTTCCAAAGTCAGACTCTAAACTTCCGTTTTAGATAATTTTGCTCGTTGAATTTGGACATTTATATTCGGAGATTAAAGCCCTCGAGCTAAAGGTCTCGGGCTCTAATCAAAATATAAATGCCCAATTCAACTCGCAAAATCATCAAACGAAAGTTTATCGTGACTTTGGAAAATTGAGGATCTGATAAAAAATCAAGGTCTTGTCGAGGGTCTTGTTATATTAATGTTGATTATACAACAAAAGAAATTTCAGTGGAAAAAATAAGGTTGCCATGCTTGTTGCCATGACATTTCATTTGACAGAAATTTTTTCGCTGGAAAATCGTCCTACTTTTCACTCATGGTGTTTTTCAGTTCAAAACCATGGTGATTGGTCGACTGTCTATAACTTCTAACGTTTGATTGGTTTAAAATTCTTGAATTGTATAATCAATAGTAATACGAGTAGTCTCTTGATTGCCGCGGGTTTTGACGTCCGAATGGTTGTCAACTACGAGTCAAAATGGTATAGATTTTTTTAGGCTAAAAAGAGGACGAGAGCTTGCTCGAGTCCTCTTTGGCCGAAAAAAATCTACCATTTAACAAGTAGTGAATCCATGAGGACTCAACAAGGCAACCAAGAGACTACGAATCGTATTTTGCAGATTATTTTATAAATTAGAGTATTGAGTAAGAAGTGTCAAGTTGACGTTGTAGTATTATCACTGTAATCAGGATTTGATTGGTTACTGGTATACTAAATGCTGCTTTGGATTGGTTCAATACTTAATGAATAAAATAATCAGTTGAACACCTAGGACTAGCTTCCAAGTCGGAAAAACTTGGCAGCTTGTTTTGTCACTTGGAAATGAGATTAGCATTATTTTGTTACTGTTTCTGATTGGGAGCTATTAATTAAAGTTAAATAGTCATTTCAAAACCGCATACCTATTTTGATAGACTTTTTCCAGTACTTTTTAACCTCTTAAACTTAAATATCCGGCTTCTAGAGATGTAACGTCCGTTTAGGGGACAATCAGTTTCCCTCTCAGCCAGTAAGTTAGAAAGTCTGTAAAATCTACAAAACGACCGGATTGATTGTGGAGGATCCGAACCGAACATTCCCAACCCCTCGATTCGCTTCGGTGCCGAGGTCACGTGAGCGGCCTTCACGTGGGCTGCTTAGTACGGGGGTGTTGTGAATAAAGGGAGAAGTTTCCTCCTACACACCCCCATGAAATGTAATGGGGGGACATGACAAATGACGTACGGGGAGAGACGCGCGCAATTTCAATCTTGTTGATATTGATCCCAGGGTTACACGCAATCTTCTGATTGTTATGTTTAGAGTAACTTTTATCGCCTCCACATTTCGCTGCATAGCTTTAACGGCCACTAATCTTTTTTTAATTTTTAACTTCTACGCTTCGCGGAGAAAGTTACTAAAATCGATCGAAAAGTCGAATCGAGTAAAATCAATCGAAAACTCGAATCGCTAAAAACGTCAAATCTTTACGTTTCAGGGTCCTGGGAATCCCAAAAAGTGCTTTTTGAATTTTTCTTAGCCAAAGGAACATATTATTATCGAATTCGATAGCTGTTGCATTGCCGGATCGAAAACCCTAGTAGTCCAGTCAAATTAGACCTCCAGGGGACCGGAGGTTACAATAAATGTTGGAAAGCGGGAGATGATCTTAAACCCTTTAGTAGGCATTAATAGAAGTACCCTAGTTTTGCAACTTCCCAAGATGTGTGCGTATAATAGGGCGTCCAAAAAAACACGAAATTTTCGGACTTTTTTCAGTTTTTCGCTTATAATCTTTAAACGGTGCTTCCTAGCGAAAAGTTCACTATTTTCGAAATTAAAGCACATTAAATTCTGCGTCGAAGGAGCCCCCCAAACATTAAGTTCGACCATGTGGTAGGGTCGCAAACCATGGTCAAAAACGACAATTTTGTGGAAAATTAGCAAGTAGTGACTTTTCGTCGTCTGTAACGTCCAAACGGCTACTCTAATTTAAAAAACTTATAGCTTGAAAGTTGTAGACCATCAATCGCTGATTTCAAAAAGCATCACAAATTTAAATTTTGGTTAAAAGTATTCAAAAAATAATTTATCTATAAATGTAGTTAAGAAATGAGACAATGAATAAAAGATCAATTTCTTCGAAATCTTTTGGACGTGGAGGGTCGTTCGCAGGCTCGATGAATAGTGTGTCGCCTTCAAATAGTGGAGGCTTTAGATCTAGAAAATCAAAATAGAGCAATCCATAAACAGTCATAAGTCAGTACCTAAGTCTCAACTATTTGAAGGCGACACACTATTCATCGAGCCTGCGAACGACCCTGGCCCCTCCACGTCCAAAAGATTTCGAAGAAATTGATTTTTTATTAGTCTCATTTTTTAACTACCTTTATAAATAAATTGTTTTTTGAAAACGTTTAACCAAAATTTAAATTTGTGATGCTTTTTGAAATCATGGTCGAAATTAACGTTTGGGCTCATTCGACGCAGAATTTAATGCGCTTTAATTTCGAAAATAGCGAACTTTCCGCTAGGAAGCACTGTTTAGAAATTATAAGCGAAAAACTGAAAAAAGTACGAAAATTTCGTGGTTTTTTGGACACCCTATCATACGCACACATCCTGGGAAGTTGCAAAACTAGGATACTTCTATTAGATGCCTCCTAAAGCGTTTAACACCATCTCCGGCTTTCCAACAATTATTGTAACCTCCGGTCCCTATTTGACTGGTCTATAGTACCATTTTTTCGAAAAATTTCACAATAGGATGAAAAAGATTTTTATTAACCTCCCTACAACGGATTTACAAATAGGAGGGTGTTGCAATCACTCCAAAATTCGAAATTACGATAACACCAGATCTTTACGTTTCGAGGTCCCAGGATCACGAAAAAGTGGTTTTTAGAAAATGTGTCTGTGTGTGTATGTACACTGGCGGCCAATGAAATGTTAACAATTTATCAAAATTAGTAGGCAATCCAATGAATTTCCATACGTCATTGCCTACTAGTTTTGACAAATCATTAACATTCACTTGCACTCGAGTGTACGTACGTGTGAACAAGATTTCTCGAATCCTGTCGAACGGATTGTAATAAAATGGAGTGGGTGTAAGCATTGGCCTTCTGGTGAGCCCAATTAATTTTATTGGCAATCAGCAAACGCCAAATGCATTTTTGGCATATCAACTATGAAATTTGACTCATGAACACCAATTTTTCTTATCAGCACATGAAAGGTCTTCAAATTCTGTGTCTAAAAATGTATTCACATTTAGCGCCATTTTGGCATATCAACTTTGAAATTTGAATAATAAACTCCAATTTACTTTATCAGCACATGAAATGTCTTCAAATGTCGTTGCCAAAGATGCATTCAAACTTAATGCCCTTTCGGTAAAAATCGTAAAATTTTCAAAAATCACAGAAAACGCTTTAGAGTTGGTGGAGTAAAATTTTTAGTAACAGCAAGTTGAAAATTTTACTTAATCGGCCAATGACAAGTGCCTTTTGGGCATGGAATCTATGAAATTTGAAAGACGACCACCGTTCGTTCTATCAGCACATGAAAGGTCATTAAAAATGCAATCAAACTCAGTGCCCTTTTGGCAATAAAATATAAAAAATTCGAAAATTCCCGAAACACTTCTGTGGATGCGCATCTCTCTCCGACTAGGGATGCTTTACGCAGTGGCAGCCCACGTGTTTATCATAATTCTCATATGATAATTCTTCGACACGTTGAACCTAGGTATTATATTTACAAATTCTGTGAAAAGGTATAGAAGCTTCTACCGTCTCCGAGATTGCCAATTTTTTTAATAGGTAGTTATTGCCGACGTCATATCCTCCCATCCTTATCTCTAGTATGTACTTGAAAATACTAAGTACTGGTACGTCGTAACATGTCTTGAATCTTGAATCAAATACCTAATAAATGTTTACAAAACAATCAGTTAAATTAACATGCCTATACCTACTTACCAGGTTAACGGAGCGGAGTCCTAGACGATATCACGATATTACGTCGCGTCAAAATATCCTGTTTCTGAAAAAACTCATTCATTCCCATAGCCCACAATCCATTGCAAATCAGTTTTTTTTTAAACACAGGCTATAAAGGAAGAAATTGGGCCATCAGTCATTAGCTGATTAAATAAAACCCCAGATTTTTGTGATAATTAACAGTGATCAGTTGCTGGCACTCTCTGGTGGCAATAAACGCAGTTTGCCGACGTGAAGGTTAAAAAGAAAAACCGAACCGCGTCACAAACTAAATTTAGTCAACTATGTACAACTTTTGACGGCCGTATTGAGGAGAATTCAAGACACTTCTTTTCACGGTTTCTACCTGATTTTATTATAATAATTAATATCAGTGAGTCAGTGAGTCTGAAATCTGGTTAAATCAGGGCATACATTCGGGAGATTTTATTGTGACGCAATGGGATGCAATAAAATTAAACATTAAACGGATTTGAGTTTGACTGTAAAAAACTCGGCTTGTGTTATGCAAAACAAGTAGCTACCCAGATGCTTATTTACTCGATTATTTATAAATATAGTTTGCTCAAGTGCTCGCTCACCACGAATCATGGCCTACCACATTGTTCAAAATGTTTAAGAAGGGTGGCGCATCCACCATTTTACACTAAAGTACACAACTTTTCTACAGGATACGGCAATAAGCTATAGAAACCCCATAGTAGAAACACAAGGGAAGCTGGTTTTCTTTTTACCCTTAAAGGCTAACAGGAGAAACAAAAACTTGCTTTTGCTGTCTTTCTACCCTTAAGGTACCTACTTACCCTTAAGCTTATACCTACTACCTACCCGTTAAGAGTAGGAACAAAAGCCACCAGAAGATGTACATCAATGTGATGTGTATCCCTGTGAATGTTTACCACATTAATGGGTATGGTAGGGGCCGCCTGAACTAACTGGTGGAATCGGGTGCAGATTTTATCAATCTGCACCTAGTAGCAGTGTCTCCGCCGACGCACAGGTGTGTCAAAAAGGTGAATTGTTGAAAAATACATTATTAAGAAACTGTGAATTGGGATAAGAAACCTGAAATAGTCTTTTACAGCGTTTGCAGTAGAAAATGAACAAAAAAATACAAAAATTATGCGAAGTATGTAGAATTAGCACTACAGGCAAGACAAAATTCACTGTAGTTAAGTAGAAATACCAAAAGTAACACGGAAAATAAGACAAATTTTGGAGGGGAGGAAATATTGTGAAGAGGGTGGAAAAGTTGTAAAGAGTGAAAATATAATAGTCCGTAAGGGCTCCTCAAAGAGTTGGTTTTCTTAAAATTATTCGGAAAGTATGTAAATGCTAAAATTGTAAAACTTGTTGTCGCTGTAAAGGTTTTCTCTTCAATTTTTTTCAGATTTTAATTTTAATCGGAACCGTATTTTTGAGGGGTCATTACGCATTCCTTTAAAAAATTTTGAATGTGGTCATTTCTCAAACAAAATAACGATAAAATCTTAATTTGTGATTTATTCTTAGAACGCGGAAAGTCGTGACAGAAGATGTTATTTTATCTAAACAATTAGTGAAAATTAGGTCATGGGACGATTCCTTACATCGTTTTAGGAAGTAAAGTTCGAAAGGACATTATGGCGAAAAATGCTTCACAAGGGAGTTATGGTCTTGCAAATGGGGTCTAGGAAGGGGGGCTGCTTGAAAGACCATAGCTCCCTTAGCTTAGGAACCTTTTTCCGCCGTATGTCCTTTCGAACTTGTTTTCCCCAAATTAAGCAAGGTAGCGTTCCATTGACTGATTTTCACTGATTAGGTAAGTGGTAAGTAGATAAAACAACATTTTCCGTCACAAATTTTCGCGCCCTAATCCATTCAAAGTCAGTTTATTCGAAAACGGGTTATCCTAGAGACATGCAACAAGAGTACTTTTTTTATGTAGAATGAATCACAGAGTAAGATTGTATTATTGCTTAGTGTGAGATATCACCGCATCAAAGATTTTTTAAAGAAATGCGTAATGACTAATGACCCCTCAAGAACACACGCTTCAGAAACTAAATTAAAATCTGAAGAAAAGTGAAGAGAAAGCTCTTTACAGCACTATCCTTTGCTCCAAATTTCAAAACTCTAGCATTTATACTTGCCGAACTTACATACAGGATGGTCAAATGAAGTCGAAACAGGCCAGTTTTTCCACATTTAAAGCTATTTTTTCGACATTTAAAGCTATTTTTTCGAAAAATGCCCGAAAAGATCGATTTTTGTTTCGAGGGGGACACATTAATCCGTGGTGGGCGCTATTTCAAAACACACCCCCTAACCCGCCATCAATCCCAACTTTAGAAGCTCAAATGGCAACACCCCACTCCTTCAAATGATGTATCACAAAGGGCCCTAATAGAATTTTAAATTGGACCGTAGAGGGCGCTGAAGGTCAACGAATCAAAAAGTTGTACACCATTGGATTCGTAATGAAATTAGAGCTTTCAAATGATAACAAGTTTTCTCGAAATTTCCATCTTCAGTCCTTGAATTTCATCCTCCTTGTTAGATCTTAGTGACACTTTTCCCATCTTTCTACAACGTCATTTTAAATTATATATATAATCAAAAAACCCTTATATACCCGAAGGTGTAAGGTGTACAAATACTTATACAATTGATTCATAAACAAATTTCGCCCATTTTTTCTTGTCCTTTGCTAGCTTCTTTGCTTCGTTCCAGCTCAGTCCCCTTTCCTTAAGGTTTTCCGCTAAAGCGTTGTCCCATGTTTTTCTTGGTCTTCCTCGCGGTCTTTTCTGTGCTGATTTTGCCTGCCATATTTTCTTTGCAGGTTGCTCTTCTTTCATGCGAACTAAGTGTCCAAACCACTTTAGCTGTTGCCGCTTGATACTTTTCAAGATTGGTTCTACTCCCAGTTCTTCTCGTACTACTTCATTCCTGATTCTATCTCTTCTTGTAATTCCCTTGACGCCCCGCAAATACCTCATTTCTATAGCTTGTATCTTGCTTTCTGCTTTTTTTGTTAATATCCAGCTTTCACTCCCGTATGTTAGAATAGGTTTAAAAATTGTTTGAAAAACAGTCATTTTGGTCTTATTTGTAATTTCTTTTTTGTGTACGAATGTTTGTCCTAGGGCTTGGTACAGGTTTGCCGCGCTTTGCAGTCTGTCGTTTAGTTCGGCGTCATTTTTCCCGCTTTTGTGTATTTTTACGCCCAGGTACTTGAATGTGTCTACTTGTTCTACTTCCTGGTTGTCTAGTTTCACTGTCATGTTTAGTTCTTCTTTTCCTATTGTCATTACTTTCGTTTTGTTTATGTTGATTTTCAAATTTCTTGTTCTTAAAGCCTCTTGCCATACCTTTAAATTAGTTTGTAGGTTGTCTTTACTTTTTGCGAATATTGCGAGATCATCTGCAAAAGCGCATTCTGCGATTTCCACTATTTCCATGTTCTTATATCCCATTTTAAGCTTTTTTACTTTGTCTTTTGTTTCTTTCATGATATCGTCTAATACCACAGTAAACAGTGTAGGGCTTAAAACTCCTCCCTGTCTTAACCCTTCTTTTGTTGTAAACATCTCTGACTGCATATTTCCTGTTCTTACGTAGTTTCTTGTATTATGGTATAGACTTTTTATGCTATTGCATAGTTTCGAGTTTACTCCTCTCTTCTGCAGACTATCCCAGACTGTTTTTCTTTCTATACTATCGAATGCTTTTTCTAAGTCCAAAAAAGCGATAAATATATTTCCACTTCTGCTTTTGTCCACCATCTGTTTTATCGTAAATATGTGGTCTTGAACTCCTCGCCCTTTCCTGAAACCACTTTGTGCTTCTTCCAAGTCCTTTTCTATTATGAGTTTTAATCTGTTTTCTAGTATTCGTTCATATATTTTCGATATTATACTTAGTATAGTTATCCCTCGGTAGTTACTGCAATCTCGGTTGTCGCCTTTTTTGAATATTGGTATTATAATTCCCAGCTCCCATTCTTTTGGTATTCTTCCTTTGCTATAAGCTAAGTTATATAGTTGTGTTAGTATTTCCAGACCTTTTTCTCCTAAGTGTTTCACCATTTCCGGAGTTACTCCATCATGTCCTGCTGCCTTTCCCCTTTTTAACTTCTGTACCGCTTCTACAACTTCTTCCAATGTTATTTTTTCTTCTTCGTTGATGGTGTCATCATTTTGTGTGTCCTCTTCCTCGTTTTCTTGTCCTCCTTGGTTTGTACTCAGCATGTCTTCAAAGTACTCTTTCCAACGTGCCATTATCTGTTCCTCTTCTCCTAGCAGTTTACCATCCTTAGTTCTTATGTGTCTTGTCTTGAACTGTTTTCCTTTTCTAAGCGTTTTTAGAACTTTGTAGAACAGCTTTTGGTTTCCAGCACTGTCTTGTTCCATTTTCTCCCCAAATTCTTCCCAGGATTTTTGCTTCGCTTTCTTGACTAATTCTTTAACTATACCTCTCTGTCGCTTATATTTGTCGTAGTTCTCGGGAGTTCTATTGCTTAAATATTCTTTCCAATTCTGTTTTTTTTGTTTTACTTCTCTCTTTATGTCTTCGTTCCACCATCTTGTTTGTTTTGTGTTCTTGTTTGTTTTTGTTATCCCACAGGCCTCTCTTGCTGCTCTTGTGAGGGCGCCCTTAACCTCTTCCCACAACGTTTCTAGCGTCATTGTATCAACTTCGATTTTGTTCAGTTCTGTTTCTACTTTCTCCTTGTATATTTTTGCTACTTCTGTTTCTCGCAGTTTATAGGTTTTTAATATTTCCTTATATTTGCCTTTCCTGTCTCCTGTGCCTTGCCGGTTTACTTCCTTATTTCGTGATTTTATCGCCATTTTTGCCACAACCAGGTAGTGGTCGCTGTATATTTCCGGGCCTCTTCTAACTCGTGTGTTGCTTATTTCTTTTCTGTGCTTCCTGCTTATTATAACATAATCTATAATGGATTTCTCCCCCCTACTTTTCATTTCTCTTGTATATTTGTGTATGCCCTTGTGTTCGAAGAATGTGTTCGTTATTATTAGATTGTTCATTATGCAAAAATCGATCAGCCTTTCTCCGTTATTGTTTCTGATCTCTTCTCCGTGCCTGCCTATTACTTCTCCTGTTTCTTCGTCCTTTCTTCCTACTCGTCCGTTTAGGTCGCCGAGTATTATCAGTCTCCCCCGGATATCTTCAGTCGTTTCGGCAAATTGTTCCCAAAATTGGTCTTTTATTCTTGTGCTTTCATCCTCGTTGGGGCCGTATGCTATTATTATTGTAGTATCTGATTGTTTGTCCAATTCCATAGTGACCCTCAGTATTCTCTCATTAACTGCTTCCCAGCTGCGTATAAGTCCTATATGCTCTTTGTTGATAATGCAGCCTACTCCTTCTCTTGCTCTACAGTGCTTGTCCACTCCGCCGTATATTAGCACGTGCCCTCCATCCAATTCTAATTCGCCATTTCCTTTCCGTTTCCTTTCTGTTATCCCCAGAATGTCCAAGCCCACATTTTCAAATTCTTCCACTAGTTCGCTTTCCTTTCCCGACAGACTTCTAACATTCCAAGTACCTATCTTCCATATTTTCTCGTTTCTACTGTTGCTGCGAGACATTACTGCCCCATCTTTCTCCATTTTGTTATTATGTGCTTGTTTACTCTGTACCTTCCTATTTCTTTCCGCCATTCCATTTGAATTTGTTCGTTTATTATTAGTTTCTGCCTTCCTGTCCTTTTTCGGTTCGTTTTCTCTTTGTCCTTTTCCTCGCCGGTCCGTCATCAGTAATTCCCCGCTTTTTTCTTGAGTTAGTAGTTTTTTGTTACGGGCGCCTCGGTTGTGTCTCTCCCCTCAAGATTCAAAGACTTCTGTTTCCTATCCCATTTCCATTTCTGTCCGTTAATTGTGAGGCTCAGATATCCGACCTTGACGGTCTTCCCCCTTTCCTTCTCTTGCTTTGCTCTATCTCTAATTATTTTCTGTATCTTCCTCTCGTTATTGGTTAGGTCGCTATTGATGTATATCCTGTTCGTCTTGAGGAACTCTATTTTGCCTTTCGCTCTCATAATTTCCATCTTTGTTTCGAAGTTAACCATTTCAATTATGCAGATTTTATCGTTAACTTTTTGTACCGATTGTATTCCATCTCTCACTTTTAGGTGTTCCGTTAAAAATTTGTTAATTTTCTGCTTCAGGTCTCCATTGTCCCTAGCTTCGATTCTTGCTCCTGAGATTACTAGATTATTCTTCCTTTTATCTTTCTCGATGAACTCCACTCTTTCCTCAATTAATTCCAACTGATCCACCCTTCTTTTCAGTTGAGCGACCTCTAGTTGTAGTGCTTCGTTCTGCTGTTTTAACATTTCGTTCTGTTGTTTTAACATCTGCATCTCTTCTTGGTTTTCTCTTCTAAAATCCCTCAGCTCAGTCATTACGCCGCTCAGCATATCTTTTATTTCTTCCATCATTTTGTTTTCTTCTTTGGTCTCTTCTCTTTCTTTGGCGTTCTTGATGTCCTCCTGCTTCTTTTGAAGATCTCCGCCTCTTGGGTCTCGTCTCTCTTCCTTTTATTACCTTCGTCTGTAGAATATCCCGACCCACTCTCTTCGCCTAGGTTTACAGGGGTTGATGTCATTTGTTTTGCCCCTGATCTATTTAAATTATACCACACCAAATTCTGCCATAATCTCTTGCCGAATGCTTTTTAAGTTTTCCTATAATTTCGTGATTCTGCGCTTTTAGGGTTGTAGCGTTCTTAAGGGCGGCTTTTCGCAAATTACGCTTAAGATCTTCTTTTAATAATAATTATTAATAGAAAGCTATCGAATAACGTGAAGTTCGGTCAATACTTGTTAAGAGAGATTTCGAGTTCTCCAATCTCTAATTTTCACCCTCGTGTTTCGATATAGCTCAAAAACAGTCTCCGCTGAAATTTTCGGGATCTACACCAGTGTACAAAATTTCAGCTCGATATCTGCTTTTTAACCTCCCCACTCCACTTCACCATTTAAAAAAAAGGGAGGTTACTGCAATCACTAAAATTTTCGAATTCGAGATAAGACCGGATCTATACGTTTTGAGGTCTCAGGAACCCAAAAAAGTGTTTTTTAAAATGTGTCTGTATGTATGAACGTACGTTCGTGCGTACGTACGTACGTACGTACGTTCGTAAACACGCCACAGCCCAAACTACTCGACCGATTTGGCTGAAATTTGGTACGTGTGCATGTGAAAACCCAACTTAGATCTGAAAAGCTTTTGGAGCCAATCGTGCAACCAGAAGTGCCATTTTGGCACATCAACTTTTAAATTTTAAATGTAAACCCCCATTTTTCACGTCACCATAAGAAAGACGTTCAAATTCTGCATCTAAAAATGTATTCATTCTTAGTGCCCTTTTGACCAACAATTTAAAAAAAATTGATTTTTATCGGACTTTAAAATCGCGGTACAGCCCAAGCCCCTCAACCGATTTGGCTGAAATTTTGCACATGGGGATTGTATTACACGTCGAAGAGCTGAACAAATTTTGGATTCAATCGACCCACGGAAAGTGCCGTTTTGGCACACCAATTTCGAAACTTAAAATTATTCTCTCATTCACCCATCAAAAACAACTTTTTGAAAGATTTATTGTTATCATCAGAAAGGTCTTCAAATTCTGGTTTTAAATGAGATAAAATTTATTCGCATTTAGTACCCTTTGGGTAGAAAAATCGAAATTTTGTAATAACACTGAAACCACGTTATAGCCCAAACTACTGGATCAATTTGTCCGAAATTTGGTACATGGAGGTTAGGTAACCCATTGAAGAGCTGAAAGGCTTTTGGGAGCAATTGGTCCACGGGAAGTGCCATTTAGGCATATCAACTTTAAAATCTTAAACACAATAAGTCACGGAAATCAAAGACCCATGCGTTGGGGAGGTTCCAGCCGCTTCTCTGCTGCCTTTTTTTGTTCTCAAGTTATCGCTCGCACAGAGGAAACACATTATGCGTCGACATTAAGATGTGTAACCAATTCGATTCACGAATCCTATTTCAAAAAATGCAGCAGTGAAGCGGCTGGAACCTCCCCATCGCGTGGATCTTTGCCTTGGGTTTCTAGTTGAATTAGCAAAGAAAATGTATGACTGGTTTCCATAATGGTTTTAGAACTTTTTTAGAACATACAAATTGAAACATTCATTAGAGAAAAGTAGGTATAAGTAAGTCCTTTTTAGGCAGTTCTAAAACCGTCGTTGAAACCAGTCTTATACAATTTCTGTGCTAATTCGGCTAGAAACACAAGTCAAAGATCCACGCGATGGGGAGGTTCCAGCCGCTTCACTGCTGCATTTTTTTTGAAACCAGAATTTGAAGACCTTTCTGATGGTGACAATAAATCTTTCAAAAACTTGTTTTGGGTGGTTAAATAAGTGAATAATTTAAAGTTGGACATTGGTGTGCCAAAACGGCACTTTCCGTGGGCCGATTGAATCCAAAATTTGTTCAGCTCTTTGACGTGCAATACAATCCCCATGTGCAAAATCTCAGCTAAATCGGTTCAGGGGCTTGGGCTGTACCGCGATTTTAAAGTCCGATAAAAATCAATTTTTTTTTAATTTTTGGTCAAAAGGGCACTGAGAGTGAATACATTTTTAGAAGCAGAATTTGAAGGCCTTTCCTATCGTGACGTGAAAAATGGGGGTTTGCATTTAAAATTAAAAAGTTGATGTGCCAAAATGGCATTTCTAGTTGCGCGATTGGCTCCAAAAGCTTTTCAGATCTAAGTTGGGTTATGAGATGCCTACGCACCAAATTTCAGCTAAATCGGTCTAGTAGTTTTGGCTGTGGCGTGTTTACAAGCGTACGTACGTACACACACACAGACACATTTTGAAAACCGCTTTTTTGGGTTCCTGAGACCCCAAAACGTGAAGATCTGGTGCTATCTCAAATTCGAAAATTTTAGTGATTGTAGTAACCTTTCATTTTTTTAAAATTGTGATGGAGTTGGGGAGGTTAAAAGTATTCGAATCTCCCTTTCGGATCCTCAAAAAGGATTCGAATTCAGAAGGAATCGAATCCTGCCCGGCTCTGCTTGGTTCTAAGAATATGAAATCCACCTACACTTAGCAAAGAATATTATTATTTATGTCGAACAAGTGCGACTTTCACCTGCATAGAAAATCACAGGAAAAAACGAGACATTCTAGAAACGAGTAACGACTGCCCTACTTCATAAAAAGTTTAGAGTGTTGTTTTTTGTTTTAACAAACAGCCACCTCTTTTGTATATTAAAAGCCCTATAGGGTAATTGTTCTCCTCACTCGTATAATACTCGTCCATCTGCTTATGGTGAGACCGGAAGCACTTGAGGTTCATTTCCGTGCACATACATACATATAGGTATATAGCTCGATCCCGCTTATACCAACACATTTTTTCATCTGTCCATCCTAGATTACATTAACTCTAATCCAAACATTATTGTAGATATGGAGGTTTCTCCTGTTTCTCTTCGTATAAGTAAGTAAGTATGTAGGTACTTATTATTTTATAAATTTACCAAAGTAGAAGTGACCTAGTAACATGTTTCTGGGGCGACCTCTGTCATGGTTCACCGGATGTGCCGGGCCAGGGGCACCTCCCGCATTTATCTGGTGCTTAACGGGATGAAAAATTTGTTGATTTTATGGCGCAATCTAGAGCGTTAAGCAGGCTTCCGTTCCGTTTAACAGTATCGACAACAATGATAGATTTGTTGCAGGTAACGGCACTTCGACTCGCTTGTGTGTGCGTGTGTAAAGTATACATCAGAGAAGATTCATAATCATAAAATTCGCAAAACTCTGGCAAAAGTGAGAAAACCCTTCCTAAATATTTGTTTGGTCAAATTCATTAAAAAATGCTATGTTCAGCTTGCTGGTTTTTTATCGTCATGCAGGGTCCAGGGAGCACACAGGGCCAGCCCATCGGGAAGAATGAGGCAAGTGGCGTTCGTAAGTATCCAGGCGCCTCCACCACTTTAGTGTCGTAGCAGTATGCGAGGCACCCTTTTAGTACCGTAGCAGTATGCGAGGCACTTTTGTTTCATTCACTCGTCTACTCTGTACGAGCGATAACTTGAGAACGCATTGAAATATTGAGCTGAAACTTGGTGTACAGTTGCGTATCCTGAAATACTCGGCGGGGATTGCTTTTGGGCCATACCGGACCAAGGGGGAGGGAGTTAGGGGTGAAAAACCGAAAAAAAAATTATTTGCAATGACTCGAGAACTAGCAGAGGTATCTTGCTGAAACTCGGTATGCACATTCGACTTTCAAGTCTGTTGAAAGTGAAGGGGTGTCAATGTCGGGGAATGAAATTCAGGGGATGAAAACCATAAAAAACATGATAACTCCGCAAGGGTTGCACGGAGCTAGTTGAAACTTAATGTATGTACACACATATTTCGATGAAATCTTCCGGGGGATGTTTTTTCCGCAGAATTGGAAAAAGGGGGAGGAAATTTAGGGGTTGCAACTCGAAATTCCGCTTAATATGTAGTCCATTAATGATTCAAAAAAGGTGGTTATTCATATTTTGCAAAAACCACGCTTAAAGGCGCATCCCCTAACATGCCGAAACATAAAAATACGAGAATTCAAAAACTACTCAGCGTATCAAGACAGAACTTAGCGTGCTAATTTTCATTGATTCTGTAAATGGATGGCCAAATTTTCACTAACAAGGGCTACGAAATTTAAGGGTAGACATTTTTTCGAGCAAATCGTGTAAGATTACGGGGTTCGATAGATTTCGGTCAACCACTGAAAAAAGTCTTATAAGATTTCAATCTAAAACCAACCCCTAGGCTACTAACAACCCCTATCTTTGCACGTAGACAAATTCATGTTTTTTTTCGAATATCGCATTGATTTATTTATGAACAATTAACCGAAGTACTTAAGTAAATGCACAAGAAGTTATATAACACCGTAGAAATAGATACATTTCCCCTGTATGAAATCATGAGGGGTTAAATTGAAAATGAATTGGATTCGGGTGGCGAAATTGAAAACACAATTTTGGACTTTAGGGGTTGAAACGACGACCACGAGGAATAGACCAGAGATGATGATTTCATTACTATTTCATGAAATAAATACTAACAACAAAATAATAGAAAAAGGCAACAAAGAAGCGGCTGGAACCTCCCCAACGCGTGGGTTGATTTCCGTCACTTGTGTTTAAAATTTTAAAGTTGATATGCCTAAATGGTACTTCCCGTGGACCAATTGCTCCCAAAAGCCTTTCAGCTCTTCAACGGGTCTCCATGTACCAAATTTCGGACAAATCGATCCAGTAGTTTAGGCTAAAACGTGGTTTCAGTGTTATTAGAAAATTTCGATTTTTCTACCCAAAGGGTACTAAATGCGAATAAATTTTATCTCATTGAAAACCAGAATTTGAAGACCTTTCTGATGGTGACAATAAATCTTTCAAAAATTTGTTTTGGAAGGGTAAATGAGAGAATAATTTTAAATTTGGAAATTGGTGTGCCAAAACGGCACTTTCCATGAGCCGATTGAATTCAAAATTTGCTCAGCTCTTCGACGTGTAATACAATCCCCATGTGCAAAATTTCAGCCAACTCGGTTTAGGGACTTGGGCTGTACCGCGATTGAAGTCCGATAAAAATCTCGATTTTTTTAGTTTTTGGTCAAAAGGGCACTGACAGTGAATACATCTTGGAAGCAGAATCTGAAAGCCTTTCTTACTGTGACGTGAAAAATGGAGGTTTACATTTAAAATTTAAAAGTTGATGTGTCAAAATGGCATTTCTGGTTGCACGATTGGCTCCAAAAACTTTTCAGATCTAAGTTGGGTTATCACATGCACACGTACCAAATTTCAGCCAAATCGGTCGAGTAGTTTGGGCTGTGACGTGTTTACGAACGTACGTACATACATACAGGGTGGGCCCGTAAAAGTTGGAACAAACTTTGTCTGTTAATAAATTTTTTATTTATAATCCCATTTTAATGAAATCTTGTGAGGTTGTTAATTCAACCTTTCTACGTCGAGCCCAATCATTTAATGTACCAACACTCACTTAGTTTTTGAAATATTCTTCATTAAATTGATAGGTGACGTTTAGGGTCGCTGCAAAATTAAATCAACGGTGATGGGCTGCTCTTCTTTGTCTTAGAATCATATTTGGAGCTTTCTGACCTGAGTAACACTGAAAAATTAAGATGTTTTTTGTTCTCTTACTCAAAAACTAATTTAACTAAAATCTGCCATGTTTCGCGAGAAACCTGAAATTGCAAGTCAAGTTGCCCTTGGAATTTACTTTTGTCGCATTGACAAGCAAATTTTAATCAATTTAAGATGGCTCGATTATCGCTAGAAGAGAAATTTTAATCAAAACGCTCCAAGAGCGTAATTCTAGAGCTATCAGAAAAGTTGCAGTAATGCACCAGATTCTTCTGGCTCCAAAATTACGCTCGTGGAACTGGAGGAGATTAAAATTTTATCTTCTAGTAATAATCGAGCCATGTTAAACAGATTAATTTGCTTGACAATGTGACAGAAGTGAATTCTAAAAGACAACTTGACTTACAATTTCGAGTTTTTCGCGAAACTGCAGATGTTAATTAATTAATTTTTGAGTAAAAGAATAAAAAATGTCTTAATTTTTTGTTGTTACTCTGCTCAGAAAACTTCAAATATGATTCTAAGATAAAGAGAAGCAGACCATCACCGTTGATTTAATTTTGCAGCGACTCTAAATGTTACCTCTTCATTTACTGAAGAATATTTCAGAAACTAAATGAGTGTTGGTGTATTAATTGAGTGGCCCCGACGTAGAAAGGTTGAGTTAACAACTTCACAAATCTTCATTGAAATCGCATTATAAATAAAAATTTTATTAGCAGCCAAAGTTTGTTCCAACTTTTACGGGCCCACCCTGTACATACAGACACATTTTAAAAACCACTTTTTTGGGTTCCTGAGACCTCAAAACGTATAGATCCGGTCTTATCTCGAATTCGAAAATTCTAGTGATTGCAGTAACCTCCCTTTTTTTTAAATGGCGAAATGGGGTGGGGAGGTTAAAAATGTGTTATGCCCCCCCAAGAGCACATGTCTCTGACTAAAATAAAAATTTGAAAAATTTCAAAAGGAAGCCCTTGATAACACTAACCTATGCTTATGCTCCAAATTTCAAAATTGCGCTATTTACAATATTCGAGTAATTTTAAGAAAACCTACTTTTCGATAGTATCCCTTTGAAGGGCTGTAGCTCCCTTAGGAGGTAAATGTTTTCTGGAAGTTTTAGTCTTATTTTTGATCGTAAAAGGCACTGGTAGAATCTTGCAGCCTAATTTCAGGACACCCTGTATGTATGTATACCTACTATGTATAGCAATTTTTTGTCATGCTAATATGCGCTAGAAATACTTGCTTTTTAACGCTTTTTCAAAAGTTGCTTCCCCCCTTTCCAACTCTATAGTGGAGGGGCGCTTTGGAAAGACTCTGGGGCACATAACTTTTATTAATTTCAGGCAGTCTGAGGGCGCTGTCAAATTCTTTTTTCCATTTCCGGTTTAGCCGGAAATGACCCTAAAATTGATTTTTTAAATTGATTTCCACATTTTTTTCAACTAATTCGGAATCTGCGAATTTCTGTAAGTCAAAAACACGTGTCGCACTTGACCGGAATCAAGTCACGGCCACCCCAGATTTTCAAAAACATCTAAGGAAGCGGTAAAAAACGAAGATTTTTGGAAATTGTTAAAACACGCCAACCTTATTTTTTTGATACAAATTCAACTCAGCAGTTAAATTTCTTCTTTACTTCGTTTTGAATTTTTCAAATTCTCTGATTTTTTGCGATTGGTGATTTTTACAAAAAGAAATTAGAAAAATGTAATCAGGCAATCGAATTCGCATCAAAAAAATAAGGTTGACGGGTTTTTGTAATTTTCAAAAATGTTCGTATTTCAACGATTTGTTCGATGTTTTTGAAAATCTAGGGTGGCCGTGACTTAATTTCCGGTCAAGTGTGGTACGTGTTTTTAACCTGGAAAAATTCGTAGATTCCGAATTAGTCGAAGAAAATGTGGGTTTCAATTTAAAAAAACTATTTTAGGGTTATTTCCAGCTAAACCGAAAGTGAAAAACAATATTTGACAGCACCCTCAGACTGCACTAAATAATTAAATGTTATGTGTGCCCCAGAGCTTTTTCCGAAGTGCTCCTCCACGATAGAGTTCGAAGGGGGGGAAACAACTTTTGAACCTCACTGTATAACTTAATAACAATAACTGCTAAGTATTTGAAAAACAGGATATAGCGGCCGGTCGGCGCTTAGCGGAGTCGATGAGGAGCTGGCTCCGGAAAACAACTGCTGCCCCTGTTGCCCTAGCAGCTACGCCACTGGAAACAAAACCATTTTTAAGCTAAACCGAGGTTAACCCATGACGAACAACTGGCCCTTGAGGCCGGTTTTTCAATCTAAAGTTAACCTAAAGATCTGTTGGTTATCCAATTAGAACATCAGAAAGTTTTGAAATGGACTAATTTGATTGGATAACTCAGCTCTGATGGTTAACCTTCTATTGAAAAACCGGCCCTTTAGTGTGTTAAATGTGAGGGCTGCATCGTAGGTACTTAGATTTAGGTACCTATCTGACATTACTGAATTATTGAAAGATATATTATGTAGTATAAATATTGGTTTCGACTTTGTGATTCCATTCCTAGCTCGTGTCGTGATGTAACGGATCAAAGGCTATTAATTTAAATTTTTACAAATTCAAGGTTCCATAACTGTCCTATCCACTCCAACGTTGCCATAAGAACTTTCCGCGCAATAATCGCTTAGGTATACTGCTCGCTGCTCGTGTTATGATTCACGGAAAAAATCGAAGTTCATATGAATGGGCGTCAAGATAGTCGAGGTTATTTTAAGTGCCGTCAATGACGTCCCGACGCTCTGACAAATATAGCTCGCATACCGACCCTATGAATCGCGCTACTTCGACGATATTCCGGCGCGTTTAAGCAGGTACTCTGAAAAAATTTACGTCGTTTGAAAATTCTGCAATGGGAATTCCATAGCAATTAGAGGTGACAACGTGAGTTCACCTCGCGAATGAACTGGCAAGGATACATCCACACAATAATGAAAAATCCAAACCAGTCCGTATGCAAGCGGAATGAACCTTGCTCAATGCTCATACCTCTGTGGTTCTTGACGTCCGTCGGTGTCTCACCTCGCCCACTATGACGCTCCACACAACTGCGTGCGTTGTCACCTTCTGCTCGGTCTCTTCCTTTAATTCTTAAAAAGGAAAGAACGTATGAACGAGGGGTTGCTCACTGCATGAAAATGGGATTATGATCTCAGTTTTGCCATATATGCTCATCATATCAACGATAAAAGTTAAAAGTAGGTACCTAAGTATAATCCCATTCACTGTTATTCTAAGCGCAAGTAGGCCATGATTCTTTTTCAATACTTGGTCAGTTGCAGTCTGTTATTTGTACTGGTAGAGGACGAGGCATGGAGGGTTAACGTCGTTGTTCTAGTCACTTTAGAACAAATCAGTTGAGGTTGGGGTAAGTTCAAGTTCGCTTCTGATTTGCATCGATTTGGTACTTACTACTTACATCGTTTCTTATTTTTTAAGAGAAAAAAATCTAATTTTGACAAAACTTCAAAAAGCCATTAAAAAAATGATAGGGACATTTGGCTGCAACTATCTCGTCATACAGGTGGACCAACACTATTATTGCCCACCCCAAAAATTGCCCTTTACCTTGAAGCTAGAGTTTTGATTTTTCTACAGTGTGTATGCAGTATGCGTACTAAAAACCCTTCAGATGACGTAAAAATTTTAACTTCTACGCTTCGCGAAGCAAGTTAATAACATCGATCGAAAAATCGAATCTCCAAAAACATAGAAAATAGAAAATAGTGGGTTTCCATTTTAAAAAACAATGATGACGTCATTATGTCAAAAACCACTGGACCAAAAAAATTGATTTTGACACCATCGGATGTAGAATACAAAAAATCGCTATACCCCTTTTAAGATTTTTCCAGAAAATTTATAATTTAAGAATTATGGGCTTGGTTCCGAAGATTTGCCTAACCCTGTATTTTTATTAGCGGACGGGATAGCTGATTTTTTATCAAGTCGAAAACCTTAGACCCATTTTTTCGAAAAATTGCATTTTAGTGGCAAAAACGCTCTTTTTTAACCTCCCCAACCCCATCACAATTTAAAAAAAATGGGAGGTTACTGCAATCACTAAAATTTTCGAATTTGAGATACCACCAGATCTTTACGTTTTGAGGTCTCAGGAACCCAAAAAAAGTGGTTTTTAAAATGTGTCTGTGTGTATGTACGTACGTACGTTCGTTTGTAATCACGCCACAGCCAAAACTACTAGACCGATTTGGCTGAAATTTGGAACATAAGCATCTCGTAACCTAACTTAGATCTGAAAAGCTTTTGGAGCCAATCGTGGAACCGGAAATGCCATTTTGGCACATCAACTTTTAAATTTTAAATGTAAACCCCCATTTTTCACGTCACCATTAGGAAGACCTTCAAATTCTGCTTCTAAAAGTGTATTCATTCTTAGTGCCCTTTTGACCAAAAATTTAAAAAAAAATTGATTTTTATCGGACTTTAAAATCGCGGTACAGCCCAAGCCCCTGAACCGATTTGGCTGAAATTTTGCACATGGGGATTGTATTACACGTCGAAGAGCTGAATAAATTTTGAATTCAATCGACTCACGGAAAGTGCCGTTTTGGCACACCAATTTCCAAATTTAAAATTATTCTCTCATTTGACCATTAAAAACAAGTTTTTGAAAGATTTATTGTCACCATCAGAAAGGTCTTCAAATTCTGGTTTTAAATAGGACAAAATTAATTCGCATTTAGCGCTGTTTGGTTAAAAAAATCGAAATTTTATAATAACAGTAAAAATACATTATAGCCCAAATTACTGAATCGATTTGGCTGAAATTTGGTACATGGAGATTGGGTGACTCATTGAAGACCTAAAAGGCTTTTGAAAGCAATTGGCCCACGGGAAGTCCCATTTAAGCATATCAACTTAAAATTTTAAATACAAGACCTTTTTTATGTCGCCATTAGAAAGGCGATCAAATTCTGGTTCTAAAAATGTGTTCACAGTTTCTGCCATTTCAGTGGAAAATAGAGAAAAAATTCCTTCTCGTTAAAAGGGAGCGGGCTGACATAAAGTGGCAGTTATTGTCAAAAAGGTGGCAAAAGATTAACCTTAAAAGGAACATATTGTCAAACGTGATGGGTGATGTCCGAGGTCACGTCGGTATTTGTCAGAAAATTGCGAAATTAGTCAAGGATTAAAAAAATTCTGTTGAATTGACTACTATCTACACAGAATACAAAGATCCACGCGATGGGGAGGTTCCAGCCGCTTCTCTGCTGCATTTTTTTAAATTTCTCTTAGCAAAATTGTAGGTATTTTCTTAGTACAGTTTTTGATGGATATTGTATTCATGGATCAAAAACCTTGGTGCTATATTTTCGAAAATTGACATTTTAGGGGCAAAACTGCCCCTTCTTGAATTTTTCTTAGCAAAAGGGCATATTATTGTTATTGAGTTCGATAGCTGTTGCATTGTTGGATCAAAAGCCTTAATGCCATTTTTTCAAAAAATGTCATTTTAGGGGTGAAGAATATCGACACAAGTTAATTTATTGCTAACTGCTACATTTTCAAATTCTGTGAAAAAGTAGAAGTTTCTACCGTCTCCGAGACTGCCAATTTTTTTTGATTGGCCCAAAAATGTGACGTCACGAGATTTTCAATTTTTGCCCACAGGTTGGTTATTTAGAGCCTTAGGATCACGCTAAACTGATTATTTAATTTTTTGGACATCAGGTTACCAAACTGCAGAAGCTAAAAATTATCGTCAGGTTTTCTCACAAGTCGCCTATGAAACAACATCTAATCATTGCGAGGTATGTCCTTTATCGATCGGCGGATATTCAGAAATGTCAGTATCAGCTTGTCATGTCGACAGGGTCATCAAACCACATTATTCTTAATTTTCGAATTCATTCAATTAATTAATTTATTTTCCCCGGAACATTATTCAAACAAAACACCCTGAAGGTTTCTTTCAAACAAGCGCGTGCGTAGTTCCATATCGAGCGTCAAACAAAATCACACATAACCTCGTTTTGGTGAAAATTTTTCAACTCTAATTTACAACCATCAGCACCATGTGCGTTTCCCCATCGTTTCCCCATACACACTGCAGAAAAATCAGAACTCTAGCTTCAAGGTAAAGGGCAATTTTTGGGGTGGGCAATAGTGTTGGTCCACCCTGTACACTGCGTCGGGTTTCCATAGCACCTACAGGCCTACACCATCCAAGTTAGGAATTTCGTTCATGTGTAGGTAAGTATGCTTAAACTAGAAATATGAAGGCGCATTTCAGGAAAATATTTTTAAATGTACAGGGTGGTTCAAAAAATTTGTCATGTCAGAGTTGACTTTTTTTAATGAACTGCACTGTATATTTTAGCATATTTATAACCCCTTTAGAAAAATTGGAGTTTACATCATTTTATTTAAAAATTCGCCGTTCAGGCGGGGTGCACTTTTTATGAGAAAGCAAGATGAAGAATTTCTTGTAGAGGCTTTTAAGAACCTCTGATCTGATTTTAGTTGTTTCCCTATGTGGATGTTCAAATATGTTTTTTCTATAACCTACCCTAACCTATCCTATCAGTTGCTGAAGCGTCACATTTGACCCTTTGAGGTTGAAGTAAATTATAGGGTAAATTATTATTTCCCTTGGAGTAGAAATGCGTATTTCTCCCCCATAGATTTGACAATCTATAGTAGTCAGACTAGTCACTTTTATTTTATCACCAAGGCAACGACTCTGAAATTAAACTGCTAAAACATGGCAGAACCTGCTATTTATACAAATTAATAAAATTTTTAATGTTTCACAACGGTTATAGAAAAAAATATTGTATTATACTTCAGTATGTATACAGTATTAACGTCTGAAAGCTTATTTTGAAGTCAAAATTGTCTGTAAACAAGAAAATTTGGATTATTTGCGAATAACTCGAAAGTGGATGAAAATAAGCAACGGTCTTCATCTTACTTTCTCTTAAAAACTGCACCCGAGTAAAAAATGGCTAATTTTTAAATAGAGTGATGTGAACTCCAATTTTTTTGCTTGCTCGAAACCAAAGATTCAAGAGTCCTGATGTTTTAGGAACAAACAAAGGCTTCTAAAGGGGCTATAAATATGCTAAAATATACCGGGTATTCCATTTAAACAAGTCAACTTTGACATGTCAAAAATTTGTGACCCACCTATAGGTACCTACCTACAGTATGGGTCAGATGTTTTGCTCGATCGTTTGCTACGCAGCTGAAAACTTTCACTTTGAACGGTTGCACAGAGTTTACGGAACGCTCGGACTTTTGCCATTTATTTTTTATTAGAGGGACCTTACCTGAGTTGTTTAGACCAGAATGGAAAAGTGAGAAAACGACTGACTCTGCTAGCACCTACATAACATAAATGCAATGAATTTAACTTAAAAAAAACTTTACCTGACATAGATCTGAATGGAAGTTGAAAATACAGAAAATTGACGAATATTAACAGAATTTATGAAATAAAGCAAAATAATCCTCCCCGAGGACGCACAGTACGAGGGCGAAATGCTCGGGGGCAAAAAATCCCAGGGGCGAGAAGTCGCGGGGGCGAAACGTCCGGGGGTGAAATGTCTCGGGGGCGAAATGTACGGGGCGAACGTTCCGTATCCCACTTTGATCGATATAACAATTATTGGATTTCAGGTAACTATTGTTTTAGGCGCCATAATTGAATCTGTTCCGTAAAGTTTTCAGTTGCGTAACACGTTTGTCGAGTAAAACATCTGACGCATAATGTACCTACATTTAAAAATATGCACTTAAAATAAAAGTGAATGCAATATCTTATAGGAAAATGATTACGTCTTTGACAAATTCTGACACAGGTACAGCTTAGAAACATGAAGATGCCCACTCAGAGCTGAATATTTACCTGGTCGCATGGACCAGGCCACGACAGAGACCGTGCAGAAGTTAGTTACCCCTACCTAACTGCTATTCGAATGCTAGGCGACCAACTAAATATTCAGCTCTGGGTGGGCATGTTCATATTTCTAAGCTGTACATACCTGCCTCGGTACGTAAATATTCCAAATTAAAGATTATACCATCCGCAATACATATTATGTTTATGGTTCAAAAAATTCCAGGCACCCTATAGGAACATTGATCTTATAGGAGTTATAGGAATAAATCCGGGTATTGCTCTCCGTTTCCAGAGCCAATGAGATGAATATTAGTTGTCAAGTATGCCCTCTTCTGTTTGCAGTCTTTTATAACGAAGGCTCTGGGCGAGATATAAATAAAACTGACAGCTGCAACCTTATAAGGCAGACCAGATCGCTTTCACCGCTAACTAAACTAAACAATTACCTGGTTTATTGTTGGAACACACCGGATCGTTTGATATAATTTTTGTTTTAGTTGGACAATGGCATGCCAGAAGCCCCACATTTTCTTACCAATGCAATAATGCATAGATACCTAAAATAAGTTTCCATCGCTTTAATTAATGTTGGAAATAATTGAAAGTGCACAAAGATAAGTATGGAAAAGTTTTAAGAGCAGGGCTATCTATAGTCAGGTTGTCTTTCTCTCTCTGATTTTATTTTATTTCTCAGAAATGAAAGTACTAATTTTAATTTTAAGTTTGTAGCGTTAGACAATATAAACAGACACACTTTGTGTAATTTTTTTGTTTCAATATTCTTCATAATCTGAAAAGTTTATTTTATATTTAATTTTGATTTTAATTTTTTATTTATTCGGACTTCAAACATGATTATGTGAAATTGAAAAAATTACATTTGCGTACCACTACTGATAACCTCTATGCCGCGACAGAGTTGCATTTAAAATAAAGCATAAAGCCATTTCACGAAATAAAATAAATTTCTCGAAAATCAAAGAGAGAAAGACAACCTGACTAGATAGCCCTTTTAAGTAGGTGCCAGAGGTAGTCCTAAGGGTACCTACAACATATAGGAGTTTAGGTTTAGGACTTAACCAAAATAGAAGTTAAAATATGAATAATTGTCTACAAATCATCTGTATTGCCTACTGTAGTTTTCCCGGAAACAGCAACATTCCTCCCAATCAATAGAACAGCCTCCTAACTGTAAAACATTTCAATATTCAATTCACATTTGTGTTGAAGAAACGAAAAGAAAGAATGGAGCAACGATCACTTCCCGGCTAAAAAGGATATGATTCATGCGAGATAGGTAGATCTACATCATCATGTCATGACTATACTTTCAGGAAGTACCTCTAAGCGTCCGAAAAAAGGCAACGAATCAACGATTCCTTTTCTATACTAGCGAATTGCGATAAAAATATTTACTGAGAGTTACCTACTAATTCGTAACCGTCATTTATCGATGATCACAAAGACATTCATTCGGACAGGTGCAATGCAGTTTACACCTGCAGCAGAAGTCCACTAAACAGGTGAAATGCCACGCCACTCTTCTCCTCCCTCTAGCAAGCACCAGTTCTCGACTTGCATTGCAATGGACAAAGACGAATGAAAATGATGCAGAGCATGGTTGTGTGGAATAGAGTAGCGTTTGGTAAAGTGCTGTGTTATGATATGAATTTAACGACTCGAACATCTGTAGGTTAAATTGGCGGATAAACGGCTTTCTTTTACACCACTGCGTCTCCAGGTTAAGAGATTTTGTAGGGTTGAACGACTGAAAGTTGAACGAAATGCTTATAAAAAGTTTTTAAAAAAGCCAAAAGACCAATCGAACAGTCACAATTCGGTGGCACCCTATACCATCCACACACTGCAGTGACGTTTTATCCACGACACCTTGGAATAATGCCCACAATTCTTGAATCCTAAATTTTCGGCAAAAATCCGCTGGAGGTATAGCGTTTTTTTCATTCTGCTTCCGATGGGGTGATTGTCAATTTTTTTGGTGGAATCGTTTTTGACATAATGAAATCCACATTTTTCTCAATGATGATCAACTTTTGATTCTCTTATGGTCGCGCTACCGATTGATGCTATTTAAATGAAATTTGGCACTTTGATCATTTCGACAGCTGTCAATGAAATGGCATCGACAATTCAACTTTTACTTTATAAACCAATACGAATTAACTGCTTCAGCCAATCACAGCGTGACTAATTTGGCAATTTGTACATGTGGTGATTGCCAGGCAGTTGTCAAAAACGAGAAACGTCAAGTCGTTGAATTGTCTTGCCGAATACAACACATGGTCTCAATATCTTGGTAATTTTTGTCACTTTGATTTAGACTCGCAGGCGTTGTTTTTGGAAAATTATCACTCGCGCGAGCGCTCGTGATAATTTTCGTCCCAACGCCTGTTCGTTGCATCAAAGTGACAAAAATTGCCGGCAATATTGAGACCACTTCTTGTATTATATAAGAAAATTTTCTTCTAGGCCTTCTAGATTTTGAGCAATGATGATCAACTTTTGATTCTCTTATCCGACACACAAAAAAATTAGTTTTCTAAAAACGTAACCACCAAGAACTTTATTGAAAAAACATGTAAAAAATTTGAATCACTCGACATCAAAATCTACAGTGTGCCTCACTTTAACTGGAACCACCCAAATATTTCGATTAATATTGACCAAATTAAATTGCTACTTTTTCCACATGTAGAGCTTCAAAATTTGCATCTGTGTGATGCTTCACCTTTTTTTTATCCCGAAATCTTAGCCCACTGCGATTAATTATTAAAGAGGACAAAAACAGCAAAATCGTATTAGGCATTTTTTTATCGAAAAATTTTATTAAGAAAACTTGCTCAGGATGACCCCAAATGGGTAAGTGCGGAGTTTCAGACCAAAATAAAAATATTGAATTTCTGGAAGAAAAAATAAAAAATATCGAAAACTTCATTATTTTTACGACAAAAGGGTTGCCGTGTAATTAAAAACAATTGAAATGAGTATTTGACAGTTGCTGTTACCTATGGCTGGGCAAAATTTAACAATCGCATAAAAAGTTGGAATTATTAAGGTTATTATTTATTAGCTTATAATTTCAACTTTTTCTGCGATTGTTAAACAACAAATGTCAAACAAACTTATTTCAATTGTTTTTTTATTATACAGTAACCCTTTTGTTCCACAAATATTGAAGTTTTCGATAATTTTGATTCTTTCCTCCAGAATTTCAACATCTTTATTCTGGCCTGAAAGTTCGGATTTACCCATTCGGAGTCATCCTGAGCAACTTTTCTTAATAAACTTTTTCGGTAAAAAAATGCCTAATACGATTTCGCTATTTTTAGCCTCTTTAATTAATCGCAGTGGGCTGAGATTTCGGGATAACAAAAAGGTGAAGTATTACGCAGATGCAGATTCTGGAGCTCTACATGTGCAAAAAAAGAGCAAGTTGATTTGCTCAATATTAACCGAAATATTTGGGTGGTTCCAGTTAAAATGAAACACTAGTATATTTTATTGAATTTTCAATTCAATTATTTTAAGCGTTAAAAGGGATTAAAAAAGTTAGTGTACTATTTTCACATTTTATTCAAAAAGTTTTACACTAATTTTACAAATTATTCCTGCCAATTTTAGAATTTTGACGATTTTTCAAAAAACTCCATATTAAGTACATTTTTGAAAAATCTATTTTTTTCTGTGCTCCATGGTGTCAAAATGCAATCTGGCGGCCATAAGAGAATCAAAAGTTGACTGTCATTATTCAAAATCTGGAAGGCCTAAAAAAATTCTGTGGATACCATTCGATCCCGCATTCGATTGACAGCTGTCAAATATACAAAAATTACAAGTTTCATATTAATTTTTTTTATTTGAAATCGCAATTTTCAGATTTTTTCGAGGATTTTTCGGATTAACTCAGGAGCGAATTAACATATCGCGGATTTCTCTTCAGCTTCTTAATCACAAAGAAATAATGCAACTTTTCGTTAATTTAACCGAACCTCGTATCTAGTACCGTTTAAGAAATACCAATTGTGAGCAGTAAAAAAGGAACGATCCTGTATACGTACGTATAGGACGGTACGTAACAGATTCTCATTAAAAAAGTCATTTGGAGCAGGCCTTGAAAAAGAAAAAAAACTAAAACGTGACCAAGTTTTCCTAATTCTGCGAATTGATATAATCCCGATAGCTGGTTTTTTAATAGACATTTTGACATAAAATTCTGCATGTTGTCAGTACTAATAATTGTAAATTAGGTCCTTACCATATTATTATAACGACAAATCAAAAATTCAAAATTCAGTACCGTAAAGTGAGGGGCTTTGGCTTTGGCCACTTTTTAGAATTTGTTAGTGGCGCTCTGTACAATTTTGATGTTTATTATTTGGCAGTTTACAATATTGTAGCATATAGGGCAAACCTTCCTCTTACTTCCAGTATAATTCTTTTCGTAATCAATTGCTTGGTTATTGGAAAAAAAATATTTTTCAGACTACAAAAATTCTACCAAAATTGAAGGTCAAAAAACTTCTCCTGGCCCCACTAGGTAAGTGACTGGAGCGGAAATTCTTCACCGCCCTTGTGATTGTACATCTTTCCCCTTCTAGCACCACCCAAATTTAATGGGAGGTTACTGCAATCACTAAAATTTTCGAATTCGAGATAAGACCGGATCTATACGTTTTGAGGTCTCAGGAACCCAAAAAAAAGGTTTTTAAAATGTGTCTGTATGTATGTACGTACGTTCGTTCGTAAACACGCCACAGCCCAAACTACTCGACCGATTTGACTGAAATTTGGTACGTAGGCAAGTCATGACCCAACTTAGATCTGAAAAGCTTTTGGAGCCAATCGTGCAACCAGAAATGCCATTTTGGCACATCAACTTTTAAATTTTAAATGCAAACCCCCATTTTTCACGTCACGATAGGAAAGGCCTTCAAATTCTGCTTCTAAAAATGTATTCACTCTCAGTGCCCTTTTGACCAAAAATAAAAAAAAAATTGATTTTTATCGGACTTTAAAATCGCGGTACAGCCCAAGCCCCTGAACCGATTTGGCTGAAATTTTGCACATGGGGATTGTATTGCACGTCGAAGAGCTGAACAAATTTTGGATTCAATCGGCCCACGGAAAATGCCGTTTTGGCACACCAATTTCGAAATTAAAATTATTCTCTCATTTACCCATCCAAAACAAGTTTTTGAAAGATGTATTGTCACCATCAGAAAGGTCTTCAAATTCTGGTTTTAAATGAGACAAAATGTATTAGCATTTAGTACCCTTTGGGTAGAAAGATCGAAATTTTGTAATAACACTGAAACCACGTTATAGCCCAAATTACTGGATCGATTTGTCCGAAATTTCGTACATGGAGGTGAGGTAACCCGTTGAAGAATTGAAAGGATTTTGGGAACAATTGGTCCACGGGAAGTGCCATTTAGGCATATCAACTTTAAAATCTGAAACACAAATCACGGAAATCAAAGACCCACGCGTTGGGGAGGTTCCAGCCGCTTCTCTGCTGCATTTTTTTTTGAATATTTTTGTTCAAATTAAATAAATTTAAATATGCATAGCACAGTCTGAAAGTACGCATCGAGACCCGTATACAGGGTGGGTAATTTTTCGATGCTCACCATTGGGATCTACTAAACGGTAAAAAATACGGGATCGGTTAAATTAGAGAAAAGTTGCGCTATTTTTTGGTGATTAAGAATCTGAAGAGAATTCCATGATATTGTGATTCCTTCTTGAGTTATCACAAAAAATCTGAAAATTTACAATTTAAAGAAAAATTAATATCTTCCTAACGATTGATGTTATTTAAATGAAACTTGGAGCCTTTACATTTTTGGCAGCTGTCAATTGAATGGCATTTACAGAAATTTTCTAGGCCTTCTAGATTTTGAATAAAGACAGTCAACTTTTCTTTTTCTTATGGGCGCCATATTGAATTTTAACACCGCCGGATACACAGAAAAATTAGCTTCTCAAAAATGTAACCAACATGGACGTTTTTCAAAAAATTTGTGAAAGCCCGAGTCACACGACCGCAAGACGTATTTTACTACTATTGAATTCAATTGTTTTCACATGTTAAAAGAGATTGGAGAAGTCGGGGTACTTTTTTGCAATTATTTTTCATCTAACTTTAGGCTGATCTTGCAAATTATTCCTACCAATTTTCAAATTCTAACATCTGTCAAAAAAGTTCATGTTTACTACATTTTTGAAAAGCCAATTTTTTTGTGCATTTGATGTTGTCAAAATTCAATATGGCGGCCATAAAAGAATCAAAAGTTGACTGTCGTTATTCAAAATCTAGAGGGCCTAGAAAATTTCTGTCGATGCTATTCAATTGACAGCTGTCAAAAATACAAAAGTTCCAAGTTTCATTTAAACAACATCAATCGTTAACAAGATATTAATTTTTCTTTAAATTGACAATTTTCAGATTTTTTGTGATAACTCGGGAACGAATCAAAATATCCGGGAATTCTCTTCAGATTCTTAATCGTCAACAAATATCGCAACTTTTCTGTAATTTAACCGACCCCGTATCTTTTACATTTTAGGAGATCCCAATGGTGAGCATCGAAAAATTACCCACCCTGTATACACAAAATTTGGAAAAGTGACCAATTCGACCCCACTTTACGGTACCTAGTGTCTTTCGCGCACGCAGTTTGAGCATTGAACTTTTTTGACAGTGCTTGAAAAAATATTTTGTGAAGTGCCGATTTCTGATTTTCCGCTCCAAGTGCTAGGCTGGGCATCCAACATTCTAGGGGTGGCCGTGCCGCCCTAGCCCCCCCCCCCTAGTTACGCCAAAGCCGGTCTCTCAAAAACGGCTCACAGGATGATTTAGTGTCTTGTAGACTCTTTGCTTGTAGGTAACTCTGAAATCAAAGAATCGGATAGTTTTCACAATTTTCACAAATGACATTTGTCTTGTCAGCTGCTTGTCTGATGAATTTAAAAAAGCACACGTCTTTTTAATGCCGCATTTCATTTGTTCAAAACCAAATGACTTTTTTAATGAAAGCCCGTTATCTACCTAATACTTATGTACAAGCATGGTACTTACGGATTAAATTGTCAAAAAATTCGGTACCCACTAATAATATTAATTCTGAGTAGGAAAGATTTGTTTGTAAAATTTTATACATTAAGCATCAGTAAGTACCTATATCCGGTTATCCGAAATTATATCTGTCTGGTTTATACTACATTATGTGGAGTCGTGAAGATTGGAGAACACATTATTTCGTGTGCTATGCAAGCCAGTATTTATCAAAACACTTGTTTGCCTTGAGTGAGCTCACTCTGTTATAAGAAATGCAGACTGCCTAACTCGCACCACACAACAGTGAACTTGATTGAAACTTCAGTCTTCATCTCGGCTTCATGCCAATATCTATACTTACTTTATGTATACATATTATCTATTTATTTACCTCTACATATGTATATTACATGTCATGTACCTATACCTAATTTACGTATTAGTTTAGTTACATGGTAGAGGGTGAGTGGTGAGTGTGTCCTACTTAAGATGAAGACATACTCAGACTCATGTTTTCGTTTCATACCTACTTTTTTGAAATCGTCATTAAAATTCGAGAAATGGGCAGTAAAGTGGTCCATTATAGTACGTAGTGTGGTAGTACGATTGAAGGTTCGGTTGTTTCACGTAACCGGGTAGCCGATGAACGCCAACGCGTGCGTCTGGCAGAAATATTGTTTTGATTTTGTGGAACAAAAATTAAAGCAATTTCGCTATTTACCGATTTTTAAAAAAAGGGCAGCAGTAAAGCGGCTGGAACCTCCCCACCGCGTGGATCTTTGATTTTCAGGTGGCAATCGATTTGACATGGAAATTATTATACTTAATTGAAACTATGAAATCCGCCACTTTAGTTTTTAACCTCCCCACTCCACTTCACCATTTAAAAAAAAGGGAGGTTACTGCAATCACTAAAATTTTCGAATTCGAGATAAGACCGGATCTATACGTTTTGAGGTCTCAGGAACCTAAAAAAGTGGTTTTTAAAATGTGTCTATATGTACTCGACAGGTTTGGCTGAAATTTGGTACGTGTGCATGTGATAACCCAACTTAGATCTGAAAAGCTTTTGGAGTCAATCGTGCAAACAGAATTGCCATTTTGGCACATCAACTTTTAAATTTTAAATGTAAACCCCCATTTTTCAGGTCACCATAAGAAAGGCTTTCAGATTCTGCTTCCAAAGATGTATTCACTGTTAGTGCCCTTTTGACCAAAAACTTCAAAATCGCGGTACAGCCCAAGCCCCTGAACCGATTTGGCTGAAATTTTGCACATGGGGATTGTATTACAGGTCGAAGAGGTGAACAAATTTTGGATTCAATCGGCCCACGGAAAGTGCCGTTTTGGCACACCAATTTCGAAACAAAATCATTCTCTCATTCACCCATGCAAAAGCAAGTTTTTGAAAGATTTATTGTTATCATCAGATAGGTCTTCAAATTCTGGTTTTAAATGAGGTAAAATTTATTCGCATTTAGTATCCTTTGGGTAGAAAAATCGAAATTTTGTAATAACACTGAAACCACGTTATAGCCCAAACTACTGGATCGATTTGTCCGAAATTTGGTACATGGATGTTAGGTGACCCATTGAAGAGCTGAAAAGCTTTTGGGAGCAATTGGTCTATGGGAAGTGCCATTTAGGCATATCAACTTTAAAATCTTAAACACAAGTCACGGAAATCAGGAACCCACGCGTTGGGGAGGTTCCAGCCGCTTCTCTGCTGCCTTTTTTTGTTATTGAATTCAATAAATGATTTTTTTCGAAAGCCTTAGTTCCATATTTTTTCTAAAAATGTCATTTTACGGCCTTTTTACAAACTTCCTGCGGCTTTCATTTCCAGAGAAAAAAATGCAGCAGAGAAGCGGCTGGAACCTCCCTATCGCGTGGATCTTTGTATTCTGTGTAGATGGTAGTCAATTCAACATTTTTTTTTGTGCTTATCATCTGTGACTAATTTCGCAATTTTCTGACAAATACCGACATCACCCATCACATTTGACAATATGTTCTTTTTAAGGTTAACAGTTTGCCACCCTTTTGACAATAACTGATACTTTATGTCATCCACTGTCAGCCCGCTCCCTTTTAATGAAAAAGACTTTTTTCTCTATTAACCTCCCCAACTCCAACAAAATTTTAAAAAAATGGGAGGTTACTGCAATCACTAAAATTTTCGAATTCGAGATAGCACCAGATCTTCACGTTTTGAGGTCTCAGGAACCCAAAAAAGCGGTTTTCAAAATGTGTCTGTGTGTGTGTGTCTGTCCGTGTGTCTGTGGACACGCTACAGCCGAAACTACTGAACTGATTTTGATGAAACTTGGCACACATATTCAGTGGGAGATTTGTAGGTGCTGATTAGAATCTGGGCTACACCGGCTCACGGAAAATGCCTTTTTGGCACATCAACTTTAAAAATTTAAATGCAAACCCCCATTTTTCGCATTACCATATGAATGCTCTTCAAATTCTGCTTCTAAAAATGTATTCACACTTGGGCCCTTTTGACCAAAAAATGGTGCCGTGAAAAAAAAACTATGCATAAATGTATATTTTTATTACCGGATTTGATAACTGATTTTTTTTCAAGCCGAAAACCTTAGTGCCATTTTTTCGAAAAATGTCATTTTAGTGGCAATTTATTTTATTGTCTGTGCGGGAGAGGAGCTGATTAGATTTTGAAGCCGATCAGTCAACCCGAAGTGCCCTTTTGGCATAGCAACTTTCTTATTTTAAATATTTAAAAATTTAATAAATGCTGCTGTTATTAATCCAATGCAGTGCGGCGTAGAAGTTCCTGCCGTCTCCGAGACCGCCTTTTTTTATAAGTGGTGAAGTGGATTGGGGAGGTTAAAAGAGCTCCTACACTGATTTCCGAGTGGGGGGCTGATCACTAGTGGAATTAGTTGTACATTAGCAGGAATTAACTGGAATTATTATGGAATTATTTGGAATTGATATGGAATTAATAAGGAATTATTTGGAATTGACGCGGAATTGATTGGAATTAATTTTAAGTACAACATTATACCCATCAATAAGTTATTGAATATGCGCCCAAATATACACGTGAAGTGCATGGCACAACTGGTTAACACGAAAGGTTTGGAATTGTCTTTTCTCGTTTAAAAATAATAGATATTTATTTTATTAGGAGTTTAAGTACGGCATTATGCGACGGAGTATGTAAGTTTAGACGCCGAGCGGAGCGAGGCGAATTAAATCAATACGAGTCACATAATGTCGCTTAAACTCCGAATAAAATACAATATTTTATTTTCAAACGAAATAAGACAAAATTTTCTACTAACGTCTGTTGCGCGCCAGGTCAAGCCTTCTGAAAACACCAAGAAAATTAAGAAAAGTACCTTGGTGTTTGGCTCTTACGAAAAAAAAACAGGAAGACCATCTACAGATCGACTTGGGCGATACATTAATTAATTGTTCTTAACTTAATAATAATTAAAATGTTTCCGCTTTGAAAGTTTTGTATAAAGCACCTAATGACCCCTGACAGTACCTCCATGCCTGAAAATTGAAGACTTAGGTATTTCTATGTCTAGTATTACAGGAAAGAATTAATTTTACACTAAATAATGGAAGAATACATGTGAAGAATTAATTTGGCACTAAATTAATGGAAGTATATACAGGGTGCTTTTTTTTTCACTGCTCGCTCCTAAAAGATAAAAGATACGGAGTCGGTTAAATTAGAGAAAAGTTGCAGTATTTCGTGGTGATTAAGAATCTGAAAAAAATTCTCCGGTATCTTGATTCGTTCCTGCATTAACCCGAAAAATCTGTTAAAAATATAAAAGTTCAAAGTTTCAATTAAATAACATCAATCGTAAGAAAGATATGAACTTTTCTTGAAACACGCATTTTTCAGTTTTTTCCCTCAGTTTTTTCGGGATAACTCAAGAACAAATCAAGATATCGGGAAATTCTCCTCAGATTCTTAATCGACAAGAAATAGTGCAGCTTTTTTCTAATTTAACCGACCTCCTACATCTTACGTTTAGGAGATGACAATGGTGAGCTGTGAAAAAGGAACCACCCTGTATTGGAAAAGAATTAAATTAGCTAATGGAATTAGTAATGAAATTAATATGGAATTGGTCTGGAATTGACGGAATTAATGGAATTAATGGAACTAAATCGGAATTAGTGGAATTACAATGGAATTAATGGAATTAAACTGGAATTATTGGAATTAATTCCCGATTGGAATTAATTGTAAGTACACCATTTTTTTGAGTGATCACTGATCAGCGATCAGCCCCATTTCCGAGTTCCGACCTCCAATTCCCCCTCGGTCGTTGTGGGTTGCGGTGATTTTTAAGAAATCCTTTGTTTCTTCTGGAAACAGCTTACCTCTGCTTATTCGAATTTAAATAAAATGAAATATGTTTATATAAGCCGCCTCGCTTCGCGGCAAAGTAAAACTAGCATTCGACAACTTTCACCACGTGACGTCACGTTGTTCTTCCGGAAGTCGTCTTTACTACCTTACCTTTATTCAGCCAACGGCAATGGCACCGGCCTTGTGAAAACGGGATTTCAATAATGCAACCGAACCGCCATCACCATGAAAAGTTTTACTTTACATTGGGTACCTTACATTACATTCTCTGTTAAAATGCATAGCTAAGCTAATAGCTCTGCGTATGACTATGATTATTATGAGTAATTAGCACACATATAGGTACAACTAAACTACCGAGGGTACTACTACTACCTAACCTAGGTATCTCTTACCCACAGTCCACATGACCTATCTACCTACAGTCTACCTACTTATTTATTCTACTATGTAGTAACTAGGTATAGTTGTTAAAATTGGTGATTTGTTTCGGTAGAGGTTTCGTGTAAACTTATCAGAGTATCCATCAAGGGTCGGGCCCTTGAAAACGTCCCATCTGCTGTCTTTATGCACGTGCCATTCATTGCCCATTGAGTCACTCGATGTCTAGAAGCCCAATTCGGAACGTACGGAATACGCTCCGTGAAATAATAGCTTAGTGGTCTAGTGGTGGTTTTTTCAATATCGATCCCATCAACAAGTTGAAAAATTGGCAGTCTCGAAGACGATAGAAACTTTTACTTTTTCACAGAATTTGTAAACGTAGCATTTAACTTTAGCCAATGTCGGGCGTGCGGGCGGTTGTCGATGGCTGATGCACCCGGCCAGTGGCGTAGTGAGGTCTGCGAGGGCCTGTGTTCTAAATCATTTACGGGCCCCTTGTAGCCAACTCTCAAAAATAAAAACAAAAAAAATTGTTAAAAAAGAAAATTGAACTGGCGCCGCAGGCGAAATTTTTGAAAATTTTCTTCAAGGTCACGCATTTTCCAAGCGCTTAGAATACTCATCGGGGCCCCAAAGCTGCCCCGGCCCTTGTCTTTGGAACACCCTGAACACCCCCACACTACGCCACTGCACCCGGCGCTCATTTACTAAAATCTAAAATACAAATACTTTTCACCCCTAAAAGGACATTTTTCGAAAACATGGCACAAAGGTTTTCGATCCGGCAATCCAACAGCTATCGAATTCGATAGTGATAATATGCCCTTTTGCTAAGAAAAATTGAAAAAGGGACCTTTTTGTCCCTAAAATGGAATTTTTCTAAGGTTTTTGATCCGGCCATACAACAACTGTGGGATCCGATAGTAAGAATATGCTTTTTCGAAAAATGGCACTAAGGTTTTCGGCTTGAAAAAAATCAGCTATTAAATCCGGTAATAAAAATATACAGTTATGCAAAGGTTTTTTTACACGGCACCATTTTTTGGCCAAAAGGGCACAAGGTGAATACATTCTTAGAAGCAGAATTCGAAGAGCATTCATATGGTAGAGCGAGAAATGGGGGTTTGCGTTTAAAGTAAAATAAATGTGGCCCAAATTCTAATCAGCATACCTACAAATCTCCCACTGAATATGTGTGTCAAATTTCATTTCGATACGTTCAGTAGTTTGAGCTGAAGCGTGATCACAGACAGACAGACATAGACAGACATTTTTCAAAAATCACTTTTTCGGATTCCCACGACCCTGAAACGTAAAGATTTGATGTTTTTGGCGATTCGATTTTATTAACTTGCTTCGCGAAACCTAGAAGTTAAAAACGTAACTTTAGGAGCCCTGGAAAAGACGAAATGTTCAAAAAGACTTACCATCTTTCAAAAATTCGTTTTTCTTTACTTCTGGCAAATTTTTAGGAAAGGTTAAGCTCCCCTTAGACACCTAATTCTTTCAGAGTTGCTGAACGCATGTACAAACAGAAAAACAAATTGTTGTCGAGCTGTGATTCGACGCTCGTAAATTATTCAACGAGTTTAATTTTTCAAAATTAGCTTACGACAAATCTTGAAGGTGTAGAACGAACTGTTTCAAAGTTTGCTGCGAATTGATTTTTTAAGACGCACAAATAAATTTATTCCAAATATTTTCAAAAATATTGAAAATAGGTATAGGGAATGCTAATACTAGTCTAAAGAAACTTTTTGCATCTTTTGGTCGCGTAAAATTATGGTATTCCTATTTTTTTTAAATGCAGCAGAGAAGCGGCTGGAACCTCCCCATCGCGTGGATCTTTGTATTCTGTAGAGATAGCGGTCAATTCAACAAAAATTTTGTTGTGCCTTTCGTCTGTGACTAATTTCGCAATTTTCTGACAATAAATACCAGAAATACCGACATCACCTCGAACATCACCCATCACATTTGACAATATGTTCCTTTTAAGGTTAATATTTTGCCACCTTTTTGACAATAACTGCCACTTTATGTCATCCACTGTCAGCCCGCTCCCTTTTAATGAAAAAGATTTTTTCCCCTATTTTCTACTGAAATGGCAGAAACTGTGAATACATTTTTAGAACCAGAATTTGATCGCCTTTCTAATGGCGACATAAAAAAGGAGGAATAGTATTTAAAATTTTAAATTGATATGCTTAAATGGCACTTCCCGTTTACCAATTGCTTCCAAAAGCCTTTCAGGTTTTCAACTTTCAACGAGTCAAATTAATCCAGTAGTTTAGGCTATAATGTGTGTTTAGTGTTATTACAAAATTTCAACATTTTGTACCCAAAGGGCAGTAAATGCGAATGAATTTTGTCTTATTTAGAACAAGTATTTGAAGACCTTCCTGATGCTGTCAATAATTTTTTAAAAAAGTTGTTTAGAATATTAAAATGGGAGTATATTTAAAAGTGAAATTCGATGTGCCAAAACGGCACTTTCTGTGGGTCGATTGCCTCCAAACATTTTTCAGCTCTTCGACGTATAATACAGTCTCCATGTACAACATTTCAGCCAAATTGGTCCAGAGGTTTCGGCTGTATCGTGTTTTTAAAGTACGTTAACAATCCCGAATATTTCAATTTTTGTCAAAAAGGCACTAAGAGAGAATACATTTTTAGAAGCAAAATTTGAAGGCCTATTCCTTATGGTGACGTGAAAAATAGGGGTTTGCATTTAAAATTTAAAAGTTGATGTGCCAAAATGGCATTTTCGGTTGCACGATTGGCTCCAAAAGCTTTTCAGATCTAAGTTAGGTTATTAGATGCCCACGTACCAAATTTCAGCCAAATCGGTCTTGCTTTTGGCTGTGGCGTGTTTACAAACGTATACGTACGTACGAACATACACACAGACGCATTTTAAAAACCACTTATTTGGGTTCCTGAGACCCCAAAACGCATAGATCCGGTCTTATCTCGAATTCGAAAATTTTAGTGTAACCTAGTGTAACAGTAACCTCCCATTTTTTTTTAAATTGTGATAGGGTTGGGAGGTTAAAAATAAGTTGTTTACAATTTCTCTGCCATTTAAAAAATATATTTTTACATTGTTACATCAACATCAACATGATCAAGTAAGACATCAAAAGAAAGCTCAAAGCTTCTAGTTTCAATCCTTAAAGTTTAGTTTTTTAATCTTCAATCGTTTGGAAGATACAAATTTTTCTATTACGCATTGCAAATCAATTTTTGGACACAAATTTTGACATCATGTCAAAAACGGTGACAGTTAAGTGCGCAAGGTACCAAATTTCAAAATATTGGTGTTAGTGGATCCCCAAAAGTTTCTAATAAAAGGTCTTCGTGGATCACCCTGTATAGTACACGTGAATTTTTTTAACATGAATTTCAAAAGGTATCGAAAAAGCCTGACTATCCGGATTTTAGGCACCTACCCGAAAATATAGGCGACTTTCCTCTACCTAGTCGGAGATTTTTGTGAGCAAGCAGAGCAACTTGTAATGTTGTAATTAACCAGTTTTCCGATTATGGTCGATATCGTTCGGTATTCCCCACACTACTCTGCCCGACGTTTTGCCAACTGTGAATGACCCCGCCATTCTACTGAAGGATTTTATATCACCTTCAAAATATCTACACCTGAATCGTAACATAGCATTAGGTAAGTACCTACATCTACAACATAGATTAGATAACGAAATTAAATTTTTTAAATGTTCACAACGCTTGTTTATGACGTCAGTTTGATTCTTCATCCACGTACATACTACTTGTTCCTAGCATCTGTCTTATTTTAAATAGAAAAACAAAAAAGTGGTCAGCAGAGAAGCGGCTGGAACCTCCACATCGCGTGTTTCATGGATCTTTAATTTTCGTGTATAGGGTAGTATTAAACACGAAAATTTTTAGACCGCCAGTTTTGAGATTTTTGCCAAAAGGGCACTAAAAGTGAGTACACCTTTGGAAGCACAATTTTAAAGCCTGCCTTATGGAGGTTTCCGTTTAAAATTTAAATGTTAATATATGTCAAAACGGCATTTCCAGTGGCACGATTGGCTCCAGAGGCTTTTCAGGTCTAAGTTAGGCTATGAGATGTCTATGTGCCAATTTAATCCAAATCGGTCTAGTAGTTTGGGCTGTAGAGCGTTTACAAACGCACGTATACACTTTTTGGGTTCCTGATGGGACCTCAAAAGTCAAAATGTACGAATCTGCTCTTATCTCAATCTCAAATTCGAAAATTTTAGTGATTGCATTTTTCTTTAAGTGTGGGGTTGGGGAGGTAAAAACGTAATACACAAAATTACGTAATCCAACTTTCCATTCTTCATCGACATTGAACTGATGACGCATAAATGTGTACTTCCCTGTATGCAGAACGTTGATAACGAATTATGATTCAGTTGGAAACATGAGGATATTTTAATAACGGTTCTAGAGAGTCGAGAAGTACCATGATGCAATCCCGAGCTAATTGTTGAAAACTGCACCAGCGCTGTGGACAAGACGAGTATCGAGAAAGACCTACATTGAGAAAGAACTTTCGGTGCGCATTGAACCTTGTCCTGTTTGTTAAACACACACCAACGACCGGTGGAATTGCTCAATAAGATCACGACATAACGGCGGATTTCTTGCAAAATTCTCTACTCCTACCTGATGCTAATTGGTAGTTAATAAATCTGATCTGATTTACCCGTTGAACCAAATTTCGATTTTGGGGCATTAATTTGTTTTGTAGCAGTTCGAGATCGGGACTAGTCCCAACTTATAAAGGTGAATAGAATTTGTAATTTTTGAATATGTATATCCATCCTCCTATTTTATTTTGACATCCAGCATCTCGCGTTTCCTACGAAAACTTAATTGGAACAATGGAACGGATCGAAGAAACAATTTGAAAATACCTAAAATCGACTGGGACTGCTGGAACCCGAAAACTATCTGACAATGCTATACAGATGTTCCTATATTTATAGTCCTAACTCCTAACTCCGGGACGTTATTCCTTACATCATTCTAGGAAGAAAAGTTTCTATGGACGTTTGTCCGGAAATGCTTTATAAGGGAGCTGCGCCCCTTTAAAGGGGTACTCAAAAAATCAGTTTTCTGAAAATTTCTCGAAAAATATGAACAATAGGATTTTGAAATTCAGAGCAATGGTTAGTGCTATAAAGAGCTTTCTCTTCAATTTTTTTCAGATTTTTAATAACATCAGAGGTGTGCGTCTTTGGGGAGCCTTACACATTTTTTTACATTTTCTTCTGTTGTGGGCCTTTTTTGCCAAAGAATAATAAAATCATAATCTCTGGCCTATTCCACATAAAAATGTGCTCTTGTTAAATGTAGCTAAGGCGCACCATTTTCGAATAAAATGATTCCAGTTGGTTTAGGGAACGAAAATTTGTGACTAGCACTTTGGTTTATCTACCTAATTAGTGAAAATAAAGATGGAGGATGATTCCTTACATCATTTTAGGAAGAAAAGTTCATATTAAGATACGACAGAAAATGTTTCCTAAAAGAGCTATGGTCCTTCGAATGGAGTCTCGGAAAACATATTATTCGAAGGACCATAGCCCCCTTAGGAATTATTTACTGCCACATGTCCATATGAACTTTTCTTTCTAAAATGATGTAAGATATCATATTCTGAGTTAATTTATGTAGATAAAATGAATCTTACAACAGAAATTTTCGCCCTCTAAAAGTCTAAACCAATCAAAGTCACTTTAATCGAAAAGGGTGCGTTTTAGCGACATTCAACAAGAGCCTCTTTTCTGGGTAGAATCGACCACCGATTAAGATTTTATTATTATTTGGTGAGAAAAATGATTACAACAAAAGCAAATGTAAAAATATATGTAAGGCCCTCCAAGAACGCACGCCAGTGATTTTATTAAAAATCTGAAAAAAAGTGAGGAGAAGGCTCTTTATAATAGGTACTAACGATTGTTCCAAATTTCAAAATTCTATTCTCAATATTTTTCGAGAAATTAAAAAAAAATTGACTTTGAGTACCCCTTTGAAGGGGCGTTAGCTCCCCTATAAAGCATTTCCGGACATATGCCCATAGGAACTTTTCTTCCTAGAATTATGTAAGGAATAACGTCCCGGAGTTAGGACTATGAATATAGGAACACCCTGTATACTAAAAGGAAATTAACCTTTCGTCTTTCATCACGAGTCACGACTAAAATCGTTGCTGCTGTCCATCACACAATTATTTCGAATTGCTGCCAGTAAAGGCTATCCGAGAAGTAATTTTTCAACCTATTTTTGCAGGTATTCATATTGAACTCAAAATTCACAATAAAGCAGCTTTGGAATTTTTCAATCTTTGCTTAAAAGCAATCCCCGCCTTACTGTTTGGGAGACAAAGCCGTATACCAACTTTCATCCCGATATCTCAATCCATTCTCAAGTTATCGCTCGGAAAGAGTGAGGAGCGATACGACGAGCGAGCGGACGAATAAGCTAAAAACAAGAGTGCCTCGCATTCTGCTACGGCACTAAAATCGCGAGAAAACCGCAAGTGGACGCAAACAAAATCAGTGTAGATTAATAATATAAAAAGAAATTCAAGATACCTATGTCTGGCTTAGTTTCTGAAATATACCTACTGAAAAAAAAGGCAGCAGAGAAGCGGCTGGAACCTCCCTATTTAAAGTTGATATGCCTAAATGGCACTTCCCGTGGACCAATTGCTCCCAAAAGTCTTTCAGCTCTTGCACCGGGTCACCATGTACCAAATTTCAGTCAAATCGATCCAGTAGTTTGGGCTATAACGTGGTTTTACTGTTATTACAAAATTTCGATTTCTCTACCCAAAGGGTACCTATAAGTACTAAATGCTCATAAATTTTGTCTTCTGATGGTGACAATAAATCTTTCAAAAACTTGTTTTGGATGGTTAAATGAGAGAATAATTTTAAAGGACGATTTAAATGGAAAAGTGGTCTCGGTGGACTTGGCTGCATTTTTGTTATACTGTAGTCCATTCAATCCTGAACAAAAAATGTTAAATCCAAACCATATATATCTTATGACCAGTTTTTCCGTTAGAGATCGCCAAAATCGCGATTTTTCGATATTTTTCTCCTCGACATTCAGTTACACTTTTTGTCAGATGCAATCTTTAAAGTGTATACCAGCTTGTCGTCGATTCTAAAGAATTAGTTTAAGATATTTTGATGACCCATAGGTGACTCGTCTGAGAGGGGTGCCGATTTTTTTTTTAAAGATAAGTAGTACCTATATTTTCCCGACTGAAAAAAGTCGTTCGGAATGAGAGGAGAATGTCGAGGAGAAAAATATCGAAAAATCGCGATTTTGGCGACCTCTAACAGGTATGGTTTGGCCTTAGCATTTTTTGTTCAGAATTGAATGGGTTACAAGTTACAACATAACAAAAATTCAGCCAAATCCACCTAGACCACTTTTCCATTTAAATCGTGCGGGGTCCTTTGGGAATTGGTGTGCCAAAACGGCACTTTCCGTGGGTCGATTGAATCCAAAAAAATTTTCATCTCTTTGACATGTAATACAATCCCCATGTGCAAAATTTCAGCTAAATCGGTTCAGGGGCTTGGGCTGTACCGCGATTTAAAAGCCCGATAAAAATTTCGAATTTTTTAGTTTTTGGTCAAAACGGCACTGAGGCAGAATTTGAAGTCCTTTCTTATGGTGATGTGGAAAATGGGGGTTTGCATTCAAAACTTAAAAGTTGATGCGCAAAAATTGCATATCTGGTTATACGATTGGCTCCAAAAGCTTTTCCAGTGCATGAAGGCAGTCAGTCTGTTCAGTAGGTAAAACAGTCCTGTTGTATTATCGGCTCTGTCAGTTTTGAGATTGTTGTGACACAAAAATGACAAATAGTGATCTATATATGTATACAGGGTGTAACAGAAACATACGGCAATATTTTAATCACGTATTATCCACAAAAATACCTACAAGACGAAAATTCCCTAGAAACTTTTGCCTAGGGTTATTATTATTAATAACGGAGGTTTACGTGGCCACAGTGGAGGGAGATGGATAACGGTTTTAGGGCCTCGCACGTACCACATTGAAGGCGATTTGAAAGGAAAGGAGGCCCAATTAAAAAAAATTTAAGACAGAAAAGTTTCCAAATGAAATGTGCTACCTGAAAGCACTAGCAAATTTAGTGAAAATTCAAAAACCATTTTCCTCTTTGTCGTTTTTGGTGAAATGTTGACTTGTTGTGTCTAATAATAAGATAAACGTATAGCCAAAAAATTATTTATTAATTAAAATCATTTCCGGAGTTATTCTAAAAAAACCATTATCCATCCCTCCACCTTGGCCAGCCCTACCTCCGTTATTAATAACCTTAGGAAAAACTTTCTCGGGAATTTTCGACTTGTATTTCTGCGGATAATACGTGGTTAAAATATTGCCGTATGTTTCTGTTACATCCTGTAGATAATAAATAACTAATAACTAATCTGCCACAAATTGTCATGAGATGAAAGCGCTGAAAAGCAACATATCTAGTGAATTAAGCATCAAAATTATCAACCCTTAGACTGACGTTCGTTATTTTCGCTGATTCGAATAAGTATTCGTAGATGTCTTTTTATTAAGATCATCAATAGAACGGACAGTGTTACCTGTATACATATACAGGGTATTATAGGGAATGATACCGTGTAATTTTAAGGGCGGCTATAATACCATGAGAAATGTAGGCGAAAAGTTCTTTACTATTTTGCACTAAGAACCATTTTTCTTTCAGAGTATGATTTTCAAATAATTTCCTCAAAGTTTGGGAAAACATGCTGAAAACATGTAGGTGATAATAGAAAAGCAAAAATATCCGGCAACAAAAAAATTACCTTCCAAATCTTTATGGAGCTATTATTGAATGATCAACAGTTCCCAAACTTTCAGGAAAATATTTGAATATCAAGCTTCTCAGAAAATATGCGTCGTAGCACTCGTGACCCAAAATGGTTAAATATTTTTCGACTACATTCGCCATGGTTTAGCCGCCCTTAAAATTACACGGTACCATTCCCTTACATACCCTGTATAGATAGAACTTGTTTGAACTGGCTTATTGCTACCTACTAAAACTAAACAATAAATGGATCGACGAAAACCGTAGGTTAGAGAGAGGTGTAACATAACAGGAAGGGTCATTTTCTAAAAGGGGAGACTCATTGTACATGATTCAATCAAGCCCCTATGATAAAAGAATGAGTCACATAGGAATTGTTACCCCATCTTTCAGTGATTAACAACCAGTTGCTGAGAAATCAAAATATTTCATAATATAACGCCACCACGATCAATACCTAATGTTGCTTGCTTTTTGATATTGATTCGTCGCTACAAAGAGGTCGAATTAACTGAAATCCAGTAATACAGATAATGGCTTGGTGAAAGGAGGTGTAGGTAGATGCCTACTGCCTGTCTACATTCTACAATAACTCCATAGGACAAGAGTGGAAAGCGTGACTGTTTAATCATCTCGTCCACTCTTTCATCTCAGTAGACTGATTTTAAAACAATGCAGATAAGTCAAATTTAGCCATAGCAACCTATGAGACAAATAAACAAAGTCCAAGGCCTTATGATAATCTATTCATTTAAGAAAATTGTGGGGAATATAGTCGGTTCTGTACACTCCACTCTTCTATTATTGTACCGGATGTCAGTCTGAGCGGCCGGATATCCGAAAATAAAAAAGAACAAAACACCCCTGCACATGTATACTGTTTTACATCTAACTGTTGCGTAAGTTCTGGCAACTAAATTAAATTATTTTAAACATAAAACTCTCCTGAACGCCCACCATTTAATTTAATCTTGTATTGGACACCATCATTGCTGAAAGACCTGTCAATATCAACCTGATTCTTCGTTGGATTGTCAATTTTCAAAAAATGGGCAGCTACGGAAGCGGCTGGAACCTCCCCACTTATGAATAATCCAATCCTACCTCATAAATTTCAATCCGAGTTTCAATCCATCCCAACATGGAGTTTTTCAAACTTTTCCGATTTTTTTATAAATGGGCACTATAAGTTTGAATGCATTTTTGGAAACAAAATTTGAAGACCGTTAATGTGATGCTGATAAAAACAGCCGTAGGCTAGTCGGCAGAGACATAAATTTGCCCTAAGAATGTGTTAATTTCCATCATAAGCGTAATGTTTACTTTAAGGGGTTAATTTAGGTGTACACTTCAAATATTATAATTTATGATTTGCGTAAAATAATAATAATGAGTTTTCAACCTAAAAGCAACCCGTAGGCTACTAACAACCCCTAATCCCTAGCAAGCGAAGCAAGTACATACCTATTATTTATTTCTTCGGGCTTTTTTGTGGTTTTTCGGTAATTCAAAGTCGTTTTTATTAATTTTTAACCCATGATCCACAATTTTTCAACACTTTTCCCTCAAAAAGCAAAATTTGCGGAAACCGCTTCTTTTTTGTGTAATTTTCGCGAGTTCTACGTAACTACTGTTACTTTCGAGGTTACTTTTCACGCTTATTAACTTTTTTCGACTCTCACAATTTTTTGACTTTCTTTGCAAGATTTCAACCCACCAAAATCTAAATTGGCATAATTGGCTTATTTTCGTGTTATTTTCTGTAATTCTACTTATTTAACTATTTATATGATTAATGCTCATCCCCTTTGAATTTTCATTCTCCTTTACAATTTTTCAACCCCTGAGCGATCATTTTTGTACATTTTTATTTTTTCATGTAGCCCCAAAATGCCTCTAGTTGGTAAAACCGTTGAGAAATAGGCAATTTTCAAGTAGTCAAGATGTCTCGGGGTGACTTGAAAATTACCACAACATTTTTTTTTCCTTCAAACTCCAGGGGGTTACGATTTTTTAAAATACATGACTGTGTTTTCCAAGGTCGATGTCATATTACTTAATTTTTTCATACCTGTAACATAAATAGTAACAAATTGACAGGACAAATTGTTTTCAAGCCACCCCGGTTTACGGTAATAAATTGGATTGTTTATCTTTTACAATTTTTCAGCCCCCTTCGCAATGGCATTTAGGTATTTCAACCCCCACACAAGTCTGATTTGCACAATGGTTTATTTTCGTGCTATACAGGGTGTCCCGAAATTAGTGCACCAAACTTTACCAGTACATTCTTCTATGAAAAATATGAAAAAAGTTCCTATAAAAATATGTCGAAAAATGCCTCCCAAGGGAGCTAGGGCCCATAAAAAGGGCTACTTTGAAAGTGTATTTTTCTAAATATCTTCGAAACGGTTAAAGATGGCAAAGTGAACTTGGGTATCTTTAATAAGTCTTTCATGCTGAATATATTACTGTGGAAAAGATTTTGAAATTTAGTCAAACAAAGTCAGTAGTTTTTTCTCAAATTTCATTTCAGAATCTGAGCATTTAAAGTCTTTTACGTAAAAAAAGGTAGGTACTCTTGTTGAACGTCGTTAGAACACACTGTTTTTGAAGAAAATGGTTTTTCACTGATTCAGGGCTACAAAATTTGTGATTCAAGACTTAAAAAAACTGCAAACAAGCTCATGGGACGGTTTCTTAATTCATTCTAGAAAGAAAAGTTCTTATGGACATGGGTAGAAAAATGCTTCCTAAGGGAGCTAAATGGGGTCTTGGAAAGCACTTTGTTTGAAAGACTCTAGCTCCCTTAGGAAGCATTTTTCGACCCATGTCCATAAGAACTTTTTTTTCTAGACTGAAGTAAGGAACCCTTCCATGAACTTGTTTATAGTATTTTGATGAATTCCATCACAAATTTTGGAGCCCTGAGCCAATAAAAAAAACCATTTTTTTCGAAAAGTTCGCATCTCCTCGATGTCAAACAACAGTACCATTTTTACGTAAAAAACCTCAAATTTTCAGATTGTGGAAATCTGAAATCAAATTTGAGAAAAAACTACTCACAAAAATGTTTGAACAGATTTAGTCCTAAGGCCCTCCTTTACGAGACGCTTATGATCAAAATTTTAAAATTTTCTCCACAGTGGTAGATTCAGCATCAAAGACTTGCTATCTTCAACCGCTTTGAAGATATTTAGAAAAAATTATTACTTTCAAAATGGCCTCTTTAAGGGGCCTTAGCTCCCTTATGAGAAATTTTTCGACATTATGTTCATACGGAGTTTTTTTCATAATTTTCCTAGAAGAATCTACTGGTAGAGTTTGGCCCACTAATTTCGGGACTCCCTCAATTTTGTAATTCTATTTAAATAATTCTACTTAACCACAGCAAATTTCCACATCTCTTGACTTTTTATCCCTTTTCGCAATTTTTTGACCCATTAAGCGTCATTTTCCAAAATTCGTTGAATTTTGTTTTTTTCCTGGTAATTCTCCATTAGTTACTTATTCTTATTATATTTTCACTCTTTACAACTTTTCAACCCTCTTCACAATACTTCATGCCTTCCAAAATATAAAAGGACCCACAATAGTGGCCAAGGAAATAAATTGAAAATCAGGATCTGGACGACAGTAAACTTTGATTTTTGGCGTGGAGGTGTAATAAAGTGTTCTTAGGAGATTGAATACAAATATATAGAAATTTTCCCAGGCGGTCACATTTTTATGTGGCTCTAAATATATTTGGGCCGAGAAAATGGAAATTTTTAGGAATTTTTTTTTTTCCCCAAACATTCATCTATCCCTCGCTTACCAAAAGTTAAAATTTGGTAGAAATGGGCCCAAGCGGTCAACTTATTGTATATGGTCCTTTGCAAAATTGTCTTATTTTTCGAGTATATCTTTTTATTTCTACTTAAATGCAGTAAATTTTCTTTTGCATTGGTCTTCTCGTCCCCTCCAAAATTTTTCAACCTCCTGTAGTACTAGTTCTCCAGGCTTCCCAAAATTGTGTTTTATTGTTCATTTTCCACTGCAAACCCTATTAAAGGATCATTTCAGGTTTCTCATCCCAACTCACAGTTTTCTGGTTGTGTATTTTTCAACAATTCGCCTTTTTGACACATCTGTGCGTCTGCGGAGCCACCACTATTAGGTGCAGGTCTGCGAGACACTACTACTAGGTGCAGATTGATAAAATCTGCACACGATTCTGCAGGTAAAAAAAGATGGCCCTTACATACCCGACAATGTGATAAACACCTAAGTACAGGCATCGCTTTGATATGTATACATCTTCCGGTGGCTTTTAATGGTAACCTGTACCTGTACTAAAATAATGCATAATATCAATGCCGTTTCCAAATAGATTGGCCTTGCCTGCTTGCCTCCAATTTCCTCGCATTTACATAAAAGATGCCTAATTAGGTATACAAGCCCTTAGCTGCGTTAATAGGCCTCGCAGGGATCTAAATTTGGGCCGGTTACTTCAATTATTGATTAGGCTTGACGTAAATTTATTGATTAAACCAGCACGCTACTTTGTTTTAGCAACGAATTGCTGCGAGACACCTAATTGCGGCAAGATTTCCGTTATCAGATAAGGATAATTAATACAGAAATAGTAGGTACTATTATACTTTGACACGTTAGACGATGACAAAATAATTGCGGTCATCATCCCGGGCGCTTACTCATAGTTTGACATACGCACTTACGAATCTGTGATTCATAAACGTAGGGGAACATGGATTAGGGTGGACGCACCGATGAATAACAAAATAAGTATCGGGACGAACGCCAAAATTCGTTGGATCGATGGTGGTGGCTTGAGCGATGAGATTCTTCGGAATGACGGCGAGGTGATGGCGAATCCCGGTTCAGCGATCGGGCCACCGTGGTCAACGACCGGACGGATAGGTTGGTCCGCACACCTCCACCGCGGACTTGTTCTGCTTTCATGGTGCAACAGGTACATAGAACACGACGAAAAGACGCAGGACGCACATATGCCGACAGTCGACAGACGAAACGCTATCGCCGTCATTGCTTTTGCCACTAAATAATTAATGTGGATTTATGATTTATAGCACTTTCTAATCGTTATACTGTGCCCGAGTCGCCGTACCATTTAGAAAACATACACATACCTTTAGGTAAATTAAGACATTCTGCCTAAAGTCCTGTTCAAGAAATATTAAAACATACAGGCTGTCCCAGAACGCTCGCACCATCTTTTAATGGAGTATTCTGCTTTAAATTCTGAGTCGATTCGTGTTTTTGAAAGTTGCCATGGTCCAACAGTTCTCCAGTTATAAGAGATTTAAGAGGACCAATCGGGTTTCGATTCTGAATTTCTTCTTGAGGTGATTTAATGATAGATACACTATTTCCTAAGTAACAAGACACAACAATATAAATTTTCATTGATAGTAGGTATCTTGTTACCTAGGAAAAATTGCATCTAAGATTAAACTACCTTGGAGAACTAAATATTAGAGCCTGGAAATTTTCAAAAACACGGATTGACCCAGAATTTAATGCTAAATACTTCATTAAACGGTGGTGCGAGCGTTCTGGGACAGCCCTGTACAAAGCGTATACAGGGATGAGTCAAACGGGAGGGGCCACCCTAAATAACATCTCACTTTGTGGCACCCTGTTTGTTTCTTTTCTTATTCCTACACTAACTGAAAATAAGATTTTCGGGATTCAGGAGGGCTGTGAAAGGACAACTTCTCACGGCTAGTCGTGTAAAAATTATACTAACGGCTCGGCGTGTAAAATGGACAATATGGCGACGGCGATTGGCGTATGACGGAACACAGCACGCGCGATTTTGCCAAATTGAAATTGTAAGACTTGAGGTCTAGATCTTCTTGATCTGTCACTTGGGTTCTCAAATTTCAAAATTAATCAAATATTTATTTTTAACTGGTGTAGGAAGAAAAATGTTGTATAAACCACAGCGAAAAAGTGGTTTTACGCTTTAGGTTATAAACTATACTATTATTGTATCATGTAGCATTTTTGATTCTTTTTACAACGATGTAATAAAATCATACTCTTACATAATGTAAATTTAGAGAAAATGTCAATATTGAACGTGTTCCTAAAAGCACAGATCTGGCCCTTTATTTTACAAACTGTCCAAAATTGTTCTAGGAAAAGTTAAAAGGTTTTAGGTGCATCTTTTGATGCGGTTCACTTTATCTTGATACACATCTTTTTTTATTACAAGATTATGTCGAGTTAATCACATCAACAGATGCGTCTAAATTTACCTTTCGACTTTTATTGGAACAATTTTTTGATAATGTGAATAGTTTGTAAGATAAAGGGACAGATCCATACTTTTAGGAACACGATCAATTGAAATTTTCTCTAAATTTACATTATGTAGGAGTATAATTTTATTACATCGTTGTAAAGAGTCAAAAATGCTACATGATTTAATAAAGAAATATACCTACAAAGTGTTATTTAAAATAACAAAGTGACATGCCGTTAGCCAATGAGATAAAAACATTTTGGGACCACTGATGCGATCGAAATGTACGAACGAAGTTATGGAGAGTGGCCCCTCCCATTTAACTCACCCTGTATAGGAAAAAAATCCGGTAATAAAAATATACAGTTAGGCATAGGTTTTTTTCACGGTACCATTTTTTGACCAAAAGGGCACAAGTGTGATAAATTTTTAGAAGCAAAATGTAATCACCACCTACAAATTGCCCACTGAATATGGGTGCCAAATTTCATGTCGATTCGTTCAGTAGTTTGAGCTGCAGCGTAATCACAGACAGACATTTTTGAAAAACCATTTTTTCGCATTCCCAGGAGCCTGAAACGTAAAGATTTGATGTTTTTGGCGATTCGATTTTTCGATTGATTTTATTAACTTGCTTCGCGAAGCGTAGAAGTTAAAAATTGTCAGTCTCGGAGATGGTAGAAACTTCACAGAATTTGTAAACTTTAACTAAATCAGATTCAATCCGGCAATGCAACAGCTATCGAATTGGATAATAATAATATGCTATTTTCCTAAGAAAAAGTGAAAAATGAATCACGTCACAGTACTTATTTTTTCTGATCTGAACATTTTTGGTATGTCATTTCAGCGAATTTGGTTTAGCACTTTTATAGTGATTTTCATGCTGGAGATTACTAAAACAAAACGGAAGTCTGCCATAAATCTTATGGGACAAGGGCTAATGGCGGCCATTTACATTTTTCAAAAGTTGACATTTCAAAAACGGTAACAGAACGAAATTTTATAAATTAGAAAAAAGTTGTATTTTTCAGTGTAAATCAAGTTCGCTGAAATGACATACCAAAAATGTTCACTGCTTCCCGAACTATACCTTAACCCTCACGGTAGTTATTTGTTGCAGATTTTCTTGCACTATATGCGACAGAAATAGTTAGAGGACAGGAAATTTTTTGTTTTTAAAAATATTGCCTTGGCTTCGCTTTTTTTTTTATTTACTTACCAGCTTTTTATCTAATCGCTGTTATCAGTACTATCTGATCAAACTGAATGATCTAAGAAAGATAAATACAAAACTAGCTCGTTTCAAAATGTTTTTTCTACAAACACTATTAAAAACAGTTGTTTTAACATTTGTTGGCAATTGTTAAAAATTGCATTTTCTGACACAGTATTGCCAGACCATGATGTGTTCAAGATTAGGTCAGGTAATTCCGAAATTTTGGAAAATATGTGATTAAAAAAATGTGGAGGAGGCCTAGGGGGGCCCGTGCCCCCAGAATGCGCCACTGAAATTTCTAATTTTTCGAAGATGACGACGCCATTATAGTGACAAACATTATAAAATTCCACCCCATCTGTCCGATTTTTCCCATAAAACATCGCCCGCAAGATTTCATTAAAATATGTGTGTATGATGTTGAGTTTGGAATCGCTAAGTGCAACCCTTACGGAGTTATCATATTTTTTTTGGTTTTCATCCCCCGAAAAACTACTAATTGCAATACTTATCTCGAGAACCTGTTAGAGGTACCTTGCTGAAACTTGGTTGGACCTTCAAATCTCTCTCTCTCTCTCTCTTATTCATATTTTGCGAAAAGCCACCGTTAAAGGTGCTACAACCCCTAATATGCAGAAACACAAAAATACGAGAACTCAAGATATCAAGACAGAATTTGGTGTGCTAATTTTCGGTGAGACTCCAAGTGGATGGACAAATTTTCATTAAGATCTAACAAGGGCAAGGGGGATGCAATTTAAGGATTGAAACTTGAAATTTTTTTAAGTAAATGGTGGAATAAAATTAGAGGGTTCGATAGATTTCGGTCAACCATTGAAAAAAAGCCGTACGAGTCTTCAACCTAAACCTAAAACCAACCCCCAGGCTACTAGCAACCCCTTCCCCCGAACAAAATACATTTATTTAACGAAGAAAGTTGATTCACTTTTTATATTTTTTGTTGCATTTTTGGGTAATTCAAAGTCATTTCACTAATTTTTAACATATTCACAATTTTTCAACCCCTTTCACGATATGTATGAATCCTCAAAAAACAAAACTTACGCCGACCGCTTCTTTTTCGTATAATTTTCGCTAGTTGTACTTTTAACTACAGTTCATTTTCCCTCTCTTCGACTTTTCATCCCAAATCATAATTTTTCAACAACTCCCGAACCTTAATTTTGTAGAATTCGCGCAATTTTGTCTTTTCGGCACCAAATTCTCATTTTGATGTTTGCTTTTTTCCCTTTTTCGAACTCTTTCGGAATATTTCAACCCCCAAAAACTGGATTTGCACAATTGGTAAATGGCTTATTTTAGTGTTATTTTCGGTAATTTTACCTAAAACGTCACTATGATTAACTCTCATCCCCTTTAACTTTTCTTCCTCTTTTACAATTTTTCAACCCCCTGAGCGCAAATAAATTTTGCAAATTCGCGTAATCTCGTTTCTCTTAGGTAGGTAATAAATTTAAGTCATTTGATGGTTTCAGTTTACCTTTTACAATTTTTAGCCCCCTTTGCAATATGTAAAGTAGGTATTTCAACCCCCCAGAAGTCTAAATTTCATAATTGTTTTATTTTCCTGTTATACTTTGTAATTTTAATTAATCACAGTTCACCCTTCTTGAATTTTCATCCCTCTTCGCAAATTTTCAACCTCCTGGCCCGTTAATTTTTCAAAATCCGCCAAATTCTGTTTTCTGTTCGGTAATCCTAATTTCAACTCATCTGGATTATATTTTCACTCTTTTTAACTTTTCAACCCTCTTTACAGTATTTCAACCCCTCCAAACCATAAATTGGCTTATTTTCCGTGTTATTTATGAACATTTTAACTTGAATCGTAGTAGTTCCTATCATCGAAAATGCGTAATATCCACCAACGGTAACAGATGGTCAAAAGTACAATCAATAACAATGACGTCAATTAAGCACTGATAAGTTTGAAGGACCTTGGCAGACTAGGTATATCCCAATCCCAGTAGGGAATCCAGGCACGTTCACTCTTTGGCTCCTTACAGCAATCACGCCACATCGCCGTGAAGAAAATTTGATAACGCTATCGAATGATAAAGCCAAGTTCATATTTAAGAATTTTATTTTTTATATATAATAGTATAATAATGAATTAAATCATTTTATGTACAAGAATAAAATTACAGGGTCTCTTAGAACAGAGACAAATAGTGATAAAAAAAATTAATTTAAAATCTATTTACAATGTCCCTGAAGTCTTAAGTCGAACAAATAAAAGTCTCCCTGCGTCTGATGATCATGGGATGGCCGTCAACGTCAACTACCTGGGTCCCAGGTATACATTGGAATGTATGATGGACGACTTAACCCTTCCGGTCTATTTCCACTCATTTTTACAAAAATACAATTAACATTTTTTCTACTATCACATGGTCTGGCATTCACAACACAACACACATCGTTGTCAGAGATCAGTAAGTACGTGTTATATTGCGGGGTGCAGGGTCGGTTTCAAACAGTCATTGCAATAAAGGGGCGCTGCTGAAGGGTGTCCCCAGCGTCTTTTGCCTGCGCCGAACACAAATCCGGCGTTGACACGGACCTGTTGAGTTTATTTTCACCCACGCTGAAGCTGAAGATGGACACTAGGGAGGTTATACGGTCAATTTCCATAGCATTTCCGGGGGTTTGCACCCCTCTTTCCACCTCTTTGGCCACGGTTTCCGAGAGAGTCGTTGCGTCATCTAGAAAAACCGAATCGTCGTCCTCGTCCTGTTTACTTCTCTTCGGCAAGATTGACTGTACAGCCTCCTCAGTCTCCCACTCGGCCACAGCGCGTCGTCTTTTCAAACAAGAATTACTACGCTCCCGTAACACGTTATTACTTTTGTCAAGGTCCAAGTAAGTCAGTTCTGCATTAAACGGCGGATGGTTTTCTTTATTTTGATTTTCCGCGCACTTCACACAACTCTGTTGTGAAAAATTCTGCTGGAAGTTATCACTCGAAGATGATTCTTGAACACTGTCCTGGGGGATAGCACCTTCTTCAGCGGTCAACCCCACTAATTCTTCCTCAGGCACGGGCCTCGCTTGAACCGGAGCTGGGGGTTGAAAATGCACCATATTGTAGGCCTCCTCCATGAAGATGTAGCGCGCTTTTTGCAACACTGTCGCCACGAGGAGATTTTTATGCAGACTTACGCCACCCCGATGGGTACGTGACTGCGCAATCTTCGTCAAAGAAATCCCTATTAACCGTTGCGCTTCACTCGCCATCTCAACAGTTATTTTCCAATTAACGCACGAGCACACCTCAACAACGCTTTCCACTAAAATGCCGAGGAGTGCGTGTTCACGTATACTTATAAAGTTGCATTGTGACGTCACAACCTACTTTCAACGTGTCGTTCACCAATCAGCGTACGTCCTTGCCGAGAACGACCGTCGCGCGTTCGGCTCCTTGCCGAGCGTTCGTGGGCGATACCGGCGATACGCTTTCGGCTCATTATCTGCTTCATTTTGCCCGTGTTTTGACCTTTACGGACGATGTTTCTTAAGAAATTGTGAAGCGGAAGTCGGAGCGTCACAAAAAATACAGCGCGGTGCGTACGCAAGCATCACGAGTTTCTTTGTCCTCCGATTGAGAGGAGGCGTCGCGGCGTCTGAACGTCTGAATGAACGAAATAGCGGGAAAAATGCGATTAGAGGATTAAAATAATAATTAAAAGAGATGGTGGGAAAATTATAGACAGGTATTTCGTAATTCCGATGAGAGCATCACTCGATATGTTTACCTACAATAAACTATATACTCACAGTAGGAATAGGTACTTTCCTAGGTTAGATCGTCCAACAAAAACTATTCGCGATTCAAAGTAATTTTGTGACGTAACACGAAGCGTTCAATGTGACCTCTTTTAATCCGCTTCAGCGCAGCAAGTTTATAAAATCGATCGAAAAATCGAAGCGCCAAAAACATAAAATCTTTACGTTTTAGGATCCTGGGAATCCGAAAAAGTGGTTTTTGAAAAATGTCTGTCTGTGTGTCTGTAATTACGCGGCAGCTTAAACTTTTTAACGTATCGAGATGAAATTTGGCACACATATTCAGTGGACAATTTGTAGGTGCTGATTAGATTTTGGGCCGCATCGGTTCATGGAAAGCGCCTTTTTGCGCTCTACTTAAAAAAATTAAATACAAACCCCAATTTTTCGCGTCACAATATGAAAGCTCTTCGAATTCTGCTTCTGAAAATGTATTCACACATGGTGCCCTTTTGGCCAAAAAGCGGTGTCGTGAAAAAACCTGTGTATAACGCATATTTTTATCGCCGGACTTGATAGCTGATTTTTTTTCAAGTCATAAACCTTTGCGCCATTTTTTCGAAAAATGTTATTTTAGTGGCAAAAAGGCCTTTTTTTGAATTTTTTTTTAGCAAAATTGTATACTTTCTTACTACCGGAGTTGATAGCTATTGCATATTGATCTAAAACCTTAGAGCCATTTTTTTCGAAAATTCATATTTTAGGGGCAAAAGGGTCCCTTTTTGAATTTTTCTTAGCAAAATAGCATATTACTATTATCGAAGTCGATAGCTATTGCATTGCCCGATCGAAAACCTTAGTGCCATTTTTTCAAAAAATTGCTATTCTGCCGCATTTACAAATTCTGTCAAAAACTAGTTTCTACCGTCTGCGTCTGTCTCCGAAACAGCCTTTGACTTAATTTTTTAACAGCGAATTGCTATGTACCTACGCTAAAATATGCAGTTTTTAATGCCGTAGCAGTATGCGAGACACTCTTGTCTTAGAGCTTATTCGCTCACTCGTCTACCCTGTCTGAACGATAACTTGAGCGCGCATTGAGATATCGAGCTGAAACTTGCTGTACAGTTGCGTATCCTGAAACACTCAGCGGGGATTGCTTTTGGGCCATATCGAACCAAGGGGGTGGGAGTTAGGGGTCAAAAACCGAAAAAAAGTTTATTGCAATAACTCGAGAACGAGTGGAGGTATTTTGCTGCAACTTGGTATGTTCGTTTGACCTTCAAGTCTGCTGAAATTGAAGGGATGCCAATTTCGGGGGATGAAAACCATAAGAAATATGATAACTTCGCAAGGGTTGCACACATATCGTCGTGTTGGTGGTGAATAGTTCTACACCACAACTCATTAGTTCCGAGTTACAGGCCTTTAAAGTTTTGGCGCTGCCACAAAAAGTACATTTTATTCATTTGTACTTTGGTTTTCCTGGCAAATATAATTTTAAAAGTATATTTCGACCTATAACTGAATGCAATTGCATGTAAAAAAAATGCAGCAGAGAAGCGGCTGGAACCTCCCCAACGCGTGGGTCTTTGATTTCAGGGACTTCTGTTTTAGATAATAAAGTTGATATGCCTAAATGGCACTTCCCGTTGACCAATTGCTCCCAAAAGCCTTTCAGCTCTTCAACGGGTCACCTCACCTCCATTTACCAAATTTCGGGCAAATCGATCCACTAGTTTGGGCTATAAAGTGGTTTCAGTGTTATTACAAAATTTCGATTTTTCTACTCAAAGGGTTCTAAATGCGAATAAATTTTGTCTCATTTAAAACCAGAAATTGAAGACCTTTCTGATGGTGACCTCGATAGTGACAATAAATCTTTCAAAAACTTGTTTTGGATGGGTAAATTAGAGAATAATTTTAAATTTCGAAATTGGTGTGCCAAAACGGCACTTTCCGTGGGCCGATTGAATCCAAAATTTGTTCACCTCTTCGACGTGTAATACAATCCCCTTGTGCAAAATTTCAGCCAAATCGGTTCAGGGGCTTGGGCTGTACCGCGATTTTAAAGTCCGATAAAAATCAATTTTTTTTTATTTTTGGTCAAAAGGGCACTAAGAATGAATGCATTTTTAGAAGCAGAATTTGAAGGCCTTTCCTATCGTGACGTGAAAAATGGGGGTTTGCATTTAAAATTTAAAAGTTGATGTGCCAAAATGGCATTTCTGGTTGCACGATTGGCTCCAAAAGCTTTTCAGATCTAAGTTGGGTTATCACATGCACACGTACCAAATTTCAGCTAAATCTGTCGAGTAGTTTGGGCTGTGGCGTGTTTACGAACGTACGTACGTACGAACGTACGTACGAACGTACGTACATACATACAGACACATTTTAAAAACCACTTTTTTGGGCTCCTGAGACCTCAAAACGTATAGATCCGGTCTTATCTCGAATTCGAAAATTTTAGTGATTGCAGTAACCTCCCTTTTTTTTAAATGGTGAAGTGGAGTGGGGAGGTCAACAAAATCATAGAATAGGAACATTAGTTATCCTTGTTTATTCGTTGCTTAAGGACCTTTCACTATTTTTCGTTATTTCCTTGAAGATTTCTTTTCTTGTTTCGCGTTATAACTGTTAGCCATAACGAAATTTAGGGGATTTTCTAAGTAGTGAATGGATAAAACTGTTTTTTGATTTTTGTTGGTTAGAACTTCACCACCAACACGACGATATATCGGTGAAATCTTGCGGGGGATGCATTTTTCGTAAAATCGAACAGATGGGGTGGAAATTATAGAGATTGCAACTCGAAATTCTGCTTAATAAGCATCGGTCGTAATTGGCGTCATTTGATAGCTTTCTATTAATGATTTGAAAAAGGTGTTATTCATATTTTGCGAAAAACCACCCTTAAAGGCGCTGCAACCCCTAACATGCAGAGACATAAAAATACGAGAACTCAAAAACTACTCAACGTATCAAGGCAGAATTTGGTGTGTTCATTTTCAGTAACGCTGAAGGCGGATGGACAAATTTTAGTGCCGTATCAGTTTGCGAGGTACTCTTGTTTTAGCTTATTCGTGGGCTCGCTCGCTCGTCTGCTCTGGTCCTTCGGATAACTTGAGAACGGATCGAGATATCGAACTCAAACTTTGCATGCAGTTGCGTATCCCTAAATACTAATGAATACTCGGCGCGGGGATTGCTTTTGTGCCACATCGGACCAAGGGGGTGCAAAACCGAAAAACTATTAATTACATTGCAATAACTCGAGAACTAGTGGAGGTATCTTGCTGAAACTTGCTATGCACGTTTGACCTTCAAGTCTGTTGAAGGTGAAGGGGTGTCAATCTCAGAGGGCGAAATTCAGGGGATGAAAACCATAAAAAATTATAACTCCGCAAGGGTTGCACGCAGCTAGTTGAAAACCAATGTACACACATATTTTGATTAAATCTTCCGGGGAATGCTTTTTCCGCAGAATTGGACAGAGGGGGTGGAAATTAGGGGTTGCAATTCAAAATTCCACTTAATAAGTATTGGTCGAAATTGGCACGATTCCATAGCTTTCCGTTAATGATTCAAAAAAGGTGTTATTCCTATTTTGCGAAAAATCACCCTTAAAGGCGCTACAACCCCTAACCTGCAGAAACACCAAAAAAACGAGAACTCATGCCCTGCTCAGCGTATCAAGGCAACATTTGGTACGGTAATTTTCAGGCACACTGTGGGGGGGGGGGCGTGGACAAATTTTCACTAAAATATAACAAGGGGGATGAAATTTACGGGTTGAATCTGGAAATTTCTTCAAGTAAATGGTGATATAAAATTACGGGGTTCGACAGTCTTCGGTTAACAATTGAAAAAATCGGCAGCAGAGAAGCGGCTGGAACCTCCACATCGTGTGGGTCTTTGATTTCCGTATCTTGTGTTTAAAATTTTGAAGTTGATATGCCTAAATGGCACTTCCCGTGGACCAATTGCTCCTAATAGCCTTTCAGCACGTCAACGGGTCACCTAATCTTCATGTACCAAATTGCAGCCAAATCGGTCCAGTAGTTTGGGCTATAACGTGGTTTTAGTCTTTTTACAAAATTTCGATTTTTCTACCCAAAGGGTACTAAATGCGAACAAATTTTGTCTTATTTGAAACCAGAATTTGAAGACCTCTCTGATGATGACAGTAAATCTTTCAAAAACTTGTTTTGGATAGTTAAATGAGAGAATAATTTTAAATTTGGAAATAGGTGGGCTAAAACGGCACTTTTCGTGGGCCGATTGAATCCAAAATTTGTTCAGCTCTTCAACGTGTAGTACAATCCCCATGTGCAAAATTTCAGCCAAATCGGTTCAGGAGCTTGGGCTGTACCGCGATTTTGAAGTCCGATAAAAATATCAATTTTTTTAGTTTTTGGTCAAAAGGGCACTGACAGTGAATACATCTTCGGAAGCAGAATCTGAAAGCCTTTCTTATGGTGACCTGAAAAATGGGGGTTGCATTTAAAATTTAAAAGTTGATGTGCCAAAATGGCATTTCTGTTTGTACTATTGTGCGGGGCGTTTTAGAAAATCACAAAAGGGCTGGCGTGGTGTGAATAAACGGTGACATAAGCAGTTGCTATAGTTCTATTCTTTACTTTTGCAAGAAAAACTTGCATTTTTATCCTTTATTAATTCATTATCATTACGAAACAGCAACGCATGCATAAAAATCTTGAATTTTTTCAAATGTTAGCTCTTGTTAGCTTATCATTATCTAAAATGGGCCTAGGAGAGGTGGTTAAAAATGTAGTAATTGATTAGTTGAAACCTTAATATTCAGCATTGGTGTAAAACAAAACAATATAATGTAAGAAATAGATACCTAGACAATAAATTAGGTAAATACATGACAACAGGCTGTACTAAATAAATTTGAGTGTATAAAAAATACTGAAAAAAAATACTTTCCTTTACAAACTGTAACTATTCCCATATCGACTCCCATTCCTATTAATTACCCTATGCCACAAAAAAAGTCTGAAATAATACTTATGCATAGATGCTATTTCAATTTATAAGTAGGTACCCAAGTCTTAACCCTTTTGTTTTTATGATTTTCTGAATAATTTACACAATAAAATCCTGGTGGGAGTGAGCATACCTAACACTTAAATATCACTTTGAGAATTGAGATCAATAAATCACAGCTCATCATTCTGCATCCCTTTCTTGTTCTTGGACTCCTTATCTGATGGAAAAGCCCAAAATGCAGATGGAAAACCTTTAGAATCTCTTTCCCTTTTCACAAAGGCACTAAATGATGAGATGCAGTTTCCAATGAAATAATTTGACTGCCCCATTATGGCCAAATCAACGTGAGGATCATTACCCTCATATTTAAAAACTCCAATATCTGTCCTCCTGAGAGCTTCACTCAAGTCTTCGAGCATATGATTGCTGTCTGAAGAGACAAACACGGACTTGACATCATTCACTTTTTTAATAATTCGTTTTAGTTGTTTTATAATTGTTTGCTTAGAAGGTAAGCACATTTCTTGGGTAGCTTTGCCCTTTTGATTTTGGTACCCGAGACATTGGGGGGCTGCAAAAAGATTGGGACTTTCTGGAATATGCTCGCATGCTCGTCTCCAGTCTATCCCATTCCGAAGATGGACAGCTATGAAGGCCCCTTTTGGTAGCGTATTACTGATAAATTTTTCAACCTTTTGTGAGATCATATCAGACCATTCTAAGTATTTTTGCAAGGGAAGATTTTCCAACTGCACAGGAAAGCTAGCTGGAGCACCAGTGAAGGCTAACACTGGCCACTTCTCCGCAGGATATCTTACTAACCATTCCTTTGCCATATTGTGATGATACGTGTCATAATGCAGAGGGTTGTAAAACTCAGAACCCACAAAGTCAATATCGAATGTGTCCCAGAAAGGACCAAAAGGGTTTCCCTCTTTGGCATTGCATCCATTTCCACCCCTACTCATGTAACAAAATGAGATCCGATTATCAGGGAGCCATTCGTAAGGTGCAATTTCCGACATGAACTTCTCCATTGTTATGACTTTGTGGTACTTCTGAAGTGGCTTAACTTTAAAATATTTATCGAACGGCACTTGTACTGACTTTTGTTCTCCGTAGCGGTACTCTACCCAAGGTGGAAGCACTAGGGTGCGATTCAAGCCGTGTGCGAAGCCCAGGGCCCCCAAAAAATGATCAGCTTGATTGCCGAACCGGCCTAAGACATAACCTCAATATTGGTTGCAAGAAATCAACAAAACTCACCCATACAAGGGCAATATAAAATGTAGCCCAGGGGGTCTAATTCCACGGTGTCGATTAGGGAACCGGCCGGCAAGTGTAAAAGGAATAGAAAAGGCCAAATCATTTCCGTAAGGAACAATTTTTCCAATTTTTGTACATAGTAAATTGGGCCACAGTACAGTTCTGTGCTACAGTTTTGTCGGTTTTGTCTCTGTCTCTCGGTCTGGGTCTTTAAGCATTTTTTTGCGAGTTACCGGGTGATACATTAGCGGTTATAAGCGGTATCATCCCCACTCTCAGTAATGACGTCATTACGTCAAACGATTTTCTTCATCGTCAAAATTAAACCGGTAACCGCGGTAACCTAATCTGCTAAACTAAAAACAGTCAGCATAACCTTTACAACCTGTGTTACACTTTTGGTCAATTTGCTGGGTAAGTACATATAAAAGTGTAGGTAATTAGTGAATTGAAAATAATTTCTATTTTCCTCCAGTGTTTGATTTCTATTTTGGGTTAAACCGATCGAAGGTTAAAGGTTAGCTTCAAGAATTCAAACGGCCCACTTTTCACCTCCTTTGTCATCACGTATAAAACCTAATAAACCACGGTATAAACTATAAACCTAACCTCACTTCTCCTTATAACCGCTAGTTCAACAAGTCTGGAGATAGGTTAGCGATTTATTACCCGGTCACTCAGCATCAGGGTTGGCAAAAACCCGGGTTTTTGTGTCAGCCTCGTGGGTTTTTGGGTATTTGTTATTCGCGAAAATCAGCAAAGTGTCTGACATCTGGTGGCAATACTTTAACTACACTGAGAGACAGGATACGGAAATACTTTTAAACGTCCGTCATCATAATTTCGGCTTACGTCAGTCAGTTGTCAGTTGCGAGGTTAGGTAGTAGTTTTGTTAGGAGACATCCTCTCGCTGACTCGAAATTTTGTGAATAATTCTGTGGAATTTTACGTTTTGTGTACTTAAGTGGGAACATTGTAAATCTAGGAAAACTTGGCTTTTAAAAAACCCAAGTATCGAATGTCACTGATGTCACCAATTGACACTGTCAGGCAAGTCACGCTAGAATTCTCACTTCCGGCTCCCCAGTGCGGTGAGACCGCCATTTTGTGGTTTAGCAATGCCATCTATTAGCAGCTGATTTTCGCGAATAGTTTTGACACTTTTTTAATCTGGAATGACATGTTTGACACACCTAACACCTAACCTAACCCTATTGTGATTTTCATTTCGAAAAATTGGGTTTTTGTCTGTGGGTTTTTGTGTGGGTGGGCTTTTGTGTTTTGAGGTCTGGGTTTTTGTGTCAAAAACCCACCCAAAAACCCAAGTGGGTTTAACTTCTGCCAACCTTGCTCAGCATATGACGTCATTACACCTCCCCTCAATTACCGCTATTGTAGTAGGATCTCGTGAAAACGGAACGGTAATAGTAACTGTTACCAAATCAGTTCAACGGGTACTCACGAAATACTGCTTTAGGGTCTGGTGTGGGTCACATAATAGAGATGGGTACTCAGTTGGTGAGTCGACTCAAATGAGCCACTCATCATCGGCAATGAGTGATTCAACTCACTCGCAAGAAAAGAGTCGAGTCATCGATGAGTCGAATTTTCGCTCGATTCAGCTCAAGAAGCCAAGATCTAGTATTCCAATTCAACCGCAAACGCAGCGATCGACGTAATGTTCATAAATGCCGGTGCCGCCTCAACTCAACTAAATAAAATATAGTTTAGTTTACATTTTTGCTTTATTTAGTTTCGCCAGTAGAGTAGTTTCGCTAAATATGAGTCGAATCACTGAGTCAACTCAGTGAGTCGACTAATCACTTGTGAGTGAGTTGACTGACTCGACTCACTTAAAAGAGTCGATCTGCCCATCTCTATCACATAACACTCTAACAGACTAAAGCCGTTTTTTAGCGATGAAATAGTTTCAAAACTAAGCCATCGTTTCAAAACCTGTCATTTTAGCGTTGCATTAATGACGTCATCGCGAAATAGTTTTAAACCGATTCGATAAGTTTTGAAGCGTCCTCCAGAGGACGGTTTGAAACGTATTTGAAGAGTGGGAAGCGAGTGGGGACAAAGGAGCAGTTTTTGGCGTTGCTTTTTGAGGTTACGTACATCACGATTCAGGTACAATTTGATGTAATTTTAAATGTTAATGTAGAGACAGCTGAAATTTTTCAAGGTAATTGATCTAATTACTGCTATAACAATAACGATATTCCTGCTATATTTGTAGAGCAAGGATGTGTGCAGAGTGTCTATAAATACGGTGAAAAAGCACTTGGAAGGTCCAAATTGAAGAAATAGTTTAGAATTACATAGATTAAAAATTGCAGAACTATTTATTCGCGAAAATCAGCTGCTAATAGATGGCATTGCTAAACCACAAAATGGCGATCTCACCCAACTGGGGAGCCGGAAGTGAGAATTCTAGCGTGACGTGCCTGACAGTGTCAGTTGCTGACATCAGTGACATCGATACGTAGATTTTTTAAAAGCCAAGTTTTCCTGGATTTACAATGTTCCACTTAAGTACACAAAACGTAAAATTCCACAGAATTATTCCCAAAATTTCGAGCCAGCGAGAGGATGTCTCCTAACAAAACTACTACCTAACCTCGCAACTGACAACTGACTGACGTAAGCCGAAATTATGATGACGGACGTTTAAAAGTATTTCCGTATCCTGTCTCTCAGTGTAATTAAAGTATTGCCACCAGATGTCAGACACTTTGCTGATTTTCGCGAATTATTAACAAAACCTAACTTCTAGCCGCAGCTGATCACCTGTCAATTCGGTTTCAAAACATGTTATTTTTGCGCCAGGTCATTTTAATGACGTCATCGACAAAACAGTTCAAAACCAAGAACGAATACGCTGCGACGCTAAAAATCAGCTTTAGACTCAGACGCATTTTGATTTTGACAGTTGACGTATTACTGTTTGACAGATTTTTGGCAGCGTTTTGACATTTGGTTTTGACTCGTTTAGTTTGGCTTTTAGAAATGTCGAAAATTTTGGCAAACTACGTAACTGGGGCAGCATTAAAACGACCAAATTACGTAATTAAAAATGTAGTGAAATCATTGAGTAGCTCCCCTGAATGGGTTCCCAAAGAACAAGTCACCCATACTGGTCAGGTAAGAATTTAAGTCAAGTTTTACTGAATCTGACCAAGCCCTGCAGAAATGGGATGAAGATGACAAAAGACTGGCCCGATACGTGGGTAAAACTAAATTGGTGAATCCCAATTTTGCCATTAAGCTCATAGATGAGATTCCCCCTAAGGCTTGCAAAGAGAGTGTCGTTTGGTGTGATGGGGGTAGTGGACCTACTGGACATCCGAAGGTTTACATTAATCTGGTAAACTATCGCATTTTTCTTGATACAAATGACAGTCATGAAAATTATTTGCAGGATAAACCAGGGAATCACGCTTGTGGTTATTGCGGCTTGCGGTTTTACCTTGACCATTCGCATTAGTTTTGTTGAATTTTGAGTGTAAATATGTTAGAAATAAAGGTTGTTAGAAAGCAACAATTTTATTATCACAGCCTTGATCACAATCGTGATATTGCCTAGATTCTAGATTGACCTTTTATTCTCATCTTTCTTCAATTTTTGTGTGTGGTTATACACTTATAGGCACAGGGTGTTACACGATCATGGTACACCCCCTTTTTTCCTTATAGGACCGCCACCTACACTTCTTATAGTATTTTTTGGAGTAAAATTTTGAAATTTGGAACATTATTGACTGTAGGCGCTACGGAAAGTGGCATTGACTTTTTATTTTTAAGTGGAAACCCTGTATATCAGAACATTTTTGGAATCTACATAATTTTCTGAATCCAATGATGCCAGTGTTTCATAGATGGCACATATACCTAATGGAAATGAAACTTTTGTCCTACGCACAGATGAAAAAATTCCCCCGTTGTCGTATTTAGAATTTTGAGTTCAATGTGAATACCTACAAAAATAGTTTGAAAAATTACCTTTCGGATAGCCTTTACTGGTAACAGCTGGTATTAATTGTATTAGCGGTAGCAATTATTTTAGTTGTGACGTAGGACAAAAGTTTCATTTCCATTAGGTATAACACATAAGTATGGTCTGTCCGGGATCCACACGACCGGGATTCACCCTATTTCCATGGTGAATCATTGTTGTCAACAATGAATCGCCATGGAAATCGGGTGAATCTCGGTCGTGTGGATCCCGGACAGATTATAGTAATATTTCAAGTGTCAATATAATTTTTAAGGCCATTTTTATCTAGAAGAGAAGGCTGGGATCCCCCATGTCATTCTAAATCATAGTAACCTCCCCACTCCACTACACCACTTAAAAAAGGGAGGTTACTGCAATTTCTAAAATTTTCGATTTTGAGATAAACACCAGATCTTGACGTTTTGAGGTCTGGAACCCAGAAGAGCGGTTTTAAAAATGTGTCTGTGGGTATGTTCCAGAGATGTATTCACTCTCAGTGCCCTTTTGATCAAAAACTAAAAAAGTCGTGGTTTTTATCGAATTTTAAAATCGCGGTACCCTAAGCCCCTGAACCTGAAATGTTGCACATGTGGGAGATTGAATTCACTCCGAAGAGCTGAAAATTTTTTGGATAAAATGGACCTACGGAAAGTGCCGTTTTGGCACACTAATTTCCAAATTTAAAATTATTCTCTCATCATTAACATAAAGTATATCCAAAACAGGTTTTTGAAAGATTTATTGTCACCATCAGAAAGGTCTTCAAATTCTGGTTTTCAATAAGACAAAATAATTTATTCGCATTTACAGTACCTACTTACCTACCCCTTTGGGTAGAAAAATCGAAATTTTGTAAAAATACGACTAAAACTACTGGATCGATTTGACTGAAATTTGGTAGGTACATATGAAGATTAGATGACCCGCCGTTAAAGAGATGAAAGACTTTTAGGAGCAATAATTGGTCCACGGGAAGTGCCACTGAGGCATACTAGGTATATACCTAATGGAAATGAAACTTTTGTCCTACGTCACAACTAAAATAATTGCTACCGCTAATACAATTAATACCAGCTGTTACCAGTAAAGGCTATCCGAAAGGTAATTTTTCAAACTATTTTTGTAGGTATTCACATTGAACTCAAAATTCAAAATACGACAACGGGGGAATTTTTTCATCTGTGCGTAAGACAAAAGTTTCATTTCCATTAGGTATACCTACCTAACTATATATTTTCATTACCGCATTTGATAGCTGATTATTTTTTCTTCAAGTCGAAAACCTTCATACCGTTTTTTCGAAAAATGTCATCATTTTAGTGGCAAAAGGGCCTTTGTTTGAATTTATTTTACAAAAAGGCATATTCTTATTATCGGATTCGATAGATTGCCGGATCAAAAACCTACTTCATGACATTTTTTACAAATTGCCATTTTAGAGGCAAAAAGGCCCCTTTTTGAGTTTTTCTAGGCAAAAGAGCAATTATTTATTATTATCGAATTACCGGATCGAAAACCTTAGTGCCATTTGTTCGAAAAATGTCATTTTTAGGGGTGAAAAATATTTTTATTTAAATTTATTTTAGTAAATGAGCCCCGGGCACCATGCGCACGCGACACGCGACACAACCAGCGATTACGGCATAGTCCACCCGATTGTTTTATCATTGTTGTAATAGTTACATGGTTAAAGTTATAAAGTTAATTGCTACATTTACAAATTCTGTGAAACAGTAGAAGTTTCTATCGTCTCCGAGACTGCCAATTTTTTGCAATGGGGGCCTGCTGGATGTTGTCTCCATTAACATAATGGTCGTGAAAAATGTACTTAAAACCTTTTTCGACCCAAACTCATCCATTCAGGAACGCAGGAGTCTTCTCTAACATCATCCTTTCTCTTGGCGGGCAATTTAAATTAGTCAGGGTCACAAACCCTATGCGCTTAATTTTGCATCTAGGAATTTTCGTGTGGCTCTATTTGATTTCCGGTGCGTTTGCGCACATGTTCGGTTGACGGTTTCACAACTTTCACAAGACGCTTCGACCGGTTTCCGGTAGCGAGCAACGACAGAGTCAGCGACGGCCATTGTCAGTTCCTTCCATTGCGGCGTACGTTTGCTTTGTTGTTAGTTCGCTGTTTTTGTGGGTGCAGGTAAATATCTTGGATTATTTTAAGCACAACCTTTCCATCCATTGAATTTGCTTGGCTCATTTTATTTCTAAAACTCTCTGTAGTTGGGAAAGCGAGTTATTTTCCAAGCTTTTATCATTATTTCGAAGATGTTTTCTTATTTAATTTCGTTAAGTTTCAGTATTAATCATAAATAATGGCCGATGCCGATGATCTTTTGGACTATGAAGATGAAGAAAATCCAGAACAGACCGTTAGTGATAGTGTGGGGGCTGGAGATCAGAAGAAAGGTATCAAAGGTACCTATGTATCAATCCACAGCTCAGGTTTCAGAGATTTTCTCTTGAAACCTGAGATTTTGCGAGCAATCGTCGATTGTGGCTTTGAACATCCATCAGAAGGTTAGTTAATAGACTACTATTTTTGAAGGATTAATATATTGTTTGTAAATAGTGCAGCATGAATGTATCCCACAAGCTGTTCTCGGCATGGACATCCTTTGCCAAGCTAAATCTGGAATGGGTAAAACTGCTGTTTTTGTGTTGGCTACGCTGCAGCAATTGGAACCAACAGAGAACGTCGTCTATGTTCTTGTAATGTGCCATACTCGTGAACTTGCATTCCAAATTAGTAAAGAATATGAGCGGTTCAGCAAATATATGCCGAGTATCAAAGTTGGCGTCTTTTTTGGTGGTCTGTCCATTCAAAAAGATGAAGAAGTTTTGAAGAACAATTGCCCCCATATCGTCGTGGGAACGCCTGGACGCATCCTAGCTCTCGTTAGGTCCAAAAAACTCAATCTCAAACATTTGAAACACTTTATACTGGATGAGTGCGACAAAATGCTAGAGTTGTTGGGTGAGTACAAGACTATAATATTATAAATTGGAAGATGGTATAATTATAGAAATGTGAATGTTTCACAAGTGAATCAAAAAAATAATAGTAACTAAAGATTTGAATGGAGGCTTCCAAGGGTCAAGTTGATTGTTAGATTTTGTATTCTGGATGGATCCAGGGTTAAAATGTTAGTTCTTGCCGACGTGTCCTTCACTGTTGCAGGTGACATCTTCAGGGCTGGAATGGCCATGGCAGGGCTTCCAGTGAAGTCATTTATCTTTTTAGTAGTCATTTAAAGTCATTTTTTTCTCATCTAGGTCATTTATTGTCATTTTTTTGGGCAAAAATAGATTTTCTCCACAAATGATAAGTTATTGATGGATCGAACCCACTCTACGCCACTGAAAAAACCTGTCAAAAAGCATTATAAGCCTTACTTAGCTGGTGTTCAAATTGCTCAGTTGGATCAGTGAAAAAAAGACTCATGAATTGGAGAAGAAAACTTTAAAAGAAAGTACCTTAATTGATAATTTTCTGGTCAAGAAGCAAAAAAATTCTTAATTTTCAGTTTTAGAAATTGTTTATTTGCAATACCTGCAATAAAATTGGGTTAACTTGTGTTGCTGATAACAAAGCTTTTACTAATAGTTCTATCCTTTTCTCGTGCACGAAAAACATATTTGCATCCTTTGTTAAAGGAGGATTCAACTCAAGAATTCGACTTTTGGCTTACCTCAGTTTCTGGTCAATTTTAGTCTCCTGAATCTAATGGTGACATTAAAATGTTGAAAAAACCTCTATTTTCAGAATTATTTGAAAATTAAGAATTCTCGAATTCCAGGCATCTAGATCTTAAAATTGCGTCAATTACGACATGATTATTCGTCATGTTGGCAACAATTTGTGATTAGGGGTACATCTCTCAAAATTATGCCAAGCCATTTTTTAAGGTTATGTTTGACGGCAAATATTATTGATGCATAAATTAATATTTAAAAAAATCACACAAGGACATTTTGAGGACAAGAAGCGTTTCAAACATCTTTCACCACCTTCGTTTATTCAGTAACTTCCACCGCAACCGCAATTCTTCAGCATGATCCATGGCATATTTCGGCATTAAGAAAAACTTATCAAAAATGATTCTACTATAAAACTCGACAGCACACCACTACCACTTCCACAATACATGTATACTTAGGTACCCATTTCATTAGTTTATTTTAACAAAAATACAGCTGCAGAAGCCCAGATTACGAGCCTCAAAATTTACCCCAACGTTCAAGGTCAGGAAAGATTCAATCTACGGACTATGTTCATAAACAGCCGCAATTTGATTACACAAAAATTTCGCGCGTTTTATTATGACATGGAGTTCCGGAGAATTGAAAGAAATTATGTCAATTATTATATGGCAACTGGCAACAAATGAAACAATCCAGTATTTTAGTAATTTCATTTTATTCCACAAACTAAGTACAATAAGTTAGTCCACATAATGTTTTGAAAAACAGTTACTTACTACAATAATTAATCGAAATACTTCAAATCAAATCCTTCAGCTGCTTTAAATCTACTATAAACTCCATCTTTTTCGGGAAATTGTTCTCTTATTTATGACACAACACATGCTGGAACAACTCTTCTTTGGAACTTGCCTAAAGATTGAAAAGCATCAACTCAAAAAATAAACTGTTTATAAGCAATAAAACACCAAACCCGATTCGATGGTGACTTCAAAACAGCCATTTTCTCTGGATTGTCTTTTGCTATGAGTATAAGGCCTGCTGCTTGGCATCTTTTAAGACATTCGCATCCAATACAACACTGTAAAAAGAAGAATGTTGCACAACACATTCGTTGCCTTCTTCTACCAGTTTTGAAATTAAAGTCGATTCCCTGCAACAAAAACATTCTTCCTTTAGCAACATTATCTTACAAAACCCACATCTACACCAGTTTAAATTACATAATCATGATGAACTACTACTTATCTGGGTGGTAGCCTCTGGAGATGGTATCGGGTTGAAGACTTGAACTCCCTCGCCATTCTCTTCATCGCTGGCTTATCAGCCATGATTGCGCTTGAGGTAGAATATTAGGAATAGGAACTTTACAAACTTTAACTTGAACTTTCACTGAAGAGTGCTTTGTGAGAGTGAAAATCGAAAATTCTTAATTATTGCTTACACACCAAATGTCAAAGAGTCGCTTTGACAATTGACATAATCGCCCTGACGTCTACCAAGTTGAGACGTCGTATTAGACACAGAAAACCACTGCCACCAACAATACAATTTAATGCTTTCAGAAACAGAATCGAAGTTACCGATGATTTGGGGAAAGATGACGTCATCTTTCTCTTTTTTTGTAACGAATATCTTCAAAACGGTAAAGAATTGTTAAATTCTGATAACACCATTCGACTCAGACGCTCCCCTGATACTAGAATCAGCCATAACCTCAACATCGATTTCTTGAGTTGCATCCTCCTTTAAGCCATTGGCCGGTATTAATAAGCGGTAACAAAGCTTTTGCTTATAGTTCTATTCTTTTTTCGTGCACGAGAAAGTTATATTTGTATCCTTTATTAATAAAAGTATGAGCATCCTGAAACACTTTATTCATACCAACCAAGTGTTACAAGATGCTCACATAACAAAGGATGCAAATACCAGGTGTCTCATCGGAGCCTTAGTATAGGCGTTTAACATGGGAAAATGAATTTAATTTTTTTCCTGCTCCGGAAAATTTATTACAAAACTTTTAGCGGACGTGAGGGGTAGTTCATGCTAGTCTGTACCCCTTGAGATTTTTTACGTGCATCAGTTCCTCTTGGGTATCTAACAATGATTTTTTGAAAATTGCATTTTAAGCGTAAACGGAAAAATTTTTCGTGAACAATCGATCCGGTTCGTAGTATCCATTTAATTTGCGTTGCACTACAATCCAGAAAGGCTACAAACTGCGTAAACATTCGAAGCGGGTCGATCGTGCACGAAAAAATTTAATTTTTTAGAAAGAAATTTGTTTCTGCTTAAAACCCAATTTTCAAAAAATCATTGTTAGGTACCCAAGAGGAACTGATGCACGAAAAAAATCTCAAGGGGTACGGGCTAGCATGAACTACACCTCACGTCCGCTAAAAGTTGTGTAATAAATTTTCCAGAGCAGGAAAAAAATTAAATTCATTTTTCCATGTTAAACGCCTTTACTAAGGCTTCGATGAAACACCTGGTATAAGCTCTTCGTGCGCTAGAAAATGATAGAACTATATAAGCAAAAGCTTTCTTACCATTTATTCATACCGGCCATTGGCTGGTATGAATAAAAAGTAACCGAGCTTTTGCTCATAGTTATATCCTTATCTTAAGCAAGAAAAAGTTGTATTTCTGTCCTTGATTAATGCAAGTATGAGCATCTTGTAACATTTTATTCATATAAGCCATTGGTTGGTATGAATAAAGTGTTACAAGATGCTCATACTTGCATTAATAAAGGATGCAAATACAAGTTTTTCTTGCTTAAGACAGGAATAGAACTATGAGCAAATGCTCGGTTACCGTTTATTCATACCAGCCAGTGTCAGTTTTCTTTCATTTAATGGCCGGTATGAATAAACGGTAACAAAACTCATAGTTCCATCCTTTTGTTGTGCACGAAAATCTTATATTTGCATCCTTTGGTAATGCAAGTATGAGCATCTTGTAACACTTTATTCATTGGCCGGTATGAGTAAACGGTAACAAAGCTTTTGCTTATAGTTCTATCCTCTTTTCGTGCACGAAAAACTTATATTTGCATCCTTTGTTAATGGGAGTATGAGCATCTTGTAACATTTTATTCATACCGGCCATTGGGTGGAATGAATAAACTGTTACAAGATGCTCATACTTCCATTAATAAAGGATGGAAATAGAAGTTTTATGTGCACGAGAAAAGGATAGAATTATGAGCAAAAGCTTTGTTACCGTTTATTCATGCCGGCCATTGTCTTTTTTTTATTTACCGAGGTCATTTTTTGGGACTAGTCAGTCATTTTTATCATTTATTTTTGCAAAGTTGGCGCTTTAAGCTCTGCCATGGCCAAGTTGTCGCCTACAATGGTGAAGGAAACATTGGTAAGAACTAACCTTTTGACACGGGATCCATTCGGAATCCAACATCTAATAATAGTAACTAAGTTTTGCGTTTGTACGCGTTTTTAATAAAAGCTATAGCTTTTATAACTCTTTGTAATGATGAGAACAATAGGTAGGGACATCTGATCAAAAATTGATGTTATTTGGGCCTATCCTGACTTTTCCTATAGTATTTTGCATTAAACTTGTTTTAACACTGTCCTTGAACCAATTAATTATTGTTACAGATATGAGGCGAGATGTTCAAGAAATATATCGTAACACTCCCCACGAGAAGCAAGTAATGATGTTCAGTGCTACCTTAAGCAAAGAAATTAGACCGGTCTGCAAGAAGTTCATGCAAGATGTAATTGAAAATTCTTTATCACTATCCAACGCACCCACTCGCATTGCAGTCAGAGTTTATGGGGGTTAATTCCTGTACCTCAATCCCAAATCCCATCACGCATTAGTGCACTGTAGCCCAACGTGTAGGCTGGGGTTGGGCAGGGCAAAGAAGATGGATCAAGATGAAGATTGAAGATTTATATATCGCGAGGGTCTCGAAGTGCTTACCTTTTTGGCCGTGCTACAGTGTAAAAAATTGTGTTTGTTTCACATGTCTTTGGGGGGGTTTCCTGGATTCGTTTTTTAATGGTTTACTGGAGGGTGGAATGCGACGTTGGGATGCGACTTACACTGTATGTTTAATGGATCTACAAGCATCTGTAGAATGCGATTGTGATTGAAATTGTCAGTCATTTCAGTTGCAATTTACATTTTTTTTTCATTTGGTAACCGTTTTTAGAAGCAGTTTTGTAATGATCATTTTGTACATTTATTTGCGAAGCCTATGCCTAACAACGTTTTGTCTGTAATGGCGGCTATGTTATTTTTTTGCAAAACTGCTTTTCAAACCTTGAATAAAATAATGAACTTTTCTGTTTAGCCCATGGAAGTTTATGTGGATGATGAAGCAAAGTTGACTCTGCACGGTCTTCAACAGCATTATGTTAAGCTAAAAGAAAATGAAAAAAATAAAAAGTTATTTGAGCTACTTGATGTTCTGGAATTCAACCAGGTACGTTTTATTCGTTGTTGAATCTTGTACATAATTATTTTTCATGATGACAATGTTCTGAATGATCGATGATTAATTATTGAACTCTCTCACTGAAGATTTTCAAACACCCCAACTTGTCTGTTTTCATTTTGGAAGTTCATCTAAAGTTTTATATTTTAGGTTGTGATTTTCGTCAAATCAGTACAAAGATGTGTGGCCTTGGCACAGCTTCTAACCGAACAAAATTTCCCAGCCATTGGTATTCACAGAGGAATGAGTCAAGAGGAACGTCTATCCCGGTATCAACAATTCAAAGATTTCCAAAAGGTGAATTGATATACTTGCTACTATTCTTGTATCCGACTTAATGAACAGTACTTTTAACCACAGAAAATGAAAGGTGGTACATGAATGATTTGTTTTTTTTTTGTTATGCATAAAGTAAGAAGGCACTAAAAATAATATTAGGGTTTTCCAGAAAATAGTTAATAAATATCGCTGATGGCGTCAGTTATCCGGGTCAAATCCATTGAAACGTGTATGCTGACGTCAATTTCCGATTTTCTAAGATGTTTAGTTTGTGAGAGTGGCTCGAACACTAACAAAAATAGTAAATCTGAAGAGTGGTACATTAGATCTATTTACAGCCTGTCAAAATTTCCGTATTATCCGCTGTCACTTTATTTTGTGCGAAACGTGCTTATTTATGAACCGATTTGGTCGGGATAGGTCTTAAAATAACCACAACGACCTTAACGTTTATAGGAACTTTTTGACTTTGTGGTAGGAATTTGTACAAATGTTTTTGAGGCACCCTGTTTTTTGCGACTCGGAGGTTTTCTATGAGTTTTCCATGTATAAATTATGTGATGGTTTTTTATCTCCTCCCAATGCACAATTTTCATTCATGTAAACTCTGTCATATTTCCAGTCAGATGATGATACTAAAATGCAGGGACGTAATTATGATAAATAATGATTGTTAGCATCTTACCTGATCCCTCTTTGCTCCTTTAAGTAAACTTTCAATGTTTATATCTACTAACTTACACATTTGTAGCGAATTTTGGTTGCAACAAATCTTTTTGGTCGAGGCATGGACATTGAAAGAGTCAACATTGTCTTCAATTACGACATGCCCGAGGATTCTGACACTTACCTGCACAGAGTAGCTAGGGCTGGTCGTTTTGGTACCAAAGGTTTAGCTGTCACCTTCGTATCAGAAGAAAGCGATGCAAAAATTCTGAATGAAGTCCAGGACCGATTTGATGTGAACATAACGGAATTGCCTGATGAAATTGATCTCAGTACTTACAGTAAGTTGTTTCCTATTTGAAGATCTATGCTGATTTTGAACTGTTTCAGTCGAAGGGCGATGATCATGTGAGCGACTTCAGCATTCTGTATTATTTTTGGTTGGATTGTGTTGTCCGTTTTAAATAGATAGGTACCTAGAATTAAGGGTCCTTGTATTGACTTTTTTAATTTTTATGGAATAATAAATGTGCGAATATGTATTCAATGTTGTTTACTTCAAGTTTCTTTTATTTCATTTGTCCTCGGCATTGAGTTAACCCAAACCAGAGAGTATCCAAACCCATTTTACTTCGTCGGTGGTGCATTTTTAACCCCACAACCATATAAAAATGGGAGGTTACTGCGATCACTCCAAAATTCGAAATTGAGATAACACCAGATCTTTACGTTTCAACGGCCCCGGATCACAAAAAAGTGTTTTTAAAAAATGTGTACGTATGTGAGCACGATTTCTCGGAAACTACCGAACGGATTTTACTGAAATTTGATATGGAGGTTGGCGTTGGCCTTCTGGTGAGTCCAGTTAATTTTGTTGCGAATCCGCAGACGACAAGTGCCTTTTTGGCATCTAAACTATAAAATTGACCGAAGAACATCAATTTTTCTTATCAGCACATGAAAAAATTCTATATCTGAAAGTGTATTAGCGCCTTTTTGGCTCAAATTTGGTAGGTAGAGATACCGTTACCCACCGAAGAGCCGATTTAATTTTGGTGGCAATCGGCCAACCTCAAGTGCCATTTTGGCATATCAACTTTGAAGTTTGAATAATGAGTTCCCATTTTCTCAATCAGCACATGAAGTCTTTAAATTTGGTTTCAAAATTGTACTCAAGCTTAGTGCTCTTTTGGCAAAAGATCGTCAAATTTAGAAAAATCACAGAAAATACCTTAGGTTTGGTGGAGTAAAACTTAGGTATAGTAAATAATAAAATTTCCTTGATATTGGTGATACAGGACTGGATCATTCACCATGGGGGGAGGTTCCAGCCGCATTTTTTTAAAACTAAGTTTTGGGGGGGGGTAGCGTGATTCGGACTTTTTTTGTGTTGTGTTAAAAGACGCAGTGTTAAATAAGGAAAGCATATACAAGGTAAATAAAGTAGCGGTAGAGTCGACATTGAGGTGGGCCTATCTAGAAGTCCTCGACTGTACCTACTTCCAAAGAGCAAAATCGAATAACTGTTAGGTCTAATGGCGATGGCGTATATGACAGAAGACAGCACGCGCGATTTTGCGAAATTTAAATTGTAGAGTCCTTTTCTGGCGGTGGCTGGATGAATGTCGAAAAGACTATTTGTATTCACAAGTTAAAATTAGGACTTATTACCTGAATACTTTAGAAATTTGACAAAAACTTTTACTGAAGTTTATGAACATAATACTAGAAATAAAAATAATTTCATTCTACAACACGAACAAAAAAACAACACAAAATTGCGCTCTCTTCAAAAGTTTAATTGAATACAATAAGTTATCAACGAGTTTAAAAGGATGTAAAACAATATAGCCATCAGATTTAAAAGACTGTTAAAGTTAGATTTTATTGATAGTTATGTTTATAATACGTAAATTTTATAAAATTGAAATAGGTAAAGTCCCGTCGCATATTAACGAAAGCGGGGGTTGTGTGTCTCAGGCCTGAGACACAACCCCCCACTTTCGTTAATATGCGACAGGACTTTATGTACAAGTATTATAATAATATATGTTTCTGTTTCTGTGTATAGCATATTTGCTAAATAGAGGTTATTATTATTATTATTACTTGTATTTGGCAGCATACGATAAACTGCTCTTATTTTGCATTAATATTCTGTCACTTTGTTGTCAGTTTCAAATTTATGTCGGAAATGTATTCAAAACTGACATTACTTTGACACTGTTTTAATACAAAATAGGCGTTCGCCTTATGTTTTCAAATGCAAGTTTGTATTCAAAAATATAGCGACCGCCAGAAAACGGCTTTAGACTTAAATATATCTTTTTGATCTGTCACTTTGGGTTCTCAAATTTGAAAATTAATTATTTTATTTTTAACTGGTGTAGGAAGCAAAATGTTGTATAAACCACAGCGAGAAAGTGGTTTTACGCTTTGGGTTATAAACTACTATTTTCGTCAACAGTGTGTAAAGTGAATACTTTACACACTCCCAACCGTGTGTAAAGTTAAGCTTCACCACCCTCTATTAGTAATTGTATTGTGGGCTGCATATCACATCACTGCATATGATTGTCAGTTGCATTTGTGACTGCTTACCTGCTTCGTACTGCGTTGCGTTGGGCTCATTAGCCGCAGGCTGCAAGCCCCAATAGTGTTTGCGATGTGATATATGATACAAGCATAAATCTCATAAATTGCATTTTCTCACCGATTTCCAATGTGACATAACATTAACCCAATCAATCAGTTTCCAAATATAATGCTGTGCCCTGAAGTTTGGAACTTCAAGGCCCCCGAATCTACCTTCAAGGCCCTGCAAATCAATCCTGACCACTGTGGTCATTCTATAAATAAATTTGTTTACAATCACTTGGTGAGATTGTCAATGTGTTTTTCTGTTTTTTACATTTTATTTTTAGGTTTCTGTTGTTCTCCCAGATACGGTTAGGACACCTGAAAATTTGAGTGAGCTACTCACTAGCGACTGTGATTATTACAAGATAGAGGACCTGAGCCCATCAGAACTCATCTCTCAAACCTTTCTTAATAATTTTGTTAAGTCTGGTGAGTTTTTCCAATACTGCAGTGGAAATTGATTTATTTATACAGGAAGTTTATACTTGCTGAGCATCAACAGTAGGATTGATTGTGATAACTGCATTGCAATTACTCCAAAAGGACAATTGATTTTGAGTGTCACTAAAGAAACTTATCAAAAATTGGGGCTTGAGGGGCCAGTTTCCCATTTCGAAGCTAAAACAAAGAACCGCTTTGGTAAGAATAAATGAATATATTTCAACTTCAACCACCTTATCTAACAAACGGATTCAGGTTAAGTTATTTCACTTTCATCATTGGCTGTGCCTCCTATGATAGGTGTCAAAAAACGCTTAAATCGCTGCTAAAAGGCACTTTCCATTTACAAATTATATGAGGAGTCTCACAATCTCAGCAATTTAATTGGTCAATTTTCAAATGAACCAATCAAATTGTTGAGATTAGAGAGGGTGATAGATAGATAAATGTGTAAATAGAAAGCGTCTTTTGTTTACAAGTTTACAACAAATCGTTATACCTACCAGCGGGACATGGGCCTGCAAGTCTTTATGTTTTTACTTTATTCAACCAATAAACACAGCGTATTTCGAACGGCTGCCTAGATACCGCAGGATTAAATCGTTTATTGCAACCAATCAAACCAATGACAATAATTATCTGTTTATTTGAAAATCGACCAATTACGTACCATCGTGATCAGAAAAAACGAGTACAGCGACGTGACTTTAGACACAAGCATTTCGTGCTTCAGCTGCACGGTGCAGTGCACTAGAAATAAGAGGCTCCGATTGGTCACTTGTGAGGCATCTTGAGGAAGGAACCAATCAGTGTTCGTCGAGTGTACTGTACCGCGCAGTGCAGGGCAGATCAAAAGCGACATAAAAGGCGCTTTCCTTTTACACATTTATCTGAGTAGCCTCAGTCAATCTCAACAATATTGACCAATCAAACTGCTGAGTTAAGTGAGCCTTCTCAGATAAATGTGTAAATGGAAAACAGCTAAAATTTCGGAAAATGCTCGTATCTAAAGTCACGTCCCTGTACTCGTTTTTTCTGATCACGATGGTACATGGTACCGACATGTGTTTATAACTGACAACTAACCAGATAATTTGTAGTTTGCCTTATCCTTTAATAATTATTATAACTCGCGCAAAAAAATAATATTCGATTATTTTATTTGGTTATCGCACGAGTGATAGAGTGCGGTCAAAAACTCTTCCTAGCCAGAGCTAGTAGCCGTTGCCGGGTGCGAGACGTAAGCATATTATGGACGTAGGGCGTAGGCTGCGGAAATAATATGTTATATATTATACAGGGTGAGTCAACCGAGAGCGGCCACCTTTTATAACTTATTTCGTTTCCAACATATCAGAACCATTTTTGGGGAAGTCAAATGGCCATCTATAGACTACATTTTGACAATATCAGTGGTCCCAAAATATTTTTATTACATTGGCTAACGGCATGTAACTTTGTTATTTTAAATGGCACCATGTAGGATATTTCTTTGTTTTTCTTTACAACGGGATAATAGAATCATATATCCTTACATAATGCAAATTTAGAGAAAAAGTCAACTGAAGATGTTCCCAAAAGCATAGACCTAACCCTATTTTACAATATATTCACTTTACAAAAAAATTGTTGTAATAAAAGTTGAAAGGTAAATTTAGGCGCATCTGTTGATGTGATTAACTCAACAAAATCTTGTAATAAAAAAATGTGTGACGTAATAATTACTCAGCGAGACTCAGTAAAGAAGAAATCAAGAAACAGTGAATCTCTTCAAAAAATGCTCCTAAATTTACTTTTCAACTTTATTGGAACAATTTTTTGTTCAGTTGACATTTTCTCAAAATTTACATTATGTAAGAGAATGATTTTATTATACCATTTAAAGAAATACAAAAATGCTAATAGATACAATAAAAAAATATACAGGGTGCCATTTAAGCTATTTAACCATTTAAACCAAAAATGGTTCTGATCCACCGGATACGAAAGAAGTTGTAGAGGGTGGCCCCTCCCGTTTAACTCACCCTGTATATACAGGGTGGTCCAAATGTATTAATATTAATAGTTAATTAATTAGTATTAATATTGTATGATAACGTCGCTGTTATATAACTTATATATTATATACATATGATAACGTCACTGTCCAGCTTAGAGGGTCATCATCATCACATATGAATTGCATTGCGCGCCGAGGTTTTCCGGCCTTTTTTAGTCTTTTCGAATTGTTTAAAGATTTTCGTCGAGGTGGCGGATTAAAATAGGTAAAAACACTCTAATTATTGAATAAAAAAATATTTTTTTACTAAATTCAATTATTATTTCTGCAGATCTCTCAATATTATTTGAATCCACCAGCTACAGCAGAATCTGTGTGCAGCAGTCTACGCCCTACGTGATACGTCGCGCGGGACAAGGGCTACTAATTCACTTGTGGAGTGATGACGTAACGCCATATTTGTTGAGCCTGGTCGGGATTCACTTCCCAAGCAAAGATTTGAGACGTAAGCGTTTACACGTGTTCGGTGATTTTTTTGTCATTTTTCCAATTTTCAATCAAGTTTGTATTGTTTTACCACACAAACACAAAAAGTATCCTTTAAGGGACATCTAAATGACTTCACACGTGCCTGAAAGCTAGGTTTGGGTCAATTCGGTTTGTTTAAGTGGACCATGACCAGGCCCAACAAATGGCGGGGGCGTGACGTCACACTCCCACAGTGAATTGCAATTCAGAAAGCGTCAAATGTAGGTAGTTCAGATCTTGGTTCAGATTAGTCAAATGAATTTCAGAATGCGTCAATTCTGGTTTTGTAATTAAAAGAGGTAAACGATTTTTAACCTCCCCAACCCCATCACAATTTTAAAAAAATGGGAGGTTACTGCAATCACTAAAATTTTCGAATTTGAGATAGCACCAGATCTCCACGTTTTGAGGTCTCAGGAACCCAGAAAAGTGGTTTTTAAAATGTGTCTGTGTGTATGTTCGTACGTACGTTCGTACGTTTGTAAACACGCCACAGCCAAAACTACTGGGCCGATTTGGCTGTAATTTGGTGCGTAGGCATCTCATAACCCAACTTAGATCTGAAAAGCTTTTGGAGCCAATCGTGCAACCGGAAATGCCATTTTGGCACATCAACTTTTAAATTTTAAATGCAAACCCCCATTTTTCACGTCACCATAAGAAAGACCTTCAAATTCTGCTTCTAAAAATGTATTCATTCTTAGTGCCCTTTTGACCAAAAATTTAAAAAAAATTGATTTTTATCGGACTTTAAAATCGCGGTACAGCCCAAGCCCCTGAACCGATTTGGCCGAAATTTTGCATATGGAGATTGTATTACACGTCGAAGAGCTGAACAAATTTTGAATTCAATCGACTCACGGAAAGTGCTGTTTTGGCATACCAATTTCCAAATTTAAAATTATTCTCTCATTTGACCATTAAAAACAGGTTTTTGAAAGATTTATTGTCACCATCAGAAAGGTCTTCAAATTCTGGTTTTAAATAGGACAAAATTAATTCGCATTTAGCGCTGTTTGGTTCAAAAAATCGAAATTTTATAATAACAGTAAAAATACATTATAGCCCAAATTACTGAATCGATTTGGCTGAAATTTGGTACATGGAGATTAGGTGACCCGTTGAAGACCTGAAAGGCTTTTGGGAGCAATTGGCCCACGCGAACTGCCATTTAAGCATATCAACTTAAAATTTTAAATACAAGGCCTCTTTTTTATGTCGCCATTAGAAAGACGATCAAATTCTGGTTCTAAAAATGTACTCACAGTTTCTGCCATTTCAGTGGAAAATAGAGAAAAAATTCTTTCTCATTAAAAGGGAGCAGGCTGACAGTGGATGACATAAAGTGGCAGTTATTGTCAAAAAGGTGGCAAAAGATTAACCTTAAGGTTTAAGTATAGAGCATATTTAATGTGATTCTGACTCAGGAGATGGCTCCACACTCACAGAATTAGTTGTATTGTGGGTTGCGGGGCCGATTGCGTAGTTGCATTAAAAACCCGTCCTACGTGTCGAGGATACCAAATCCCCGAAGTGTCGCTATTCGCCGCTAGGTGCTTTGCGCAGGGTAAGGTTACCGGCAGAGCACCTGCGTAAGGTTGAACTTGCCCTGTTGCCACTATGTTACTTTGACAATATGCAACATAGGTACATACATTCAAGAATCAGATTTGTGTATCCATGACGTTAATAGTATTTACTGCATTACATTTAAGACTGTGATATGACTGATAACTGATAGGAGTTTGGTAAAGATTTTACATAACCAGTCAGGAATTAATCTATAATAGACAATTAGACAAGGCTATTTTTGAGACTCCACCAAAATAATTAAGATTCTCTTTAACTAAAAATTGCAAATTAAGGTTTAAGTATAGAGCATATTTAATGTGATTCTGACTCAGGAGATGGCTCCACACTCACAGAATTAGTTGTATTGTGGGTTGCGGGGCCGATTGCGTAGTTGCATTGAAAACCCGTCCTACGTATCGAGGATACCAAATCCCCGAAGTGTCGCTATTCGCCGCTAGGTGCTTTGCGCAGGGTAAGGTTACCGGCAGAGCACCTGCGTAAGGTTGAACTTGCCCTGTTGCCACTATGTTACTTTGACAATATACAACATAGGTACATTCAAGAATCAGACCATGGAATCAGATTTGTGTATCCATGACGTTAATAGTATTTACTGCATTACATTTAAGACTGTGATATGACTGATAACTGATAGGAGTTTGGTAAAGATTTTACATAACCAGTCAGGAATTAATCTATAATAGACAATTAGACAAGGCTATTTTTGAGACTCCACCAAAATAATTAAGATTCTCTTTAATTAAAAATTGCAAATTAAGATTTGTAATTTTATGCTGTAGTGTATTTATGCAGAAGTTAGTTTTTTGTTTTACATTATATTATTTTATTGTAAAAATAGTTACCGAATATTTGCGTAAATAACAAATTAATTATATTTTTGCCTACCGATCATGTATACATCTGCGCCAAAAAAAATTGGGATACGTTCACACTATAAATTATAATAAAAAAGTGGCAGTCTCGAAGACGGTAGAAACTTCTACTTTTTCACAGAATTTGTAAATGAAGCATTTAACCAAGGTCCGCGTGCGGGCGGTTGTCGGTGGCTGTTGCGCCCGGCGCTCATTTATTAAAATCTAAAATACAAATGTTCTTCACCCCTAAAATGACATTCTTCGAAAAAATGGCCCTAAGGTTTTCGATCCGACAATGCAACAGCTATCGAATTCGATAAAGATATTATGCCCTTTTGCTAAGAAAAATTCAAAAAGGGGTGTTTTTGTCCCTAACCGGAAATTTTCTAAAAAATTGCAGGTGATCACAGACAGACACACAGACGTTTTTCACAGTTATTAACTTCTACGCTTCGCGAAGCAGTTACTGGAATCGATCGGAGAAATCGAATTTCCAAAAATATCAAATATTTACGTTTTAGGGTCATGGGAACCCAAAAAAGCGGTTTTTGAAAAAATGTCTGTGTGTCTGTGATCACGCTACAGCTCAAACTATTGAACGTATCGAGATGAAATTTGGCATACATATTCAGTGGGAGATTTGTAGGTGCTGATTAGAATTTGGGCCACATCGGTCCACGGAAAGTGTATTCTTGGCACATCAACTTTAAAAATTTAAATGCAAACCCCCATTTTTCGCGTTACCATATGAATGCCCTTCGAATTGTGCTTATAAAAATGTATTCACACTTGTGCCCTTTTGACCAAAAAATGGTGCCGTGAAAAAAAACCTATGCATAACTGTATATTTTTATGACCGGATTTGATAGCTGATTTTTTTTTAAGCCAAAAACCTTAGTGCCATTTTTTAGAAAATGTCATTTTAGTGGCAAATGGGCCCTTGTTTCAATTTATTTTACAAAAAAAAATATTGTTACTATCGGATTCGACAGCTGTTATATTACCGGATCAAAAACATTGATGCAATTTTTTAGAAAATTTCCATTTTAGGGACAAAAAAGCCCCTTTTTCAGTTTTTCTTAGCAAAAGGGAATACTATCATTATCGAATTCGAAAGCTGTTGCAATGCCATTTTTTCGAAAAATGTCCATTTTAGGAGTGAAAAACATTTGTATTTTAGATTTTAGTAAATGTGCATCAGCCATCCAACCGCCCCGCACGCCCGACCTTGGTTAAATAAAGTTATACTCTGCCATTGTCATCAGATTTATTCCGTTTTATAACCGAAGGATTAATCGTAAAAGTGCTAACTTTGGCTGTGGATTATTCCAAATAAAAAATTCTTGGGTCATTTGCTGCTAAAATCCTCGGACCGCTTTAGCGGTCCATCAGGCATGTAACAGGTAGCGAAGGGTGGGTTTATAGGGCAGGTAACTTAGCCATTTACCTGGGTCGAGGTCATTAGCTGGGGTTTTTCCAACCGTCTGTTAACCAGGAAATAGGTACAGTGCGTTCGCGAGACTTAGCCCCATCGTACCCTGTTATAATACACCTACGTTTTGAAAGCCATCTCTCTCCAGCGTTGTTGCACGTAGACCGAGAAAGTTTGAGCGTAACGCTCTGATCGTGTCGTGCGCTATGTCTCACTCCGACTCGTTTATCTGAGGAAGAAAGTAAACTGAACGTTCGACGTTCGTTGAAGCGTCACTGAGGACCGGTTGATCTCTCCACCACACAATGTACGACGACGGTTGATTTTTGTACGCGCTCTTACTGGCTTCGCTAACATTGGTGGAAATACCAAGCATCGCTTATTACAGACGTCGTCGGTCACATCGTTGATAACTGCAGCCTCTAGCTCATGGGGCTAAGTCTCGCGAACGCACTGTATCTTTAAAGTTTTCTAAAAATGTTGGCATGAATATCGATTTTTATTCCCTTGTGCATACCTACGGCGTGTACCCGCGGATACGCTGGACTACAGCACTGTAATTGTCTCACAAAGTTGTCTTAAATTTTATGCGCTTTCGGCGGCTTTCGAAAAACGCAAAAAAACAATAAAGACCTACATCACTTTTTTTAACTTCTTTATTTAGGTACTTATTTTTGCGTCTTTATCGGACCATCACCACAGGCAACTAACATAGAAGATTTAATTTTTTTTCCTGTTCCTGAGAATTTATTTACTTCAAAAGTTTTAGGGAGTGTGGAGGGTAATATGGACAAGCCTGTACCTTTTGTTGTATTTTGTTTATTTTGCAATTTCTATAGTTACAACTGCCACGAATATCTTGATATTATTGAATAAATTTTAGAGCGCGTCATGAGAGAGAAAATTCTAATAAACAGTACAGCAGTACTCTATATGTGGGTATATTAATGTTTTAATTAATTTGAGTTTAGTACTCGTGTAGATTGTACCCGAAAAATCTCCAGTCTCCATTTAAAAATCAATTTTCCAAGAATATTTGTTAGGTAAGTACCTAAGAGGAGCTGATCAACAAAAAACTGAGCATTGAAATCACGGTAAAATTACGCGTAAAACAATAATTCCAACTTTATTAAATAATGATAAATAAGCATTGCATTAGGAACTAATGGAATGTGCACTTGATCGTTGACAAGCAAACATGGCAACGCTGCAACCGGCTTCTTCCAGTGTAGTGTAGTGAGCCTGAGGTGGCCAAATTTTAGCTATTGGGCGATAGAGAGTGCATCCCTCGGTGCATCCCTAGTTCGCTAAAAGTAGGCAGAAGCAGCACTGTGCAGACAATGAATTGCACGCATTGAAATTGAAATTCTAGTTCGGTAAATTGTTAATATTTCAGCGACATTATAAGCAAACGCCGGTTTTTCTTCACAGAAAGCAACACAGGCCCTATTAGAATAATTATAATAGTTAGATCTAACTATTTTATAAATTTATCGTACATAATTTGGCATTTTAATTTTTCATTATTTTTTATTAAAAAAACTGGAAATTCAAATAAATTTAAAAAAATGTGGAGATAGCCTTGCAGTTCCAGCAATTTCAGAAAAAAATTTTAACGAAATCTGGTATATAGTTTTCGAGAAAAAAAAATAAATCCCGTTAAATGCACCCTTTTTTCAACTTTTTATTTTTTTTTTCAAAAACTGTATACCAGAATTGTTTCATATTTCGACACAATGAATTTGATACTGAAACGAACGCCTGGTATTTTTTTTATGAAGTTTGAATTCAGAATTTTTTTTTTCTACTGTATACTTGAACCTTAAGATTTGTAATTTTATGCTGTAGTGTATTTATGCAGAAGTTAGTTTTTTGTTTTACATTATATTATTTTATTGTAAAAATAGTTACCGAATATTTGCGTAAATAACAAATTAATTATATTTTTGCCTACCGATCATGTATACATCTGCGCCAAAAAAATTGGGATACGTTCACACTATAAATTATAATAAAAAAGTGGCAGTCTCGAAGACGGTAGAAACTTCTACTTTTTCACAGAATTTGTAAATGAAGCATTTAACCAAGGTCCGCGTGCGGGCGGTTGTCGGTGGCTGTTGCGCCCGGCGCTCATTTATTAAAATCTAAAATACAAATGTTTTTCACCCCTAAAATGACATTCTTCGAAAAAATGACCCTAAGGTTTTCGATCCGACAATGCAACAGCTATCGAATTCGATAAAGATATTATGCCCTTTTGCTAAGAAAAATTCAAAAAGGGGTGTTTTTGTCCCTAACCGGAAATTTTCTAAAAAATTGCACGTGATCACAGACAGACACACAGACGTTTTTCACAGTTATTAACTTCTACGCTTCGCGAAGCAGTTACTGGAATCGAACGGAAAAATCGAATTTCCAAAAATATGAAATATTCACGTTTTAGGGTCATGGGGACCCAAAAAAGCGGTTTTTGAAAAAATGTCTGTGTGTCTGTCTGTCTGTGTGTCTGTGATCACGCTACAGCTCAAACTATTGAACGTATCGAGATGAAATTTGGCATACATATTCAGTGGGAGATTTGTAGGTGCTGATTAGAATTTGGGCCACATCGGTCCACGGAAAGTGCCTTCTTGGCACATCAACTTTAAAAATTTAAATGCAAACCCCCATTTTTCGCGTTACCATATGAATGCCCTTCGAATTGTGCTTATAAAAATGTATTCACACTTGTGCCCTTTTGACCAAGAAATGGTGCCGTGAAAAAAACCTATGCATAACTGTATATTTTTATGACCGGATTTGATAGCTGATTTTTTTTTAAGCCAAAAACCTTAGTGCCATTTTTTAGAAAAATGTCATTTTAGTTGCAAATGGGCCCTTGTTTCAATTTATTTTACAAAAAAAAATATTGTTACTATCGGATTCGACAGCTGTTATATTATGTACCGGATCAAAAACATTGATGCAATTTTTTAGAAAATTTCCATTTTAGGGACAAAAAAGCCCCTTTTTGAGTTTTTCTTAGCAAAAGGGAATACCATCATTATCGAATTCGAAAGCTGTTGCAGTGCCATTTTTTCGAAAAATGTCCATTTTAGGAGTGAAAAACATTTGTATTTTAGATTTTAGTAAATGTGCATCAGCCATACCGCTCCGCACGCCCGACCTTGGTTAAATAAAGTTATACTCTGCCATTGTCATCAGATTTATTCCGTTTTATAACCGAAGGTTTAATCGTAAAAGTGCTAACTTTGGCTGTGGATTATTCCAAATAAAAAATTCTTGGGTCATTTGCTGCTAAAATCCTCGGACCGCTTTAGCGGTCCATCAGGCATGTAACAGGTAGCGAAGGGTGGGTTTATAGGGCAGGTAACTTAGCCATTTACCTGAGTCGAGGTCATTAGCTGGGGTTTTTCCAACCGTCTGTTAACCAGGAAATAGGTATCTTTAAAGTTTTCTAAAAATGTTGGCATGAATATCGATTTTTATTCCCTTGTGCATACCTACGGCGTGTACCCGCGGATACGCCGGACTACAGCACTGTAATTGTCTCACAAAGTTGTCTTAAATTTTATGCCCTTTCGGCGGCTTTCGAAAAACGCAAAAAAACAATAAAGACCTACATCACTTTTTTTAACCTCTTTATTTAGGTACTTATTTTTGCGTCTTTGACAAATTATACCAGTTGTTTCATCGGACCATCACCACAGGCAACTAACATAGAAGATTTAATTTTTTTTCCTGTTCCTGAGAATTTATTTACTTCAAAACTTTTAGGGAGTGTGGAGGGTAATATGGACAAGCCTGTACCTTTTGTTGTATTTTGTTTATTTTGCAATTTCTATAGTTACAACTGCCACGAATATCTTTTGATATTATTGAATAAATTTTAGAGCGCGTCATGAGAGAGAAAATTGTAATAAACAGTACAGCAGTACTCTATATGTGGGTATATTAATGTTTTAATTAATTTGAGTTTAGTACTCGTGTAGATTGTACCCGAAAAATCTCCAGTCTCCATTTAAAAATCAATTTTCCAAGAATATTTGTTAGGTAAGTACCTAAGAGGAGCTGATCAACAAAAAACTGAGCATTGAAATCACGGTAAAATTACGCGTAAAACAATAATTCCAACTTTATTATTATTATTATTATAATGGAATGTGCACTTGATCGTTGACAAGCAAACATGGCAACGCTGCAACCGGCTTCTTCCAGTGTAGTGTAGTGAGCCTGAGGTGGCCAAATTTTAGCTATTGGGCGATAGAGAGTGCATCCCTCGGTGCATCCCTAGTTCGCTAAAAGTAGGCAGAAGCAGCACTGTGCAGACAATGAATTGCACGCATTGAAATTGAAATTCTAGTTCGGTAAATTGTTAATATTTCAGCGACATTATAAGCAAACGCCGGTTTTTCTTCACAGAAAGCAACACAGGCCCTATTAGAATAATTATAATAGTTAGATCTAACTATTTTATAAATTTATCGTACATAATTTGGCATTTTCATTTTTCATTATTTTTTATTAAAAAAACTGGAAATTCAAATAAATTTAAAAAAATGTGGAGATAGCCTCGCAGTTCCAGCAATTTCAGAAAAAATTTTTAACGAAATCTGGTATATAGTTTTCGAGAAAAAAAAATAAATCCCGTTAAATGCACCCTTTTTTCAACTTTTAATTTTTTTTTTCAAAAACTGTATACCAGAATTGTTTCATATTTCGACACAATGAATTTGATACTGAAACGAACGCCTGGTATTTTTTTTATGAAGTTTGAATTCAGAATTTTTTTTTTCTACTGTATACTTGAACCTTAAAAGGAACATATTGTCAAATGTGATGGGTGATGTACGAGGTGATGTCGGTATTTGTCAGAAAATTGCGAAATTAGTCACTGACGTCAGACGATAAGGATAAAAAAAAATCTGTTGAATTGACTACTATCTACACAGAATACAAAGATCCACGCGATGGGGAGGTTCCAGCCGCTTCTCTGCTGCATTTTTTGGTCAAAATTTGACAGAGCCCGGTATGCTAAAGCAATGCAAAAGTCTTTATAATTGTCAAAAATGACGTCACGAAATAGAGAGAGACTTACAAGATTGGAAACTTTCATTGTATTTCAAATAGTCGAATGAATTTCAGAACGTAACCTAATGCCGAAGCAACTGGATTCTGGTTTCCAATTAAAAGAGATAGACAATATGGAGGCAAAATTTGACATAGCCTCTACATTACGTCATGAAATAGAGAGAGACCTACGGATTCTGTATTTCAACTGATGCTTTCGGAAAATCAATTGACCAATCTGAAATTCAATTGAAGCATTCTGAAATTAATATGTGACCATTTTGAAATACAATTGACGAATTACGCTTTATGAATTTGAACTGAATTTGAACTACAAAGCTGATAACCTGATCAACCTGATCAACAAACCTGATAATGACGGATTCTGAAATTCAATTGACGCTTTCTGAACTATCTACATCTGGAAAAGGTGTAGAACTCAAGTGTTTTTGTCAAGTGTTATTAAAAAACGACGCTTTGAAAACCTTAGTGCCATTTTTTCGAAAAATGTCATTTTAGGGGTGAAAAACGTTTGTATTGTAAATTTTAGTAAACGAACGCCGGACCGGGCACAATGTGCAACACAGCAACTTGTAAACCGCGGGCGATAAAAATAAAAATGACACACCATTGTAAAGTAGAAAGACTGTTTTACATTATGCTTGCCAAAAAGTCTTATGAAAGCTGATTCAAAGTCGATTTAAAGAAATTGAAATGTTGGAAATTTAAAAGCCGAATAACATTTTCTTATGGAAAAAACAGCGATTTTAATCGTTGCCTTTTTTGGCACTTTATGGGTACCGTTGAAAAGAGAATAAAATTCTGCACCCATCCATGCAGAAAAACTTGTATGCTGCCATTTAAGAAAAAAATGTTATTCGGGTTTGAAATTTCCAGTATTGCAGTTTCTCGAAATCAACTTTCAATTAGTTTTCTTAGGATTTTTGGCAATCATAATGTAAAACAGTCCTTCCGCTTTACCACGGTGTGTCATTTTTATTTCTATCGCCCGCGGTTTACAACTTATGACCATTTTTACATAGCACTGTTTTGCGGAACTTTTCTCTAAAAACGTTAATAAAATCTAGGCGGCTGGCGCAAACAAGTTACATGTAGGTGTCTTAAGCTTAATTTTTCTTCCTCTATCCGAATCTGCAATGAAAAATGGGGGTTGCTATTTAAAATTTAATAGTAGGACCCTACTTCCGGTATAACCGGAAGTGCCCCATGGTCGCCAATAATTTCAATAGATTCCAAATGTGTCAGTTTCTGTAAATGCCAAATCTTACAACTGTACCTTCCTTAAGCCCAGAGATATCGATACTGCTCCATATTCGTAAGACACCCTGTATACATTTACAAATTCGAAGAATTTCATTTTAGGGGCAGCAAGGCCCGTTTCTGAAGTTTTCTTAGCAAAAGAGCCAATTATTATGCTGCATTGCCGGATCGAAAACCTTAGTGCCATTTTTTTGAAAAATGTAATTTTGATGGTGAAAAATTTTTTTTAAGTTAAATAAATGACGGCGCCTCGTGTACCGCATGGATGGCGTACAATCCTCACAAGACTCTCACTTTAAACCCAGTGGCAACCTTTACAGCTTCTGTGAAAAAGTAGACGTTCTTACCATCTCCCAGATTGCCAATTTTTTTAAATTGTGGTGTGGGGATGCTAAAATGACTCCCAAATTTTTCACTGTCTCGCTTATTGGTATAGGAATATTTTGAATTCTTAGTTTATAATTACCATCGATGTCAGATTGATTCAGCCTCTGCGGAGTTCAAAATTAAAGTCGTTGTTAATCAGAGTTACTGCTTCCTGCAATTCATCAGGCTTAAAAGTAAACCCTACCTGCACATCATCGGTAAACATGTACAGAAAACAGTTTCGATCTGCAGTGTAAACTGAAAATGAAATTGGACCAAGAACAGATCCTTGCGGTACGCCTAAATTAGCATGTAACATATGAGAAAACTTGAGATATGCTTTTTGGGCTTAGGTCATGAGGTATGAATACTTACTGGAACCATAAAATAAGGCGCCACGAGCAATGTATAAAACTACGGTTTATTTAATTTGAATTTTGGCAGAAAGTACTCAAGGTCATCGATCTTTGACAACTGAAAATTAATTACGTTACAGGAATCTTCTTTTTCATGTTGAGGTAGATCCAATGTTCCTTATTGCTAACTGTAAGACTACGCGGACCAAACAAATCGCCTACAAACTGCCCGAGTTTCTAGTCCGTATACAAGAAAAGAAAACAAACGACAATCGACGTTCGTGCTTGACATTATAGGTTATGTCTATTCGAAACCTACAGCGAATCTCATAGTTTACACAATTGCAAGTAGGAAAGAAAAGATGGAGCGATATTCCCCCCATCACTTTTCACTTCGCCACGCCCACCAGCTGCTGCACATCTCCCAACCCAATCACAGCGCTTCCCCACCAACATGCCGCGACTCTTCACCCAAAAACCACGCCTCCTTCCTCCCACTCTCTCGACCAATCCGCTTTCAGCAGAGCCATATCCCCCCGCCACACAAGACCCTGTGATTGGTCGAGAGAGAATGTGGCGGGGGGTATATCGCTCTGCTGAAAGTGAATTGGTCGAGAGTACAGTGGGAGGAGGCGTGGCTTGTGGGTGAAGAGTCGCGAGGTGTTGGTGGGGAAGCGCTGTGATTGGGTTGGGACATGTGCACATTTGCATAATGCGGAAGGTCATGTCTTTGCACTCTAGATTGGCGATATGCTCCACTGTGCATTGGTGGAACATACTATAAGGAGAGAGGGAATCTACTTTCATTTGGAAGTAGGCTCAAATCAGGTGGTTGTTAATGATTGTCCGCCGCCAGCTTTTAGGCGCAAAATTCACCCGATTTTTGCAACGTTGCCACTTCTGCGGACAATCAATTACAAACACCCGTTATGTTACTTAAAAATGGCGGAAACACTAACTCTTAACATTTTACTATTCCATAATACTCCTAATAACCTCACTGTTTTTCAGACGATGCCGAATCACCGGCTCGTCCCGACCCTCCAAACCCTCACCTTGAGATGTGTGGGTACCTTAGTTGTCTCTCTCACACCCCACATTGTGACTAAACTTCAATACCTCAACGATCCACAGAAAATCGTGACCGCCCTATACGAATGTCTCAATCGTTTAAACGAAGTCCTCGCCTCTCATGTTCCCTTCTATCTATACGACACCATGGCTGTGGAAGTATTGCAAGCCGTGAAATGTCTCATCGAAAAAACTAAGAAAACCTACTATCCCAATACCAACATGTCCGCCTTTTTGACAGAAATGAACGTTGTCGTAAGCCTAACAGAGGTGGTGCTCAACTCACATTTGAAACAGATAGACTTTACAGAGTGGCCAAAAATTATGCGTTACGTCCTATATAAAAATTTAGCAAAAATGAAAGGACTTGAAGTGTTGAATTTAGGGTCATGCACAGGGGGGTGGAGGACGAGCGATTATGACAGATATATAATAGAAGGAATCGCCGGTATGGTGCATCTTAGATCGTTATGCATTTGCTTCGATTGCACGGATCAAGTCATTCAAGTTTTGGGGGATAACTGTCCACAAATTCAATGCTTGGACGTGACTTCGTCCCGCTCCGTTACTGATCGAAGTATTCCGTCTCTGCTAAAGCTAACTGAGTTGAAGGAGCTGCAGTTGCATAGAACCTCAGTCACTGTGATGGGTCTTGCTCAAATTTTTAGAGGGTTGGATAAATTACAGGATATAGGTCGCTGTGACGAATTTGGTAGCGTTATTAAAGCTCTACATCAGGATAATAACTGTGATGGCCCCTTCGGACTGAGAAAGATACAGGCAAGAGGGTTAGCGGCTGAGATGCTGAGATTACTAGTCGATATGTTCCCCAAAGTTGAATTCATCAACCTTTTTCATGATGATCAAGTTACGGATTTAACGATTTTAACTTCATTGGATCATTTGAAAGAATTGAAACTGCTATCTTGCGCTTTTTATGGTGATTTCTTGAAACAGTTACTAGATGTAAGAGGGTGCAACATAACTAGTCTACATTTAGAACACGCCGAAGAGATTAACCTAAATGTTCTTATTGATATAAGTCAGTTCTGTCCGTACCTGAAAAGCTTGGTGCTCTACAACTGCGATATTGCGTACACCTCAACTGTTCCTACAGCCAAGCTCAAGATTCCACCCTTCCATAACTTGGAGCGTTTATTTTGGGTGGTAGACTGCGCGAGGATTCATTTGGAGTTCATCCTAGCTCATGCTGTTAATATTAAATATGTCCATCTGGGCTCCTCCACTGGTATTACCCACTTGTCTATTGTAAATATACTGAAGGCTAACCCATTGGCAAGTTTGGAGGAACTGAGGATATTGTACAGTAGCGATATGAATATAAAAACGGTGGAGTTGCTGCTGGCTACTTGTAAAAAGTTGAAAGTACTGTCAGAACTAGAAAGTTGGCAGGGGATTAGCTTTGAAGAGTTGAAATCTTTCAGGCAACACATCCACTCAAGCAATTTTGATTTAGATATTCGACCCACGCTGTCTTATTATTAATGTGCACATATTAAACGATGTTGTGATGGGATGTATTTATACGCTATTTTAAATATATTTATTATGTATGGGTTCTTTTGAATCAGTTATCATTACTTGTTACCTTTACTTGCTTTAGGGTGTAATTCCAAGTCAGCTTATGTCACGTGATGACATAAGTCTAGGGTGCACAAGTCAGCAGGGGTCGTTGCTTGCAAATTTTTACAGATTTCTGCAATATTACATCTAACTGGCAGCAATTTTCATCCTATAACCATATATATAAGTTTACACGATCTGTCAAGTAACCTGCGTGTATGTATGGTTATAGGCTGAAAATCGTTGCCAGTGAGATGTAATATCGCAGAAATCCTCAAAAATTAGCCAGCAACGACCCCTGCCGAGTTGTGCACCTAACTAGACTTATGTCATCACGTGACTGACATAAACTGACTTGGAATTACAATGTTACAAAAGAATTATTCGTCGCCTTTTTTTGCAGTGGTTAGAATAGATTTGAAAGCCAACCATTTCAAGCCTGGCAAACCCAACTATGAAAGAACCAAAAGGTCTCTTTCACAGCTGCAAAAGTTCACTGTAATTTTGACTTGGAGCCCTCCAAGACAGGAAGTATGTCCGTCATCAATAGCTCAATACTTCAATGGTTTGGGTTATTCAACCCATTTATGTCCAATCAAATACAATACACATACAACTTATTCCGTTAAAGCCCCAGCGTTTGCAGAATGCGATTATTCTGATTTTGTGGAGTGGCTTGGCATGATTGCTATCAAGGGCGATTTTGAAAATTGCGGGCCTGAGAGTTACCTATCGTCATACGAAACGCCTAACATCAATAATGAGGTTGGGCAAGTAAAATTTATGCAATGGAGGGGTTTTTTTACTGCTGATCAGATAGCGAAATTCTCTCAGGAATTATGGTGAGATTCTAGATTTTAATGATTTCAAATAGTAGTGTTTTTTTGCAGGAAATACAGAGAAAGAAATGAACGTGAATGGGTTGCTATGTATGTGCAGGGATTTTCTGATTCGCCGATTGCCTGGGGGGAGGACGAGCATCACTTTTTCACGAACGGCGATAACGGTTACGTTCTGATCGGCAATAAGGAAAATGTGGCTTGTTGCAAACAACGGGTATCACGAAAACAGTATTGTAACCAAATAAAATGAACCTGAATGGAAATTCAGAATGAAAACTGGGTTTCATATTTTCTTGGGGGGTTCCTTCAGATGCTTTCAATTACTCCATAAAGTGTGTTCCACGAGACTTCGCGGCGTTGGCAGGGATAGAAGCAAAAATACGCACTGTTGATTGGTGACCAAGCTCACAACAACCGCGGCAATGAGAATTTTCAAAATCAGTTACGTATGAAACGCAATGGGTCAAAAAAATCATCTATGGTCCCTCGGAATCCATTCCATAGAAATAATTCGCTCCTTTTGGATTTAAATAAAATAGTTACAAAATTTGCATCCGCGAAAAGGCTGGGGCCTTATGTATTCTTCAAGAGTAAGGATGTTCCATCTTAAAATTTAAGAAAAAGTTTTTAAAGTCTTATTTTATAGCCCAACTATTAACTGAAGGAGTAGCTAATACCGTATCAAAACTTTATAACTATTTCCACCAAAAAAATATAATTTAACTGAACTACCTAGGTGGGAAATGCTTCGCTTATATGCAAGTATAACTCTCGTGCTTATAGGCCCTTCCACCACCAAAAAAAAAAAATGGTGCGCCGGCGCCGGCGCAGAACCCGGGACTTTTGTCACGACATTAAGGGCTGCATGTAGAGCTTAAATCCACCAATTTTCACCGGAGGTACCTTATTTTTGTGTTTTTGAGTAGGTCAAAACCTAAAATTCGATCCTGGACTGTACAGGGTGTCTCAGAACGCTCGCACCAAATTCTAATGGAGTAATTCTGAGTCGATCTGTGTTTTTGAAAATTTCCAGGTCCAATAGTTATAAGAGATTTAAGAGGACCAATCAGATTTCAGCTTTGAATTGCTTCATAACAGATACTATCAATGAAAATTTATGTTGTTGTATCTTGTTACCTAGGAAATAGTGCATCTAATATTAAATTACCTTATGAAGCCATAATTTAGTTCTGAATACTCTATTAGAATTTGGTGCGAGCCTTCTGAGACACCCTGTATGTTTGCAAAGCAACTTGGGACAGGAATCAAACAGCATTTATCGATTTTAATGCATCACAAACGGCATAAACAACTTATGCCACTTTCGGTCTACCCTCTGCACTGCGCGGTGCAATAAAATCGGCGAACGCTGCTCTTTGGTTCCTTCGGTAAAATGCCTTGGAAGTGACCAATCAAAGAGTGTTCTTTCTACCACATCGCACAGTACAGCTGTAGCACAAGTTTCGTAATTAACTTTGACAGGAGTAACGTATTTATAGGTATATCTACAAGAATTAGTGACCAATCAGAGAGTGTTATTTCTATTGTATTGCACATCAGTACAGCTGCAGTACTAGTTCTGTAATTTTCTTTGACAGGAATAGCTTACATCCGATTTCATAATAAAAGTTAAAGGTCCGTTAAAGTTGAAGTCGGCTTTAAAGAGGATTTTGACCTATCAAGACAGCTAGTTTGAAGTGTTGCTAGGCAAATATTTAAAGTGCACTATAATTTCGATTATGAAATCAGCCCTTATTTATAGATTTATAGATACTAAAGCAACTCTGTAACTGCATTAGAAGTAATTTATGCCGCTATGGTGGAGACATGGAACGATTCCACGAATCTAGAATTTGCCCGCATGAGGGTTCAGGTACTGAACTATACTATCACCAGAAACAGAACCTTGATTTACATATATGAGCAGTTGCTATTTTAAAAGTTCTGTGATTGGTTATGACCTAGCAACTGCGAGCGTTTGCTAACAAGTGGCGGGTCAATAATTCGCCACCAGATCTTTACGTTTCGACGTCCCAGGATCACGAAAAAGTGGTTTTAAAAAATGTTTATCGTTTTTCTCGAAAACTATACCGAACGGATATTAATGAATGTTTGGTAGGTAGTGGTTAGTGTTAGCCTTCTGGTGAGCCATCAAGTACCTTTTTGGTATAACAACTCTATGAAATCCGACGATTTTATTATCGCACATGAAAGGACTTCAAATTCTGTATCTAAAAGTTTATTCACTCTTGGCACCTTTTTGGCACAAAATCAAAAATATAGAAATTTCGAAGGAACATAAATAACACGCTACAGCCCAGACTACAGATTTGGCTGAAAGAAGCCACTCCAGTTATAGTATCGAGTTCTTATTGGCCAATGATGACCTCTCTTGCTCTCCCAGCGGTGTCAAATTGTCTCGGAATGATTTTCTTGCAAGATCATCTATTTATCACTAGGGAGATAAATAACCTGTTTATAACTCGAAATTGAACTGTCGAATGAATTATTAGTAGTGAAAATTACATTTGGAAATAAATTAAGTAAATACTCGTCGTTCATCTGGCAATACCGCTAGCTGTAGAGATTGCGGATTGACCAAATTTGGCTGACAGCGAACAGTAGCTGTGCCGAGTGTTGGGTTGTGTTTTGATGAAAGTTCTGGGACAATTTGAACGCAATTAGTAATATTCGATCGGTTGACAGCCATTTGAATGTGGCGCCATTTTCGGCCACCAGTTTAAAGGGACTGCTGCTTCAAGGCCAACGAAACCATTTTAAGGAAAGATCAAAGAAAATACAAACCCTCCTTATTCTGTGACTGCAGGTTCGGGACTCTGCCATACCCGAGGGCCCGAGGCCATCATACAATACGCGATATTAGCGATGACGTGAAACCGCCATCTTTGTTAGTTGTGTATGGTCATAGTTACTGAAGCCAAACAAGCCGAGATGTCAATGTGTAAATTCAAGGAAATGTCATTTTTCTCCAAATTCTTTATTTATGTACAGTCAGTGCGCTGCGTGCGAAGACATTAATATTGATAATTTGAAGAATTGTTATCGATTAAATCGTTACATCATGTCCACAATGGGCCTTGTGCTGAAATAATTGGATTTACCCTATGCAACTCTCACTTTGTTTAGCTTCATTGCCATGGTAACAACCTAACCTAGCCCAACAAAGATGGCGGACCTACGTCACTCTAATAGTCCGTATTCATACCCCATACCATACCCATGAGGCCACATGATGGCTTTTACTCGAGTTCTGGGACACTCGGTATATGACCGGGGCTCTGCCTGGGGATTTCATCTGTCATTACTGTCACTCCAGCATTTGTCATGTCATGTTTGTGTTGTTGGTAGCATTGGGTTGTGGAGTTTTCAATAATGGAGGTCAGATCTTGGCCATTTCGTAAATAAAATAATTAGTGCAGCTTGTAGAAGTGTACTCGAAAACAAATTGTTTAGGCACTACGTCGCCCAAAAGTTCAGGTTTGGCAAGACTATCATCTGAACCAACTTGTCGGCAGAGTTTCTTGACGTGCACGCAATTGGTGTTATCATTTTTACGTCACAACTTGGCTACATTTTTAGTGAAATTGTATTTTTTTATCAAAATTTCAGTGTATTATTATTATCCCAGTGTTCATCCGTATCAGTGATTCATAACTCAGAGATTATTCATAATTAAGTGTTAATAAGTAAGTGCTGTTCTGTTGAAATGGTATTTCATGATCTAATAATTCTTGATTTTGCAGTACCGTCTCAATGAAAATCCGTAAATGATGGAGCAAGCAGTTGAACAGGCCCCAACGCTCTACCAATTATGTGTGACGGGTAAGTTCAAGGGGTTAAACCGTCATTCAAATTCTCCCATGTTTGTTGAAGTAACTTCTCTCATTAATGATGAACCCTATTACTCCTAGTAGTTATCTATGGTAATAATTGCTATGATAACAAATGCCCAGTTGCTAGATAACTAGATATTTTAATTTGAATCAATTTACAAAATATGTATGGAGTGGTGTGTGCATGTGCCTCTTGAATAGTTTTTAGAACCTGTATTTGTTGTTGATTATGTAATTAATTATCCATTGTGTGCAGTTAGAAAGTGAAAAATGCCAATAGTAAGTTATGCTTGGGTTGGTGTTGCAGTTGCGAGAGTGTAGAAAGTGTACAAGGATACATGGGGCAAAAAGAAGATTAACTTTATTTACTTGCCTTTTCATGCACTGCATAGCTCTATTCTGATTTCTGATCAAGCTAGCTACTTATCTACTGGCTATATGTTTTTCTTGCAAGTTTTTTAGATACTGTGGACTTGACCGCTAAATGGCAGCTCTGCACAAAAATACAGGGGAAAAAGCAGGGTTGTCCAGTGTTATTGTATCGTCCTTCTGCTGTGTTAGTGACGCTTTGAAAGCAACGTTGCCATTTAGCAGTCAATATGTAAGTAAAATAATAATTGGCCCATTATTCCCTTTCGGGACATAAGACACACAAGTGGTGCCTAGATTGATTATACCTACCACTCATAATGTAATGAGTCCATATGCAAATGGTCGATTAATAAGTGATAAGCAAGAACCATGCATTTGACTAATAAGTGGAAATCTAATTTGTTGATTCTCCATCACAACAATAAGAAGCCGTTGTGCTGCGTAAACAATTAGAAACCAGATCCTTGTTAGTTGTAATTTTAAAATGTCAATTTGAAATTCTTTATTGTTGCTGTAATAGTTGTTCAATTCGTGGTATAATCTAACGAATACGACTCGTGGAATCATGATTAATGAGAATCGCGCACTCAACATGTTGCCAAATAATTCCACTCCTCCTCCGGAGTCGTGGAATTAATGTTTGACTTTGGCAACATGTTCCGTGTGGTTTAATTATCAGTAATCACGATTCCACTCGTTGTATTATACAGGCTGTCCCGTCTCAGAGTGCAATAATTTCAGCAACAGATTCCTTGCATGAAAATAAGAGACTCTTATTTTTTCGTTTCGCTAGATGGGCCCCCATTTCGTCACTAGGGCTCCCCAAAAGTGAGCCACAAAAATCGAAAATTAATTCCCCCATTCAACCAATTTTGCTGAAATTTTCCACAAGACCATTACGAACGATGGAGATTTCAATAATGTAGCTGATGATTTCGTGGTGCCCCCCACAGGCGCTCCCTGGGCCGCCCTCGACATTTTCGGCCCAATATCTTTGTTAATGTAATTAAATTTCGTAATTAATTACACGCCATCCGATGGTCGATTGAATTTAGAAACTACGCTACCTCTGGCACTTTTTCTGTAAAATGCACCATTTCCGAGTAAACTTAAAGAATGCGGAGCCATACACGTGGTTATTGACAGACTTATCAAGATAGCTATAGCGCGATTAATGTCAGGGCTTTGTTAAAGTTTTAAATTATTGTCAGTTTTGCACCACTGCACAGTGGGCCGGGAACGCCAGAAAGCGGCCAAAAATCGATATTTATAAAAGTCATCATATTGTTGCGAAAATTTGATGGCACTTCAAAGAATAGATGATCTTTACAGATCCAAAACCCCAGGCAGGTATGAGGAACTTTAATCCATCTACCGACCCCCCAAAGTCAACTAATTAAATAGCACCCGAACGACACTTGTCATCGTTAATTTCTTCATCGAATTTCAAGAAGTCAGTGTGTGCTTAAAACGTTTAACAGAAGATTGAAATTTTTCAACAAACTTCTTCAAGGCATGTACTTTTAGGCAATATAAAGTTTGGGGGCAAACATTGATGGACTTACATAAATAAATTGACCGATTATGTTAGTGACCACAGACGAACATTTTTTTTAATGTGTTATATTTGTGTTGAGATACAAAAAGTACGCCACGAGATCCCGCTTTGGAAAAAATTGCAAAAAATAGCCTAAACATTCCTTTATAACATAGTTGAATTTCATTTGCGCGTTCAAGTGCCTTTTCGAGATTTTTTTGTTTTTCTGCGGCGATGCGCGCAGCGAGACCAGCGTTCCTGTACGGTTCGGTAGCTCGTTACTGCAGAAGCGAATAATACTCGCTACTAAAACTGTTTATTTTTTATTCAAAGTTATGTAAGCATAATTTGGAGTACACCTAGTATGAATATAAGACATTTTAGTTTCGCTTACTAGACAAATTATTTCTTTATTTATTTCTTTTTGTAAAGACCTTTTGTTCTTAATAGAATATTTTCCTATGGATGCCTATGGGTAAAATGTTTACGAGAAGGTAGCTTTTCGACGTTTTATACGAAAAATAGAGTATAGGGCGAACCAGCAGGACAGAGAATCTTGTTGAATATTTCCAAATTGAAAAAATGGCGAGCATATGCGATATCGCATTTAAAGAAACTTGTCTTCCAGTTCTGCAGTGCGGTATTTACTCAAGACTAATTTAATTAGTAATATAATTACCTGCGTTTTGTCAACAATATTGTGACCTAAAATGCTTCCCAGGCAGTGGCGTAGCCACAGGGGGGCGAGGGGGGGCGGTCGCCCCCCCCGCCCCCAGGCCGTCGGCGCCCTCGCCTCACACCTTACAAGCTTATCAGCAAGCCGCAAAATCTATTTTCAGAGCCGTGGGGTGCACGGTCAGCAAAACAACGTTTATTAAGGGTTTTGTTCCTTTATGGCAGTAGGTACCTCGCCTTGGGCCGTGGGTTATTTGCGAAGATTTGAAAGAAATTTATTGCTTTATTAGTCCTACGTGACTATAAGTATATTTCGCATTTTTATAGGCTTACCCGGCCGTTCCCCATCTGGCAAATTTCGAATACCTAAACATTATTTACTTACAGGAATGGTCTTAGCATTTCAGTGTCTCCTTTACACTTCCCACTTACGTTTGTGATTAAGTGCCTACAATCCGTTCTGTTACCGTTAAATTATGTCCGGTGTTAAGAAAAAATCGGGACAAGGTATATAAATATGTATTGAATAGCTAACTAAATAAAAAATAATAGTTGTTATTCGTTGTTATGCAATATGCATAAATGCATATTTGTTACTTTACCATTTCATGCGCCTTTTTTCGGGTTGGCCCCCCCCGCCCCTAGTAGCTAGCTACGCCACTGTTCCCAGGTCCACCCCCTACACACCTTTGAACTCGTTCATGAAGCCGTTAATTTTTTTTTTCTCAGTATAATATGCGAGGTAATATGTGATGCAAACTGAGCATTGCACAAAAATTTTGGATATTTTGTAGAAAAAATAATTTTTCCACCCCTATAATTCAACCCCTATGACGATAAATTCTTGTTTTAAGTATTTTTCGGTCATCTGTGAAGCAAATTAGAGATTATGCAAAATTATTGAATTTTTTTGGCTAAAAAATTATTTTTCTTCCCCTATAATTCAACCCCTATGATGAAAAATTTTTTTTTTGTATTTTTCTGGTAATCTGTGAAGCAAACTGAACACTATACGAAATTTCTGGATTTTTTGGAGAACAAAGAGATTTTCCGCCCCTACAATTCAACCCTTGCGACGAAAAATTTTTTTAGTATTTTTTCAAAGATCAGCTACCTAGTAGCAGTTCATTTAAAAAGTTTCAGATTTTTGGCCAAGTTTGAACAATTTTGGCCCACTGTGCACTGTGGCACTGTGTTTGTTTTTTTTTGTAAATATTATAATGGCAGCCGATTTTGCAAATTCGGAGTATGCAGATATGCATTTAATTTATGGTGTATGGCTCCACATTTCTTAATTTTAGTCGGAAATGATATATTTTACAGAAAAAGTGCAAGAGGTACCGTAGTTTCTAGATTGAACCGACCACCAGATGGTGTGTAAGTAAATCGGAGATTTAATTACGTTAACAAAGATATTGGGCCGAAAATGTGGAGGGCGGCCCAGAGGGTGGTCACCACGAAATCATCAACTACATTATTGAAATCTTCATCGTTCGTAATGGTCTTGTGGTTATTGCACTCTGAGACGGGACACTCTGTATATGATTATTTTGTTATTGCTGCAAATAACGTGTGATCAAAATGCCGTTCCGATTTGGTAGGCATTGCTGCGAGAGACGTAGGGCGTCGATTGCTGAAAGACCACAAAACTCAATACGAAATCGGACAGTGACGTTAGGCGCTTTCCATTTTACACATTTGTCTGAAGAGCACACTTAATCTCAGCAATTTGATTGGTCAATATGCAAATGATCCAATCAAATTGCTGAGATTAACTGAGGCTCCTGGGATAATGTGTAAATGGAAAGGCCTGCTATCGCATAATTTCGGCAGACTACCTCTCACCTCTCGCACGTAAGATCTACGAGGTCAGAAGAGCTTTTGATTGCACTTTACAAAGTTGGCAAAATTAGCAAAAAATTGTGTTTTTGTGCTTTTTTGCTGATTATTGGTGGTATTTTAAAATGAAATCGTTCGATGGAAGGACGTTATTTACGTAATTAGTTATGAAAAGCCCTGTATTGTTCGACGAGCCGTAATATTTGCCAAATTGCAAAATTATGCGAGTCAAACAATTTAGGCTTTTCGTGACGTATTAAGTACAACATTTTACCTAATTGCGTAAAATCCAACTTTTCAGAACGCAATTAGGTAAAAGTACCTTAAAAAAATTTTCGCTTTTTGTCAAAAGGCACTATGAGTGAATACATCTTTGGAAGCAGAATTTCAGGGCCTTTCTTACGGTGTTGTCAAAAATGGGGCTTTATATTTAAAATTTCAAAGTTGATGTTCCAAAATGACACTTCCGGTTATCCGATTGGCTCCAAAAGCTTTTCAGATCTGAGTTAGTTTATGAGATGGTTACCTACCAAGTTTCAACCAAATCGGTTCAGTAGTTTGGGCTGTACCGTGTGCAGACAGACAGATTTTAAAAATCACTTTTTCGGATTCCTCAGACATCAAAACATAATCTGGTGCTTGGTTTAGAATAGACGTGGTTAGACATTCCCAAGGACCAACCCTGAGCCAAAACATTTTGAAGATTTCTAAAATGTCAAAAAAGGATATCTCGCCCCATGTAATTTTGCACAGCGTGACGTCATTTTGACGTATACAGTGACTACCAAAATGTGCGGAGTGACTAACCATGTCTATACTCAACCAAGATTTGGTGTTATCTCGTATTCGAAAATTTTAGTAATTGCAGTGACCTCCCATTTTTTGCAGGGTGTGGTGAGGTTAAAATAACAAAGTCAGCAATGATGCCGAGATAACAAAAAACGCCCTGTATGAAATCAAAATGGGGTGTGTACATTTGTAAAAAAAAGTGGCTTGCTAAATCTTAAAGGAAATGCTTATGTTATTAATAGACTAATAGATCATGCGATAAAGTGCTATCTATTAACACCTTATTGATGCCTCATCGACCCTTAAACCGCATTCTCAACCACTTTACGTACGTTGCATAACAAAGTTTAACAATCGTCAACGATTACTAGAAAAGTCGGAAGCTGTCATGAACAATTGTTGACCATTGTTAAAGTCTGTTACGTTACGTACGTAAAGTGGTTGTGAATAAGCTCTTAGTTTAGCGTTAAAATTTATCTGATTTTATGATGTGACGAAAACATTTCTTTTAGTCGAATGTGCCCATTTACGTAACACCAACTTCCTGAAGCCGTCCCCGTACGTCGGTATCTCGGTCGATGGTCAAACGCCGCGCAAAACCGAAACCGTAAAAAACACCGCTCAACCAAAATGGAACGAGAAATTCACCCTTTTGGTCACACCACAGTCGAAAATCAATTTCACGGTTTTCGATCGGAACAATTTCAGAAAGGACACTCCAGTGGGGGAAAAGAAAGTTGATCTGTTTCAACTCCTGACTTCTTTTAACGGAAGATGCGATAATCTAGAACTAGCCCTCGACCTTATGAGCGAGAATAAGCAGAGCGACTCCCCCGCAAAAGTCGGAGAGTTGATTTGTGTGCTGCAGGGGATGGTCGTGGACATGTCCAAGTATCTGAAACCTGGAACCAGTTCGGCCATGCCATTGGCGCAGAGTAACAGCGACACGCAACCGAACCGCGGATTGTTGGGTGGAATAAAAGCGAAGATCAGGGTGCCGGGAGCTGAGAATGTTGTGCCGACGTCGACGCCCTCTTCGAGAACGTCGACTGAAAGGAGGCCATCGAGAAATGCGCTCCCGCTATCTCCAAGCGCCTCTAGTTTACCGAACGGCAGTATCGGACCACCGGCCACAGTTCCTAATGGGAGTGTGGTTCATAGTGATGGCGAAGATGGTAGGGCTGAAGAACCCCTCCCACCAGGTTGGGAGATGAGATACGACACTTATGGCAGAAGATACTATGTGGATCACAACACACGGTATGTTATTAATTGTATTCTTGACGCTTAAATATAACTAGCTGGATCGCCCGGCGTTGCTCGGGTTGTTTTTAGTTGAATAATATTTTAGTTATTTGAAAAAACGGGCTTCAATATTATTAACTAGCATCAGCAATCGGAATCAAAGAATAACCATGATCCCCATCACTAGAAACACCCCACTTCACTGTTCATTATCAAAGCCGAAGCTATACTACCCTATTTTCCAGAAAACTGAAATATTTATAGGCCCAGCCGCGTAGCTCCACCCCTCGGCTGTGAAAGTTAGACCAATCACAGGTCGAGAAATGGTCACGCGCGGGTGTACACGTACAAATATAACAAGTCCTCCCTAAAGTAGCATAAACAGAGATGCATATACGGTCGGGCCTGTATCGGCGTTCATAAGCCTATCTCTAGACTTTTAAATTACGATACTTTCCGTCGCATCTAGCACCTGCACCTTGTTAACGCTACAAGCTAACTTAATATTATCACTTATTCTATGGTCATTGGTCATTGTGTAAAGCATGTAGGGCAACACTGGATTTCTCAGTTCTGCCATATTTAAGGTGGGCTAAGTGCTCCTTAAATCTGGTGTTGAGAGACCTTCGTGTTTGACCTACATACTTTAGGTCACAATTTTGACAGTTGATTTCGTATATGCCAGATTTTTCGCTTCTGCACCCGCGTTTGACCATTTCTCGACCTGTGATTGGTCTAACTTTCACAGCCGAGGGGTGGAGCTACGCGGGCGGACCTATAAATATTTCGGTTTTCTTTAAAGTATGGTAGTATAGCTTCGGCTTTGATAATGAGCACATTGTGTTCGAAACACGACAGCAGTGAAAATCAAGTGTTTCGGTGTAGTGGGGTGTTTCTAGTGATAGTGCATTTTTCCACCGAAGTTGTCTAGTGTTTCCATTGTGAACCATGATCCCATTATCCAACCTCAATTCTTGCTGTTTATTGACACTGACAGGAATTTTGACGTAAATAAAAGCTCGTTTGACACCACAACTGGACAAACGCCCTAACGCCGAATGCCTCAATTCGTGCTTCAAGCATAGTGTCCTTGAGAAGGCAAGTTTGAGAAAAACGCGTCTTCTCTCACTTCTATTGCGAACGCTGCCTAAACGCTTGCAGATGGATTAAAGTCGTATAAGGAACAAATGTTGGCAACGAGAAGATCTACAAAATCTGTTACGGATAGTCAGCAATAAGCAACCGAAGCTATTTTCGTCAAAAATTAAAACACAAAAACGATTACGGTGAGCTACCCATCGTGGATAACTAAAGGATGGGCCATAAAAAACCGGACAGTTTTCTTTTTTGTATATCTTCGTTAGTTTTTGTGCTATATTTTTTAGTTTTATACTCGACGTAGCTGAAGATTGAGATCGTCGATACCACTCATTGGATTTGAATTCGCACCATCAGTGTCGTTCCTAAGGACTTTCATTTAACACCATTATTTAGGCCAATGGGGTTTACCCCCCTATTCTGTAATTTTTCGTTTACGAACGATTTCGTTTATGAAAGAAGGCGCCTGAACGAAAACATGAACGAAATTTCGATATGCCCTATTCTGTACCTTGCTCGTTCAGTCCAAACGATAAGAGATTTTTGAACGAAAAGGATCGATGTTTTTAACACGCTTGTACAACAGCATGAAGTTGTCGCTCTTTCAAAAGTAGGGTTACGGTGAAGAACGTCAGTCAGCAAGGGCACCAAGTGCACAGAAAACGTTGAGGGCTGGTGATTATCAGAGGGAAATCAAGTACTAATGTGAATGTGAATATGTTTAGCATATTTTCTTACTATTTGGCAGTTGATGCCTGTAGTAATTTTTTCGGTTTAAAAACACTACACTTGGGGGAATAGCACCAAAAGGGGGTGGAAATATGGCTATATGGGTACCATCTATAGGACCCATAACTCCTGGGAAATCAAACTTCTCAAGAAATCTAATAAAGTTTATAAATCACAGTTAAAGTAGTAGCGTAGGTAGGTGGAGTGCAATTACTAGGTGTGGTGAATGGATTACTAGCGACTCTCAAATTTCTCATTAATAGCCTGTTTATTTCCATAGGATGATCCATAGAATGCACCTGCTCATATTTGTATCTCCATTGCAACTCATCAACAAAATCGATGAAGATCAGATCCATAGTATTTATTGTGTAAAGGTTTCAAGCCACAAACATTCGTAAAAACCTTTCCAGCCACTTTTTAAAGTCATCCAAAGGTATTTAACCTATTTTCGTTCACTCCACGACACCCTTGCAAGCTTTCGTTGATAAACGATGAATTTTAACGAAATTTTCGATGAGAAACGAATATCGATGAGTTACTGAATAAGCAAAATCTTCCAGCAACGAAAATCGTTTGTAAACGACATCGTTGGGCGTTACTGAATAACCCCCTTAGTTACCCATTGACATATGACAGTAGCGTTTAGACCAGTGGCGGCTCGTGGTCCCATAGACTGGGTAGGCCACACGGGAACGAGGCAATCCCGCAAACATGGGAGATGCCCCCCCCCCCCCCCCGAAAAAAGCCTCCCGCGAAAAATTTTCGCCACCCCCCTTCCGGCGCCACTTTTCCAGTATTTTCAGCCCATATGGGCCCATTATTGAACACCCGTGGATACCACAATTTATTTCTCACGTACCTACTACCGGTAAGCCACTGACATTTATCTCCACGAAACGCAAAAAAATCTGTTGTGATTATTTTTCGAAGAAATTAAATTGGGCATTGCCGCCGGGCAAGGTTTTTTCATTTGAATACCTTTTGGTCGCATGACATTTTTTGAAAACTGTTGATTAACAGTAAATCTACTACTTCCGAGTTTTCACTCACCACAGCTCTGATATTTGCCATGATGAGCGAGAGTCCGAGAGTGATGATACTAAATTACGTATAGATTAGGTATAGAATATAGAACCTATTAAGATTAAGAAATCCAACTCACTGAACCTGGAACCATCAAAGAAGAACTGAAACTACAAAACTGAAAACAGACAGAACCACAAAGCACCTTGCACAAGGCACAATCTACAAAAACTGCAGTAAGCACTTTACATATTTTGGCCAAAATGGCCACGAAACGAGACGGAACACGAACAAAAATAATAACACGTGATCACCAACTTTTAAATAAAAATTTCGTACACATTCACACGTAGCGGTAGGGCACTAACGAAATGATCATTGATGATTGCATGGTCATGGCCATGAATGGTACGAACGCGAAGTGTGACCGATTAGAAACGATATCACCCGGAAATCGAAGACCGGCTAGCCTAACCTGACTCATGGCAGGGTTGAATATTGGGAAGTAATTAATGAGAATTCAAAATATAATTCTAATAATTTCAATTTCAATCGATGGCACAATTAATGAGAATTCAAGATATAATTCTAATATGATTGTCTTCCTCGATCTATAATTTTAATAATTTCAATTTCGATTTTATAATTCGAATTTCATTTTTAGATTTACTTACTTAATTTCTTGTCAGAGCAGCGAATAGCAAGCAAATGAGTCCTATTTCTTATTATTTATTCGTTTCTTTGCGCGCCTCTCATCGTTCGGATCCGGCAGGGTGCTGACAGGCCAGGCTGGCCGACCCTCCTGGACTAGCTGTGGCTGCGTCAGCAGCAAGCAATCGCGCAACTGACTCACTCCAACTCTAGCAGTTAAGAACGCGGCAGTTTCAAATCTGGCCCGGCGAGCCTGACTTGACGCTCTTCGCGTTATTAATAGATTTATAATTCTTAATATCTACATTATATTAATTTTAAAATATTTAGCATCAACAACGATAATAATATTAATAATAATAATACCCCAACGTACATTTTAGCAAATATAAATGTATTTTGTAATGTGAAGAAAAAACTTTTTCTTGCGCTCAAGCTGCGGGTCGTCCGGGCCTACCCTGCCGCCCCTGACGAGCCGCCACTGGTTTAGACAGGATTGAAAGTCGTTTTTTCCTCTTTCCAATATGTCCTTCAAAATGAAAATTAATCCATCCCTAAATTTTTTGTGAATTTTCTTCCAAAGCTCTAAATCGCATAATTTGCAACAAAAAGTACAGAGACGCTGAAAACTCAGTAGCCATTTTTGTTTAAGTTGTAAATTATGCAGATTATTAGCTTAATTTACAACTTAAATTAAAAATGCAGATTAATCTGCTCAATTTACAACTTAAATCGAAAATGCAGCAGAGAAGCGGCTGGAACCTCCCCATCGCGTGGATCTTTGTATTCTGTGTAGATAGTAGTCAATTCAACAGAATTTTTTTAATCCTTGACTAATTTTTGACAATAACTGCCACTTTATGTCATCCACTGTCAGCCCGCTCCCCTTTAATGAGAAAAATTTTTTTCTCTATTTTCCTTGTCTTCTATTTAAAATTTTAAGTTGATATGCTTAAATGGGACTTCCCGTGGGCCAATTGCTTTCAAAAGCCTCTTAGGTCTTCAACGGGTCACCCAATCTCCATGTACCAAATTTCAGCCAAATCGATTCAGTAATTTGGGCTATAATGTATTTTTACTGTTATTATAAAATTTCGATTTTTTGAACCAACCAGCGCTAAATGCGAATTAATTTTGTCCTATTTAAAACCAGAATTTGAAGACCTTTCTGATGGTGACAATAAATCTTTCAAAAACTTGTTTTTAATGGTCAAATGAGAGAATAATTTTAAATTTGGAAATTGGTGTGCCAAAACGGCACTTTCCGTGAGTCGATTGAATTCAAAATTTGTTCAGCTCTTCGACGTGTAATGCAATCCCCATGTGCAAAATTTCAGCCAAATCGGTTCAGGGGCTTGGGCTGTACCGCGATTTTAAAGTCCGATAAAAATCAATTTTTTTTTAATTTTTGGTCAAAAGGGCACTAAGAATGAATACACTTTTAGAAGCACGATTGGCTCCAAAAGCTTTTCAGATCTAAGTTAGGTTACGAAATGCCTATGTTCCAAATTTCAGCCAAATCGGTCTAGTAGTTTTGGCTGTGGCGTGATTACAAACGAACGTACGAACGTACAAACGTACGTACGTACATACACACAGACACATTTTAAAAACCCCTTTTTTGGGTTCCTGAGACCTCAAAACGTAAAGATCTGGTGGTATCTCAAATTCGAAAATTTTAGTGATTGCAGTAACCTCCCATTTTTTTAAAATTGTGATGGGGTTTGGGAGGTTAAAATGCCTACAGAGTTTTCATCGCCTATGTACTTTTTCTTGCAAATTATGCGATCTAGAGCTTTGGAAGAAAATTCACAAAAAATTTAGGGATGGGTTAATTTTCATTTTGAAGGACATTTTGAAAAGAAGAAAGAACGACTTTCAATCGTCTCTAAACGCCACCGTCATGTGTCAAAGGGTAACGAAACCCCATTGGCCTAAATAATGGTGTTAAATGAAAGTCCTTAGGAACGATGGTGCGAATTCAAATCCAATGAGTGGTATCGACGACCTAAACTTTCAGCTACGTCGAGTATAAAACTAAAAGATATCGCACAAAAAATAACGAAGATATACCAAAAAGTAACCAGTCCGGTTTTTTATGGGCAAGCCTTTATACAGGATGGTCGTTTTATCTTGAGACGGTCAAATATCTCGGAAAGGAAGCATTTTAGAAAAAAATGTTTTGTATAAAAGTTTTATGACTTCGAGGGGGGAAATAGATGGCATCAACGCCATTTTGATTCAAGGTCAAATAAAAGTCAACTTAATTTTTTTTAATGGAAACCTACATTTTTTATTGCAGATTCTTATTCCCCGTAAAAGAACAAACAAGTTTCATCTAAACTATTTTTGGATCCGATGGATAGTTTCTCAGATATTTAAATGATTATTTTATTCATTAAGTATTGAACCAATCCAAAGGAGCATTTAGCATACCAGTAATCCTGATTACAGTGATAAGACTACAACGTCAACTTGACACTACTTACTCAATACTTTAATTTATAAAATAATCTGCAAAATACGATTCGTAGTCTCTTGGTCGCCTTGTTGAGTCCTCATGGATGCACTACTTGTCAAATGGTAGATAAAAAGAGGACGAGAGCTCGCTCGAGTCCTCTTTGGCCGAAAAAAATCTACCATTTTGACTCGTAGTTGACAGCCATTCGGACGTCAAAACCCGCGGCAAACAAGAGACTACTCGTATTACTATTGAAAATTTTAATCTTCTTCGAAATCCATTGCATTCCCTAGCAACAGCGGCATGACAAAAACAAAATCTACAACAATTTTTGTGGTTTATTTATCTACAATTCATCGTTGCTAATTTTGTTTGTTCTTTTACGGGGAATAAGAATCTGTAATAAAAAATATAGGTTTCCATTAAAAAAAATTAAGTTGACCTTCATTTGACCTTGAAAAGGACCTTGACTCAAAATAGCGATAATGCCACCTATGTTCCCCTCGAAGTCATAAAACTTTTATAGAAAACATTTTTTTATAAAATGCATCCTATTCGAGATATTGGCCAGTCTCAAGATAAAACGACCACCCTGTAAACCGTCGCGGATTTTTTTGTTATCTTTTCATTGCCAACAATTCCTCAATTCATGTTTTTGATCAGGGTTGAATTTTTCACCGATTTATTCCATGTTTTTGAAAATCTAGGGGGGGCGTGACTCCATTTCGGGTCAGGTATGACACATATTTCTAACTCAGAAAGAATCGTAGATTCCGAATCCGTTGAGAAAGAAGTATAATTCCATTTGAAAATTAAAAATTAGGGTCATTTCCGGTTAAACAGTAGTGCAAAAAAATAGCTAACTACACCACTGGATGCACATCAAAAAACTAATTTTACCCTGTCCGAGGATATTTCTTAAATATACCTCTAGAATAAGTTCTTGAACTTATTCCTTACTTTTGAAAAGCACTGTATGTATAGATAATTTAAATTTACTAGGTCAACGTCTTGGGAACGGCCTCAGCCCTTGCCTCAAGGATGGGAAATGCGAAGAGATCCAAGAGGAAGGGTTTATTACGTGGATCATAATTCCAGGACAACCACATGGCAAAGACCTAACTCTGAGAGATTACAACATTTTCAGCAATGGCAGGGCCAGCGGCAACATATTGTGCAACAGGGTAAGTTCTTGCTCACCGTGTCATGGACTATACTATAGTAAGAAGGAAGTCTTTCATCTTGTAGTAGTGACCCAAGACACAATTGGCGCCTCTATATTTGATACATTGCAATTTTCTGCAATTTCGGTTGTGGCTTGTTTTCATTTCTTGTAACGTGATTTTTTTTAAATATCTAATAGGTGATTTCCATTTTTGACAGAATGACAGTTGACAGTCTGCTCGTAGGATAAACAAACGGATTTCTGCATAGTTGCTGTGTAGTTTCGGAGGTAATTTTATGGACTTTTTGGTGAAAGAAAATCATTTCTTAGGGGTTTGAGCTAATGCTAAGACTCTTCTTTTGTGATTGAACATACGTTTTATAGGTTTTGTGCGGTAAGTACTAATTATTAATAATTACAGGCATTTCGTACCTTACACATAAAACGATGTCCACTGATATCAGAAGAACCCTGGCAATGGCTCAAACCCCACTAAAACGATCCTCTTCCACCAAAAAGTTGATAAAATTACCTCCGAAACTACACAGCAACTATGCAGAAATCCGTTTGTTTATCCTACGAGCAGACTGTCAACTGTCAGTCTGTCAAAAATGGAAATCACCTATTCGCGAAAATCAGCAAAGTGTCTGACATCTGGTGGCAATACTTTAACTACACTGAGACACCGGATACGGAAATACTTTTAAACGTCCGTCATCATAATTTCGGCTTACGTCAGTCAGTTGTCAGTTGCGAGGTTAGGTAGTAGTTTTGTTAGGAGACATCTCTCGCTGTCTCGAAATTTTGTGAATAATTCTGTGGAATTTTACGTTTTGTGTACTTAAGGTACAACATTGTAAATCCAGGAAAACTTGGCTTTTAAAAAATCCACGATCGATGTCACTGATGTCACCAACTGACACTGTCAGGCACGTCACGCTAGAATTCTCACTTCCGGCTTCCCAATCGGGTGAGACCGCCATTTTGTGGTTTAGCAATGCCATCTATTAGCAGCTGATTTTCGCGAATAGCAGAATTGCACTGCGTCACATGCGCATGCATTGTGGACGAATGGTAACCTTGATAGTTGTCTTATCTCCTTCCATGTAATTACTGAATATTTAAAAAATGAATGACGTATGTTTGAATTGTTTAATTTTAGTGTCTGTCAACTTGTTTAACATAACCCAACAAAGGGTGTGTACTGTGTACCGAAACTAACCACCGCGATTGGTGCCGGTTATTTTGTAATTATTGTAAAAAATTTTTGAGTTTTTGTATAAATGAATCGATATGAATGATTTTGAATTTACCGACAAATCTAGATCGTTTCGGGACGCAATTACTGAAAAATGTCCGCAGAGGTCGTGACCACAGCAACCACCATTAATATTTTCAATGTTTAATTCCGTGACTTAGGGCCGGTTTATCGATGCTCAGTCATCGCAAACTGAAAGCCAATTGCCCAGCAACTAGCCATCTGATTGGCTACAAACTGTCAGTTTGCTGTTAGCTGACACTTAGCTGAGCATCGATAAACCGGCCCTTAAAACGATGTTTATAACCACAGGTTAATCTTTTCTGAATTTGCTTCAACAAAAAGTCTTTTATCTACGATTGTTAACAAAGTTGGTACTTTTTGAACTAGTTTTCGTTGTCAAATTGCCGTTTAGTGAACTATGCAGTAATAGTATATTAAGAAACACGTTTCATAAGGCCAAGTATTATCGCACGAGGATGTTTGGACAACGAGGGCGAAAAGCCCGAGTTTCACAAAATCCGAGTGCGATAAGAGCCTTATGAAACATGTTTTTTATACATTTTTTTTTATTTCGTATACCCAACTTGTTAATATTTTTATAAAACATTGATTTTCCATTTTCAAAGACAGGTCAATGTTCGCTTGACAGTTGGCGATTGTTGGGCACACAATCGTTGTCTAGGTTACGATGTAAACAAAAACTGTGCGCTAAAAGAGCACATTAGAGAACTCATTAGGGTGCTATAAAGTGTTCATTAGGAAACCGAAATAGAACAAAAATTTATTACGCACTTATTGCACAAAACTGTCAAAAGATCTACCATAGCAACAAAAAATTTAAAAACTTACATATTAACTCCCGATTCTGTAACTTTTAACATTATGTTAGCGCACTGATATAACGACATATGATCAGATGAAGGATAGACAATGCATTTTCTGTCATTTAACATTATAACAGAGCTCTAACATAATGTTGATAGTTACAGAATCGGGGAGTTAATCATTTCAAAATTTACGTAATTTATGTAAAAGCCCTAAATAGTAGATTAAATTGTGTAAGACGCACATATAAAAAGTCTATTTAGTGCATTCGCGGCTATAACTATGAACTACATCGAGAAAAAAAGATTTCAGCTAAGATTTTTTGATACTGCTTCTCGGGGCCATCTCTCTTTCACCTCCGAAAGTTTTTCCTTGCTTCTTTTGCATTTATTTGGGCCTAAAATAATAGTCGATGGTATGTACAGCTTAGAAATATGAACATGCCCACCCAGAGCTGAATATTTAGTTGGTCGCCTAGCATTCGAATAGCAGTTAGGTAGGGGTAACTAACTTCTGCACGGTCTCTGCCGTGGCCTGGTCCATGCGACCAGGTAAATATTCAGCTCTGAGTGGGCATCTTCATGTTTCTAAGCTGTACCTATATTTCACCGACACAGACCTGCCATTGATTTGATTTTGTAAAAAACTTCGGAAGCAAAATGGGTGTAAATTTCAAACAATCACCTGTCAAATATATTAAGAAGTAGGAGGCGTCTACAAATAACCAGCACGACCATTGCGTGTTGTTCTATAATTTGAAAACTGTTATCTATTATGTTAATCTAATGCCCTAAAAATATAGTCACGACTTTTCTTTTAAATCGTTCTTATACAGGGTGAGTCTAGTTGGACAAATCAGTCGCTCTAGCGCTTAAGATATTCAAATTGGAAATTCAATTTTTGGATATGTTGTAGCTGAGATGGTCCCCTACGCATGGGACCCGTAAAGAAAGCTCCAGTTTTATTCAAACCGAAATTATTAAATAAAAACGAAGGCCTAAAAAATTCTTTTTCGATATTGTTGAATTTTTTAAGGTTATTTCGTTAGAGAATCATTTTCTCTTTATGGAAACATAATTTTTTGCAGAAATAAGTTAATAATCTCCGAGAGACAAATTATTTAAATAATAAAGATTTTTAATTACTTCCTAAAGAAAGCCACGCATGCCGTGATTTGAACAACTGAAAGGCAGTCTAGCTTATACTGCAGACTGTACCCGGAATGACAAGTCGACAAGTGCGTCAGTTGGAAATGTCATTTGCTTTCGTTTGTGGAAAAATCAAAGGAAAAATAATGCAAAACTACGAGTTTTTGCCCTTTACTTTACAGATAATTAGGTAATTTTTATTGCTTGATGGATGTTTTGCTAAATTCGCCGAATACAAGTGTCTCGGGTTGATGTTTTTTACATTATTGCCATTGGAGTCGAATGGTTCGACCAAGAAAAGCTATTCTCGTCAGCCAGAAAGCAATTGGCAATAGTTGCTAACAGTTTACATTGCTGTCATGCTGTCAAATATGGTGATTTTGTTGTTTTATTAAAAATTTAATATTTCTGCTGATAATTTTTTCACACTTACGAAATGAAGATTTATCATCGGATGTTGAGGGGTCCAGCAAATGTTGAAGACACTCAACCGTGTTGATATAATGAACAAATCCAAAGAAGCGGTGAGCCAAGCGAAACCAAGAAAATTCAACTCGAAGGGTGTAAACTTTAACTTGTCCTAATCGGGCCCCTCCAGTGTGAGAACCCGAGACACTTGTATTCGACGAATTTAGCAAAACATCCATCAAGCAATAAAAATTACCTAATTATCTGTAAAGAAAAGGGCAAAAACCCGTAGTTTTGCATTATTTTTTACAAACGACCTCAAATGACATTTCCAACTGACACTTGTCGTTGTGGGTACAGTCTGCAGTATAAGCTAGACTGCCTTTCAGTTGTTCAAATCACGGCATGCGTGGCTTTCTTTAGGAAATAATTAAAAATCTTTATTATTTAAATAATTTGTCTCTCGGAGATTATTAACTTATTTCTGCAAAAAATTATGTTTCCATAAAGAGAAAATGATTCTCTAACTAAATAACCTTAAAAAATTCAACAATATTGAAAAAAAATTTTTTAAGCCTTCGTTTTTATTTAATAATTTCGGTTTGAATAAAACTGGAGCTTTCTTTATGGGTCCCATGTGTAGGGGACCATATCAGCTACAACATATCCAAAAATTGAATTTCCAATTTCAATATCTTAAACGCTAGGCGACTGATTTGTCCAACTAGACTCACCCTGTAGATTGGGGGCAGATGTTATATCGAGTTTCTCGAGGAGTTTCTTTACGTGTAAAGTGAACCAAAATGTTTCCTATCTATTATACAAGGTGGGTGATTTTTCGATGCTCACCATTGGAATCTCCTAAACAGTAAAAGATACGGGGTTGGTTAAATTGGATAAAAGTTGCGCTATTTCCTGGCGATTAAGAATCTGGCGAGAATTCCCCGATATTTTGATTCGTTCCTGAGTTGTCATACAAAATCTGAAAATTGCCAATTTGAAGAAAAATTAATATCTTCCTAACGATTGATGTTATTTAAACGAAACTTGTAACTTTTATATTTCTGACAGCTGTCAATTGAATGGTATTTTCTAGGCTTTTTTGTCAGAATTTGAAAATTGGCATACAGGGTGCGAGATTAAAACTCCAGAACGCGCTAACTTTGTTATTTGTGGTCCGATTTTAGACAACTAAGAACCAAATGAAATTGCTCATAAAACACTACAAACTAAAGATGGTTTTGATTTTTATCAACTTCAACTTGAATGTCAGCTGGATGTCAACTTTTCGTTTTCAAATGGACTCACCCAATTTCTTTTACTCAGTCTAATAGCTAATTTTTTTCTACGTCTTCTCATGTACAATAAGTTGAATTTGGTTTATAATAAATTATGAAAATAATTAAAATTATAGTCAACATTTCAATCTTTTTATGCTAAATTTTCAAGTGTGCCGCGAAAAAAATTCTTGAAATGCATTTTACATGTTAGAAATAACATATTTTGAATGTTTTGTTAAGTTTGTATCAGATCCACAACACATTCGAAAATTTTTAGTAAAAAATATTGTAATTGTGACAAAAAGTACGCCGACTTGGAAAATTTCTGTCAATGACATTCAATTGACAGCTGTCACAAATATAAAAATTCCAAGTTTCGTTTAAATAACATCAATCGTTAGGAAGATATTATTATTATTTTTTTAAATTGGCAATTTTCTGATTTAGCGTGATAACTCAGGAACGAATCAAAATATCAGAGAATTTTGCCAGATTCTTAATCGCCAAGAAATTTAACCGACCCCGTATCTTTTACCTTTTAAGAGATCTCAATGGTGAGCATCGAAAAATTACCCACCCTGTAGTAGCACCTGCCTTGAAAGGCGTGTAGGGCGTAAACTACTAAAATTACCATTCAAAGCGAAATCTGATGACAGTGACGTTATCATATAATTTCCGCAGTCTAGGCCCTACGTCACTCACGTCAAGGGCTACTAGATCGGAAGAGTTTTTGATCGCTCTTTATAAGGTTTACTGGTAAAATGAGGCACTTAGTTGCAAATGCAGTTGCTTTGGACGAAGATGGCAGAAGGCTGTAACCACAAGAGCTCCTGGTCGTTAATTGAGTTGTCTTTCATTTCAAAGTACACGCAAGTTACTCGAGCAATTTACTTGTCTTTGAGCAGAAATACACTGAGATTTACTTTTAGCGTTGGGTGCGCTAAAATGTAGTATTTTACTATTTCCCCCTCTGAATGGATATAATACAGGATGGCCCATTGAAAACGGCCACATATTCTCTTCTCTGACTCAAGCGAGGAAAAATCGCCCGAACAGGTCGATTTTTATTTGGAGGGGGACACTTAAATCCGTGATTGATGAAATTTTACAACGCGCCCCCGTCAACCCCCACTTTAAAATTTCAATTGACAAACCCTCCCCACTTATGATACATCATTTGAAAGGTAAAAAAGTGGGGAGGTTCGCGGGGTTAAGGGGTGCGTTTTAAAATTTCACCAAGCACGGATCATTGAGTCACGGATTTAAGTGTCCCCCTCCAAATAAAAATCGACCTGTTGAAGTGATTTTTCCTCACTTGAGTCAGAGGAGAAAATGTGGATGGTCCCTTTTCAGTGGGCCACCCTGTATAGATTATCATGATCTTGAAATAACTTCTTTGGCTAAATAGTCAACAGTAACTCCAAACACAGCATAACAGATCAGCCACTCTATTGTATTTTATTGGTTCACGAATCAGGACCTTGGTTGATTATGTAACATTATTGCAGGCAACCAGAGATTTCTATATCCGCAATTTCCGGGCCCATCCGGGCCTTCAGTTGTGGCCGAGGAAGATGATGAAGGCACCTTACCCCCTGGTTGGGAAAAACGACTGCAGCCTGATGGTAAAAACAAGAACGCACACGGTTGATAATAATTGAATTAACCGCTTATTGTAGGTCGCGTGTATTTCGTTAACCACAAAAATCGCACCACTCAGTGGGAAGATCCTCGGACGCAGGGTCAGGAACGCGTCGACGACATGCCCCTGCCACCTGGCTGGGAGATACGCTACACGGAAGAAGGAAAGAGGTACTTCGTAGATCACAACACAAAGGCAACAACTTTCGACGATCCACGGCCAGGGGCTCCGAAAGGTCCAAAAGGGGTGTATGGAGTTCCTCGGGCATACGAACGGTCGTTCAAGTGGAAAATCAGTCAGTTCAGGTTTTTGTGCCAAAGTAACGCCCTTCCCAGTCACATTAAAATACAAGTCAGCCGTCAGACGCTGTTCGAAGACAGCTTCCACACTATTATGAGGCTGCCAGCTTACGAACTTCGCAGACGTCTGTACATCATCTTCAAGGGGGAGGAGGGGTTGGATTATGGCGGCATAAGCAGGGAATGGTTCTTTTTAGTATCGCACGAGGCACTAAATCCCATGTACTGTCTGTTTGAATACGCCAACAAGAACAACTACAGTTTGCAAATCAATCCGGCCTCGTACGTGAATCCCGAACATTTGACATACTTCAAGTTCATTGGCCGATTCATCGCGATGGCCTTGTACCACGGTAGATTCATCTATTCCGGGTTTACTATGCCGTTTTATAAAAGAATGTTGGGCAAGAAGCTCGTCATGAAAGACATAGAGAGCATCGATCCTGAATTTTACAATTCTCTGGTGTGGATTAAAGAGAACAGCATTGATGATTGCGGATTGGAGTTGTATTTTAGCGTCGATTTTGAGGTTTTGGGGCAGGTAGTTCACCATGAACTGAAAAAGAACGGCGATAAGGAAAGAGTGACTGAGGAAAACAAGGAGGAGTATCTGACGCTTATGACTGAGTGGAGGATGACCAGAGGAATCGAACAGCAAACACAAGCTTTTCTGGATGGTTTTAATGAGGTCGTCCCTATTGAATGGCTTAAATATTTCGATGAAAGGGAGCTGGAATTGCTATTGTGTGGGATGCAAGAAATTGATGTCGAGGATTGGCAGAGACATTCCATATACAGGCACTATACAAGAAATAGCAAACCGGTTATATGGTTTTGGCAGGTGAGGACAAAATTATATTTTAAGTTGATTTTTGGCTTTCGTTACATTATGGAAACACTGGACAACTTCGGAGGAAAAATGCACTAGAAACACTCCACTACACCGAAACACTTGATTTTCACTGCTGACGCGTTTCGAACACAATGTGTTCATTATCAAAGCCGAAGCTAAACAACCCTACATGCCAGAAAACTGAAATATTTATAGGCCCACCCGCGTAGCTCCACCCCTCGCCTGTGAAAGTTAGACCAATCACAGGTCGAGAAATGGTCACACGTGGGCGAACACGTATAAATATAACAATTCCTCCCTAAAGTAGAGTAAACAAAGATGAATATGCGATCGGGCCTGTATCGGCGTTCATAAACCTATCTCTGGACTTATAAATGACGATTCTTTCCATCGCATCTAGCATCTGCACCTTGTTAACTCTACAAACTAACTTAATATTATCAAGTTAGTTGAAAGCTTGGTCCATTTTTCAAAGAGGAACTGATGTTTGATCACACAAGGTAAAGGGTGGCCCATAAAAAACCGGATTTTTTTGTTTTTGAATATCTTCGTTAGTTTTCGTACGATATTTTTCAATCTTATGCTCGACGTAGCTGAAGGTTGAAATTGTCGATGCCATTCATCAGATTTTAATTTGCACCATCAGTGTATTGCCTAAGAACGTGTAACTTGACACCATTATTCAGGCCAATCAATGGGATGAGGTTACAATTTGACGCATGACAGAGACGTTCACACATAATAAAAACCTGTTTTTTCCTCTTTCCAAATTAACTTTCAGAAATAAAATTGATCAATCCCTCAATTTTTTATGATTTTTTTTGAAAAACGTTAATTTTGGTAATTATCACAAATTGTGAAAGGGAACGGAGGACTCTTTTTTTGTATCTTTGTTACTTTCTATCCAATGCATTTGAGATTTATTCAGAATGTAACCAAAGGGTGGACCTTTCGATTTCTCTCTTTGGGCTACAGATAGCACCATCATTGTCCTACTTAGGAACGTCTAACTTAACAGAAAGCCCATTCCTATTGGGCTAAATCATTTAGACTAATAGGGATGGCCTTTCTCATTGACATATGACAGTGGCGTTCACGCATAATTAAAGCCCGCTTTTTTTTGTCTAATATGGATGTCAAAACTAAAATTACGTAAATTTTCTTGCAACAGTCTTTTTATAACAAATTGTGTTTTAAAATGGAAATCGAGTAGGTTCATTATTTGTTGCTATGGTTATGTTGCATACGATTGGACGGTGATCAAATCATGCCTTACTTAAATGTTTAATTTTTTGTTTTATAATTTAATTAAGTACTCTAAAAAGTGTTATTGCATATGTGCCATTAATTAAATAAATATGGTGACAAATTAAGGAAGTTAATAAAACAATAAAATAAATGAAATCTTATTTTGCAAATAGGAAAAGACGCGCTTTAATCATGTGCGAACGTCTCTGTCATACGTCAAATGATAGTCGCACCTCATTGGTCTAAATAATGCTGTTAAGTTAGACCTTCTTAAGAAAAACAATGATAGTGCTATCTGTAACCCAAAGAGAGAAATCGAAAGGCTCACCCTTTGGTTACATCCTGAATAAAACTCAAAAGTATTGGACATAAAGTAACAAAGATACAAAAAAAATTGTCCTCCGTTCCCTTTCACAATTTGTGATAATTACGAAAATTAACATTTTACAAAAAAATTCATAAAAAATTGAGGGATTGATCAATCTTATTTCTGAAAGTTAATTTGGAAAGAGGAAAAGACAGGCTTGGATCATGTGTGAACGCATCTGTCATGCGTCAAATTGTAACCCCACCCCATTGGCCTAAATAATGGTGTTAAGTTACACGTTCTTAAGGAGGACACTGATGGTGCAAATTCAAATCTGATGAATGGCATCGACAATTTCAACCTTCAGCTACGTTGTGTATAAGATTGAAAAATATCGCACGAAAACTTACGAAGATATTTAAAAACAAAAAAATCCGGTTTTTTATGGGCCACGCTTTAGTTTCAAAGTCTTGTTCCACAAAATTTACTTACTGTTTAGGACGCGTCTCGGAGTGTTACGCCATCTTCAGCTATAAAAGAAATTAACACAAAATACAAAACAGTTACCTGGAAAACGGAAAAACGTTTGGGTCAAAGAAAAATAACAGCTTTTGAGTCACACTGTAAATTCATGGAGAGACGCTCAAACATTGAAGAAAGGCGCGAAAATTTGGGGAAATTTGGGTGGCGGGAAAAGTTAGAGTCACACTAAAGTCAAAAGCAGTTTCTGCGCACCAACCAGAATAAAACGGTCAGGCTCAGCGCAACCGTACCCGTCTCTGTCTATACCATAGCAAAGGAGCGCGACAGAGGCGCCGGCCCGACCATCCAACCCGGCAAGCGCGAAAAACCGCCCCAGAGCAGGAGCCGTGACCTGTCACCTGTCAAAGAAACCTAACCTGTAACAAAAATCGATGGGTCGATAAAATTAAGAACGTGAAGAAGGAAATACGGGCCATTAAGGCCGATTTATAACTCGATCGTAATCGGAATCGCAATTTTAGTCCTAATTTTATCGTAAGAAATTTGTTTGTCCTATTTTATAAGTTATCGCAAGGATTTTAAGAAACAACGCACTGCTAATGGAAAGCTTCTGCAATCTTCGCCCGACTCGGCTTTTTTCTCAATGCTCATTGGTGATCGTAAGGATCGGATCGTAAGAGATGAAAGTTGGCCATCTTCTTAAAATCGTATACGTTTTTATACGGTCGGCATGTGATTGCGATTGAGTTATAAAAGCGAACACGCAAATCGTATGTTTGAAGTTTCTTAAAATTACGATTCCGATTGCGATCGAGTTATAAATTGGCCTTTAGCGTGACGTAGGTCTTTGTTGGGCTAGGTTGAGGTTGTTACCATGGCAATGAAGCTAAACAAAGTGAGAATTTCATTGGATAGATTCAATTATTTCAGCACAAAGCCCATTGTAGACATCATGTTATGATTTAATCCATAACAATTCTTCATATTATCAATATTAATGTCTCAAAACGCAGCACACTAACTGTAAATGAAGAATTTGGAGAAAAATGCGATTTCTTTAATTTTGCACATTGAAATCTCGGTTTGTTTGGCTTCAGTGACTATGACCATACACAACAAAGATGGCGGTTTCACGTCATCGCTGATATCGCGTATTTCTTTGACCCAAACGTTTTTCCGTTTTCCAGGCAACTGTTTTGTATTCTGTGTTAATTTCTTTTACAACTGAAGATGGAGTAACACTCTGAAACGCGTCCTAAACAGTAAGTAAATTTTGTGAAACAAGACTTTGAAACTACCTTGTGTAATTAATATTATCATTTATTCTATGGTCATTGTGTAGTATATTATATTACATTCAAAAAGATGAAATTGACGGGTTTTGGGGTTTCACTGACAATTACCTTTGTTTCAGTTTGTGAAGCAGTCTGACAATGAAAAACGAGCAAGACTTCTCCAATTCGTAACGGGTACCTGCAGAGTGCCCGTGGGAGGCTTCGCGGAACTGATGGGCTCCAATGGTCCCCAAAAATTCTGCATAGAAAAAGTGGGCAAGGAGTCGTGGCTGCCACGATCTCACACATGTTTCAACCGTTTAGATTTGCCACCGTACAAAAGCTATGAGCAATTAGTGGAAAAGCTTACCTACGCAATTGAAGAGACAGATACTTTTGGCCAAGAATAAACATACCGTACCTGATTTTAAGTCTGGTTTAAAGTAATGGCTCCTATCTCAGTATTGCTTGTGCAATTTAATAATCTATTTGAATGTGATATGTAGGAATTATTGGGCCTACTTTTGGAAGCGTGTAAATAAATACAAAAGTGACTACATATTTTTGAATACACGGCACATTTATTTTCTACTCCAGAGACATTCCAAAGTATGTTGTAACTAGGTTTTAACCAAAGTAACTTGATTGGTTTTGTTCTTCAAATGAACAAGTTAGTTAGTTCACTACTTTATTTCTATAAATTGTAAAATATGAATATGAATCGAACTGTAAAAATACTGTAAAGCGAGATTATGTAAATAGCAATTAAGATGTGAGAATAATTATTAAATTATTATATTTCATTGGATTTAGATCCGTTTTCCTTTCTTGGTCTGTAGGTCCTCAATGCTTGATTATACAGGGTGGTGCTGGTACAACAGTGCGTCGGGCTTCCATAGCGCCGAAACGATTCAAGTTAGGAATTTCGTTCAAGTGGATACTTGCGCATTTCAGTAAAATATATTTGATCATACAAGGTGGTTCGCACCTTGGGGGTTACAATCTTGCCGCTTGAGCGAAAATCGTCTTCTCTACCGTGGTGAATATAGTCTCAGTTCAAAGGTAAGTCAATAATGGTACACTCAGGAGATAAAATAATGGCCCTGGACCGCCTACAATGTGGATAGATTCTTACAAACTATCAAAAAAATTAAAATTGAAACGTGAAAACCTCTTTGTTAAAACGACTCGAGTGGGATACAAGCCTTCCCAGACCTATCTTGAGTGTCTTTTCTAAGAATTTGTCGACATTGTTCCCGTCCGAGGGCCAATATTTTATCTCCTGACTGTACGTTCTAAGGCTAGTAGGTAGTGAAAAATAGTATATTATTAAACGAGCACATCATGAAGGCCATTTTATTCACTCGGTTGAGTGAATAATGGCCCATAATGTGCGAGTTAAATATGACGTTTTATCCATGATTATTGAAACATATGTATCCAAGATTGAAATTTTTCAAAAACTTTTATTAGTTTATATTTATTGTAGACACAAACCAACAAAAACGAAAAGTTAACAAATGATGCTAACAGCTTGATGCTTGATCTGCTTTGGCACACTTTCGCTTGATTTTGAAACGTCATGATGTTCATTGGATAGGCAGCCAACATTACAGGTGCTGTGAAATAATGTGACAGAAGCGTCACTTATGACCATAAGTCACGCTGCATTTTATGAGCAGGACTATGTATCCATAGTTACGTACATAACAATGGCATTATTCAATAATAAATAAGTTAAAATTATCAATAGTAACAAAGTATAAGATCCGGAAATGGAAGTTTATTCACAAACAAAATATAACTAGCCTATCTAAAGAATTTATCAAACCAATTTTCATGCGGCTGTTCTCCAAACTCTAAAGGCTGTTGCTCTGGGAAAAATGTACCAATATCTTTCTCCTCAAGATTCATCAAATTTTCCACAACTTCTTCCTTGCCATTTTTATCTCTTTTTTTAAATATAGTATGTTCCTTATTCCCCACTTTCCTAGTAATAGTGGTTTCTTCATTCCCCTCATTATCCCTAACGGTCCTATATGTCTCAATAGACTAAAACATTCAATAGTTAAAAGAGCTAAATTACATAATTCATTTTAGTTACTCCATCAGGATTTCGGATGGTTTTTGTACTCATACTTTGGCCATAATAGTGACTATATGGCTCGACCTTATCTTCAAAAGGCATCACCGCCTTGCTACCATCAAAAATTGAATAAATGTCGGACATGTTTAACCTGCAATATAAATATTTGACCAGACCTCCACTAACCAGCTTACTTTCCATCAACATTTTCATCTGTTTTTTCACGTCTTTCATAGCCTGGTTTTAAATATTGATCTCGTAAGTGGCTTGGAGGCTTCTTCGGTTCTTCTTCAATTTCTGGTACATGAAAATCGAACCCATTGCTTCCAAACTCTTCAAATCCAAACGATCTTAACATGTCGCTCATTTGTTGTTCAAAATATTTGTGAATTTCCAAGGGGTCAGTAAAGATGTTGAAACTCCGGCGTTGAGGGCTCCAGTTGTCAGGATTTTCCCTTATTTGAGGCTCTGTGGGTACTGCTGTGCTGCAATATAATCTTATTAGTGATCGCTAAATTATGCAATAAATCCACCTGGGGAGATCAAGACACCTGGAAGACTGATCTGGTTGGTCAAAACCCAAGTAGCCTTTTATTTTGTTTAGAAAATCCATTTACAATTTTTATAGTAGAATCAGACAAATCAAATCAATCCAGTCACGTCACAAACCAATCACCTCACCTTCACCGCTCAAATTTAACCCATGAAGTTAACCTGTAGCCTCAGCTGTAGCGGACCTAACCTTAACTTTCAAATTTCGATGTCAATTGTCAAAACTTTTAACAATTGACAATTGTCAAACGTCACCAGGGCCGGATTTAGCCGCCTTCCTTTCCCTCGTTCAGCGTTCTACAATGACCAGCATTTTTACGTAATCTCGGAAATGACGGCAATAAAAAGAGAATGGAAAAATATAGTAGGTAAACGGTCTTATTCTGGATGACATTGAAAACCTTTCACCTATTGAAAACTTTTAAGACATCGGATTGGCTAGTTATCAATTCTTACAGGTGTTGTCATGGGAAATTGAAAATGAATGTCCAATTCAATAGACCTTATTCTAAGGTCACTAGATACGCACCGCTTCGCTTCTAAGGTAGCGTCATCCCATTCCGAAAAAAATAGTGCCAGATCTGTAAGAGAGGTCTAGACAAAGACCACAAATCTAGGGATTTCTACGGCTTATGGTTGCCGGTGTCTGTCAATTTGACACCTAATCTGTTTGATGTCTGTTTGACACTGTCAGGATCACATAACCCTGTCACGTGAAATTTTTTTTGCTTGATTTTTAATTTAATAGAGGCATAAATAACACTGAAATTGTGTGACGGTGCCCCTTTCTTGTGTTTTGGTCACCGGTCACTTAAGTTGAGGACAGCCTCCACCCTGCAACGTCAATCGGTTGCCTCGATTGATGCTCCAAGTGCAGGTGCGATTTTCCCACCCCCTTTATTTCCTCAAATAATAAGAAGTTATAAATGTTTTGTGCTGCAGCTTATTACTGGGACGCACCGACTGTCCGTCCGCTTGTTAACATTAGCACGTGTTAATTAAATTTTCTTGCCGACTCCTGCTAATGTAATCTCGCACCCGGAGACCCATGAAGCTATGGTTGTGAAAAATATAAAACAGTGACTGACCCCTGGAAGTGAGAATATGGCATAAACTATTGAATTGCAACTTATCAAGTAAGTATAAATAGAAATATTTATTTGCTTATGTTTCGTACATTTAAATACCACAAAACATTCATAATTCTCTCCATATATCTAGAGGTGTGGTAATACTGATACTTCCAGGTGCAGATCCTTCTTGAGGCTGTGTTTCTAACCAACAAAGAAGTCACCCTGGCAAAAATGCAGTTACAGAGAAGATGTTTAAGTGGCATGAACATAATCTCATTTTAACATTGTTTACATCACATAAATAAATTCTTCTTTGATCACCCTCAGTTAATTTCAGAATTTTATTTCACCGCTCCTGCTTGTTATTATTGGAAATACCTAAAACAGGATACATTTGAGCCATATAAAAAGTACGTATGTAACCTGACAGGGGCTTCGAAAAAATTTACGCCTCTTTTCTGGCGTTTTCGTCGGTCAGTGCAGGACTTCATAGCACATGCGAAACTCATCGTCAAAGAAAACGGAATATTGATGAATAAATTGTAGGTTAAACAAACCAAACAAGTAACTGCTTGACACTTCGCAGACAAAATCGACAACTGTCAATAAATCACTATCCCAGAGGTTTTTCCGTCACGTCACCGTGGGTTACGTCAAACACTACTCATCTCTATTTCCATATGTCCATCGCTTACATTGCTGGACCATGGCGCTACCTTAGAACCGAAGCGGTTCGTATCAAGTGACCTTACCTTATTCTAAATTAAAGAGCCATCTATCGGACGTTGTACGAACTTCAGATGGTGTTTCAAGCTACAAAAATTCAAATGGGCCGCCAAAAATTAACGTATATCTGTCAATAATTCGCGTGGCTTGTTGTTATGAATTTTATGATAATGGATCCTACCGTGGTAGTGGCATTGACTAATGGCCTAGAAACGAACTCTGGCAGTAACTTTTGGTCTTTTAACGCATCAAACAAATTATTTACGATGATTCTCCAAGTGAGGCTGTCACTCCTGGCACTTGTCATTCTTGTCAATTTCTGTTCCCACTCGGTTCAGCATGGTTTAGTTCTGAATTAAATTGCTACTATTTTAATATTGTTTTATAATTATTCCATTAAGGAAATTAGCACTTTGAGGTACTAGTTGTAATACTAAAGGTTTATTGTCTTCATACTGCTAGTTTCCACGAAGGTAGGTGCTACAGTTTTCAAATGATTTCATATTTTACGACCACTGTAATGTAAGCATTTCTTATGGACGCCAATTTCGTGAAACACCAGAGCCCTTCGCGCGCTGCTACGCACATGCGCATTATAATTTTGAATATCGTCTATTGAAAATCACGGCAACAGGTAAAAGTTGTTGCTTGAGTTTTCAATTGAAATCGCTGTTTTATTAAGTGTCGCTATAGCAACCGAAGAGATCACCAATCGGATAAGCTCACATCTGTCAAGTAACCTGCGTGTATATATGGTTATAGGGTGAAAGTAGATGCAAGCAACGACCCCTGCTAAGTTGTGCACCTAACTAGACTTATGTCATCACGTGACTGACATAAACTGACTTGGAATTACACCCTTAAAGGTTGTTTACACTACATGATTTTTCATGATTTTCTGTATGACTTCAAATCACCATGGCGAATGATTGTTGATAACAATTTGGAGTCATTGTGATTTCAAGTCTTACAGAAAATCATATGAAAAATCATGTACTAGTGTAAAACAGCCTTTTAGACATCATGATTATTGCAGCTGATCTCCAACAAGTAGAAATTCGTCAACTTCTTTATTGTATGCCACTGAAATTTAGTCCACAAAACAATAGTCGTTTTGATGGATTTTCGTCTTTAAACCTACTTATTTTATTGACAAGTATACGTATTATAATAGTAAATACCACGCATCTAATTTGTAAAATAATTGTAATTACTAATAAGAAAACACGTTACTCCCTAGTCCTAATATTGGTCTCTTTCTCACTCATTGGACTTATTTTGTTACCTTCTGTAGGGGCATGTCAGTATGGTATTTACAATACTTTTACGATGTTTAGTCCACTTCAGTAACTCCAAACACGCCTTGAAGCAATTTTGCCCCCAAGTTTAACGGGTAGTGTTCTTTGTCTGCGACGTAAACATAGGGTAACCGCATTACCCAATAAGCTGATTGTGTTAATTTAGTCGGCCTCTCAACGGTTGTGATAAAAATGGGGGCCCCTGGGCTAGGTTGCACCTTCGGATCTAGAGTGCAATGAACGGGGGCTTTAGGCGTGACCACGTGCAGTCTCATGAGTTGCGCGAATTTGTTAGCCCTACACATGCAGGGATGGTATAAGGGCATGTCGGATTCCGCAATTTTATGCCCCGTGTCTTTAACGATACTTCCTGGGGTGGCTTTCAGTATCTTATCAGGGGCTGCCAACATAAAACGATGTCCGGCTGAACATTCATACTCTACTCCGATGAAAACTTTGACGGAAAACTGCGGGGAAGTACCGGTCGGCCGTCCTCGTCTGCCTCTCGCTGCGTATTTACTGACGTGAGGCCAGTTCATTTTGGCTTTGGAGTACACTGTGACGTCCCATGGCAGCAGGTAATTGGTAGAGTTTAAGAATCCCGGATGATGTGATTCTGATAGTCCCAAATTATGGCTGTAGAGTGAGGATGGACCTAGACAAATCAGGCTCCAGCTTGAATACACGGGAAGAAATCCAGGAGGAGAACTTAGGGTTAACATGCCTGGTAAATACTCAGTGGTGCTAGGTTGGCGAACTAATCCTCTTTCATTTTCAGGAGTCAATTCACTGGATCTATCAGAAAGCACTGATAGGGCTTCCTCGGATTCTTTGAGTGTTGCCGCCTTGTATTCCTTGATTGATGGCTGAAAAACGGGAAAGGAAATGCGTTCCAATTTAGAGCAAACGCATTCCTTCGCCATCTGTTGGTAGAACAAGTGATTGGCTTGTTTGGCAGTGTAGGGGTCATCGCGAGGACCGATTTTTCTCCCGCAATCACAAACGGCTGAAAGTTTATTATTGTGTTGCAAATACAAATAATCAAATCTTATACGGGGGTGTAAACGAAACTCGTCGGCCAAATTTCACCAGTAGATTCTTCTATGAGAAATATGAAAAAAGTTCCTATGAACATATGTCGAAAAATGCCTCCTAAGGGAGCTAGAGCCTCTTAAAGAGGCCACTTTGAAAGTGGTGTTTTCTCAATATCTTCAAAAAGTGTATAGGTAGTACCATGAAATTGAGTATCTTTAGCAAGTCTTTGATGCTGAATTTATTGCTGTAGGGAAAATTTTAAGATTTTGTTCATACGCGTCCCGTACAGGGAGACTTAGGACTTTTTTTGGGCAAACATTTTTCTAAGTTGTTTTTTCTCTAATTGGACACCAGAATCTGTAAATATGAAGATTTTTACGCAAAAATGGTATTGTTGTGTGACATCGATAGGATCCACCATTTAAAAAAAATGGCTCTTCATTGGTTCAGGGCTCAAATATTTGTGATAGAAGTCATCAAAATACCGTAAACAAGTTCATGGAAGGGTTCTTTACTTTATTCTAGAAAGAAAAATTCTTATGGACCTTTGTCGAAAAATGCTTCCGGGAGCTATGGCCTTTCATGTGGGGTATTGGAAAGCATGTTGTTTGAAGGACTCTAGCTCCCTTGGACTTGTTTACGGTATTTGGATGTCTTCCATCACAAATGTTGAGCCTTGAACCAATGAAGGGCCATTTTTTTCGTGCATCCTATCGATGTCACACAAGAGTACCATTTTTACGTAAATAACTTCATATTTTCAGATTCTTGTGTCAGATTTGAGAAAAAACGACTTAGAAAAATGTTTGAGCAAATTTAGTCCTAAGCCCCCCTCCCCCCTACGGGACGATTATAATCGAAATTTTTAAATTTTCTCAACTGCAATAAATTCTGTACCAAATACTTACTAAAGACACCAAATTTTACGTTGCTGTCTTTAACTGTTTTGAAGATATTGAGAAAACACCACATTCAAAGTGGCCCCTTTATGAGGCATTTTTCGACATTATGTTCATAGAACTTTTTTCATATTTTTCATAGAAGAATCTACAGGTAAAATTTGGCGACTAGTTTCGTTTACACTCTGTATACAGGTGGTTGTTTCTTATCTCGGCACTTTTGCTAACTTTCTTAACATACAAATTTTGTTGAATATCTAAATACATGGCACATCAACTTTGAAACTTTAAATGCAAACCCCATTTTTCACATCATCGTATGAAAGCACTTAAATTCAGCTTCTAGAAGTATATTCACACTTTGTGCCGTTTTGGCAAAAAATCGGCTTACAACCGTCGTCATAAGTAGGTCTACAGACTGGTGCTTATTTCGTTGCTCACCACTGGGATCTTGGAAACCATTCGAGTTAGAAAATCGGTTAAATTAGAAAAAAGTTGCAAATTTTGAGGGTGCTGCAAAGAATTCTTCGATATCTTGATTCGTTAATGAGTTATCCTAAAAAAACTGAAAATCGCGATTTTATTATTGATTTCTTCCTAACAATTGATGGTAACTTGGAACTTTTATATTTTTGACAGCTGTCAATTCAATGGCATTCAGTCTTACTCTGGATGACATTGAAAACTTATCAATATTGAAAACTTATCAATATTGAAGACTTATCAATATTGAAAACTTTTAAGATATCCGATTGGTGATCTTTTCAGTTGCTATCAATCCGATTGATTGGTGATGTTTTCGGTTGCTATAGCGATTCTTAATAAAATACCTTCAAAATAGTGTCAGATTTGAATCCTCCTTCCGAGAAAAAATTGAAACTGACGGCAAAAATGACAGTATTTCAAAACAAATTTGAAAAAACTCTAAGCTGACCAATAATGAGAGCCCATGTGTATTAATTTGTATTGAAAAACAAAATCGAGAAAAACCTCCTATAATTTATCATTATCCCATGACAACCTGTAAAGATTGGAAATTAGCCAATAATCGTATGTCTTAAAAGTTTTCAATATTGAAAGGTTTTCGATGTCATCCAGAATAAGACTAATTAAGACAAGTTTTCTGGGTCTTACCAGGTCTTATAGATTTTGAGCAACGACATCCAACTTTTCTTTTTGCTATGGCTTTTATTCAAAAATGTAACCAACATGGACTTTTTTGACAGATCGTTAAAATTCGAAATTGGGTATGAATAATTTGTATAATCAGCCTAAACTTAGGGGAAAACCAATTGCAAAAAAGTAAACTGATTTTTTCAATTTAATTTCTTATGACATATTAAAACGATTGAATTCAACGGTAATAAGCCACGCCTTGGCATCGTGTGACTCAAGCATTGAAATGTTTTTTTTTTTCAAAAAAGCCCAAGTTGGTTACGTTTTTTGAAAAGCTAATTTTTTGTGACTAATGGTTTTAAAATCCAATATAGCGACCATAAGAAAAAGAAAAGTTCAATATTGTCACTCAATATCTAGAAGGCCTAGAAACTTTTTGTCAATGCCATTGAATTGACAGTAGTTGCAGTAGCTATCAAAAATGTAAAACTTCCAAGTTTCATTTGAATAACATCAATTGTTACGAAGGATAACTCAGGAACGAATCAAGATGTCGAAGAAATCTTTACGGATTCTTAATCGTCTTCAAAAAACGCAACTTTTTTCTAATTCAACCGATCCTTTAACTCTTATGGTTTCCGAGATCCCAATAGTTCATCGAAGTTGCACCCCCCTCTTTATTTCATAACTAAAAGAGGAAATGTTCATTCAGGTCTAGATCTCTACACAGTTGATGGTAAAGAATTCTAAAACATCATTCGATTTTTTTGCACCGCCGCGGGCCGGTTTAGCAGGAAATGAAGACAACTTTGTTTTTAACTTCTACTTGAATCGATCGAAAAATTCAGAAAAATCGAATAGCCCAAAAACATGAAATCTTTACGTTTTAAGATCCTGGAAACCCAAAAAAAGTGGTTTTTGAAAAAATGTCAATACGTACTTGCATCCAAATTATTGCCTTTAGCTTAAAATGAACCGAGTTACTTTTGAACTTGACCATGGTGTAAGTTTGCAACCTCATCGTCAAAATCGTAACAGCACACGTGACAGTAAAAGTTAAAGTGGCAGCTCTTACACGAGGGAATACCGTATAATTATTTAACATAACGGGTGGACCAAAAAAAAACGTTGCTTTATTTATTTTCCTGTATCTTCGTCAGTTTTGTATTTTTTCTAAATTTAATGATTTATTGAAACTAGTCGTCTAATATTCGAATACAAAAAAGTAAACAATTCCGAGCCTTACTAAAGAGTCCGGGTGTCAACGAAACCAGGCTCACCCCCTTTTTTCCGCATTTATTAAAATATACCAATGAAATTTGGCACACATAGTATATCTACTACATGATAAACTGCATTTAGACAGATTTTGAATCACTTCCGGTTTCAGCGGAAATGGATCTATCATTGAATTTTAAATGGGACACTCTGTATATCGTAATGTTTTTGAGTTATGTATTAAATTCTGAGTATGACGGAATAATTTTGTTCAAATTACCGATTTTATGTTTTCAAAAAACTTGATTTTTAACTCTTCATCTAGAGTGATATGACCTCTCAGAAACTAATCTAGTCATCAAACACCTCATCAAAATTTTTTCTAGGTTTCTGCTTCTATCTGTCAGTTATCCTGATTTGTTTGAAAGAATGCAAAGCAGTTTTTTCCAAGTTACTCATTTTTTTTTTCAAACGGAACCAATCACAGCTAAGTATTTGTGGTTCAAACTATAAAATCGCAAAAATTTACCTAATGCCTCTTTAACAATTCGTTTTCAGCCATTTGTAGTAGCACTAAAAATTTGAAAAAAATCGCACACCGTCTGCGGACCTTAAAAATCTACTTAATTTTATGAATCCAATGATACCACATAAGTGACATTTCAAGTGTAAAAATAGTATATTAAAAAACACGTTTCATAAGGCCAATTATTGTCGCACGAGGATGTTTGGACAACGAGGGCGAAAAGCCCGAGTTTTACAAAATCCGAGTGCGACAAGAGCCTTATGAAACGCGTTTTTTATACAATTTTTTCTATTTCGGATACCAACTTGTTAGAAATAAGAAAATATTCATTTTCAAAGACAGGAGTCAATGTTCGCTTGACAGTTGGCGATTGTTGGACACAATCGTTGTCTAGGTTACAATGTAAACAAAAGCCGTGCTCTAACAGAGCTCATTAAAAAACGCATTTGCGTGTTATAAACTGTTCATTAGGACAAGGAAATAGAAAAAATAATTTTTGGGCCTCATTTAATCTTTCTATCTAGAGGGTTGTGACCCCTCCATTGTTATTCTAATGGACGATAGTAACCCTGGAAAAAGTAATCACCACAAACGTTGTAAACGTCAAATTTTTTTTTGTTTTTCATGGCTGTCTTTACCTATTCCTATTAAATTATAATAAAACTGATTTTTTTCGATTCTTTTGTCTCTAATTTTCCTCATTGATTATGGTATAACTTGAAAAAATAGAGCTTTTATATTATAAAATGTATGTGCTTCTACTGACTGTCATAATCCGCGAAAAAAAGTAAATTCTTTGGTAATTTAATCGACTTTGGTCCGGTTATTGGCTTGAATTAAACTCGGTTTAGCCTAAACTTGGTTTGGTTGTTAGACTGCAGCCAATTAGAACGCTTAACTATAGAGTTTAAACCAGGTTTAAAGCTAACCTCGTACTGTACAACCGGCCACTAGTATCTTCAGTAACAACAAAGTTAGCAAGGGTGCGGCGATAAAAACACCCTGTAAAAAAACACCCTTCACCTTTGTAAATAAATCCACTCATGTGCTCTTGATCCGAGGAATGTTTGGGTAACTTGCACGGATTGCCAGTCATGGAGGCCGCTTCACATTGCTGCCTTCCGTTTTCCCAGTATGCCCTGCAATCGGCACTTAATTTTTTTACATACTGTTGAAATGCTGGTCCTCTAGCCTGGGCATTAAAAAGTGCTAGCGCTCTCAAAAGCCTACTCTCGTGCTCCACGCGGGCGTAATGTGGCGGCAAGTTTTCTTGATACCTCGCTAATGCGAGGGGTAGTACTTTCAAGCATCTTTGCTCTGAAAAACGGGTGTCGGTACACAGCGACGATACTAATCCCCTCTTCATAATTATTTCAAACAGCGCGGCAGTGCTGTCCACCCACTCCTTCAAAACGGGCAACTAAAAATTGTAACTATAGAACAAATTAATACATAGTCCAGTCATTATAGAAAAAAATCCACATGAACTTCGAAAAAATTATCAGAGAGCTGAATTTTTGGGTGTCGGACCACTTGCGACTCCACTGAAAATAGGCCCACTTGCGACCGGGGTTCTTCTTACCTGACGTCGACTGGTCTACATGCGGCTCAATCCAATATCACATACATTTATAAATATTAATGAAAACAAATCAATTATTTCAGTAAATTGGGAAAATTCCTAATGGGGGGGTTGGTCCTGGAATTTAGGGTTTAGGAATTTTCCCAATTTATTAAAAATGGTTCCAACACTGCTCTACTACACTTCTAATTCAATTATTTCAGGTTAACTTCTTGACAGAACATAGGGTAGGTAACCGATAGTCCCACAATTTTGCGGATCTTTGACTATTTCCATTATTTTGTTTAGTATAGGTAATGACGAGAGAGATATGATCATATTAATCTATTATTAATCCTTCTCACAGCAATCCCAGCATGTCTTCTTTCTTAACACTAATCAGTTTTCCACGAAACAATCAATTAAAATTTGTTTGCCTAACTGGCAGGATTTGGGACATCGGAGTAACATAACAATGTCATCCTTTCAAATATTATACCTACAATCTTTGAAACCTATAAACCGTATTGGTGCGTTTTCACTTTTAAAGCAAACATTTTTTGCTTGCTGCAACTCAAAATAGGTATTTGAAAACGTCCTAGCCCTTCTGCAATACATGTACTTACATAATACTTAGGTATATTGTTTGATGTTTGTTTCCATTAATGTTTGCAAATGTCATATCGATATTAGCCGCATGTGGGTCGAACGACATCAGGTAAAAAAATCGCATCGGTCGCAAGTGGTCCAATTTCGAATTTTTGTACACGTGTTTCCTTGATAGTCCTAAATGAAATGCTAAAAGTCCCCTAGAATCCGAGTTCGGCTTCCAATGATAAGCCACCAAGAAGTGTTGAGAATGCTTTTCAACAAATATCTCCTAAAATATTGACTTTTGGACAAAATAGGTGGTATACAAAATGGGTCATTCCAGCTCAATTCGACGGATCGCATCCGCATCGATCTTTCCGATAGGATACCACAGCCACAATAAAACATTTCTTGGATTATTAGTTTTCGAGAAAATAAATTTCAAAAACATTTTTTTTTACGGAATTTTTTTTAAGACCAGTTATTGATCGCCATCTTTGCTTTCTCGTGTGCAAGTTCCTGTAGGTAGTAGGTTCTCCTTCTGAAAAAATTGACAGCCGTCTGCATTTCTGTCAATGCCTACTTTATGCAAAATTTTTTCATTTTCCGATTTTTTTATTTCGGGTGTCTTTGCAAATGAGTCAATTGTAGTCATAAAAGTAGAGATCAGAAAGCAATATATGTTTTGTTCGTAAGTATTCGTTTCTTTCTGCAAAAACATTTCAAACATGGCAAAATCCCAAAAGTAAGCCTAGTTCAAGGTCACGGTACTCCGATCTCGAAAAATATTTTTCGCTTGATTTGGCTTCAGAAGATAAGGTAGGTCTTTAGCAATTACCCACACATAATTTCTGTAGTGATTATTATTGTAACGCCTGACCATCACCATAATAATATTTTGTGAATGCAATGTATCAGTTCGCTTCAAAGAATATAAAAGGAATCAAGTAAGATTTAATATTAAAAATTGTCAGTCTCGGAGACGGTAGAAACTTCTACTTTTTCACAGAATTTGAAAATGTAGCAGTAGCAATAAATTAACTTGTGTCGATATTTTTCACCCCTAAAATGACATTTTTTGAAAAAATGGCATTAAGGTTTTTGATCCACCAATAATGCAACAGCTATCGAACTCAATAACAATAATATGCCCTTTTGCTAAGAAAAATTCAAAAAGGGGCAGTTTTGCCCCTAAAATGTCAATTTTCGAAAAAAATGGCACTAAGGTTTTTGATCCATGAATACAATAGCCATCAAATCCTGCAGTAAGAAAATACAATTTTGCTAAGAGAAATTTAAAAGAGCCTTTTTGCCACTAAAATAAAATTTTTCGAAAAAATGGGACTAAGGTTTTCGACTTGAAAAAAAATCAGCTATCCCGTCCGGTAATAAAATACACAGTTATACGTAGGTTTTTTACACAGCACCGATTTTTGACCAAAAGGGCACCAAGTGTGAATACATTTTTGGACGCAGAATTCGAAGAGTTTTTATATGGTAATGCGAAAAATGGGGGTTTGCATTTAATTTTTTAAAGTTGATGTGCCAAAAAGGCACTTTGCATGAGCCGTTGTGAGACAAATTCTAATCAGCACCTACAAATTGTCCACAGAATATGTGTGCCAAATTTCATCTGGATACGTTCAGTAGTTTGAGCTGTAGCGTGATCACAGACAGACACACAGACAGACAGACAGACATTTTTCAAAAACCACTTTTTCGGATTCCCAGGACCGTGAAACGTAAAGATTTGATGTTTTTGGCCATTCGATTTTTCGATCGATTTTATTAACTTGCTTCGCGAAGTGTAGAAGTTTTTTTTACCCCCTTTGAGGGGCCCTAGCTCCCTTAGGATGGATTTTTCGAAAAATGTTTACCAAACTTTTAGTCCTAATTTTGATCGTAGAACGCACTGGTAAAATATTGCAGCCTAATTACGGGACACCCTGTATTTGTTGAAAAGCATTTTTAACACTTCTTGGTGGCATATCATCGGAAGTCGAACTCGAATTCTAGGGGACTTTTAGCATTTCATTTCGGACTATGAAAGAAACGTGTGTACAAAAATTCAACCCTCTGATAATTTTTCCGAAGTAAAATTCTATAATGACTGGACTAACAGTTAAAAAACTCACTGCAAAATATGTAGGTTGTGAAATTTGATGTCTACTCGAACTAGCCGTGTCGTTAAAGCCCCTGGATCTCGCTTGCCTGATGTGTACTTGTAAAAATTTTAAGAAATTCCTATCAGAATACGGCTGGCTGCAAAACGGCGTTTGTATCGACATAGTTCCCCCTGGTTGGCAGTCGTGAATTAACCCCCTAACGGCATCACCCAACTCATCTCGGTATGATTCCTCGGAAGAAATAAAAACAAACTCATCATTCAAGGGAATGGCAAAAAGGGATGAGCTGGAAATTCAATTTAAAAACGATAATTGCGAATGTAGATTTACCCAAAGGTGTTTATGATTCGAGTCTTTTTCAAAATGTGAAAAATTTTATCTTCTAAATTATGTTCGACTTTTTTCAAGTTGTAGATTCCTTTGGGACGGTTTTCAAAGTAGAATATGAAGCGTGGGGTGCAGAAACGGCCGTTCTCCGCCCATTCTGGGGCTAGACCTTCCACGTTCTTGAGGGATTCGGTCATTTTGTTTAAAAGTTTTTGGCTGGAAAGAAGCAAGTCAAGATACATATGAATGGACAATCTACAGGCATATGCTTCTACAGGGTGTCTCTTTTAAAACGTCAGTTAGCGACATTTAGAGAATCGTTTTGAGCAGCTGAACGAAAATTCACACACGGGGGTTTCAATTTATTGTCCATCGAGTGCAAATATTTTCAGCGCTGACGCACTTCCGGTTATACCGGAAGTGCCGCCATTTTTGTTATTTTAAATGGGACGCTTATGTTTTGACTCTAGATACGGATTAATAATTGTAAGCTTATTGCACCTCCACCTTGCCCACCTAACTGTCATAGTTTTTGACATGTGTCAAAATTTGTGTAAAAAACTGATTTTTAACCGGCAACAGAAAAGTTTCTATCTTCCAGACGGTTGACGCTTAAGAAAACAAACTTGGAGGGTTGGTACGAGGTTTGAGCTTTCTTTTGACGTCTCAATTGCATGTTGATAAATGTTGAGAAAATAATTTTTTTAAATCGCGTAACGAAATTGTCCACAACTCAATTTTTTCAAATAATAGTACCGTAATTTTATGAATCCAAAAGATGCAATATTTAAATAGTCTGTGGCGTGTCTACGAACGTACATAAAGTCCCGTCTCATATTAACGAAAGTGGGGGTTGTGTGTGTCAGGCTTTTTTTCTGTTGGTTTGTAAACGGGTTTTCACATCCGTCAAAACTCCCGTCACTCACTGTCAGTGTCAATAAACAGTAACGGGATTTCAGTTCTGTCAAAATTCCTGTCATGGACAATAATTCACAACAAAGACCCATTTCAATCTCCATTGTTACTGTTTATTGACACTGACAGTGAGTGACGGGAGTTTTGACGGATGTGAAAACCCGTTTACAAACCAACAGAAAAAAAGCCTGAGACACACAACCCCCGCTTCCGTTAATATGCGACGGGACTTTACATATACACACACACATTTTAAAAATCACCTTTTTGGGTTCCTGAGAACTCAAAACGTATAAAGTCCCGTCGCATATTAACGAAAGCGGGGGTTGTGTGTCTCAGGCTTTTTTCTCTTGGTTTGTAAACGGGATTTCAGTTCTGTCAAAATTCCTGTCATGGACAATAATTAACAACAAAGACCCCTTTCAACCTCCATTGTTACTTTTTATTGACACTGACAGTGAGTGACGGGAGTTTTGACGGATGTGAAACCCCGTTTACAAACCAGCAGAAAAAAAGCCTGAGACACACAACCCCCACTTTCGTTAATATGCGACGGGACTTTAGATCTGGTCTTGTCTTATCTCAAATTCGAGAATTTTAGTGATTGCAGTGCCATTTTTTTTAAATTTTAAATTGTGGGGTTGGAGGTTACAAAATTGGTCCTTTTGTTTTAGAAAGCCTTGCTTACCTTGATCATTGAAATCATTGACAAGTAAGTAGTGTTCTTGCGCTTACCTCAAAGAGTCAACTGCTTTAAAGTACTGGATATAGTTAGTATCAAAATTCCACCCTGGATGAGATAAAACCACAATATGGCTCACATGTGTCAAGAACAAAAGAGCCCTTGCAAAGTTACTTTTAATTTCATCATTTATGGCCAGAAAATCATCACAAGTTTTCTCCTCATCACATCGCTCAAGCAAATCCTTGTATCGCTTGATCAACAAATCAGTGTCAAGCAAAGAGTGGACGTGTAAGAAAACAATCTGGTTTTCGTCATCATAGCTTCCTTCAATGGTGCACTGAAATGTTCTGGTTAAGTAATTATCTTATTAAGAATCGAAATTTACCTCATCATCGCGGCTAAATCCTGCGGTATAAACTCGCCCTATTGATTTAGCCTTTAAGCCATATGAATGGTATGGGGTTTTCCCTATTATAGAAATGACGATAACTTTATCACATCTAGAGCCACTGTGATTTCTAAAAATCAGAATAAATAACTTTTAAAACGGAAATTGACAAAAACTCACAATAATAACTGTAAATCCGGCAAAACAAATGTTTCTCTCATTTTGAGGTTAGCTGCAAGAAATAAGAATCAACCAGGGATATCAACAATCCTAGGGAATTTTGATGACAACATATGATAATTGTCAATTCTGTCACTTTCGCCAATCACCAATTTGTCACTTGTCACAACACGTCAATTGTCAGATCTGTCTTTTTGTTGAGATGTTTATAACCCCGCTCATAATCCAAAATTAATGCCATAAACTCAAAAAATGGCATATTTTCATTATCGTTGTGGTGAACGAGTAACTTTGTTAAATGATAATTGCACTGCCGTGAGACACGACGCCGATTTCGATAATGGTTTGGTCATAACGGCGGAGCCCCTTGTCAACGACGTCTTGTTTGAAATCAAAATTGACCGCAAGGTATGAATGAAATACCCTCTGATTTTATGAAAACACCCCTTTCATTAAGGTAAACTCCTGGTCAGGCAGCTTGGAAATAGGGGTGGTGGATTGTGACCCATTGAGCTTTGAATTTCCAGTATGTTCTTCAAAGATACAGACCCCTGCATGGGTGAGTTTATAATTTTTTTCATTTTTTGTGTTTGCCAAACAATTTTGGACATTAGTGCTGTGGCTTGGTTCAAGAAGGGCCGATGTGAAAATTAGCGTTTCATTTCTATAAGCAATGGCTTTAAATTTTATTAATATCTAAGGTACGATTTTGTCCATTTAAAGAAAAATCGGAAAAAAACAAATTTTGAAAATGTGACATGCTTGGCCTTTCGTGATCCAAGGCACAGGTGTTTCTTGGAGTTTTAAACAACTCTCATGACCGAGCTCATGACTTAAGTGCTTAAGTATTATTTGTTATTGTCGTTGTTGTTGTTATTTTGTTATAAGTATTATTTGTTCATTAGTAAGGGCAGTTCGGAAGGACATATGGCGGAAAAAGCTTTCTAAGGGAAACAACACCCCTTCCAAGACGCGATTTGAAAAACCATAACTCCCTTGTGAAGCATTTTTCTTCGCATTTTTCGCTATATATGTCCTTTCTTTTCTTCCTAAAATAATGTAAGGAATCGTCCCGTGACCTAATTTTCACTAATTGGGTAGATACAATAACTCTCTAATAATAATAACGCTCTAATAAACAATTCAGTCATTTTATTGGAAAACGGGAAACGGAATGTAATAGGGACGTTGAACAAGAGCACCTTTTTTATGTAGAATAGATCACAGACTAAGATTTTATCGTTAATTTGTTTGAGAAATGACCACATCAAAAATTTTTTTCTCCGGTACCTAGTCATTAAAAGTGCATTTTACTGCCTCTTTTACTGCCGTGCGGCAGTAAAAATGCACTTTTTTAATGACAATCGACGAAAAAATTATGTGTTCAACACGGCAAATAAACAGCTGATATTCCTAGCCTAGGCTACCACCTTGGCTATGAAACTTCGGCCGCGGCAGTAAATCTGCAATTTTTTTGCCCACAAATAACTATTAAAGGGATGCGTAATGACCTCTCAAAAACACATGGTTCTGTTCTCGGTTCTGATTAATAGAGTATTGCAGCTCAATAATTAAAACATTGGAATAGATACTACTTTTAAAATGAGAAAGGTCGTATTTTTTTGTTTCGCTAAATTCCGAACCGTTTTCGAGAAAAAAATTAATAAAGATGAACTTCCGGTCAAAAAGTTGGTTTTAAATGACGTCATACACCGGGGGAAAAAATTCATGATTGGCCGCCAAACAAACAATAATAGGTCGTTGCCAGACGAACCATAATAATGGGCCAGATCTGAGCAAATTATTTTTGACATAAATCTAACCTTCTATTTTGTTTCATTCATATTCTATGTATGACAATTGTACGGCCATGATTGCCAGTGTACCTACAATATACAATAATATTAAAAGTGTTCTTTTTTTATTATGAAATCGGCCCTAAAACCACACACTTTTAAAGTTAAATTGGGGCTCATTGGGTAGCTACATTTCAAAGAGATTAACAAAACACGCCTTTAGAAAAGAAGGCATATGAAACCCGATATAAATTTTGTTTTTTGTTTTTTTCGTATATAATATAACGAGTGGTACTGATTTTTTCCGACAAAATTTGCGAAACAAATAAATGAGTAGCTTTTGCAACGAAAATCGTCACGAGCGCTTTAGCGCGAGTGGCGATTTTCCAAAAGCAAAAGCTACGAATGTATTTGTAAGCAAATTTTGCAGAAAAAATCAGACCACGAATTATATTCGGATGATTAAACAACAAAAGAAACTTCAATGGAAACAATAAGGTTGCCATGACATTGCATTTGACAGAAATTTTTTCATATATAAGAGCACTAGAGAAATGGTAATTTTTCTGAAATGAAGTTGGTTACACGAGTAATAATGTCTACGAGGGCTTTTGCCTACTGTTTGGACGAAAAGAAGCCGAGACGCAGTCGAGGCTTTTTTTCCAAAACAAACAGTAGGCAAACGCCCGAGGAACATTTATCGAGGGTGAACCTATTTCATTTCATGAAAAATTACCATTTCTCGAGTGCTTTTCGGAAGACAATTTTTTTAAAGAAATATTGCACCTAACTTCTCCCCGTGTCAGCATGGTAGTAGGTTATGTGTGGCAGTTGAATATTACCTACTTTAACTTCAATGACAGGATGACAGGAACAAGCTGTCAGATATCGTTTCTGAATGAATCATTATTTTTATTTTGTTAGGAAATACCGAGGAAAATACTAAATAAGTGGGTATGACTTTAATTAAAATTGTTTATTTCATTTTGAGATTTAAAAATTAATGATTTTAATAGGGATTTTAACTGGGTTTAACAATTTACATTTTAGCAATAATGGTGACTGATGATGGCTAACGAGATGGCTAAGTAGGTATATTAAAGTGGACCAAGTTCGCGCGTTGAATACTGGATTATGAATTATGATAAACCCAGATAAACCACATCATCACAAAATTCCTGCCCACTGGCAAAATTAACAGCTGGTTTCTGTATGGGAATACAATTTGTCTTGTCGTACGATGCTAATCCCCAGGGCCGGGGCATTCGCGCATGCGAACTAGAATGACAGGACAGGACAGATTCTTGAAGAATAAACAACGTAATGGTCACTGTGTTAAATTTTAAATTGTGCTGTTTTCCTTCAATTTCCACGTTATTTATATAAATTGAAGTTCTGTTTCTGCTGCGATGGTTAGCGACTACTGTAGCAATTTTAGTGAAGAGGTGAAGAGGATAAATTTCGTCTTTGGATAAAATCAGCCAGATAAGTGGGGAAAGGTCCGTACGCGTGACGACAACAATTACGATAAAAATCCTGGTCAATTTCCGAAAATCACGTGAATTATTTTGTGAGCAGGTAGTCTTGTAAAAGTGATTTACTAGTTTCGAGTGCTTTGGATTTTTTTAAATTACGAATCTGAAGCTGTCAAAAGTGACAGGGATTTTTTCACCATATGACAGGGATTTTTTCAATATGACAGGGATTTTTTCACTCATTTGAACTACTCCCAAATTTGTCAAAACAAATCGGTTGTGATTGGCTAAAATTGAATAATGGATCGTTATCATTGGTCAATATTTCTAAAAAAAAATTGTCGCTGGAAAACCGTCCTGCTTTTCACTCGTGGTGTTTTTCAGTTCAAAACCATGGTGATTGGTCGACTGTCTATAAATTCTGACGTTTGATTGGTTTAAAATTCTTGAGTTGTTTAATCGATCGAAAAAGTCAGAGCTGAATGCGGGATGACAATTTTATGACAAAAACTGACACTTGAAAACGAAGCACCATGAGCTTTTTTTCGCGATTTCGTCTGGTTGACCGCAAATTCATTGCATTTATCACATTTCCTAGAAAGGACCCCGCACCTCCAACATAGGATTCTGGCTCTCTACAGATTTTTTTTAAAGGACCCTATACGATAGTGGCCCAGGAAAAAAATTGACAATCTGAATCTAGACAATACTGAACTTTGATATCTGGTGTGGAGGTACAATAGAGTGTACTTACATCATTGAATACAAAAATATAGAAATTCTTCCAAGCGGTCATATTTTTTTCTCCAAACGTCAGTAAAACATCACATTGTGAACGTCAGTGTAGACAGTAGAAGTTGAATTTCTAGGACGCTAGTCTCTCAGCGACCTCAGCGGCACGAAATGAAAAAAATACTGCCGCTCGTGCTTTTTCATGCCGCTCGTGCTTTTTCATGCCGCTACCAATTACGTTCACTAAATCATAGTAGTTTATAACCCAAAACGTGAAAGTGATGTTTTACGCGGCGAAGGAAAATATGGACAGTCGAGGCGTAGGCGAGACTGGCCATTTCCTGAGACGCGTAAAACCACTTTTTCGCTGTGGTTTATACAACATTTTTCTTCCTACACCAGTTAAAAATAAATAATTAATTAATTTCGAAATTTGAGAATCCAAGTGACAGATCAAGAAGATCTAGACGTCAAGTCCTACAATTTTAATTTGGCAAAATCGCGCGTGCTGTGTTCCTTCATACGCCAATCGCCGTCGCCATATTGTCCATTTTACACGCCTAGCCGTTAGTATAATTTTTACACGACTAGCCGTGAGAAGCGGTCCTTTCAAAGCCCTCCTGAGTCCCGAAAATGTAATTTTCAGTTAGTGTAGGAAGAAAAAGAAATTTCTCCGGTTTAGATTTTTTTTAATGAACTACAGAAATTATATTAATTTACATTAAGTTGTGAAAAATAATTAAGAATAGTTTAGTTTCTATAATTATTGAAAATGCAGTTGCTAAAAGTCTCATTTTGAAATTGTAATCCACTTGATGAGTTTACACCAGCTGAAGTCACTGTCTCAGTAATAGTCGGGGAGGCAGCGACAGAAATATTCGGCCGATTTCATTAACATCCTTTTCCACATGATTCGTTAATTTACGTGTCATAAATACAGAAATTGGCGGTCTGCCAGGGTACCTGCGGGACAGGGCCCCGTAATGGGGCTTCAAGTATGGTAAAAAAAAGTGAAATTATTAACGCTGAAATCCTTTATATGAATTACAGATACCCCGAAGTGTCCAAAAAAACCGGTCTGCCTCTTCGTCTGCGGGACAAAATGTGTCTGGCAGCCACATTTTCCAGATATTTGATTAATAAAATTGTCAAGCCACTCCGAGCTTCAAATTATCTACTGTAGGAGGTGTAGAATAGACAGATTGTTGCCTAACGACACTATTATGCCACCTGTTTTACACCTGCTACGGGTAGATAATTTAAATTTGACAGTATAATTTGACAATTTTATTAATCAAATTTCTAAGAAATGTGGTTGGCAGACACATTTTGTCCCGCAGGCGAAGAGGCAGGCCATTTTTTTTGGACACTTCGAGGTGTCCGTAATTCATATAAAGGATTTCAGCGTTAATAATTTCCATCAATGAGACTAGTTTTTTTGGCATACTTGAGCCGCCCCCATGGAGCGTTGTCCCGCTACTTGCATGGCAGACTCGACTTTTTCGAATCACAACGACATGCGTAATAGGAAAAATGACTTTAGAAAGTTAATGAAATGAGTCAAGCCAATCTGTCGCTGCCTCCCGCTCTATAATAGTGCTCGTGGTGTTACCGCAAGGCCTCAAATTATTAACACTGTCAGTCGTGTTATCGGGAGCCTCGTTAGGTACGTTTAGAATCTTTTTAGCAATTTTTCGTTTGCTACACATTGATTCTTCGTAGTAGCTTTCCGCTACAGTGCCAGACTTCCAGCCACCGTGTCTTTTTAAGGTAATTACATCGGCACCACTATCTACAAGTAATGTAGCAGACGTTCTTCTCAAACTATGACCCGTGTATTCTTTGCGTTGTGGTAATTGTAGATACGAAGCGACTTCCTTGGGTACTTCACCAATCTTGTGTATTCCCATGACTAAACGATGGCATTTTCCATCCATATATTTCAAGAAAAAGCGTCTGTCATTCATATCTTTCGGACGTAAAGAGGCATATTTTCTATACAAATTAAGAACATTTTCTCCAATAACGGACCGACTCTTTTTTGTTTTTGTGTCAGGAACTTTAACATGAAGAATTTTTCCAAGATCTGCTATGTCATCAATCTTCATCTTTAACATTTTATCACAACGACAGGCTCCCGAAATTCCAATTATCATCACAACCTAAATAAAAAATGTCACATTATAAGCAGGTATATTTTATTTTAAACTAACCTTCATTGCAAGGTACTTGTCATCGGGAGCCTCAGACAAGAATTTTTCAAACTCTTCCCTAGTAAATACTTTTGCCTTTTTCGCTGAATAGCCTTCATTTTGCTTCTTCAGAAATGCACGAAGTTTTAAGTATTTGGTTATATCCAACCCATGCTTAATATTCAATAGTGATTTTACCATGGAGTACTGGGACCACAATGTAGAACTTTTCATTTTAGCAGCCATTTCGGAGAAGTACGCCAATAAAACATTTTCTGAGAATACTTTCACATTTTTTGTGGCAGACCATTTGATGAATTTCTCATATGCGGCTTCATAAACGGCTGCTGATTTTGTTGGAATTAAATTATCAACTGCGTTGAGCAGCTTTTGCAATTTCAGGCGGCGTGCATTGCAGTGCGAACTGCGAAGTACTCCGTTTCTTCAAAATCAGTCATGTTGATTCTGTAATAAACATTGTAGGTACCTACTTTTTATACGAGTTAATCAGAAACGAGAAAAGTACTTACCTACGTATTGCTTTTTAAAAGAATCTGTGAAGAAAATCAGCTACTTTTCTCAACTTTTACTTTGATTTTTCTCGCCGTTGCGTTTGTTGACAGTCAGCATCAAAGCTGTAGTCATAGTAACACTCGCAGAGCGTGCTCAGTTTTTTCTCAAATTTCGCGTTAAAGTGAAGAAAAAAATTATAATTCTTCTTAAATCTGATGTTTTTAAACGTTTGGAGAAAAAATAGCGTGTTGCATTCGGAGTAGAAGCTATTTTTTGTGCTTTAGCTGTATTTGCGAGCCGAACGTAGCAAACTTACAGCTTCAGCACAAAAAATGACGCTTCTACTCCTAATACAACAATATACATATATATATGTGGCTCTAAACATGTTTAGGCCTCGAAAATGCAATTTTCACAAATTTTTTTCTCAGAAACTAGAAGATACTGAACTTTCATTTCTCGATAAAACACTCATCTGTCCCTCGCTTACCACAATCTAAAATTTGGTAAAGATTGGCTCAAGCGGTTGCCTTATTGTATAGGGTCCTTTTAATATGTTATTCTTCCGTCAAAAAGAAGCAACTTTCTAATAGGGCACATTTTTGCAGGACGTCAGGATTGACCGCTATGACTCTGTGAAAGTACACCAGAATGCCGTTTTTATTCACTAGATACTATACTGGTGCTCATCATTATAGTAAAACGTCAAAGATGACGTTTTGTCCTCAAGTGCAAGTCAAGAGAAACAATATCGCATCTATTAAAAAGATTAAGCGTACCTAGATTTTTGCCAATATGGAAAATAATGCTTTTTTGGTGCACTTTCAGGGAGCCATAACGGTCGATCCTGACGCTCTGCAAAGTTGTGCCCCATTAGAAAGCTGCTTCTTTTTAACGGAAGAATAACATATTAAAATTTAAACAAAATCTGTAGAGAGCCAGAATCCTATGTTGGAGGTGCGGGGTCCTTTCTTTCACAAAATTGTCAAACTAATGTCAGTTTCTAACACACCTCCGTGAGACGGTTTTAAATGATCAGCGCTATGACATTGTCGCTAGGCAACAATCTGCAAAATGGATAAATGCACCAATCACAGTTATGAATTTACGGTCAACCGGTCGAAATCGCGAAAAAAAGGCTATGGTCAATAATGCCGAGACTGGATTGCGGGTAGTGACGTCACACCAATAGAACAAAGGCAAGGAAAGGCGAAATTTTAAACTTGTTTTTCACTTTCTTGCCATAATTAGTCACAATGGATACTTCTAATAACGTTAGGCTATCTACTTTTCATCCTACTTTCCGAAAATTATGGTTTAAATTTTTCTTTTTCTATTTCGGTTTCCTAATGAACACTTTATAGCACCCAAACGCGTTCTCTGATGTGCTCTATTAGAGCACGGCTTTTGTTTACATCGTAACCTAGACAACTATTGTGTCTAACAATTAAATTAACTGCCAAGTCTATCTTTGAAAATGACAATCTGAATTTTTCTTGAAAATGTTAACAAGTTGGGTGTCCAAAATAGAAACAATTGTATAAAAAACGTCTTTCATAAGGCTCTTATCGCACTCGGATTTTGTAAAACTCGGGCTTTTCGCCCTCGTTCTTCAAACATCTGCTTTTCGCCCTCGTTCTCCAAACATCCTCGTGCGATAATAATTGTCCTTATGAAATGTGTTTTTTAATATACTATTCTTCGACTGCAATACTCTATTAAGTAGACGCGAAAGTTGACACTAACACACGCGTGTTGTTCAAGGTGGTTCGTTTTAAGTGGAACGTTTAGTATAATTATGATTAAAATTATTATTCTGCACTATGTAACCGAAATTCGTTTAATTTCCACATCTTAGATAATGTCGGGCTTTTCCTTCTTCAAAAACGGCAACGTAGTAATCGAAAGGTACGGCACAGATCTAGATAAGCTGAATCAAGACGACCGAATAGGCCTGATGCGAACATCGGAGGGCGACCTGATTTTTTTTATCAACGGAGAATCGCAAGGCGTAGCTGCCGAAAACCTCCCCACTATCGTCTACGCCATTGTCGACGTATACGGAAAATGTGTCCAAGTTAGTATCACAAGTCCAGCTCTGAGGGAGCACAACAACGACGACTGTTTAAGCGGAAGCTCAGTCTTGGCCATCGACAACGACATTTTAAACGTAACTTTAGGTGGAGATCTGAGCGAGCTCAGTATGAGTAGCAGTAACAGCCTCGACATACGGATGGATATGAACGTTAGGTAATTTTTCGTTTTTGTTGCGGTAAAGGTGTTATTTGAGTACGTATAGTTTAAGCTTGCCAGAGGAATGCCCAAGACCTGACAAGTTGCGGTTTCACGATCGCTGTGGGTCTTTGGTGAAATTGTCGAAAGGGAATCGTACAGCGGAGAGACGGAGGCCCTTAGATGAATTTAACAATGGGGTTGTAATGACCCAAAGGCCTTTGAGGGACTCTGAGTTGTTTGAGATCAGGATCGACCGATTGGTTGATAAATGGAGTGGGAGCATTGAGGTAATCACTTAAATCTGCCTGCCGAATATTCAAATTTTGTCTTACGGGTAATTCCATGCAATCCCTAAAAACTGCTGCCGCATGCCTCAGATATTAATGAAAAAAATTTGGTATGTTACTTATCCAATGTTAGAGAGATATACGAGGCTTCAAAGGTTATTTTTACTTTCTATAGGATTTTGAAGAATACGAAATTATCACCTGACCAGCAAAACATGTTATTAAAAAAAATCATATCTTCTAAAGTATAACAGATATCGCATTGAGCCAAAGTTTACCTGAAAGTTCAAGGTTTTGTCTATAATCTCAAGCACTAGAATCGTCACAATTGCGAAAATTTGTTTATGGAAAAAATCTGGAAACATTCAAGAAAGAATGGAAATTTCACATTTTTTGCTGGATGCAAGAAAAAAGCTCAAAGCTGGATTGTTTCAAAGTTATAGATAGTCGACTATGTATTTTATATAAAAATAGTGCCGACTTAATATAGCTATAGATATAAATTGCAGAATATACTAGTTTCAGCTAAAATGGTCAAATGCACTGTCTGATTTGCCCATGTGAGGCAACTCCGAATTGCCTGAACTTCCGCACCGTTGGAGAGTTCACCTAGTACTATCATGTAGTATAGGAGTTTTTTTGCACTTTCCATTAGTACCCGACTTGCGATTTTTTTAATATAGGGCATACAGGGTGTTGCCAGTTTCATTGCCCACTATTGGGATCTCGGAAACCATTAAAGTTAGAAAATCAGTTAAATTAGAAAAAAGTTGCGCTTTTTGAGGGTGATTAAGAATCTGCAAAGAATTCTGCGATATCTTGATTCGTTACTGAGTTATCCTGAAAAAACTGTAAATCGCTGCCAATATTCAATGACATTAACAGAAATTTTCTATGCCTTCTAGATTTTGAGCAACGTCAGTCCACTTTTTTTTTTCTTACGGCCGCCATATTGGTTTTTAACACCTTTGGATGCACACAAAAATGAACTTTTTAAAATTGTAACCATCATGTTGCAATGGTAACATACCAGACTGAAGGGTCTTCCATTTATAGATTGACACGTTTTGACATTTTTCCAAATGTAAATGCTTTATGGGCTAGAATTTTTTTCTTTATTTTTCACATACAAGGTGAATTTCATTGCCCACTATTGGGGTCTCTGAAACTATAAGAGTTAGAAGATTGGTTAAATTAGATAAAAGCGAGGATAAAAGTTAATTTTGTTGAATTCGGTGAGTATGCACTTATGGATACAGATGAGTAATAATAATTGTAGTGGTCAGGGAACAGATTCTACAACAAGTTATTCCGATATTTTTGTTTACCCAACAAAAGAATTAAATTATAATGAGTAATTAATAACTAATGACTAATTAATGGTCACAACCATTTGTTAAAACTTAATTTATGTTAAAATAATCTCACAGCCATCTTTATTTTAACATAAATTAAGTTTTAACAAATGGTTGTGACCATTAATTAGTCATCAGTTATTAATTAGTCATTACAATTTAATTCTTTTGTTGGGTAAGTCGCATGATGTAAAACAAAAATATCTGAATAACTTGTTGTAGAATCTGTTCCCTGATGATGCCTTAACGGCGAAACATGTAGGAATCGAATAAAGATTAATTAAAAAAAGACAGTTTTTATGCACTTTAACCACTACAATTATTACTCATCTGTAGATAAAAGTTGCTTTTTTTAAGGTTTTTGGTCTGAGTCAGCTCTGAGAGTATCTCTATTTCAATTTTTGGATTGGTGCTCTTGAGTATTTGCATCCTTGTTTCGCTTACGGCAAGGTAATGTGAAAAGTGAAATAGAGATACTCTCCTCAGACGAAAACGCTCTAAGAGTCTGTAAAGAATTCTTCGATATCTTGATTCGTTCCCGAGTCATTCCGAAAAAACTGACAATTGACTAAAGAATAATTTATAGCTCCCTAACAGTTGATGCTATTTAAATGAAACTTGGAACTTGGAAATATTTTTGACATCTTCCAATTCAATGGCATTGACAAAAATTTTGTAAGGTTTCTACATTTTGAATAACGAATGTCAATTTTTCTTTTTCTTCTGGTCGCCATATTGGATTTTAACCCCATTAAACCAAAAATCGACTTTTCAAAAATGTAACCAAAATTTAATTTTTTTTCAAAGCTAAGTCACACGATGCCAATACGAGTTTTATTCGTTGAATTCAATTTCTTTCACGTCATAAGAAATTGAAAAAGGCGGTGTACTTTTTTACAGTTGTTTTTTCCCTAAGTTTTGGGCCGATTATACAAATTAATCACACCAAATCTCAAAATTTGACGATCGGTCTGAAAAGCCCGAGTTGGTGACATTTTTGAAAAGTTAATTTTTGTGTGTATCCAGTGGTGTTAAAATCCAATATGGCGGCCATAAGAAAAAGAAAAGTTGACTGTCGTTGCTCAAAATCTAGAATGCATAGAAAATTTCCGTTAATGTCATTGAATTGACAGCCATTTTCAGTTTTTTGAGGATAACTCAGTAACGAATCAAGAAATCGAAGAATTCTTTACAGATTCTTAATCATCCTCAAAAAGCGTAACTTTTTTCTAATTTAACCGATTTTCTTACTCTAATGGTTTCCGAGATTGCAATAATGGGCAATGAAATTGGTATTAAAAAAATCGTAAGTCGGGTACTAATGGAAAGTGGAAAAAAACTCCTATTCTATATGATAGTACTAGGCGAACCCTCCAACTGTGCGGAAGTTCAGGCAATTGGGAGTTGCCCCACATGGCCAAATCAGTCAGTGAATTTGACCATTTTAGCTGAAATTAGTATATTTTGCAATTTATATCTGACACACCGCGAGCTAAATTAAGTCTTTACTCTTTTTACACAACTTACATAGTCTATTGTCTATAACTTTGAAACAATCTAGTTTTGAGCTTTTTTCTGTCATCCAGGAGAAAATGTGGAAATTTTCGTTCTTGAATATTTCCAGATTTTTTCCATAAACAAATTTTCGCAATTGTCACGATTCTAGTCCATGAGATTATAGGCAAAACCTTGGACTTTCAGGTAAACTTTGGCTCAGTAGGTCCTGTAAGCGTGACGTCATGCCGCCATGTATGACCGTATGCGCAGTCATTTTTTGACCGCCGACAGAATTTACTGTCAGTTATGTGTCATTTATCGTCATTGTAGGTTAAAACAGTGAATTCTACTCTATGTTGTATCACATAGAGTTCACTGGGTTAAATAAGCACGTGGTAAACGTGAAAGGTCCCAGATTCTGTGACAGTAGTGACAAATGACGTATAAATGCACTAGAAATGACACAAGATCAACGCATGCGCATTATACGGGGCCAGGCGCGATAAACCCCCACCAGTGCCTTCAAGGACCTATACAATATCTGTTATATTTTAGAACATATGATTTTTTTAATACCATGTTTTGCTGATCAGGAGAAAATTTAATATTCTGCAAAATCCTATAGAAAGCAAAAATAGCCTTTGAAGCCTCGTATATCTCTAAGATTGGATAAGTAACATAATTTTTTTCATTGATATCTGAGACTTCATGAGGCAGCAGTTTTTAGGGATGCATGCAATTACCCTTACTTCAGAAATTTCAAACTTGTTGTTTCAGATGGGTATCACCACCCATAATCCCAACTCTTTGGTGTTCCCCGCGACCATGACCAACATGCGCAGTGGTACCATAATGATGTCGGGTTGTGGCATCTTAACGAACGGCAAAGGAACTAGGCGTGAATATGGTGACTTTAATCTGGACGAATTGAGTGAAGGAGATCGAGTGGGAATGATGCGCAAACCCGACGGCAGCCTGCACTATTTCATTAACGGTTTGGATCAAGGGATGGCCGCCCAGAGGGTACCTTCTCCAGTTTGGGGAGTGATCGATCTATACGGAATGACAATCAAAGTATCGATTGTGGAAAGGGACGAGAGGGAGGAACAAAATTTGATGACAAGAAAAAATACGAGGGATCAGCAGGTCGCCTTGCCGGACACCCACCCCCTCCCCGACTACTACGATCGCTTGACATTCCATCCAAACTGCGGGACGCATGCTCAAGTCATCAACAACGGTCGTACTGCGCATAGACCCAACGCCGCGGATGACTTCAATAACGGAGTCGTGTTAACTTCCCGCCCCCTGAAGTCGGGGGAGTTATTCGAGGTTAAACTGGACCGGGTGGTGACTAAGTGGGCTGGGTCGATAGAGATCGGAGTGACTACTCACAGCCCCGTCGAACTGGAATTTCCGTTCACTATGACTAACGTAAGGTCTGGAACGTGGATGATGACCGGGAGTGGGATTATGCATAATGGCACGATAGTTTTGGAGCAGTATGGGGTGAATCTGGATAGGCTGCAAGTGGGGGATAGAGTGGGAGTTGTCAGGAAGGAAAGCGGGTTTCTGCATTTTTTCGTGAATGGAGTTGATCAGGGCGCTGCGGCTTCCAATGTTCCTGAAAAAATTTTCGGGGTAATAGGTAAGTCCCTCCAATAAAGTATAACTACATTATATCGGGTGTCCCAAAAAAAACCGGACAAAATATTTTTGGGAATAAGTCTGCCATTTCTTAACCGATTTGGATGAGCGTGATCTTAGATTAAAGCCAAAGAATCAGGCTTTTGACAGTATGAGAAACTACGACCGATGGCGCTGCCGTAGTAGTCCTATTGACACTTGCATTAAAGGTTTATTTTAGCTGCATGGGGATTGGTCAGTCAACGACCAATCGGTATGACACTCGAATAGCCTTGAAGATCTTTCTTTCTTGTTCAAAAATCCTTTTTCAGAAGTCGATTTGGCTTAAGCATTAATTTTCTGTAATTTTTAAAAATGTGTTTTTGAGCATTTTCAAGCATTAATGGCCATGACCAAAGAACAGTAATGCATATAAATCTTAATTTTCAGTTATAAATGAACGAATATGGTGAAAACAGTGGCGCGGATGCCAGTGGGGGGCAACTGAACAGTTATCATTGAAAATTAAGCCCTATATGCATCAATGTTTCTTTAGTCATGGTTATGGAAGCATGAAAATACGCAAAAACACATTTTTTAGAAAAATCACAAAAAATTAATGCTTACGCCAAATGGACTTCTGAAAAAAGATTTTTGAAGAAAAAAGAAAGATCTTCAAGGCTATTTGGTTCTCATAACCCTTGGTTGTTGCCCGACCAATCCCCACGCACCTAAGCCTTAAAGACAAGTATCAATAAGGCTACTAAAGCAGCGCCATCTGACGACATTTCTTGCAAGGTTCAAAAGCCTGAATCTTTAGCTTTAATTTAAGACCAAGTCTATCCAAATCGGTTAAGAAATGGCTGACTTATTTCAAAGACTATTTTGCCCGGTTTTTTTTGGGACACCCGATAGTAAACCAAAAGCTCTTTGGTTATGTGGCCATCGTAAAAATTTTGTATTGTTTGAAATTTAAGTGAGTGAACAAGACACCGGTTATTAGAAAAAATGCAAATAGAACAGAAAAATGGCAGCGGAGAAACGGGTCTTTGATTTCCGTGTCTTGTGTTTAAAATTTTTATAGTTGATATGGACCAATTGCTCCCAAAAGCCTTTCAGCTCTTCAACGGGTCACCTAATCTACATATACCAAATCGATCCAGTACTTTGCTATAACGTGGTGTGTTATTACAAAATTTCGATTTTTTACGCAAAGGGTGCTAAATTCGAATAAATTTTGTCTTATTTAAAACCTTTCTGATGGTGACAGTAAATCTTTCAAAAACTTGTTTTTAATGGTCAAATGAGAGAACAATTTTAAATTTGGAAATTGGTGTGTCAAAACGGCATTTTCTGTGGGTCGATTGAATCCAAAAAATTCTCTTCCCCATGTGCAAAATTTCAGCTGAATCGGTTCAGGGGCTTGGGCTGTAGCTCGATTTTAGTCCGATAAAAATCTCGTTTTTTTTATTTTTGGTCAAAAAAGCACTGAGAGTGAATCAAAGATGAGTGAATACATCTTTTGAAGCAGAATTTGAAGGCCTTTCTTATGGTGACGTGAAAAATAGGGGTTTGCATTTAAAACCTAAAAGTTGATGTGCCAAAATTACATTTCTGGTTGCTAAATTTGTGTAAAAAAATTGATTTTTAGCCGGCAATAGAAAAATTTTTATCTTCCGGACGGTTGAAGATTAAGGAACCAATTTTGGAGGGTTGAAAGTACAAGGTTTGAGCTTTCAGCTGATAGCTCATAGCTGTTGACATAACAATATGACGGAAATATTGTTTTTTAAATGTCGTAACGAAATTGTAGACAACTCAATTTTTTCAAATGCGTGTACCATAATTTTGTGTATTCAAAAGATGCAAAATTAAATTTTCTTTAGGCTTGTATTAGAAATTTTCAAAAATACTGAAAATATGTATACAGGGTGGGTAATTTTTCGATGCTCACCATTGCGATCTCCTAAACGGTAAAAGATACTGGGTCGGTTAAATTACAGAAAAGTTGGGCTATTTCTTGGCGATTAAGAATCTTAAGAGAATTGCCCGATATTGTAATTCGTTCCTGAGTTTATAGAAAAATTAATATCTTCCTAACGAATCATGTTATTTAAATGAAACTTGGAACTTTTACATTTTTGACAGCTGTCAATTGAATGGCATTAACAGAAAGTCGTCCTAGATTTTAAGTAACGACAGTCAACTTTTCTTTTTCTTATGGGCGCCATATTGAATTTTAACACCGCCAGATACAGAGAAAAATTAGCTTTGCAAAAATGTAACCAACATGGACGTTTTAAAAAAAAAATATGTGAAAGCCCGAGTTACACGATCTCAAGACGGATTTTATTACTGTTGAATTCAATTGTTTTCACATGTTAGAAGAGATTGAAGAAGTCGACGAACTTTTTTACAATTGTTTTTCATTGAAGTCTAGGCTGATTTTGCAAATTATTCCTACCAATTTTCAAATTCTGACATCTGTCAAAAAATTTCATGTTGAGTACATTTTTGAAAAGCCAATTAACCTCCCCAATCTTTTTTTGTGTATTTGATAGTGTCAAAATTCAATGTAGCGGCCATAAAAGAATCAAAACTTGACTGTCGTTATTCAAAATCTAGAAGGCCTAGGAAATTTCTGTCGATGCCATTCAATTGACAGCTGTTAGAAATATAAAAGTTCTAAGTTTTATTTAAATAATATCAATCGTTAGAAAGATATTACTTTTTCTTTAAATTGTCAATTTTCAGATTTTTTGTGATAACTCAAGAACGAACCAAAATATCGGAGAACTCTCTTCAGATTCTCAACCCCTATCTTTTACTGTTTAGGAGATCCCAATGGTGAGCGTCGAAAAATTACCTACCCTGTATGTAAAGAGAATTTAATTTTTCTTAATCTTCTGAAGACATAAAAATCATAAAATCCTTGTACTCGCATTTGAAAAAATTCAGTTGTGGACAATTTCGTTACTTCGTTTAAAAAAATTAATAATATTGTTAAGTGGGGGTTACCATAAACTCACAATTAAGAGGCCAATCCAAATCTAGACTGAAAACATAGGCTTTCCATTTAAAATAACAAAAATGGCGGCCACTTCCGGTATAACCGGAAGTGCGCCAGAGCTGAAAATATTTTCTTTCGATGGGCAATCAATTGATACCAGCGTGTGTGAATTTTCGTTTGGTTGCTCAAAACGATTCTCGAAATATCGCTAACTGACACTATAAAAGGGACACCTTGCATTCCTAATTTTTTGAAGTGTAGTCTTAATGAGGTTGCATTTTGTTTCATTGTGGAGAAAAAAGATGTGAAAAGAAAGGTATGATTTAAGGCAGCCACCGCGACGAACTAATCCGCTATTAGGAGTACTTTTCCAAATTGGTGCCAGATAGCCAAACAACGTTCGGGTTGCTATACACAATCTGTAGAAATGACAGCTTGAGTAAATCAGGGTTAGTTACAACATACTCTGGAAACTAATAACGGATAAGCCAAAAAGGGTTCCTTTTATTTACCCTGAATCTTCGTAAATTTTTTGACCGATGCCTTTCAGTTTTGTACACGGCATACCTTGTCTTTAAAAACCCTTAGTCCAGTCAAATTATGTGAAAAATCATTGATTGGAGAAAATAATTAATAATGTTTTGATCCTAGGTATACTTATTTTTAGGGGCTATAAAATAAGAAGTGGCCGGTTTTTTGGCACACCCGTTATTTAAAATAAAGTGCCGATTGAGATTCCAGTAACTGGCTAGTGGTCAGTACGAAAAGTGATAAGATCATTTGAGAAAGCCTGATGTATAATTAATTCAGTTTGTTCTGTTTGGACAAAGAAAGCCTTCGAGGGGTGAGTCGCAGGACTCGCAGGGGAAAATCTTGCACACTAGATGTCCTTTTGGAAAAATTTCCCCAGATTTCCCAAGATTTCCCCAGATTTCCACAGATTTTCTCAATTTCCCCAATATTTTCCCAATTTCCTCAGATTTTCCCAGATTTTCTCGGATTTGCCGGAAATTTTTTTTGCAAGATTTCCTAAGATTTCCTCAGGTTTCCCCAGATTTCTTCAGATTTCCTCGCTTTTCCCTAAGATTTTCTAGAACCTGTACACCAGATTTCCCCTGCCGCTCACCCCTCGAAAGTCTTAATCTACAGAGACATAAAAGCAAAGAATGAAATTCTCTACAAGAAAGTAGTTTTACTTTTTTGGCCCTCAGTTGATGTTTTAGGATGCTAGGATATCTTTGGTGTGTTGTAACTGGTCTGGTAATACTGTACAGTGTAAATATTTGACAATTGAGGTTAACTGAAACGAATGTCGCAGATCTGTATGGACAAGCCGTGGAGGCATCCATCATAGATGTTTACGATTATGGTTCGCCTGACACGATCAACTCGAGTCTGTCAAACACCACCCTCTACAGGTAAGTCTTATTCGAAAATTCAGTAACAAAAAATAAGCCGTTAGCGATCTCCGCTTTCATCACATCCATGGTAAAAACGCCCGCATCGTTAACGGAGGTCTGACCGCCTTAAGGCCTCGTCCATTGTCCGAGTTTAACGATGCGATTGTTTTCTCGAGTCGTCCTCTGCGCGATGGTGAATTGTTTGAAGTTGTTTTGGATAGTATTGTCGACAGGTGGTCAGGAAGTGTAGAAATAGGTGAGTTGAGACATTTTAATTGATGGTTGTAAGGAAAATAAATCTACCACTACTACTACAAAATGGAGAACTGTTGACATCGTTGGTCTGAAGATGGCACATGTTGTGTCGAAACTAGTCACCACAAGCTTTTGCTAATATACAAAAATTTTATCAAAAAGGTAGATTTATTTTCCTTGCAACCATTAACTATGGATCTTCCTTACACCACCTCCACCCTAAACAACATTTTAATTGGTTTAAAATAGGGGTGACAGCTGTGAGACCCGAAGACATTGAATTGCCGGGAACGGCGACCGATTTAAGTCGCGACACTTGGATGCTGAGCGGTTCGTCTGTACTGAAGGATGGCGTTACGATCAAAAACAATTATCCTTGCGACTTGGATGCGTTAGGGTCGGGAGTTAGGGTGGGAATCGTCCGCTCTTCAGATAAAACTTTGGAGTTTTATAGAGATGGGGTTTCCCAAGGCCCCGCCTGTGTGGTCTCGCACAGTGTAGTGTACGCTGTGATCGATTTATATGGGCAATGCGCCCAGGTTAGCATTCCATGCGTGTCACCTTTAGCACCCTTGGTAGAAAATTGCACCAGATCTGACACTTCAATTAGCCTACAAGGGGTTAACGTCGTCCAACCTCCTGTTCACACTGATTTACATATCTTCTCCGAGTGTCACGGTAAAGAAGTTAGTATAACCGATGGAGGCAGAGTGGCAAAAAGAGGGAAAGATCTCAGTAGTGCCATTGTTTGGAGCGCCACTCCTCTTTTCCAAGAAGAATTATTCGAGATTTCGATCATATCATTGGTTAATTATCTGGCGGGAAGTTTAAGTGTGGGTGTAACTGAATTGTCTCCTAGAGCTTACTACAAGAGCTTGCCCGGAGATAGTTGTCATTTAACCGGTAAGTTAGGAAAATTCTTTCATATAATGAACCACCTACGTCTAGGGAATGAGTTGAAATATAAAGGGAAGACAATCCAGCTTTTCACCCCCAGTCTTCAGTGGTTAAGTGTAGGCGATCGAATCGGTCTATTCCGTACCCAAGATGGTTCGATTAAAGTGTTCATCAACAGCGAAGAACTCTCCCTGTCGTTTCCTCAACTCCCCGACACTCTTTACGTAGTCGTAGATCTTCGAGGTTCCTGTACCTCAGTTTCCGTAACGAGTCATAAAGCTCCTCTTTCTCCTTTTAACAATATCCGCATGCAAGATAGTTTCGACCTGGCTTTGACAGACCTAAACGAAGCTTCCCTAAGCAAGGAAATTCCTAACGCCATTCCTAGATATGAATTTCACGAAAATCATGGCCGCAATATCGAACTCCTCGAAGGACGAACATCGGCAAGGAGGGTAGCTTCTTACAACCAAGGAGTTGTAACGGTGCAACCAGCTTTAGATTACGACTGTAAGGTACAAATCGTTATTGATCATCTCGATTCAAAGTGGCAGTCCTCCCTGATTTTGGGCTTGGTAGCCGGAGCACCAGAAAGACTGAACTTGCCTGTAAACGCTTTAGCTTTTAAGGCCCCCTGTTGCATAATCGCAAATGATTGGATATCAGTTAACGGTGTTAAGGTGAGCTGCTTAAATAAGTCTACCTACTAATTTTTTGCACGATCGAACCATTTTGTTAACTTACAAAGCCAAGACTTAACTTGACTTTACTGGTTTCTATGGCCAACTCAACGGTAAGTATTTTACTTACCGTTCTAGAACGGTAAATTGATTATAACTAAATGACATAACAAAACATCAACAAAATAATTATTTATTACCGTATTCCCTCATGTAAAAGCAACAAAGTAAGTAGGCTGGTACTTTTGACTTTTATCAGGCTTTGACGTTACGATTTTTGCAAATACACCACGGTCAAACCGATATTTGGATCACTACAAGCAAATCATACACAAACAAAAATAAATAAAGAGTTAAGGATCTTGGAGTAAAGTCCGTTCATTTTCTGTAGCAGAACTAAAATTTTTCTGGAACTGTACAACCTTAATTTGTAACTTTGACTTTTGTACTTCTGACAATTTGATCTAAAAGCGGGAAAGCAAAAACATTACATAACCCAAATCTTCTAGGGTTTATTTTTATTGTTAGCAGCAGTGTCACAGATAAACGTACCTGCGGCTTAACTGGACGCAATTGCAAAATTTTGAATGGAGAGTATGTTCACTACAAACTCTCTTGCTGTTCTAGCAAGCCGGTTCACCATCAAATAAAATTTTTTCTGCCAATGGAATTTAGTTTTGAAGAGTATCTTCCACATAACTCTTCGCTACATTGGAAGACTTCCAGCCTCCATGCCTTTTGAGTCCTAATACGTCCACCCCTTTATTGGCCAACAATGTTGCTGATGTTCGTCTAAACGAGTTGCCAGTGTATAAGATAGGATCTTGCAGCTTCAAATATTCAACAATCTTTGACGGCCAACTTCCGATTGTGCCTTCCCCTACTACTTGATTATTGCATTTTCCATTGCGATACTTCAAAAACAAGTGCGAAGACTTTGCGTGGCTTGGTCGTAATTTAATATACTAATAACCTCTAATAACCAAGTAGTGATTTTTTTTATCTTGGCCTACAACTGTAAATGTCCGCTGCATATTGGTTTTGGTGTTAGGAATTTTAACGACAAGTACTTCTCCACGATCTTCAATATCTTCATTGGTCATGTCAATTCTTCCCTTCTGCATGCCCTTGCTATCCCAAATATCATTGCCACCTAAAAGCACAGGATACACCTATAGTGCTTTAAATGTAATCAGAATTATTTACCTTATAAATTACCGTATTCCCTCGTGTAAAAGCAACAAAGTAAGTGGGCTGCTACTTTTGACTTTTATCAGGCTTTGACGTTAGGCTTTTCGCAAATACACCACGGTCAAGTTGATATTTGGTAACATTAGAAGCAATCATACACAAGCAAGAATAAATAACGAGTTAAGAATCTGGGGGTATGTTCACTCCAAATTCTCTTGCAGTTCCAGCGCTAGAAGTACGGCTATCAAAATGCTCATCTCACTGCCCTTAGTTTAAATTCGACCGAGTAACTTTTGAATTTGACCATGGCGGAATTTTGCAAAGCTAACGTCAAAAACGTGACAGAAAACTTAAAAGAAGCAGCCTTCTTACTTTGTTGTTTTTACACGGGGGAATACGGTAAGAAGGAATCGTCAGGTGCCTCAATTAGAAATCGGGACATTTCTTCCTTAGTAAAAACCTTAGATTTTCTTGGTCTATATCCAACATTTTTTCTTTTGAGATAGGCAATCAGCATGCCAAACTGCGAAATATCAATAGAATCATGAACAGAAATTGTACTTTTCAGCATCGAGTATTCAGCCCTTAAACTGCCAGGCACCCTCAATGTGTTATTTCTTTGGACGAAGTAAGCTAATACTTGCGTTATTCTTTTCACACCAATTCTTGAAAATTCCATACGTGTTGTAGTGCTGTTACGATTTTTCAGGAATTAACGCTGCGCACCCAATATTCCAAGCATTTTCACTATCGAAATCGCTCATTATTAGAAAATTCTGTGTAGATAGTAGTCAATTCAACAGAATTTTTTTAATCCTTGACTAATTTCGCAATTTTCTGACAAATATCGACATCACCTCGGACATCACCCATCACATTTGACAATATGTTCCTTTTAAGGTTAATCTTTTGCCACCTTTTTGACAATAACTGCCACTTTATGTCATCCACTGTCAGCCCGCTCCCTTTTATTGAGAAAGAATTTTTTCTCTATTTTCTACTGAAATGGCCGAAACTGTGAACACATTTTTAGAACCAGAATTTGATCGCCTTTCTAATGGCGACATAAAAAATGAGGTCTTGTATTTAAAATTTTAAGTTGATATGCTTAAATGGGACTTCCCGTGGGCCAATTGCTTTCAAAAGCCTTTCAGGTCTTCAACGGGTCACCCGATCTCCATGTACCAAATTTCAGTCAAATCGATTCAGTAATTTGGGCTATAATGTATTTTTACCGTTATTATAAAATTTCGCTTTTTTGATCCAAACAGCGCTAAATGCTAATTAATTTTGTCCTATTAAAAACCAGAATTTGAAGACCTTTCTGATAGTGACAATAAATGTTTCAAAAACTTGTTTTTAATGGTCAATTGAAAAAATAATTTTAAATTTGGAAATTGGTGTGCCAAAACGGCACTTTCCGTGAGTCGATTGAATTCAAAATTTGTTCAGCTCTTCGACGTGTAATACAATCCCCATGTGCAAAATTTCAGCCAAATCGGTTCAGGGGCTTGGGCTGTACCGCGATTTTAAAGTCCGATAATAATCAATTTTTTTTTTATTTTTGGTCAAAAGGGCACTAAGAATGAATACACTTTTAGAAGCAGAATTTGAAGGTCTTCCTTATGGTGAAGTGAAAAATGGGGGTTTGCATTTAAAATTTAAAAGTTGATGTGCCAAAATGGCATTTCCGGTTGCACGATTGGCTCCAAAAGCTTTTCAGATCTAAGTTAGGTTACGAGATGCCTATGTTCCAAATTTCAAATAAATCGGTCTAGTAGTTTTGGCTGTGGCGTGATTACAAACGAACGTACGAACGTACAAACGTACGAACGTACAGTATGCGTAGGTGAAAATGCCCACCCGGGAAGGTGGGAGACAAACACTGCATGTCTGGTCCACTTCAGTTGCAAGTCGGAGTGGGAAATATCGATCGGCTCTTCAGGTAAGTACGAGCTTCCTGTTTAAGTAATTTAACCCGAGACAAGGCGCGTATTGAAATTTGCGTTCTTGATGGCCGCTTTTAGAAATCTGCCCTACGCGCATTTTTTTTTTAAACTTTCCCGCATCAATGATTTGTTATTAACTTTTCGTTACAATTTAACACGAGGGACGTAGGTACTGAAATAAATCTCAACATAAAGATCATTAGGTAATCGAGTCATTAATGTCTAAATCATGATTGCGATTAGTGATTTAAATCTAATCAGGCTTCAATGAAAGTTTTCCAGTCGATTTAAATCGAGGTTAAGGCGTTGAATGCGATTGGTTCGTATCGATTGCAATCGATCGCCGCGTTGAACGGCCCTATTAATCTTCACAAATTAAAGGGAGGTTTTTACGAATAATATGTTAAAACTAGGAACGAATTTTTCGCTAAAATTAGCACCTCCATTATTAACGTCTGTTTAATTTAATTTCTACCATTTTCTTTATATTGAAACCATTAATGTGTTATATGGGTCGAAATTGTTTACCATGCATGAAAGGATGGAAAAATGGTATCACTCGTGTGTCATAATTCATAAACAAATTACCTGGAGGTGTTAGGTTAACCTCTGAGAATCACACACGTTTAAATAATTCATAATGTCAGGAAGGTTTTATAAAATACCTAGTTATTCTCAAAATCAGAAATCTTCAAATTATTAATAATTGAAAACGTCCGTGTAAATTCCCTGTAACTGAGGTATACCTACACTTAGATCAGTATAAAACTTTAATAATAGATATTTATTTTATTAGGAGTTTAAGGGCCGCTTGCACCGCTGCTGCCTGATTAGCGCTAATCAGTGGCTAAACTGACATTAATGGATTGTTTCGACAATTGTAACCAGGATTTTAAACATGATTAGCATTAATCATCGGCGGTGCTATCGGGCATTAGTAAGACATACGAGTCACATAATGTCACTTAAACTCTGAATAAAATAGAATACTTAATTTTCAAACGCAGAGTTAACTTTGGGGGCCCTGGGCAAAGTTGCTTGAAGGCCTACCCATCACAGAACCGTATCTCTTTATATGACTTGGGGGGGGGAGGGGTAAATAAAAATTTGGCAATTTAAAACAATCGAATTTTCCAAACACTTCACAATAATACTTACAAATGAAGTAATGAAGAAAATGAAAAATTTAACTTTGGTAAGGCAGATTTTTTTTGCCAATTAGGTAAGTTTTATGCCTGCCAGGCCGGCTATCGAGTAGGTATTTTATAAAACTCTGCGATTTAATTTCGAAAAAGCATGGTGCCCGGTTTTAGTTTGCCGAATGTAACTGGACGACACCCGAAATTTGCCAACTGGCAAAACTGGGGGGGTGTAACTGCTATACACTACACCTACCTAATTTATTTTTTCTTTTTTTTCACATTGAATTTTTTTTTACCGCGAAGGGGGCTCCTTGAGGGCAGCAACAATGCAGTCATTGTTGCTACAAATAAACTGTAAATTATCTTGAAACACTCAAAATTTAGCCGCTAGAAGTGACGGTCGTACCTTTCCAACACAGTCATTTAAGTAATTTATTGTTAAATGACGTTTGAAAATAATAGATATTTATTTAATTAGGAGTTTAAGTAGGACATTATGTGACGGAGTTTATTTGTAGCAACAATGACTGCATTGTTGCTGCCCTCAAGGAGCCCCCTTCGCGGTAAAAAAAAATTCAATGTGAAAAAAAAGAAAAAATAAATTAGGTAGGTGTAGTGTATAGCAGTTACACCCCCCCAGTTTTGCCAGTTGGCAAATTTCGGGTGTCGTCCAGTTACATTCGGCAAACTAAAACCGGGCACCATGCTTTTTCGAAATTAAATCGCAGAGTTTTATAAAATACCTACTCGATAGCCGGCCTGGCAGGCATAAAACTTACCTAATTGGCAAAAAAAATCTGCCTTACCAAAGTTAAATTTTTCATTTTCTTCATTACTTCATTTGTAAGTATTATTGTGAAGTGTTTGGAAAATTCGATTGTTTTAAATTGCCAAATTTTTATTTACCCCTCCCCCCCCAAGCCATATAAAGAGATACGGTTCTGTGATGGGTAGGCCTTCAAGCAACTTTGCCCAGGGCCCCCAAAGTTAACTCTGCGTTTGAAAATTAAGTATTCTATTTTATTCAGAGTTTAAGTGACATTATGTGACTCGTATGTCTTACTAATGCCCGATAGCACCGCCGATGATTAATGCTAATCATGTTTAAAATCCTGGTTACAATTGTCGAAACAATCCATTAATGTCAGTTTAGCCACTGATTAGCGCTAATCAGGCAGCAGCGGTGCAAGCGGCCCTTAAACTCCTAATAAAATAAATATCTATTATTAAAGTTTTATACTGATCTAAGTGTAGGTATACCTCAGTTACAGGGAATTTACACGGACGTTTTCAATTATTAATAATTTGAAGATTTCTGATTTTGAGAATAACTAGGTATTTTATAAAACCTTCCTGACATTATGAATTATTTAAACGTGTGTGATTCTCAGAGGTTAACCTAACACCTCCAGGTAATTTGTTTATGAATTATGACACACGAGTGATACCATTTTTCCATCCTTTCATGCATGGTAAACAATTTCGACCCATATAACACATTAATGGTTTCAATATAAAGAAAATGGTAGAAATTAAATTAAACAGACGTTAATAATGGAGGTGCTAATTTTAGCGAAAAATTCGTTCCTAGTTTTAACATATTATTCGTAAAAACCTCCCTTTAATTTGTGAAGATTAATAGGGCCGTTCAACGCGGCGATCGATTGCAATCGATACGAACCAATCGCATTCAACGCCTTAACCTCGATTTAAATCGATTGGAAAACTTTCATTGAAGCCTGATTAGATTTAAATCACTAATCGCAATCATGATTTAGACATTAATGACTCGATTACCTAATGATCTTTATGTTGAGATTTATTTCAGTACCTACGTCCCTCGTGTTAAATTGTAACGAAAAGTTAATAACAAATCATTGATGCGGGAAAGTTTAAAAAAAAAATGCGCGTAGGGCAGATTTCTAAAAGCGGCCATCAAGAACGCAAATTTCAATACGCGCCTTGTCTCTGGTTAAATTACTTAAACAGGAAGCTCGTACTTACCTGAAGAGCCGATCGATATTTCCCACTCCGACTTGCAACTGAATTGGACCAGACATGCAGTGTTTGTCTCCCACCTTCCCGGGTGGGCATTTTCACCTACGCATACTGTACATACGTACGTACGTACATACACACAGACACATTTTAAAAACCCCTTTTTTGGGTTCCTGAGACCTCAAAACGTGAAGATCTGGTGCTATCTCAAATTCGAAAATTTTAGTGATTGCAGTAACCTCCCTTTTTTTTTAAATTGTGATGGGGTTGGGGAGGTTAAAAATTCAGAAAATGCAATAAACAACGCCATGGCAACGCAGAAGCAACGGCCTGCTTAGGAACGTAAAGTCCGTTCATTTTCTATAGCAGAATTAAAATTTTTCTGGAAGTGTACAACCAAACAACCCTAATTTGTAAGGGCGTGTACTTTTGACAATTTGATCGAAATTTAGCGGGAAAGCAAAAACATGACAACCCAAACCTTCTAGGGTTTATTTTCATAGTTAGGTCACAGATAAATGTACCTGCGAGGCTTTTTCGTGAATTTTTTTTTTGCACTTTATTCAAAACTGCACGCACACAAAGGCCATTTTGGGCCAATTCAGAGCAATTGCAAAATTTTCACATTTGTCATGTTTTCTGACGTATCGCATTGAAACCGCTTCTACCAACTCACCTGTTAGTAAAATTCCTTGCAAAATTTCCTCATACCAACCTAAAATTCCAATTTTGACGTTCTGTCACTTCAATAGAAAATGGATAAAGAGTAGATCGTTAATCATGGAGTAAATTGATTTATTCTATTTCGATCGTGCAAAAAATTGTATAAGCATCACGAACGTTAAGGAAATTTACCGGTCTCGAGACAAAATAGTTTCCAAACATTGTCTTCGACCGGTAAATTATCCTTACCGTTCTTAATACTTAATATACTATTGTGGTTTCAGTCACGTTCCAATTATGGGCACAGACTTAGCAGTCTAACAGTTGGTGATACAGTCGGGATTAAATTGACCAGTTCTGGGGCAAAACTGTTGGTTAACGGTGAAGAGGATGAAGTTTTACTTTTTACGTTTCAAGCTAACCAAAGCATTTTTGCTGTTTTTGATTTATATGGGCAGTGCCAACAAATTCGAATACTCAACGACACTAATTTGGAGGATAACGTGGGAGATAACTCCGTTGCAGATTTAGAAAAAGCGGATTTAGAGAGTTGCGAAAAAGAAAGATTGACCTTGCCAATTCCTTCCGCAAGCACCAGCGTAGCGTCGTCAATTGTGGTAAAGCCAACCCCAATTAGCCCAATAACATCCCTCATTTGCCGGTATAAAGAGGAATGTGTTGGTTTTAAAAAGCGGTTGATGTTACCTGATCACTATTTTACCTCCGACGATCCTATCTGTTATTGCATCAATTGTAACAGGGCGAAGAGCCAGGAGAAAGAAGATTTGTTTTTAGGCTGGGTGAAATTTCCTTTGAAAAATTTGGCCACGACATCCACCGATAAGTGGCACACTGCGTTCTACCCCACTAAAATGGGGGGCGTAAGGTGTATTCTAGATAAAGGACAGCCTCTAACCAAAGGTAATATAAAATTCTTTAAAGGAGGATTCAACCCAAGAAATCGATGCTATGGCTGATTCTAGTTCTGTTATCAGAATTTAAAAAATCTTTACCCTTTTGAAGATATTCAGAAAAAACAGCGGGAAAGATGACGTCATCTTTCCACGATTTCTTGTCCATCTTGAGGATATTTCCAGACGTCCGTCGGTTGAGTATTGGTTTGTCCCAACTCCTACGTGTTTCCTTTGGAGTTAGAACAGGCGACGTTTGGAAATATCCTCAAAATGGCCAAGAAATCGTGGAAAGATGACGTCATCTCTCCCGTTGTTTTTTTTAACGTCTTCAAAATGGTATAGAATTTTTAAATTCTGATAACTCCATTGGACACAGACGCTCCTTTCTCAGCCATAACCTCAACATCGATTTCTTGAGTTGAATCTGGGGGGCAAACCGCTGGGGATGTTAGGTGTACAATTTAGGGGGAAGTCCGAGAATTTCAGGGGGAGATGTCAGAGGATGTCTGGTATACAAAATACGGTTAGCGGCTTACCCCCCAGTTGAATTCTCCTTTAAAACTCGTACCTATTAATAATTTCTTGCGTAGGTCAAGCGCAATGGGGTAGTCTCGTGGTTCAAAAGGAGGATGACGTGCAAGTGGTGTTTTATCCGATTTTACAGACTTGTTCGTTTAACGATTTTAAATGGAACAACAAAGAGGTACATGCAGCGTTTCAGTTATTGGTTAAACCGAGTGCGTATTCAGTGTCGAGAGATCCGCAAGAGTGGAGTACGAAGGAAGCAGGAGCTATAGTTTTGCATTCTCTATTGATTCAAGTGATATCTTCTTAATCTTTTGATCTCTGTAGCTTTTACGTGCAATTCTAGCCATCTCAACTGTGATTATTAAATATAGTGAAATATTTTGTAGACTTTTAATTTCGTAACCATTTCGTTCCTACTTAAATCGGAACGCAAGCGGAAGAGATCACTTAGTGAAATCAGATTCCTTTCGCCTCAGATTCTGAGCAAACATAGTCTTTACGAAGAAAATGAATAATGTGATCAGCAGTACAACAAACAACATTAGTATAGCTGGTGGAAACAATATTTGGGAGACCCTAAAAGCCGCCTCATTACGAGGGTTGTAACTGTGACAATGACGCCCCGCTGCATGGACAAACCCAGACGTTTGGCTTACCTGAGGCTCGTGGATATTTTAAAATTCCCAAGATGGGCCGGATTTGCGAATTTTCATTATCTAACAAGCACAAATCGATGGATTATAGATAATGAAATACTACTAAAATCATTGCACAGGCACCCAAGCAACTCATACAAGAATAAAGTTTTGACAAGTCAAGTAATTTGGAATTAGAATGAGTTTAAAATTGACGAGAGACATAAAACGTAGCGGGCATTTAAAAAAGTACGCTGTTGGCAGATATGTAGGAGTACCTACCTATCTACCTTCTAGGAAATAAGTTTGTTTCAGAATTCTCGCTATTTCATTTTTTTTTCGATTATTGTTGGCTAAATCGTTCTATCTCTATGCTAATGCAATGATAATGAGATTTTGCCAGTAGTGGGTCGTCTGCAATTATCGAAATAGCCCCTATTTAAGGGAGAGTTGATGGATTTACACTTCAGTCTTATCTTAACACTGTTTAGTGAATTATTCGTGGCTTTAAAACTAAATTGTTGAGTACGGCCCGTGGGAAAATTTAAAATACCCGCTAGTTAGTAGGTACACCAGACACCTGTGTTTGTCCACGCAGCGGGGAATCATTGTCACAGTTATAACCCTCGTAATGAGGCGGCTTTTAGGTTCTCCCAAATATTGTTTCCACCAGCTATAATCACGTAACTAGAAGGGACGAACACCACAATTTCTGGAGATGTTTGCAAAAAAAGAAGTGCTAACACTTCTTGTGGGATATCATCATAAGCGGCACTCGAATTTTAGGGAATTTTGCATTTGATTCAGAACTATTAAAAGAACAAAATTTCAGACCTCTGTAAATTTCATGTATTGGCGATTCAAACTAGTTCTGCGGCGTCATACTGTAGAATATTCTGTTGGAAATCTCCAATCAAATGTCACCTAAAATGTCTGTCATTACATTTCAACATTTGTCATTGGCTATACTCTCCCTGGTGGAACGTCAAACACACAATTCGTAATTCTAGTTGAAAAGGAAGCCCTTCCTCCTTAGCTATAATTGCGAATTGTCAGATTGCAGTATCTAGTAAAGTACCCTCAAGGTTAATGGAACCACAGCCTTAGGTCTCAATTTTTTAGGCCCGAGCTATAATCTCGGGACTTTTGCTTTGTATCCCAAGGTTATTTTGCTCGCTCGCTCGTTCGCTCAGCCCTCCGTTCACGTTTTACACGGATGTATACCCCGAAAATCTCGGCGGGGATTGTTTTTGGGCCATATCGGACCGTAGGAGTCGGAGTTACGGGTGAAAAACTGAAAGAAATTACAATTTTCGACGTTTGACCGCGAACGCTGCCTCAATGCTTGAAGATGGATCAAAAGTTTGAAAGGAGGAATTGTCGGCAATTAGTAACTCGAGAACCAGTGGGGATATTTTACTGAAACTTGATTATGCGCTTTCGACGTACAAGTCTGTTGAAGATGAGGCGGTGTCAATTTTGGGGATGAAGCTTAGGGGTTGAAAATCACAAAAACACGAAAGCTTCTCAAATATTTTGCACATGGAGGTCCGAAACCCGACACACACATTTTTTTTTTCTGCAGGATGAGACAGAAGGGGTGCAAATCAGGGGTTGACACTCGAAATTTCACATAAGTGTTGCTTGAAATTCAAGCAATTCGATAACTTTTCATCAACGGCCCAGAAAAAGTTTTGAGCATACATTTAGCCAGTGGTCGGAAGTAATGCATTACTGTAATGACATTACTTTAGCTGGTAATGAGTAATTGTAATGCCTTACTTTTTTTAAATAGTAATGGGTAATTGTAATGCACTACTTTTTCCATTACTTTTTTTACCCTTAATTGATAAACTCAAAAATAAAACTTTTATGAAAAAAATGGGCAGCTACGGAAGCGGCTGAAACCTCCCCACTTGGTGAATGATCCAATCCTATCACTAATATCACTTAAATTTTACTATTTACTATGCCTAAGTTTTACTCCACCAAACCAAATGTGTTTTCTGTGAGTTTTCTGAATTTTACGATCTTTTGCCAAAAGGGCATTAAGGTTGAGTACAATTTTGAAAACTAAATTTGAAGACTTTTCATGTGCTGATAGAGAAAATAGGAGTTCATTATTGAAATTTCAAAGTTGATATGCCAAAATGGCACTTGCCGCCCTCGGATTGCCACCAGAATTAAATCAGTTCTTCGGCGGGTGACGGTATCTCTACCTACCAAATTTCAGCCAAATCGATCCAGCAGTTTGGGCTGTAGCGTGTTATTTAATGTTTCCTCAATACTTCGAATTTTTCGATTTTATGCCAAAAAGGCGCTAAGTGTGAGTACACTTTCAGATACAGAATTTCAAGACCTTTCATGCGCTGTTAAGAAAAATTAGTGTTCATCAGTCAAATTTCATAGTTTACATGCCTAAAAGGCACTTGGCTTCTTCGGATTCGCAACAAAATTAACTGGGCTCACCAGAAGGCCAACACTAACCTGCATACCAAATTTCACTAAAATCCGTTCGGTAGTTTCCGAGAAATCGTGCTCACATACGTACATACGTACGTACATACACACAGACATTTTTTAAAAACCACTTTTTCGTGATCCTGAGACCTTGAAACGTAAAGATCTGGTGTTATCTCAATTTCGAATTTTGGACTGATTGCAGTAACCTCCCATTTTTATATTGGTTGTGGGGAGGTTAAAATGTAATTCTGTGAAATGAAATAAGCACCACAGGAAGTAGCTAGGTACTACTGGTATCAGAGTTAACCCAAACCCAGCGGGGTTCTGTTTACCTACCGCCTCCCAAGCAAACATTGATGCATTCTGAAGAGGTTTTCCTGCTATTTTTAAGTAGCGATATTCTCTGCAATTACTCCGGATTAAATATTTCTACAGAATTGAAATAATTTCCTAGCTGAAGAAAATAAAACTAACTTTAGCCATCTCAAGCAGTGGTAAATTTTGAAACGCAATTGTTATTCAAATTCAATTAAAAGTAAATAATAAAGGACCCTATACGTTAAGGGCGAATTCTCGGCCCAGTCAAAAATGACCAAATTATTTTTTTTTAGTGTAAGTGGGACCAGATGTTTGCTAAAGTAATATAAGTCGAGAGTAACAATACAGGGTGCCCCAACACCGATGTGCAACGTATTCATGACCCTTCATTTTGAAGCTATCGTTTTTACAAAAATACAAGCGCGAAGGTATCCCCCTGTACATGCGGAGCTGATCAGCGTTTATTTCATTTCAATATCTTTTTTACGTCCGAAATTGAACCTGCATTTCAAGATGGCGATGTCAAAATTATGTAATATGAATAGGAATCCAGGATGGGCCTATATTGTTGCTTAAATCAGGTTGTTATGTGTCATATATGAAATAGCATGATGTGAATTATCTGCACATTCACATTATGGTTATCTGTTCGTACTACAGGGCAAGAAATCAGCTTGGTTTCGAACCAAATTGCATAGGATAATATACTTAAAATTACTGGTTTTAGAAAATTTATATTTTCTTAACTAAAAATTACTCTTCTTTTATTTTTCAAGGATTCATTAATTGAGCATTCCTCTTTCCAAAACTACAAAAAAAAAGAAAATTCTCCCAAGCAGTCACTAATGACTAGGGCCCTTTACTGTTTTAAAATAATACACCTACTACAGTTTTTTTATAAAATGGCATTTTTTAAAATTCCAATTAGAGTTGGCCGTGTCTGGAATGACGTATGTTTCAATTTACTGCAGATGTCAAAATCTGTCAGCTACAATTAGAAATTTAAGAAATGTCACGTTAAAAGTAATGTATAAAGTAATGCATTACATTTATTAAGTAATTGTAATTGTAATGCATTACTTTTTGAAAAAAGTAATTAGTAATTGTAATGCATTACAATTTCGACGAAGTAATGTGTAATGGTAATGAAATAATGTAATGATAATAAAAGAAGCTCGTACGCGCGAAGGTGTTGAAACTGTTCGCTTCTTTAATATCAACGAAAACTGTGGTTATTGTCCGCGATATTAATCGGGAGTTATCCCAATAAATAGAACAATTCCAGTTCTGTGAACTCGAGTGTGTGAGGATCGGAAATATCAAGCCCTGTGAGGTAATTCTTAATAAACATTATTCCAACGAAACTCAGAGCCGAATTAGACAGTTTTTACTCCAACACCTTTTTGCTACCGTGTTGATAGGAGTGATAGGTGATTGTTTTCTGTTTCTCTCGGTTGGCGGGGTCAATCGCTTGCAACAAAAACTGCATCATGGCCGTGTGCCGCAATTGTGAAAAAACCATTTACCTCACTGATCCCGTTACGAACTGCGATGGTTGTAATACCAATATTCATATTGCTTGCTTGGGCATGGATGCTGATGTCATAACTCAAATACCTGGTACTAACTCGATGTTCGTCAAACTTTATTGCTCGACCTGTTTGTCAAGAGAGAAGACTTCCCTAATTGTCCCTAATATCAACATCATTAACACCCAGCGTATTGGTAAATCGAACCGAGGAGACAATAACAAGCCCAGGCTGCTCAAGATAGAACTGTCCTCCGATTCATTAGCTCGCGAGATTTTAAAAAAGAAAGCATCTTTAGATTCCCGTCGTTTCAAAAATGTGAAGATATTTGATGATAAGACTCCTGCCCAGATAAATTATCTTAACTCCGTACGTGCGGATTTGAAAAGCCAGATCGATGCCGGTGTGCCAGGAATATTACCATCAAGTACATTAATGGGATACCATCTATTGTCGACTGCGCTCCAAAAAAGTAAAAACATGTAATAACTCTATGGTCTGTCCGGGATCCACAATGTCAACAATGAATCGCCATGGAAATAGGGTGAATCTCGGTCGTGTGGATCCCGGACAGATTATAGAATCGATTTTTTTCACATGAATGTCAGATCCTTGTGCTGCAAATTTCAGGCCTTTTTACATTTTGTTGATGAGAATCCACACTCTATTTTTGCGCTAACCGAAACTTGGCTTCAGCCGTCCATTAACGAGGATATTCTTTGTATAGACAACTATAAATTAATACGTAAGGACCGGCTGGGGAGGGGTGGAGGTTTAGCTTTATATGTCCCATGTGCTATTGAGTCTGTGGAGTTGGATGTTCATTTTGAAACTGATTTGGAGGGTCTGCTCACTAAGATTGTCATTGACAAAGTTAGTGTCATTGTTGGTGTCGTTTATAAGCCTCCTAATGTAAATTATACCTGTTTTTCTGTTTTTGAGGATATTTTGAATTACCTGGCAATCAATAACTATACTATGGTCTGTCCGGGATCCACACGACCGGGATTCACCCTATTTCCATGGTGAATCATTGTTGTCAACAATGAATCGCCATGGAAATCGGGTGAATCTCGGTCGTGTGGATCCCGGACAGATTATAATTATATTTTTAACCTCCCCAACCCCATCACAATTTAAAAAAAATGGGAGGTTACTGCAATCACTAAAATTTTCGAATTTGAGATAGCACCAGATCTTCACGTTTTGAGGTCTCAGGAACCCAAAAAAGGGGTTTTTAAAATGTGTCTGTGTGTACGTACGTACGTTCGTTTGTAATCACGCCACAGCCAAAACTACTAGACCGATTTGGCTGAAATTTGGAAAATAGGCATCTCGTAACCTAACTTAGATCTGAAAAGCTTTTGGAGCCAATCGTGCAACCGGAAATGCCATTTTGGCACATCAACTTTTAAATTTTAAATACAAACCCCCATTTTTCACGTCACCATAAGGAAGACCTTCAAATTCTGCTTCTAAAAATGTATTCATTCTTAGTGCGCTTTTGACCAAAAATTTAAAAAAAATTGATTTTTATCGGACTTTATAATCGCGGTACAGCCCAAGCCCCTGAACCGATTTGGCTGAAATTTTGCACATGGGGATTGTATTACACGTCGAAGAGCTGAACAAATTTTGGTTTCAATCGGCCCACGGAAAGTGCCGTTTTGGCACACCAATTTAAAACCTTAAAATTATTCACTCATTTAACCATCCAAAACAAGTTTTTGAAAGATTTATTGTCACCATCAGAAAGGTCTTCAAATTCTGGTTTTAAATAAGACAAAATTCGTTCGCATTTAGTGCTCTTTGGGTCAAAAAATCGAAATTTTTTAATAACACTAAAAAAATACATTATAGCCCAAATTAGTGAATCGATTTGGCTAAAATTTGGTACATGGAGATTGGGTGACCCGTTGAAGACCTGAAAGGGTTTTGGAAGCAATTGGTGCACGGGAAGTGCCATTCAAGCATGTCAACTTTAAATTTTAAATACAAGGCCTCCTTTTTTATGTCGCCATTAGAAAGACGATCAAATTCTGGTTCTAAAAATGTATTCACAGTTTCTGCCATTTCAGTGGAAAAAAATGCAGCAGAGAAGCGGCTGGAACCTCCCCATCGCGTGGATCTTTGTATTCTGTGTAGATAGTAGTCAATTCAACAGAATTTTTTTATGCTTATCGACTGTGACTAATTTCGCAATTTTCTGACAAATGCCGACATCACCCATCACATTTGACAATATGTTCCTTTTAAGGTTAATAGTTTGCCACCCTTTTGACAATAACTGATACTTTATGTCATCCACTGTCAGCCCGCTCCCTTTTAATGAAAAATAATTTTTTCTCTATTTTCCACTGAAATGGCAGAAACTGTGAATACATTTTTAGAACCAGAATTTGATCGTCTTTCTAATGGCGACATAAAAAAGGAGGCCTTGTATTTAAAATTTAAAGTTGACATGCTTGAATGGCACTTCCCGTGCACCAATTGCTTCCAAAACCCTTTCAGGTCTTCAACGGGTCACCCAATCTCCATGTACCAAATTTTAGCCAAATCGATTCACTAATTTGGGCTATAATGTATTTTTTTAGTGTTATTAAAAAATTTCGATTTTTTGACCCAAAGAGCACTAAATGCGAACGAATTTTGTCTTATTTAAAACCAGAATTTGAAGACCTTTCTGATGGTGACAATAAATCTTTCAAAAACTTGTTTTGGATGGTTAAATGAGTGAATAATTTTAAGGTTTTAAATTGGTGTGCCAAAACGGCACTTTCCGTGGGCCGATTGAAACCAAAATTTGTTCAGCTCTTCGACGTGTAATACAATCCCCATGTGCAAAATTTCAGCCAAATCGGTTCTGGGGCTTGGGCTGTACCGCGATTATAAAGTCCGATAAAAATCAATTTTTTTTAAATTTTTGGTCAAAAGGGCACTAAGAATGAATACATTTTTAGAAGCAGAATTTGAAGGTCTTCCTTATGGTGACGTGAAAAATGGGGATTTGTATTTAAAATTTAAAAGTTGATGTGCCAAAATGGCATTTCCGGTTGCACGATTGGCTCCAAAAGCTTTTCAGATCTAAGTTAGGTTACGAGATGCCTATTTTCCAAATTTCAGCCAAATCGGTCTAGTAGTTTTGGCTGTGGCGTGATTACAAACGAACGTACGTACGTACGTACGAACGTACGAACGTACGAACGTACGTACATACACACAGACACATTTTAAAAACCCCTTTTTTGGGTTCCTGAGACCTCAAAACGTGAGGATCTGGTGCTATCTCAAATTCGAAAATTTTAGTGATTGCAGTAACCTCCCATTTTTTTTAAATTGTGATGGGGTTGGGGAGGTTAATAGAGAAAAAATTATTTTTCATTAAAAGGGAGCGGGCTGACAGTGGATGACATAAAGTATCAGTTATTGTCAAAAGGGTGGCAAACTATTAACCTTAAAAGGAACATATTGTCAAATGTGATGGGTGATGTCGGCATTTGTCAGAAAATTGCGAAATTAGTCACAGTCGATAAGCATAAAAAAATTCTGTTGAATTGACTACTATCTACACAGAATACAAAGATCCACGCGATGGGGAGGTTCCAGCCGCTTCTCTGCTGCATTTTTTTAGGAGATTTTAATACTGATTTGCTCGTGGATAGTTTTGGTAGCAGGTTTCTGTGTCGTACTATGTCCAACTATGATTGCACTCAAATTATTCACTCACCTACTCGTATAACGCCCACGAGTGAATCTCTTTTGGACCTGATTTTTGTAAGTAATGATTTGCGGGTCTGCTCCAGTTCAGCTCTTGACGACTGTCTTTCTGATCATAATATCATTCATTGTCAACTTGATATTCACTTCGATGCTCCAATGTCTCTGTGCAAGAAAATACGATCTTTTAGGCACTTCGACATTCATGAGTTCAATTTTGATGCAGCAGGTATGAATTGGGGCGAAATCTATCAAATTCACGATCTAAATGACAAAGTGAACTGGTTCAATGGTTGCTTGCTTTCTCTGTTTAATGTTCATGCTCCATATGTAAGTGTTAACTTTAAACGTACAAACCGCCCCTGGTTCTCTGATACGCTAAAACTTATTAAAAACCTTAAGATGAAGGCTTGGTCGCGTTTCAAGAGAACTCGAAATGAGGAGCATAGGAGTTTTTTTTGCCAAATTAGGAATTATTATAATGGTGCACTCATAAGGGAGCGAGAAGCCTACTACCGTGCTAGTGTTGCTTCCTGTGGAACTAATAACGCTCAGTTTTGGAAATTAATAAACTCCTGGAGCGGCACACGTAATTATCATAAGCTTCCTGCCAAGCCTCCGTTTGATGATTTGAATTCTATTAACTATTTCTTTAATAATATGCCCCCGCAAGTTGACTCAGCAAGGCACAGAGAATATCTGAATCACTTTTCGACGAATAGCAGCCCTTCAACTAACACTAAGTTTTCATATTCGCCTGTAACGACTGACGTCATTGAGAGACTGATCAAGAAGCAAAAACCTAATACTGCGGGTCACGATAACATTTCTGGTAAAATGCTGCAAATTGCGCTACCGTTTATTCTTGATCCTCTGACACATATTATTAACTGCTCATTCGAGATTGGGCAGGTTCCTAATCAATGGAAATTAGCTTTAGTTTTACCAATTCCCAAAAACAAGAATCCCTCCTCTTTAAAAGACCTTCGACCGATCAGCCTTCTGTGTGTTCCGCTTAAAATTGCAGAATCTGCACTCCAAGAGCAATTAAATGATTTTATGCTTACTATTTCGGTGTTACCTCCAAACCAATCGGGTTTTAGGAAGAATTTTAGTACAGCCACCGCTTTAAGTTCTGTAGTCGACCATGTGCTGGGTGGCTGTTGCTCTGGCAACGTAACTTCTCTAACTTTGCTAGATATGTCGAAGGCATTTGATTCAGTTAATCTTCAACTTTTACTGGCCAAATTGAAATTTTATGGTTTGTCTGATGTTGCTTTGGAGTGGATGAGCAGTTATCTGAATGGCAGGGGACAGGTTGTTATTGGTGAGAACGAAGGGACCCGTTTATTGTCTTCTGTTCAGTATATAAATTGTGGGGTACCCCAAGGTTCAGTCTTGGGGCCCCTTCTTTTTTCAATTTACACGGCTGATGTCACAATTGTCGTAAATCATTGCTCACTGCATATGTATGCTGACGACGTCCAAATGTATTTTTCCTTTCCGCCTGCTTTGCAGGATAATGCCATCTCACTTATTAACTCAGATCTTGATCGAATACTTAAATGGTGCTCTGAAAACTACTTGATTTTAAATGCTACGAAAAGCCAGACAATTTTTCTTGGAACTGCCCAGAGATTAAGAGAGGTGGATGTTAACATTACACCCCAAATAGGTGAAGTGCCTCTTGTAGCTTGCTCTGTGGTCAAGGATTTAGGCGTCCTATTGGACAGTCAGTTGAATTTCTCGCAGCATGTTAATTCAATTTGTCAAAAAACTTTTAGTGTTTTCAAACTCATTGCTCCCTTTCGGACATCTCTTGATGTTCGCACAAAAAGATTGTTAACTGACGCACTCATATTGTCTCATGCAAATTACGCTGACGTTGTCTTTGGTCCCTGCTTGTCTGCAAGCGATAAATACAGGCTGCAGAAAATTCAAAATTTTTGCGTTAGATTCATTAAAGACGTTCCCTGGCGAGATCACATAACGCCGTTCATCCGCGAACTTAACTGGCTTAAAATGAATGAGAGGCGGTTTGTTCACTTTTCAACTTTTGTTGCCAAAATTCGTTTGACTTCCTTTCCACCTTATCTCTCTGATAGAATCCGACCGCGATCTTCGGTGCATGACCGTCAACTGCGAAACGTACAGCACAATGTTGATGTTCCTGAGCATAACTTGGCTTTGTTTAGGTCGTCCTTTTCATATCTTGCTGCCTATTTGATTAACAATGTGCTCAACTCGTACAGAGATATTACAATTGAAACTCTGAAAAAACACCTGATAGAACTTCTGTTGTCTGATGCGGATCTTGGAGTGGACCTAAATTTAATTTGTTTTGAGCTTTTCTCTTGCTTATGCTATTTTTCGACTTGGCTATTTTTGCTTCTTATGTTCAATATGTTACTTTGTTCAGTTTTCGTTATATATATTTTCTTTTTTGAATTGTTAACTTCCTTTGCGCGGCTTATTAGTATCTCTCGGGTACAGAATAATCAGTTTTAAACTGTTCTGTCACCATTTGGTGTAATATTTATTATTTCGCCAATAAAGTGTATTATTATTATATAATTACTTTTTAAAAGTAATGTTCCGACCACTGCATTTAGCCCCTAGACCCTTAGATTACATCTGCAGCCAAAACCACCAAGTCCAACTCAATATATGAATCATTCACGGTGAATAAACATCTACAGGGATACACATTGCATTGGCTTCCGTTGGCTTTTTTTAAGACCCAATAACTTTTCAACGCTCTAAGATATCGTTTTGAAATTTGGGTGGCGGGTAGGCACCGTGAATATTTTGGACGAGTTCGTAAATGGGTAAATCTGGATACGGGAAAGGGGTCCTAAGGGCATCTCAACAGTACCGCTGGAAAACAGGTACATGCCACCCCATTTTTTTTTATTGCAGTATTCGATAACCCTTATCCTGCAAGATCGAAAACCTTCCTGCCAATTTTTCGGAAAAGGTCTTTGTAGGAGGGCCGAAAATGCCCTTTGAACCGTGCAAAAATTAAATTTAAATTGGCTGTAAGTCATCAACCCTTAACCGTACTGTACTGATTTTTTCAAGGTATTACCAAAATGGCAATACTGACCATCTGCAACAGTTTCGGCCGCCTCGGGTCAGCGGGGGCAGCGCTGGCTGCGACCCCCATTTTTCCTTTCGGACGCCGTAATTTTCGAAATCTTTGAAATTTGAGGGGTGGTTAGGTGTTTCATCGAATATCGTCAGGGAACAACTAAAAGTCCGTAATAATTGAACTCCCCCATTAATTAAAAACTGTGATACAACAATGACAACAATAAAGTACCTTCTTTGATGTTTACCCATGGCGTGCGATATGACATAGATTCAAATTGTCACTTTATGTTCTTGTCAATACAATGTTAAAATCCGACTTCCGTTTGCGTCTGTTTCGCCAGGCACTTGTAAGTAGTTGTTCACTCGCAAGAAAAACACGTAACCCCCCATAGGCCTTCAGGTACCTCAGCGAAACAAAAAAGGAGCCCCCTAAAAATGCTCCAAGAATCAAACCTTTCAAGATATACAGATTTTCACCTCAAGACAACAAAAAACCATTTATGCAGGAGTATAGAATCGATTTGAACAGGTACACCTTTGCAGCCGTTGTAAAATTGTAGCAATTGCTTTTAGTTGCGGAAATATGGTCTTGGATGCCCTTTTGAAAATAAAGAAAGAGAATGACTCGACTCTAACCTTCCGCAGGTCCTGTCGGGAGGGTGTGTGTGGATCTTGTGCTATGAATATAGATGGGATCAATCATTTGGCCTGCATTACTAAAATCAAGCCTAAAGGGGTGACTAAAATCTACCCTTTGCCGCACATGTATGTGGTCAGAGATTTAATTGTTGATTTCCGCAAGTTCATCCAGCAATATAACAGAATTAAGCCGTACCTAATTAGGAAGAACCCGGAACCCATTGGAGCAAAACAGTACTTGCAGAGCATTACCGACAGAGACAAACTGGTACGTCTCTTTTAAATAGAACCTAATAACACAGATTTTGATAGGACGGTCATATCGAGTGCATCCTGTGTGCTTGTTGCGCCACTTCTTGCCCCGAATATTGGTGGCACGGTCACGGAAACGACAAAAAGGATTTCCTTGGTCCTGCCTCTCTTTTAGCCATGGATCGTTGGTTGGACGATTCCCGTGACCAAGCGACCGAAGAACGTTTAGCTGATCTTAAAAACTATTTTTCTGTCTACCGGTGCCACCAAATTATGAATTGCACCAACGTCTGCCCCAAGCGCCTTAACCCAGGCTTGGCCATCGCCAAAATACGTCTACGTCTAGCAGGTCTCAAACATAAGCCACCCCCAGAATTTACAGACATGGTTTAAATCATTGTATTTTTTATTTATCAATAATTATTGCTGTTGCTTCAAGCTTTCGATAGTGATTCCGTTTAATTCGGCTTCTTTGAAGGTGTGCTCCAAATCCAAAAATTTGTTGAATGCGCACCAATCTATCAGCAGAACCTTTTTGTAGTTGATGTCTTCGATGCAACTCATTTCGTGCTTTAGGTTGATTGGTTCGACGTCGGGGAGGACGCAGATTCCTCGATCAAAGAAGTTTAGAAGGTCTTCGTATAATAAGTTCCCGTTGTCGTCTTTCTTGATCCTAAAAGAATTAAAAGCCTCCTTCACTATTATGGTCTGTCCGGGATCCACCACGACCGAGATTCACCCGATTTCCATGGCGATTCATTGTTGACAACAATGATTCGCCATGGAAATAGGGTGAATCCCGGTCGTGTGGATCCCGGACAGACTATAGTTCAGCCAGGTTAGATTTTTTAGAAGAAATAATTTATATATTGCTGAAATTTCGGCTACGTACTCCTGAAAGAGCCTGAAATGAAGTGCCCAAAAATTCCCACCCCTAAAGTATAAGCTTCATCCCTTATTTGCCAAAGAGCACCCCAAAACGTGGGCTAAACTATCAATCTGACAGAAAGCATTATTGGATTCAAAAATATTCCCAATGAAATTCTCCGTTAAAAAGTGTTTACGATTATTTCCCTTATTTCTACATAATTCTTACAAACGACTTTCGAACGAAAACACGGTTCGTGCTACGATAACAATTATTTTATTATTTAAGTTATTTTACTCAAATATATCAACTGAATTGGAATGGATCTCACTAAGCAGATAACAATAATTGTAATATGACATTAAAGATAAAGAGCAGAAGTTGCTACAAAATAAATGCAATTATCATTTTTCAAAGAAAGTATTTTTATTGATTTTCATGTTTTTTATAGGTATTAAGTGTACCTACGCATTCTTACGAAAACGTCCTGGGGTCACGAAAATATTTTTTTTTCGTAATTACAAATTACCCCGGTTAACGGACTTATCTGAAGATAGCTTACGTTCAGAAAATTTCCTAATTACGAAAAAAAGTTTCGTAAATATAAGTTCTTAAGACACGCCCACTTCCCATCCTACACCCCTGCAATAGCTTTTAAGGGCAAAATACCAACTTTTGCGGCCCAAAATGCATAAATTGGTGTCACGCTCAACCCCCTCTTGCCACCTCGAAGGTGTAATTTGAGATTAATTGACTTACCAGGACCAGGCAAGTCTTTCAATCTCGAATTACACCTTCGAGGTGGTTGAGGGTGGGACCAATTGTTCATTTTGGACCGCAAAAGATGGTTTTTGCTTGGTAATTTGCCCTTAAAAGCTAGGACAGGAAATGAGTGTGTCCTAAAAATTTCGTTATTACAAAATTTTTTTCGCAATCACGAAATTTTCTGAACGTGCTCTGTGTCCAGGTCAGTAGGTAAGTGTTTTATGGACAGTCAGTTTAAAATCGATGACATAGGCCGAGATTTTTAAACTATAAAACAAGACAACAAGACAACACGTCTTCATGATTTTTTGTAATACTATACTAACTATATTAACATTACATTTTAAAGTTTCTTTTGAATATTCTTGTCGATTCAAGTGTTGAATGAAAAAATTCTTTGATTTATTAGCCTTAAAACAGGCATGTTTTATACCAAACATAAGAAGCTAATTCAAATGCACTATTTAGAAACAGTATAAGATGTTAGTAAAAAATTGAAAAATATCGGGTGTCCCAAAAAAAACCGGACAAAATATTTTTGGGAATAAGTCTACCATTTCTTCACCGATTTGGATAAACGTGGTCTTGAATTAAAGCCAAGGAATCAGGCTTTCGACTGTATGAGAAACTACGGCAGATGGCGCTGCCTTAGTAGTAATATTGATACTTGCTTTAAAGGTTTATTTTAGCTGCATGGGGATTGGTCAGTCAACGACCAATCTGTATGACACTCGAATAGCCTTGAAGATCTTTCCTTTTTGTTCAAAAATCCTTTTTCAGAAGTCGATTTGGCTTAAGCATTAATTTTCTGTAATTTTTTTAAAAAATGTGTTTTTGAGTATTTTCACGCATTAATGGCCATGACCAAAGAACAGTAATGCATATAAATCTTAATTTTCAGTTATAAATGAACGAATATGGTGAAAACTCGCGCGACTGTCAGTGGGGGGCAACTGAACAGTTATTATTGAAAATGAAGCCCTATGTGAATCAATGTTACTTAGTCATGGTTATAGATGCATGAAAATACCCAAAAACACTTTTTTTGGAAAAATCACAGAAAATTAATGCTTACGCCAAATGGACTTCTGAAAAAAGATTTTTGAAGAAAAAAGAAAGATCTTCAAGGCCATTTGGGTCTCATAACCATTGGTTGTTGTACGACCAATCCCCAAGCACCTAAAATAAGCCTTAAAGACAAGTATCAATAAGGCTACTACAGCAGCTCTATCTGTCGACGTTTCTTGCAAAGTTCGAAAGCCTGATTCCTTAGCTTTAATTTAAGACCAAGTCTATCCAAATCGGTTAAGAAATGGCTGACTTATTTCAAAGACTATTTTGTCCGGTTTTTTTTGGGACACCCGATATGAAAACCTTATCAAAACCAATAAAAATATTTTCTTTGAAAAATGATAATCGCATTTATTTTGTGGAAATTCTGCTCTTGTATTTCATATTATAGCATTGTTCTCGTAGCACGAACCGTTTTTGGTGTATTCGCAGCGTGGTCGCGCTATGTTGATTTTCGGCTGCGAGTAAAAACCACCCTCAACTTCGGACATCCATCGTTTGCAAGAATTATGTGGAAATAAGCGAAATAATCATAAGGACTTTTTAACTCAGAATTTAATTAGGAATATTTTTGATTCGAATAATGTTTTCTGTCAGATTGATAGTTTCGCCGAAAAATGCTAGAAACTAGTGCCATGTCAGGTTTGGGGGTGGTCTTTGACAAATAAGGGATGAAGCTTACACTTTAGGGGTGGGAACTTTTCGGCACTTCATTTCAGGCTTTTTCAAGAGTCCGTAGACGAAATTTCAACAATATATAAATTATTTCTTCTATTCGACTTTTAACCTCCCCAACCCCATCACAATTTTAAAAAAATGGGAGGTTACTGCAATCACTAAAATTTTCGAATTTGAGATAGCACCAGATCTCCACGTTTTGAGGTCTCAGGAACCCAGAAAAGTGGTTTATAAAATGTGTCTGTGTGTATGTTCGTACGTACGTTCGTACGTACGTACGTTCGTACGTACGTTTGTAAACACGCTGCAATTTGGTACGTAGGCATCTCATAACCCAACTTAGATCTGAAAAGCTTTTGGAGCCAATCGTGCAACCGGAAATGCCATTTTGGCACATCAACTTTTAAATTTTAAATGCAAACCCCCATTTTTCACGTCACCATAAGAAAGACCTTCAAATTCTGCTTCTAAAAATGTATTCATTCTTAGTGCCCTTTTGACCAAAAATTTAAAAAAAAATTGATTTTTATCAAACTTTAAAATCGCGGTACAGCCCAAGCCCCTGAATCGATTTGGCTGAAATTTTGCACATAGGGATTGTATTTATTACACCTCGAAAAGCTGAACAAATTTTGAATTCCATCGACTCACGGAAAGTGTCCTTTTGGCACACCAATTTCCAAATTTAAAATTATTCAATCATTAAACCATTAAAAACAAGTTTTTGAACGATTTATTGTCACCATCAGAAGGGTCTTCAAATCTTGGTTTTAAATAGGACAAAATTAATTCGCATTTAGCGCTGTTTGGTTCAAAAAATCGAAATTTTATAATAACAGTAAAAACACATTATAGTCCAAATTACTGAATCGATTTGGCTGAAATTTGGTACATGGAGATTAGGTGACCCGTTGAAGACCTGAAAGGCTTTTGGGAGCAATTGGCCCACGCGAACTGCCATTTAAGCATATCAACTTAAAATTTTAAATACAAGGCCTCTTTTTTATGTCGCCATTAGAAAGACGATCAAATTCTGGTTCTAAAAATGTATTCACAGTTTCTGCCATTTTAGTGGAAAATATTGAAAAAATTCTTTCTCATTAAAAGGGAGCAGGCTGACAGTGGATGACATAAAGTGGCAGTTATTGTCAAAAAGTTGGCAAAAGATTAACCTTAAAAGGAACATATTGTCAAATGTGATGGGTGATGTACGAGGTGATGTCGGTATTTGTCAGAAAATTGCGAAATTAGTCACAGACGTCAGACGATAAGGATAAAAAAAAATCTGTTGAATTGACTACTATCTACACAGAATACAAAGATCCACGCGATGGGGAGGTTCCAGCCGCTTCACTGCTGCATTTTTTAGATCTAATATGACTGGACTACATATATGTTTATACCATTATACGGAAGCGTAGAAGCACCACATTTTTTCTTTTTTTTATTCCCAAATAACCACAAAAAATGTGAAAATTTCGGAAGAAAAAACTGTAAATTTACACAAAAACTGTAAATTGACACAAAAACTGTAAATTACACAAAAACTGTCAATTTACACAAAAACTGTAAATTGACACAAAAACTGTAAATTACACAAAAACTGTCAATTTTAAATTTTTTTGAGTAAATTGACAATTTTTGTGTCAATTTAGTTTTTGTGTAAAGGACCCCGCACCATCCTTATGGGAAAATGGCTTTCTGTCGGATTGGCTGAAATTTTAGTATGTTGTAGATTTTGACCTCCTGATCAAAAGTTATCATTGCCACAAAGCAATCGTACGGACAGTTTTTGCTCCAGAGGGTGCCGAAGATAAAATTTTCCCATAAGAATTACATGCAGCGAAAATTTATTTGCATTTTTGCCATCATAATAGCACATGCTAAGTCCAGGGGCACTTTTCTTACGTATATTATTAACATACTTTTATACAGGAGTCTTATGGGTGTGCTTGCTTATTATGCTGAAAAAAGTATTTTTACGACGGCGACGCGACGGTCCGAAAAATGTGTATGTCCTTATAGGGAAAAGTTTCTTTTCGACAGACTCTATATCAAAAACTGTCCGTACGATTTCTTTGGGGCAATGATAACATTTGATCAGGAGGTCAAAATCTACAACATACTAAAATTTCAGCCAATCCGACAGAAAGCCATTTTCCATAAGCCATAAGGATGGTGGTCCTTTACAGTTTTTGTATAAATTGACAGTTTTTGTGTCAATTTACGGTTTTTTCTTCCGTTTACACATTTTTTGTGATAATTTAGAAATAAAAATAAGAGAAAAATGTGGCACTTCTACGCTTCCGTAATATTAGCTACGTACACTGCCAGAACTTTTTCCACGAGTTCCTTCTCCAGAGGTAATCGACAGGCACGAATGGTTGTGTAACATTCCTTTTTTGACAGTACTCCGGTCCTTGCGGGATCTCTCATAATTAAGTATTCTTTAAGTCTCGCGAGGTCATCCCACAGAAAGCGTTTTAACTCAGTCAAAGCAATTGCCCTAAAATTTTTCCTGAATTTTGAAAAGATTTGCAGTACCTACCGGATTTCCTTGCGATCAAACTTATCCGATACTAGGGGCCGGCCTGGGAAAGCTCTGGAAATTGTTATCATCTCATGTTCGGTGAAGTCACCACCCAGAAGTTCATATAACTTTCTCCTAAGAAAAACAAATCAAATAACAGAAATCGGCTTCAATTAGGTACCTACCAGAGCTGCTCGAATGTAATGACGGATCCATTATTCGGCATGTTGTCAGAAACAAACTCCTTATACCTTGGTCTGAGTGCTTCTCTTATTTTGCTCATTATTAATTTAATATTAGATTTGGGAAACTAAAAATGAAAATTAAGAAAAACGGTTTGAAAGAATTTCTTTTTCACCTGATTTGGGTGAACCTCCATGTACCTAAGGGCGTACTCATCCGCTACAGTCAGCTCAAACTTAAAGCTGTTGATGATCAAAGTAGTCCCCACATACAAATCTTGAGGTTTGTAGTAAATCGGGGGTTTACTGGTGAAAAGATCTTGTCCCGGTAGTGCTATCGGGAGTCTAGTAAAAAAAGCTTTGCTTGGAAATCCAGAGTTTGCCTTGCCACGTTCAAAAATGGCAATCCCGTCATCTGCTAAGTGGTAACTTATTACGAAGGTTCTGTCGCAGTTTTCTGGAATCTTTGAAATCATCTTGGCTTGGTAGCGTAAAACGTGACTGTCCAATCCGCTTCTATCCAGATTCAAAAATTTTTGAAAGTCTTTGTGTGGAGGTTTCATTTCCACACTAATGCAGTTTTGTGCAGAGTCGTCGAAACTACCATAACCGTTCCACGGAGGTAACTCTTTCTCTTTCGTATCGACTTTAACACCCTCATGTTTGTCTTCTGGAAGAGGTAATGATTCTATACTGTCCAATCCGTATTTTTTTCTGTAATACTCTCGGGTGAAGGGGTCGCAGTCTCTTAGCACCAGTTTACGTCCGTAACAGTTGATGACGCTGCCTATAAATAAATCGTTTTCTTTATAGTTGTCGACTACGCCTTTGCCACAGTTGAGGACGTCAACCACAAATCGTCCGCTTTGCACTCCAGTACCCAAAACATTTAAAAGTATTTGATCGCTGCCAGAGCCCGGAGTTGGAAGTTCTTTATAAGTCTTCGGAAGTTTCATTCGATGCAGGAATATAAAAGTTGTAATTTTGTCGCAACTCTCCGTCATAACTTCTTTGATTTCGATTGTGTCATCCGCTAAGTAGTAGAGGATTTCGAGTTTATGAAGATAGCCGTACTCCGTGTCCTGGTCATCCCAATAACCGAAGAATCTCAACACCTTTCCATCATTTTTGATAAACTTGGCCAAGCTGTGTTCCTTCTTCGTGGCTTTCTTTTTGCCCATCCCACTTTCTTGCTTTCGGAGGTCAAAATAGGGGTCGTCCGGCATATTCAGGGGGTCTGGAACGGGGATTCCGCAGCGGTTCAGAAAGTTTCTGGTGAACTTATCCATGTTCGTTATTTTGAAGACGCGTCCGTAAAACTCCACTTCTTTGCCGATGTTCAAATCGAGGAAGTCGTAGAAGTTCTCGTCCATGGGAGTGGGAAATCGTATGCGGTGGCGGCACATTAGAGTACCTTGAGCTACACCGCTGTTCTCGACTTTCGGCTCCATGACTTGTATGGTCCCATCTTCTAGGAAGTAGTAGATTTTGACCTTTCGGATTTGGTAGGGGGCGCCCCGAAACTCTTGGAGGGTTTCTTGGAAAAAGGCGTCGAAGCACAAAATCTGTGGATTGTAAATAAAAACGACCATAACAACGCTGGTAAACTTGAAGTCACATGAAAAGCATTTAATTTTTTAACTTATGAGGGTGTAACGCTTACCAAATCGGTCTCTTATCAAAACGCCATTTTTTAACCTCCCCACAATCAATTTAAGAATGGGAGGTTACTGCATTCACTCGAAATTGAGGTAATACCAGATCTTTACGTTTTGAGGTCTCAGGATCACGAAAAAGTGATTTTTAGAAAATGTCTGTGTGTGTATGTACGTATGTACGTGAGTAACACGAAGTGCTTTTTTGGCGTATCAACTATGAAATTTGACTGATGAATACCAATTTTTATTATCAGCATTTGCATTTGTTGGTGGGAATCGTTTAATTACAAGTGCCTTTTCGGCATGTCAGCTATGAAATTTGAAAGATAACCACCATTTGTTTTATCAGGTCTTCTGAAACGTCTTCAAATTAAAGAATGCAATCAAATTTAGTGCCCTTTTGGCAATAAAAAATGCAGCTGAGAAGCGGCTGCAACCTCCCCATCGCGCGGATATTTGATTTATGTGTAGATAGTAGTCAATTCAACAGAAATTTGCCTTATTTAAAGAATTGGAAGACCATTCTGATGGTGGCAATGGCAATTCTTTTTCAAAAACTTGTTTTGGATGGTGTCATAGCGGCACTTGCCGTGGGTCGATTGCCTAAAAAAAATTTCAGCTCTTCGACTTGTAATGCAATCTCCATGTGCAATGTTTCATGGCTAAATCGATCCAGAGATTTGAACTGTATCGTGTTTTTAAAGTACGTTAAATATCTTGAATATTTCAGTTTTTGTCAAAAAGGCACTAAGAGTTAATAAATCTTTAGAAGCAGAATTTGAAGGCCTTTCTTATGGTGATGTGAAAAGTGAGGGTTTGCATTTAAAATTTAAAACTGATGTGCCAGAATGGCATTTCCGGTTGCACGATTGACTCCAAAATCTAACTTAGGTAACGAGATGCCTATGTTCCAAAGGGCCCCGCACACTTTACTAGACATTTTGGCTTTGGGTTAGATTTCTCTGAATTTTTTATATTCTGTAGCATAATTTATCCTAAACATTTTGGTCTTTATAAAAATTTCGCAGGTCCTCTAGTTTAGAAGATATACCGAGTGATTCCCCAGAGCAGGTGATTTAAAATAACGAAAACTATAAATCATTTGATATCCCTTTTGCCTCAAGTGGTCTGGGGGCGTTATAGTTGAAAAGTGGGTCCAACAGTATTTCAAAAATCTCTAACCGTTCTTGCTAGTTTTGCAAAAAATTGTATCTTGCTTTTAACACCTCCTAGGGAGGGATTAATTTGGGTTAATTTTTTTTTATTTTTTTTTCATTCAGAAGCCCACTTGGGCAGTCTAAATAATACTCGGGCGGCCGTCGTTTAAGAGATATACAGGGTGATTTCTATGGTGAACCATCATCATATTGTTTCGAGGCAAAGTCTGCTATCAGGACGGAGGGATTCAAAATGATTTATAACTAAATGAATGCATGTTGTTATGAGTGTACATATATGTGTACTTAGTATAGATTCCTTGGAGAAAAAATTGGTGGATACTACTGCACTTGCAAAGCAGAGCAGGTACGAGAACATTGGGCACATGTGCTCATGTAGCCAGTATGCTACGGTTCTTATAGTATGCAAGGCATCCAGAAAACGTCAAGTATCCGTGGACCATGCCCCTGCAATTTGACACGGCAAATAGATTCGAACTTTCAGATCTTGAAGATGATGATTAGTGTTAACCTTTTTCTGTTTTTTTTGTTTGATTAAGTATCTGATTAAGTATTTGTTTTTAACAAAGAACAATAATGTTGACTTGTTGGTATCTTTTGCGATTAAGTAGGTACACGTTTTAAAACACTCTGGAATTACTTTTACGAAAACCAATCAGGTACACACGATGAAAGTTATAACAAATAAGAAAATTCAAACAATTCGGAAAAAACATAATTAATTACCGCCGGAAGATGTTAAATGCATACGTTTACTCCAAGGAATCTATACTAAGTACCTACACATATGTACTCAAAAAAACATGCATTCATTTAGTTATAAATCATTTTGAATCCCTCCGTCCTGATAGCAGACTTTGCCTCGAAACAATATGATGATGGTTGACCATAGAAATCACCCTGTATATCTCTTAAACGACGGCCGCCCGAGTGTTATTTAGACTGCCCAAGTGGTCTCCATAAGAGCGGCTTCTGAATGAAAAAAAAACTAAAAAAAACTTTTCAACTATAAGGTCCCCAGACCACTTGAGGCAAAATAGTCCGGGAGGCAGCGACAGAAATATTCGGCCGATTTCATTAACATTCTTTTCCACATTATTCATCTATTTGCGTGCCATAAATACAGAAAATGGCGGTCTGCCAGGGTACCCGCGGGACAAGGCCCCGCAAGAGGACCTCAAATATGTCAAAAAAACAAGTAGCATTGACTGAAATCATTAACGCTGAAATTGTTTATATGAATAATGGACACCATGAAGTGTCCAAAAAATCCGGTCTGCCACTTCGCCTGCAGTACAAATTGTGTCTGCCGGTTGCATAAGTATGTCAAAAAAATCAAGTTCTTTGACTGAAATCATTAACGCTGAAACTGCTTGCATTCAATAGCTTATAGTTTTAAATGTAAGAAAAGAGTGGTCTGCCATTTTTCTAACGGGACCAATGAAGTCTGCCAGGCGCCCGAAAGTAGGATCTGCGTTCTTCATAAAAAATTATCACGGCACTATTAATGAGACGATCTATCCGAAACTCGGTAAATTTGTATATAATTCAATGAGGGATTTGATGGTGATGTTAGTTTTTTTTTCGGCCTTCTGAAATTTTAGCTACTACTATAATAACTACTATATACAGGCTTTTGACCTGAGATTCCCCATTGAAAATGGTGATGATTGGTACAAAATTTTGTAGGTCGAAGTCGCTTCCTAAGAGAGCCACAGCTCCCCAAAGGTGCGCCATCGAGAGCAGTTTTTTTCAGATATCTCAGGAACGGACTGCCGGATCTTAATGAATTTTAGGAGCTATTGGCACTGTATGAACCTACGTCTACACTTTGAATTTTATCGAATTCTTACAACGCAATCCTCAGAAACCCGAAATGGCCTTGACATTTTTCAAGGTCACGAATTTTAGATCTGGTGGTATTAAATACAAAGGGTTAGTCAAACTGCAACTTTTATTATTCGTGGTTATTTTTGATTTAAGCAGCCGTTTTGGAGATAATTGAGGTTTTGCGTTAATAAGCACCAGTTGCCTTGTATAAAATCTTCACAAGTCTATTAGTGCCAAAATTAGGAAGCTACTTCGACCTACAAATTTTTGTGCCAATCGTCACCATTTTCCATGGGAAATGACATGGCGACGATTGGCACAAAAATTTTGTAGGTCGAAGTAGTTTTTAATTTTGAAACCGGCTTATGCAGATTTTACACAACGTAACTGGTGCGCATTAAGGCAGAACCTCAATTATCTCCAAAATGACTGCTTAAATCAAAAATTACCACGAATAAGAACAGTTGCAGTTTGACTGGGGGGCATTTCACGCCGCAAAAATTTGTACATGACTGCCGAATTTTCAGGGCACTGCCGTAAATTTGTACACCACTGCCGACTGTGAAGTCCCCCGACAGCCTAAAAATTCATAGACCACTGTCGAATTTGCTCAATTTTTGCAACCACTGCCTAACATTTTCTACTAACACTGCCGAAAATTTGTACACCACTGCCGACTGTGAAATCCCCCCAAAGTTTGACTTATAAGTACCGCTGTTACTAGGAAATTTCTGGACATTTCGAAATGGATAAAAATTTACATCCAACGGATCCAAAGATAATTTAGATGAGAGTTGTTTGCTCTTTTACGGGGAATTAGAATCTGTAATAAAAAATAGGTTTAAATTTAAAAAAATCAAGTTGACCTTCATTTGACCTTGAAAATGACCTTGAATCAAAATGTCGTTGATGCCATCCATTTTCCCCCTCGAATTCATAAGACTTTTATACAAAACATTTTTTTCTAAAATGTTTCCTTTTCGAGACATTTTCCAGTCTCAAGATAAAACGACCACACTGTATAGTAGTTATTACAGTAGTAGCTAAAAATTCAGAAGGCTGAAAAAGAACTAACATCACCATCAAATCCCTGATTGAATTATATACAAATTTACCAAGTTTCGTATAGATCGTCCCATTAATAGTGTCGTGATAATTTTGTATTAAGAACGCAGATCCTACTTTCGGGCGCCTGGCAGACTGCATTGGTCCCGATAGAAGAATGGCAGACCACTCTTTTCTAACATTTAAAACACTAAGCTAATAAATGCAAGCAGTTTTAGCGTTAATGATTTCAGTCAAAGTAGGTACTCGATTTTTTTGACATACTTTTGCAACTGGCAGACACATTTTGTCCCGTAGACAAACTGGCAGACCGGCTTTTTTGGACACTTCATGGTGTTCATTACCCATATAAACAATTTCAGCGTTAATGATTTCAGTCAATGATACTGGTTTTTTTGACATATTTGAGCCGACCCCGTGGGGCGTTGTCCCGCTACTCGCATGGCAGACTCGACTTTTATGACTCACATAGATATAAGTAATAGGAAAAATGACTTTAGAAAGTTAATGAAATGAGTCAAGCCAATCTGTCGCTGCCTCCCCGACTAAAAGGGATATCAAATGATTTATAGTTTTCGTTATTTTAAATCACCTGCTCTGGGGAATCACCCGGTATATCTTCTAAACTAGAGGGCCTGCGAAATTTTTATAAAGACCAAAATGTTTAGGACAAATTATGCTACAAAATATAAAAAATTCAGGGAAATCTAACGCAAAGCCAAAATGCCTATGGTCTGTCCGGGATCCACACGACCGGGATTCACCCTATTTCCATGGTGAATCATTGTTGTCAACAATGAATCGCCATGGAAATCGGGTGAATCTCGGTCGTGTGGATCCCGGACAGATTATAGTAAAGTGTGCGGGGTCCTTTTAGCCAATTCGGTCTAGTAGTTTTGGCTGTGGCGTGTTTACAAACGAACTTACGTACGTACGTACATACACACAGACACATTTTAAAAACCCCTTTTTTGAGTTCCTGAGACCTCAAAACGTGAAGATCTGGTGTTATCTCAAATTCGAAAATTTTACTGATTGCAGTAACCTCCCTTTTTTTTTAAGTGGTGAAGTGGAGTGGGGAGGTTAAAAAGGAGTGAAATATTCAGAATAAAATTTGCAACGAAACATTTTTGTCGTCCGATAAGTCGTTGGAGAGATAATCGCAAAAAAACAGCGCGAATTCGATGCTCCAAAAGAAGGGTGTTCCATCTCAAAATTTCAGAAGAACTATTTATATTCTTAAACTTTGTGATTGATGCATTACCAAAGTGGGCCGTTTTCTTAAATCGGCGCAAAGAAACGAAGTCGATCCCACACAATGTATATTACAATTACAATTTTGACTCAAAAGAGTTTAAATTTTAAAATTTTTTTCGTGTAACAAGTTTTAGCCCCTCCTCAGGGAGCATCATAAGCACAAAATTATATTGTTACGAAGGTGTTTTAACAAGGGTGGAACAAACGAAAGAAAAAATCTCTCAAATCTGACAAGCTCCTAATTTCCACCTGCGTAATATAAATTTTAAACTTCAAATTTGACAATGTCAAATAATGTGTCTGCCAAACGTTTTGCCCTTAAAGTTTTTCTTGAAAACAGACAGAAATTTGAATTCGCTTTATCAGAATAAATGATATGTAAGAACGTTTTGCTGGTAATTTAATTAAGGTAAGATTGCAAAAAGTATATCGATATACCGGTATATCGATAACCGGTGTCCCGTATATCGATACCTATAATGACACTTCTGAAGTTCTGACTTCTTTTAAATGTAGGAGTAGGTATTCGGCCTGATTCAGTCATTTGTTGACAACTGGCTAACATTGAAATGAATTGACAAAATTGAGGAATCTTTACGTTGGAGATATCAATATTTTCGTGCAGTGTATAAACAATTAGTATATAAACAATTTAAACAAGTGATGGTAGGAATTACTATACTTATTTAAACGACTTGTAGAAAATTGGACATCGCAACTGATGTTTTTCAAAGCACCCTTGGGTCCTAATATCGTTTATTTCGAATCCTACGTTATTTTCCAGGGCACAACGTAAACAATAATGTTTGAGCGCTCCAATCCAATCGATTCAATCAATAATTGATTTCAATATTATTAACTAACTAACATCAAGAAACTACAGAAAAAGGACTATTACCTATTCATACCTATCTAGCTCTTAAAACTAAGATGTTACTCGATTACAGATATAATACCACAGTAACGATGTCGATACAATTGTATAAGTACCGATAAGGCGATATATCGATAAATCGGTATATGTATTTAGTTATCGGTATATCGATATATCGATAAATCGGTATATCGATATATCGGTATATCGATATATCGATACATCGATATATCGGTTTATCGATATATCGGTATATCGATTAAATTTTAAATATCGATATTCGATATTCAAATTCCGATATCGCACAGCCCTAGTTCCGACTGTATGCAAATTGCAAACCTTACTTTTTAATTTTCCACCCGAGGGCCACAACGTATTTTTGGCTCGCTCGGGCACAATATTGTCTATTAGAAATTCAAGGATTAACTATTTTCTTTATTAATATTTACATTTAGGTATGTCAATTTTCCAACAACTGTTGCAATTAGTAAAATTAAATGAAGGAATAGAAACTCGTCTCTGAGAAATTGATTTAACCTACATTTGAGAAAACGGAGGATGTTTTTAGATAAAAGAATTATTAATAAAATCGTGCATAAAATATTGTATGCATCTCAGGCGTAACTGACGTTTCGGACGTTGCCGTGTTGTATTCCTCGGCGTTACGCTACCATTTTCACGTGGCGGTCCAAAAACGGCCGTTTACACCCTGGATACATAAATGACTATTTTACTTCATGTGTCACTTATTTGTACATTGACTTTTTTGCTTGTAACGCATAAGCATTAACTGTTGTGATTTGTACTGGTTGCGTTGTTTACAAGAACAACTAAAATCCCATCTCTAACAATCAGTTTAAAAAACTCACTGGAACAAAATTAAATTTTTCAGGATTTTTGGCATTTTAACTGTCCTACCTAGTGTTACTTTTCATCGGTGGAGCAGAGCTCCTACTGGAATTTGAAAAACCTTTTCATTTTTTTGATATGGATTTGGAAACAAAGGCCGTTCTCTTCGCCCATAATCGGGCTGAATTTTGAAATAGGATTGTGTCTCTTACCTTTTCAAAATCGACAAAAGCTTGTTTTCAATTTTTATTAAAACAAGCTTTTGTCGGCTTTGAAAGGGTAAGGGACTTTGCCATATGTTGCCGTTATTACAAAAAATATTTGGAGGCAATATCTGTACCAAAATTGGGCGATATACCTAAGGAAATGAAACTTTTGTCCTATGTCACAACTAAAATAATTGCTACCGCTAATACAATTAATAGCAGCTGTTACCAGTAAAGGCTATCCGAAAGGTAATTTTTCGAACTATTTTTGTAGGTATTCATATTGAACTCAAAATTCAAAATACGACAACCGGGGAATTTTTTCATCTGTGCGTAAGACAAAAGTTTCATTTCCATTAGGTATATGTATGTACAACTTATACTAAGCGACTTGACTGTCGATGAAAACAGGAAGCGTTGTTTGTTCAATTATCATATAGCAACCAGCAATCAAACCTTGATTAGAGATTTTTTTATTTTATTTTTGGAAAATATTGAATAAGTGCTATGGGTAGTAAGTAATATTATCTTCACCCGTTAAAATGCACCCACCTGCCCCTTGTATTCAAATAACTATTATACAGGCCGCGCATTATATCTTTGGCGAGAATTTTGAATTGACATTGCGGTTTATTTTATTAAAACCGCTGATTTTAAATGCAACCACCTGCTTGATAGCTGCAATTGTTGATTGGCAACTAAAAGTTGGTGATTGCACTTTCAAATCTCAAAAGCACCACTTTTCGACCTTGCTACAACTGAGAAAAAATCACTTTTCACCTGTTTATCAAAAGAGATCCAAGCCGGAAGTTCCATGACTTCCCCTCTTGGATAAATCGAGGGATACTTGTCCGATAGTACTCCCAGCATATTGGGTTTCACTTTCTCAACTAATGCAGGTACCCCCTTTGCGATGAAATCGAACTTTGGGTCCATGTTGAACTTGGTTTTCCCCAGCTATAAAAAAGTTTATACCTGTTAATCCAAGGAAGTCTTACCATCGGATTGAAGGTATATCCGGGAAGAAACGGCAAATCTGGACACCTAGCACCCATTTTGAGTCACTGACCGATACGCTTGAAGCACAAACTTGAAGCTTTAAAACCTGACGAATCTGTGACCTGACGCTTGTTAAATCGATGTTGTCATAGTGGCCATGTCAGAATGATGTTAATCACAAATATGTTAATGTTAATATTGATCTTCCCGTGGAAGGCATTTGCAGAAGACAACGATTCTTGCATATACAACAAATTTTGCTCTGAAATACAAAACCCGCCACATAGTTGCTGTAAACCGAAACCTGGGAAGCACTGCCGAGTGCTAACAGAAGATCTGGAGCACTTCAGAGATGTTATGGTTAATTCACACAACGAATTTAGGAGCAAAATTGCAATGGGCAAAGCCAAGGTTGGATCCGCTGCAAAGATGTTTGAAGTAGCCTATGACAGCGGACTTGAGGATACTGCCACTTGCCACATGAACAAATGCAAATTCAGGCATGATACTTGCAGAAGTACTGAACGGTTTCGGAAAGTTGGACAAAATATATACACGAGCATCAAGAAGGGGTTGAAAGATGAAAATTATCGTGAGGCTGTCAAGTCGTGGTATAGCGAAATACAGTGGATTAAACGAACAGATATCGAGGAGTTTCCTGAAAAGCCTTCGAATACAATCGGACACTTCTCGCAGTTGATTTGGTGGTCGGTCACGCATATCGGCTGTGTGAGGACTTTCAACCGGAAGCGGAAGGCAAAATTCCACTTTTACATTTTGTGTAACTACGCGGGGATCGATTGGTCGAACTTAGTCGGTGCTGAAATTTATAAATCTGGTCCTACGTGTTCGGAGTGCCCTGACGACCGTCCGTGCTCAGAACCAACGGGTCTGTGTAAATTGGAAGAACAAATTTCGCTGCGGAGTTTCAATGACAGTCATTTTCTAGAAACTTCTGAATCAACTGCAGAAACAGTCCCTTCAGGGAAGTCAAACGGAAGCGGGACTTCCTCTTGTTTTCTAGCCATGTTATTCAGCCTTTTAGTAAAGTGCTTGTCTGCCTTGACTTTTCATTATTCCTGGGCGTTTTTTCTGAAATAGAAGCTTGCAAGATTCTTAAAGAATATGTAAAGAGTGATCGGAAAAGTATATATAGCATTTGCCTTGGGAGACGTATGGCCTAAACTGCAGAAATTCTAACGCCACTCCGTCAGATTTAGTCTTGAATGATTGATCGGAAAAGTTCTTGATCACACGTTATAAAGGCAAAGCCATTCACAGTCGATTTAGTTACGCAAATAATGTAAAGGTACCTTGTAGTCTATGGTTGTATTCTGATTTACCACATTAAGAAATATTTATGATTTACATTTTACAGGAGTTTAAACCTTTCAGAATGCGAAGCAAGAAGTGAGCCCCATCAACATAAAATTTAACATTTTTTATAGTTTCCACCATCAAGCCGTTCAAGCCTTGTCATTTGAGAACCTCAAGTGATCACTATATAAACGAACATCAAATTCTTCAAATCGATGCAGAAGTTGCATTAAGCAAATCAAAATTTTTGGTTTAGTGATACAACTGTGCTTTCGAGAAGAAAGGGGGTGTTCATTTTTTCACGCTTTGGGTAAGTAGGTAAGTTTTTTGTAGCTATCTTTTCCCTCATCAATGCCGCCAATTCAGTGAAAAAACAAGTAGGTACCTTCGCAATGCAGGGCACTATTATAGAAGTAAATTTTCGCGATTTTATTAGTTTGCACCACAAATACTTAACTCTTATTGGTGTTTTCATCCATTATCGAGACTGCTGCCTAACGACAGCATCATAATTCTGACTGTTCCAAACCTACAGACGGAGGAGGGTTTGAAACTGACAGTAGTTTGAGTATTTTATCAAACAACTTTCTAGGAAATTTGGTAAATGAACCACAAAATCGAGAAAATTTGCCTTAGAATAAAACTTGTTAGCCTATAAAAGGACTATTAAGAAATCATTGCTTCGACGTGCATAGATAAATATTTAGTTTATTTAAAATTCATACACAAATAATTTATTCGTAAAGCTAGGTATACATAAAAATAGATGCAAGTTTACATCAAATAGCAGACGGCAAAAATTTTAATTTTCAATCATTTTCTGGGTTCAAGTCGAACCATGAAGTTAAGGGCTGACTTAAATTAACTTTCCCAAAATCAATTACAGCGACTCCCAAGACATTACTGCCACTGTAGAACAACTGTTTTTGTGAAGCCACAGTAACTTCAAGCTGTTTTGTGTTCAGCTCACCTTGTGAGAGGACATATTCAAAACTTTCATCGAAGACTGGATTGCAATTGTCCTTTATTACCTAAAATATTTTGTAAATGGCATGCATAACCTTTGGAAATCCTATAAATACCTGCGTCTTTCTTTTAGTATCCTTGGCACGTTCTGGAAGTAAGTACAATTTAACGTAAGGATCTGGAATCGCAGAGGGGTCTTTTGAGGGAATATTCGCGATTTTATGGATAACTACTATGAGACGCTGCCTTTGGACACTGTATCTAAGAGTAAGCTGGATTCGTCCTAAATTGTAGACTCCAGACGAAGAAGTTTCACTAGGAATTCGATGTATTAGGGTTTCATTTTCGGAAACAGGACTGGCGGATAGCTGTGGTATTGATGAGTCTTCAATAAATTCTACAACTTCCTTTTGTTGGTCACCTGCCGTATCTTCTTTGGCCTCTTCAAATTTCACTACATCATTTTGATCTGATGACGCTTTTGAAATTTTAGAATCGCTCCGCTCCAAAACTGGTTCATCACCGTCATCATTTTGAGGCTCGGATACTTTTAAAATCTAAAACAGTTTAAAATCAAATATCACCCGGTTTGCAATGTACCTACCCTTAGGTGCATCATGCAAACTATCTTGCTGTCGGGGCCAGATTTAAGGAGAGTAATGGGTTGTTTCGAAATCTCCATTTTAGGCTTCGTAGCCAGCTTATTGATGTTGAAAGAAAGTTGCCCAATCTCATTGGATGTTTTTTGATCAACGATTGTCAAATAGAGTGAGTCTGATTCGGGATTGGCCACCAAAAAAGTGAATCCCTGTTCCCAAACTGGGTGGATTGTGCGCATTAGCACTGCTGTCTGTTGGGTGGTTTTCCCGACTTTAAGTACTGCATATGGATCTGGTTTGGACGTGGATCTGGCTTGCTGCAAAATCGTGGTAAATATATTATCAGCAGGGACATGAAAACAATGAAAAAGAAAATAGAAGAAGGGAAACAGGAAAGAGTGCTTATAGAAAGAATGATAGCGAGATTTAGATGCGGGAATGAAGAGAGAGAAAACAGATTCTGGTTGGAAGAGGAAGGGAGAGTATGCAGAGTATGTGGAGAGGCAAGAGAGACGATAGCACATATGCTGAGAGAGTGCGAGGGAATGAGAGAAGAGGAACGGGAGAGAAAATGGATATTGAACGAAAGGGGAACAGGACTAGAATGGATGAGGGAAGTAGAGAGGCAGAGGGAAAGAAGGAGAGGGAAGGGAAGAGAAGACAAAAGTGGAAGATAGGCGAGAGAAGAAGGATCTTAATTTAATTTACTTACAGGTAGGTTTTTGGCTGAATCAACGAAAACTGTGAGAAGGGCGGTGCTCATTGTCGTCACTCGCAGCAGTTGAGTCTCCTCAAGAGCCTAAAATTGTTGTGAAAAAGCAGCGGGTTTATTTTGAAACTTACGAATTTTAGGTCGGAGTAGTTATCGCTGAGCGTGAGCCATGTCAGGCGCAAATGTACCATGCCGTGCTTCGCCTGCTCCAGAGTAATCCACTGCACGAATTTTGTATTACAAGTTGTTTTATCTACAAATTATGCTCACCATGTCATCTTGTCCCTTCTTCACGATGTTAGACACTTCGATAGTAGCCCTAAACATGAAAGTCGATCAATGCTTGATCAAGAAAGGCTGCAAGTTTAGTAAAAGGCCAGAGTTAGTTGCAAGCTTTACTCAGAAGAAAACAGTTAAAAGGTTATCATCCAAAACACCACACCAATTAAAACACCGTTTACCATGCAGAAGTGAAGCTTACACGTGACTGTTTGATAAACTAGAACTTAAAACATTGAAATCAACAGCTACGAAAACTGATCAAGGTACCTTCCAAGATCGTCATCTCGATGACCCTTGTCTTTATCAAATAAATGAAGATGAAGTCGGGTACTCTTAGAACTTTCCAAGATCGACTAAACAACACACAATTTGTGAAATAAAAAATCTGCACAAGCTAATCGTTGTAAGCAACGCGCGAACGCTCAAAAGCAACTCTAACCTTCCCAAATAGTCGTGACTCTTCGCGGGTAAACCATGATCCCAATCCCACAGGGTTACTGTTAAGTATTGAGCTTCGCTCGAGCTTATCTGTCCCTAAATATCAATATATACATGTTGAATGATAGGTACATTGTAGGTTGTGATATCAGCGTGCATAGCTGCAGAAGCCAAGCTAGACTACGCCACCGCTTATCTACGTCTTACCTTCCTAACACTTCATCATCCGACGCATCGTCTCTATCCCAAACGTGTATATAAAGTTGTTGGCCATCGGATTCCAATACATTAAACTGGTAATAGACAATTTGGTGAAGGAGAAAGTTTAATCAAGTCTATTGCTACCGCGCTGTAGACTAAGCATAGTGTTATCAGCAGATGACTGCTATCTTCTTTTGTTAGGAAACAGCTGGCATGCAACAGAAGAAGCGGTAACATACCTCGCACCAAAAGTCCCACTTTGGATCAACACTGTTGTCGATGACTTTCGTTTTAAATTCTTGCGCACCTAAAGTTATCACTGCGTAAGGATCGGACTTGCCCTTGCCTAGTACTCCTATATCCTTCTTCATTAAGTGTTTAGCCTCAACAACGTGAACTCGTAGCACTCCCTGAAATCAACTACTAACGTTTGGCCGAAAAGTGCGTCACACGGTACCTCAGGCTCAGGTGCTTTTAGTTCAATGGCATCAATCTCGTCACTTAACTTTATGGGAAACTTATTGGGTAGTACCATCATGGAAGCAACAGTTTCTACAACTATTCGACGCAGAATATCACTAGAAAACATGAGTTAAACTAAAAAAGTTACTATCACTAGAAACATTCCACTACACCGAAAGACTTGATTTTCACTGCTGACGCGTTCTGAACACAATGTGCTCATTATCAAAGTCGAAGCTAAACAACCTACCTGCCCGAAAACTGAAATATTTATAGGCCCACGGCTCGGCTGTGAAAGTTAGACCAATCACAGGTCGAGAAATGGTCACGTGGGTGAACACGTATAAATATGACAAGTCCTCCCTAAAGTAGCGCAAACAGAGATGAAGATGCGACCGGGCCTGTATCGGCGTTCATAAGCCTATCTCTAGACCTATAAATTACGATACTTTCCATCGCATCTAGCATCTGCACCTTGTTAACGCTACAAACTAACTTAATATGTGAAACGCGTCAGCAGTGAAAATCAAGTGTTTCGGTGTAGTGGGGTGTTTCTGGTGATAGTGTATTTTCCTTTGTGTAAAAAAGTTACATCGAGCTTACCTACCTTAGACCAGGCATATCTAAAACGTCGGCTATGCCCACCAGATCAAAATCAATTTCGGGGTTATTAAGGAAGAAAACCTGTAGGCCACCGACAAGGGGTATTGAGCTAATCAGAGGTTTCATTACAACCCTTATCATTCCATGCAGTTGAAAATCACGAATTCCACCCTTGAGGCCTGCCAAATGGAAGGTTATATCGCAATCTCCGGCGTAACTGAAATTCACAATTAATACTACAAGATTTATGAAATTATTAGCTACAATATATCCAAATCCATGATGATCTCGTTTCGGGAGACATTTTTATCATAGACCTTAACACCGCCAATGCGAAAGGGCTTGAAAAGAAAATGTTACGCTAACAATTAATCAACTAATAAAAGCTTACCACAGTGCCCAAAATGATTCGTTCGAACTTAAATCCGGACAGTTTGTAGGTCTCCAATTTTTTCTTAAGGTCCGGCTGGATTTTATCTCTTATAAGGTCTCGCGCATAGTGGTTCACATTAGGCCACACTTGTTTGAGGATCTGGATAAAAAAGTGCCTTAAGCGATGATGATATAATATGTATAAATGGATTGACTCACCTTGTTTACCCATTCGGCTCGTTCGATGTCTGGGAAGAACACCTAAAAAATAAAAGTTGGAGGTTGAAGTTTTAGGTTGGAAGAAATATTTACTTCACAAATCCTATTTTCTATTGGTAGGTATAATGTTATACCATTGTTATACTACAAGCGATCCAAAGAAAAAACTCATCCTTAGTGGGCTTTGGAATTGAAACTGTTGTCTTTGATTGTTTCTTTTCCCTTGAATCGGTCGATAGAAAAGTAAGACAATCGTTTTCTGACAAAATCAACTAAAGTCTCGTCGCATAATATCGAACGCGGGGGTTGTGTGCCTCAGGCTTTTTTTCTGTTGGTTTGTAAACGGGATTTCACATCCGTCATCTCTGCCGTCACTCACTGTCAGTGTCAATAAACAGTAACAATGGTAGTTGAAAGGGATCTTTGTTGTTAATTATTGTCCATGACAGGAATTTTGACAGAAATTTCATTTACAAACCAACAGAAAAAAAGCCTGAAACACGCACCCCCACGTTAGTAATATGCGACGGGACTTTACCTGACTTTCGATTTAAATGCTCAATGAGGATTAGTTTATTTTGGATCGCTTCATATCATCTATGCAGAAAGTAGGTACTTATTTTAAATAGTGTAGAAGCAAGTAGAACTTGCATACGATTTTAATAAATAATTCGTCATTTTTATAGCAGCCGGCGTACTGCTAAATATTTTCAATTGGCAGATAATCAGTAGGTTAAACTCTCGGTTCAACCTATATTTGAGAGGCCAGTTTTGTGTCAGTTTCATTGTGGGCCCTTGTTTCAATTTATTTTACAAAAAAGCATATTCTTACTATCGGATTCGACAGCTGTTGTATTGCCGAATCAAAAACCTTAGTGCAATTTTTTAGAAAATCGCACGATACTAATTATTAGCCAATGGAAAATTTGATTTCTGTGTGCTTACCATGGCAACTCGAGGATTTCCTGGAAATTTTTGATACCTACCTAGACCAACCTAAGCGAAATTAATAAGTGGAAATTTTTATGTCAAATTAAATGTCAAAAATCGCTTTTATTCAATTTCTGTGGCTGTATCGTTGCTATTTTCTTACCGAATCTGCATTCGAGCATTAATTCATTTCCTGGAAATTTTAGTCGTGCATTCCAACAACGTAATCGGGCCCTCGTGTTCCACTCGGGCCGATTAATACGTTATTGGAATGCACTCCAAAAATTTCCGGAAAGAATTAATGCTCTTATGAGATTATAAGTGAAAATTTCCATTTTAGGGACAAAAAGGCCCCTTTTTTAATTTTTCTTAGCAAAAGGGCATATTATCATTATCGGATTCGATAGCTGTTGCAATGCCGGATCGAAAACCTTAGTGCCATTTTTTCGAAAAATGTCATTTTAGGGGTGAAAAACATTTGTATTTTAGATTTTAGTAAATGAGCGCTGCACAGTGGGTCAATATTAACAAATCTAGCAGGTCAAAATTCAGAACACACAAATTCTCAAATTACTATTCGCTAACCCTCTAGAATCCATGTAAACGAACTTAAATAAATGTTCGAAAATTATCACATTATCCATTGCATTTTTGATTTAATCAAATGTCAAAAATGTTGTTTGCTGCCACATTTTCTAATTGTTTTCTGAGAATGCGTCAACTTGCGAGCTTTCATAATCGTCTAGATACAGTTTGAGGACGATAAATAGTGGCGCATTATCAAAGGCCGCAAGTTACCGCAGATAAAACTACAGCTAATCAGCCAATCTAATCCTAAGTTCAGACTAGTTTCAGAAAAAAAAATGCAGCAGTGAAGCGGCTGGAACCTCCCCATCGCGTGGATCTTTGCCTTGGGTTTCTAGTCGAATTAGCAAAGAAAATGTATGACTGGTTTCCATAATGGTTTTAGAACTTTTTTAGAACATACAAATTGAAACATTCATTAGAGAAAAGTAGGTATAAGTAAGTCCTTTTTAGGCAGTTCTAAAACCGTCGTTGAAACCAGTCTTATACAATTTCTGTGCTAATTCGGCTAGAAACACAAGTCAAAGATCCACGCGATGGGGAGGTTCCAGCCGCTTCACTGCTGCATTTTTTTTGAAACCAGAATTTGAAGACCTTTCTGATGGTGACAATAAATCTTTCAAAAACTTGTTTTGGGTGGTTAAATAAGTGAATAATTTAAAGTTGGACATTGGTGTGCCAAAACGGCACTTTCCGTGGGCCGATTGAATCCAAAATTTGTTCAGCTCTTTGACGTGCAATACAATCCCCATGTGCAAAATTTCAGCTAAATCGGTTCAGGGGCTTGGGCTGTACCGCGATTTTAAAGTCCGATAAAAATCAATTTTTTTTAAATTTTTGGTCAAAAGGGCACTGAGAGTGAATACATTTTTAGAAGCAGAATTTGAAGGCCTTTCCTATCGTGACGTGAAAAATGGGGGTTTGCATTTAAAATTAAAAAGTTGATGTGCCAAAATGGCATTTCTAGTTGCGCGATTGGCTCCAAAAGCTTTTCAGATCTAAGTTGGGTTATGAGATGCCTACGCACCAAATTTCAGCTAAATCGGTCTAGTAGTTTTGGCTGTGGCGTGTTTACAAACGTACGTACACACACACAGACACATTTTGAAAACCGCTTTTTTGGGTTCCTGAGACCCCAAAACGTGAAGATCTGGTGCTATCTCAAATTCGAAAATTTTAGTGATTGTAGTAACCTCCCATTTTTTTAAAATTGTGATGGAGTTGGGGAGGTTAAAATATGCCATGTACAAACGTGAACAAAATTTGTGGCAGTTCATTAAAAACAACCAATTCAAATTACACACAAATGCGACAGCTAACAACGTTTTGACGTTCGATTAAATCAAAAATGCAATGGACTTTTGATGTGATACTTATATCAGGCAATTATTTTAGTTCGTTTACATGGATCGAAAAATATTTGTATTTTAGATTTTAGTAAATGAGTGCCGCGTGCATCAGCCATCCAACCACTCCGCACGCCCGACCTTGGTTAAATAAAGTTAAATACTACATTTACAAATTCTGTGAAAAAGTAGAAGTTTCTACCGTCTCCGAGACTGCCAATTTTTTATTCTGTTCATTTACCTCATGGTTTGGCCGTGTTAATACACTTGGACCACACGCAGTTGTACGTTCCTGTAGAATATTTGTGATTTGTACATAATTTTATAATCTACAAAATTTAAGTTTCAAGATTACTTATTTGCAAATACTAGGAATGAAACGTGTTCTTGTCATATAATTGTTAAGCACCTATTTACTAAGTGCAAGCGAGTAGGTACAAAGTTTTTCCAAATTATAATTAGGTACCTAGAGCTTAATTATTGTGACCCTCTAGTTGTGACTGCATTGTCATAGCTTAATTAGAACATTATTTTTGTAAGTTACCCGTTTTTCTTGTCTATGACTGGACTATATTTTTATTCTTCTTTTAATTAACCTCCCCAACCCCATCACAATTTTAAAAAAATGGGAGGTTACTGCAATCACTAAAATTTTCGAAATCGAAATAAGACCGGATCTATGCGTTTTGGGGTCTCACGAACCCAAAAAAGTGGTTTTTAAAATGTGTCTGTGTGTATGTTCGTACGTACGTACGTTTGTACGTACGTTTGTAAACACGCCACAGCCAAAACTACTAGGCCGATTTTGCTGAAATTTGGTACGTAGACATCTCAAAATCCAACTTAGATCTGAAAAGCTTTTGGAGCCAATCGTGCAACCGGAAATGCCATTTTGGCACATCAACTTTTAAATTTTAAATGCAAAGCCCCATTTTTCACGTCACCATAAGAAAGACCTTCAAATTCTGCTTCAAAAAATGTATTCACTCTTAGTGCCTTTTTGACAAAAATTGAAATATTCGGGATTGTTAACGTACTTTAAAAACACGATGCAGCCGAAACGTCTGGAGCGATTTGCCCGAAATATTGTACATGGAGACTGTATTATACGTCGAAGAGCTAAAAAATGTTTGGAGGAAGTCGACCCACAGAAAGTGCCGTTTTGTCACATCAATTTTCAATTTTAAATATACTCCCATTTTACCATCCTAAACAACTTTTTAAAAAAATATTGTCAGCATCAGGAAGGTCTTCAAATACTTGTTCTAAATAAGACAAAATTCATTCGCATTTACTGCCCTTTGGGTAAAAAAATTGAAATTTTGTAAACACTAAAAACACATTATAGCCCAAACTAATGGATCGATTTGACTGAAATTTGGTACATGGAGATTAGGTCACCCGTTGAAGACCTGAAAGGCTTTTGGAAGCAATTGGTAAAGTGGAAGTGCCATTTTAGCATATCAATTTAAAATTTTACACACAAGGCCTCCTTTTTTATGTCGCCATTAGAAAGACGATGACTACTATCTACACACTACACAGAATACAAAGATCCACGCGATGGGGAGGTTCCAGCCGCTTCTCTGCTGCATTTTTTTTTTTATGAATCTCTTAACAAATCGCTATTTTTGAACATTATCGAGTTCCGCTAGTCCTTATCGCTTTGACGGATAAAACTAGGTGTACCAACACAAAGCAATAAAGTTATAGATAGCTACAACACACACACAAATATTTGTAGAAAACAGGAAGGAAAATTAATTTCAAGTAATAATGATGATTTACACTATATTTTTATTCTTCTTTTAATTCTTTATGCATCTCTTAACAAATCGCTATTTTTGAACATTATCGAGCTCCGCTAGTCCTTATCGCTTTGACGGAAACAGCATAAAACTAGGTGTACCAACACAAAGCAATAAAGTTATAGATAGCTACAACACACACACACAAATATTTGTAGAACAGGAAGGAAAATTAATTTCAAGTAATAATGATGATTACACCAAGGCTACAATAATAACTTACCCATGCTGGCAGGTCATCCAGCCTTGCTAGGATTACGTCCTTCTCACTAGCTAGGGCAGCAGCCTTGGCAATTGTCCTCTTTCTGTCATTAGCCGTTTTCCACTGGTCTCTTAAAACAAAAAGCACAATAGGCCCTATGAACCACGCAACAGACCATTGCATATAACCCGCAAAATACACAATTCCCACAACAGAGGCCTGAAACGAAATACCTATAGAAGCTGTTTATTTATTGTTATTTACTTACTTTTTTAAGAGCACTGAAGATGACACTTAAGATACCGGTATTTACCGGTCGTCTTTCCAGATTTTTATCCGTATCCTCTTTACTAACACTCATCGTTAATACTATCTATCTTTTAATTAAAAAAAGATTTAATGCCAACAAATCGACGCACGTTTGTTGAGAAAGGACGGATTCACTGATGGGTTACCTTCAGTAAGGCTAGCCCCACCTAAATTACGCTTCATAATCACAACATTGTAAAAACAACCGATGATATCACGGCCTAAAATTGCGAAATATCGAATAATTATTACACCGCGATGACCTAAATCCTAGATGTGCTAGATGTATTACTGGTTGCCGAAGCTCATGCTATGAGGATGATTTATAGGTACACGCTGTCTTCTGTTCTGTAACATTATTTATCCAAGATAAATACATCCTTGAAACATCATTTGCAATACCTACCGGATTTAGCACAAATAATAAGCGCAGGTATAGAATGCAAACTCACATTTTCGATCAATAAAATTAAACGAAAAAAACACCTGTTTGACCTCGCTTCTTTGACCCCAAATTAGTTCTATAATTAACTTCTATTAAGACACTCATAAGTTCATAACCTTTTTGATTTGTTGATACAAGCAAAAAACCGTACGGTGACTATTGTGTACTGTGGTTCACAATATGAGAATAGGTGCACTGAAGCCGCAGCCTCTGCCTGTGACCTCTGTTAGTCAGAGGCGCATTCAGAAAATTTTGAGCCTCATCGGTTTTATTAGAGATGGTAGATAATCCTCGCGCGGATTCGTTCCAAATGGATTCCTTCCGAATATCGTTCCGACTATTCGGATCTGACTTTCCGATTCCGAATTTATTCAATACTGCTGTAAACGTGAATAATGAAAAAAGTAGATATAACTCGTTCAAAATCTTTTTGTTTAGGTATTTACTTAAAATTGAATGAATGCTTTACTTTGGGGTCAACATGTCACAACAAGTCCTATTCTGTAACTTGGTTGACTTTAGTCAATGTTGAAATGAATTGAGAAAACTGATTGGAGAACGTGACGTTTGTTTACGTTGTTCCCTTATTGGAGATATCAATTTTATTGTCAATATTTTTCGCAAGTCAATTGACATATGGAAGCAAGTGCCAACCATCACTTGCTCAAAATGTTGACTTTCAAGAAAATATTGATATTTCCTCATGTCTCCAAGACAACAACGTAAACAAAGGTCACATTCCCCAATTAGGTCTCTCAATTCATTTCAATGTTGATTGAAGACAACCAAGTTCAGAACAGGGCTGAATAAATAAATAAAAAACCTAGAACTTACGAGCTTTTCATTTTCTAAATGCACAATGATACGAGGATTTCAAATGCGTTATTGCTAGTCCAGGATCTAGACTAGGGTCCTGTAGGAAAAATTGAGTAGGGAGAATTTTTTTTCACATATGTTTAGTAGGTGCCTTCGCAAGTATTTTTGACTAGGGTGGACCTGCTACCTGCTACTTCTTCTTTGTTTTTACAAAATTTCTTCATTCTTAACAGTTGCTCAGAAACTCAAAAATAAGTGTAAAAAATTAGCAGATTAATTCTCACAAAAAAACTCGCAAAAAAATAATTAGATGTGTTCTTGCGCTTTCTCGGATGTTTTTGATGTTTTTGAAAATCAAGTGGAAAAAATATCTTACTACACCCTTAGATCCGTATTAGAAAATTAGGATTGACCTATCCGAGGATTTTGGCAGTGGAGAATTTTCTGTTTGAAGTGTTCTACAGCCAACCAACGTTCGCACTGTATAAAAAAGCTACCGGAAGATGTACAGGGTCTTTTTTTATTATTGTCCCACTTTTAAATTATCATATCTCCTTTATTAGATGAGATATTAGCCTGAAATAAAAACAGGATGGTAGACCGTACTCCCAAGTTTTGTCCTTGACCTTACTCCCAGCGATCACCGTCGGATCTTAAGCGCTGTGGATGCAACTTGCTTTTTTTTAAACGGGACGCCCGGTATATTCTTACACGGATCGATAGAGAATTTTCTTCTGATTTCATTTATGTAGGGTAGTTGATATCTGGGGTTGATAGATTTCGAGAAAAAAATTCGTGAAATAAATTGTTTTTATAACTTATGGCTATGTAGTGAAGCCCTGAGTATTCTAATAAAAATGTAAGCTTCTTTAGTATCATAGTAACAAAGTAGGTAACTGATTTATTCACCTTAAAACATTACAAATTAAAAATTTTAAAATTATTGCCATTTTCATTTAGACATTCTCGTAGATTCTAATGGTCCTATTGTTTTAAATATAATTTTTTTCTCGAAAACTATCAACCCCAGATATCAACTACCCTATATCAATGAAATCAGAAGAAAATTCTCTATCGATCCGTGCAAGAATATACTGTGTGTACCATTTAAAAAAAAGCAAGTTGCATCCACAGCGCTTAAGATCCAACGGTGATCGCTGAGAGTCAGATCCAGAACAAAACTTGTGGGTACGGTCTATCAACCTGTTTTTATTTCAGGCAAATAGCTCAAGTAATAAAGGAGATATTCCAATTTAAAAGTGGGACAATAATAAAAAAAGACCCTGTACATCAATGCGATGTATATCCCTGTAGATGTTTATCACATTAATGGGTATGTAGGGACCGCCTGAACTTACTGGTGGAATTGGGTGTAGATTTTATCAATCTGCACCTAGTAGTAGTGCCTCCGCAGATGCACAGGTGTGCGAATTGTTGAAAAATATAATATTAAAAAACTGGCATGTGAAACCTGAAACAGTGTTTGCAGTAGAAAATGAACAAAAAAACATAAAAATTATGCGAAGGCTGTAGAATTAGCAATACAGGCAAGAAAAAATTGACTGCAGTTAAATAGAAATACCAAAAGTAACACGGAAAATAAGACAATTTTGCAAATTTATGTTTTTGACGGGATGAAATATTGTGAAGAGAGTGGAAAAGTTGTAAAGAGTGAAAATATAATCCAAATGAGTAAATAATGAGTAGTTAAAGGGATTGAAAAATTTGAACGGGATAAAAATTAATGAAAATGACCGAAAAATCACAAAAAAGCACAAAGAAAGCAATAAAATGTATTTGCCTCGCTTGCCTGGGCTTAGGGGTTGTTAATAGCCCAGGGGTTGGTTTTAGGTTGAAGATTCATAAGACTTTTTCTCAATGGTTGACCGAAATCTATTCAATCCCTCTAAGGAGAAACAATTTTCATCAGGTACTTAGGCAAAAGAAATTAGAGTATACACCCTGCATGTTCTTTTTCTATGTGACTAAAGATGCAAAAGATCCATGACAATCCATTGTTGCAACAATGGGTTAGTATCGGTATTTTCCACCTTTAGTAGTAACATAGAAAAAGAACAGGCTGTAGGTCACAAGAGCATTTCGTCACTTTGGCGCCCTCTATGCCAACCTAACACAAATAATTGACTTGGAGGAAATTTCGAGCACCTGTTACCGTAGAACACTAATTGAACGGAAAAAAATTGCGTCCCCGAAACTCCCACGCTTCAACCCTCAAGCAGAAATAGTTCACTAGGAGAAAATTCAACCTTTGGACCATACTTGTTCCTGGAAGATACTAATTGAGCGCAAATAAATTGAACATTTGGACTACTGCTAGTGGAGGATAACAATTGAAAGGAAAAAATTGCACCCCAGAAACTCACCCCCTTCAACCCCCAAACTCAAAAAATTTACTTGCTGGAAATTTGATGCTTGACCTATCTACAACCGGAAGATAGTAATTGAACGCAAAAAAATTCATCACCTTTGATACACCCTCACGATTCCTTTATCATGAAGCATATGCTTCGGGCACTACTACTAGGTGCAGTGTATAAATCATTCCCGGTGAATAAACATCTACAGGGATACACATCGCATTGATATACATCTTCAGTTGGCTTTTATTTACCATTTTTTACTCAAGGTAAGTAAGTAGGTACCTACGTACCTATCTTGTCATCGTAATTAAAAACTGGAAGATTAGGTACCTATACCTAACCGTTTTATAACTTATCTTGTGAATCAGAACATAATTAATAGAAGTAATAGAAGTTAAAAAATTCGATAAGATAGTAAGTAAATGTCAAATCAGTAGAATGAAGTGATATCATCAGCAAGTTGATATTTTGGTAATAATAAAGTACTTACCGTCGCGTCATCTACCAATACCAAATGCTACAAGCACTCCTACTTTAATTAAACAATGGTCGTCGAGTCTATTAATAAAAGCAGCGCCCAATATGTTATCATAAAATATTTAAAAAAGGTAAAATTTACTCTTTAAGAATCATTATTACTTAATAAATTTTCAGCTCTGTCTTATTACATTGATATACCTTCTCGCAATCTGCGGGTTTTCAATAGCCTGGCTCTACCTGGGAGCCGTCCTCTTATTCATCAATAAATACAAAAGTAAATCAGAAAGGCCAAAATGGAAAATCGCCAAAATTATGGCCTTAGGTCAAGAAAAAGAATTTCTTCGCGAAAACCTGAGTTATTTACCGTCTTGGGTTAATTTTCCGGATTTTGAGCGTGTCGAATGGTTAAACAGGGTAAATTATTTCCTGTTTAAAGCCGCATTTCGCGATTATCTATTATTGTTGTAGATAATACGGCAAACTTGGGTCAAGGTCAATCATTATGTGCGAGATCTAGTGTTCAGAAAAATCGAACATACAATTCAGAAGCACATACCGGGATTCCATTTCAAGGAAGTTGTCTTGGGACAAGTGGTACGTTTTACTCCAGGTTTTACTTGAGTTTTAGGTACCTATTTAGTTATGACCGGATGGCTTAATATGTCCGATGTTATAAGTATAAAAAAAATATATCTATAACAGACTATAAAGTGGAAGTGACACTTCTATAGGAGATAGCTTTGAAATGAGTGCTGGTGCTGCGCAATCCGACTTCTATTTGGTACATTCCATGTGGCAGCCAATTTTATTTTCTATCCGATTGTGATTATGATTAGCATGACATATAGGTATGTGTTTTGGAATGACCAAATAACATATTTTCACCCTTCATAACTTAATTGATGGTAATATACTCGGTGGATTTTTTTAAAACATTGGTTACGAAAAAATTTTTTTTTCGAAAATTTTCGGATTAGTGGATGTTAATGCCACAGGGGTTGATTATATGCTCAAAATACGTAAGACCTTTCCTCAATGTTTAACTGAAGCCTATCGTTCCACATCATTTTTAACTATAATTTTATATAATAAATTTCCAGCTTCAGCAGTTAAATTTCATCCCCTTTCTTAGATCTTAGTGACAGTTTTTCCATCTTTCTACAACGTAATTGTAAATCGCCACACCAAATTCTGTCCTGATCTCGCGAATAGATTCTAAGATTTCGCAATTTGGCGTTTCTGTGTTTTCAGGGTGGTTTTTCGCCAATGATGATGAAGACCTTTGTTGTACCAGCAATCGAATAGTACTAATATCAATCCTACGCGATTCAGTAAAAATTCGGGTTTCCACCTCTAAATTCCATCCCCTTTGACAAAATTTCTACTAAAATTCACTCCTCCGTTCTCGAAGATATAATGTGTTTAACAGTTTCACAGCATATATTCAGGGCTTCATGAACGTTTCAACCCCTAAACTCCAACCCCACATGCTCTAAAGAAAGTTGTGTTTTCAATTTCATCACTCTAATCCAATTCGTTGAAAAATTTTACTGACTCCCGTTCTATAAGTATACCTACCTATAAATTAAGTAGGTATCTAAAAATTATTTTTATTGAAGCCTCTTAGAATTGACGGAATTAAAGTTTACGAAGAACAGGAGATCGCCCGGAGCAAGATCCTAATGGACTTGGACTTCAGCTACGCAGGGGATTGTTCCATTCAGTTTTTAGTAGCGAGGTTGCCCGGAGGTATCGAGAATTTTCAAATTCGAGGCAGATTAAGGGTGATAATGGAACCCCTAGTCTCTTCTTTGCCAATAATCGGGGGACTAAAGGTCTTCATGATCGAGGAGCCAGAGATTACTTTTGAACTGAGCGGGGTCACCCAAATTTTCGGCAACACTCCTGGTTTCAAGAACATCATTCAAAATTCTGTACTTGCCAACATCAACAAAATTCTCTTGTTTCCCAATGTCTACAAAATTAAGTTGGCCAAAGGAGATTCTGATGGTGAAGTAAACTCTATGGCACCTGAAGGCATATTGCGGGTTCACGTGGTGGAAGCCTCAGATTTGTTGGCTAAAGATATAAATTTAGTAGGACGTGGAAAATCTGATCCTTATGTTGAAATGACTGTGGGGTCCAAACGATGGTTGTCTGAAACAATTAAAGACAAGCTGGATCCTAAATGGAACGCGTGGGTCGAGGTAGTTACTTTAACTATAACTTCTTCTAAATAATGAGCATTTTCAGTTCCAATCCGAAGTTAATGCAGAGCTGGAAATCAAGGTTTGGGACTATGACGAAGGCTTTAGTGACGATTTTTTGGGGTCGTAAGTTGCTACATTTTTTTTATGTAGATATGATAAATTACCGACTGTTCGTGCTGCAGAGCTGTAATACCTATCGCAAACATCGCTAAAACGGGGCACGATAACTTATGGATACCCTTGGAAGGTGTTAAAAAAGGCAGAATCCACGTCCGATTATTTTGGTTAACGCTTAGCAGTGACTACTCTGATCTAGAAAATGTATGTTTGATACCTACTCATGAATCTTATAACCAGATAATTGCAGGCCTTAAAAGAGGTACAACTACTCAACCCATGTCTACATTCTGCCGTTTTGTTCGTTTACATAGACGGGGCAAAAAATTTGCCACTATCGAGCTCATCCACTTCACCTGATAGTTTCGTAAGGCTGCAAGTAGAAAGTCAGGAGGCGGAAACTGAGGTGGTTAAGCGCAACCAAAACCCCATTTGGGAGCAAGCATTTACATTTCTGGTTACAAATCCTAAAACAGCTATATTAAATGTGGAGGTTTTTGATAAGAAGAACAAGAATGTTATCGGCGAAGTACATATCTTTAATATCGCCGAATTGGGAGAACACGCGAATATGATGTTGAAACAGACTTTTGCTCTCTTAAAAACTGGCGCTGAATCCTCACTAACGTGCTCTCTGGAACTTAGGATTTTGAAGAGCGAAGATGCAGCCCTTGAGGAGATGGAGAAGAATGCCACGCCACTTGAGATAAATGAATCAAATTCCTCCTCAAACTCAAAGAAGAGTTTAGATAAATCTCTTTCAGAGCAATCACCACGAAGCTCAGTCTCTTCTATGTAAGTAAGATCAAAAATTATAAGGTGATTAATACGAAGGGGTAGTTTAAGTGCAAACAAGGAGGGTTCCGCGAGGATTAAGTTGACTTTAAGATACAGCAAACAGCGACAAAAACTAATTGTTGCGGTTCATCAGGTAGAGTAAGTAGTCTAAACTCCGAAATAAAATCTATTAACTTACTTTCTTAGAGATGTTCTGCTGAAAAATCCAGCTGATCTCCCAGATCTTTACGTAAAGCTTTACTTGTTATCTGGAAGAAATAAAGACAAAAAGAGAAGGACGAGAGTGGTCAAAAACAAATCGAACCCAATTTTCGACGAAACTTTCGAATATCATCTTTCTGCGGATGAACTGAACTTCAAGCAACTTGAAATTGCCCTTGTTGAAGAAAAAACCATGCGAAATAGAATTATCGGTCAAGTGATAATTGCCTTGAATAAGTACGAAGATTTGGCGCAACCATTGAATGCTTGGTTTGATTTGAACCCTAAACAATAAAAATATGTGACATTTTCTGAATTCGTTATCTTTCAATTCAAGATATTTGAACAGTTTACTTTGGGATATAGATTAGGACGTTGTCAATCAATAACAAACTCTCTTTATTTATGAGTAAATATTTAGCTTAGGAAATACCAGAGAGAAATACTTTGAATTCTGATTTTAGTTCGTTCTTTACAAGTCTTTACTATAACTTGTTGGTGTTGGTGCTAGAGTTTAACGATCGAATCAATGAAAATAGTGGAACCTTGAGGTAGTCAGAACAATTAATTACTCTCAGAAAAAGCTCCCAATCGTATGTAATAACTAGGGCTCGGCACGGATTTATATGTCACAAAATGTTTTTAACTTCTACGCTCAAGGCGGAGCAGTATATAAAATCGATCAAAAATTCGAAATTGAACTGACATCAAATCTTTACGTTTCGGGGTCCCAGGAACCCAAAAAACCTATTTTTGAAAAATGTGTGTCTGTGTGTCTGTGTGTGTGTCTGTCCGTGTGTCTGTCCGTATGTCTGTGGACACGCTACAGCCGAAACTACTGAACTGATTTTGATGAAATTTGGCACACATATTCAGTGGGAGATTTGTAGGTGCTGATTAGAATCTGGGCTACACCGGCTCACGGAAAGTGCCTTTTTGGCACATCAACTTTAAAAATTTAAATGCAAACCCCCATTTTTCGCATTACCATATGAATGCTCTTCAAATTCTGCTTCTAAAAATGTATTCACACTTGGGCCCTTTTGACCAAAAAATGGTGCCGTGAAAAAAAACTATGCATAAATGTATATTTTTATTACCGGATTTGATAACTGATTTTTTTTCAAGCCGAAAACCTTAGTGCCATTTTTTCGAAAAATGTCATTTTAGTGGCAATTTATTTTATTGTCTGTGCGGGAGAGGAGCTGATTAGATTTTGAAGCCGATCAGTCAACCCGAAGTGCCCTTTTGGCATAGCAACTTTCTTATTTTAAATATTTAAAAATTTAATAAATGCTGCTGTTATTAATCCAATGCAGTGCGGCGTAGAAGTTCCTGCCGTCTCCGAGACCGCCTTTTTTTTTTTGCTTTTACTGGAAGTTGCTTCCAAAGTTTTATTTCGCATTATAAGACACTTTTGCCGCATATAAAATTAATTTCCATATATTAGCAATTAGCACTTAAGCGCATATTCGGGAAATATTTTCACGTTTTTGCAAATTAGGACGCATAGGGCGCGACCTTTAGACGATCGAAAGGCTTTGTTTAGATTTTTTATAGTTTTCTGGGAAGATGTTGATGTCCCTGTTGCAAAATATTGAAAAACTTTTGGTTTAGTGTAATGCACAAAATAATGAATAATATATAAATGTAACTACTTATATGTTTAGGTACCTATTGTACCTACTAAATCTATATATCTAAAAATGTGTGCCTATATATAAATAAAAAAAAAAATTCCAAATAAAAATATTTATAACATGAACATGTAAATACCCCAGAAAATACGTGAAAATGTTACAATTTTTTCCGCATATTGTGTTTTTTCCGCATCTACTTCTTATTTTTATTTCATATTTGGTAATTTTTTACCGCATAAATACAACTTAACCTATTTCATCATTTTTTTGGTGCATATAAATCCGAGCCCTATGTATTGAAATACAAACCTACATTGGAAAGCATAGGAAATACTCTTGTTTTGTATTAAAATACCTTCAAGATAATGCCAGATTAGGACCATTCTTTGAAACTGACAGTATTTCAATACAAATTGTAAAAAATAGTAAGCTGACCAATCACGAAAGCCCATTTTCACAAAATCGTTTCTATATTTCAACTTACCATAGTTATAATTAAAGGGCGGATTAAAAAGCATTTATTTTCCAGAAATAAGCGCCTATAAAAAGCTTCAAAAATCGAAAATTAAGCTACAAAAAAGTGAAAATAAGCACCTAAAAGTTCAACTATTTCAAAATTGCAAATTGAAAATTTACATTTTCGCTAATTGCAGGAAATGCCTAATAGACCAGTCAAATAGGGACCGGAGGTTACAATAAATGTTGGAAAGCGGGAGATGATCTTAAACCCTTTAGTAGGCATCTAATAGAAGTATCCTAGTTTTGCAACTTCCCAGGATGTGTGCGTATGATAGGGTGTCCAAAAAACCCCGAAATTTTCTGACTTCTTTCAGTTTTTCGCTTATAATTTCTAAACAGTGCTTCCTAGCGGAAAGTTCGCTATTTTCGAAATTAAAGCGCACTAAATTCTGCGTCGAATGAGCCCCCCAAACGTTAATTTCGACCATGATTTTAAAAAGCATCACAAATTTAAATTTTGGTTAAACGTTTCTCCGATTGTATGCGCGGTCACCCATCTCTGTCACTCCTCGGTCGGCTTTGTTCTCTATCTACGCATCTCACCATAGACAAAGAAACCTTAAGTTAAGGTTTTTTTCATTTTAGTGCCAGTACCTTATCTTAGTCAATTAAGGTTGCGAAATAAGTAAAAATCGACCAAAAACGTGGTAAGCTAGCAAGAATAAGCACTAATAAGCTACAAAAGACTTAAAAAAGCTCACAAAATCGTAAATAAGCACTTACGCGAATTTTAGGCAAAAATTAGCAAAATAAGCAAAATAAAATTAGTGTCAAATGATTCGAAATTTTATGAAACGGAAAGAACCAACAGCATTTCGTTCTGCTTACAATATTAAAAAAAAGCAAAATGCCAGAAATCCGCCCTCTAGTTATAATGCTCGGGAAGTTGACCTTACTACAAACAAACGGTTTATTTCCATAGAAACAAAAAATAACAGTGATGCCGTTATAAACTATAGCGGCGGTATAAAGCTCGTTCATTTACTATATAGACATGACAAAACGTCAAAATTTGAATTTTAGGTTGGTTAGAGAAAAATTTTCAAGAGATTTTACTAACAGACAACTTGACAAACGTCAAAATTTTGAAATTGCTCTGTATTGGCCCAAAATAGCCTTTGTGTGCGTCCAGTTTTGAACACGGTACAAAGAACAATATTCGCAAAAAGTACGTTTATCTGTGACACTGCTGCTAACAATAAAAATAGACCCTAGAAGATTTGGTTTATATATGTTTTTGCTTTCCCGCCAAATTCCGATGAAATTGCCAAAAGTACACTCCCTTATAAATTAGGGTTGTACAGTTCCAGAAAAATTTTAGTTCTGCTTTAGTAAATGAGTGGAGGTTACATGCGCGATGCGCGGTAAGTAAAACAAATGAAAATCGTAAATGGCCCCTGAGATGTCAAATAGGTATCAGAAACGTTTTAATTTAATAAAGCTCAGGTTTCCCTGTGATTGCCGACTGCCGTTTTGCTTCAAATTTCACTTCGGGTCGGCTCGAGGGTCGGCTTCAAAAAGTTTGTCCAAGTTTGTGATTACCTAATGGTAAAATTAGATTGTACGAAAAATTATCCACGATACACGATTGTGCGTTTTAACATGCACTTACCAACCTAGTATCGTTATAAATAGTATATTACGATATTAGGTACTTACCAACCTAATATAGTAATATACTATAACGATACTAAGGTTGGTAAGTAGAGTATAACAGAATCGAAAAAAGGTTAGATGTACTTAACAACCGTATCGTAATTTTTCTATTACTTAAGTAATTTTCATCATTTACTTATTTATATTATATTTTCACACTTCATAACTTTTCAACCCCCTTCACAATATTTCACGCCCTTAAATTACAAAATTATTTTATTTTTCGTGAAAGTACCTTAATTATATCTTTTTATTTCTACTTAACTGCAGTAAATTTTCTCATGCTTGGGTCTTCTCGCCCCTTCCAATATTTTTCAACCCCGGCCCTATAGTGCTAATTCTACCGACTCCGCCAAATCTTTGTGTTTTTTATTTATTAACCTCCCCAACTCCATCACAATTTTAAAAAAATGGGAGGTTACTACAATCACTAAAATTTTCGCACAATCGTATGTTATAACTCTCTTACCGACGTAGTTAAAGTAAGGTGTAAGTTCAACTTACCAAGCGCGGTTTGGTTTCCCAGGCAACGAAAAATAACAGTGCTGTTATGAATTCATAACAGCACGCATATCTGACACAGGCATGGTAAGTGAAACAATTGAACTGCCAAAGGTATCGAGAGCATTTCGAAAATTCGGCGATATGTCAAACAGGATTTTTTTAATGGCTGACGAAAAATGTTCAATAAGCTAATTTCGATTGTGCGAAAAATCATATACGATACACGGTTGTTAAGTACATCTAACAGAATCTTGGAAATTGCAAAAACTCGTCTTCGACTCGTTTTTGCAAACCTTTCCTCGATTCTGTTATACTGTACTTACCAACCTAATATCGTAATATACTATTTCGAATTTGAGATAGCACCAGATCTTCACGTTTTGGGGTCTCAGGAACCCAAAAAAGCGGTTTTCAAAATGTGTCTGTGTGTGTGTACGTACGTACGTACGTTTGTAAACACGCCACAGCCCAAACTGCTCGACCGATTTGGCTGAAATTTGGTGCGTAGGCATCTCATAACCCAACTTAGATCTGAAAAGCTTTTGGAGCCAATCGCGCAACTAGAAATGCCATTTTGGCACATCAACTTTTTAATTTTAAATGCAAACCCCCATTTTTCACGTCACGATAGGAAAGGCCTTCAAATTCTGCTTCTAAAAATATATTCACTCTCAGTGCCCTTTTGACCAAAAATTAGAAAAAAATTGATTTTTATCGGACTTTAAAATCGCGGTACAGCCCAAGCCCCTGAACCGATTTAGCTGAAATTTTGCACATGGGGATTGTATTGCACGTCGAAGAGCTGAACAAATTTTGGATTTAATCGGTCCACGGAAAGTGCCGTTTTGGCACACCAATGTCCAACTTTAAATTATTCACTTATTTAACCATCCAAAACAAGTTTTTGAAAGATTTATTGTCACCATCAGAAAGGTCTTCAAATTCTGGTTTCAAAAAAAATGCAGCAGTGAAGCGGCTGGAACCTCCCCATCGCGTGGATCTTTGACTTGGGTTTCTAGTCGAATTAGCAAAGAAAATGTATGACTGGTTTCCATGATGGTTTTAGAACTTTTTTAGAACAAACAAATTGAAACATTCATTAGAGAAAAGTAGGTATAAGTAAGTCCTTTTTAGGCAGTTCTAAAACCGTCGCTGAAACCAGTCTTATACAATTTCTGTGCTAATTCGGCTAGAAACACAAGTCAAAGATCCACGCGATGGGGAGGTTCCAGCCGCTTCACTGCTGCATTTTTTCTACTACAAACCCTGTAAAGGACCATTTCAGGGCCTCATCCCAATTCACAGCTCTCTAATTCTGTATTTTTCAACAATTCGCCTTTTGATACATCTTCGTCGGCGCAGGCACTACTTCTAAGTGCAGAGTGTTAAAATCTGCATCCGATTCCACCAGTAAATTCAGGCGGCCCCACCACATCCGTCAATATGATAAGCACATACCGGGATACACATCGCTTTTATATACATCTTCCGGTGACTTTTATGTTCGTTGTGGGCAGAAATAAGTTGTGGGTAGGCTAAAAAGTATTTCATCTCTATCAATAGGTACCGTGACCGGGGGCCACAGATAACCGTGACATAAACCTCTACGTCTCGCACTCGCAGTTCCGACTTCCGAAACTCAGAGTCTGTGAGAGTGTGGTTGCCTATGGAGTGTGGTCATAAAAATTACCAACAATCAACATCAACTTTCACTCGCTGGGGTTAAGGGGTCTGCTGAACCAAAAAAAAACTGAACGAAAAAGGAAGGGGCGAGCTGTGTTCCATTCCATTGCATTAAACAAGAATGAAAGCTGAAAACCACACCACACGGGACTCGAGTTGGTTACTAGCGTTTCTAGGTAGGTAGAATAGAAAGAATATTTAGTGCATGATCGTTGACTTACATACCAACTTAGAGTACTAGCAGAGAAACTACTAGGTATGTACTAGCAGGTACTATAGGTAGGTACCTACTTGCGACATTTCGTTGTATGACAAAGAGGTGTGAATGTTCGCCTCGTGCTAAATAACCGTCATAGTGGCGTATACAGTTTGCAGTAATCAAAGAAACAATAACAATACAGTGGTTGTATGTTGTATCCATCTTCCGTTAGGACTAAAACTGAATTATGGACCTAGTAAGTACCTACCTGATATACTTTTAATAAGTTCTTTAATTGTTTTATGACATTATTCTGCATTCCGATTAGGTACTTAATTTAAGATCGACAGATTTCAAAATTACAATCCGCGTTACTGCGCATAATTTAATCAAAAACAGTGATGACCTCAACACACTCATAGTTAATTTCGAGGGTAATTTACAAAATAATATGAGAACCATTAATTAATTTGCCTGATTACATGAATCCTATGATTGAATTGATCCCGTCATACATAAGTTTATTATAAAGATCTGCCTTATTATTAATAATTAATCACGCTAAAGGATCATTCGCAATAACCAAATTAACGTAGAACTAAGAAATTAAGAAGTATATCCATGGAAGTTCTATGGAAAGTATACCGTTTCCAAGGTATTTTGCCTTTAATTTCTTAATTCTACGTTAATTTCACCATTGCGAATGAACCCTAACTAACTACACAGGGTGTCTTACGAATATGGAAGAGTATTGGAATCTCTGGACTTAAGTGAGGTACAGTTATAAGATTTTACTCTTACAGAAATTAACGCATCCGGAATCTATTAAAATTATTGACGACTATATGGGGCACTTCCGGTTATACCGGAAGTACGGTGCAACTTTGAAATTTTAAATAGCAACCGCCATTTTTCGTTGCAAATTCGGATAGAGCTTTCTCTTCTTTCTCTTTAGAAGTGAAGCCGCCCGAATTTTATTAACATTTTTAGAAAACAAATGCGCAAAGCAGGGCTGTAGAAAAATGGCTATAACTTTTAAACTACAGGCAATAAAAACAAGAATGATGCACCGTTGCAAAGTAGAAAGACTGTTCTACGTTATGCATGCCATAAAGTCCTAAGAAAGTGGATCCAAAGTTGATTTATAGAAATTGCAATACTGGAAATTTGAAACCCAAATACATAACATTTTTTTCTTAAATGGCACCCTACAAGTTTTTCTACATGGATGGGTGCAGAATTGTATCCTCTTTTCAACGGTACATATCTATAAAGAAAAAAATGTTATTCGAGTTTTAAATTTCCAACATTTCGATTTCTTTAAATCGACCTTGAATCAGCTTTCATATGACTTTTTGGCAAGCATAATGTAGAACAATCTTTCTACTTTACAATGATGTGCCATTCTTAACATTATCGCCCCTGGCTTAAAAGTTCTAGCCACTTTTCCACAGCACTGCTTTGCCCATTTTTTTTTCTAAAAATGTTAATAAAACCCAGGCGGCTGGTGTAAGCGAGTTGCACGAGGTGTTTTAGGCTTAGTTTTTTTCCCCTATCCAAATCTGCAGTGAAAAATGGAGGTTGCCATTTAAAATTTTAAAGTTGAACGCTACTTCCGGTATAACCGGAAGTGCCCCATAGTCGTTAATAATTTCAATAGATTCTGGATGTGTCAGTTTCTGTAACTGCCAAATCTTATAACTGTACTTTGCTTAAGTCCAGAGAAATCAATACTGTTCCATATTCGTAAGTAGGTACGTAGTATCTAGGAATATGCAGGGTGGTGAATTTTTCGTTGCCCACCATTGGGAACTCGGAAACTATAAGAGATCCAGAATAGGTTAAATTAGAGAAAAGTTGCACTTTTTCATGTCGATTAAGAATCTGTAAATAATTTCCCGATGTCTTGATCCGTTTGTGAGTTGTCCCGAAAAAACAGAAAATCACGATTTTAAAGAAAACATTATAGGTATCTTATTTCTATTCAAATGAAACTTGGAGCTTTTACATTTTTGACAGCAATTTAATGGCATTGACAGAAATTTTCTAGGCCCTTCAAATTTTGAACAGCGACAGTCAACTTTGTTTTTCTTACGACCGCCATATTGAATTTTATACTGTTGGTTACACAAAAAAAGTTAGCTTTTCAAAAATTTAGTTACCATGGATTTTTTTGAAAAAATATTTCAAAGCTTGAATCACATGATGCCAAGACGCATTTAATTACCGTTGAATTCAATTGTTTTCAGTCAAAAAAAATGCAGCAGAGAAGCGGCTGGAACCTCCCCATCGCGTGGATCTTTGTATTCTGTGTAGATAGTAGTCAATTCAACAGAATTTTTTTAATCCTTGACTAATTTCGCAATTTTCTGACAAATACCGACGTGACCTCGGACATCACCCATCACGTTTGACAATATGTTCCTTTTAAGGTTAATCTTTTGCCACCTTTTTGACAATAACTGCCACTTTATGTCAGCCCGCTCCCTTTTAACGAGAAGGAATTTTTTCTCTATTTTCCACTGAAATGGCAGAAACTGTGAACACATTTTTAGAACCAGAATTTGATCGCCTTTCTAATGGCGACATAAAAAAGGTCTTGTATTTAAAATTTTAAGTTGATATGCTTAAATGGGACTTCCCGTGGGCCAATTGCTTTCAAAAGCCTTTTAGGTCTTCAATGAGTCACCCAATCTCCATGTACCAAATTTCAGCCAAATCGATTCAGTAATTTGGGCTATAATGTATTTTTACTGTTATTATAAAATTTCGATTTTTTGAACCAAACAGCGCTAAATGCGAATTAATTTTGTCCTATTTAAAACCAGAATTTGAAGACCTTTCTGATGGTGACAATAAATCTTTCAAAAACTTGTTTTTACTGGTCAAATGAGAGAATAATTTTAAATTTGGAAATTGGTGTGCCAAAACGGCACTTTCCGTGAGTCGATTGAATTCAAAATTTATTCAGCTCTTCGACGTGTAATACAATCCCCATGTGCAAAATTTCAGCCAAATCGGTTCAGGGGCTTGGGCTGTACCGCGATTTTAAAGTCATTGATAGCTTTCAAAAATATAAAAGTTCCAAGTTTCATTTAATTACCACTACCACCAATCGTTAGGATAAGATATATTTTTTTTTAAATCGCGTCTTGCAATTTTCTCGAGATGACTCAGGAACGAATTAAGATAAAGGAGAATTTTTTACAGAGATTTTTACAGGATCGCCTTGAAAAAGCGCAACTTTTTTCTAATTTAAGCTGCTCTCCGTCTCTCATTATTACAAATTATTTTCAACCCGTCGCTAAAAACGTCCACATTTCCCAGTTAATGGAGAGAAGCCCGTGTGAGTGTCTTGTGCCAAAAAGTGTGTAAAGAAAAGGCAGCAGAGAAGCGGCTGGAACCTCCCCAACGCGTAGGTCTTTGATTTCCGTGACTTGTGTTTAAGATTTTAAAGTTGATATGCCTAAATGGCACTTTCCGTGGGCCGATTGAATCCAAAATTTGTTCACCTCTTCGACGTGTAATACAATCACCATGTGCAAAATTTCAGCCAAATCGGTTCAGGGGCTTGGGCTGTACCGCGATTTTCAAGTCCGATAAAAATCTCGATTTTTTTAGTTTTTGGTCAAAAGGGCACTGACAGTGAATACATCTTTGGAAGCAGAATCTGAAAGCCTTTCTTATGGTGACCTGAAAAATGGGGGTTTAGATTTAAAATTTAAAAGTTGATGTGCCAAAATGACACTTCTGGTTGCACGATTGGCTCCAAAAGCTTTTCAGATCTAAGTTGGGTTGTCACATGCACACGTACCAAATTTCAGCCAAATCGGTCGAGTACTTTGGGCTGTGGCGTGTTTACGAACGTACGAACGTACGTACGTACATACATACAGACACATTTTAAAAACCACTTTTTTGGGTTCGTGAGACCTCAAAACGTATAGATCCGGTCTTATCTCGAATTCGAAAATTTTAGTGATTGCAGTAACCTCCCTTTTTTTTTAAATGGTGAAGTGGAGTGGGGAGGTTAAAAAGAGAAGTTGACTATCGTTGCTCAAAATCTAGAAGGCCTAGAAATTTCTGTCAATTGTAAACGTCATTCAGTTGAAAGCTGTCAAAAATGCAACAGTTCCTAGTTTCATCAACTGACAGCGGGATATGAATTAAGATAGCGGAAAATTCTTTACCGATTCCGATTTTTAATCACCTCGAAAAAGCGCAACTTTTTAACTTCTACGCTCAAGGCGGAGCAGTATATAAAATCTGTTGCAGTTTGGGCACTCTCTCGATTATCAAAACTATTTTCTTTCGTTTAACCACGTGTCATCTGCATGGCAACAGAGGGGTTGTTACGTTGCAGCTTGCAGCCTTAGTTGTCGTGTGGCTTTTGTACGCGTCTTGTCTTGTTTATTGTTCTTCAATATATGTATTAAACCTCGGCTTATTATTTACCAAAGTTCAACAGGTTATGGGCCTAGTGTAAATTTGGCAGTTGTGTTTCGTGTCGTGTCGATCGTGTGTTTTCTTCGGCGCGATTAGGAAAAGAAGCGAGGTTGTTTTGGTGTTGGTCTCGTGTTGGTCAAGATGGACAACATGGAGAAAATTAATATTGAGAAATTGCGAGATGGAAGTAACTGGCCGCAATGGCAGTTTGTGATGAAGACATTGTTGGATTGCAACGGTGCTCTCGAGGTATGTGAAGGAGCTTACTTCATGCCAGAACCTCTAGCAGCAGGAGCTGATGCAGATTTGATAATAGCACACGACACCGAAGTGAAAAAGTGGATGAAGGCGGATAAAATCGCAAGAAAATTGATCGTCACCACAGTAGAAACGAAACCCCTGCAATTTCTTATGAATGCTGAAACAGCCAGAGATATGTGGCAAAAATTGCACGCGGTTTATGACCTGCAAAACGAAGAAACGTTGGCTTTAATTCAGAAGCAGTTTTTTGATTTTAAATGGGATAGTTCCATGTCTGTTGGGGAACATATCGCGAAATTAGAACAGTTAACGAATCGCATGAGAAAACTAAATGCAACCATCCCGGATTCGATGCTACTGTCTAGAATTCTCTCAATACTGCCAGGAGAATATAAACACTTCCATAGCGCCTGGGATTCGACAGGTGCGGCGCAAAAGACACTTGACAATCTGACGACCAGATTGCTCACCGAGGAACAACGTTACAAAAGTCAGGCTGGCACATCAAATGTCGAAGAAACTGTCGCTCTGTTGAGCAAAACAAAGCTGAATATTGCCGGAAGCGAGAATACGGGTAATAAATTCACGAAAAGAAGTTGTTACACCTGTGGGAAGACGGATCATCTGCGAAGAAACTGTCCTGGATGCAATTCATGTGGCTCCAAGTATCACCTGACACGGGACTGCAAGAAGAAAAATGATAGAAGAGATGGTGAAGGTCAAGCTAGTGCTTTTGTGGGAAGTTCCTGGAATACGAAAAATCAGGATGAGTGGATAATAGACACTGGAGCATCCGATCACATGACTAATAATGGAAATGTGTTTGAGGACTTCGAAAAGTTTCAAATTCCTCAAAATGTGAACATTGGCAATGGTCAAACGGTCGGTGCAATCGGAAAAGGGACTATTAAAATTCAATGTTTGGTTAATGGACAATGGCTTCCCGGAAATATGTACGATGTGCTATACACGCCGGAAATGGTTTGCAATTTATTTTCGGTAAAAATGTCCGCGAAAAGAGGCGTCGATTTCGCAATAAAGAATAACGGCAGTGAGTGCGTTTTCAAAAGAAACAATAAAGTAGTGGCGACGGGAACTGAAGCTGGTAATTTGTTTAAAATGAACTTAAAAGTGATCATGCCGAAAGAAACCGTGGCGTGTGCGGCAAACAAGGACAATACGTTACAACTTTGGCACGAACGCCTTGCTCATCAAAGCAAACGGCATGTGCAAAAGGTTTTGAAGAAAATGGAAATCGACGTGCAACTGGACAGTGAATTTTGTGATGGATGTGCTTACGGAAAAATACATCGTCATCCTTTTGGTATTCGCAGTGAAAAAGCACAATCGCCTCGAGAAATCGTAAGTTCGGATGTTTGTGGCCCTTTTCATGTAGAGTCGATTGGAAAAAAGAAATATTTCGTCATGTTCAAGGATAATTATAGTGGCTTTCGGTCGGTCTATTTTTTACGTAATAAATCTGAGGTCAAAGACAAGTTCGAGCTTTTCTGTAAAGAGATTCAAAACAAGTTCGGAGAAAACATTAAGGAATTAAATACAGATGGTGGAAAAGAATTTGACAACAAAGAAATGAAATCCATTATGGGTCAAATGGGAATTAAACATGTTTTGACGCCACCGTATACTCCTCAACACAACGGCATTTCCGAGCGAGAAAATAGAACGTGCGTTGAAGCGGCAAGATCAATGCTGTACTCCAAGCCAAATTTGCCTTTGTTTTTGTGGGCCGAGGCAATTAATACCGCGGTGTATGTTTTGAATAAAACAGGACCTTCAAAGGTATCGGGCAAAAGCCCTCATGAATTGTGGTACGGAAAAGAAGTATGTGGCGTAGAAAATTTCCGTGTTTTCGGCACGGAATGCCACGTGCACATTCCTCAAGAACTTCGCCGAAAGCTTGAAAAGAAATCAGTAAAAGGGTATTTTGTTGGCTACCATGACGGCCTAGGTGGGTACAGAATATATGTCCCCGAAAAGCGTGACGTGATTGTAAGCCGAGATGTCATTTTCAAAAATGAATTATTAGTGAATCCCTTTGTGAATTCGAATGATTGTGAATTCGTGTCGGTTAATGTGTTTCCTGAAAACGTCGATGAACATCAAGATGCAGAAAATCAAGAAGAGCTGCCCGAGCCTGTACCTATACCTGAAGTACCGCTCCAGGAGCCAGATCCAGACGACCACGAAAGTTTTTATTCACAATCTAGCGATGATTCTGAGTCTTTGTTGTCAATTGAAGAAAGTTCTGAGTCTGAGGTCGAGGCGGGAATGACTCTGAGAGATAGATCACGACTACGAAAGCCGACATATCTAGAACATTATTCTGTTCTTGCAATAGGCGAAAATGTTCCGAAAAATTATTTTGAAGCGATGAAGTGCACTGAAGCAAAATTCTGGGAAGAAGCTATGAAAGATGAACTGAATTCTTTGAAGGAGAACAATACTTGGGTTCTAGTCGAAAAACCAAGGAGTGCAAAAATTATTGACAACAAATGGGTGTATAAAATCAAAGATTCTACTGCTACTGACGTGAAATACAAAGCTAGGCTAGTTGCGCGAGGTTTTTCGCAAGTGTCGGGAGTGGATTTTAATGAGACTTTTAGCCCGGTGGCGAGATTCGACACAATACGCGTACTTTTGGGACTTTCTGCAAAGGAAAATTTGTGTATTCGCCAGTTCGACATTAAGACTGCTTTTCTATATGGAATCTTAGAAGAAGGAGAAGAAATCTTCATGAATCAACCTCATGGTTTCACAGACGGCACCGATAGGGTATGTAAATTAAATAAAAGTCTATACGGGCTTAAACAAGCGTCCCGGTGCTGGAACCATCGATTTATAAAATTTCTGTCGAGTTTTGGACTAACTGAAAGTAAATCGGACCCATGTTTATTTATTAATCTAAACAATGGAAGAAAATTATTTATCGTGATTTATGTGGATGATGGGCTTGTTGTTTCGACAAAACAGGAAGATGCAGACGTTTTCCTGAATGCATTGAAATCTGAATTCAAAGCCCACATTAATTTGACATTGAAATCGTTCCTGGGAATCAATTTTACTTTTTTAAACGATGGTTCCATTTTTATAAACCAATCGATCTATACAGAAAAGGTGTTGAGAAGATTTAATATGCAAAACAGTAAATCAGTGTCGACTCCCATCGATTTGGGCTGGAACAACAATGAGTTCGTAAACAAAGACGTGGAAAATCTACAATTTCGCGAGGCGGTGGGTAGTTTAATGTTTCTGCAAAATGTAACACGTCCTGATATTGCTTTTGCGGTAAACATTCTCTCCAGAGTTTTGGATAAACCGACCTCAGCTCACTGGGTACTAGTGAAACGAGTACTGAGATACCTACAAGGGACCAAAAATTATGGTCTACTTTACACTGGTGTAGGAGAAACCCAAATCTACAGTGACGCGGATTTTGGGGGTGATCCGGCCACAAGAAAATCCACGTCAGGTATGGTTGGGAAGTTCTGCGGTGCACCAGTCATCTGGAGGAGCAGAAAACAACAGTGTGTTGCGCTTTCTACCATGGAAGCAGAATACGTGAGTGCCGCGGGTGCAGCAAAGGACAGTGTTTGGTTATCTCGGTTATTGTGTGATCTTGGTGTTAATAAGAGTGCTCCAATTAAATTGTATTTGGATAATCAAAGCGCTATAAAAATTATCAAAAATCCTGAATTCCACGATAGGTCTAAGCACATCGACATCAAGTATCATTTTGTGCGTGATATGTATAAGAAAGGTGAAATAGAAATTTGTTATGTGCCTACCGATAAACAGTTGGCTGACATGTTCACTAAGCCATTGTCGAAGCAATTGTTTATAAAAATGAGAGATCTACTTAAAATTTGTGAATTATAATCGTTGATAATTTTTTGTTCTCTTCTAATCTTTACTTTGTTTAAATTATGTATAAAATTAGTTTTGAGGGGGAGTGTTGCAGTTTGGGCACTCTCTCGATTATCAAAACTATTTTCTTTCGTTTAACCACGTGTCATCTGCATGGCAACAGAGGGGTTGTTACGTTGCAGCTTGCAGCCTTAGTTGTCGTGTGGCTTTTGTACGCGTCTTGTCTTGTTTATTGTTCTTCAATATATGTATTAAACCTCGGCTTATTATTTACCAAAGTTCAACAAAATCGATCAAAAATTCGAAATTGAACTGACATCAAATCTTTACGTTTTGGGGTCCCAGGAACCCAAAAAACCTATTTTTGAAAAATGTGTGTCTGTGTGTCTGTGTGTGTGTCTGTCCGTGTGTCTGTGGACACGCTACAGCCGAAACTACTGAACTGATTTTGATGAAACTTGGCACACATATTCAGTGGGAGATTTGTAGGTGCTGATTAGAATCTGGGCTACACCGGCTCACGGAAAATGCCTTTTTGGCACATCAACTTTAAAAATTTAAATGCAAACCCCCATTTTTCGCATTACCATATGAATGCTCTTCAAATTCTGCTTCTAAAAATGTATTCACACTTGGGCCCTTTTGACCAAAAAATGGTGCCGTGAAAAAAAAACTATGCATAAATGTATATTTTTATTACCGGATTTGATAACTGATTTTTTTTCAAGCCGAAAACCTTAGTGCCATTTTTTCGAAAAATGTCATTTTAGTGGCAATTTATTTTATTGTCTGTGCGGGAGAGGAGCTGATTAGATTTTGAAGCCGATCAGTCAACCCGAAGTGCCCTTTTGGCATAGCAACTTTCTTATTTTAAATATTTAAAAATTTAATAAATGCTGCTGTTATTAATCCAATGCAGTGCGGCGTAGAAGTTCCTGCCGTCTCCGAGACCGCCTTTTTTTTTCTATTTTAACCGACTTTTTCCATCTCTTATGATGAATGGTCTCCGAGGTCGCCGCAATGGTGGGTAATGAGAAATTCACCACTCTGATCTACTACAGTAATACACATCGCATCGATATACATCTTCCGTTGGCTTTTTAGTAAAGTAACTAGCTCTAGTTATAAAATACTACATAGGTACCTACAAGTTTTTTATTAATATTTAAAAGAGACGTTTTGCAACGCCGGCCACTTTGGACGAGAAAAATCAATAAATTGCGGGATGTTTACTAGGATAGAAAATTACCTACTCAGACTTCAGGCGACGACAGGCGCCATCGGTAGATTGTTGGTTGCAACAAACTATCAACTTGTTATTTGTTACCTAATTCACTCTGGCTGGCCCAAGGTTGACTCGTCTTTCAATAATAGATGTTCATTTTTTAGAGTTATGATGAGCTATTAAACCGCCACGATTAAACCCACCAGTGGCGATTGCAACTGCAAGAATCATGGACAAATCTACACTAAAGAAAATCCTTCCAAAGGTAAGTAGGTACCTAATAGTTTAATAATTAGATAGTTACTTATGATACAGGGTGTCCCAACTCAGCGGTGCGTCAAAGCCCATTTATGTCCACGTCGAAAGTCTGCATACGTCACTGAAAATGTACATAATCTAAAAATACTATGAAAACACATGGGCGGTTCGTGCAGGGGTCGCGGCACAAAATTACATTTTGTTACATGGAACACCCTATCATATATCAAGCATTTTTGGTTTCTACGTGCCACCTGTGCAACTTTTGTCAGGTGTTTAAGTTTTTTTAAGTTATTTAATTAAATGCCTAGAATTTGGAGTAAATAAGACTTCAGTTAAAAATCAATATTTTGGAAGCCTTGAAGTTTTACTCTTCCGAACTTGCGTCTCATCCTAAACAAAGGCAAGGGCCATCTGATGGCTTGGATGTCAAATTTCGCCTCTGGGAAATTTTCAAATTAACAGAAATTCAAAAGACAGAATCTCTAAAATTTCAAATGGATTGATCTTGAAATTTTTTTTCCTCACTTCCTCTAATATAAAAGTACACTCTAGGTCGACTTTGTTAACAAATTCCTGTGCCTCTACAATTCTACAGTGTGTGACCAGGTGAAGCAATTTACAGTTGCCGACATATAATTTCGTACCTATTTCATTTTTCTGTAATTCGATGTAAATTACACTTTACGTTTTTATGGCATTTTTTAATTATATGCATGCAATTGTTGCAAGTACCTACATTCATATAAGTCCTGTTTTATTGCTTTTGTCAATAATAGGTCAGGTATACCTACAATGGGGAAAAACATTGATTAATTCGGCAATAAGAATGATCTTAATAGCAAAGTCAATTTTATTAACAAATTCATTTCAAACCGTGATATTTGAATTAAAGGAGGTGAGTAACTCCAGACGGATTAAGCTATAAACCAAAAAATTTTAAGTAACTTGGAAAGTGTGCAATTATAGGGATTTGTTAAAGTCGACCTAAGATTTAATTCTCTCTTAGATGGCGAAAAAATTTCAGGGTCATTGCATTTGAAATTTTAGGGATTTTGTCTTTTTAATTCCTGTTAATTTTAAAATTTACAGGGGCCCCTGTGCATGAAATTTGACATCCAAGTCTTATTTTCGCCAAATTCTACACGTTTTATTAAATAACTCAAAAACGGTTGAATTTATCTAAGTATAGGGCACACATGACAAAAGTTGCACAGAATGACATGAAGCAACCAAAAAATGCATTGATATATGGGGTGTTCTTGTTAACAGAATATAATTATGTGCTGCCTCCCCTGCATGAGCCGCACATGTGATCTGATAGTATTTTTAGATTATGCGCATTTTCAGTCTTGAACGGTTGGCGTACACATATTTTCGATATTATTAATGACCTGGACAAAGTGGACTTTGACGCACTATTGGAATACCCTGTATAAGATCAAAAGTGATATTTTTTCTGTGAGAAGGGTGCGCAGCGGCGTGGCCGATCACTCCGAACAAAATATACCTAACCACTTTTAAACACCCACATTATATCATCTATCACAATTTTTTTATAAAACATCATTAACTATAAGGTACCTAACCTACCTATGTAATTTATTGTAGTCACTTTAAAAAAAGTTGAATCACTTTTTTTAACACTAGTGTTAGGTAAAAGTAAATTAGTTTTGACATTAACGTCATAAAATGTCATCTTTAGCAATGTCAAGAAAAGTTAAAACCAGGATAGACCCGTTATTTTCACCTCCAGGTAAGATTATCTGGTGGCTAATTACCATAGAGATTGGGGTATACATACAGCGTGTCCGGGAATAACGTCGCCATATTTTGGGAGGTGATTCCAGAGCTAAAAATATGAAGAAAAGTTCATATGGACCGATGTTCGAAGGGACCTCCTGGAAGCGCTACAGGGCTTAGAAGGTCTATTAATTATTTTTGAAACGGTTGGAGTTAGCATGACGAAATTTTGGCTCTGAGGCTCTGAGGTAATTTTGGGTGACAAATTATCTGGTGGGAACAAAACAGGCGATTGACGACCATAGACGTGCGAAACAGGGGGGGGCTTAGGAAAAAAATTCCACAACTTTTTTTCTCTAGCTTTCTTGAATTTTTTACTTAAGATAACAATTCTCCGAACGATTCTACATAAAAAAGGTACTCTTGATACTAGGTCATAGGATCAATCCTTTTCAAGAAAAACGCGATTAAAACATGTCATGCCTATGTCGTTAGTTTGCCACTAACGACCACAACTTATTATTCTAGCTACAACCGCTTCAAAAATAATTAATACATACCTGTTTTTGAGAGACACCAACCTAAATTCTGTAGCGCCCCTTGGAGGCACTTTCGGACATTTGTTTATATGAACTTTTTTTCCTATTTTTAGGTGTAGAATCAGCCCCCAAAATATGGTAACGTTTCCCGGACACCCAGTATGTAGTTTGAAAGAGAATTATCTGGTATGTATAAGTTAGTTTTATCTGGAGGTGAAAATAACTGCCCACAAGGCACAAAGCTATTATAGTTTTAGTAGTGTTTGTCGAAAAATAATCAACTTTTACCTAACTAGTTCATATCTGTTATTTGTTTTGTCATTTTTAGTGTGGCCTTATCGTGGTAGGATACATTGTAGCTAATTTTAAATGGTCCTTCATCTTGCTACTAATATCTTTGGCCACATTGGCTTGGATTGAATTCTTTAAAACCAAAAAGATTAATAAAATCAAGATTAAGACGGAAGCTTGTACGATAACTAAACACGAGTTGGTGCAGAAGATAAATGAAATTCCATCCTGGGTGAGTTTATATACATAATTTAATGTAGTTACTCCTAATAATTGTGATTAATTACCTCCTTATCACGTGATACTTATTCAGCAAATGACGTTATTGCGTTTTCCAAAATTGAACTAATCACTGTGTCTAATACTGATTAATTGCACCATGCTATTTAATCACGATTAAATTTGAAGCTAGCTTTTTGAGGCAACATTATGTAGCTAAGCACCGTCGAGTGTTGCGGAAAATGATCCTTTGCTCTCATTTTTAATGGGAGCATTGACCGTAAATATCTTCTCAACCCTAAAATACTCTTAAAACATACTAAAAGGTCCTCTGTGCTAAAAGGCAAATTGCAAATTGGGCTGAACACAAGGGCTGATAAACGTCAAATAAACGTAAAGTAAAAAATTCGATCATGGGGCGTTTCGGTCATTTAATGAAAATATTACTAAAAGCTACTAAAAGAACCCTAATTAACACCAAAGACACACGTGTCGGTAATTAATCTTAACATACCACTCGAGTTCCCGAGTTTTACCTGTTAAATTTTGCTAAGGTAAGCTTTCTTAAAATTTTGCTTTTCACCTCGCTCCAAATGTTCTCCTCCTTCGGTGTCGCGCTTTTATCGTCGAATTATTAAGTCTCGTCCACTTTAGAAGCTAAATTTTAAGAAAACCTACCTACGCGAAATTTAACCGGTAAATATAACGTATGAGAAAAACTGTCGTTGTCTAAACTTGGCATTTTAGATTTTTTTTAATTTGACCTCTATTAATTACAAACTATTTCAGGTAAAATTCCCGGACAAGGAGCGTGCAGAATGGCTGAACGAAGTGATAGCTCAACTATGGCCAGCCCTTAGCAAATACATAACAAAACTCTTTCGTGGCTCCATCCAAACCAAAATTAGGAAGAAATACGATTCCTTCCGCTTCGAAGACATGGATTTCGGCTGCAACGTAAGCTGTTATTTCAAAATAACTTTGTTTAAACAGAATTTTACAGCCGCCAAAAATAGACGGCATCAAAGTTTACAATTGCACAAAAACGAAAGACCAAATAATCATTGATTTTGATATTTTGTAAGTCTTCATTATTTTTTCTACAAATACTATTAAAAACAGTTTGATTCAAAGTTTGTTGACAATTGTTACAAATGGCGTTTTCTGACACCAGCATTAAAAGTCATTTACTTTTAACACTTGTGCTGAAAGTGACAATACAACAACGATTTAACAAGCTGCAGCAACAAATTGTCACTATACCTTACTTACAGGGAATAAACGTTTTCAGTTTTACCTGCGCGGCGCGCGCATGTTGGTTCCCTTGCGTGCTCAGTCATTGGCTGGAGGTCTGTCACAGCTGATTTTTACTCAATGAGATCTTTTTTACCTGTGTGTTTCGATGTATACTTCGAAACCAACCTACGCGTGCATTATATTCTTATTCATGTTGACACATTAGACGCTGTGTTAGCATCCTCTTTATTTTACAAACTGAAGACGTGTATTTCATGGACGTTCTCAACTAATAATTTGAAAATTTTGCTTATAATCGTGTTTGTAGAAAAAATAGTGTATGATATGCGTGTTAAAAGTGATTTTATTTTGTTCGAACTTCCCTTCTCACAAAATAAAATACCACTTTTAACACTTACATCATAAATAACTATTATACAGCAAAATGCATCTTTTAATTTCAGCTACGACGGCAACTGTGACATACATTTTTCTCTATCCGGCGCTCAAATCGGCGGGATTCAGGATTTTCAGCTGAGCGCTGAAGCCAGAGTCGTTCTCAAGCCGCTGTTGCACAAACTGCCGCTAATCGGAGGGATTCAAGTGTACTTTTTAAACGCCCCGGAGATTAATTTCTCCCTGGATGGACTCCCGGGGATTCCCGGTTTAAGTTCTTTCATTAGTTCGAAAATTGAAGAACGATTTCGGAAACTGATTGTGTTTCCCAATAAATTCACCAAGAGGTTCTCAAAGTCGGTTGAGGCCTCCGAATTGAGAGCTCTGGAGCCTTGCGGTGTGCTACGGGTGCACGTTTCAGAAGCCAAAGATCTAATGGCGAAGGATCTCACTGGCAAATCCGATCCTTATGTCATCGTTAACATTGGGGCGCAGGAGTTCAGAACTCACTATGTCAGTCAAAGCCTGAACCCGAAATGGGATTGTTGGTTTGAGTTTATAATTGGAGACTCGATGGCACAGCATTTGAGCTTTAAACTTTACGATCATGATAATGTCAACGAGGATGATTTTTTGGGGCGAGGTGATCTTGATATTGCTACTATTTTAAAAGGCGATACGGATCAGTGGGTTAAGTTGGATGAGGCGAAGCATGGGATGCTGCATTTGAGGTTCACTTGGTTGTCGCTTTCGCCTGATGTCGATGCCCTAGATGCTGTAAGTGATAAATTTCTTACAATCTTTAACGGAATTCAAAAAGTTTGAAGATTCTTTTCTAAAGATCAGGAAAAGCTAATAGATTAGAAAACTTTATTACTACCTTTCGGTTTGTACTAATTTAATATTGATTACACAAGGTAGTTTCACAGTCTCGTTCCACAAAATTTTTACTTACTGTTTAGGACGCGTTTCGGAGTGTTACTCCATCTTCAGCTATAAAAGAAATTAACACAAAATACAAAACAGTTTGTTTGAGCGTCTTTCGATCGATTTACAGTGCGACCCAAAAGCTGTTATTTTTCTTTGACCCAAACGTTTTTTCATTTTCCAGGCAACTGTTTTGTATTTTGTGTTAATTTCTTTTATAGCTGAAGATGGAGTAACACTCCGAAACGCGCCCTAAACAATAAGTAAAAATTTTGTGGAACGAGACTGTGAAACTACCTTGTGTAATCAAACATCAGTTCCTCTTTGAAAAATGGACCAAGCTTTCAACCTAATTTAATATTATTCCTTCTTCTTCGGCTACTTCTTTCTCTCTCGGTTGTCTTCTGTTTTCGCTTCTCCCCCCCCCCTTCTTTCTCTCGCTCTCTCGACTTCCTTCATCCATTCTACTCCCTCTCCCCATTCGTTCAGAATACTCTTTCTCTCCCTTTCCTCCTCTCTCAACAGGTGTTCTACTGTCTCTCTCTCCTCTCCACACACTCTGCACTTTCTCTCTTCCTCCTTCAGCCAGAACTTGTTTTACCTTTCCTCTCTTCATTCCCGCATCTGAATCTCGCTATCATTCTTTTTTCTTTCACACTTTCCCTCTTCAAGCAACTTGGTAACCCTTCACTTATTATATTCTCATATTTTGCGTTATATCTTGATTCTTTGATTTTTGTTCTTCTTTCCTGTACATCTATGTCTCGATCTCTTTCCCACATCGCTCCATTCATCCATCTCCCATGTTCCCTGCGTCTTTCTATATCTTCCCTTGCGTATCCGTTCCTCTCGTAATATCTTTGTCTTTCCTTCCCTTTTTCTTTCCCTCTCTTTTTCTCTTTCCAGCACTCCTGTAATATGTTACACTCTCCTCTTTCTCCCATTCTGTCCTCATATTTCACCGCCCTTTATCTACTTCCGGCACCCATCTTATATACTTATCCTGCACTCTCTCCACCTCCTCTTGTTCTTCCCACTCCCAGATTTCCGCCCCGTTCATCAGCATACTCTTCACCAAACTGCCAAACATCATTCCTCTCTTACATGCGCTCTGTATGTATTCCTCTCATTAAATACGTACCCCAAATATTTGAATTCCCTTTCTTGTTCTATTTTCCTTTCATTCCACTTCCACTCACTTTATTTTGCCCTTCCTCTCCCTTTCCCAAAAACCATTATCTTTGTTTTTTCCACATTTACTTCCAATTTTTTCTCTTCATATATCTCTCTGCATTTCTTATCATATCTTTCATTCTTCTCTCCTCGTTCGCTACCATGACCAAATCATCTCATATGCCAAACACCATACTTCCTCTTTGCCCACCACAACCCCCCCTGCCTGCGCCATTTTAAACATCTCATCAGTATCGTTTATATAAATTGTAAACAGCGTTGGGCTGAGTGGGCATCCCTGTCTTAGTCCTTTCTTTGTCCAAAAACACTCGCTCTCTTGTCCATTCTCTCTGACTACATTCTTTGTTTCATTGTATATTTCTTTTATCCTTCTTACCAGCTTCCCATTCAGTCCTATTTTGCTCATGTACTCCTACAGTTTCCCTCTATCCACACTATCAAACGCTGCTTTTAAAAGGCGATACGGATCATTTGAGGTTCAATTGATTGTCGCTAAGTGATAATTTTTTTACAATCTTTAACGGAATTCAAAAAGTTTGAAGATCCCTTTCTAAAGATCAGGAAAAACTAATAAAAAATCGTTTGTAATCATTTTCAGGCTGTAGAAGAGGCTCAATTACTGAAAGTCACCGAAATTAGCACCGCCCTATTGGTCGTTTACATTGAGTCCGCGGAAAATCTGCCGGTACGCGTCTAAAGAACCTTAAGAAATTTCAATTTGAACTTTCAGACAGTCAAGCCCTTCGTCAAACCGCACCCCTTCGTAGTCCTGGTGGTGGGAAATAAGAAAGATAAGACCAAGGCTAAAAAACACACCGTTGATCCCCAATGGGACCAAGGTTTCGTCTTCCTTGTCCACAACCCAAAAAATGACACTATCTTCTTGAATATTTTGGATAAGCAAACGGGTGAAACACTAACGAGGTTTTCGTACAAGATTCAAAGTTTATTGACTGAAGAAAATTTAGAAATCAGCAAACAAAAGTTTCTTTTGGATGATGGTGATGGCAAAATCGTCCTGTCCCTGCAGCTAAGGGTGACTATTGCTTTCTAATATGGCTGACATTTTCTTAAAGGTTTTAGCTAACGAACTATTCGAGTTTGAAGACGATGATAGTGACAGTGACTGTGAAATCAATTTGTCTCGTCAAATCCTTGTTTCAGAGAAGGTGTCTTCAACAAGTTTTATGCCGACTAGTACCAAGCCTTTTGTAAAAAAAACTAGGTAGTCCAAGGACCTTAAGTATAGGTTAACTGTTTTTGTGTTTCAGTTCCTCGGGCGAGCATGGGTTAGGTCGAATCGAAATCACATTATCGTACAGCGAGCCTAGACAGAAGTTCTTGGTTACGATACATAGATTGTAAGTACCTACATGTTTCGTGTTTATTTATTTTCAGAAAAACACGCTGCACTCTAATTTATGAAAAAATGTACATACCTACTTGCGTCGTTTGTTTTGTCGACTTTCAAATTACATGCTCTTCATTCTTGCCTTTCCTAGCTACCAGATTTTGCTAAAAAAATTTATCGGACTTTAAAATTGCGGTACAGCCCAAGCCCTTGAACCGATTTGGCTGAGATTTTGCACATGGTGATTGTATTACACGTCGAAGAGCTGAACAAATTTTGGATTCAATCGGACCACGAAAAGTGCCGTTTTAGCACCCCAATTTCCAAATTTAAAATTATTCTCTCATTTAACCATCCAAAACAAGTTTTTGAAAGATTTATTGTCACCATCAGAAAGGTCTTCAAATTCTAAATTCAAATAAGACAAAATTCATTCGTATTTAGTACCCTTTGGGTAGAAAAATCGTGTATTAACACTAAGACCACGTTATAGCCCAAACTACTCGATCGATTTGGCTGAAATTTGTTACATGGAGTTAGACGACTCGTTGAAGAGCTGAAAGGCTTTTGGGAGTTATTTGTCCACGGGAAGTGCCATTTAGGCATATCAACTTTAAAATTTTAAACACAAGACACGGAAATTAAAGACCCACACGATGGCTGCTTCTCTGCTGCCAATTTTTTATTTAATAAAGGCAAACATGACACTGATGCCATAACATATATTTACATTTAAGGCAACTACCAATGAAGGACCCTGCTGACATTCCGGATCCTTACGTTAAGGTTGCTTTAAAATCTCGAACCAGCGGACATAGCCTCAAAAACAAGACCAAGGTGAGCATACCCGCAAATAATAATTTATTTACCTATTCAATCAATTCGTAATTTCAGCACAGAAACGATACTTATGATCCAGTTTATGAGGAAACCTTCGACTATTTATTGGCCAAATCCGAGGTTTACGATCACAGCTTGACGGTTACCGTGAAAAGTGTGAAATTCTTCGGAAACGAAACTATAGGACAAGTGAGTATTAAACCTCATTCACAACCACTTTACGTACGTGACATAACAAAGTTTAACAATCGTCAACAGTAGGTAGCCAGAAAAGTCAGAAGCTGTTATGAATAATTGTTGACCATTGTTAAAATTTGTTACGTTACGTACGTAAAGTGATTGTGAATAAGCTCTTAGTATTAGTTATCGCCTAAAACTTATAATTAACTGATTAATTTTTGGTTTTAGCTTGAATTAAATTTAAGATATGTCGACTTGAGCGAAACTGACAGGAAATGGTATGAGTTAACCGGCAAAGGAATCTCATAATCTTAATAAATATGTAGGTAGGTATGTTGCTTCATACCTACTACAAAAGTTGACACTATATTTTTATATTATTTTAGTAATAAAATATAACCTACTGTTTAAATCTAAGACTGACTATGGGTCGATGTGTGATTTGATTTGTGTGATTCTGATTTCGCAAATGTGCAGATGTGCTGAAGGAACGTGCAAAGTGTCATTTTTCATGACTAGGAGGATTGGGAGATGCACCTTTCTTATTTTTGGGCATCAGAAATACCATTTAAGATACGAAAATGTATGCTAAAAAAGGCAGCAGAGAAGCGGCTGAAACCTCCCCATCGCGTGGGTCTTTGTTTTCCGTGTAGGTAAAGTCCGTTCATTTACTATAGACGCGACAGAACATCAAAATTTTAATTTTAGATTGGTATGAGGAAATTTCTTAAGAGATTTTACTAACAGGTGAATTGGTAGAAGCGATTGGAATGCGATTCCTCAGACAAATGTCAAAATTTTGAAATTTTTCAAATAATTAAGTGGATAAAATAAAATCTTTCGTCAAAAATTTTCGCGCTCCAAACAAATCAGAGACGTTTTATTCGAAAACGGTGAACTTTAGCGATTTTGACCAAGAGCACCACATTTTCCAGGCAACTGTTTTGTATTTTGTGTTAATTTCTTTTCTAGCTGAAGATGGAGTAACACTCCCAAACGCGTCCTAAACAGTAAGTAAAATTTTGTGGAACGAGACTGTGAAATTACCTTGTGTAATCAAACATCAGTTCCTCTTTGAAAAATGGACCAAGCTTTCAACCACCACTGTGTATCATGGTCAGATAATAAATTATGATTTACGTATTATTTTCGTATATAATACAACAAGTGGTCTCAATATTGCCGGCAATTTTTGTCATTTTGATGCAACGAGCACGCGTTTGGACGAAAATTATCACGAGCGCTTGCGCGAGTGATAATTTTCCAAAAACAACGCCTGCGAGTCATAATCAAAGTGACAAAAATTACCAAGATATTGAGACCATGAGTTGTATTCGGCAAGACAATTCAACGACTTGACGTTTCTCGTTTTTGACAACTGCCTGGCAATCACCACATGTACAAATTGCCAAATTAGTCAGGCTGTGATTGGCTTAAGCGGTTAATTCGTATTGGTTTATAAAGTAAAAGTTGAATTGTCTGAGGAAAACGATTAAAGAAAAATTCAGGTAGAAAATATGCAAAGCCATCCCAAGAATGCACGCCTCTGGTGAAAGTAAACATTTGAAAAAAAATTAGAAGAAAGCCCTTTACATTACGACATTATGTCGTAAATTGCAGATTCCTATCAACTGTACTTTTTGATTAAATTGAAAGAAATAAATGAATTATCGGGGGGGATGGGTATTTATTTGAGCAGAAAAAATTAAACAGAAGTTTTTTTGTTGGAATGGTTAGTTTTCAGGGCTACGAAAAATATACTAAAAACTCGCCCTCCAGCCCAGCCTGGAACACCCTCAAATTTTGCACATTATACGCAACAGTTACGTTCTTGCTTCCAGGCTGGGGCGGAGGGCGGGTTTTTTAGTATGTTTTTCGTCGTCCTGAAATCTAGTCACTCCAACAAAAACTTCTCTGTTTTTTCCATTTCTCTATCGATTTTTCGGCCCACCGGACTAATTACATTTTTTAAATTCCTTTTTTGCGATTTTGACATATTATTGTGAAAGATTATGTCTCTGAAAATCTAGGGTGGGCGTAGGCTGCCCTTCCGCTTGTTTTTTCACCCTCAGATAAGATTAACTGCCAGTTAATTGTCTGAAACTATATGGCAAATGAACTTCCTATAAGGGCCGGTTGTTCAATCATAAATTAAACTCGGTACTCTATTTAGCCTAAACTTGTAGGCTACAGCCAATCAGAACGCTTAACTTTGCCGTTTAAACCAGGTTAAAGTTAATTTCGGACTGCACAACCGACCCTTATGATACGAGTTCCTGACTCAAAAAGATTCGTACATACCCCCTGTAAATAGTTAAATGTGTACTTTATTACCTAACAATTGCTACCAAAGCTAAATTACAGAATTCTTTCATAAAACAACATATAAGCTTGAGCGCTAAAAACTTTGGACTCGCTAACTTCACTGACTTCAGAATCTTTGATAAAATACCATTTCCCTTGCGGTACCTCCACATCATCCTGAAACGAACTGTTGAAGTGTCCATGTCCAACCTTCTGATTTTGGGGCAGAAACCACCAGCGGTAGTTGTCCTTCCTCAAATTTGGTCGCTTTTTTACGTAAGCAACGTAATGTCCGTTATCTAAAGAATCACGATGTTCTACTACACCGTAAAGAGCATACAAAACTTCGGTTTGACCAATCCGGAAGGAACTGGACGTTTTTGCACAATATGGTGCCAGGTCCAGCACGTTGGCAAATTTGATAGATTTCTCTATCTTTGTTGAGCCAAACTGACTAATCTGAAAACGTTTGAAATGAAGAATCAGAACTGCAGGAGGAGTACAAATTAAATGTTGTCCTGTAACATTCGCTGGAACTGATATTCCTTTAGTTTGTAAACAAGAACCGCAGCATTTTTTCTTGTCTCCTTGGTAAGTGAACGATTGCTCCATGCAGTTTCGTAACGTATTCTCTCCCGTATTTGTCGAAGGGTAGCGAGTCGATAATGTTTCTGACAAACTTGAATTGGTATTAACACATTCGCAAAATTCTTCAAATGTTTCACTCTCATCGAGCTGTGTCCATTGAGTATCGGTGATCGGTAAGCTTAAATTGAAGAAACGCGTATCACGTTTACAGAAGGAGTGCAGGCAATCTTTATACTGGAACACACCGAGGAAGCTTCCTTGAAACATCTGCGCCAGGGGCAGCAAATCAGACGCTTGCGTCTTGTAAAATTTCAAAACTGCCCTTTCCTTTGGATTCATCAAATTAAACTTAGACGTAGTACTCAATTGTTTTAAAATTGTCGATTCGTACCGATTCAAATCATCTTGCTGCACTGCTTCTATTAAATGAAGAAACAATTCGGAAGCATCATATAAATTTGGCACCCCAGTTTGACATTTATGCACCGAGAGGCAGTCGTATAGAAGGGTAGGAGCGTATACGTCTTCTTTGCCATTTTTTACTTCTAATATGGTTTCAGCCAAAATTAAACTGATGAGAGACCACTTTTCCAAATTACCTTCAATTGGTTCCAAATGGCTGGAAGCGGCATCTTGAGGATTCATCTTGCCACCAGGGAGACGAAAATAGGTACCAGATTCAGAGGCTTCACTCAAGAGCTCTAAGAGGTACGGAGTTTGAGCAATGCACTGGATTACAGAATTGAAAAACGACGTGTTGCCGAAATTTCTAAGTCCCCTTGGACGTGATGTTTCCAGTTCCAGATGAAGGAGGGAGCAGGAGTTCAGAAACTTCATAGTTTCCTGAAATTATAGAGGTGCCTAGGTTAGGAAATGCAATGCCCTCTTTTTGAGAAAAAAGTTGATTTCATGTTATCTCGCTATTGGCATTATGTTACAAAATTATAAGATATGGTAGGAAGATAGTCCACTTGACCAAAAATCTCGAAAATTCTGTTAGATGTAGGTACTTAGCAACTGGATGTATCGATTTTTTGCACAATCGAAATTCAACATTACGCAGGCGCCATACAGGTTGTTCCTATATTCATAGTCCTAACTCCGGGACGTTATTCCTTACATCATTCTAGGCAGAAAAGTTCCTTTGGACGTATGCCTGGAAATGCTTTATAAGGGAGCTGCTCCCCTTCAAATGGGTACTCAAGAAATCAGTTTTCTGAAAATTTCTCGAAAAATATGAACAATAAGATAAGATAAGAGCTTTCTTTTAAATTTTTTTCAGATTTTTAATAACATCAGAGGTATGCGTTCTTGGGGGGCCTTACACATTTTTTTAAATTTTTTTCTGTTGTGGGCCATTTTTTTGTCAAATAATAATAAAATCGTAATCTCTGGTCTATTCCACATAAAAAAGGTGCTCTTAATTGTTGAATGTAGTTAGGGCGCACCATTTTCGAATAAAATGATTCCAGTTAGTTTTCGGGGCGAAAAATTGTGACTAGCACTTTGTTTTATACGACGAGTAGGGAAAATTGGGAACAGTGAGACGAATGGAACAGTGAGACAAGGTCAAGTTTGGGGAAAATTGATGTCTAAGGTTGGTGCCACCTGCTACATATTGAAGTTTGTGCTCAGAAAATAACATTGCTCTCATTAGACGTTGCACGTCCGACGGGTTTGGACAGGATCGAATTTTTGTTGGTTTGTTGAGTGCTAACTTTTTACGATGCGGTCAGTTTAGTTGTTTACCTTTCAAGAACAAAAACAAAGAGGTGGATTCTGTTTTCGCTGATGAAATATACGTCTTCAAGATAGGTAAAATCATTAAAATGGCATTATGTTTTTTATAGGTTAAAGGAGATTTTACCGATTTTCCGGGAAAATAGCAAAGTTGGTACAATGGGACAAAACGTAGGTGGGTACAGTGGGACAGTGTCTCACTGTAATTAGTAACTGTAAAGCAATCATGGAAGTCAGTTTTCTGAGGAAGTGCTCCAAAAATAACACTTGTTTTGTCTTTCAAACTGTAATAGACCTTCCGAAAATAACAAGGGGTCGAAATTTTTTTCCATTGTTGAAAACTGCTGTTATTTCTTAAAAAAATTGTCGACCACAAAGTATTTGTATTAATCGACAATCAATTTGTTCTCTAATTGCTTATTTTTGTGTTTGCCATTAATGAATGTGCCGTATTCGTTTCAAAAAGGCACTGTCTCAATGTACCCTGCTAGGTGGGAACACTGAGACAAATGCACCATCTTCAATTTTTTGTTAGCACTTTTTTTTTCCTTTAGATAAGTGTACCTAATATTGTAGCTTATACTTGCTAATATGATAAGATATCTACATTTAATTTACAGACCAAATACAATTCTGTTTTGTATTGAGTTTAACCGTTTGAATTTTTCCGTCTCACTGTACCCGCCTCTCCCCTAGTCTCTTGATTGCCGCGGGTTTTGACGTCCGAATGGTTGTCAACTACGAGTCAAAATGGTAGATTTTTTTATGCTAAGAAGAGGACGAGAGCTTGCTCGAGTCCTCTTTGGCTGAAAAAAAATCTACCATTTGACAAGTAGTGCATCCATGAGGACTCAACAAGGCAACCAAGAGACTACGAATCGTATTTTGCAGATTATTTTATAAATTGAAGTATTGAGTAAGTAGTGTCAAATTGACGTTGTAGTATTGTCACTGTAGTCAGGATTTGATTGGTTACTGGTATTCGCGAAAATCAGCAAAGTGTCTGACATCTGGGGGGAAATTCTTGACCCTTCGCTTGTTAGCGAGCGCTCGCAGTTGCTAAGATATAACCAATAACCAATCACAGAACTCGTACCATAGCAACTGCGAGTGTTCGCTAATATGCGAAGGATCAAGAATTTAGGCCCTGGTGGCAATACTTTAACTACACTGAGAGACCGGATACATCATAATCTCGGCTTACGTCAGTCAGTTGTCAGTTGCGAGGTTAGGTAGTTGTTTTGTTCGGAGACATCCTCTCGCTGACTCGAAATTTTGGGAATAATTCTGTGGAATTTTGCGTTTTGTGTACTTAAGTGGAACATTGTAAATCCAGGAAAACTTTGCTTTTAAAAAATCCACGTAGCGATGTCACCGATGTCACCAACTCACACTGTCAGGCACGTCACCTAGAATTTCCGCCTCCGGCTCCCTGGAATTGTGAGACGGCCATTTTGTGGTTTAGCAATGCCATCTATTAGCAGCTGATTTTCGCGAATGCCAAATGCTGCTTTCCTGCTTTGGATTGGTTCAATACTGAATGTATAAAATAATCTACCTAATTAGTGAAAAGAAAGATGGTGGATGATTCCTTACATAATTTTAGGAAGAAAAGTTCATATTAAGATACGGCAGAAAATGTTTCCTAAAAGAGCTATGGTCCTTCGAATGGAGTCTCGGAAAACATATTATTCGAAGGACCATAGCCCCCTTAGAAATTATTTACCGCCACATGTCCATATGAACTTTTCTTTCTAAAATGATTGAAGAAATCATATTCTGAGTTTACTTTCACTAAATAGGTACGTAGATAAAATAAATCTTACAACAGAAATTTTCACGCTCTAAGCAATCAAAGTCACTTTAATCGAAAATTGTGCGTTTTAGCGACATTCAACAAGAGCCTCTTCTCTGGGTAGAATCGACCATCGATTAAGATTTTATTATTATTTGATGACAAAAATGACTATAACAAAAGAAAATTTAAAAAAATGTGTAAGGCCTTCCAAGAACGCACGCCTGTAATGTAATTAAAAATCTGAAAAAAAGTGAGGGGGAAAGCTCTTTATAACATTAACGATTGTTCCAAGATTCTATTCTTAAGATTTTTCGAAAAATTTTAAAAAAATTGACTTTTTGAGTACTCCTTTGTAGGGACGTAACTCCCCTGTCCGAGGATATTTCCGAATATTCCTCTCGAAAAAGTTCTTGAATTTATTTCTTTTGAAAAACACTGTATAAAGTTTTAACGTGTACGTGGTTTCCGCTAAAGTAGGTAAAACCCCTATAAACTTTAATTTAGCAGAAACCTGTAACTTGGCAACGTTGCGTTTGCACTAGAAAAAACGGTTACCGTTGTATTCAGCTCATCATTCTGAACGGAAATATGTGCAGTTTCAACACGTACAGTCGAAAAACTAAATAATGCACTCTATGCCAATTTCTTGAGCGAATAATTCGTAACTAGCAAGCAGTCCTAGGTTTTTTGACCAAGCAATACAATCCCCAACTTTTGCCGGTTCTAATGACATAGAAATGCACCACATCTTTGAATTATTTTCTGTAGTTTTTATAATGCTTGCAATAATAAAGAAAGAACATACTTACCACAATAACCTCCCGCACTTCATACAGTTCTCGGCTTTGAGTTGGATCTAGAAATATGCTGCACTCGTAACACCAAAATTCCAAAGTGGTCGTATTCATACAAATTAAATGATTACGGGATTCAAACAATTGGAAATGTTTCAAAGCATGTCGGCCTTTCTCGCGTCCACATCCCTGATTTCCACATTGTAGGCATAACCATAGGGGGTTATCTCTCATCGCGTAAGTTCGATTCCTAGGCAATGGGGAACGGCGTGGTGAGACTGGTTTGCACTCCAGGCAATCTTCCAGAATCCCTGTTGCCAAAAGTTGTTGGGAGATTATTGGGCGGTTGACAGCACTGGATATGTGCTCACAGGAGCTCATAATGACTTATATTGTGTTTAACAACGCGGGAAAGCAGGTACTACGGCTGCAAAAGAATAAAATAAACTCATAAACATTTTTTGTGCTGCAAATAATCAATTACTACCAAGAAGTTTTAATGATAAGGCAAGGTATCGAGCGGCAGATTAGTGGAGTAAATTCGAAGCTGAAAGTCGCTGCGTTCTCGAAAAGAAATTTTTTGAGGTAGAACCAGATGAGAGGCATATCAGTCGATAGACAATGTTTTTCTGCATACGAAATGGACCTTTTTGCACGATCGAACCATTTTGTTAATTTACCGGTTTCAGGCGATTAAAGCGTTCTTAACATGCATAAAAATAGGCTGGTAAGCAGATCATAACGTTATCTAATGGTTTCTAGACAACAAGCCCATTAACCATTCATGACAACAATGACCCCATTCAAATGCTGTCATCTCGATTGTCAAAATGACGCGAATTCACGCAACATTTTTTTAATTTTGGCTTTAATCGCTTTAAACCGATAAACTATTGAACAAACCTCGGAAGTTATGAATCATAACAGACTTAGATGTCTTAAAATCCTCGCTCTCCGAGCTCGGATTTCAATTGACATCTGCGTCTGTTATGATAGTCATAACATTCCTAGGTATGTTAATAGCTATTACAAAGCCTGTTGCCAAGACAGTATGTTGACTTTACTGTTTTCTATGGCCAACTGAACGGTAACTTACCGACGAGATATCAAATTGATTATAACTAAATAACATAACAAAACATCAACAAAATAATTATTTATTAATAAAATTAAAAACACAGTTATTGCAATTATCAATCGAACCAACGGAAAATGGAATCGCAACCGTAGCGGTTTTTTCAATTTTCCATTGCGATACTTCAAAAACAAGTGCGAAGACTTTGCATAGCTTGGTCGTAATTTAATATACTGCTCCACGTACTCCAAGTACTTCTCCACGATCTTCAATATCTTCATTGGTCATGTTATACAATTCTTCCCCTCTGCATGCCCCTGCTATCCCAAATATCATTGCCACCTAAAAGCAGAGCATACACTTATGTAGTGCTTTACATGTAATCAGAATTATTTACCTTATAAATTAAAAAGGAATCGTCAGGTGCCTCAATTAGAAATCGGGACATTTCTTCCTTAGTAAAAACCTCAGATTTTCTTGGTCTATAATCCAGCATTTTTTCTTTTGAGATGGGCAATCAGCATGGCAAACTTCGAAATTATCAATAGAATCATGAAGAAAAATTCTACTTTTCAGCTTCGAGTATTCAGCCCATAAACTGCGAGGCGCCTTCAATGTGTTATTTCTTTGGACGAAGTATGCCAACAAAACCGTTTCGCTAATACTTGCGTTATTCTTTTCGCTTTTCGCTTCGCTCAGTTTCCAAACATTGTCTTCGACCGGTAAATTATCCTTACCGTTCTTAATACTTAATATACTATTACGACATTTTCCTGTGGTATGTACTGATTTTTGTAAATTACGGAAAACCAAAAAAATGTGAATTAATTGGAAACCATGTTTTTTAATCCATAACTCGGTGTATCTTTGAAACTATTTAAGGTAGCCACATGATTCTTTTTTTGTTTGAACGCGCGGATTTCCATGCAGTGAAATTTTTGACATGCGAGTGAGGCAATGGAGTGAGGATACCTGTTTTTTGGAAATCCGCAAAAGTGCCGGCTACAAAGTAAAGAGAAAAGAATGAAAAAGTTTTTAGTAAAAGATGCAACTCGCTATTGGTAATCGTTTAGGCTCCATGAGTTTTTCTTTGCCGGAGATTTTTTCACGGGCGCGCGTGGCGCGCGATTTAGGATAAACATATTCATATTACGGAAAATTAAATACTTATTATAGAACCATTATGAAATATTATTTATTAAATTGGTGCTTCCGGCTTCCTCTGAAATGTCGGCTTCTTCAAATTCCACTTCAAATTGAAAGTAGTTATTGGGTGGTATTAATAAAACGATAGCATGTGCTGATGCTACAAGTTTGTAAGCAAATGCTACCAAATCCTGAGATCTTATTGGCCGGTTCAACGATATCTACTAGCATATGCTTATAAAATTGGTAGTATTAGCATATGCTATATTTTATTAATTAGGTATACAATATTTGCAGGGACATTCTGTGCCACAGTTTAAGTAACACATTATGTGACGGGACGGGATATGGAAGACAATATTTTGTTTTCAAACGAAAAAAATTAAATTTTCTACTGACTAACGTTTGTTGTGCGTCACTTTGGCACTTTGCAGTGCTGCAAATAAACTGCAAATAATCTTAAATTCTGGAGGAGTTGCGTTATTTACCGGCAACAGAAATATTATTATGGATCTTCTCTCGACAACGCATTCCAATTTCATCAAAATTTGTATTTCCTCAAAATCAGGGATTAAAAATGTTTACTCCCTCAAAATAGGGATTACAAATTTTTATTCCCAGGTTTTGGAAGCGGGGGATTAAAATCAAATTTTAGCATACGAAAATCAGATACTTATTAAAATCAAGGAAAATGGGTCGATATTGGAAAAAACACAAAAAGCCGCGTATTCATTTCGGAGCAGATTATCGTACCTATACCCTTTGGACTTTTTCGCCATTATGCTTACACCGTCAGCGGCGCTGTATGGTTTTCTCTTTGAAACAAAAAAAGAATCGTGGCTATGGCTACCTTAAATAGTTTCAAAGATACGCCGAGTTATGTATTCAAAAACATGGTTTCCAGTTAATTCACATTTTTTTGGTTTTCCGTAATTTACAAAAATCAGTACCGCAGGAAAATGTCGTAAAGGTCCATTTCGTATGCAGAAAAACATTCTCTGTGTAGGTAGGTACAACTTCAGCTTTTCGTCGGACGGGCTGTATACAGTGTGTCTCATATTAACTGGAACCACCCAAATATTTCGGTTAATTTTAACCGAATCAATGTGTTCCTTTTTTCTGCATGTAGAGCTCCAAAATCTGCACCTGTGTAATACTCAACTTTTTTTATAAACCGAAACCCCAGCCTACTGCGATTTAATAAAGAGGCCAAAAATGACGAAATCGTATTAGGTATTTTTTTTATCGAAAAATTTTATAAAGAAAAGTTTCTCAGGATCGCTCCAAATGGCTAAATCCGAAGTTTCAGGAAAAAATAAAAATGTTGAATTTCTTGAGGAAGAATCATAAAATAACGAAAACGTCAATATTTTTGCAACATAACGGGTGATGTGAAATAATAATACAATTTCGTCATTTTTGCCCTCTTTATTAAATCGCAGTAGGCTGGGATTTCGGTCTATAAAAAAAGTGAAGTATCACGCAGGTGCAGATTTTGGAGCTACTTTTATTTTGGGTTTCCCAAAATACCTTTTTAAAAAATTATTAATTACTGGTTTACAACTATTTATTGAAAAATGAAGTAAAATATGTACTTGTTTATAACATAAAGAATAAAGTCAGACTGACTTGTAAAAAAAAAGCAAAGCAGGAATAATCGGTTGCTCATCCCAAGGTGTCGTCTCATATTTCCATGACGGAATGTGCATATGTGCTTATGCACGGGAGAATGACCTATATAACTCCTCCATCCCTAAATGGAAGACGGGGGCGGATCGAGGACCGATGGCCCAGGTGGGTGTCCCTTTCTCTTACGAAGACGAGGGTTCCCGAAGGGGCTAAATTTGATAACCAACAGTGCAATCAGTAGGCTGATGACAGCAAAGATCGATAAGACGAAAAACACGATGGTCCACGCAGATATTCCTTGTGGCGACGGGTATTTTTCCTGTACGTGTTTTACTCTGGATTGGTCTTCCTTAATTTGGTTTAGTCTGTCCAATGGGAGACTTTGGAGTCGAACTGCTGGGCTCTGTTCTTCTTTGGGTTTTTCGGGGATGTTCATTACTGGCAACACGATGGGTCGGCCAGGGGTGGATCCATCTTCGTTGAAATATTTGGCTGTTGGAGTAGTGAAAGAACAGTCTCTTGGTAGGGTGACTATGTAGGTTCCCTTCAGTAGTTTAGACAGTTCCTGTTGGCAGTAAAATGTTAATTTTGTTCTTTGGGGTAGAATTACGATGTAATTCGAATCATCAATTTTTTCTATGATTTCGTGTTTTAACTTAGCCGGAATCTGTTCGCACAGGGTGGTTTTCTCTTCTTTCAGCTGGATCAATTGATGAACGCAATCTTCGATTTTCGACAATTGGTTGTTGCAGAAGTACGAAGGGGGTACATATTGGCACGGTTCTTCCGAATAAGCGTAGTCTTCTTCGTTCATTGTCAGATAAGGATAGGGTGGAATTATTAAAGTATTATTTCTGTTGGGTATTGAATATAAATGATAGAGATCGAATCTGTTGGGATAGAAAATTGGAAATTTCATCAAATAAACTAATTTGTCTCCAGAGAAATAAGCTTCAACTTTTAACAACTGATAATATTTGTGAGCGTCTTCATAATCGTTCCCAAAAGGCAATTGATTTTGCGAATAATAATTTTGCAATTCAGCCAAAATATGTTCGAGATCTTCGATTTTCAATATATCGCTGTTAATTATACCTAGTCTGGAAAATGTTAAGGAATTTTCAATATTTTGAGTGAGATCCACCAGGATATTCAATAGGGCGTTTATTTGGTCTAAAATATTTTTCGTGAAATAGTAACTATCGAAGGAAAATTCGAGTTTATCGATTTTCGCATTGAGTTGCATTATCCGACTTTCGAGAAGAACTTGATTGTTTTTAATTACGGAGAAGGTATGATTGACCTCATCTATCAATTTCGTCGAAAGGGTGATCTGCTCGTTCAAGGTTTTTATGACATCATGTTGGTTTGTCTGTAATGTTCTTATCGCCTCGTCGTATTTGTGCCCATCTGCCGTGTCTAAATTACCAGTTATGGCTTTAAATACTGATCCAAGTCCGTCAATTAGGCCTCGTCGAATTCTATGTTTAGGGTTGATGGCGTTATGGCGCGCTTTTAAGATTTTAATTTGGTAGAGGGTGAACTTGTTCAAATTGCTCATTTCTCTAATGTAAACTTGTCCTGAACTGTTGAGTGAATTTTGAAAATGTTGGTAATGGTCCAGAAGGTTATCAATTTCTTGGGTGATTTGTCCGATTTCCACATAGTGAATAAAAGTATGGGTATGAGATAGAACCGAGAAGTTGGCAACGTAGTTGAAGCACAAATGAAGGTAAGGTGGCACATCGTTAGTGCTTCGTTAGTGCTTCATTGTGCTTCACATTGTAAGTCAACAACACCAACTGCTTAGCCGCTATAAGGAAACAAAACTTTTGTTGCCAACTTCACACCTGGCAACACAGGTGCTCCTAGCAGTAATTCATGTTATCACAGCTTTAGTGCTTCCTTTGTGCCTCATTGTGCTTCAGAACTTATTGCGTTAAGTCCAGTAGTACATGAATTATAAGCTAAAGAAGAATGACAGCCTAGCAGCAACTTTGAAGCACAATCGACCGAAAGGCGTAGAATCGATAGTGCTTCGTTTGTGCTTCATTGTGCCTCATAACTTATTGCATTAAGTCCAATAGTAAATGGATTATAAGCAAAAGATGAATGACAGAGCCTAGCAACAACTTTGAAGCACAGTCAACCAAAAGGCTTATAATCGATAGTACTTCGATTGTGCTTCATTGTGCCTCATAACTTATTGCGCTCAGTCAAATAGTACATGAATTACAGGCTAAAGAAGAATGACAGCCTAGCAACAACTTTGAAGCACAATCGATTAAAATGCGTATAATTGATAGTGCTTCGTTTGTGCTTCATTGTGCCTCATAACTTATTGCGCTCAGTCCATCAGTAGTACACGAATTATAGGCTAAAGAAGAATGACAGCCTAGCAATAACTTTGAAGCACAATCGATCAAAAGGCGTATAATCATTAATGCTTCGTTTGTGCTTCATTGTGCCTCATAACTTATTGCGTTAAGTCCAATAGTACATGAATTATAAGCAAAAGACGCTCCTCAGTCTGTCCGTCAGATAACTTGAGAACGGATTGAGATATCGAGCTGAAACTTGATAGGCAGCGTCGTCTCCAGAAAAGTATAAGCATAACTTGAGAACGAAAGCAGACATCGAAAGTCTCGGCGGGGATTGCTTTTGGGCCATATCGGACCAAGGGGGTGGGAGTTAGGGGTGAAAAACCGAAAAACTATTAATTGCAATAACTCCAGAACTAGTGAAGGTATCTTGCTGAAAATTGGTATGCACGTTCGAACCTCCAGTATGTTGAAGGTGAAGGGGTGCTAATTTCGGGGGATGAAATTTGGAGGATGAAAACTACAAAAAATATGATAACTCCGCAAGGGTTGCACGCAGCTGTTGGAAACTCAACGTACTCACATATGACGGTGAAATCTTGCGGGGGATGCGTTTTTCGTAAAATCGAACAAATGGAGTGGAAATTAGGGGTTGCAACTCGAAATTCCGCTTAATAAGTATTGGCCGAAATTGGCGTCATTCGATAGCTTTCCGTTAATGATTCAAAAAAGGTGTCGTTCATATTTTGAGAAAAATCACCCTTAAAGGCGCTACAACGCCTAACATGCAGAAACATAAAAATACGAGAACTCAAAAACTACTCAACATATCAAGGCAGAATTTGGTGTTAATTTTCAGTGAATTATAGGAGTAAATGGTAGCATGAAGTTACGGGGTTCGTTAGATTTCGGTCAACTATTGAAAAAAGGTCTTATGAGTTTTCAACCTAAAACAAACCCCTAGGCTATTAACCACCCCTAACTCTTTCAAGCGGATAAATATTTTATTTATTTTTTCTGAAACCCTATTGTTTTGTTTATGAACAACTGAAGTCAGTACATACGCAAGGAGTTATGTAACACCGGAAAAATAAACTCACCCCTGTAAATCATAAAGGGGTGAAATCATGAGAGGTTGAAAACATGAATCAACAAATCACTGCAATTTTTCAACGAATTGGATTAGGGTGGTGAAATTGAAAACACAACTTCCTTTGACACAGAGAAGCAATATCTTCTGCGAAACTGTGAGATCTTACGCACTGCATTTCCGAGAAAGGAAAAGTTCTTCTTAACTGCAGTTCATTTTCACCCCTCTTGATTTTTCATTCCCCTTAACAACTTTTCAAACGCCCAAGGGTTAATTTTGTAAAATTCGCTCAGTTTTGCCTTTTTTCGGTAATAAATTTTACTCATTGGATTGTTCTTTTTCACTTTTTCGACCCCCTTCGCAATATTTCAACCCCCAGGGTGCTATGGGTGCCAGGGTGCTATGTTATTGTATAATAAATTGCCAGCTGATATAAGATCTAAGCAGACTACGTCGTTCAAAAGGACTGTTTCAAAGCTTTTCCTGGACAATGCGTTCTATAGTATTGATGAATTTTTGTCCCACTCATTTAACATGATTGTATTGTAATATTTTGTAACAAACCTGATAATTTCACTGATTGTAAATTGAAAGGTGAATAAAGTATGTTTATGTAAAAGCCAAATTTGCATAATTGGCTTATTTTCGTGTTATTTTCTGTAATTCTGTTTAATTACGATTAATTTTCATCCCCTTTGACGTTTCATCCCCGTTTACGATTTTTTAACCCCCCCAAGTGCTAATTTGGCAAAATTTGCGTAATTTCGTTTTTCTTCAGCAAAAAATTGAACTCATTTGGGATTCAGTTTACCTTTTACAATTTTCCAGTTTCCTTCGCAATAGGTATAAGTGTAAGTATGTATTTCAACTCCCACAAAATTTGGCGAATTTTGAAAAATTAACACTCGGGGATGAAAAATCGCGAAAAGGGATGAAAAATCGAGAGGAATGAAAATTAAGTGTAGTTAAGTAGAATTACAAAATATAACACGAAAATAACCAAATTATGCAATTAACACAATTTGGTTATTTTTGTGTTCTATTTCGTAATTCTACTTAATCACACTTGATTTTCATTCCACTCGACTTTTCATCCCTTTTTGCGATTTTTCAGCTCCTAATGTTAATTTTTCAAAATTCGCCAAATTTGCAATTCTTTTCATTTACTCATTTGCTTTATATTGTCATTCTTTTTACTTTTCAACTCTCAAATTTTTTTCTCTGTTCATTTTCTGCTTTTTAATTCTGTAACATTTCGCCTTATTGACACATCTGTGCGTCTGCGGAGGCACTACTACTAGGGGCAGATTTGTAAAATCTGCACCCAAAACTATACGTTAAAATAAATCATTAACGGTCATAAACATCTACAGGGATACACTTCGCAATAACTTTCCTTTTTTTAACCTCCCCCTTCGCCCTTCCAAATTAAAAAAGGTAGCCAGTGAAGCGGCACAAACCTCCCCAACCTTGAATCGTCGAAATATAAAATTATTTGACGACTACATTCTGCTCAGGCCTTACGTATCCCGATTTTGACACTTTTGACCTCGTTTTTGACTTATCTCCTACTTTTTAATTTTAAGGTGAACAGCATCAAAAAATGTTACGTCAGTCAGCCCACCCATTATTTTTCAAAATCTTGAATTCTTTTAATTTTTTAACAAAAAGCGTGTGATTAAATTTCTAGAATAAGAATTTGAATGTCGTCTGCTTGGTGTTGTCAAAAACTGGTGTTTATGTTCAAAATTTAAAAATTCATGTGCCAAAGAAGCAGTAGATATCGTCCGATCTTCACCAAAAGCTTTTCAGCTCATCAGGGCCGGTGTACCGGGGGCTAGACCTTCTGCCACAATTTCATATAAATTTGTTCGGTAGTTCGGTAGCAGACCCAAAAACGTATACATCTGTGTGTATCTCGAAAGCGAGGTTACTGCAATTGGTCCAAAATTGAAAATCGAGATAAAGGCAGATCTTTACGTTTTGGAGTATGGAGAATGCGAAATTTCCACAGAAGGCATATTGGTGGCCCCTGATGAGCTGAAAAGCTTTTGGTGAAGATCGGACGATATCTACTGCCTTTTTGGCACATCAACTTTGAAATGACCCCTATGATCTATGACCCCTATTTTTCACATTTCCGTACGAAAGGCCTCCAAATTCTGTTTTTAAAAATGTATTCACACTTTGAGCCCTTTTGGCAAAAACCTGGGGGGCATTTCACACTCCAAAAATTTGTACACCACTGCCGAATTTTCAGGGCACTGCCGTAAATTTGTACACCACTGTCGACTGTGAAGTCCCCCGACAGTCGAATTTGCTCAATTTTTGCAACCACTGCCCAATTTTTGCAACCACTGCCTAACATTTCCGACTAACACTGCCGAAAATTTGTACACCACTGCCGACTGTGAAATCCCACCCACAAAAACCTAAAAATTTCAGAATTCACTATTAAATAACCGGTAATAAAAATCGGTAAATTATCTGCGTAAATTACGGCGGTTTTTTACCAAAAAAGTTAAATACCTTTTTGGTTAAGTTGGTAAGTTATGAGTCACAATGAAGCACAAAGGAAGCACTATCGATTATACGCCTTTCTGTCGATTGTGCTTCAAGGTTGTTGCTAAGCTGTCATTCTTCTTTAGTTTGTAATTCATGTACTATTGGACTTAACGCAATAAGTTATGAGGCACAATGAAGCACAAACGAAGCACTATCGATTATACGCCTTTTGATCGATTGTGCTTCAAAGTTGTTGCTAGGCTGTCATTCTTCTTTAGCTTATAATTCGTGTACTACTGGACTGAGCGCAATAAGTTATGAGGCACAATGAAGCATAAACGAAGCACTATCAATTATACGCCTTTTGGTTGACTATACGTGTGTTGTTTTATCCAGCGGAGATTCATTAATGTTTAATCGTGACGTAACAGGAAGATGAAAACGATGACCGTTGCGGAAAACAACAGAATCGATGCGGTTGCGGTGACATTTATTGACATTTTGAAGGTTATAATCACAAATTGTATTCTGTCCTGGTCAGACTCTGGTTATTACCATATTACTCAGTACAGCTTGTATGAGATTATATTCTGTCTCCGTGATAGCAACATTAAATGTAACCCCATTGTGCCCAAGTTGCAAGACAACTTTCTCCTGCTCTTCTTCGCATGACCCGCCGTTCATTTTGTTGCTCAAAAAACAACAAAAATTTTCCAACAATTTCAACTTGTGATTCCAACCAGTAACCTCTGCCAATAACCACACTTTCTCAACGTTTATCCTGATTTTGCCGCCATTGCCGTTAACCCCACCACCATCCATCCAATCCATCGGCTCGTAGAGTCGATGGACCGATGCAGAATCATGATTGAGTGTCGATGAATATAACAACAATTCAGATTAAACATCGCTAGAAACATTGATTAATTTAACAACAGTTTCGATTGATTCGATGAAGCATCGGGTGAATAAAACAACACACGTTATGCTTCAAAGTTGTTGCTGGGCTCTGTCATTCATCTTTTGCTTATAATTCAGGTACTATTGGACTTAACGCAATAAGTTATGAGGCACAATGAAGCACAAACGAAGCACTATCGATTATACGCCTTTTGATCGATTGTGCTTCAAAGTTGTTGTTAGGCTGTCATTCTTCTTTAGCTTATAATTCGTGTACTACTGGACTGAGCGCAATAAGTTATGAGGCACAATGAAGCACAAACGAAGCACTATCGATTATACGCCTTTTGATCGATTGTGCTTCAAAGTTGTTGCTAGGCTGTCATTCTTCTTTAGCTTATAATTCATGTACTATTGGACTTAACGCAATAAGTTCTGAAGCACAATGAGGCACAAAGGAAGCACTAAAGCTGTGATAACATGAATTACTGCTAGGAGCACCTGTGTTGCCAGGTGTGAAGTTGGCAACAAAAGTTTTGTTTCCTTATAACGGCTAAGCAGTTGGTGTTGTTGACTTACAATGTGAAGCACAATGAAGCACAATGAAGCACTAATGAAGCACTAACAATATGCCACCTTACCTTCATTTGTGCTTCAACCTCGTTGCCACTTTCACGGAGCCGTATGAAATTGCATGTAAGCGTAACCTAATCTAAAGGGTAGTATTCCCGGTGTTTCGGAAACGTCAATTATTTTTTTTAAAAAAGTGAAGTATCACGCAGGTGCAGATTTTGGAGCTACTTTTATTTTGGGTTTCCCAAAATACCTTTTTAAAAAATTATTAATTACTGGTTTACAACTATTTATTGAAAAATGAAGTAAAATATGTACTTGTTTATAACATAAAGAATAAAGTCAGACTGACTTGTAAAAAAAAAGCAAAGCAGGAATAATCGGTTGCTCATCCCAAGGTGTCGTCTCATATTTCCATGACGGAATGTGCATATGTGCTTATGCACGGGAGAATGACCTATATAACTCCTCCATCCCTAAATGGAAGACGGGGGCGGATCGAGGACCGATGGCCCAGGTGGGTGTCCCTTTCTCTTACGAAGACGAGGGTTCCCGAAGGGGCTAAATTTGATAACCAACAGTGCAATCAGTAGGCTGATGACAGCAAAGATCGATAAGACGAAAAACACGATGGTCCACGCAGATATTCCTTGTGGCGACGGGTATTTTTCCTGTACGTGTTTTACTCTGGATTGGTCTTCCTTAATTTGGTTTAGTCTGTCCAATGGGAGACTTTGGAGTCGAACTGCTGGGCTCTGTTCTTCTTTGGGTTTTTCGGGGATGTTCATTACTGGCAACACGATGGGTCGGCCAGGGGTGGATCCATCTTCGTTGAAATATTTGGCTGTTGGAGTAGTGAAAGAACAGTCTCTTGGTAGGGTGACTATGTAGGTTCCCTTCAGTAGTTTAGACAGTTCCTGTTGGCAGTAAAATGTTAATTTTGTTCTTTGGGGTAGAATTACGATGTAATTCGAATCATCAATTTTTTCTATGATTTCGTGTTTTAACTTAGCCGGAATCTGTTCGCACAGGGTGGTTTTCTCTTCTTTCAGCTGGATCAATTGATGAACGCAATCTTCGATTTTCGACAATTGGTTGTTGCAGAAGTACGAAGGGGGTACATATTGGCACGGTTCTTCCGAATAAGCGTAGTCTTCTTCGTTCATTGTCAGATAAGGATAGGGTGGAATTATTAAAGTATTATTTCTGTTGGGTATTGAATATAAATGATAGAGATCGAATCTGTTGGGATAGAAAATTGGAAATTTCATCAAATAAACTAATTTGTCTCCAGAGAAATAAGCTTCAACTTTTAACAACTGATAATATTTGTGAGCGTCTTCATAATCGTTCCCAAAAGGCAATTGATTTTGCGAATAATAATTTTGCAATTCAGCCAAAATATGTTCGAGATCTTCGATTTTCAATATATCGCTGTTAATTATACCTAGTCTGGAAAATGTTAAGGAATTTTCAATATTTTGAGTGAGATCCACCAGGATATTCAATAGGGCGTTTATTTGGTCTAAAATATTTTTCGTGAAATAGTAACTATCGAAGGAAAATTCGAGTTTATCGATTTTCGCATTGAGTTGCATTATCCGACTTTCGAGAAGAACTTGATTGTTTTTAATTACGGAGAAGGTATGATTGACCTCATCTATCAATTTCGTCGAAAGGGTGATCTGCTCGTTCAAGGTTTTTATGACATCATGTTGGTTTGTCTGTAATGTTCTTATCGCCTCGTCGTATTTGTGCCCATCTGCCGTGTCTAAATTACCAGTTATGGCTTTAAATACTGATCCAAGTCCGTCAATTAGGCCTCGTCGAATTCTATGTTTAGGGTTGATGGCGTTATGGCGCGCTTTTAAGATTTTAATTTGGTAGAGGGTGAACTTGTTCAAATTGCTCATTTCTCTAATGTAAACTTGTCCTGAACTGTTGAGTGAATTTTGAAAATGTTGGTAATGGTCCAGAAGGTTATCAATTTCTTGGGTGATTTGTCCGATTTCCACATAGTGAATAAAAGTATGGGTATGAGATAGAACCGAGAAGTTGGCAACGTAGTTGAAGCACAAATGAAGGTAAGGTGGCACATCGTTAGTGCTTCGTTAGTGCTTCATTGTGCTTCACATTGTAAGTCAACAACACCAACTGCTTAGCCGCTATAAGGAAACAAAACTTTTGTTGCCAACTTCACACCTGGCAACACAGGTGCTCCTAGCAGTAATTCATGTTATCACAGCTTTAGTGCTTCCTTTGTGCCTCATTGTGCTTCAGAACTTATTGCGTTAAGTCCAGTAGTACATGAATTATAAGCTAAAGAAGAATGACAGCCTAGCAGCAACTTTGAAGCACAATCGACCGAAAGGCGTAGAATCGATAGTGCTTCGTTTGTGCTTCATTGTGCCTCATAACTTATTGCATTAAGTCCAATAGTAAATGGATTATAAGCAAAAGATGAATGACAGAGCCTAGCAACAACTTTGAAGCACAGTCAACCAAAAGGCTTATAATCGATAGTACTTCGATTGTGCTTCATTGTGCCTCATAACTTATTGCGCTCAGTCAAATAGTACATGAATTACAGGCTAAAGAAGAATGACAGCCTAGCAACAACTTTGAAGCACAATCGATTAAAATGCGTATAATTGATAGTGCTTCGTTTGTGCTTCATTGTGCCTCATAACTTATTGCGCTCAGTCCATCAGTAGTACACGAATTATAGGCTAAAGAAGAATGACAGCCTAGCAATAACTTTGAAGCACAATCGATCAAAAGGCGTATAATCATTAATGCTTCGTTTGTGCTTCATTGTGCCTCATAACTTATTGCGTTAAGTCCAATAGTACATGAATTATAAGCAAAAGACGCTCCTCAGTCTGTCCGTCAGATAACTTGAGAACGGATTGAGATATCGAGCTGAAACTTGATAGGCAGCGTCGTCTCCAGAAAAGTATAAGCATAACTTGAGAACGAAAGCAGACATCGAAAGTCTCGGCGGGGATTGCTTTTGGGCCATATCGGACCAAGGGGGTGGGAGTTAGGGGTGAAAAACCGAAAAACTATTAATTGCAATAACTCCAGAACTAGTGAAGGTATCTTGCTGAAAATTGGTATGCACGTTCGAACCTCCAGTATGTTGAAGGTGAAGGGGTGCTAATTTCGGGGGATGAAATTTGGAGGATGAAAACTACAAAAAATATGATAACTCCGCAAGGGTTGCACGCAGCTGTTGGAAACTCAACGTACTCACATATGACGGTGAAATCTTGCGGGGGATGCGTTTTTCGTAAAATCGAACAAATGGAGTGGAAATTAGGGGTTGCAACTCGAAATTCCGCTTAATAAGTATTGGCCGAAATTGGCGTCATTCGATAGCTTTCCGTTAATGATTCAAAAAAGGTGTCGTTCATATTTTGAGAAAAATCACCCTTAAAGGCGCTACAACGCCTAACATGCAGAAACATAAAAATACGAGAACTCAAAAACTACTCAACATATCAAGGCAGAATTTGGTGTTAATTTTCAGTGAATTATAGGAGTAAATGGTAGCATGAAGTTACGGGGTTCGTTAGATTTCGGTCAACTATTGAAAAAAGGTCTTATGAGTTTTCAACCTAAAACAAACCCCTAGGCTATTAACCACCCCTAACTCTTTCAAGCGGATAAATATTTTATTTATTTTTTCTGAAACCCTATTGTTTTGTTTATGAACAACTGAAGTCAGTACATACGCAAGGAGTTATGTAACACCGGAAAAATAAACTCACCCCTGTAAATCATAAAGGGGTGAAATCATGAGAGGTTGAAAACATGAATCAACAAATCACTGCAATTTTTCAACGAATTGGATTAGGGTGGTGAAATTGAAAACACAACTTCCTTTGACACAGAGAAGCAATATCTTCTGCGAAACTGTGAGATCTTACGCACTGCATTTCCGAGAAAGGAAAAGTTCTTCTTAACTGCAGTTCATTTTCACCCCTCTTGATTTTTCATTCCCCTTAACAACTTTTCAAACGCCCAAGGGTTAATTTTGTAAAATTCGCTCAGTTTTGCCTTTTTTCGGTAATAAATTTTACTCATTGGATTGTTCTTTTTCACTTTTTCGACCCCCTTCGCAATATTTCAACCCCCAGGGTGCTATGGGTGCCAGGGTGCTATGTTATTGTATAATAAATTGCCAGCTGATATAAGATCTAAGCAGACTACGTCGTTCAAAAGGACTGTTTCAAAGCTTTTCCTGGACAATGCGTTCTATAGTATTGATGAATTTTTGTCCCACTCATTTAACATGATTGTATTGTAATATTTTGTAACAAACCTGATAATTTCACTGATTGTAAATTGAAAGGTGAATAAAGTATGTTTATGTAAAAGCCAAATTTGCATAATTGGCTTATTTTCGTGTTATTTTCTGTAATTCTGTTTAATTACGATTAATTTTCATCCCCTTTGACGTTTCATCCCCGTTTACGATTTTTTAACCCCCCCAAGTGCTAATTTGGCAAAATTTGCGTAATTTCGTTTTTCTTCAGCAAAAAATTGAACTCATTTGGGATTCAGTTTACCTTTTACAATTTTCCAGTTTCCTTCGCAATAGGTATAAGTGTAAGTATGTATTTCAACTCCCACAAAATTTGGCGAATTTTGAAAAATTAACACTCGGGGATGAAAAATCGCGAAAAGGGATGAAAAATCGAGAGGAATGAAAATTAAGTGTAGTTAAGTAGAATTACAAAATATAACACGAAAATAACCAAATTATGCAATTAACACAATTTGGTTATTTTTGTGTTCTATTTCGTAATTCTACTTAATCACACTTGATTTTCATTCCACTCGACTTTTCATCCCTTTTTGCGATTTTTCAGCTCCTAATGTTAATTTTTCAAAATTCGCCAAATTTGCAATTCTTTTCATTTACTCATTTGCTTTATATTGTCATTCTTTTTACTTTTCAACTCTCAAATTTTTTTCTCTGTTCATTTTCTGCTTTTTAATTCTGTAACATTTCGCCTTATTGACACATCTGTGCGTCTGCGGAGGCACTACTACTAGGGGCAGATTTGTAAAATCTGCACCCAAAACTATACGTTAAAATAAATCATTAACGGTCATAAACATCTACAGGGATACACTTCGCAATAACTTTCCTTTTTTTAACCTCCCCCTTCGCCCTTCCAAATTAAAAAAGGTAGCCAGTGAAGCGGCACAAACCTCCCCAACCTTGAATCGTCGAAATATAAAATTATTTGACGACTACATTCTGCTCAGGCCTTACGTATCCCGATTTTGACACTTTTGACCTCGTTTTTGACTTATCTCCTACTTTTTAATTTTAAGGTGAACAGCATCAAAAAATGTTACGTCAGTCAGCCCACCCATTATTTTTCAAAATCTTGAATTCTTTTAATTTTTTAACAAAAAGCGTGTGATTAAATTTCTAGAATAAGAATTTGAATGTCGTCTGCTTGGTGTTGTCAAAAACTGGTGTTTATGTTCAAAATTTAAAAATTCATGTGCCAAAGAAGCAGTAGATATCGTCCGATCTTCACCAAAAGCTTTTCAGCTCATCAGGGCCGGTGTACCGGGGGCTAGACCTTCTGCCACAATTTCATATAAATTTGTTCGGTAGTTCGGTAGCAGACCCAAAAACGTATACATCTGTGTGTATCTCGAAAGCGAGGTTACTGCAATTGGTCCAAAATTGAAAATCGAGATAAAGGCAGATCTTTACGTTTTGGAGTATGGAGAATGCGAAATTTCCACAGAAGGCATATTGGTGGCCCCTGATGAGCTGAAAAGCTTTTGGTGAAGATCGGACGATATCTACTGCCTTTTTGGCACATCAACTTTGAAATGACCCCTATGATCTATGACCCCTATTTTTCACATTTCCGTACGAAAGGCCTCCAAATTCTGTTTTTAAAAATGTATTCACACTTTGAGCCCTTTTGGCAAAAACCTGGGGGGCATTTCACACTCCAAAAATTTGTACACCACTGCCGAATTTTCAGGGCACTGCCGTAAATTTGTACACCACTGTCGACTGTGAAGTCCCCCGACAGTCGAATTTGCTCAATTTTTGCAACCACTGCCCAATTTTTGCAACCACTGCCTAACATTTCCGACTAACACTGCCGAAAATTTGTACACCACTGCCGACTGTGAAATCCCACCCACAAAAACCTAAAAATTTCAGAATTCACTATTAAATAACCGGTAATAAAAATCGGTAAATTATCTGCGTAAATTACGGCGGTTTTTTACCAAAAAAGTTAAATACCTTTTTGGTTAAGTTGGTAAGTTATGAGTCACAATGAAGCACAAAGGAAGCACTATCGATTATACGCCTTTCTGTCGATTGTGCTTCAAGGTTGTTGCTAAGCTGTCATTCTTCTTTAGTTTGTAATTCATGTACTATTGGACTTAACGCAATAAGTTATGAGGCACAATGAAGCACAAACGAAGCACTATCGATTATACGCCTTTTGATCGATTGTGCTTCAAAGTTGTTGCTAGGCTGTCATTCTTCTTTAGCTTATAATTCGTGTACTACTGGACTGAGCGCAATAAGTTATGAGGCACAATGAAGCATAAACGAAGCACTATCAATTATACGCCTTTTGGTTGACTATACGTGTGTTGTTTTATCCAGCGGAGATTCATTAATGTTTAATCGTGACGTAACAGGAAGATGAAAACGATGACCGTTGCGGAAAACAACAGAATCGATGCGGTTGCGGTGACATTTATTGACATTTTGAAGGTTATAATCACAAATTGTATTCTGTCCTGGTCAGACTCTGGTTATTACCATATTACTCAGTACAGCTTGTATGAGATTATATTCTGTCTCCGTGATAGCAACATTAAATGTAACCCCATTGTGCCCAAGTTGCAAGACAACTTTCTCCTGCTCTTCTTCGCATGACCCGCCGTTCATTTTGTTGCTCAAAAAACAACAAAAATTTTCCAACAATTTCAACTTGTGATTCCAACCAGTAACCTCTGCCAATAACCACACTTTCTCAACGTTTATCCTGATTTTGCCGCCATTGCCGTTAACCCCACCACCATCCATCCAATCCATCGGCTCGTAGAGTCGATGGACCGATGCAGAATCATGATTGAGTGTCGATGAATATAACAACAATTCAGATTAAACATCGCTAGAAACATTGATTAATTTAACAACAGTTTCGATTGATTCGATGAAGCATCGGGTGAATAAAACAACACACGTTATGCTTCAAAGTTGTTGCTGGGCTCTGTCATTCATCTTTTGCTTATAATTCAGGTACTATTGGACTTAACGCAATAAGTTATGAGGCACAATGAAGCACAAACGAAGCACTATCGATTATACGCCTTTTGATCGATTGTGCTTCAAAGTTGTTGTTAGGCTGTCATTCTTCTTTAGCTTATAATTCGTGTACTACTGGACTGAGCGCAATAAGTTATGAGGCACAATGAAGCACAAACGAAGCACTATCGATTATACGCCTTTTGATCGATTGTGCTTCAAAGTTGTTGCTAGGCTGTCATTCTTCTTTAGCTTATAATTCATGTACTATTGGACTTAACGCAATAAGTTCTGAAGCACAATGAGGCACAAAGGAAGCACTAAAGCTGTGATAACATGAATTACTGCTAGGAGCACCTGTGTTGCCAGGTGTGAAGTTGGCAACAAAAGTTTTGTTTCCTTATAGCGGCTAAGCAGTTGGTGTTGTTGACTTACAATGTGAAGCACAATGAAGCACAATGAAGCACTAATGAAGCACTAACAATATGCCACCTTACCTTCATTTGTGCTTCAACCTCGTTGCCACTTTCACGGAGCCGTATGAAATTGCATGTAAGCGTAACCTAATCTAAAGGGTAGTATTCCCGGTGTTTCGGAAACGTCAATTATTGTCGGGTTTCGAGGAGCATCCTGGCCTCTCGTCAGGGTTAGCAACGTCCTGTAACAATCGATATTTTAGGGGTCGTTTGATGTTATGTTTGCTATATTTAGGGTTGTTACCCTTTTCCGTAATGACACTGTGCTGATCATTTTCCGCGACAACGTGCTTCTTAAATTTATTATATATATGCGTCTTATGGTACACATTTGGTCCGGGATCGTAGTTTAAGGGCTCGTGCCTGTTTTCGTTAACCGTTTGCATTGTTTTTTCCTTGCTATTGATCAGGGTTTGATTGATATTACGATATATTTCTTTAGTGGTATTTTTATGATTCTCTACGTAATCGGTATAGAGTCTCGCGGTGGTATTGATGTCGAACGGTGATTTGGTCACGAGATGTCCGTTTATGATTTCGATAGGGGTCAATTTTGTTGTTGAATGAATCGTATGATTGTACCCTAAAACTGCTTTTGGGATTTGGTCCAAAATGTTGTCTTTATTTTCCGTCGCTTGAATAATTTTGAGGTGTTCGAGCAATGAACTATGAAGCCGTTCGATTGATCCTTTCGAATTTGGATTTAACGGGGTTGTATAGTGCAATTCGATCTGATGTAATGCCAAAAATTCTTGAAACGTTTTGTTTTGGAATTCGGAGCCGTTATCTACTGTAATCATCAAAGGGCTTCCGTGGTGAGACATAAAAGTGATCACAGACTTGATGACATGTACAGCGTCTGCTGCATCGATAGGATAGGCTTGTGCGTATTTGGAGAATCTATCAATGACGGTCAGAAATTTCTTTCCTCGAACTGTAAACGTGTCGAGATGGATGATTTCAAAGGGTGTAGATGGTATGGGTGCCGACAGGTATTTCTGTTTAGGTGGGTTTCGATCGTATTTAGTAGTTTGGCAAATTTCACAGTTATTTATATATTCGGAGATTGACTTGGACATGTTTGGCCAGTAATAGCGAAGTTTTAATTTTTGTTCCGTCTCATTGATTCCTCTATGATTAGTTTTGCTAATGTGATAATTTTGGATGAGTCGGGTTTGATCTTCTTGTTTTTCTACGTCCTCCAATAGACTTTTGGTAATAATTACCTTGAATGCTGAATTTTGGAAAGTATTGGAAATTATAACCGACAGTTTTTCTAGATTTCGAGCTTGTTTTAAGAAAACTGCAAACGTCTTATTTTCGGTTGTAAATTCTTTAAAGAGATTGATGACATCTCGTTCGAAATTATTTTTGCGAATTTGGACATGGGTTCTGTTTTTATTGAATGGTTTACTCAATTTTGGTTTGGCTGGTGAATGCAAGACTTCTTCGATTATTATTTGATCTTTGTAGAAATTAATAGCCTTTTCGCTTATTGATGGTGAAGCGGATGGTTCCTCGATACTAGTGTGAACCGTTTGTGTATCGGAGTCTGCGGGTGTTTCATTTTGAGTAGATAGCCCGAGGATTTCCTCGACTTCTTCGTTTGAAATTTCTGGGAGTTCGGAAATATTTGCTATGACGGATTCCAGATCGGTTTCGTTAATATTACATTCGTCTATTTTTATTCTAGAAAGTGCGTCCGCGTTACTATTTAAAATACCGCGTTTGTACATAATTTTGCAATCGTATTCTTCCAATTTTAACTTCCATCGGGTCAAACGAGCATTGGAATTTTTGATGGAAAAGAAATTGTTCGCCTGCTGCGATTGTTGCGGGGGTCTTTGATTTGTTTGAGCTTGAGAAATACCACTCATGGGGGTTGGTTTTTGGAAGGAACCTTGCTGGTTGGGTTTCCAGACATTTTGCTGTGGGGGTTGTTTTCCGAAAACTTGTTGATTGGTTGGCCATTTTTGTTGTGGCGGGACTGGCCTTGGATTTAGCCTGATTGGTCCCTGGGGGAAAGGTCGCTTAAAATTTAGGTACGGGTTTTGACCCATAGGACGATTTTGGAAATTCTGTTGAGAATAGTTAGTAGAATTTTGACCGTAGAAGCCTTGTTGGGGTGAGAATTGGTTTGAATTTAGTGGTTGAAAATTCTGCCTGAATGTATTGTTCGGTTTTTGATTGGTTATTTGTTTTTGGGGTTGAAATTGTGGTTTGAAAGTAGATTGTCTTTCTCCAGCCAAATATCTGTAGTTTTCTTCGCGTTTGATAAATTCGATCGCGTCTAATAGCGATGCAGGCTCTCGAGTTCGCAACATGGTAGCATAGGGTTGTTTTACCCCTGCTAAAAATACAGTGAGGGCATTTTTTGTGTACTGCTGAACTTTTACTTTGCGAATATTAGCATCTTGTTCGTGCAAAGCAAGATAGTTCGATAAAATCTTCAGTATTTGTCTCACCCTGTCGTAAAATTGATAGGAAGATTCATTTGGGCTCTGACGCATATTATTTAAGTCGTACGACAGACTAGCTTCATTTCTATTGTCGGAGAAATGTCTTATTAGTTCTTGACGAATTTCATTTAGAGTAGTGGCCGATATTGTATCGATCACTTCTCTTGCAACACCGGATAATTTGGAAATTATTGTACGAAATATTATCTTGTTTTGGAAATTTTGAACATCCTGTCTATCGGCGAAATGGTCAACGACATCGTCAAAACTAGCTATAAATAACCGCAATTCACTTGGATTACCATCAAAATTTGGAATAGTGTCCGCATGGACCTTTTTAAATTCTGGCGGTGCCATTACAGTATTATTATCGTCTTCTGAGATCGATATGTTGCTTAAGTTTGCAACTAAAGCGTCTAAAGTTTGATCAATATTTGGATCAGCTAAATTCTCTTCTAAATCGCTGGGAGAAGAACCGGGAGAAGTAAAAGAGGAGTCTGACATATGAACTTACAAAATTATTATTCTTCGTTGCATCATCTGCGGGGGTAGATCCCTGGATTTTCTTTATTCTTATGCGTAAATAATCCCTCGTAATCCGCACTGGAAACTCGGAATGTCACAGGTCCTTAATTACACTCGCGCTGAGAGCACTAAGGTTCGATTGGATCACAATTAACGTTTGAAAACGAAAAGGAAAATTCGATAGAATCCTTTTTGTGTATCCGTTCCGACTGCGCCACTTTTATTTTGGGTTTCCCAAAATACCTTTTTAAAAAATTATTAATTACTGGTTTACAACTATTTATTGAAAAATCAAGTAAAATATGTACTTGTTTATAACATAAAGAATAAAGTCAGACTGACTTGTAAAAAAAAAGCAAAGCAGGAATAATCGGTTGCTCATCCCAAGGTGTCGTCTCATATTTCCATGACGGAATGTGCATATGTGCTTATGCACGGGAGAATGACCTATATAACTAGCTCTACATGCAGAAAAAAAGAACGCATTGATTCGGTTAAAATTAACCGAAATATTTGGGTGGTTCCAGTTAAAATGAGACACACTGTATATAAATCATCAAGAAACTATTATTCTTTGAAGCATTTGATGTAAGATGTCCAAATATTTGTCCAATTCGTTATTAGGTATGGGCGGATGCGGTACCTATCCACGTATTTTCCAAACCCCCCTTCTTTTCCTTTTTAAAATGTGTAATTTGCGTCAGTGAGACTTAAATTACGGTCCAGACAACCTGATTAATGCCCTTTCAATATACTCGCAAGGTACCTAATATTTTCCAAAAACCTATACAAAGAACTATTGCAAAATGACTAATTCAATTATTGTTGCTTAAAATTTGTAATAATATCAATTATTAGATGGCCGATAGCCTTACATCAGCCTTACCGACTTAAAATAATCATACAGGTAGGTGTTTACTGAACGGAACCGCACATGATAGTCGCCTTATGAAACCAATCCCAGTCCCCAAATTACAATTTAATTAGTAGTCCGATAGTTTTGGAAGCGAATTATTTAGATTTCATTACTCACACATGTGAATGCAAATTTTAAGAATTTGAGCAACATCATGAAAGCAAACCATTACGTGGTCGACATGCGTTGAAAGAATAACAAATAATAGGAAAATCTGTTGATTTTGCATTTGACCTTTATTATAAAAAAAATCAGATCGAGGGAGACTGCAATAAGTACTTGAAGAAAAGGAAGAAATTGCAATTAAACAGAAAGTTGCTCTGAAGGCGATTGATCACGGTCACAGCAAGCGCCGAGTGCATTAGTTTGCACTTGCACAAGACACGGTTGCTTAAAAAATTCTAGTAAGTACACGTAAGACTGAAAATGGATCTGAAACTTCTTTCTGCTTCGGATTCTTTTTAAAAATGTGCTTATTTCCAGATCACATTGTTATTCATAAATATTAGGTACTGAAATGGGCAGCTACGGAAGCGGCTATTTTTTAGTAGTTTGGTAGTTTTTCAAAAATTTTATTACTTATTGTCAAAAAGGCACTTGGGTTAATTGAATTTTTGGAAACAAAATTTGAAGACTTTCAAGTGCTGATAAAACAAATGGTGGTCATCTTTCAAAATTCATGGCGACATGCCAAAAATGCACTTGTTATTGGTCGTTTGCCACCAAAAGTAAGTAAATTTTCCTACTGGCTTTGCTACACCTAAATTTTACTCCACTTAATAGTCCAGGGCAATTAAGATTTGACCCCGGCATAAAAAAAAAAAGGTAAAACCTTTTCTAACATGATCGGGACACTCTATTTAACATGTCATAAAAAGTCCCAAAGAATCCCGCGTCGGGTTTGGCCGTAATGGCCGAAGAACCGGTTCAACAGTAAAAATTCTCAAATTTTAGGCTATTTATCCCACCAATTGTGTTTTAATCTTGATATGCCTTTGCAGTTAGCTTGTCAGGAACATTGTGAAACATACTTCATGTAGCTGTGGCAAAAAAAGATGACGGGGCACGCGCCCGAGCGTTCGCGCGGTCCAATAGACGCTTCACGCGAACTGTCCAGGGAGTCGACCGATTTTGATGAAACTTTCAGCGTCGAGGCAGATCGATGTGAGGTTGAAGCCTATTGTTTTTCGCTGCCATCGAACGACCGGACTACCGGAAAAATGCAGATACGGTAAAAACATTGAATTGCAAATATCTCAGTTTTTGTCGGTCTTATGCCAAAATATGTCTTATTCAATGTTGTGGGAAATTTAATTCTCTACAAAAAAGCACATAATCATTTTTTTCATACGACCAATGGTTTACGCGCTACGGTTGTTGTCAACAATGAATCGCCATGGAAATCGGGTGAATCTCGGTCGTGTGGATCCCGGACAGATTAAGTTGAGTGCTGAACTTCCTCCGACCGTAGCGCGTAAACCATTGGTCGTATGAAAAAAATGATTATGTGCTTTTTTGTAGAGAATTAAATTTCCCACAACATTGAATAAGACATATTTTGGCATAAGACCGACAAAAACTGAGATATTTGCAATTCAATGTTTTTACCGTATCTGCATTTTTCCGGTAGTCCGGTCGTTCGATCGCAGCGAAAAACAATAGGCTTCAACCTCACATCGATCTGCCTCGACGCTGAAAGTTTCATCAAAATCGGTCGACTCCCTGGACAGTTCGCGTGAAGCGTCTATTGGACCGCGCGAACGCTCGGGCGCGTGCCCCGTCATCTTTTTTTGCCACAGCTACATGAAGTATGTTTCACAATGTTCCTGACAAGCTAACTGTAAAGGCATATCAAGATTAAAACACAATTGGTGGGATAAATAGCCTAAAATTTGAGAATTTTTACTGTTGAACCGGTTCTTCGGCCATTACGGCCAAACCCGACGCGGGATTCTTTGGGACTTTTTATGACATGTAAAATAGAGTGTCCCGATCATGTTAGAAAAGGTTTTACCTTTTTTTTTTTATGCCCGGGTTTCGGCACTTTTTCGTCTAAATGCACTGCACTATTAAGCGTTTTCTGGTATTTTTCAAAATTTTATGATTTTCTGACAAAAGAGCAGTAAGTTTGAGGACATTTTTGGAAACGACATTTGAAGACATTCAAGATGAAGTTGATAAAAATCAAAACTACCTTGGGTTTGCAGTGTTTTATGAGCAATTTCATTTGGTTTTTGGTTCACTAACATCAAATGAAATTGCTCCTAAAACACATAAAAATTGACAACCCTTAGACTGACGTGACGTCCGTGATTTTCGTTTAATCAATATCGCTGCAACGCGGTTAATGTTTGCCGACCTGTCAGACAAACATCAATCAAAATGCAGCGATGCAGTCGTCTCTCGAGTCGACCAAATGAATCGTAGCTGTGATGGCATTTGCAAAGTCCCCGACTGTAGCAACAAATACAAAAACGATTAACGAATTATAGGTTACGTTGTCGATCTGTGATTCGACGCTCGTAAATTTTTCAAGGAATTTAATTTTTTAATTAGCTTAGGATAAAATTTTGTAGGCGTAGGATGTCCAAATAAAATCTCAATTTTTTAAACTTGGCCTGTTCTTCCGTGGGTAGTTAAATATACCACTATGCGTCTCATAAAGCATGGTAAGCCGACATTTAAAGCATACACGTTTTGTACAAAGCAAAGTATTGGAATCGCGTCTAAAAAGTTAAGTTATTACTGTTTTAATTCTTGTTTTGCAATGAAATTTTGGCCAATCCCTACACATTATTTTTTTCGTTAATTCAGGTCCTACTAATATCAAGTGTCAACATAGCATCACTTGATTAACTTTTGACCCTGAAAATTTTTATTTGCCGTGAACACATGCGACACATTCGACTTATCCTAACTGGGGTACATTCGACCGCTAAATTTTCAAGAGGAAAAGGCAATAGTTCTACTTTTAATTTTGCCGATGTTGGAACTGTTCCGGAGGTGTATACCATTATATTGCTGCAATTTTGCAAGCTCCGGCTAAAACCAAGACACCACAGGAGCATCACCTCTCTATTTAATTTTGAAAACCTCATCGTAAAGTAGTTTCTTTTTTGATCTCCTAACTTTTCTGTTTAATACATAAGTATAATATTTCAGTCTAGAATAGTAATAAAACTTACTTTGTAAAACAAGATGTTTAAAGCACTGTCAATGAGGAGGTCAAAAGTACCCCTCTAAGTGGTTCCCCCAGCTAGGGGGTAGATTCGACCACTTTACATGTCAACATAGAAAAATTCATAAAATTAAAAAAGGCTATTATTTTAGAGTAACTTTTGCCGTGATTCGCAGGCAATAGAAGACTTATCAGAATGACGTAAAAGTAATTTTGATATCAACAATAGTATATTTTAGAAAAAATTAAAACCGGCTAAGTGGTCGAATGTACCCTCTCTTCCCCTACCTATTTATTTTGCCATTTCCATTTTCTATGCGATTTTAGAGGCTAATGAATGGCTAAGTTCGCACAATAAAAGTCAATAATTAATTACTGCAATCATTTTGTCGACCACATTATCACCTACTTACCGTAGGATCTATTCTCTTCGGCTTTTCTCTTTTCTTGGCCTCAAAGGTCATGGAATCGTCTTATCAATAGATACCTGGGTAGCTTATGCAATGTTAGCTGAATAAATTTACAGGTCCAACGAACGATATCACATCACCGTTTGGTTTGGCCGTGTCCGTCCTTTACCTTGACCGCCAAATTACCATCATCCTAGTATGTTAAGCAACAGAAAGAAGAACCTCGTTAATTTTTTTTTCCTCGCGAAAATCGAAGTTAACCGCTACTCAATAATAATTTTAGGTCCTTCAACTTTACACAAGAATTGTATGACCTCTCGACTGAAAGGATTGTACAAGTGTAGCAACATTTGTTATAATAAGATAAAAATTATACCACTTTTTGGATTCCTGAGAACTCAAAACGTGAGAAACGAGATATAGGCACTCGCACGCATATGTACGTAACTCGGATTTATTGATTCCACATGCAAGGCATAGGTACCTACCTAGTGGTATAATTTTTATCTTATTCACGTACGTTTGTAAACACGCCACAGCCAAAATTACCAGACCGATTTGGCTAAAATTTGGTAGGTAGGCATCTCATAACCCACCTTAGATCTAAAAAGTTTTTGGAGCCAATCGTGCAACCAGAAATGCCATTTTGGCACTATCACTTTCATCATTTTGCTTATCCGCACCTACTTCTTCGTCCGAAGTTGCGGGTTGTTTTTCGCTCGCACCGAAAATCAATTTATAGCGGTACCCTCAAATTCGGACGTCGTTTGCAAGAATTAGGTGGGGATAAGCAAAATGATGAAAAGGACTTTTTAATGCGGAATTTCAGGAGGAATATTCCTGATTAGAGTAATTTTTTGTCCGTTTGATAGTTTAGCCGAAAAATGCTAAAAACTAGGGCCATGCCCACGTCTGGGAGTAGGTTTTCGCCAAAAGACGGGATGAAGCTTACACTTGGGAGGTGTTAAGTTTGCGGCTCTTCATTTCCGTGGCCAATTTTTATTAAATATATTATAAATATGTTCTACTAAAAAATTTAATTTGACTGTTATAAAACTTCGGACGTCGTTTGCGAGAATTAGGTGGGGATAAGCAAAATAATCAAAATGATTTTTTTAATGCACAATTTCGTAAGAAATACTTTTGATTAAAATAATTTTTTGTCAGATGGATAGTTTCGCCGAAAAATGCTAAAAACTAGCGCCATGTCACGTTGGCTGACTTTTATGGGGCAGACGTTGCTCATTTGACCTGGTCCACCAGCCTCCATTTGGAACGGCATTTATGGATTTCCCTGACCGTTGACTTCCTAGTGGGAAGAGTACCTAGGTTACGTAACCTTTATACTTTTACGGAAAATAAGCGCATGCTTATTACGGATGCATATCCGTAAATATTAAAATAAATGTTAAGCCCTGATTGCGCCCTCCCTTAACTTTATAAGTGACCCTTAAAAACTGTGGAAACGATTCTCTCAATAGTTGTTTCCAAGACTTTTAAGGGTCACTTAAAGTTAATGTTTACACTTAGATATGCACCACAAAAATCATTGAGAAGAAAACGCTTGAAATATAAATAAACTTAGTAAGTTCGTATTCCGATGTTTACAGGAGGAAGTTTACCTTTGGAATTAACAAATTAAGTAAGTACACAAAGATATAGTCGAGGAGATCTGACCGACGATAATCATTCATACAAATACGATGCTTAAACAATGACGTGACTTAAATTTTTTAAGTGTCGTATTTCCCCACCGGATTTAAACATTCCAGTCCATTCGGTAGGACTACTGATAGCATCAATCGCGAGTGGCCGGACGGTCGCCTTATGGAAAGGTGTTGCTGATGCTAGCAATCCTACCAAAAATGCACCTTAGGCGGTGAATTTTAATAAAATAGCAATTACTTAAAAAGCGTTATTTTCTTACGCGAATATCAACTTAAGGTACTTATCAAGACGAAGAAGTTCATCATGACACCTTGATGTATGCGCCAAATCGACAATTTCGTATTCGTATACACAGGATGCCTTATTTTGCAAAATATGTAGATAACAATTTGTACGAAATTTCGTTGTGGTCACACCAATAAGAACCTTTCCTAGTTTCCAATCCTACCCTTATGCGAAGGGACACCCAAATATTTGGAGCTGCATGGCCAGACAATGCAAGGCCAAGGCTCCAGACGCGGAAAAAATTGAAAAGCAAGTTCCATTTTTCCATGCAAAGGCCACCATCATCGATGACCTCAAGGTGCCGGTGCCCGGCAAAATCGTCTCGTCATTGAAAAAAAATCATCGTGATTCAGCTGCGCGCACCCAGGAAGAAGGGGGATCCTATAAAACCATTACGAAATTTGCCCCCTACCAGAACCCACAACCAAGTCTCCCGAAGAAAACTCGGCAATCCACCGCTCAACGGTCTACAACTCTACGATAAAAATGTCAACCGCGACTTTTTCTTAACACGAAAATGAAATCGCTTTCGTTCATTTTCCTAGTGACTCTTTATTTTCTGTCAGTGCACATAAATTGTGACTCCAAATCAAGGAACAGGACTGAGTTAGTGAATAATGTGACCATCATTTCGAATTTTACCCCCAGTACGCTCTTGGATCCGGAAGAGCGAGGAAAGCTATGTTTGGAAAACATAGATGAGTGCGTGAGGGAAGGTGAGGAAACTGTTGACCCGAATAGTGGTGAATTTGCTAAAATTACACAAACCTAATGAGTTTGCAACATTACGCAACTAAATTGGGTTAATCTGAACTTCGATGCGTAGAACGTAGTAAGTTGACGAGGAAATAAAATAAATTTGAATGTAGGTATGTGATATTAATTAATATTTGTCCACGTTAATTTTTAAAAATCTTCACAATCATGTCCCTGGTTATGCGATGGTGTCTAGTAAAAAAATATACGTAGGCGAGTATACCTGATGGCACATGCAGGGCTTACACGCCTACACTTTTTTCAAAATCATGATGCCAAGTGCAGTCGGATCGGATAAAATCAAACTTTGAATTTGAATGGTATACTGTTTGTTTAGGTGCACTATTTAGAAGTATACTGTTTGTTTATGTAGGATGAATTGAAAATTGTTGTGACCTAAGTACCTACCTACCTTGGCAGGTAGCTTCTGACAACTATCGAAATTCATTTTCAGCTCATGGTGAATGACCATAGAGTTAGAAAATCGGTTAAATTAGAAAAAGGTGCGCTTTTTGAGGGCGCTTAAAATTCTGTAAATAATTCTTCGATATATATTGATTCCTTCCTGAGTTATCTTGAAATAACTGAAAATCTGGATTTTAAAGAAAAATTAATATTTTTCTAACAGTTGATGCTAATCAAATATGAAACTTGCAACTTATATATTTTTGGCAGCTGTCAATGCTGTCTATTCAATGGCGTTAATAGAAATTTTCTAGGCCTTTTAGATTTTGAACAACGACAGGCAACTTTTCTTTTTGTTACGGCCGCCATATATTTTATTTTAATACCGGGGATAGGCAACAAAATTAGCTTTTCAAAATTGTAACAATTAAGCAAGCACTTTTTTGACAGATTGGCAAATTTTTAAAATTGGTATGAATAATTTGTATGATCTGCTTAAAAGGGGAAAAACAATTTCAAAAAAGTACATCGACTATTTCAATTTCTTATGACATGTGAAACAATTGAATTCAACGGTAATAAAACACGTTTTTTCAAAAATCCGAGGTTGGTTAAATTTTTGAAAGGCCAATTCCAATTTTCTTCTAGTGGTGTTAAAATCCAATATGGCGGGCATAAGAAAAATAAAGTAGGCTGCCAATGCCATTGAATTGACAACTGACAAAAATACAGTGTTTCAGTTTGAGTGGAAACACCCAAAAATTTTGGTTAATATTAACCCAATCAATCGTCCTTTTTTTCTGCATGTAGAACTCGAAAAGCTGCACCTGTGATAGACACAACTCCCGGCCTACTGTGATTAAATAAAGAGGCCAAAAATCGAGAAATCGTATTAGGCATTTTTTTATCGAAAATTTTTATAAGAGTGACTCCAAATGGGCAAATCCGAAGTTTCATGCCAAAATAAAAATGTTAAATTTCTTGGGAGAAAATCCTAAAGTTCAATATTTTTGTAACAAAAAGTGTGCTGTGGCATAAAAAACAATTGAAATGAATTGGTTTGACTAATCAAGCAAACATTTGTAAGTAATTCCATCATTTGTAAAAATATTGAACTTTAGGATTTTCTCCCAACTTTAACATTTTTATTTTGGACTGAAACTTCGGATTTGCCCTTTTGTAGTCATCCTCTGAACAACGATTTCTTATAAAATATTTCGATAAAAAAATGCCTAATACGATTTCTCGATTTTTGGCCTATTTATTTAATCGGCTTATCAAAAAAGTGAAATATCACACAGGTGCAGCTTTTCGTGTTCTACATGCAGAAAAAAACAAGTCTCATTTGAATATCATACCAAGGAAGCTACAGGCCGCGCATTATTTCTTGGCGAGAATTACGCGGATCCGGGGGATTTATTTTGTTAAAAGACACCGATTTGAAAGTGCAATCACCCACTTTTTGTTGGCATTGTTGGCAATTAACAACTGCAGCTATATCAAACACTTGGTTACATTTTAAATCCGCTGTTTTAATAAAATAAACCCCAATTTGAATCCAAACTTCTCGCCAAGATAAGCTTAAGACGCTCTTTCTCGATTTTATATTTTTCAATTTCAATACAAATTAATACAAATGAGCCCTCATGATTGGTAGCTTACTATTTTTTTAAATTTGTATTGAAATACTCACTTTTGCCATCAGTTTCAAGTTTTTCTCGGAAGGACGATTCAAGTCTGACATTATTTTGAGGGTATTTCAATACAAAACAAGATTATTTCCTATGATCTCAAATGCAAGTTTGTATTTCAATACCTACATAAAATCGAGAAAAAATGCCTCTAATGCTTACGGTGGTAAAGAATGGAGTGTATGTTTCAAATTTTATAGTTGATAGGTACGCCAAAAACGCACTTGTCGTTTGCCGATTGCCACCAAAATCTAATGTTACGTATTAAACTTTGGTACCAAATGAAAACTACGTATGTACCTACGTACGTTATCCACAGAGAGATTTACCTACCAATTTTTTACGCTATATTTCAGTAACTTCTAGCCCATTGATATACTAAGGAGGTTAATTTACGTAAAAAATTGGGTCGATATAAATCCTGCATTCCGCATGGTTTTAATTCTACTGATATTATACATAATAGTTACCTACTTGGGTTCCCAGGACCTTAAAACGTAAAGATTTGGTGTTTTGATTTTTTTATCGATTTGTACGCTAATCCATGCTATTACAGTAGATTTGTTGAATTCAGTCGAGCGTTCGTTAATAAGCGAAGAGTCAAGAATTCCCCCCAGGGCTTACTTTTGATACAAAATGCGCGCGAAATTGTTACTAGCCAAAAACTAAACTGGCTTGTTACTTCTTTCATCTTATTTAGTATTGATACCCTATCTGAAATTCCCTATTTTCTGTTGGTGTTCAGAGAAAAGTAACAATTTCAGTTTTATTTGCTAAAAAGGTATAATAAAGTAGTTTGTAGTATTGCAGTAACTATAGGTACCTACAATCATATACCTAGGTGAACTATAATTTGTTAGCGTAAACTATACGAAAATTATAAAAATAGGATTTAAAGTGGCCGCTCTAATACAAACATATATAAATAGGTAAGTACGAATATAGAAAGAATTTGAGAAAATGCGTTCCGCGTACCGACAGGTTCCAATTTAATATTTGAAATTTTCATTTCCATTATGTACCTATACCTATATATAGTATATTGTTTTCTATGCTAGCGAAACCGTTATAAGGTAATAGTTATTATTAATCTCTATTCTTACGTTTGAGATAACAATTATTGTGTTAAATTAATAATTACAAACGCTCATTGCACATGTTGTCCTTACGTTTCCATCGATTTTTACAAGGCCATAAACTATAATGAATAATTCAATGCTGTAGACTCTATTAATTTATTATTGTCCTGTTATTAGTCGCTAAATATTTTAATTCACTGATATTTACGAAAACTATCGTCGATGATTTTCAATTTTTGCAATGAATCAGCAAAAAACCTGTTCAAAATTAGCTAGATACCTATACAAACCTTCAAATTAGTATACTGTTAAATGCATCATATCGAGAACTTGATCGAAAGTTGCGAGCAAAATAACAACAAAACAAGTAATTGCATCAGAATCAGACAAATTGTTAATTTCTTGTGGTGTCGTAGCATTTTGCTTCGGGCTACGAAACACAACCATACAACTGCGTAAAATATTATGCCAATATGCCCTCTTCAATGCCTAGCTTCCCTTTATAAATAGGGATATCGTTTAGGTAATCGACTAGGTACCGAACAATAAACACTGGTAGTAACTCCAATTGCAGATCTAATTACTTCCGTCGTGGTTCCGACCTAAGAGCTTAGGTATCCTTGACAGCTAAACCTATTACGAAATGCATAATAATGAGCTTACGGACAAGAAACTGAAAAAATACAAATAAAGCTTTGTATTTCAAAGGTTAAAAAACGAGAAACTGTTAGATTTTCAAGTTCAAGCCGCTTACATCAGAGGTTGGATGAATGAACTTGAAATACTTTCGCTTACACTTTCCTCCGTTAATTGCATTTTGTCCGATATTGTTACAGATAATCAAGTGGGCACTAGAAAATTATCAGAGTTTATGTTTCTCCATAACGGCCCATGGGACCTCAGGGATGTGCGGGGGGTTAGCGAGGGGTGCAAAAGGCAGAACCAGAAGTACATCGAAGATTTGGGCAAGTTCAAGCTGTGGGCCTTAAAAAGTAAGTGGATATTTTGTGCCTCGTCATGTAAAACTTATTTTTAGTGTACGATTCTGCGGCTAAACTTCCATCCGGTGTATTGAACGGCAATATCAATCAACTGGGCGATTTTGATCTCTGTTTAGCATCCAAATCAGGGGATATTCAGGGACAGTACTGCCTTGCCTCGCTGCAGATTGAGGCCGGTACTTCCACCAGCACCTATCTTGCAGCTCTTCATAGATTAGTACAATCTCATTACCATTTCAGAAGCGACCTCGCGGATGTAAGTACTTCTAGAGTACCTACCTTAGTCCAGGCGGTGGGTAATTTTGAATGGAAAAAATTCAACCAAGAACTTTTTGTGTTGGAATGGTTAGATTTCAGGGCCACGAAAAACATACTGAAAACTCGCCCTCCGCCCCAGCCTGGAATCCTCCTAAAATCTGCAAATTATGCACAAGGCGCAAGTTTTTGCCCCATAACTCGCTTTTCCTTCATCGTAATCTAACCATTCCAACAAAAAAAGTTCTTAGTAGAATTTTTTCCATTTCTCTATCGATTTTTCGAACCACCCACCGCCTGGACTACCTGGTTTATTTTGTTCTCTAAGTAACTTAAATTTAGCCCGACCATAGAGTTCCGCAATTCTCAGCTATAAGATGGGCTACTTGCCTCCCCAGTGCTTGCACCCCCAAAGACGTTGAGTTGGGAGTTCGAGCGAAAACAAAGAAAATTTTCGAAAACATGGACTTGAATATTCGTGTTAAAGTCGAAGAGCAGATGTGCTACAAAAATGAAAAACAGAAGCTTCCTCAATCTAGTAAGATCGCTGTGCTGTTTTTTGGAGGATTTATTCTTTTCGTGTTTGCTGCTGCACTTTATGATTGCTATGCAGTGGGCGAAAAAAGTAAGTAGGTACATTATGCTTCACTTGTGACTAAAATAGTTTTGCAGATGAATGGATTATGGCGTTTTCACTGACGAAAAATGTTAAATCCATGTTCTCACTGAAACGAGCGAATGACGATATCGAAGTTATACACGGAATTAGATTTATAAACGCGTTTATGTTGGTGATTTCGCACAAATCAATGGCGCTGTTCTTCTTTCCGTATGTGAATCGTACTGAGATGGTGGAGGTACGATATTATTTTTTAACTAACATTTTTTGAGCTAGAGAATAAGTTAGCATCGGAACTCTCAATCGTTACGTTTGTTCCTTGCACTCGGATATATTTCCGGTAGATTACAGACGACGCAAGTTCTCTAATAATGGTGGCGGCGCCATAGGCAGAGTTCGTTCGCGGAGGTCATGGATGTGAAAACACAATGCAATAATAATTTATTCCATGTATAGGCCCGAGCTTTGTCTCTACAAAATTTCGATATTTGTACCCAAAGGGTAAAGTGCCAATGGATTTTGTCTTATTTAAAACCAGATTTTGAAGACAATTGCGACTTAGCAACTTACAATTGCAACTTCGTAACACGCAATTGCTACTTCGTAACTCGCAAAAATTACGACTTTATAACTTACACTTGCGACTTCGCAACTCGCAATTGCGGCTTCGTAACTCGCAATTGCGACTTAGCAACTTACAATTGCGACTTCGCAACTCGCAATTGCGACTTCGTAACTCGCACTTGTGACTTCGTAACTCGCAATTTCGACTTCGCAACTCGCAATTTTGAGAAGCAAATTGGTTTACTGCTAACGAGTGAGTGAGGCGCTCACTGGAAGGAAAGAGACACAAGAAATGAGTAGGGGAGAGTGGGGTATTGCTGTTCCCTAAGCCTTTTCACAAGTTGTGACGTTAATATTTAAGTTTGAGTAATACAAAGCCAGTGAATCTCTATCCAAATATTGAAAATAACTGACAAAATTTTTGGAAAAAATATTTTTAAAAACGGGTGTTGGCCGCCATTACGCTTCACTTATATGGGGACCAGCATAAGAGAAATAGTCTGTCCGGCATTACCCATATGGCCGCCATTCTACCCATTCTACCACTCTCCCCTAATGTAAGGTCAAGTTCCGCAAATGTCGCAATTGCCCCATTTTTAAAAAATGTGCAATGGCACTTCAGGGCTTCCGTTATTTTCGTACCTTTCTGATGGTGACAATAAATTTTTCAAAAACTTGTTCTAGCGATGGTTAAATGAGTAGAATTTTAATTTTGAAAATTGATGTGCCAAACCGGCACTTGCCGTTTGTCGATTGTCCCCAAAAAAAAATTCAGCTCTTCGACGTGCAATACCATCTCTACAGGGTGAGTCTGAAAGACACCGCATCCTTTATACCACAAAATCTACTTTTCAAATGATGAAGTTTGGTGGAAAAATTATTGGTCAACTGTGATTCCTCTTGATGTTATAACTTATAAGACGCCAAAAATCTTCATTTTAAAACATTTTTATTTAATATCTTCCGAATGGTGTATCGCAGGATTGGTTTTATGGTGATTACTTGAAGCATGTCGGGGAATAAGGCCCCATAGACAAATTAGCAATATTAACTTGAGGAGCACCCTGTATAACAAGGTTGCGATTTTTGGATCATGTCCAAAGTATCATCAGCCTTTTGGTCGGGAACAATAAAGCTGTGCAAAAATTGAAAATCCTGTGATACACCGTGTATACCGATATCGAATATCGGTGTGTATCCGCTTATAACAACAGTAAAAGCGTTAAGAGTGAATTACGTCTTTAGAAGCAGAATTTGAAGGCCTTTCTTTTGGTGATGTAAAAAATAGGGGTTTGTAGGGCCAAAGTTCATGGCATATGCACTTATATGCACTTTCTACAACACATACCTACCAAAGTGCTCCAGGCACAACCATACTATGTGCATGAGAATTTGCAAAACTGTATTGTTTTGCCGTTTTTGCAACTAAAAGGCTACATGATTTTTCATATGATTTTCTGTATGACTTGAAATCACCATGGCGAATGATTGTTGATAACAATTTGGAGTTATGATGGTGATTTCAAGTTATACGTAAAGGAAATGAAACTTTCGTCGTATATCGCAACTAAAATAATTGCTACCGCTAATACAATTAATACCAGCTGTTACCAGTATAAAGGCTATCCGAAAGGTAATTTTTCAGACTATTTTTGTAGATATTCACAATGAACTCAAAATTTAAAATACGACAACTGGGGAAAGTTTCATTTCCATTAGGTATATACAGAAAATCATATGAAAAAAAAATGCTGCAGAGAAGCGGCTGGAACCTCCCCATCGCGTGGATCTTTGTATTCTGTGTAGATAGTAGTCAATTCAAGAGAATTTTTTTTATCTTTATCGTCTGTGACTAATTTCGCAATTTTCTGACAAGTACCGACATCACCTCGGACATCACCCATCACATTTGACAATATGTTCCTTTTAAGGTTAATCTTTTGCCACCTTTTTGACAATAACTGCCAATTTATGTCACCCACTGTCAGCCCGCTCCCTTTTAATGAGAAAGAATTTTTCCTCTATTTTCCACTGAAATGGCAGAAACTGTGAATACATTTTTAGAACCAGAATTTGATCGCCTTTCTAATGGCGACATAAAAAATGAGGTCTTGTATTTAAAATTTTAAGTTGATATGCTTAAATAGGACTTCCCGTAGGCCAATTGCTTTCAAAAGCCTTTCAGGTCTTCAACGGGTCACCCGATCTCCATGTACCAAATTTCAGCCAAATCGATTCAGTAATTTGGGCTATAATGTATTTTTACTGTTATTATAAAATTTCGCTTTTTTGAACAATAAAAAAGAGCTAAATGCGAATTAATTTTGTCCTACTTAAAACCAGAATTTGAGGACCTTTCTGATGGTGACAATAAATCTTTCAAAAACTTGTTTTTAATGATTAAATGAGGGAATAATTTTAAATTTGGAAATTGGTGTGCCAAAACGGCACTTTCCGTGAGCCGATTGAATTCAAAATTTGTTCAGCTCTTCGACGTGTAATACAATCTCCATGTGCAAAATTTCAGCCAAATCGGTTCAGGGGCTTGGGCTGTACCGCGACTTTAAAGTCGGATAAAAATCATTTTTTTTTAAATTTTTGGTCTAAAGGGCACTAAGAATCAATACACTTTTAGAAGCAGAATTTGAAGGTTTTTCTTATGGTGACGTGAAAAATGGGAGTTTACATTTAAAATTTAAAAGTTGATGTGCCAAAATGGCATTTCCGGTTGCACGATTGGCTCCAAAAGCTTTTCAGATCTAAGTTAGGTTACGAGATGCCTATGTTCCAAATTTCAGCTAAATCGGTCTAGTAGTTTTGGCTGTGGCGTGATTACAAACGAACGTACGAACGTACGTACGTACGTACATACACACAGACACATTTTAAAAACCACTTTTTTGAGTTCCTGAGACCTCAAAACGTGAAGATCTGGTGTTATCTCGAATTCGAAAATTTTAGTGATTGCAGTAGGTAACCTCCCATTTTTTTAAAATTGTGATGGGGTTGGGGAGGTTAAAAGGCACTAAGAGTGAATACATATTTGGAAGCAGAATTTGAAGGCCTTTCTTATCGTGACATCAAAAATGGAGGCCTTGTATCTAAAATTTTAAAATTGATATGCCAAAAGGGCACTTCCCGTGGACCAACCGCTTCCAATTGCTTCAACTCGTCAACGGGTCACCTAATGTCCGTGTACCAAATTTCAGCCAAATCGATTCACTAGTTTGGGCTCTAATGCATTATTAGTATTTTTACAAAATTTCGAGTTTTTATCCAAAGGGCACTAAATGCGAATGAATTTTATCTTATTTATAAAACTAGAATTTGAAGACCTTTCTGATGGTGACAATAAAATTTTCAAAAACTTGTTAAGACGGTAAAATGAGAGAATGTTTAGATTTGAAAATGGATGTGCCAGAACGGCACTTTCCGTGTGTTGATTGCCTCCAAAAAAATTTTAGCTGTTCGGCGGGTAATACAAGCTCCGTGTGCAAAATTTCAGCCAAATGGTTCCAGAGGTTTCGGTTGTATGGCGTTATTAAAGTACGTCAAAAAATCTCGAATATTAGAATTTTTGTCAAAAAGGCACTAAGCGTGAATGCATCTTTAGAAGCAGAATTTGAAGGCCTTTCTTATGGTGATGTGAAAAATGGGGGTTTGCATTTAAAATTTAAAAGTTGATGTGCTAAAATGGCATTTCCGGTTGCACGATTGGCTCCAAAAGCTTTTCAGATCTAAGTTAGGTTACGAGATGTCTATGTTCCAAATTTCAGCCCAATCGGTCTAGTAGTTTTGGCTGTGGCGTGATTACAAACGAACGTACGTACGAACGTACCAACGTACGTACGTACATACACACAGACACATTTTAAAAACCACTTTTTTGAGTTCCTGAGACCTCAAAACGTGAAGATCTGGTGTTATCTCGAATTCGAAAATTTTAGTGATTGCAGTAACCTCCCTTTTTTTTAAGTGGTGAAGTGGAGTGGGGAGGTTAAAATGGGCAACTACGGAAGCGGCTGGAACCTCCCCACTTGGTGAATTTTCTAATCGTATCATCAATATCAAGTAAATGTCACTATTTGCTATATCTAAGTTTCACTCCACCATACCTAAGATGTTTTCTGTGATTTTTCTAAAGGCAATCTTTTGCCAAAAGGGCACTAGGTTTGAATACAATTTTGAAAACAAAATTTGAAGACTTTTCATGTGCTGATAGAGAAATGGGAGTTCATTATTCAAGTTTCAAAGTTGATATGCCAAAATGGTACTTGCCGTTCGCCGATTGCCGTCAAAATTAGATCAGCTCTTCGGTTGGTAATGGTACCTCTACCTACCAAATTTCAGCCAAATCGATCTAGTAGTTTGGACTGTAGCGTGTTATATAATGTTTCTTCGAAATTTCGATTTTTTTTATTTTGTGCCAAAAAGGCGCTAAGTATGAATACATTTCTAGATACAGAATTTGAAGACCTTTCATGTGCTGATAAAAAAAATTGGTGTTCATGAGTCAAATTTCATAGTTGGTGTGCCAAAAAGGCACTTGGTGTTTGCGGATTGGCAAGAAAATTAACTGGGCTCACCAAAGGGCCAACACTAAACCACATTCCAAATTTCATTCAAATCCGTTCGACAGTTTTCGAGAAATCTTGCTCACATACGTACGTACATACGTACATACTCAGACATTTTTTAAAAACCACTTTTTCGTGATCTTGAGACCTTGAAACGTAAAGATCTGGTGTTATCTCAATTTCGAATTTTGGACTGATTGCAGTAGGTAAACTCCCATTTTTATATTGGTTGTGGGGAGGTTAAAATCATGTAGTGTAAACAACCTTTAAGTATTACACCGCCTTCAATAATTTCAATAACCATTCCACGAGATAAAATATCAAAGAAAATGGAACTCATTGAGGTGCTTTGGGTTTCACCTCGGGTTTCACAGAGCTAACCCGTGGAACGGAGGGTTTTAATCCCTTAATTTTCAATACTCTTGAAGGTCGGTCACAGCTTTACGCCGATTTCGATCTCCAAAAAAATCCGGTCCTGTTCAATGTTTATACCTCTGGTTATTCCATTGTCTCCATTCTGTATTCTGTCCACTCATTAGCGGAGCCGGAGGTCAGGTTAATGGCACCAAGCGCGGCACCATTCGCAAAAAACGTTAAAAGTGCAATTATATACAAATTATACACGCAATCGAATCGGAATTCCATTTATACAGTGGGTACAGTAGTTTCATTGCACTGACTCTGCTGCATTTTCATGTATTTTAAGACCTCCTTGCGCCTGTCTGGTTAGGCCGATTGGAGCAGTTGCGTTGTTTGGCGCTCCAGACGCGAATTTCTCGCATTTCTTATCAGGGCTTTATGAATTATCAAAAGTGTCTGGGGCCGACCTTGATCATGCGCGACGTGGGTGATTGCCTCACGCGGCTACAAGCGTCGAATTCGAGGGAAATTTCCCTATTTCATGACAGGGTCACATGAGCACAGAGCACGTTAACCGAGTTCACCGGAGAATGCGCGCTACCTCCAGTTACGCCTGTCAATGCACAGGGACGCAATCGCCCAAATGCTATTTTTTTTTTTTTTAATTTCAGGGTTGGCCCGATTTAAATCACTTGATTTTTTAAAATATAAATCAATGATTTCAATCACCATAAACTAAATCAATCAAAGTCAAATTTGCTGAATAGTTTGTTTTTATTGAAAAAAATCTGTATAAATAACTCATATCGACGTAACGTCGTCATATAACAAAATTAGGTAAGTAGTATATGTATAGGAGTATAAACTTATGAAGAATTTTTATATTTATTTTCAATTTTCATTATAGAATTTATAGAGGAACACTAATTTTCCGGCTTTTTCGATGCCTAATTTATTCCGTAATTTTGAGTGCACCAATAATCCAAAAGAGGAGAAGACTCGCTCTACAAACGCCGACGAACTGACCGCACATAAAAATTGTTTGACTTTAACTAATACGTTTTTGACTTCGTAGACATCCTTTTGTGAAACCCACCACTGTAGAGGTGTTACTTTGGATAAAATTTCCTCTGAAAACATAATTTTTTTTAATGGTTCCATTTGTGCCTGTAACTGAATCATTATCGGCAGCAATCCACTATTTCCATACATTTCTTCAACAGTTGTTAAGGCTAGCTCTTTCTCTTCAGTTGATAATTTGTATTTCGTTTTAGTTGGATCCAAAATGTATGCAATAAAATGATATGGGGTTAGCGCTTGTTCATATCTTTCTTTAAATTTATTCATTTGAAGTAGGTAATGATAACTCTAAATCTTCTTCATATATCGTTTCCATAGTTCCTTCCATGTTTCAACTGCGTCAGATATGGAGGTGCTTTTACCTTGGAGTTTATCTAGTGCTACAGCTAATGGTTTTTCGAATAAAATAGTCTGCTGACGGTTTTAAAAGCAGTAAATAAATAAAAATCAAAAAAATCAATGATTTTTGATTTTTTTTTAAAATCGTGATTTTTTCCAACCCTATTTAATTTTGACTTCCTTTTCAGTATTTGGCCCGCCCGTGGACAGTCCTGGCGCGCGCTGCTAGTCTCTACACCGATCCTTTCATCATGTTGTCAGGGACCCTGACAGCCTACTCGATTTTAGGAAAATTACAGAGAAACAACAAAATCAACTTACTGGAGGAGTACACTTCCCGTTTACTTAGAATAATGCCTACATTCGCCGCTTTAATTGCGTTCTGTACTCTAATCCTACCATGGATGAGCACGGGACCCATGTGGAATCAGGTCATAAATCACCATTCAGTTATATGCAAAAAGAACTGGTGGAGAAACCTGCTTTTTATACACAACTACTACGGGTTTAAAGACATGGTAGGTTGGTTAAAGGAGGATTCAACTGGGGGGTAAACCGCTAACCGTATTTTGTACACCAGACATCCTCTGAAATCCTCGGACTTCCCCCTAAATTGTACACCTGACATCCCCAGCGGTTTGCCCCCCAGATTCAACTCAAGAAATCGATGTTCAGGTTATGGCTGATTCTAGTGTAAGGGGATCGAGCGTCTGAGTCGAATGGTGTTTTCAGAACTTAAAAATTCTTTACCGTTTTGAAGATATTCAGAAAAATAGCTGAGAAGATGACGTCATCTTTCCAAGATTTCATGGCCACCTTGGGGATATTTCTAGAGTTAATTTAACGCACAAAATTGTAATGTTGATAGTCGTGTAGTAAACGTCATTTAATACGTCAAAACAAATTTGACAATTGGCGTACTTACAAACAAGGTTTTTACCTGATCGAAAATAATAATCCAATAATACCTACCTACTTTGATTTCAACATTGTATTGAGTGCAAACAAAGACTTCCTCCATGCCTGAGTAATTTTCATCCTTTAATTTAAATTTACGCATAAAAATCTTCGATAAATTTAAACCAATATAAACATAACCTACAAAAATGGTTGACAGCGCAGAGATTTTTGAGAAGTGTCATCACGCTGTATAGGGTGTCTCTTTTAAAGTGTCAGTTAGAGCTATTTAGAGAATCGTTTTGAGCAGCTAAACGAAAATTCACACACGGCGGTTTCAATTCATTGCCCACCGAATGAAGATATTTTCAGCTCTGACGCACTTCCGGTTACACCGGAAGCGGCCGCCTTCTTTGTTATTTTAAATGGGAAGCCTATGTTTTGACTCTAGATTAGGGTTGACCTCTTGAGCTTATTGGACCCCCACTTTGCCTACTGTCATACTTTTCGACATATGTCAAAATATGTGTAAAAAAATTTTTAACCGGCAATAGAAAAATTTGTATCTTCCAGACGGTTGATGATTAAGGAATCAAACTTGGAGGGTTGAAAGTACAAAGTTTTAGCTTTCTTTTGATGTCTCACTTGATCTTGTTGTTTTAACACTAAGGCGGAAAATAATTTTTTTAAATGGCGTAACGAAATTGTTCACAGCTCAATTTTTTCAAATGCGAGTACTATAATTTTATATATCCAAAAGATGCAAAATTAAATTCCCTATATGTACCTATTTTCAATATCTTTCAAACTATTTGAAATGAAAATATTTGAAATAAGTGTATTTGTGCAAATTAAAAAAATTGATCCCAGCAAGCTGTAAGACAAATTTTTGAAGGTGTACAATTGACTATTACTAATTTTTCATCCAAAGTTTGCTGTGATAATTTTTTTTATTCCTACAAATATATGTACAGTGTGTCTCATTTTAACTGGAACCACCCAAATATTTCGGTTAATTTAAACCGAACCAATGCGTTCTTTTTTTCTGCATGTAGAGCTCCAAAATCTGCACCTGCGTGTACTTCATTTTTTTTATAGACCGAAATCCCAGCCTACTGCGCTTTAATAAAGAGGCCAAAAATGACGAAATCGAATTAGGCATTTTTTTATCGAAAAATGTTATAAGGAAAAGTTGCTCAGGATGGCTCCAAATAGCTAAATCCGAAATTTCAGGAAAAAATAAAAATGTTGAATTTCTTGAGGAAGAATAACAAAATAACGAAAAGTTCAATATTTTTGCAACATAATGGGTACTGTGAAATAAAAAAACAATTGAAATGAATTGATTTGACATTTGCTATCTATCGGCTATGGACAATCGCAGAAAAACTTGAAATTATTAAGATAGTGTAAGATTTTCGTTTTTCTTAACAATTTCAAGGGACACCCCAACTAATCTGTTGCAAAGTGCCACAAACAGCAAATAAATGCGCTTCCATTGTTTTTTTTATTTCAAAATATATTGCAAAAATATTGACGTTTTCGTTATTTTATGATTCTTCCTCAAGAAATTCAACATTTTTATTTTTTCCTGAAACTTCGGATTTGGCCATTTGGAGCGATCCTGAGCAACTTTTCTTTATGAAATTTTTCGATAAAAAAATGCCTAATACGATTTCGTCATTTTTGGCCTCTTTATTAAATCGCAGTAGGCTGGGGTTTCGGCTTATAAAAAAAGTTGAGTATTACACAGGTGCAGATTTTGAAGCTCTACATGCAGAAAAAAAGAACGCATTGATTCGGTTAAAATTAACCGAAATATTTGTGTGGTTCCAGTTAAAATGAGACACACTGTATGTATCTTCAATATTTTCAAAGTTATTGAAAGTAGGTATAGGGAATGCTAATACTAACCTAAAGAGAATTTAATTTTCCATCTTTTGGATACATAAAATTATGGTACTCGCATTTGAAAAAAAATAGTTGAGGACTAATTTCCGCCATATTGTTATGTCAACAAGAACGAGTAAGCCATCAGCCGAAAGCTTTAGAGCAAGGTTAGCCTTGTACTTTCAACTCTCCAGGTTTGATTTCTTAATCTTCAACCGTCCGGAAGATAAAAATTTTTCTATTGCCATGTAAAAATAATTTTTTTTAAACAAATTTTGACATGTCAAAAGCTATGACAGTTAGGTGGGCAAAGTGGGGTGCAATAAACTGACGAGGTCAATCTAGGGTCAAAACATAAGACTTCCTATTTAAAATAACAAAGATGGCGGCCACTTCCGGTATAAGTGGAAGTACGTCAGAGCTGAAAATATTTTCATTCGATAGGCAATAAATTGAAACCCCCGTGTGTAAATTTTCGTTTAGCTGCTCAAAGCGATTCTCTAAATATCGCTAGCTGACAATTTAAAATAGACAACAAATTGCCAACATGAGGAATATTTATGTTATAATTGAAGCGATTTTAAGATAGATGCCTGGAATTTGGAAATTCTTAATTTCCAGATTATTCGAAAAATTTTAATGCGAGCATTAGATCAGATGACTGAAATTGACCAGAAACTGCGGTAAGTCAAAAGTCAATTTCTTGAGTTGAATCCTCCTTGAATAAAATTGGAGCAATTCAAGTATTGCTTTTATAGTGTCTAACGCATACACATCATGTCGGAATTGACACCCAATTGTTCGTCGTGTCGCCCTTCCTCATATTACTTTTATGGAAATGGCCGAAGAGGGGAGCCATCGCATTGGTTGCTGTTGCTACCATATCGACCGTAATGCGTTACGACATAACGTATTCGATGAGACTTAACAATTACATACACTATGGAACATCGTAAGTCGTGGAATTAAGAGTAATTATTTCATTCAGTCTCTTTTAGGATAAAACAGTTGTTTGACACTGCGGACAATATGTACATCCTTCCAGCATACAGGGCAACCGTCTATATTATGGGAATCCTACTGGCCTTCGTCCTTAGGAATTACAAAGACATAACTTTGTCAAAAGTAAATCATTGCTGCTTTCTTTTAGAAATGACGAGTTTTGTTTTAGATTCAAATTAGGATAGGCCATGCACTGGCTGTTTTAAGCTTCCTTGCCGCATTCCTGGGCCCTTCGTTCATGGGCAGCATCAAATACAACTACAACCCCCGTGATGCAGCATGGTACGCAGCATTCGCTCCAATTTTCTGGTGTTTTTCTTTCGCGTGGATCATCTTCGCGTCACATGTAGGGTGCCAAAGCGCTCTAATCAGGCTCTTCTCGCGTCCGATTTTCCAATTTTGGACGAAAATCTCCTATACAGTGTACCTGACTCAATTCCCAGTGTTTTTCTACAACGTCGGTAGAAATCGAAGTCCCGTGCACTTTGAATTTTTCCCTTCGTACTTCAACCTCAAGGAATTCCTTTGGATCGTAGCTTTATCCGCGTGCTTAAGCCTCCTCTTTGAAATGCCTTTCGCTAATATCAGACAAGTGATGTTCAAGAGGAAAAACGAGACTGCTAAAAAAGTAAAATAAGTATTTATTTATAGTCTTGCAATTTTGTTATAATAAAAGTTCAAAAGCCCATAGGTGCAAACGACTGAATGATTGAAACATTTATTGTTAATATGTGTATAACTTAATCTAATTTACACCTCGAAGAGCCTTTAGGTAAGGAAAATACATTAAAATAATTACATCTTTCACTAAACAATTCTGTACAAAAACTAAACCAAGCCCTCTTCAGCGATCTTGTCTAGCTGAAAAGTATAAATGTAAAAGAACTGGAACGAAACTAACTTGGTTAGTAATGTCCAGTTCATAGACAAGCATTGAAGGCAATGATGGACTGCGGTGTTATGTTTAGAACGGACTATGCCAGGGGTTTTTCTTCAGCAATTGTTGGACTGGTCACGACGGAACCTGAGCGAGAACGGCCCGCTTCGTCTAGGCTCTGCTGTGAGCCGGACCGTGACCCAACTTTTGTCTAAAACAAAGATTGATTTGAGATTGTTATGATTCTAATAATTGTGGTGGCTTTTCTTGGTACGAAAAAATCAAGCATATGCGACTAAGGTAAATTTTCGCGATTTTGTGGTTCAAACCACAAATGCTTAGCTGCTATTGGTTCATTTACCATATTTCCTAGAAAGTTGTTTGATAAAATAGTCAAACTACTGTCAGTTTCAAACCTTCCTCCGTAAGTAGGTTTGAAATAGGCAGAATTATGACGCTGTTGTTAGGCAACAGTCTCGATAATGGAAGAAAATACCAATCAGAGCTGAGTATTTGTGGTTCAAACTATAAAACCGCGAAAAATTACCTTATAACAGCAAACTTCAGGGAAACCAGGTTTTGTAATAAATTCTGAGTATGACAAAATATGTTCTTTCTCTTTATCTAGAATGCTATGACCTCTCAAAAACGAATCTAGAGTCATCAAACACCTCATCAAGGTTTATTTTAGGCTATTGCTTCTATCTGTCACTTATTCTGATTAGTTTCAAAGGATGCAAAGCACTTTTTTCCAAATTACACATTTTTTTCAAATGAATCTAGGGTGGCTCATATGGCTTTTAGGCCAGTCATATTAGACAAAAAAAAATACAGCAGAGAAGCGGCTGGAACCTCCCCATCGCGTGGGCCTTTGTTTCCGTGTCTTGTTTAAAATTTTAAAGTTGAAATGCCTAAATGGCACTTCCCGTGAACCAATTGCTGGTTTTAGGGCCGGTTTATCGATGCTCAGTCATCGCAAACTGAAAGCCAATTTCCTAGCAACTAGCGATCTGATTGGCTACAAACTGTCAGTTTGCCTTTAGCTGACATTTAGCTGAGCATCGATAAACCGGCCCTTAGTGTTATTACAAAATTTCGATTTTTCTATCCAAAGAGTACCTACTAAATAAGAATGAATTTACCTTATTTAAAACCATAATTTGAAGACTATACTGATGGTGACAATAAATCTTTCAAAAACTTGTTTTGTAAGTTAAGTAGCTAGAAAAAACTAACAATGTCACAATTTTGCGATTCGTTAACGAAAGTCTTATGGACTTTTTTCTTCTGCAAGTTGTTCCAACATAAAAAAATCTTGAATTCGTGAAAGTATTGCCAAATGGCACTAAGAGTCAATACATCTTTGGAAGCAGAATTTCAAAGCCTTTCTTACGGTGTTGTCGAAAATGGGGGTTTGTATTTGAAATTTCAAAGTTGATGTGGCACTTCCGGTTATAGGATTGCCTACCAAGCAAATTTCAACCAAATCGGTTCAGTAGGTTGGACTAGCAGGTTTACAAACGTACATCCGTACATACGTACGTACGTAGAGATTTTAAAAACCGCTTTTTGGATTCCTCAGACCACAAAACGTATAGATCTGGTGTTACCTCAAACTTTGAAAATTTTAGTAATTGCATGCAGTAACTTCCCATTGTTTATGGGGAGGTTAAAAAAGGCTTCACCCGGGACTAAGTCCTAAAAGGCTGCAGCCACGATAAACAGGCCCCATATAGCCTACAATATCTGTGGAAAACTTTGTACCACTTTGTATCTTCGGGAATGAAAAGTTATTGGCAATTTCAATAACGAAGAATTCGCTTTTCTCCGTATTTTCGCAAATATCTCAAAAACTAAGCGTAATATGATGACAAGGTATACTTAGCTTTTTATGGAGCATTAAATTCTCTACAAGAGCGGTCTAAGACCTATAGCCGACAAGTCAGTCGTTTGGTCTGTACGAGTCATTAAAGTGTGACAACGGGGCTTGGAAATGTTAAATTTCCCCTCATTTTACAATGGCCTCTATAACAATTCGTTTTCAGCCATTTCTAGTAGCACTAAAAATTTGAAAAAAATCGCACACCGTCTCTTGTAGAGAATGTAATGCTCTATGAAAAAGCTAAGTACACCTTGTCATCATATCACGCTCAGTTTTTGAGATATTTGCGAAAATACGGAGAAAAGCGAGTTCTTCATTCTTAAAATTAGCAATACTTTTAATGCCAGGAGGTACAGTCGAAAAACTAAATAATTCACTTTATGCCAAATTCTTGAGCGAATAATTCTTAACTGGCTTACAGTCCTAGGTTTTTTGACCCAGCGATACAACCCCTAATTGGTGCCGGTTCTAATGACATGGAAATGCGCTACTATCGAAGGCTGGTTTTCTAAATTCTGAGCGTAACGCTCAAGAGTTGGGTGCATGACTTACTTTCTCGAATGTACAAAGTGGTACAAAGTTTTTTCCAGACATTGGAGCCTCTTTGGGGTCTATCTATCGTGGTTGCAGCCTGTTAGGACTTAGTCTCACGTAAAGTAGATTTTCTTAGGAATAAAACGGTATAAGATTTGACTGGTTAAAATGAAACATGTAACCAATGGATAAGGAATAAAGTTCTTGATTTTCTGAATTAACCGCTATTCGTAAAACGTAGTAGGCCACAGAGCTGGGCTAGTCAGTATCGAAATGTACTTGAAGTACAATACTGATTACTTTTGGTACTTAAAGTAACGGTACTTAAGGACGGTTACTGGGTATTTCAAGTACTTCTTAAAAGTACTTGATACTGGTACTTGAATAATTTTTTCGAGAGAAGTATTTGTACTTGGTATTTTAAACCATGCGGCATCAAGTACTTAATGGCCGATCCCACGGACCAAACTTACGACTTAAGTTAGACTTAAAAATGAAGAATGACGTTCGTCTTATGATATAAACGTCATAATTGTCATTTTAAGGCTCTTTTAAAGTTAAGTAAGGTCGGTGGAATCGCGCATAAGTATCGAGTTCGGTACTGAATCTTTTACTGAAAAATAGGGGGCTTTTAGAATATTTATTAGGTTGGGGCAAATCCAAGAACGACTTCACTTTGTTCATTTCTTAGAAGCCTGAAATTCGCAAAACAATACCATAAATCTTATTGAAATGGAGCACTTTTTGCGTGGTGTCGTTATCAGAACTCGAAATTATTACGGGCACGGGGTGCAGACTGCAATTACAACTACCCTAACCGAAAACGCAGCGGTCTGGACGTCACTCAAATGTTTTTTTTTGTAACATGTGCCATCTTATTTACATAAAAAATTGACAGGCAGACGGGAGCAAATGATATTGAGGGCCCTAATTTTTTTTACAAATTTGGAGCCCCCTCAATTTGAAAACGCAGCCACACCTGAGCATGATTCCTGCATTTGCTGGTTTATATTAACTAAAACTATAATAACTATCGTTATTGTGGTGGAGCCAATCATATATCGAAATTGTCGCTAGCCCGCTGTCTATAAGAGTACTCAATAACAAGTAGATACATGAGTACTGTGTCAAGTACTTAAGTCCTGAAAGTACTTAAGTACCTTATTAAATACTCATGCTCATGCACGATTCCACCGACCTTACTTAACTTTAAGAGAGTCTTAAAATGACAATAATGACATTTATACCATAAGACAAACGTCATTCTTCATTTTTAAGTCTAACTTAAGTGATAAGTATGGTCCGTGGAACCGGCCATCAGTCTCTTATTTTACTTAAGTACTATGTCAAGTGCTTAAGTATTTTATGAAGTACTCAAATACTTTATTAAATACTCAGTCCCTTATTTTACTCAGTACTTTTAAGTATTGGTACTGGTACTGGATACTTAACGAGTGCGCACTAGTAAAGTACTGGACTGCAATTTTCAAGAACTTCTATCCAGTATTTGTACTTGATACTTGAAGTATATTCAAAATATGAAGTACTTGATACTTGAAGTACTTTTTTTCGGTACTTTTAATCTACAGATCCTTGATCTATTCGAAAAAAAATGAGTAATTTGGAAACGATGATTAGAATGAGAAGTCATAGCACAATTTTATACAGAACTCAGGTGTTCCGTTTAAAATTTCAATGTAGGGCTTATTTCCGCTGAAACCAGAAGTTACTCAAAATCTCTCTAGATGTCAAATAATGCAGTTTATCATGTAATATATGTGTGCCTCAATAATGATTGATAACGTTTAATTGATTTAGTTTACTTTTAACATCCACTACAAAATAAAATAGAATATTATACACGACTATAAAAGAAGATTTATAGACCACCTTATTTATAGAACACCTTTCACTCGTCGATAAAGTATCTCTTTATCGTCTAGGATAATAAATAACTACATCTTTGAGATCCCTGATAAAAAAAAATGGCGACTAGTCATCGTGTAGTATTTTGATTCACTCAAAACGGGGTAGAGTTACAGCTCGGCGCTTTTTTTGCGAATACCTAAACTGTATTCCACGACACTTTGCAGCGATAGTCACCTTTGGAATTTTGTTTCTCCCCAAAATTGACTACCGCTGCAAAGTCTCGTGGGACGAGGTTTATGTTAGAAAACTGTTACAATGTAGTGGCAGAAAATTTGTCATTATGACGTTGTTCTAATAGGTATACCGTTAAATTGGGGATTTAAATGTAACCAAAAATTCTTCCTACCCTAGGATCCATAATTTAGTGGTATTGTTAAAAAGCTAATTGGTGGGAAAGTGAAAAATAATACCTTCCAGTGAATTTAAATGTAATCTTTGGTAGAATGTATGAATAGACGTTAAAACAGACATAGCAAGCTTAATCAAAACACTGCTATTTTGGGCTTACTAAATATATACAGGCTGTCCCGTAATTAGGCTGCAATATTTTACCAGTGCGTTCTACGATCAAAATTAGGACTAAAAGTGTAGTAAACATTTTTCGAAAAATCCATCCTAAGGGAGCTAGGGCCCCTCAAAGAGGCTAAAAAAAATTGTTGTTTTTTCAATTTCTGACGAATGGCTTACGATAGGGTCACGAAATTTTGAACTTTGTCGTAGATTTTTATGCTGAACACGACTAATGTAATGGCTTTTGGCGAAAGCTTCAGGGACGTGCGTGAGCGGAGGGGTCGCGGACATTTTTCTATTGAACTTTTTTGTACGATACCTTGGGTCAATTGTGAGCACAAATCTGAATTCTCCGTACATTTCTACGTAAAAAAGGTGCTCTAGTTGAAACTCGATAGCTCAAGCCGTTTTCGAGGAAAATCGATTTGAAAGTTCAATTTCGTGGTATAAAAGTGGGTAACTGTGGCACTCAAAATACCTAAAATTATCAGATGCTGCGTGATCAGCAAAAAACAAATAAGTTTAACCTACTTGCATCTCATGCCTGAAATTCCAAAGAAAATCACACGAAAATGGATTTTCCATACTCTATCCCATCAATTTTGCACATTTTCGGCGTGGAAAAAGAACTTCAAATCGATTTTCCTCAAAAACGGCCTGAGCTATCGAGTTTCAACTAGAGCACCTTTTTTACGTAAAAATGTACAAGGAATTCAAATTTGTGTTCATAATTGGCCCAAGAGGTCGTACAAAAAAGTTCGATAAAAAAATGTTCGCAGCCCCTCCACTCACGCACGTCCCTGAAACTTTTGCCAAAAACAGTTACATCAGTCTTGTTCAGCACAAAAATCTACGACAAAGTTCAAAATTTCGTGACCTTATCGTAAGCTGTTCCGCAGAAATTGCAGAAATAACTATTTTTTTTACTCCCTTTCAGGGGCCCTAGCTCCCTTAGGATGGATTTTTCGAAAAATGTTTACTGAACGTTTAGTCCTAATTTTGATCGTAGAACGCACTGGTAAAATATTGCAGCCTAATTACGGGACACCCTGTATAGTCTGTCTCTAAAGTATAGAACAAATGGGTTTACCTTAACATTCTCATAAGCAGACCCCACTCTCTCTTCTATTGACCGGAAAGACTCAGAATGACGCATCTGTCCTATCTTTGTGCTAATATTCCCAGTAATTCCACCAATAAGAGACGTTGTTTTTTGATATCTAAAAGAAAAAAAAGTGAAAATTAGAAACACTCAACCATTCATAACGCTGAATAGGTAGTACAGAAACGCCACATGCACTGCTTACATTGGGGCATCCGTGACAGCCTTGGTTGCCTGAGCAACTTTAGTTTCCACTGACTGATATCTAATAAAAAAAAAACAACTAGGTAATAAAAAATTAACCATGCCAGTTAAAATGAAAGCGAGCTTACACATTGCTCTCCTTGACATTCTTGATTCCCTGATTGATATCATCCGACACCTCCTTCCAGACCGTGATTCCTAAGTTACGTTTAAGTTCGGCGCTTCTGCGCATTTTCGATGCCAGCACGATTCGTAATGTAGATATTTCATCCTCAACTTGGGCCAACTCTTCGCTCCAAAGGGCATGTTGCCTTTCCTTCTCCTCGACTGATAAGCTCGACAGATCAGCCGGGGCATGATTCTCAGCTAGCACAGCCTCTTCTGCAACTTCACATTAAAATTAATTATTATGCAGCCACAAAACTCACCATTGTTACTAATATCTAAATATTTTCTAAAATTATTGTCTTTTGGTAATTTCGCTAAGTAAGGCTTGGTTAGATCACAATATGTTACTCTGACTTGTCGCTTGAAATCTTTCTTAAAAAATGCCCGAATTATTGCGTTGGCCCTCTTCACCTTGAAAAATTCAGCTTCGACAACAGATTCCTCCGGAATATTTGTTTCCTCATAATCGAGTTGTCTGAGATCAAACAGTTCCAACTCGTTCTCAAGGACATCATAATCGTGGAGGTACTCAGCACAATCGAGGTCATCCAGACTGGGGGTTGCAGTAGCCGCCTGGGGGTTAAAATATGGATCTTCAATATACCCCAAACTTGGGTGCTCCTCTTCACTCATTCTCACTACCCCTCATTCCCGTTAACCCCAAATTCTTCTCGGAATTCCATCGAAAGCATGAAAATCAAGTGAAGGGGGGCCAAACGTCAAATAATAACGGTACTTCTACGACGGTAGTTCAAGAACTTTTAAGACACGTCATTGGTGAGAGCTGGAGCTGAAGAAATCTTGACCGCAAATTCCCACCATCGCAACAAAAAATTGTGCTGTGACCGCAAAAATCGCTAATAATTATTATGCTTATGCAGATGTATTGAAAAAATCACAAGAACTGGTTAAATTGTTGTAGATATATTCACGCAAACCTGGCAGTGGGAGGCAATATGATGAATATAATTACCTGTAGGACTGATATTACTCATTTTTAGGTGCTTTGTTGAAATTCTTCTTTACAATTTTCTTTGGAATTTCCCACAAAATAGAAAAACTAGCCGAAATTGCCTTTGGCTAAAACTGCGCACTGACAGCACTGACAGAAGGCTAAACAACACAACTGACATTCAAAATGTCGAGTAGAGATGGGTAGTGAGTGAGTCGACTCAAAGAGTCGATTCGGTACACGCGATGAGTGACACGAGTCACTCGGAAGAAAAAGAGTCGACTCCTACGGTCGAGTATTCGCTGATTCGTTGCAAAACGCAAGATCTATTTAAATTGGATCACAAACGCGCAGCGATCGGCTGATTCGAATGGCTCACTGGACTAATCGAGCGCGAGCTTTCGAGATTCCATCAGTATATTAAAAAACACGTTTCATAAGGCCAATTTATTATCGTACGAGGATGTTTGGACAGCGAGGGCGAAAAGCCCGAGTTTTACAAAATCCGAGTGCGATAAGAGCCTTATGAAACGCGTTTTTTATACCATTTTTCCTATTTCGGATACCCAACTTGTTAGAGAAAAATTGATTTCCATTTTCAAAGACAACTTTTTTCTATTTCGGTTTCCTAATGAACACTTTAGGCGCTTTCCTTTTACACATTTATCTGAGTAGCCTCAGTTAATCTCAGCAATTTGATTGGTTCATTTGAATATTGACCTATCAAACTGCTGAGTTAAGTGAGACTTCTCAGATAAATGTGTAAATGGATAGCACCCAAACGCATTCCCTAATGTGCCTAATTAACTGCCAAGCCTGTTTTTGGAAATCACAATCAGAATTTTTCTTGAAAATATTAACAAGTTGGGTATCCGAAATAGAAAAAATTGTATAAAAAACGTGTTTCATAAGGCTCTTGTCGCACTCGGTTTTTGTAAAACTCGGGCTTTTCGCCCTCGTTGTCCATATAATCCTCGTGCGATAATAATTGGATTTATGAAACGTGTTTTTAACCTCCCCACTCCACTCCACCATTTAAAAAAAAGGGAGGTTACTGCAATCACTAAAATTTTCGAATTCGAGATAAGACCGGATCTATACGTTTTGAGGTCTCAGGAGCCCAAAAAAGTGGTTTTTAAAATGTGTCTGTATGTATGTACGTACGTTCGTACGTTCGTACGTTCGTACGTACGTACGTTCGTAAACACGCCACAGCCCAAACTACTCGACAGATTTAGCTGAAATTTGGTACGTGTGCATGTGATAACCCAACTTAGATCTGAAAAGCTTTTGGAGCCAATCGTGCAACCAGAAATGCCATTTTGGCACATCAACTTTTAAATTTTAAATGCAAACCCCCATTTTTCACGTCACGATAGGAAAGGCCTTCAAATTCTGCTTCTAAAAATGCATTCATTCTTAGTGCCTTTTTGACCAAAAATGAAAAAAAAATTGATTTTTATCGGACTTTAAAATCGCGGTACAGCCCAAGCCCCTGAACCGATTTGGCTGAAATTTTGCACAAGGGGATTGTATTACACGTCGAAGAGGTGAACAAATTTTGGATTCAATCGGCCCACGGAAAGTGCCGTTTTGGCACACCAATTTCGAAATTTAAAATTATTCTCTAATTTACCCATCCAAAACAAGTTTTTGAAAGATTTATTGTCACTATCTAGGTCACCATCAGAAAGGTCTTCAATTTCTGGTTTTAAATGAGACAAAATTGATTCGCATTTAGAACCCTTTGGGTAGAAAAATCGAAATTTTGTAATAATACTGAAACCACTTTATAGCCCAAACTAGTGGATCGATTTGCCCGAAATTTGGTAAATGGAGGTGAGGTGACCCGTTGAAGAGCTGAAAGGCTTTTGGGAGCAATTGGTCAACGGGAAGTGCCATTTAGGCATATCAACTTTAGAATCTTAAACAGAAGTCCCTGAAATCAAAGACCCACGCGTTGGGGAGGTTCCAGCCGCTTCTCTGCTGCCATTTTTTTAATATACCATTTTTCTAACAGGTTATCGGGTATCCGAAATATAAAAAAATGTATAAAAAACGTGTTTTATAAGGCTCTTGTCGCACTCGGATTTTGTAAAACTTGGGCTTTTCGCCCTCGTTGTCCAAACATTCTCGTGCGATAATTCAAATGTTCAAATTTTGCCAAATACAGGGTAAATCTGTGTACCCCAACCCTTAGTGACTGAAAATGTGCATAATCGAAAATTATTATGAACGCACATTTGCGGCTCGTGTAGGGGGGGCAGCACAAAATTATTTTGTTAAATGGAACACCCCATATGTCAATGCATTTTTGGTTTCTACGTGTCATTCTGTGAAACTTTTGTCAGGTGTGCCCCATACTTATAAATTCAACGTTTTTGAGTTATTTAACAAAATTTGGCAAAAACAAGACTTCCCTGTTGCAAATGACCAGTAGAAGTGCTATAGAAACCATTAGAAACTGCCACTGGTTTGTGTTGGTGTTTAATGTGTATACTGGTCTGTACTGGAACGATACAACTGGAATGTACTTGGAATACCCCACGAATTGATTTTTATAATGATTTGTAATGGATGCTACTGGCCCAGTAGACTACTTGGAAATACCAGTAGAAATGAGAAAAGTATTTCTTCTAAAATCTAATGGATTGTACTGGATTTGTATTCGTACTGGGAAAATCCATTAGAATTAGAGTAGATGGCGCCAGTTGCAGAATTTAAGCCAATAGGAATCAAGCAAGTCCTGCCTGTTTACAATTCTGATCATCCTTCATATTAGTAGGTAGCCATTTTTGATGCGGTTATGGTGTTAGTCATTGGCAATATTTTTCTTGCAAGATTTTCGTGAGTTTCTGATTCCGTTCATCAGATTTTGATGAATAAGTGTGGACAATGTATCGTTGAGGTTGAGGACAATTTGGAACAGTTTAGAGTGTTTAGGATTCAGGATGAGCGTCAGCCCGCCAGAGAAGTCAACAGAAAACCACCATCTTGCTTTGACTAGAGTCTGAAGTAAAAGTTAGGTACCTATACCTACGTTTATTTGGTAACCCTCAAATTCTTCAAATTGCTTGAAACTCAAATGATCGAGTGAATGCGTGGAAGAGAAAAATCCTCCTCACTAGGTACCTAGCGGGTAAGCTAAAATATTTCGATCCTGAAGTCATGTTTTATATGCTTTGAACTTCCAATTTTGAAAATTTTTGTATTAGACTGCTATCTCTAAAACTTACTATCAAACTCTTCGTTGTACTTTCCACTCTGACAACCAAACTTTTAAGTTGCAGATCATTCAACATTGGCGGCAGGAAATGGACTTGGCGAGAAAAGAAAGTCACACCATCATACGTAGAGCCAATAGCCTTCCATTATATTTGTATTGTGGATTTCCAGTGAAAACATTTTTTGTTGGATCCTACAGTGTTTTTATGGGAATCTTTTGTGGATTCTACTGGTTTCCATTGGTTTTTGTTGGAACTGCCCAGTGTAAACCAGGGCAGTTTTCTATTGGATTGTACTGGGAATTACCCGTGCAAATACACACATTGAAACCAGTAGAATCCACTAGAATTTTTTTTTAAATGGTTTCTACTGTGATTTGCAACAGGGTTCAGTCAAAAATTCATATCTTGGAAGCCTTGAAGTTTTTCTCTTCCAAATTTATGGCACATTCTAAAGGAAGGTCAGGGCTACCTGATGACGCACTTCAATGTCAAATTTCATGCACAGCGTATCCCCGATAAATTATCAAAATAACAGAAATTAAAAAGAGAAAATTTCTAAAATTTTAATTGGAATGACCTTGAATTTTTTTCTTCCACTATTAGAGAAGTAAATTCTAGGTCGACTTTCTTAACAAATATGCATGTTTTTCAAATTATCACTAGTATTAGGTCTGTGTTGTGGTTTTATTCGTTTCCGAGTTACTGATAAGAGTAACAGAACAAGTGAATATCTTTAAAACGATAAACTCTACGGTGTATAACAACGTATAATTCAAAATAATACGGTTAATAGATGTTTGCAAAATATTTGTAACAAAAACTGGGTGAAGCAATTTGCAATAGGGAAAAACAGTGATTATAATTCGGCAATGTTTTCTAAAGTTAACAAAAAGGACTGCAATACCTACCAAAGTCAATTAACAAAATCATTTCGAACCTCGATAGTGACAATAAGATCAATATTTGAATTAAATGTGGTTATTAACTCCAGACTGATTAAGCTATAAACCCAAAAATTTTAATAAGTAACTTGGAAAGGATGCCATTTAAGTATAGGAAGTTGTTAAGAAAGTTGACCTAGAATTTAATTCTCTATTAGACGGCGAAAAAATTTCAATGTCATATTCCATTTGAAATTTTTGAGATTTTGTCTTTTCAATTTCTGTTAATTTGAAATTTTACAGGGAACACTCTGTGCATGAAATTTGACACCCAAATGTGTCGTCAGGTAGTCCTGACCTTTCTTTAGGATGTGCCATAAATTCGGAAGAGAAAAACTTCAAGGCTTCGAAAATATTTATTAATTTTTAACTGAAGTTTTGTTTCTACATATTTTATTAAATAACTCAAAAACGATTGAATTTAAGTATGGGGCACACCTGACAAAAATTGCACAGAATGACACCTAGAAACCAAAAATGCATTGATATATGGGGTGCTCCATTTCACTAAATGTAATTTTGTCCTACCCCCCTGTACGAGCCGCCCATGTGAGTACATAGTAATTTTAGAATATGCACATTTTCAGTCACTAACAGTTGGCGTACACAGATTTTCGATATTATTAATGACGTGGACATAAATGGACTTTGTCTCACCGTTGGGACACTCTGTATGAGTCGTCTCACTGAGTCGAATCACTTAAATGATCGATCTGCCCATCTCTAACCCAAGCGTCAAGTGCCAATTAACAAGTGGCGACATCTAACGTCTGTGATTTAACGTTTGACCTCCTAACTAAGGGAGGAGAGGTTATGTGAAAAATGTTGCGAGTTACAAAAATTTTTGAAAATTTAACTGTTGATTTTATAAAAAACAACCAAAATTTACAGCTGGTGCGATGGAAACGTAAGCCCCTATGGATGCCCACCGCAAAAAGTAAACTCTTCCGTGTTCCCAAAAGACCAGTTATACCCAAAGACGAAGAAGAAGAGATCAAGCGTTTGTTCAACAACTATAGAACCGGAATGAAGACAATTAGAAGTTATTTGTACAGCAAACACAGCGACTTACTATTAGCAGAGGCAGACACCGAGCACCTGCAAAAGGATTTTGAGGAAGATTTTATCAGATGTAATGAACTAAATAACAAATGGAATGAAGAAGTAGGGAAACTCCGTGAGGCAAGAGTTGCTAATGAGTTAGAAGCAGAGATTGAATTTGCTAAAAGACGACTGGAAACAATATTAGAGGACCAGATAAAGGAGCAAGAAGAAGTTGAGGAATTGGTGAGAAGAGAAAAGGACGCATCTCACACATTTATTACTACCAAGAATATAGACGAAGCTATTGAGCAAGCAATTAATAACCCAGTTGATTATAATTTCTCTATAGATTTAGAAGGCAATTATTTTTATGGTAGGGAAACCAAACCAACTGTTACAGCTGAGACTAATAAAATAAAGTAATGAAGCTATTTATTCTAAGAAGTAAACAAAGATTGTAAAAATTCTCTTCTATCTTCCGGAGGTTCTAGCTGCTCAACTCCAGTGCCTTGCAAATTTTCCATTTCCTTGTTAACTACATCTTTATTCTTCTTGTTCAAATTAGCTGTGAAATAGTTTGTCTTTTTCTTTGCCAAGTGGATTTCAGCTCGCAATTTCTGTCTCTTTGCTGCTTTTTCATAAGCCAGTCGCTCATGCAAATGTGTCCATTTAAAATTTGAGAGATATTTTATATTCCATATACAGTCATATTGCTTAGATTTCTTCCTAGTGTTAACTTGAACATTGTTTAGTAATTGAGCTACTTTTTTTGCAACAATTTTCTTATTGAACTCAACCCAACCCTCACTAAACTTTTTAGGACTCTTCTTTTTCTTTTCTTTCCTGTCACCTAAAATTTGATTACATGTAAATTAGAAAAGGGTAGAGGAATTACTTGTATCAGCCAACTGCAGGTATACACGACCAACTTCCCCGAAGTCTCCAAAATATTCTTTGATTCTAGCAACGTTCATGTAAGGGGGGATTGTTGATAAATATATAATTCCACGTTTGCCTACATTTTTTGGTTTACTAGTGGTTGGTAAATCTTCATCGCTGCTAATGTTTTCATTCTCAACCATTCTTACACAGTTCACAGATGTGTTGATATTCCAAGTGAAAAATGAAAATGTGGTGAAAACTGAAAATGTTAATCACGTTACCACCGTTACCATGTCAAACTGTCAAATATAGACAACTGTCAAACTGGTTATTTTTTTTTATTGTATTGGTGACAGTGCTATGTCATCCGCATGTCATATACCATAAGAGCATAGACTACCGTCACACCGTCACGGACATGACTTCAGGGATAAAAATGAAACTTGGCATTCTCAAGTTGTGAATATACTGAAACTGAATGTACATGTATATTGGATATAATGTCATTGTCTTGGTTCAGTATAGATATGGAAAGGACATGGTTAGGCACTCCCAGAATCAACCCTGTGTTGGCGTCGGCAACCAGTTATACAACAGTCTCGCGTTACTTTTACATAGGTTATGCCTCTACGCTTACTCTTACGCTATTTAACAACTCGCTAAAGTCTAAACTCACTATTATTGAACGCGGGGAGAGGGGGGGGTTGGGTGTCTCAGGCTTCTACGCTTCGCGGAGCAAGTTAATAAAATCGAATCACCAAAAACATCAAATCTTTACGTTTCAGGGTCCTGGGAATCCGAAAAAGTGGTTTTTGAAAAATGTCTTTGATCACGCTGCAGCTCAAACTACTGAACGTATCGAGATGAAATTTGGCGCACATATTCAGTGCGAGATTTGTAGGTGCTGATTAGAATTTGGGCCACATCGGTTCACAAGAAGTGCCTTTTTAACACATCAACTTCAAGCATTTTAAATGCAAACTCCATTTTTCGCATTTCCATATGAATGCTCTTCGAATTCGAAAAACGTAATTTTAGGGTTGAAAAGCATTTGCATTTTATATTCTAGTCCGGGAAAGTTGACTTTCCGGTCCTAAAATTGACCGGAGAAATAAATTTTTCACTTTCCGTCCGAGAAAGGCTACTTTCCGGTCCTAAAATTGAGCGGAAAGGTTAACTTTCCGGTCGAGCGCATGAAAAAAAAATTAATTAAATGTTATTCGCCTATTGTCGCGAATTGATGAGATGTTTGCAGTGTCAAACAGAGGTATAGGTATACAACATTTTTTGTACGGACCAACAGTTACTTAATAATTTAACAATTTGCCGTCGTTCCACAAACATTATTCTTTTTCCCTTACTTTAAAATTGTGTTACAAACATAAAATTCATCAATAATGTTGTATCCCTGTAGATGTTTATCAAGTTAATGTGTATGTAGAGGCGGCTGGTCTTACTGGTGGAATCCGTATGCAGATTTTATCAATCTGCATCTAGTAGTAGTGCCTCGATCCGCAAACGCATAGATGTGTCAAAAAGGCGAATAAACGTTAAAAAAAGATTGTTACACAATTCAAAAATAGAAAATGAACAGGAATGAGTAAAAGTGCGAGAATTATGCAATTAAAACTTTCGTTGGGGTTGAAATACATATTTATACCTACCTTATTGCGAACGAAACTGGAAAATTGTCAAAGATAAACTGGATCCCAAATGAGTTCAGTTTTATTATCGACGAAAAACGAAATTATGAGAATTTTGCAAAATTATAGCACTTAGGGGGTTGAAAAATCGTAAAGGTGGATAAAAAGTCAAAGGGTATGACTGTATGAGGATTAACCGTCGTTAAGTGAAATTACGAAAAATAACACCAAAATAACTCAATTATTCAAATTTTGCGTTTGAAGGGTTGAAATATTGCGACGGAGGACGAAAAAAATGTAAACATCATCCAAATCTCAATTTTTCACCGATTTCGTCGATGTTTTTGAAAATCTAGAGTGGCCGTGAATGCACTTCCGGTCAAGTATGATACATGATTCTAACTCAGAAAAAATCGTAGATTTCGAATCCGTTGAGAAAAAGGTGGCATTCCATTTGAAAAAACAAAGTTAAGATCATTTCCGGTTAAACCAGAAGTGGAAGAAATTAACTCTATATATGCGCAAGTGTCCCCCTCCGTGCGGGATTGGTCAACTTTTATTTTAATTCAATATCTTTATTACATCCAAAGATATTCAAGGTGAGAAGTTTTAAAAATAACATCCTGTACCTATATGAAAATTTGTTCATCCGCCTACAGAGTCACTGGAAATTACCTTACCAAATTCTGTCTTGATCCGCTAAGAAGATTTTGAGTTCTCGTGTAATTGTGATTCTGCATGTTAGGGGTTGTAGCCTTTAGACCATGGTGCGCTAAGGGGGTGGTCTAAGGTTGTAGCGCCTTTGATGGTGGTTTTTCGCAAAATATGAATAACACTTTTTTTGAATCATTAACGGATAGCTATCGAATGACGCTATTTTCGACCAACACTTATTATGCGGAATTTTGAGTTACAACCCCTAATTATTCTACCGAATCTGTCCGATTTTTTTGAAAATGCATCCCCCGTAAGATTTCATCGAAAAATGTGTGTACGTTGAAATAGCTGCGTGCAACCGTTGGGGACTTATCATTTTTTGTGGTTTTCATCATCTAAATTTCATTTACCGAAATTGGCACCCTCTCACTTTCAACAGACTTGAAGGTCGAACGTGCATCGCGACCTTACGTTTTGGGAGACAAAGCCGTATACCATAATAAGTTTCAGCCCGATATCTCAATCCGTTCTCATAATAAGTTATCGCTCGGACAGAGTGAGGAGCGAGCGGACGAATAAGCTAAAACAAGAGTGCCTCGCATTTTTGCCACGGCACTAAAAAGACTATATTTTGGTGCTCAAACCAGAAATTATTCGGTATTTTGGAATTGGGGCTCGATTTCTGCAGCAGACGGCTCTTTTCCTGAAAGCTACAAGCTTTATTGTTTGTTGCAAGAGGGGGCTGGACAGGGACGGGAGAGACGGGAAGAAAGTATTTCATGTATATTCAGTACGAATTTATACGATTCTCTGATTCCCCTTCTAGTTTCCATCAAATTTTACAAAATGTTTTGTGCTTTTTTGGGTAGGTAGGTATAGAGATGGTGAAAATATACAGGGTGTTCCAATGAAAAGTATCCACCCCAAATATTTCATAAACCAAATAAAATATTAAACTTCGCTCGGACAGGTCGATTTTTATTTGGAGGGGGACACTTAAATCCATGCTTGGCGAAATTTCAAAACTCACTCCCTAGCCCCCACCTACCCTCACTTCAAAATTTTAAATGGCAACCCAACACTTGTGATACATCATTTGAAAGCTAATTAATTTCATTGCCAATCTAACGTTGCAACAATTTTTGATATTTATTCAACTCTAACGCCCTCTATGGTCAAATTTTAAATTACATTAGGGCTCTTTGTGATACATCATTTGAAAGGGTTTGAAATTCTCTGTAAACTGATGCAAGAATTTTTGAAATCCACCCACTCGTTCAAAAGTTACATTGAAAGACATGAGCTGGTTCTGGGCCTATAGGAATCCTTCAAGATTAGGCTGTAACTTTTGAACGAATGGATAGATTTAAAAAATTCTTGCATTAGTTTACAGATAATTTCAATCCCTTTCAAATGATGTATCACAAAGGGCCCTAATGTAATTTAAAATTTGACCAAAGAGGGCGCTAGAGCTGAACAAATATAAAAAATTGTTAGAGCGTTAGATTGGCAATGAAATTAGCTTTCAAATGATGTATCACAAGTGGGGGGTTGCCATTTAAAATTTTGAAGTGAGGGTAGGTGGGGGTTAAGGGGTGAGTTTTGAAATTTCGCCAAGCATGGATTTAAGGGTCCCCCTCCAAATAAAAATCGACCTGTCCGAGCGAATTTTCATATTTTATTTGGTTTACGAAATATTTGGGGTGGATCCTTTTCATTGGAACACCCTGTATAATACAAATAGTCTTGTACGTACCTAAGCTAAAGTTACGAGTTCCCACAATCTCTGATTTTATATTCAATTTTGTGACTCTTTGCAATTTAACTTTCGTTTACGTTTACATTCGTTGTAAGTGAGCATCCAGTACTTTCCACTCACCCTGTAAGAAATGTTGCCATTTATAGGTAACTACGAGATTAGCATAGATAAAAATCTGTCGTTAAATTAATAACTGAACTGAAGTGAAGACCAATGGCAAAGGTTGAACCTACACAACATATTATTTGCATGAAGTTTTTTTTTTGCGTAGGCAAGTTCTTCCCTCTTATCTTGGAAGTCAGATTTGGGAATGGTGGATGCGCCGGTCTAGTTTTCCTTCCATTTTACGTAGGAAGTGCAGCGAACAGTCGCAGCCGTCGGTTTAATCCTCCCAAAGCCGCTGTGGGTGAAATCAATCAAACCCCAAGTGCGTGTGTGTACTTTTCCGCAAATTAACATGCGTAGGCCCCCACAATTCAAAATTTGCGGTGTGTCCGTTTGACAGAGCGTATCACGCAGCCCCGTCTCTGGGCGCATCCGAAGACTTTTCAGCGCCTGTCCTATGCCCTTAATCAATACCGCAATCGCATTACGTCACGGCATCCTCGTCCTACCATTGGTGCTTTGTTAACTCATCCTATTATTTATTAAAGCTACATGAATGGGTAATTGCAAACTGTGATATTTGGCCGGACGGCGGCTGAGACAATCGAGAAAATACCACAAAGAAATCCGTGCGCTGAAGAAACGGCGTTAGTGAAGAGGCTGAGTTCAGTTCGATAACGCCGCGTTGTGTCGTGGTGGTCAAAGTGGTGGAATCGGTGGGAAACGCCTGTGCATGTCGCTGTACTTTTGTTATTTGAATTAAACGGGATGTATAACGTGACGCCGCGGTTCGACCGCGACCTCTCCAAGGGATAGTCGTGTCCGCGTGTGTGTACTATGTCCGGTAAGGGCTAGGATGGAGGAAGGGCCGGATCTGTCGCATCTCACTCCCGAGGAAAGGGCCATCATTGAGTCCGTCATGGTGCGGCAGAAGCAGGAGGAAGAACGGGAGCAAGAGATCATGAGGTACTTAGGTCTAATTCCTTGGTTCGTCCTTTGAACGTTTGACATTTGAGGCTCGCATTGTTGTCCCTCATTTCTATGAATACCTCTTTCGTGACGCTTCGTGGACTCCCAAAAATTGTCTTTTGCAGAGGCACAAACTCCGAAAAGAACTGATAATGTACCTAAATTATATCTGACGACAGATTTAATCCACCCTTAACAATAAATAAACAAAATTCGAAATTTGAGCAACGATCCTTTTTTATTACACGTAGGTTTACACGGCTTCAAGTCTTTCATAACAAAACCTATTCGTAGTACAGTCGCGAAAGTAAGTCATGCACTATGGTCTTGAGCGTTAGGTACGTACATCTTGCATCAATTTTGTTTTTGATGTGAAATTGAAGTTCGCGATATAGGTATTTAACCCTCCCAGATACCTTAAGTTCCAATATCTTGTCCTGATGGTTAACATTTGACGTTTGGAAGTTCTGAGAATAGTTATTTGTGTATCAAGGTCCGAAAGAACGACTTTTCTGGACGAGCTTGGAATTTGCGAGACGAGCAAAGCGAGGACAGCAAAGTGGTATAGAATAGGCATCTTGCATCAATTTTGTTTTTGATGTGAAATTGAAGTTCGCGATATATTTAACCCTCTCAGATATCTTAAGTTCCAATATCTTGTTCGTGGAGCTCAAAAAAAACGAGAAAGTAGCATTCTCAAACTTCGCGCCAAAAAACCCCCACATCCATTCAAACTCAATTTTCTTACATGTGGCAACGTAGCTGTTTAACCTGAACCGATGTCTTTCATTCATAAATCTTAAATATTTTATAGTAACTAATAGCATTCTACTTACCTACCACTACTACTACTACTACTTACCACCTTTTTCAACGTTAGAGGTAACTTTTGACCCCTCTTTTTGTCAACTGTCAAGGTTGACGTTTCAAATTAATTATTACATAAACGTCACCCTCAGATCGCCAGGTTGCCAGATCCCATCGGCTGTACGATCTATGACGTCATAGGTCGCACAACGGCGTTTCCGAATTATTTATTTATTTACAAATAAGCAGACGTTTTTTAAATAAAATTAATGTTCGCGGACCATTAACTTGTATCTTTATTGATACATTTACATTAAAATAACCCGAAATTAGGAAATGTGCAAGATGCCTATTTGGGACACCACCATCGATAGTGGTGATTTCTATCTGATATTAGGACCGGCACCAGTTGGGGGTTGTGCTGGTAGGTCAAGGAACTTCGGATCGTGTGCAGGTAAAGAGTTATCCGGCCAACAGATCATAACAGAAAGTGCATTATAGTTTCTCGACTGTACATTAGGCGGAAGCATTTTCCAAAAATTTAGTCGAAAATGCTTGTGTCTAAAGTCACGCCGCTGTACTCGTTTGTTCTGGTCACGACCGTATACCATCATGATCAGAAAAAATCAACGGAAGATGTATATTAATACGATGTGTATCCCTGTGGACGTTTATTCACCGTGGATGAAACATGAAACATTGATGAAAAGTTATCGAATGGCTTGAATTTCAAGCAACACATGTGAAATTTCGTGTTTCAACCTCTGATTTGCATCCCTTCCGTCTCATCCTGCAGAAAAAAACCATCCCTTATCAGACATTGGGTGGAATGAATAAATTGTTACAAGATGCTCATATTTGCATTAATAAAGGATGCAAATACAAGTTTTTCGTGTACGAGAAAAGGATAGAACTATAAGTAAAAGCTTTGTTACCGTTTATTCATACCGGTCATTGTCGAAATATGTGTGTATCGGGTTTCAGACCTCCATGTGTAAAATATTTGAGAAGTTTTCGTATTTTTGTGATTTTCAACCCCTAAATTTCATCCCCCAAAATTGACATCCCCTCACCTTTAACAGACTTGTACGTCAAAAGCGCCCATATCAAGTTTCAGTAAAATATCTCCACTGTTTCTTGAGTTATTACAATTAATAGTTTTTCGGTCCCGAAAAAACCTCGAATTCTCGCGCTTCTATTGCGAACACTACCTAAACGCGTGTACTTCGTTAAATCACCCTGTATTTGTATGGACTATGATAATAAGGTTTGATTTTTGCAAAAAAATACTGATTTGAAATGTTGGGAATTATTGCAACAATGCGAGTATTAAGTTTTCTTTAACCACAACACAAACGAAAAGCCTCATATGTCAATTCTTAATAATCCTATACTTTAGTTTGTTGTAATGCTGCTATTAAGAACTCCCACAACACATAATGGACACAATCATTTTGTGCCTCTATCATTGGAAGAATGAGTCAAAACGTGGGTACAACATTATCTAAAAAGTTTTGGTGGGGAAGAACTAGAATCTGAAAACGCCCAACAAATAAGGCAAGCATCATAAATAGTTCATCAAGTTCTTTTTCCAAGAGTTGGACTATTTATATTTTAACAGTTATTATTTCACATCCGTAGGCATATTTCAAGGAGGAGCAAATTCTTAACAATGCTGCACATTTTCTGCATCTGTTCTTCGTGCTAGGTACTTGCAGACTCTGAATATGTAGGTATTTCACTGCTGATGCTTTATTGCACAAAATGAAGTGGTAAAATAAATTTTTAGTTTTCGTTCCAAACTCTCACCTAAATTAACCCCCACCCAACCATAACAAACATTGGGAGGTTACAAAGATTTATTCAAAAAACTAACTTTGGTTTATTATTTTTGTACCAATATCAGTCAATACCACAGTATCATCACTCATTCAACTCATTCTCAGTAGACTTTTGCAACTGAAATTCCTGTCATTGTCCAGAGATCCTTAAGGATGGGTTATTTTTGCACCGCTTGATGCAAATTATTCTTTTGTGAAGTTAGTACAAAATTCCTAATTCCTAACTGTTCTTTTCATAATTGTTATGGTAAGTTAAATTTTTTTCTAATTAATGATTGATGTTGAGTTTTGGCAAATCTACTGCCTCTTTAGGATTTTTATATGTAAATCTTTCTAACTTTTTAAAGACGTTTTGAAAGAAGAATTCAATACGGTATCCATCATGGGAAACAAGAAAGTTAACAATCCATCCTCAAAATCAGAAAAACAGTCATCCCATCTCTTTGCTTGATGATTGCCTGATGTTTCGGATTTAATTTCATATCGGTTAAACTTATTTTGTATATCTTTTACCGTTTGCGAGATGCCAGTGGTGAGCAAATAAATAGGGACCACGCAGAATTATTAGATTACGTTATTGCCCATTGTAAGTACTTAGTTATAATATATTTAATAAAGTCTCGATAAAAGTTGTTGGGTGATTTGTTGAAATTGAAGCGGGCGGAAAATGGTGAAAAATGTGTAAAATGTTAGGTTGCTAGGTTGTTTAAACAAAATGATTAAGTACATGGCGGGGGCGGCATAAAGTTTCGTCATCACAAAACCTATGACACAACATAAGTTACGTGAAAGGGTTCATTTGGTAATACCAATGTTCAATCCCGGCAGGTTTTATAAAATTATTGATAGTCATTTGTACTCACAAGCGACGAAATTCTTTTTTGTTCAGAATATTCTTTATCATAATAATTCCCTTAATGTTTAATGTAGAAGCTATTTACTTTTCTTGGATAAAAAGGCGTTGAATCTTCTGTTATTTTCTGAACCTGACCTGACAAATCTCTCCACAATCCCTTCGATATGTACATGTAGTACATACACAGGGTGTTCCAATGAAAAGTATCTACCCCAAATATTTCGTAAACCAAATAAAATATGATAATTCGCTCGGACAGGTCGATTTTCATTTGGAGGGGGACACTTAAATCCATGCTTGGCGAAATTTCAAAACTCACTCCCTAACCCCCACCTACCCCCACTTCAAAATTTTAAATGGCAACCCCCCACTTGTGATACATCATTTGAAAGCTAATTTCATTGCCAGTCTAACGTTCCAACACAATTTTTGATATTTGTTCAACACTAGCGCCCTCTATGGTCAAATTTAAAATTACATTAGGGCCCTTTGTGATACATAATTTGAAAGGGTTTGAAATTCTCTGTAAACTGATGCAAGAACTTTTGAAATCCACCCACTCGTTCAAAAGTTACATTGAAAGACATGAGCTGCCTCTGGGCCTAGGAATCCTTCAAAATTAGGCTGTAACTTTTAAACGAATGGATAGATTTAAAAAATTCTTGCATTAGTTTACAGATAATTTCAATCCCTTTCAAATGATGTATCACAAAGGGCCCTAATGTGATTTTAAATTTGACCGAAGAGGGCGCTAGAGTTGAACAAATATCAAAAATTGTTACAGGGGTTAGATTGGCAATGAAATTAGCTTTCAAATGATGTATCACAAGTGGGGGGTTGCCATTTAAAATTTTAAAGTGAGGGTAGGTGGGGGTTAAGGGGTGAGTTTTGTAATTTCGCCAAGCATGGATTTAAGTGTCCCCCTCCAAATAAAAATCGACCTGTGCGAGCGAATTTTCATATTTTATTTGGTTTACGAAATATTTGGGGTGGACACTTTTCATTGGAACCCCCTGTATAGTCTTCTAATTTTCAATTGGCCCGAGGCATGACGCACATATAATATGTGCGATATTATAACGGGTTGGGAAAAAAACCGGTCACTTCTATTTCCCCTGTATCTACGTTAATTTTAGAGCGATATTTTTGAGTTCTATACAGGACCTAGCTGAGGATTGAGACTCTCGATACCACCTACTAGATTTTTACAGAGCACGATCCTTGTCCTTGGTAAGAACTTTTATTTAACACCATTATTTAGGCCAATGGGGTTTCGCTACCCATTGACATATGACAGTGACGTTTTGCCAGGATTGAAGGTCGACGTTTTCTCTTTCCAAAATGATCTTCAATATAAAAATTAATTCATCCCTTATTTTTTTTTGAATTTTCTTCCATCACGATAAATCGTAGAATTTACATAATTAAAAGCAGATAGACGGTAGACATTTTTGTTTAAGTTGGAAATTATGCAATCTAAGGTGGTAAACTGCTCAACGTACAATTAAAATCAGACTTTAGAGGGTATAGGCCGGGTTACACGAAGCCAGTAGAGAAGTAAGTCAAGTGAGCAAGTGACTTGACTTGAAATTATCACCAGCAGTGTCAAAGCAAGTGCCAGCTCATAAATGGGCAAGTATTTGAAGCAAGTTCAGTAAGGCTTCTGTAATGCGCCAGTGTGATTGGTAGATCGGTAATAAATTGGTAGAAGGGGAAAGCAAGTCGGCAAGTAAATAGAACTTGACTGTCTTATCAGCTTGCCTGCCGTACTTGCCTTACCTGAAATATGAGGCAAGTAGATGTTTACACGGAGCAAGTAACATGTAGCAAGTCACTTGCTCACTTGACTTGCTTCTCTGCTGGCTTCGTGTAAACCGGCCTTTGCTCACTTATAGGCCGGTTTACACTAGGCCAGTAGAGAAGCAAGTCAGGTGAGCAAGTGACTTGCTACATGTTACTTGCTCCGTGTAAACATCTACTTGCCTCATATTTCAGGTAAGGCAAGTACGGCAGGCAAGCTGACAAGACAGTCAAGTGAATAGAACCAGGTTCTATTTACTTGCCGACTTGCTTTCCCCTTCTACCAATTTATTACCGATCTACCAATCACACTGGCGCATTACAGAAACCTTACTGAACTTGCTCAAATACTTGCCCACTTATGAGCTGGCACTTGCTTCGACACTGCTGGTGATAAATTCAAGTCAAGTCACTTGCTCACTTGACTTACTTCTCTACTGGCTTCGTGTAACCCGGCCTTATAGGCTTACAGAATTTACAACTTAAACAAAAATTCCGAGAGAGTTTCCATCGTCTCTGCTTTTAGTTGCAAATTATGCAATTTATTGTGTTGGAAGAAAATTCACAAAAAATTGAGGGATGATTTAATTTTCATTTTGAAGCTCATTTTTGAAAGAGATAAGGGTGGCCTTCAATTCTGTCTAAACACCACTGTCATAGGTATGTCAAAGGGTAACTAAACCCCATTGGCCTAAATAAACGTGTTAAATAAAATTTCTTAGGAAGGACAAGGATAATTCGATCTAAAACTTTGATGGGTGATATCGAGAGTCCCAACCCTCAGCTATGTGCTATATGTATAAACCCGAAAAATATCGCAGAAAAATTAACAAAGATACACGGAAAATAAAAGTGACCGTTTTTTTTTGGCCCATCAACCGTTATTATATGAATCCAACATATAATTAAGACCATTACTCGAAAACAATTTCTCGAAAACATTTGGTCGAAAACAGTGGCTCGAAACGACAGTTGCTTGAAACGACAATTGCTCGAAAACACAATTTCTCGAAAACACAATTTCTCGACGATAAATATTTCTAGAGATTCGAAAATTTTAGTGTAATCTCCCTTTTTTTTAAGCGGTGGAGTGGGGAGGTTAAAAAGAAGATGTGTAGATCAATTTGAATTGAATTGTGGTTAAGGACCGCCAAAAACCAAAATCTACCCCTTTCTAATTAAATAATTATAAGGAACAAAACGGGAGGATGATGCCTTTCTCTTATATTATGTGAACATAATAACACAATAACACACATACCCACTGGATATGTATGTAGTGGATTTTTTCCATTGACCTGTCACATTCAATATCAGAAGAATTTTTATGTCCCCGCAACCCTAGATCCTAATCGTCGTAGCATGATGAACATTAATAACTCTCTAGTACAGTAACATAAATTTAACGGCGAAATAAATTCTGCCATCAAAATTAAGAGTAATAAAGATGATCACGTGTGTAGTTATTATAACTGGTCCTAATAGAAAATTTATAGTTTGTAATCTTTGAAAAGGCGACACGAATTAATTTTTATCGTTTGATATGGCTCATATATTTTTATTGCAGGAGAAAAGCTGACGAGGTCCAGATTCTGGAGGACACGATACGTGCTCGCAACGAACAGCACAAGAAAGCGGGAGTCGAACTGGACGCAACCTGCCACATTTGCCTCAAGACCAAATTTGCGGATGGTGTGGGCCACATTTGCAATTACTGCTCTATTAGGTGTTGTGCGCGGTGTGGGGGCAAAGTCACGCTTAGGTCAAACAAGGTCAGTATTAGTAGTTACCAGGTTTACCAGGTTTTCCAGGTTTCCAGGTTTACCAGGTTTACCAGGTTACCAGGTATACCATAAATATGGTATTGCTGCCATAATTTTATCTCCGAAACCATAATACCATATTAAATAGTCAAATACCATATCTTTTCAACTACCGATAAACAAATGCGTAATTTCTGACTACATTTACAAATTCTGTGAAAAAGTAGCAGTTTCTACCGTCTCCGAGATTGCCAATTTTTTGTTTCTGTTTTTCACGTCGTTGACTGGGCTAAGAGTGGTCTTGATTTTGTGTGTCAAAGTGCAGCATCGGTTGTTATCATTATGTTGAAAAAGAGTTTTTAAAACTCTGTAAACGCTAAGCGGAAGCTACATAAATATGTACTTTCAAAATGTATAGTGCTGTTTGTAGTATTTTCTGTACGTACGAAATATAAAGAAACGACAAAAAGGGTCCTTATCATTTTGACGTTCAAACGAGAGGTCATTCTTGTCATTTTAACTGTTGCTTTAAGTTAATCAACATCGGTGCATAATCGGCCATAATTGTTGAAGTGTACATTTCTCTGGAATTTTGTGGAATGTTCAGTCAACTTTGGCGATTTTTACCAATTTTGGCAATTTTTTAAATCGAATTTGGCAATTTTTTGCGTAAAGTTCTCTGGAATTTTAAAATTTGGAATTTTTCCGTCAGATTTTAGTCATTTTTAGCGATTTTCAGCATATTGTTATCAATTTCCGTTCTCTGTCAATTTTCGCAGTTTGTACACAAATTTGCTTTGGGGTCAACCCTTCGAATAAGCAATGGGAAAGTGACCATTTTGTATATTAAAAGCTCAGTTTTTCTTGTGTTCTTAAATGAGAACTATGCAATTATAAAGCAGAGGGGTTAACTACGCGACTTTTGTCAATTTTAATTTTTTTTTAAATTTTCCCGAAAAGTTTTGTAGAATTTCGCATTTTTTCTATTTTTGCCGATTTTCTTAATCAAATTTACAATTTTCCCTTCATTTTTGGCAGTTTTTAGCAATTTTCCGAATATTTTTAAAAATTTTGCGTTGTTAATCGCTCTGAAGCGATTTTGGTAAACAGTTCTCGTTCGCGTTTTTTTTATAATCGAATTTGGCAATTTTTTGACCAAGCACAGCAATTTTAGCCATTTTTGATAATTTTTAGCATTTTTGACAATTTTTTAAATCGAATTTTTTCGTTAAATTTTGCCGATTTTTTTAGCAGATTTTGGTCTTGTTTTTGTCGACTAGCGATTTTTAGCATGTTTGTAGCGATTTTGGTTAACTTATTTTGTCAACTTTCGCTGCTTAGTGTACACAAATTTGCGTTGCGGTCAACTCTTTGAATAAAGACAATGGAAAAGTGGCCATTTTTGTGTATTTTAAAAGCTCATTTTTTCTTGTGTTTTTAAATGAGAACTATGCAATTATAAAACAGAGGGGTCAACCACTTACGGATTTTGGTCTAGTTTTTTGAAATTTTGTTATTTTTAGCCCTTCTAGTGATTTTTTTAATCGAATTAGTCTATTCTTTGGCCATTTTTTAATTAAGTCAAGCCGTAATTTTATGTTGCGCTTTTTTAAATCGAATTTGACAATTTTTTGTCGATTTCTTAACGAAGTTAACCCCAAATTTTAGCGAAAGGCTTTCTATAATTTCTAATTTTTCTATTTTTAGCGATTTTCTTTCGATTTTTTCCGTCATTTTTGGCAGTTTTTAGAGATTTTCAACAATTTTTGCGTTGTGGTTGCGGTTAATTGTTCTGTAGCGCTTTTGGTAAACAGATCTCTGGAATTTTGGGAGTTTTATGGCAATTTTAGATATTTTTGAAGTTTCTAGCAATTTTCGCTGTTTCTTATCGAATTTGGCAATTTTTTGACCAAGTCAATAGCATCATGGAAAAGTGACCATTTTGTATATTTTAAAAGGTCATTTTTTCTTGTGTTTTAAAATGGGAATTATAAAACAGAGGGGGCAACAACTTACGGAGTTTGGTGTAAAGTTTTGGGAATTTTGGGAATTTTCTGTCAATTTTGGCGATTATTAGCACCTTTAGTGATTTTCTTAATCGAATTAGGCAATTATTTGGCCATTTTTAAATTAATTCAAGCTGCAATGTTACCGTCCGCTCTCTGGAATTTTGCGTTGCGCTTTTTTAAATCGAATTTGACATTTTAACCTCCCCACAACCATATAAAAATGGGAGGTTACTGCAATCACTCCAAAATTCGAAATTGAGATAACACCAGATCTTTACGTTTCAAGGTCCCAGGATCACAAAAAAGTGGTTTTTAAAAAATGTCTGTATGTATGTACGTATGTGAGCAAGATTCCTCGAAAACTACCGAACAGATTTTAATGAAATTTGGAACAGGGGTTAGTGTTGGCCTTCTGGTGAGCCCAGTTAATTTTGTTGTCAATCTACAAACACCAAGTGCCTTTTTGGCGTATCAACTCAGAAATTTCACTGATGAACACCAATTTTTCTTATCAGCATATGAAAGGCTTTCAAATTTTATTTCTAAAAATGTATTCACACTTAGCACCTTTTTGACATAAATCAAGAAATTCGAAACGAAGCCACATTAGATAATACGCACAGCCCAAACTACTTAATCGATTTGGCTGAAGTTTTGTAGATAGGGATACCAGTACCCACCTAAGAGCTGATTTAATTTTGGTGGCCATCGGCCAACGGCAAGTGCCATTTTGCCATATCAACTTTGAAATTTGACTGATAAACTCCCATTTTCTTTATCAGAATATGAAATATTTTCAAATGTCGTTTCGAAAAATGTCTTCAAACTTAGTGCGTTTTTATCAAAAAATCATAAATTTTGAAAAATCCCAGTAGTAAAATTTAGATATTAGCAAGTAGGAAAATTTAATTAATTTTGGTGGCAAACGACCAATAACAAGTGCCTTTTTGGCGTGTCGTCTATGAAATTTGACAAATGACCACCATTTGTTTTATCAGTACATAAAAAGTCTTCGAATTTTGTTTTCAAAAATTCAATTGAATTTAGTGCCCTTTTCGCAATAAGTAATAAATATTTTTACCGGTTTCAGGCGATTAAAGCGTTCTTAACATGCATAAAAATAGGCTGGTAAGCAGATCATAACGTTATCTAATGGTTTCTAGACAACAAGCCCATTAACATTCATGACAACAATGACCCCATTCAAATGCTGTCATCTCGATTGTCAAAATGACGCGAATTCACGCAACATTTTTTTAATTTTGGCTTTAATCGCTTTAAACCGATAAACTATTGAACAAACCTCGGATGTTATGAATCATAACAGACTTAGATGTCTTAAAATCCTCGCTCTCCGAGCTCGGATTTCAATTGACATCTGCGTCTGTTATGATAGTCATAACATTCCTAGGTATGTTAATAGCTATAAAAACTTCCAAAACACTTTAGGTAGAGACTGGATTGAAATTTATGGGTGATAGGATTGGATCATTCACCAGCCGCTTTCGTAGCTGCCCATTTGTTTGTCGATTTCTTACCCCCAAATTTTAGCGGCAAGCTTTCTAGAATTTCGTAATTTTTTCTATTTTTAGCGATTTTCTTAATCAAGTTTGGAATTTTCTCATTTTTTCAGTTAATTCCTCTGTAGGGATTTTGGTAAACAGTTCTCTTGAATTTTGGGAGTTTTATTGCAATTTTAGACATTTTTGGAGTTTCTAGCAATTTTCGCGGTTTCTTTCATCGAATTTAACGAGTTTTAGCAATTTTGGCGATTTTTAGCAGCAACCAGCGATTTTCAGCATCTTTGTAGCGCTTTTTGTTAACTTTTTTTCGCGGTTTAGAGTACACAAACTAGCGAAGTGGTTCCTCGCCACTGAAATATCATAATTTTAAGAACCCGCTACCATAATCCTCAAATTTAGATCTGGCAACCCTGCCAACGGGCGAGAAAATTAGTTAACAGGTAGCGCTGGTGTTTGCCACATTCTTCCACCAACAAATTTGGTGGAGGCGCCGCGGCTGTCGTTCGGTTCACAAGTTCAACTGGTTCCGTCGGTCGTTTGAAGATGAATAAATGTCGTTTGTCGTTTGATATCTCGTTATGATTGTCCGGCAAAAAACTTATGAAAACCGTCAAACGGGTGATCCTTTCTCGACTCCGGTGGGTATGAATCAATACGTCGCGTCACGTCCGGTAAACGTGACGTAAACCTCCCCACGCGAACTGGCTCCTTCACAATGAGCATCCCACGCGTTCTCAGCCCGGGTCTTCCGTCAATGGGTGTAAATAACAGCAACCCAATGGCTTCGGTCGCTCCAACAAAAGCCTCAACACGACGAAAGCAAATCAAATAACAATCGGTTCTAATCTATAACTTCCATGCCCATCCATCATAAAACTAAAGACTCTGGTCGGGATAAACATCAGTTCTCGATATTGAATCCAGAACCACTTGGCCTGCCTACTTTCATTTTGCCCATTTCGCAAAATATTCTTACTTGATCTGGATGGACAGCCGATTATCTATCCATCAGTTGAGAATTGAATTATTTTCGTCTTATTATACAAACATCAGTGACGAGGGTGTCAGCACCTCAGCTCACCTCATTCCTTTAGGTATTAGGTATATTTCTGGTAATGTATTAGACAATTTTTAGGAAATTATGCGTTCGGGATATGGCCAAGGCTGGAATTCTAATTCATGCCGTAAAATTTACGTTACCAAAAAATAGTTAGACGCGTGACTTTAAGATGTCGCTGACGGTCAAAAAAAGCAGATTTCTTTAATTATGGCAAGTAAAATTAAAGAAATCTACTTTTTTTGACCCCCAGCGACATCTTAAAGTTACGCGCCTAACTTTTTTATGGTAAAGTAAATTTTACGGCATCTCTTAGGATTCCAGCCTAAATCAGTGTTAGAATTTAACTATGCACGGTACACGGGCCCAACTGATTAAATATCTACATTTCAACATCAACTTCAAAACCTTAAATGACTCCCTAAAGTTTCAAAGACATTCTTACCTCCACACAACCATTATAAAAACTGGCAGTTAATAGTATACAGGGTGGCTAATTTTTCGATGCTCACCATTGGGATCTTGTAAACGGTAAAAGGTCCGGGGTCGGTTAAATTAGAGAAAAGTTGCGCTAATTCTTGGCGATTAAGAATCTGAAGAGAATTTCTCGATATTTTGGTTCGTTCCTGAGTTTCACAAAAAATCTGAGAATTGCCAATTTAAAGAAAAATTATGTCTTTCTAATGATTGATCTTGTTTAAATGAAACTTATAACTTTTATCTTTTTGACAGCTGTCAATTGAATGACGTTGACGGAAATTTTCTAGATCTTCTGGATTTTGAATAAAGATAGTCAACTTTTTCTTTTCTTATGGGCACCATATTGAATTTTAACACCGTCGGATACACAGAGAAATTTGCTTCTCAAAAATGTAACGAACATTGACGTTTTTAAAAAAAATATGTAAAAGCCCGAGTCACACGACCGCATAACGTATTTTATTACTGTTGAATTCAGTTGTTTTCACATGTTATAAGAGATTGAAAAAGTCGGCGTATTTTTTTGCAATTGTTTTTCATTAAAGTTTAGGCTGATTTTACAAATTATTCATACCAATTTTCAAATACTGACATCTGTCAAAAAAGTTCATGTTGACTAAAGTCCCGTCGCATATTAACGAAAACGGGGGTTGTGTGTCTCAGGCTTTTTTTCTGTTGGTTTGTAAACGGGATTTCACATACGTCAAAACTCCCGTCACTCACTGTCAGTGTCAATAAACAGTAACAATGGAGGTTGAAAGGGGTCTTTGTTGTTAATTATTGTCCATGACAGGAATTTTGACAGAATTGAAATCCCGTTTACAAACCAACAGAAAAAAAGCCTGAGACACACAACCTCCACTTTCGTTAATATGCGACGGAACTTTACATTTTTTAAAAGCCAATTTTTTATGTATTTGATGGTGTCAAAATTCAACATGGCGGCCATAAAAGAATAATGATATATTTATTGTTTGCAATTTAAATAAATATACATTCTGCATTCAATATTCAATACCAAATGGTTGCAAACAAAAGGACAGAAAACAGCCAATGGCTGATCCTGATTCTGCCCTCTGGTAATGAGAAACAATACTCTGAACGGTGCATTGAAAACCATAACAAACATTATAAACAATATTAAATCTTAAATTATAAGAGTAACAAAAATACAAAAATACAACTGCAAAAGTTGACTGTTGTTTTTCAAAATCTAGAAGGCCTAGCAAATTTCTGTCATGCCATTCAATTAACAGCGGTCAAAAATATAAAAGTCCCAAGTTTCAATTAAATAACATCAAGCGTTAGGAAGATATAAATTTTTCTTTAACTTTCTTTAACTCAGGAACGAATCAAAATATCGGGAAAATCTCTTCAGAATCTTGATCACCAAGAAATAGCGCAACTTCTCTAGAATTAAAACTACTCTTCACTTGTCTCATGATTTAACTTAAATGCCATTTTGACACATCAACTTTGAAATCTTAAATACAAACCCCTACTTTTGAGGTCACCATAAGAAAGGTCTTCAGATTCTGCTTCCAAGATGTATTCATTCTTAGTGCCTCTTTAACAAAAAGCCAAAAATTTCAAGATTTATAACGTACCTACCTAGGTACATTAAAATCACGATACAGCCCAAACCCTACTTGAAGCGATATGCCCGAAATTTTGTACGTGTAGATTGAATTACCCGCCGAAGGAACGAAAAGTTTTTGGAGGCAATCTATACATAGCAAATGCTATTTTGGTACATCAATTTCGAAATCTTTAAATTATTTAGTCTCATTTTAACTATCCAGAACAAATTTAAAAAATAGTTATTTACGTAAAGAGTATAGAAAGTGATCTTTCCTGGACGAGTAGGCAGATTTCAGGCTGACGCCGTAGGCGGAAGCCTGAAAGCCTGCGAGTCCAGGAAAAGGCACTTTACATATGAGTTACGTATTAAAACTTTCAGGTGGTCGCAGTATATTTTCTTTGTGAAATTAAACATTTTAATTCAAATTATCTAAATTGAAAAATGTGAGGAGCCTATATGGTCTGTCCGGGATCCACACGACCGGGATTCACCCTATTTCCATGGTGAATCATTGTTGTCAACAATGAATCGCCATGGAAATCGGGTGAATCTCGGTCGTGTGGATCCCGGACAGATTATAGTAAACATTAACAAGGTAACAAGATCCATAATATTCCGGCGAAATTTCAATTTCCCGGACTAGTCCGGGAAAGTTGACTTTCCGGTCCCAAAATTGACCGGAAAAATAATTTTTTCACTTTCCCGGACTAGTCCGGAAAAGGTTACTTTCCGGTCCTATATTTGACAGGAAAGGTTAACTTTCCGGTCGAGCGCCTAAAAAATATATTATTGTCACCATCAGAAAGGTCTTTGAATTCTGGTTGCAAGAAAGACAAAATACTGTCACACTTAGTGCCCTTTAGGCAAAAAAATTAGTGACGACATTAAAAACTAGGGTTGCACCGAATGTTCGGAATTATTCGGTTATTCGGCGTATTCGGCCTAATAGCAAGTCTAATATTCGGCCATTCGGCCAAAAATTCCAAGTTTCTTTCTACCATCACTTACTAGACACATTACTAGACATTACTAGACATTACTAGACACATTACTAGAAGTTGGAACGTTTAATAAAAATAAAGTAAAATTGAAATAATAAAACAATACAAAACAAAACGAGAACTTAAAACTGCAAAATACTTTGGTTAACAAAATACATAATTCATATTCTGGTTTACTGCACAACTATTCGGCGGAAAAGGCCGAATATTTACTATTCGATCAGGCCGAATATTTACTCTTCGGTATGATATTCGGTATTCGGCTGTAGAATCACTATTCGGTGCAACCCTATTAAAAACACACCGTAACCTAAACTACTACATAGATCGATGTGACTGAAATTCGAAGTTTCAACAAAAAGTATGTAGTGAAAATAAGCAAAATACGTTTTAGTCCATTTTAATAATGTTTGCAAGACAACATCTTCTGAAGAAAACCCATTCCCATGGCTTAAAGTCACTATGCTAGGAAACCGTTCGAGACTGTGGTAAAATAAAATCGTTCATTAAATCTCTGACGTAGCATTTGTGACGATAAAACAAAATCTGAAACGCATTCGGCGATAAGAGAATTCATGATTAATTGTCCTGCGGATCACTTAGTGCGTCACCCAAACGCTGTCATCATTGAAACCGATGAGCCTCTCAATTTCCTGATCTGTTTACAGAAAGACGCACATCACAAGTTTAATTAGTTTATTTTTGTCGCAGGTCGTCTGGGTTTGTATACTGTGTAGAAAAAAACAAGAGCTGTTAAGCAAGACTGGGCAGTGGATGCAAGGCACCGGAAATTCCGATACGGAATTACCGCCCATCCCGCAGCAGCCTTCGGATAAAAGGCCCAAACTGGAAAGGGCGCACTCAGCGGCGGAGAAGGAAAATCAACCATTACAAAGATCGGGTAGTGTGCTTAGAAGGCAATACTCAGAACAAGAGTCGCGAGCACCATCTTGCGAGAGGTACAACCAACAATACAATGAAGATGACCCCAGGTTTTATCAAGGTGAATTAGAGGGATTGATGAGGACGCATCCACACCTTGTCCCGAGAAGGTATACGCCGTCATGCTGTTAATTTCTATTATAACCCGGTCAAATTAGATAAATCGAGTGAAATAAATCTCGGAGTTTCGAAATTTGGCATGGTTGTTCGTTGGTAGAGAGATCGCAGGTTGAAAAGGACCTGTCACGTGATCGGCGCGAGTCGACTTGTTGAAAACTGCCGTGGTCGGGAGATCCCGTAGCGGGCGTTGCTGCGCAGATAGGCCCCGCCCACAGGTCCCTCTCAATCTGTGATCTCTCTACCTACTACTACTAAAAGTACCGGAGGGAGGAGGAGCTGATTGGAGGTGGGTTTTCTCAGTTTTTCGTATATATCTCCGTAACTGTCAATCCTAGCGAAAATTATTCCATATAGAAAATTAAAGTAGACTAAGTTTCCTATCAAAACGGTCCTATTCATTTTTGTTTTAGGATTCATATTTTAAATGTTATAAGCTTGAAAAATTCTCATATTTACTTGGGATGACTTATAGCCCAGGAGTTTTAAGGTTTTGACCCGCACAAAAATTAGGTAGGGCTGAAAATTGGTACTTATGCTCTACTGGCGATCCTGAATGACGTATCAAAAGTCCCGGAGCCTGCGGTACCGGCGTTCTATTTTTTTGGTACCGGAAGGCCTTAAGTACGAAAGCTTGAAAGGGACATGCATAAATATTTTTCAGTACTACCAGAAACTATTTATCTGGCACTATTTGGCGTTCCTTTTCCCCTCGCATTTCCCTCTGTGACTTCACGCAACTAATAACGCCATTATAGGGTACCTACCTACGTAGAGATGCGAATTGCTTTGATTTTACAGTTTTTACCTATTGTACATCTCACTAATTTTTGTGAATTGCTTTAATGTTACAGTTTTACAGAAAAGCAACCAATAGGATTCGCTGAAATAAACGACAGACGTCATTTTAAGTGATATATTCTAGTAAACATATGAGGTCACGAAAATTAATGAGATCAACAATGGGTAAAAACTGTAAAATTGAATTCGCAATTCTCTACATAGTACATAGTACACCTACTCGCAAAAAAATCGGGACAACCGAAAAAAAATTCAACCCCAAAACTCACCCTTTCAGCCCCCAAACTCAAGAAATGGATGTAGAGGAAATTGAGTGTCCCGATTTTTTTGCGAGTAAGTATACTCTCTGATGTTACTAGTGGGTGTCCCATAGAAAACCGGACAAAATATTTTTAAGAATAAATTAACCATTTCTTTACCGATTTGGATAAGCGTGGTCTTCAATGAAAGCTAAAGAATCAGGCTTTCGAACCTCACGACAGATGGCGCTACCGTAGTTTCCTATTGCTACTTGTTTTTAAGGCTTACTTTAGGCACATGGGGGTTGCTCAGATAACAATCAATCGTTATGAAACTCAAGGGGCCTTGAAAATCGTTCTATTCTCTCCAAAAATCTTTTTTCAGAAGTTGATGCACAAACAACCTAATTTTCAGTAATAACCCCAATTTCTTCCTCAGTAGAAGTCACACCTATGTTTTCGTCAAATTCAATAATTGCATCACAAACCTTACTTATAATAAGTCATTAAGGCATAAAACGATACATTTTTAAAAAATCACAGAAAATTAATGGGTAAACCAAATCGACTTCTGAAAAAAGATTTTTAGAGAAAAAAGAAAGATTTTCAAGGCCGCTTGAGTTTCATAACGATTTATTGTTATCTGCCCAATCCCCACGCACCTAATATATGTCTTACAAACAAACATCCATATGAATACTACGGTAGCGCCATCTGTCGTAGTTTCTTGTGAGGTTCGAAAGCCTCAATTTAAGACCAGGTTCATTGAAATCGGTTAAAAAATGGCTGACTTATTCCCAAAAATATTTTGTCCGTTTTTTTTGGGACACCTGATAGTTGCGTGACGTCACAGAGGGGAAAGGAACCAATAAGCATCATCCCTGAAATGAAGATAGATGTCATTTTTGGTGACATTTTCTGCCAAACTTCGTAATGTTTTTTATTAGTTAGCGCAAATCATCCCTTAATAAGTGAAGATCTCCAGTGAAAATAAGTGGAGATCACCAGATAGTGCCAAATACTGAAAAATATTAACTATATGCATGTCCCTTCCAAGCTTTCGTACTTAAGTGATAGTCATACATTATTTTCCGCATAACATGATTTTTTATGAACCGATTTAGTCGGGATTGGTCTCAAAATGACCACAACGACCTAATCAATACTGATAGACAGCACTGTTTTGTTCGCTACGAAGCATTTGCGACCTAGCCCAGTAAAATTAGATTTTATAGGGGAAACAATTATAAAGTCTTGATACGCGTTTTACTTACTCCTTCAGGGTTATAAAAGGAGAATGTAAATAGTTCTCTCCTCAACTTTTGAGATGGAACATCCTTTTTTCCGATTATCTCCTCAATGGTTTATCTAACGACAAAAATGTGTAGGAACTGAAATATTCAGGATAAAATTTGCAACCCTGCAGGAGTAACGCGTATCAAGACTTTATAATTGTTTCCCCTATAAAATCTAATTTGACTGGGCTAGGTCGCAAATGCTTCGTAGCGAACAAAACAGCTGTTTATCAGTATTGATTAGATTGTTGTGGTCATTTTGAGATCAATCCTGATTAAATCGGTTCATAAATAATCATGTTATGCGGAAAATAATGTATGGACTATCACTTCCGGTACCAAAAAAAATAGGACGCCAGCACCGCAGGCTAGGGGACTTTTGACACATTATTCAGGATCGCCAGTAGAAGTTAAGTACCAATTTTCAGTTTCTACCTTATTTTTGTGCGGGTCAAAACCTTAAACTCCTGTCCTGGGCTATAAGCCATCCCAAGTAAATATGAGAATTTGTCAAGCTTATAACGTTTAAAATATGAATCCTACGACAAAAACGAATAGGAACGTTTTGATAGGAAATTTAGTCTACTTTAATTTTCTATATGGAATCATTTTCGCTAGGATTGATAGTTACGGAGATATATACGAAAAACGTAGAAAGCCCACCTTCAATCAGCTCTCCCACCCCCCGTTCGCCCCCCACCCAAAGGCCCACCGGAACAACCATGCCAAATTTCAAAACTCCGGGATTTATTTCACTCGATCACCACTTTTTTGTCTAATTTGACTGGACTATTAATAATTCGTGTAGGTACCCCGATCAAGAGCCAGAAGAACTACCAATGGATATCCCCCAAAGAATGCCCTCAGCAACAAGTGCCAACAAAAAACACAAACGAAGCGGATCCACGAAGAAACACCAACACAACCCTCCGCAGCCACAGCTGCAAAAATCCTTTTCCAGCTCCGAGGAAGATTTGAAATCCACCCCTGAATACTGTAGCGATGATAGGGACAGTGAGAAAGGTATGTCTCCTTAGTTTTAGTTGTTGAATAGAATGTAAAGTTGTTGCTCCCATTTTGGACAGCTGTAGTTGTGACATTATTTTTGTATTTTAATTTAGTGGATACATTGTAAGTAAGTGCTGCCTATCACAACCTGTGTCCCCCAGGCAGATTTCATGTGTTTACGTTTGCAGGAAATCACAACCGAGATAAAATGTCAGACAGTTTGAGTCGCCAGGCTATTCTCGACCAGAAAATCAAAAAATTTTTGGCGGTGAGACTTGAAACATCTTTCTTCGTCGTTGGTTGATGTTCTTGTCTATATTTTTTCATTCTGCATGGTCGTGTGTTCACGCAGCTTGCGCACTTTCTTCTCCTGCATTTTGACCGATTGTTCAGCAGACGGCTAATTATCATCGGCGATAGGTGGAGCGTAGTTTTGTCAGATTGTCCAACATAGTCTAATTTTACTGCAAGCTCAAATCTGGTTGTTCGGATGGTCAATAACCTATAGAAGAGACGCCCGAACTCGCAAACTCTCTTAATCGAAAGTAAACGCAAAACTAAATTGCCAAATTTATTTTAAGAGGGTTATCTAGTCAGGTTGTCTTTCTCTATCTGATTTTAGAGAAATGATTTTATTCCGTGAAAATTGTCTTTATTTGAAATGCAACTCCGTCACGGCATAGAGGTTATCGGTAGTCATAAATTGAAGAGTTCGAATAAATGTCGAACTTTTCAGATTATGAGCTTAAATGTAAGAATATTCAATAGTAATACGACGAGTAGTCTCTTGATTGCCGCGGGTTTTGACGTGCGAATGGCTGTCAACTACGAGTCAAAATGGTAGATTTTTTAGGCTAAAAAAAATCTACCATTTGACAAGTAGTACATCCATGAGGACTCAACAAGGCAACCAAGAGACTACGAATCGTATTTTGCAGATTATTTTATAAATTAAAGTATTGAGTAAGTAGTGTCAAGTTGACGTTGTAGTATAATCAGTGTAATTAGAATTTGATTGGTTACTGGTATACCAAATGCTGCTTTGGATTGGTTCAATACTTAATGAATAAAATAACCAGCAAAATTCTAAAGTGTCAGGCGATAGTTTCAACGATTTGGAAGGAGGTATAACTTCTAAGCTCCATTCGGGGATGTTGCCCTCATTTTAATAACCCCCATGTCTAAAATGGGGCTTTTCAGTAAAATTCAAGGTGTCAGGGGGTAGTTTTCGAATGTTGGAGGGGGTGGAACCTGGATTTGCACTTTTAAAAAAATAATAAAACAAAAAAATTACACAAAGTGTGTCTGTTTATATTCTCTAACGCTACAAACTCTTTTTCATTTCTGAGAAATGAAATCATTTCTCGAAAATCAGAGAGAGAAAGACAACCTGCTTGGATAGCCCTCTTACCCCCAAAATTTCAGTGGCTTGTTAAATGATAATCATGATTAACTTTCCTAGATACGATTGCATCATTTGCATCAACAATGGTCTCTAGGAGAATTAATCGTGATTATGATTTAACCAAGCACTGAACTGCCGGCCGTTATTAAATTAACTCTGCCTCGAAGGAAACTCTGTATCGAATCTAAAGGACACAATTAAACTGCTCGAAAAAAGTGAAAAATAATGAATTTTCGATTTCTACAAAATGCAAAACCAGTTATAAACCTTTCGCGCAGAACTCTTATTTAGAAACAAATTAACATGATGATTAAAAAAGCCAACGTAAGATGTTCATGAAAGCGATGTGTATTCCTGTTTATCAAGTTGATGTGTCTGCAGAGGCCGGCTAGATTTAATGGTGAAACCGGGTGCAAATTTTATCAATCTGCACCTAGTAGTAGTGCCTCCGCATTCGCTCAAGGGTAAAATTTTGTCCAGGTCCATCTTCTGTGTTTGGGGGTTGAAGGGGGTGAGTTTTGGAGGTTCAATTTTTTGCGTTGAATTTGTCTCCTTTGATTGTAGGTGGTTCAAGGGTAAAATTTTCTCCATACATATTTTTTCGTGTTTCGGAGTTGAAGGGGGTGATTTTGTGAGGGAGGAATTTTTGCGTTCAATATACTTCGGGCCTGACGCGCTGTAGAGTAGCCTATAAGAGACTGCTTCAGATTATTTAATTTGAGCCTCAATTGCAAAGGTATAACCCACAGAAAGGTTAAATGTACACGTAAATTTCTATAAAATGAATTATCCAATTGATTTGTTTATCAGTGTTTATGAAGCACTGCATGAACGTGAAACATAATTGATGATAAAGTTCGGGTAATTTTTCGAATTATTGGAGTTATTCATTGTCCAAATTTCTGCAAAAACAATATGGCAACCTAGATTAATGCTATTTCGAATAGGTATTGTTTGTTACCTTGGTTTTTAGTGTAAGTAAATATCAAGGTAAAAACATGTTGGCAGATTTCCTTACTTTTAAAACATTCTATCTCTGCGGTGGTGCTTCATTCATGATCCTCCACAACGCCTCGGGCCCGAAGTGCGCGAGTTTTGAGACACCCTGTATACCTATATTAGTCTCCTCTGGTTGTAGGTGGTGCAAGGGTAAAATTTTCTTAAACGTCAATTTTTTTTGGTATGTTGAAAAGTTGTCTCTGGTTGAAATTAGATTTATTGGCTTACCTTAGGGGATGTTAATGGCACAGAGGTTGATTATATGCTGAAAATGCGTAAGCGTAAGACCTTTCCTCAATGTTTAACTGAAGCCTATCGTACCGCATCATTTTTAACTATAATTTTCTAGAAAAAATTTCCAACTTCAGCCCTTAAATTTCATCCCCCTTGTTAGATCTTAGTGAATTCGTGCTTCTATATTTCAAGGATTATAGCGCCTTTGAAGGTGGTTTTTCGCCAATGATATAAATATATATAAATTTCTTCAAAAATTCACTCCTCCGTTCTCGAAGATACAAGATACAATGTGTAAGCCCTTGCATTTTCACAGTATGTATATTCTTCTCCGTCTTAAATTACAGGGTTTCATGAACGTTTCAAACCCTAAACTCCAATCCCCTATTTCACCACCCCCACATGCTCTAATTAAAGATAAAATTGTGTTTTCAATTTCACCACTATAATCCAATTTGTTCAAAAATTGCGGCGATTTAGAGATTGATGTTTTCAACCTCTCATCATTTCACCCTTTTATGATTTACAGGGGTGGGTTTATTTCTCCGGTGTTACATAACTTCTTGCGTATTTACTTACTTCGGTTTTTCATAAATAAATCAACAGGATTTTAGAAGAAATAAATAAAATGTATTTTTACGCTTGCAAATACTTATGGGTTGTTATTAGCCTAGGGGTTGGTTCTATGTTGAGAACTCATAAGACCTTTCTTCAATGGTTGACGGAAATCTATCGAACCCCGTAATTTTATACCACCGATTAGGTACTGGAATGAATTTCCAGTTTCAACCCTTAAATTTCATTAATTAACACACCAAGTTCTGTTCTGATAAGTTTAGTAGTTTTTGAGTTCTCGTACTTTTGTGCAGAAACAGAAATGTTAGGGGTTGTTGCGCCTTTAAGGTTGGTTTTTCCCAAAATATGAATATCACCTTGTTGAATCATTAATGGAAAGCTATGGAACGACGCCAATTTGGACCAACACTTATTAAGCGGAATTTCGAGTTGCAACCCCTAATTTTCAACCCATCTGTTCGATTTTGCGGAAAAAGCATCCCTCGCAAGGTTTCAACGAAATATGTCGGGTTTTAAATGGTTGCGTGCAAGCCTTGTGGAATTTTCATCTTTTCTGTGGTTTTCATCCCCCGAAATTGGCACCCCCTCGCCTTCAATAGACTTGAAGGTCGAATGTACATTCCATCCACTACTTTTCGAGTTATTGTAATTAATCGTTTTTCGGTTTTTTGCCCCTAACTCCCACCCCCTTGGTCCTCTATTTCGCAAAAGCAATCAACGCCTTAATTTTCTAAAAACAAAGCTGCATACCAAGTTTCAGCCCGATATCTCAATCTGTTCTCAAGATATCACTCGGACAGAGTAAACGAGCGTTGGCACCAAAAGATGCGGGTTATTTAAAGTTAAAGTAAGTATAGGAATAACTAAGAATCCAATGAAAACGAAGAGTAAAATGAAATAAATATGATCTCAAAAGAAAATAAAAACAGGCATTTTTTTTTTTTTCTTAATTTCCGATAACATCAAATCTTTACTCTGAGTGTCCTGGGAATCCGTAAAATTTGTTTTTGAAAAATGTCTGTGTGTGTCTGTGATCACGCTGCAGCTCAAACTATTGAACGTATCGATATGAAATTTGGCACACATATTCAGTGGGCACTTTGTAGGTGCTGGTTAGATTTTGGGTCACATCGGCCCACGGAAAGTGTCCTTTTGTTGACACATCAACTTTAAACCCGACTTTAAAGTTTGAAATGCAAATTCCCATTTTTCACATCACCATAGGAAAGATCCTCAAATTCTGCTTTTAAAAATGTATTCACACTTTGATGAATAATCCGAGATCCGAGATGTCGAATAAAAAATTTAGATACAAAACTCGGCCTCTCCACTCACGCACGTCCCTGAAACTTTTGAAAAACCGTTACATTAGTCTTATTCGGCACAAAAATTTACGACAAAGTTCAAAATTTCGTTCCTCAGAAATTTAAGAAAAACTGTTTTTTTGTTACCTCCTTTGAGGGGACCTAGCTCACTCCATGGCAGTCGTGCTTTTCGTCGCACAAAGTAGCGTACGTGCATCCGGCCTGTATTATCGACAAGTCACTATGCACTTAATATATTACTGTTGATAATACTTACATATTAGTTGTTGTATTGATACTTAAGAAAACAGTAATAGGAAGGCACGTCAAACACAAACTATTAATTATATTATAAGTACACTTATTTACTTAAATGCCAATCTTCTGATATGTATGTTAGCAGTTGAGAAGTTGAGGAAAAATTTTGTCAATTTTAACCAAACACAACTTATTTTAACCCAATAAAATATCAATTCGCAATTCCGTAAGTCTAGATAATCAAACATTTTCATTGGTCCTTCGAGCTTCAACTTGGAGAAGTAGCTATACAATTACGCAGCAGTTTTAAGAACTTAACTGAACAATTGAGCTAGAAGAAACAAATAATTCGCAATTTTTTACCCTTTTACACCGTATGTATGTAATTCGTATTTTTTTCAATTACCTATAAGAAAGTTTTCTTACCCCCTTTTGCTAAGACAAACTGTATCTCTTTTGCAATTAATTAAGCTGAAAGCGTAACAGACGATCGAGCAAAATATCTGTCGCGTACTGTACGAACGCACACAGGCATGTTTTAAAAACCACCTTTTTGGATTTGTGAGACCTCAAAACGTATACATTTGGTCTTATCTCGAATTCGAAAATTTTAGTGATTGCAGTAATCTCTCATTTCTTTTTAATTTTGGAGTTGGGGAGGTTGTACGAGATTTGTGTGACGATGACTGTACATACCGATTTTGTAAAAACCTCTTATAAAGAAAAAAAACATTGAACTGTTTTGGCAAAGCCATGAAGTCCAAGTTTCCGACTTGAGTTGAGGATAAGATACGACAGAAAGAATTATTCAGACACCAGTATAGTATAATTTAGCCGTTTATAAGTCTTTGTTTATTGTAAATTCCCATCTAGACTCGCTCTAGTCCATATAAGTACCACAAGACACCTTTAGGTACGTCTTCGGTCTCGCGGGGTAGACGTCCTTGAAAGTTGACCATGTTAGACAATAAATCAGTCTGATGAATTCAGCAATTTGAGCAAATCCCCGGATGTTTAGGCGGTAACGGCGATTGGCCCCCATTGAGTCACTATATCGTCGCACCCCAATACAGACCCCTTCAAGACGTCACCGCAGACAATAGATGCTTCACCGAACGCAGAAAGAAGACGGTGAGATTTGACCAACACGAGAACTGGGACAGGCAAGGTTCACAAGATTCCCACAGAGATTCGGGAATCGACACTTCTTCCACCTTCACCTCCAGTGAGGATTCCACTCGCGGAGACGTGCCTAAGGTGCCTATTATTGTATTTTGCCTTAGCCACTCTAGGGTAGACATGTAGTACTGTCCCTCACCTCACTGGTGGTCTAGGGTTTTGAACAGATTTCAGACCCTGGACTGCACTTAAAACAATAAGGGGCAGGTTAGGATTTGTAAGTACCTCTTTGGCATGCATGGCTTTGCGATGGAATTTGTTGCCTTCAAACCGATTAATCTGTGTTGGAAACCTGCCAAATCTTGTGTACGCACCCGACGTCTCCGTAGTCTAGCATCTTTCATAACGGAATTTCCTTGACAGCACCCTCTCTCGTGGCAAGTCTCCGCCGATGGCACTCGAATGATTGGTCACATGATTCTGCGGCGGGGAATCAGAGAAACCAATGGATCCAGCGGAGCAATTTTAGGATTGAAAGTTGTTGGTGGAAGAATACTTGAGAATGGACAAAAGGGTGCGATTATAGAGAAAGTGAAAAAGGGGAGTATCGCGGATGTTGAGGGACAACTGCGATCTGGTAAGTTTCGAACCAGTTCAAATGGTTCTTACAAAGTTCCTTTTAGGTGACGAGGTGATTGAGTGGAATGGACGACTCCTTCAAGGAAAAACATATCAAGAGGTGTCCGATATAATTGCTGAAAGCAAACAAGAAGCTAATGTGGAACTAATCGTGTGTAGAAGTATGAGTAATCGCAGAGCTGCGCAAACTACATGGAGGCAGTCGATGGCCCAGAGAGGTATGCTCCCATCTAGGCCATTAAGTTTCCATCTGTTCACGTTCACGTTAAACTGTGAATTTGAACAGACGGAGGGGCAGTCAACAAACTAATTGCCACCGCAAGTAAGTGGCGTGAATATGCACCTACACAAACCATATTTAACACTATCGCACCCACACACTTAACACGTTCTTCCCTTATTTTTATATGTGTGAATGTTTTGTCCCCTCGATTAGTTTAGGGTAGTATATGGGAGCAACAACTCTCTGTGTTTTCTCTGACGGTGTTAAAATATGGTTTGAATTATGTTGGAATTGCTTGTTTTTATGTTTCTTCTTCTAGCAGGTCAACCGGGGCAATGGCAGCAAGAAGTGGAATGTTATGAGCGTCCTCATGTGCTCGTTACTTCACCCGGAAGTCCGGAGAGGCCAAGACCTAGTCCTGCGCTTGCTCCCAGTGTTGGGGGTAGAGTTCAAATCAGACTGGGATTTGATCCTTCTACGCTGCAGTTGCTGGTGACGATCGTGTGTGCCGCAGGACTTACGCCGCGCTCGCCACATCAACCTCGGAATCCTTACTGCAAGTTATTTCTTCTTCCTGATCGATCCGAGAAATCTAAGCGGCGGACAAGGACTCTAGCTGGTGAATTATTTTAAGATTTAACGATTTGCAATCAACTTTTTTCATTAGGAACAACGGAACCCATGTGGAACCAAACGTTCGTCTATTCAGGGCTTCGTAGAGCAGACCTTCGTCACAGAGCTTTAGAAATCACCGTCTGGGATTACGTACGATACGGTGCCAATGATTTTTTAGGCGAAGCTATAGTGGAATTGTGGCCTTTGGATGAACAGCCGACTTGGCGTACACTGGCTCCCCACGAAGAAGTTGCCTTGACACCCAGCGAACATTTGTCGCCTCCTAGCACGGGATCGCGCTTTTCCGATTCCGATACTCCGTCAGAGTGCGAGATTGATGGTGGCCGTGAACGAAGGGGCGCCGACGGGGCTAGCATAAGTAGTGTGGGTAGCTCCTCTTCCCCGCCGCGAGATAACGAAAGAAAATCGAGGCGAGACCAAGAGATGCAAGCCTACACTCAAGGATATCGAAGGGTAAGAGCTGATTTTTTTGATTTCCATTAAACACGTTTTGTAGAATGGCATGGAGGGACAAAGGTCGCACTCAGCGGCGCCATGCGACTCCCCAAGTGTACACATGTCCCGCTCCCGTTCAAAATCACCGCGTCGTTCCACCACAGACCATCGCTCCCTTTCGCCCCCGACTGATTATCCGCCAGCATACAACGTGCCTCGTTTCCAATCCCGTTCGGCGACTGCGACTCCGACTGGTTCGCCGAAGAAACGTCAACTGCCCCAAGTGCCCCAAGCTTTAGCGCGCGCCCTTCAGGAGAGAGTGGCACAGGATTTAGAACAAGACAGAACAGGAAAACATCGGATGAGGTACGTCCATACCTACCGAAGCACCGGATCCGGATGGGAACGTAGATATAGTGGACTCAGTGATAGTGATTTGGCGAACCACACGCGAAACGTGCGCCGGGGAATGTCGCCCGAGAGGGAAAGAGACCCTCTGGGGCTGATTGACTTCGATAGTGATATGGAATCCGTCGTTTCTGTGACAAGTAGTGCGTTTTCTACACAGTCTGAAAGACCGCGTGGCAGCAAAAACGTCAGGTAATAAAATGAGCACGTCTTCGTCAGTGATTATTTTGCAGCAACTGTGGGAGCAAACCAAATTACTCCCTCTAAGAACCCAGTTGCTGCTTACACCTGTTAACCCAATCGCTTTTCATATTTTGTTTAAACTTAGAGCCGAAGGATTTCAGTTTGTCTTAAATCAATAACCAGTCCAGATGACGCCTTGGCAAAGTGTCAGAATCCTGAGCCAAAAGAGGAGACTACGGACCAGACCGACGCCAAGGCCTCAGCTCGATAAAAAACTGACATATAATTATTATTGTTACTTCACAGTTCTACAGCTTTAAAGGTGATTTTTCTATTAGTAGTGATTATGGTGGCGGTAGTGATCGTTATGGTTATACCCATCGAACAGCGTCGAGAAACCCTAGAGATAGAAACCTTGACTTGAGAGATCCTATTGAACCTATCGACCAACATCACAATCATCACCACTATCACCACAGAGAAAGTAGCATAAAGCGTGGACAGTTCACCAGAAGTCTTTCCAATACGGAACCTCCCACCGAGGAGAAGACGGGTAATCCCTCAGCGACTCTTTAACTTTAATAACATTTGGGTTTCAGACGGTAGTTTGAGTGATACGGCGGTGGGTCATCTCCACGGATTAGAAGTTCCTCAAAAAGATATATCTAGAAAAGAAAATCCACGCGACAGGGATCGTCAAGCCCAGTTCGTCGGTCTTAACAAAAAAAGTAATTCGACTAGTCAGTTGTCTGCAACAGGTAAGCAACGTGTCACTTCTGATCACTGTTCAACTGTGACTATAGTCTCTGCTATAGACGTTTAGACTAGTTCGGTGTTGGTGATTCATCTCAAAAATATGTCTAAGCGTGTACGCTCTTCCTTTTACCCTTCCTATAAATTGAAGGTCGAAAAAGACGGATGGGATTCGGTCGTAGGGGAAAAACCTCGTTCACCGTCCATCGATCCGAAGAAGTTCTTCCTGGTGACGTTCGCTTATCCAAGCAAGGATCTTCGGCCTCGAGTGACGGGGAGGGTTCTGCAGACGGCGACAGGTTCTCACCTTTTCTATCCTCATCCCTAATGAGCAAACACGTAGATAGGTACATAGAGAGACGAATATAGTTAATTGAACGTAGTTACCAATAGTCTCACACACACAATATCGGGGACGATAGAAGGGCCGATAATACCGTTGGACCTAGAGTAGTGCATCATGTAGATGACTCATTAATTAGACTTTCTAGGTTGTTTTGCTTGTTGGTAGTTAGACAGCTATGCTTGCTCTCCTCTTCTACCAACTGGTTAACTCGAAGTATCCTCAATTATTATCTACCTACATACTACTTGATCTGTATACTTTAACACAGGCTGCGTAAAGTGAATTTCGATCGTACAGTTTTTACAGTAGTTTCCGAAATATTGTGAAGAGGTGTTGGTTTTTAACTTTTGTTTACAGAACTTTCCATCGGCATTTCACCCATCGTATACTATACCATACCAACCTGCATAATGCAAGTTGGTATGACATAGTAAAACATAACCCAAAAGTAATATTATTGCAGGAAGTACAGGAACGAGACGTTCGATGTTTTATTTTATTTAGTTCCTAAATTTACACTAGTCAAAATACTGCTGTTGCTTGACTATATAGTTTCGGCTTTCACATTCTCTGGAGCTATAGTTGAAACTGGTTTATCTAAGTTAAACATTGAACCTGTAAATAGGCTGCAACCACGACAGAATGTTCACAATATTGCGCCCTTATAAATGAGAAAAGCTTTGTAACGGTTCGAACCTTACAGTTATTCCCAATTTTAAAAAGTACGTGCTTATTTTCTCTTTTTCGTGAATATCTCAAAAACTAAGCAGTATACAAACCTGCGCTTGACTATGATAATTTGTCTCAAATGTGTTCTAAGAACTTTAATCTGCAGTGAACGATAACTGCTCTTGGTCGTTCGCAAAGCATCGAAAGCATCGAAAGCGACCCGACGATTATAAAGTTAAATTTTCTTCTTCTTCAGGAAAGATTTCCATGAAAACAAGAAAGCGACCTGTCAGTTTGGCACTCTACTACTTGGCCTTTTAGATTTTTACGAAAAACCTTAGCGTGGTGTTCTGAACATTATTGATAATAACTTTCCATCTAGGGAAGCGAGGGTAAGGGACAAACCGGTAAAAACTTTATGTTGATATTATAGCTTAATAGGAACCTTCAGGCGTGGTTGCATCCTGTTAGTAGTCATTTACAGCTTATCCCCTTTTGTCTAATATGAGTAATGATTAGAGTATTCTTCTGGAGTACCAGTGACTGTCATGCCATGTGATGTGATCGTCTGTGAAACTGTGAGAATTACTTAATAGTCAAATCATCTTGCTTGGCTTTATACCTACGAGAAATATCAACGGTTTTGGGATTGGGACTTCACTTTCAGCTCCAATCATTGGTTTAACGTCATTGTAAAGTACGCCCTCTACTAATTAGCGCTTATTATTTGAGCTTAACAGAAAATAAGAAAAATGGAGCCTATTTTAAGATGTCAGTTTTCCTGGGCATGTTTCGTGTTTACTTAATTATAGTTACTACTCCAAAGATTCTGTGACTAAGGAAAGTCTATTTTGTCAATAATTACCGTGACTTTAGCTAAACCGCGTTTTGTTGTTTCACAACTAACCAGCAGCAGGATTCTTATTGATTGCCTTTTGGCAACTTAATGACAAAATTTGAAAACATTTTGGGATTCTATGTTACGAATGCAGAAGTCAACTGGTTTAACCTTCGTTATTAGATGATATATTGAACCCACCAGAGGAACGATTTGGGACAGGTGCTCTTCCTGGGTCTGTATTTTTGAAACGTGGGAGCTTCTCCCCGGGGAGAATACAACCGTAGGCTCCCAAATGGCGCTCCCCCTCCATTCATTTTTCGTAGTGGTGGTGAAAGGCTACGACTTCACGTGGTGCCGAGCATGTGAGAACCGATTTTCGACAACCAATTACCACGATTGTATGGCGTGTAATCGTCATTCCCATGGGAATTGCTTTCACATGGTTCAAAAATTATGCCCCTGTAGGCAAACAATATTTACTTAAATTAAAAAAATATATTAGGTACATACTTTTTTCATTTAATTTTCAGCTGGTAGTTCTTTAATACCAGTTTGAGGCATTTAATAGGCGAACATTCACTGTCCTGTGAAATATTCACTTTTTTCGGATCACAGTCTGTGCACAATGCCAAGAGTCCGGGACCAAAGAAGGGGTCAATTTAAGATTAGACCTTTAAAGAAACTAAGAACGAAGTATAAATCCGTCGCTAAAGCCTAGAAGAAAAATGTCATACCGGTAACTTCACGTCAGGTATATGTAGACCTGAAGGGCGTAAAATACACATTTAGGTTGCACAAGCAGTCAAGAAATGACCAAGAAGCGATGGAGGAATTATTAGTAATTCTCTTTACTTCCAAGCCTTTGATATAATGGAATTCAATAATTCAAAATTCCAGTAGATGCAAATGATGTTAGGGCAGGGACAGTAGTATATTGACAATTGGCACCAAAACACTTCTATTGCAACCTTAAAGTCATTATTTTAATATCCTTACATCACAGAATTGTTGGCAATGAAAATTATCTTGGAAATTGCTGTAATTTGTGGATAAATTATGCCGCTGTGGATTGTTGTTGTAACATCAGCCTGTAGAGGTGAACTGACGCTATTTTGTGGCTGCAGAGAGCGGATACAATAGAAAGCGCGTATCTACGAGTACCAGTATACAGCGTTCTCAAGAAGTGGTTCCTAACGTACCAACACGTTCAGCTGACAGCAGTCAGAGAGCCTCCAGCCTCAACTCCATTTCAAGCTCTGAAGGAAGCTCGTAAGTACTCCACCTGTCCACCATCGATCCTTGGCTGCTGTGTTGCATTGGAAGACACTGCAGAGTTTATATTTTTTTAATCCAGTATAAAAGCACAGCATGCGTGTGGTACCCAGCTTTGGTCGTGTTTGCCTCTTCCGATCTGGTATGTATATATTAGCATGTAGCATGTTACAGAAGAAGCACCACCGTCCGACGGCACGGTTTTTTTATAAACAGTCACTAATATCACACGTAGTATAGCTATTTGGCCCGGTTTCTTTATCTCTCTCTCTCTCTCTCTATGTACATTCTTTGTGTCTGCTCTTTGAGGGATCCTATAGTATTGGGTAGCTTTTTGTTTCTAAATCGGCTCCCCAATTTGACCGAAGGGTTTCTAAGAATAAATCTTGGTACAGGTGGTCACCATCCTTAAGACTTGCGGGAGAAGGAGGACAACTGGCCGAATTTATCGACGGACTCGGTCCGGGACAATTGGTAGGCCGACAGGTCTTGGGAGCGCCGGCGCTGGGGGACATACAGCTCTCGCTTTGTTATCAGAAAGGGTTTCTCGAAGTCGAAGTGATAAGGGCGCGGGGTTTGCAGGCGAGACCTGGCTCCAAAGTGCTGCCAGGTAATTAGGTTTTTGAAATTGATGATTTGGTAAAAATTTTTTTGCTAGCTCCTTACGTAAAGGTATATCTAGTAAATGGCAAAAAATGTATAGCAAAAGCGAAAACGTCAACGGCGAGGCGCACGTTAGATCCTCTTTATCAGCAACAGCTGGCGTTCAAGGAAAATTTTCAGGGCTGTATACTCCAGGTATGAACATACTTGATGCAGAAACTAGTATCTGATTCGCATGTTCCAGGTAACTGTGTGGGGCGACTACGGTAGAATCGAAGGAAAGAAGGTGTTCATGGGGGTGGCCCAAATCATGCTCGATGACCTTAACTTGAGCAATATCGTTATAGGATGGTACAAATTGTTCGGAACGACATCCCTGGTTAGTGGACCTCCTTCGCTCGGTCATTCTCGACGCAATTCAATGGCTAGCTTAGACTCCCTCAAACTATAACCCACGATAATCATTTTACCGCATATTCTTATTTTCCTTTCATGTCCCGTTCATCACCATACATGTCACAAATCCTTTCGGATTTGTAAAGCTGACAGAGTTCTATCTTCCAATTATCGATGGGTATGAATGCTACCTTTCACTGTTTTGCTCCAATTGTTCTGTTTTGCGTCGAGTTTAGATACATAGTTTACCTTGAACGAACCTCATAATTTCGTTTCTGGTTTGCTTATTGAGCTATTAGCGGCTTGTGTTGTCCACTTTTTCGATTCCGTCCTTATTTCCAGTGAGACCGACTTTCCGTCTCCCGTTCAGAGGAGCGATGATCAATGTGTGCAAAAAATTCGTCGACGCAGCCAAAAATCAGAGAAGATATAACTACGACTATATTCTTCACCAGGACGAAGCCCGATGAACATTCCAATTGACTTACAACTAATGAGTATTAATAAATTTTAAAACAGAATGGTGCGAAATTAGACGACAGTTAGTATCTAATCTCAAAAATTATACACCTAGTTCTAGTGTAAATGAAGTGAAAACATACCTTAAGTGTAGATATTGCGCACATATAGTATCACATAACAAAATAAAAATCATATCTAATATTTGTTATATGAACACGGGGCGACCCAGAAAACTACCATACAACGATCCCAAATAGTAGTAATTTTCTGGGGCGTCCTGTACATATGCTTCATTGGAATTGATAATTGCTTTTTTACTTGAAACGTAAGTAAAGACAACAACTTAGGTCGTGTCGTTGAACTATGTAAATTATAAAACATTGTAGAGCTGTATATGAACGTTTGATTGTATAAAAAATGTATAATTTCTTGACTGTTGAATTGCATGTGATATACTTACAAACTTTATGTTCGTTGTTTAAATTTCCTGCTTCACCGGTTTCAATAAACAGCACGCCATTGTTCCGTTGTAAGTACTTACATCGAAATTGAATTTTGTATAATTTTAGCTTGGTTTCTAGAAAAAACGCTTCAGATAGTGAGCTTTAAACTGCTTATACGCGCATCATACGTAAAACAGTCGTGTACAAACTTATAGTTTGGATTTATGTTATAATACACTGCGTACAGTTCAGATGGTTGATTTTTAAATTAGTTAGATTTTTCTACGCTGTATACTAATAGCCCCCCCCCCCTGAAAATATGAGAACGTATGAGCGCACTTGACACTTCGACTACTGAACTGTATTTTAGTGTACGGTCCTGTAAATGACAACTGCGCATATCATTGGAAGTGTCGGAAGCGTCCACTGTATGTCCGTCTTGATATGTTCACTCTTGACTGATGTATCCATTTTATCCAAGCCCACGGGCAAGACAATAAATGAATGATCTATCCGATTTTTTTTTCATTTTACTCTTATATCGTTCAAAACCTATGCAATTACGATCAAAAGCTTACTTTTAGAGGTTCAGTAAAAATTGGACATAGTCTTGCAATTTGCAATAGCACAAAAACAAGAGGCAAATAACTTCCAGGATAAGTTCATACGTCAAGATTGAAAGTTGACTTTTTCAAATTTCCAATGTATACGAAAGAGTACGATTGGCTTTGTCAGCTCGAGATAACGGCGTGATCGGTTCGACTCGTTCGTTAGCGGGAAATTTAAAAAAGTTTCCCTAAACTCTACTGTAAGGGTAGGCAATTTAGGCATGCCTAACTGTACCTATGATGCTTACTGCTTTGGGTGTCGAAATCGCGTGTCACTTTCGATATCGGGTGGCCGTAAATTTGCTTTTTCTCTCGTGTCCACTTAGGAATATTTTTAACGTCTACGCTTCACGGAGTAGTTACTAAAATCGAATCACCAAAAACATCAAATCTGCGTTTCAGGGCCCTGGGAGCCCAAAAAATTGATTTTTGAAAAATGTCTGTCTGTAAACACTCTACAGCCTAAACTACTGGACCGATCTGGCTGAAATTTGGAACGTAGACATCTTATGGCATGCGGAAGAGCTGATTAGGTTTTGGACCAAATCGGTCTATAGAAAGTGTCATTTGGGCACATCAACTTTAAAAATTTAAATTCAAACCTCCATTTTTCGCATCACCATGGGAAATCTCTTCAAATTCTGCTTCTAAACATGTATTCACACTTATTACAACATTACAACATCTTTGTTCCAATCTCACGTTAATTTGGGTCTTCAGAGTTAAACTGCTTGTCTAAACCGAGGTTAAAGGCTTTGCTGTGCTATTGTAGATACAACTAAATGTAGCAAGATTGTCAATTTGGACTTCAAAGATACATTTTCTCCTTTCATGCCCTTACCCAACGAATATGGAGCAGTATCGATATCTCTGGACAGTTGTAAGATTTGGCATTTACAGAAATTGACACATTCGGAGTCTATTGAAATTATTGGCGACGATGGGGTACTTCCGGTTATACCGGAAGTAGGGTCCAACTTTAAAATTTTAAATGGCAACCCCCATTTTTCATTACAGATTCGGACAGAGGAGGAAAACCTAAACCTAAAACACCTAACATGTAACTTGTTTGCACCAGCCACCTGGATTTTATTAACGTTTTTAGAGAAAAGTTCCGCAAAACAGTGCTATGTAAAAATGGTCATAACTTGTAAACCGCGGGCGATAAAAATAAAAATGACACACCATTGTAAAGTAGAAAGACTGTTTTACATTATGCTTGCCAAAAAGTCATATGAAAGCTGATTCAAAGTCGATTTAAGGAAATTGAAATGTTGGAAATTTTAAAACCGAATAACATTTTCTTCTTATGGAAAAAACAGCGATTTTAATCGTTTCCTCTTTTGGCACTTTATGGGTGCCGTTGAAAAGAGAATAAAATTCTGCACCCATCCATGCAGAAAAACTTGTATGCTGCCATTTAAGAAAAAAATGTTATTCGGGTTTGAAATTTCCAGTATTGCAGTTTCTCGAAATCAACTTTCAATTAGTTTTCTTAGGATTTTTGGCAATCATAATGTAAAACAGTCCTTCCGCTTTACAACGGTGTGTCATTTTTATTTTTATCGCCCGCGGTTTACAAGTTATGACCATTTTTACATAGCACTGTTTTGCGGAACTTTTCTCTAAAAACGTTAATAAAACCCAGGCGGCTGGCGCAAACAAGTTACATGTAGGTGTTTTAAGCTTAATTTTTCTTCCTCTATCCGAATCTGCAATAAAAAATGGAGGTTGCTATTTAAAATTTAAAAGTAGGACCCTACTTCCGGTATAACCGGAAGTGCCCCATGGTCGCCAATAATTTCAATAGATTCCGAATGTGTCAGTTTCTGTAAATGCCAAATCTTACAACTGTACCTTCCTTAAGCCCAGAGATATCGATACTGCTCCATATTCGTATGACAACAAATTTTGTTAAACAAATATGTTGGAATATGAGATGCTACAACTTTCAAAACTAATTTCGTGTATCTTAAGCCAATCAAGCTCCCGAAGGGAGGGGGTAACGTGCTTCCTGAGAGGAATATTGCAAACACAGTAATTCTGTATTTTCTGGAGCTTATGCTTCAAGCTCGCAGATAAGCACGGCCCGTATGCAGATTCACAATAGTTCAGGTGAGAAAGAACAAGGACCTCGGCTAGATTGCGTTTGGTTTTTCCGTCTAGGTTATTACGAAAAGGAGCTATAGCTTTCAAACACCAAAAAGTAGTTCGACAAATTTAGTTTATATGGAGATCAAATTTTAGCAGTGGATCGAATGTGATACCAAGATTTTTCACTGAATTCGTGAACAGAATGGGAGCTCCATCAGCATACACTAAATTACTGTGCTGGCCAATTCGGAGAAGTTTTATTGCAGTCCCGCGCGAGCATAATTCCCTGACAATTTGAAGTATTTAATATGAGGCAGTTATTTTTTGTCCATTGGAGCACTTGCACGAGATTGAAATTGATGCAAACAGCAGCATCGTGCAGCATCTCACATTCAAACGACAAGTATAATTGTATATCGTGAGCATACATTTGGGTGCTACAGAAGCTAAGAAGTGGACGAAGATCAGCCGAGTACAAATTGAATAGTAATGGTCCCAGAATAGAGCCTTGAGGGACGCCCGACAATAAGGCAATTGGGTTAGAACAGGAAGAATTGACACGTACTATCTGACATTAAGGTAGTTTTGAAACCAAAGCAGGGTGGTGCCAGATACACCGTAGTGTTTAGTTTAGCCAGGAGTAATTTCAAATTTAACGAGTCAAATGCCTTAAGACATGTCGAGTAAAATTAAGGAAGTGACCAACCCCAATCTGTAGACACGCCGTCTGCGTCTTGCGCCAAAATTCGCTGTTACCATTTTAGACGGAGGGTGCCATACCAAAGCCAGGAATCACACATTCGCAGTTTTGGCATGGGACATATGTATATCGCTGTAGATGCACAATCATAATATCAAGAGCGTTATAAATGATTGAGCTTTGGTATTGTGGAATACGTAACGTGCTATTCAGAAAATATGTGATAACGTCTGGCTATGGAAACAAATGAATAGCAATCTGTCGTAAAGACGTTTCTCTAAAGTTCGTTCGTACAGGACATGTCATCTGTCAATTTACCGACGACTTGTTTGTCAATTTATGTAGGGATTGTGTTTGGTATTCTGGAAAACGTAACCTGCTATTCAGACAATATGTGATAACAGGTGGCTATGGAAACAAATGAATTGCAATATGTCGAAAGGACGTTTGTCTAAAGTTCGTTCGAACAGGACACGTCATCTGTCAATTTATCGACGACTTGTTTGTCAGTTTATCTAGGGATTGGGCGAACTAAGTTTAGACAAGCGTGCTTTCGACAGATCGCGATTCACTTATAGCCTTCCGTTATCACACATTTTCTGAATAGCACTGGCCGGCATGCGGGGAAGTACTTTATGTAGGTACCTACTTCCTCGTTAAGGCTTGCCGGTGTGGAAAAGTTAATAACATTGAGCCTAACCTACCTACACATCCAATGTCGCATAAACGTATAATAATGTTGAAGGAATGCCCGGGAAAAGCCTAGTGGCACTATCACCACATCTGAATTCAGGACAGAACACAATACGAGCGCAAAGGATAATATTATACTTTATTAATTAATAAATTTGAGGGTAAATTTCATTCACAAAAATCATTCACGCAGGATAAAGATTGAATGCATATAATGTAACTAATATAAATAGAATGTATCTTTAATTCTTTAAATATATGCATCTTAAATCTATAAATATGAATCGTCTTTAACATTATTTAATAATTCAATAACTTAACGTTAAAGTGTGTGTATATGAATACTCTGAAAATATATAATGTAATAATAATAATATAAATACTCTACAATGAAAAACATGACAATAACAAATAAAAATGAAAGACATTAGAGGTAATGAAATGAGTACATACATCTAGATATACATTAATAATTATGCGCATGTGCACGTTTCGTCTTAATAATACATAGAAATTCAAAAAAGTACAAAGTACACGAAGCGATAGGGCAGTGACGTAGCACGAGTACGCGCGACTTATTTCTAGCCCAGAAATATGGCGTTCCTGTCAAAACCTCACTTTTGTTAAAGGTATCTTCTTATTTTTCGCTGAAGATTCCTGTAACGTCTAGTAACTGACTGGTAAAGTTTGAATACCGAAACAGTGAAAGCGATACAAGGTATGGTAGCGCGGTTTGCACTTTGGCTTTGAGATCTTTGTCACTTCCGTCTTCTATTCTATTCCACAATAGACTTCTCTATGAACCAACATGAACACGAACAATAACGAACAAACATGCCAACGATATCTTCGAACCTAACTCTAAAATTTCTCTCCATCCATTTGACAACAACAACCGGGGGTTGGGGGGGTGAGATACAGTCCACGACATCCCGAGATTATTACTTATTATACTTGAGATCTAGCAAACACTGTGACGAAGCGTCCTTGAGGATCAGTCTCCGAAACGGGAACACGCCTTCTTCCATTTGCACTGCGTGCACCACTGCTCCCTGTGGTCCATCCCGTACACTTTTCGACACTTTTTGTTTTCCCCGCGGATACGTCTGGGAGACGCTGGCATTTTGGGACTATGGGGACGGGGGGAGAGTTTTAACAGTTTGTGAGGCGACTGTGGGATTATTGTAGGTTGCGAGAGTAGGCTTTGACGATAGTTGCCCACTATTTGGCGTTGGTAATCAGGGTCCTCGTGCGGTGGACGCGCCATGTCGCGGTGGGACAATGTCGGTGGAGGGCTGGTGAGGCCCAGCTCGATTTCCGAGTAGTAAAATTCTTCCTCGCCTTCCCCTACTATAATGTCAGAGTCCCTGAAAATAGAAAAGTCATGATAGTGCTGTCTTTTTGAAAAATAGTACTCTACGCATAAGGTACTTTTTATTTACTTTTAATACCGGACTTCAGTCCCATTAGTCCCATTACAATACCTACTATAGTTAATTCTACATACATATAACGGAAGTCTCTTTTCTTGGAAAAGCATCAAAATAACAGTTAGGTAGCCTGTGCCTAAGTATATACTATATGTATATGCTATTAATTGTTCGAAGTGAGAGGTTATCATACGGAATACTTTACAAGCAAAAGAAGTTTTTCTGAAATATCGCCTTGCAGATCGGTTTTCAATGCCTTGGCTTGTCACATGCCCAAACATTGCTGGTCGGAGGATTACAGAATACGACCCTGTCTTAAAATGTAGTGGTCATTTAAGACGGCGGTAGGGTATCAGAGCGGCTCCTGTTTCAAAGTTCTCTATCCACGATTATTAAACAATGTCATTGTTATGTACGTAACTACGGATACACAATCCTGTTCATAAAATACAGTGTGACTTATGGTCATAAGTCACGCTTCTGTCACATTATTTCACAGCACCTGTAATGTTGTCTGCCTATCCAATGAACATCATGACGTTTCAAAATCAAGCGAAAGTGTGCCAAAGTAAATCAAGCATCAAACCGTTCCTATCATTTGTCAACATTGCGTTTTTGTTGGTTCGTGTTTACAATAAATATAAAGTAAAGATAAAACGTCGTATTTAACTCGCACATTATGGGCCATTATGCACTCGCTACGCTCGGGTTCTAAACTCCACCGCGTGAATAATGGGCCTTCATAATGTGCTCGTTTAATAATATACTATTATTGTAATTTATTCTGTAAAATACTGTTTACGTTTGTGTTTTTGCTTCGGTAAAGTTGATATGTACAGACTTGGTTACGGCTCTAAGAGGGGTATTTTTAAAATTTTATAATTCGCGTGTATTTCTGAGTGTGAAATGAAGTAAAAATGTGGACCTGTTGCTAGATAAGGACCTTGAAGATTTAAAATCTGCAAAAATATTTCGGTGATTATTGGTTCACTTGTCATTATGCCTCTCTATACTTTTGATTTTATATGCAGTACCTAAGTGCTCTTAGATTTTAGTTTCCAAATAATTACAATAAAATTTTGTAAACAATACGCACACGCAAGTCACGCAACTTGCCTTTACTTGTCTCGTCGGATTATCACATTCGCTGGCAAGCTCGCTCATTAGACAATAAGCTCTGACTCGACCAATTTACTATGCTTGTTGCGTAAATAACTATTTTTGTACATGCTGTCCAAAACAACTACTTTTCGAACTATGAACAATCCGCAAATTAGTATTCTAGCGGACTGTACTTTAATGGCCTTAGGTACTAGGGTAGGTAGCTGCGACACATATTTTGCGGACTGAAACTGTTTTTCTGATATTTCAACAAAATGGAAACATTTTATTGACAGGCAATTTCTGGTTACCATATATCATCACGTTGTCCGGTAAATTCGTCGCCGACAATTCGTCGCCGCAACAATTCATCGCCAAGAAAAAAAAAACGCGGCGTGAGATTTTATAAATTTTATTCTTACAATGTTGAGATTCCATGCAAATAACCAATAATCTCATTGTTCGATTTTGCAACATTTGTAGTGCCCTCTATCCTGAGCTAGTTTTAGATATACAGAGTGTCCCAGATTCAATATGACGGGCAATATCTCCATCGTGATCCGAAGTTAAATTCTGAATTTTGGCATGAGTACCTATATTTCGACGTTCGGCGGAACTTTTCAGAGAATACAATCATACCTATGTATGTACAGGGTGAGTCTGAAAGACTCCACATCCTTTATACCACAGAATCTACTGTTCAAATGATGAAGCTTGGTGCAAAAATTATTGGTCAATTGTGATTCCTCTTGATGTTATAAGCCGCCAAAGATCTTCATTTTTAAACATTCTTTTTAAATATCTTTCGAAAGGTGTATCGTAGGATTTTGAATTTTTGCACAGCATTGTTACAGACCAAGAAGCAACTGCTGATGGTACTTCAGACATTATCCAAAAAGCGGATCTCTGTTATATAGGGTGGCTCCGATGTTATTTGCCCTTGAGCTTTTTTATGTTTGAAAATATTGCTAATTTGCCTATGCGGCCGTATTTCCCGTTCACTTCTAAAACTTTTTTGGCTTTTTTGGCCTTTTTGTGGCCGTTTTTTGAAGAAATTAAGTTTGCAGAATATGTTAAAAGTTATTTAAACATGATAACATGCTAAAACGGTCGTTTCTTATGCTTTTTTTCCTTGGCGATGAATTGTTGCGGCGACGAATTGCTGTGGCGACGAATTAAGTCGGCGACCAATTGCTGGCGATGAATTGTCGAAGCGACGAAATGCTAGGGCGACAAATTGCTGGCGACGAATTTTCCTAACTTCCGTCATCACTACCTACAATTAGAAATTCGCCACTGATTTTAGCCTCCCCACAACCATATAAAAATGGGAGGTTATTGCAATCACTCCAAAATTCGAAATTGAGATAACACCAGATCTTTACGTTTCAAGGTCCCAGGATTACAAAAAAGTGTTTTTTAAAAAATGTCTGTGTGTATGTACGTACGTATGTGAGCAAGATTCCTCGAAAACTACCGAACAGATTTTCATGAAAGTTGGTATGGTGGTTAGCATTGGCCTTATTCTGGTGAGCCCAGTTAATTTTGTTGCCAATCCGCAAACGCTAAGTGTCTTTTCGGCACATCAACTATGAAATTTGACGGATGAACATCGATTTTTCTTACCAGCATATGTAAGGTCTTCAAATTCTGTGTCTAAAAATGTATTCACACTTAGCGTCTTTTTGGCATAAAATCAAAAAAATCGAAATTTCGAAGCAACATTAAATAATACGCTACAGCCCAAACTGTTTAATCGATTTGGCTGAAATTTGGTAGGTAGGGATACCAGTATCCGCCTAAGAGCTGATTTAATTTTGGCGGCCATCGGCCAAAGGTAAGTGCCATTTTGGCATATCAACTTTGAAATTTGACTAATAAACTCCCATTTTCTTTATCAGAACATGAAGTGTCTTTAAATGTTGTTTCCAAAAATGTCCTCAAACTTAGTGCCCTTTTGTCAAAAAATCATAAAATTTAGAAAAATCCCAGTAGTAAAATTTAAGTATAGCAAGTAGGAAAATTTACTTAATTTTGGTGGCAAACGACCAATAACAAGTGCCTTTTTGGCATGGCGTCTATGAAATTTGAAACATGACCACCATTTGTTTTACCAGCACATGAAAAGTCTTAGAATTTTGTTTTCAAAAATTCAATTAAATTTAGTGCCCTTTTGGCAATAAGTAGTAAAAATTTTGAAAAACTACCAAAACACTTAGGTAGAGACTGGATTGAAATTTGTGGGTGGTAGGATTGGATCATTCACCAAGTGGGGAGGTTCTAGCCGCTTCCGTAGCTGCCCATTTTTTTGAGCTGCTTTTGAATAATTTATATTAATTTAGAAAGCTCGAAAAATTTTGTATGCAAAACGTACGCAAAGAGCTTCACCTTTTGATATCACAAAATTGGCTAGCGCCTCGGAAACATATTAGATTCTTCCGCTGAAGCTCTATTTTGCGTACTTGTAACATAAATAACTATGTTAAGTCCCTTTCGATGCTTTGACTGCCTTGGTGGTTTTATAAGTAGATAAACTTCCGTTATATCATATTAAACTTACGCTGCTACCATTAGGCTACCTAAATTTTCTCGATTGTAACGAATGTAACGGATAATGCAGAGTGCTTTGGCCGGATATAGCGGATAATGGATTAGTAACAGATATCCGGCAGAGCCTATACCTAACGGATTGAATTAAGTGCGCAAAAAAATGTAGAAGATAATACCTTCATGCTCACAACACTTTTAACCTCCAAAACCCCCCAACCTCCCCAACACAATTTAAAAACATTTTTCAAAAACCACTTTTTTGGGTTCCCAAGACCCTGAAACGGAAAGATTTGATGTTTTTGGCAATTCGATTTTTCGATCGATTTTATTAACTTGCTGCGCTGAAGCGTAGAAGTTAAAAATGGGAGGTTACTACAATCACTAAAATTTTTGAATTCGAGATAAGACCAAATCTATACGTCCCAGGGACCCGAATAAGCGGTTTTTTGCATGTGCGTACTGCGTAGGTTTGTAAATACGCCACATCCTAAATTACTACCCCGATTTGGCGGAAATTTAGTACATAGGCATCTTTTAGCCTAACTTAGATCCCACGCATTATATTATATAAAAAAAAGCTTTTGAAGCCAATCGTGTAACAGGAGATAGGTAAGAATTGTGGTTATGCTTCAGCCTTTTCGAGAAATAGTTGTTAGTTTAGCTTCGTTGCCACAGTCCCGGAATCCGGAAACCCCCTGGAATTCTATCTTTAGAGATTGGGTTTCATTCATGCGGACATATTGATTTTCCCCCGTGTTCGTGAGAATTCGGCTGAATTCGCACGGAATCGTCCCAGAGAATTAATTCTGCAATGTATTATTCGTTGCCTACATCACTCTTTCCAATTTCCGACATAGCGCAGCTGACTGCGATGCGATTCAGTGGAAATTACAGACCGAATCTTTATTTCAGTTATATCACTATCACTAATATCAAAATTAACCATAAGCTATAAGCTATATCGCTAATTTCATGATAAGGAGGATTGAGATAAATAACATATTAAGGTATACGTAAAGCTTAGGGTATATCATATATTTCCAGGCAATAGGTGCCTAACAGTAAACTAGTAAATTCGTAAATTAATCCTTTTATTGAAATCTTATCTGCAGGCACTTTCATTATTTCTTTAAATATTACAGCTGATTGATGATTAAAATCCATGACATAATACTGCTAAAAAATGGAGTGGTAGCGTACCTGAAGGTTATAAATAAATCTGGTTACAAATGTGCCAAGATTTATGCGGAGTATATCAGTGGCGGCTCGTGGTCCCATAGACTGGGTAGGCCACACGGGGACGAGGCAGTCACGCAAACATGGGGGATGCGGGGGGCGGTAGCCCCCCCGAAAACCGCCCCTCGCGAAAAAATTTCGCCCCCCCCTCTCCGGCGCCTCTTTTCCAGTATTTTCAGCCCATATCGGCCCATTATTGAACACCCGTGGATGCAACAATTTATTTCTCACGTACCTACTACCGGTAAGCCACTGATATTTATCTCCACGAAACGCAAAAAAATCTGTTGTGATTATGTTTCGAAGAAATTAAATTGGGCATTGCCGGGTAAGGTTTTTTCATTTGAATACCTTTTGGTCGTATGACATTTTTTGAAAACTGTTGATTAACAGTAAATCTACTTCTTCTGAGTTTTCACTCACCACCTATTAAGATTAAGAAATCCAACTCACTGAACCTGGAACCATCAAAGAAGAACTAAAACTACAAAACTGAAAACAGACAGAACCACAAAGCACCTTGCACAAGGCACAATCTACAAAAATGGCCACGAAACGAGATTTACACGAACAAAAATAATAACACGTGGTCACCAACTTTTAAATAAAAATTTCGTACACATTCACACGTAGCGGTAGGGCACTAATGAAATGATCATTCATGATTGCATAGTCATGGCCATGATCCATGAATGGTACGAACGCGAAGTATGTGACCGATTAGAAACGATATAACACCCGGAAATCGAAGACCGGCTAGCCGGACCAGCACATGATACAAGCATGACCCAAGACTCTGCTTTAAGGACTCATGTCAGGGTTGAATATTGAATATCACCGGGAAGTAATTAATGAGAATTCAAAATATAATTCTAATAAATTCAATTTCAATCGATGGCACAATTAATGAGAATTCGAAATATAATTCTAATATGATTGTCTACCTCGATCTATAATTCTAATAATTTCAATTTCAATGGATTTTATAATTCGAATTTCATTTTTAGATTTACTTAATTTCTTGTCAGAACACAGAATAGCAAGCAAATGAGTCCTATTTATTATTATTTATTCTTTTCTTTGCGCGCCTCTCATCGTTCGGATCTGACAGGCCAGGCTGGCCGACCCTCCTGGGCTAGCTGTGGCTGCGTCAGCAGCAAGCAATCGCGCAACTGACTCACTCCAACTCTAGCAGTTAAGAACGCGGCAATTTCAAATCTGGCCCGGCGAGCCTGACTTGACGCTCTTCGCGTTATTAATGGATTTATAATTCTTAATATCTACATTATATTAATTTTAAAATATTTAGCATCAACAACGATAATAATATTAATAATAATAATACCCCAACGTACATTTTAGCAAATATAAATGTAGTTTGTAATGTGAAGAAAAAACTTTATCTTGCGCTCAAGCTGCGGGTCGGCCTGGCCTACCCTGCCGCCCCTGACGAGCCGCCACTGGAGTATATTTTGATGTTGACACTAAAAGCGTAAGCTGTAGCACGTGTGTCCTTGTATCGAACGCTGTTTTGTAAACCAAAATTTGTTGTTATTTTACCGAAATTGTTGTAGTAACAATAAGCAATGCGTTAAGGTATTATTTTGTGAATGGAGGAAATAAAACGGGTACGGCATTTAGAACGTTTTAATCATACTACAAGGTCTCATTAATAAATTTATTTATTACATAAGCGCACGTGTTGCGTTTACCAAGGCTGAATTTTTACAAAATTCTTCATCTCGGACGAGAGATGAACTCCGCAAGGCAAGGCTGCTTAGCAGCCTTGGACCGTTAAAGATGCCGTTCTGTTATTAGTGGGCCGTGGCCGGGCCAATTATTATTATAATCCGCTATGCGCATTTCAAATCCAGGTAAAATCTGGATATACAGATGGATAATTTTTCGATGATTGGGATTTCCTAAACGGTAAAAGATACGGGGTCGGTTAAATTACAGAAAAGTTGCGCTGTTTATTGATGATTAAGAATCTGAAGAGAATTCCCCGATATTTTGATTCGTTCCCGAGTTATCACAAAAAATCTGAAAATTGCCAATTTAAAGAAAAATTAATATCTTCCTAGCAATTAATGTTGTTTAAATGAAACTTGAAACTTTTATATTTTTGACAGCTGTCAATTGAATAGCAACGACAGAAATTTTCTAGGTCCTCTAAATTTTGAATAACGACAGTCAATTTTTGATTCTTTTATGGCCGCCATATTGAAATTTGACACCATCAAATGCACAAAAAAATTGGCTTTTCAAAAATGTATTACTCAACATGAACTTTTTTGACAAATGTCAGAATTTGAAAATTGGTAGGAATAGTTTGCAAAATCAGCCTAAACTTCGATGAAAAACAATTGCAAAAATGTACGCCGACTTCTTCAATCTCTTATAACATGTGAAAACAATTGAATTGAACAGTAATAAAATAGGTCTTGCGGTCGTGTGACTCGGCTTTCACATATTTTTTTAAAAACGTCCATGTTGGTTACATTTTTAACAAGCTAATTTTTCTGTGTATCCGGCGGTGTTAAAATTCAATATGGCGCCCATAAGAAAAAGAACAGTTGACTGTCTTTATTCAAAATCTAGAAGGCCCAGAAAGTTTCTATCAATGCCATTCAATTGACAGCTGTCAAAAATATAAAAGTTCCAAGTTTCATTTAAATGACACGAAGATATGAATTTTTCTTTAATTTCAGATTTTTTGTGATCACCAAGAAATAGCGCAACTTTTCTGTAATTTAACCGACCCCGTATCTTTTACCGTTTACGAGATCCCAACGGTGTGCATCGAAAAATTGCCCACCCTGTATATATACTTACTTGAGGTGTTCCTGTCTCACATGAGCCTCAATGGCTTCACAGGTGTTGGTTCTTTTTAGGCAACTGGGCCAGGTACATTGGAACACTATGCGGGTGATGTTGCTCTGCGCCTGGAATAAAAAAAACAAAAGATCAAAATTACCGTCCAGCCACCTGCCGCTATAAAAACAACCCCAACGGAATTCCCACGGCAAGTTGACAATATGGCGGGATTCCGGGGAAAATCCAAACAAAGGAATAGCGCAACAAAAGAGAAAGATGTCGTAGGCCAGGGCTTTATTCTGTGGCTTTGTATTGGTTCCATCCTTGTCTAATGACGTAGCAAGATGGCGCAGCGATCGATGTGTTTATAGACACTGCCACGTGTAGCCCTGAACGCAGTAAAGGACACGGCTTTAAGGATCAAAGTTGGTCGAATCCTTTGTCCTTGGCCTGCAAGTTCCACGCGCGCCCGATTTTCACCAGGGTTGCATCCACAAAATCAATCCCACACAAAAACAATTTTTCTGTGTATCTCTAGCCACCTCAAAACCACCAATCATATCTACGAAAATATTTTCGAATCGATCTTAATAAACAAGGCCAACTTCCTGGAAGCACGCGAACAGGAAACGTATCCGCCAGGGAGATGACTCTAATTAGGATCGTTTCATATTTATTGCACTTTTCCATGACCCAAGTTGTCATTATGGGAGACCTATACATTTCGTTACGGTTTTCGCACTCGGACTTCAACTCAAACACGAAAAATTATGATTTAGCAGTCTTATTAATTATACGGTGCCATTATTTTATTTGCAATTCTAATTAGAGGAAGTGGGACAGGTAGATTTTTGCCCAATTATAGAATTGATAACTATAATCACCCTCGACAACGAATCAAAAAAAATGTCAGTCTCGCAATTTCGTTTTAGATTGGCCCCACTCAACTACTGATAAAGATAAAGCTATTTTTGCCACAACCACAATCAATGCGGCAGGAGTGAAGGTGAACTCAGGTTAACTTTTATTAGTTTTACGGTTTTAGGCATCCGAAACTAAAGGTCAACTAACTATTTTTACAACATTTACTCGACTTTTCTCAATGACGTAGGGTCCCAGTAAGAAATAAACCTTGCCGTCCCAGATGCAACATTGATGCAATGTTAACAAGTACAGGAAGAATTTAATGTTGTCGTGCAACATAGAATCAACCTTCTATAAAGGTTTCGACGATATTTTTCAAATCTGCAACATTGCTTTAAAGTTGACTGACAACCCTTGCACAACCTTCACGTGTGACGCTTTGGCAACCTCCCCGGATCGTTGCCCTAATCTCTCAAGACAACATTCTAACTGCGCAATCGCTAACCCTCATAATCAGTAGTGATCGAGCGAAGTCAGCATCGTTATCGAATGCAGAAGTGAAATTTCTCAATTTCTTCGGAATTTCTAAATTCCTATGCCTACATATCTAATCCAGTATTTGTTTTGTATTTTTCGGTGAAGTGTCATTGCATTGTCGTCACAGTAAGATACCTTATTGTCGCTGTAAGTGCCTAACCTCAGTGTGTTATCTTGATATAGTACCTATTGCAAATTATCTTCATTGATATTATGCATTTATGCGGCTTAGAGGAGGTGGTGGCGTTCACGCAATATGATTGATTGGCTCATATAATATAATAAATTTCTATTTCTATTAAAAAATACAGAATATTAGGTAGTAGATCACTAGATATTGCTTTATGATTCCTATATGATATTGAGGCAAGGTTCTATTCGCAACATTGCAGCATTGTCACTTTCCGTGGACCGATTTGGCCTAAAATCTAACCAGTTCTTCCTTTTATCATGCAAGCTGCACACAGGTCGGTCCAGTAATTTGAGCTGTAGCGTGTTTACAGACACACAGACAGCAGTTACTGGAATCGATCAAAAGATTCAAAAAAATGTAACGCTAAAAACATCAAATCTTTACGTTTTAGGGCCCTGGGAACCCAAAAGTGTTTTTTGAAAAAATGTCTGTCTGTAAACAAGCTATTGTGTACAACCCAAACTACCCAACCGATCTGGCCGAAGTTTGGTATGTTCACATTGTATGATTCAAGTAAGAACTTATTTAATTATAGGTATACTTTGGACCAAATCGACCAGCGGAAAGTGCCATTTTGGCACATCGACTTCAAAATTTTAAATGCAAACTCCCATTTTCACATCACCAGTTCTTCGAATTCTGCTTCCAAAAATTTATTAACACTTAGTGCCCTTTGGCAAAAAAAAATCATTAAAGACACGCTACAGCCGAAACTACGGAAGATATTGAGTTGACATTTTACGCACACCTTCAGAGAGCACCTTGTAAGTGATGATGAGATTTTGGGCCAAATCGGACGAATGCCTTATATCCAGATTTATACGTCTATATGGCCCTATACGTTTACATAGGAAGCGCCTCCAATAAATCGGGAGAAAAAGTGACCTTCTTTTGCGAACGCTGATTAATAACGTTTGGAGATGGAACAAAATCTTATACAGAAGAATTGTTGGCAACAAATCGATCTATGAAAAAGTCCGCGACAGCATATCTATGATCGGTAGCCTAAGCCTACAATAATTGTTTTTGTGTTTTAATTTTTTGTGAAAATCGGTTTAAGAGTTTGTTGTGGAATATTCTTCATAGATACGTATATGCTGTCGCGGACTTTTTGGTAGATTTTTTCTTAGCCAACAATTCTTCTATTGATGATTTTGTTATATCTTCAACCTTTAAATTGCTAAAACGGGGTTTTTCGCACGCGACGAATAACTGAGACAGTAGCGCGGTAACTGGGGAAAGCGGTGTTTTTTTGCGAGGTTTTTTAGCCCGAGCTCAAATCCAGACCATGTCATATTTGCCTATGGTCGCGGGTCGATGATACACCTGCTATGCGGAATTTCTTTAAATTTGGGAAAGGAGAACATTACCGACATGTGCATGCGGTATTTTTCAATGCAAAATCTACATCAATAACTCCTGAAACATTATTTACTTCGTTTTAGATGCAGGATTTCTTAAACGAACTTTTATTACTATTGCAAAATTTCGAAATAATAGACGGACTTTGTATAATCAATAAAAATGTGAACTCATGCATTAAAAAATAGTATATTTATATAAAAATAAAAATTTTGATAATTGTTTGTTTTAAAACTGTTGACCGAATTTTCTTTAAATATTCACTCGTCAGTACAGTTTTACCATAAAAATCACTCATCATTTACTTTTCCTACCTAGGGGAAATAACGCATACTTTGCTACCTCAAATGAGGTGAGCAACGCCCACTTTTTTAACTAACTGGGGAAAAAAACATGTTTTTGACCTCCCCTTATGAGACTGCCTTTGGATTTTGCCTCCTAAGGAGGCAAAATCGGACATGAAAGGGACTTTTTGACTTGTTTTTATTTGGGGAATTTACTGTAGGGATTTGTAAACATGTTTCTGAAACACCCTGTATTTACACATAATTTTATTGTACATATTATATTATATTATATTAATCTGCATCACCCTCACAAGCAAAAAAGTGAAAAAGATATTTTTTTAGAAACTGAGTGAATTTCTATGTGCAATGACTCGACTTGATGACGAACTCCAAGCAGATGAGGTTTTGTTCCTGTTCACAAAATATTTTAACAACACAGTTTAAAAAAGTGACACTTTCACTACGGATTTTTCGTTAAAAAAAGTGGTACTTTCATCACGATTCTTCATTGAAAAAGTGAAAAAGACGACCTCATTGTCAATGTGCAAATAAATAAAAAAAGATTATATATGTATAACACTTACAGCTGTGGCAGAAATTAATACGAGTTTGTTATTCTTAGCGCCTCCACCAATTTTAATAATTCACGATGGTTCTCTTAGGTTGGCCCGCCGGTAGCTGTGTTATTGAACTTAACAACGATCGATATACGTATACCGGGTGATTCAGTTTGGTATTCGCCCGCCTGTACCTTTTTTATTTCAAGAGAAGAATATATAAAACCATATAATATTTGGAAATCGCATGACAAACTATATTAAATGACGTCACTAAATCGTCTATATGATGATTGATGACATAATATCAAACTTACGATAGTCAACTTTCTTTCTTCAAATGACATTCTGAAAATTTCTTAGCGGATTCTCGTAGGCATTTTTTCTACGTTAAATTATGTAAAGAAAGTTCATACTTCCATTATGAAAATTCTGAGAAAAAACAAATTCGACAATTTTCTTATCAATAAACGTAGTTAGCCATGGAAAAAGTTGAATTGTTGTATTGCCTAATGTCGCACCCATTCTAAGGAAAATGTTTTGGTTTTTACATTACAGTTCATTTAACTTTTCTATCGTTAATAGTAATAACGTTTAAGTTATCCTTATTTAAGGGTATTATTGTTGTTAACGTATATAAAGTGTAAATAACTATGATCCCCCGTTAGACAACACCATAATTCACTTCTTTTCCATGGTTAACTATGTTTATTCACAACAAAGTTGCCAAATTGTTTTATGAATTTTTTTTTCTCGGAATTTTTATTATGAAAGTATTAACTTTGTTTACTTACTTGAACGTAGAAAAGAAATGTCTATACAAGAATCCGCTAAAAAATCTACAAAATGTCATTTGAAGAAAAAAAGTTGGCTGTCGTAATTTTGATATGTCATCATATAGACGATTTAATCACGTCATGCGAGTTTGTCATGCGATTTATAAACATAGGTATATAGTTTTACATAAAATAAAAAATTTACAGGGGGGCGTATACCAAACTGAATCACCCTGTATATAAAAGAAATTATTTGGCAAATTGGACTCCTCGTTTGACTCATTGTCAAGGATAGTCTCGGATTTAATGATCCAAAAGAATGACATTTTGAACAAGCCCAAAACCGCTTCTAATTAGGTATGCCGGCTTCCCCTGTGCTGTGAAGCAATTTTCTCCTATAGTTTGCAATGAACCCCTTCACTAGTTTCATCCCTTGGTGTTAATGACATCCACGTGTTTTATTCCCCCAGACATTAGAAAAATTCCACGACTGATAAAACCACGATAAAGCCAGACGTCACAAAAAAACTGACCACGTGATGTTTTCATGAAACAGCCACTTTGGGTTTTTTCTCGGTTCAGGTGTATGACCGCTTCCGAACGATGCACGTGGGGTGCAGTGCATCCAGTCGGTCCCCTATTGCGATGTAAACATTGCGAGGTCAATGTCCTCTATCCCCCTTCTCCAAGCCCCCTCGCTACATCTACATCGCATCTTCTTTGTGTTTACATCGGTGTGAGTACTGCTACCTACGTCATGAACTGGATTACCATTTACTCAATCCCGTGCTCAATACAGAATTTGTTATTAATGACCCGATTTTAATTCTGCACATTCTGGCTTGACCTTGCGATAAAGCTCTTTTATTGCGTTTTACAGTAGTTGTTCACGATAAAGGGAAATGAACTTCGGTTTTTGGCGGTTTTAACTTACCGTTAGAAAATGCCGCGGCGTTAGATGGGCAATGACTTTGTGACGTCAACTTAGTCGAAACACCTTCGGTTAGTGTGTGATTTAAAATTGCTTGGATATGACTATGACTTTATTGTTAATAAAAATAGAACGTTAGATAAGCTGGCAATGACACCTACAATCAGCTGTTTATCAAACTTGAAGGTCGTCGTATAATTTCATTGTTCGATCAGAACAAAATCAGAATTGGCTGTGAAAGTTCAACGTTCCCTTGTTCTTGCTCCTTTTCCACCCTTCTAATAATTAATCATTATGCATCTAATTAATGTAGGTACCTATATCATCTATTGCTTGTTTTTTGACCAAAGTGGAAGTCCGTTTACACTATAAGATAAAAAAGTCTGATTCACACTGCTTGTGTGTTTAATACGATTGCACTTTATAGTATACAAAAAAATTGGGCAGCTGCGGAAGCGGCTGCAACCTCCCCACCTCGTTCCCCATTTGGTGAATAATCCAATCCTACCTGCTATAAACAATCCATCTAATCAGTCTTTAAAAATGTTTATGGAGTATTTAAAATATTTTCGTCAATGGCGCACTTCCGGTTATACCGGAAATAGGTATTAATTTTCTTATCTTAAATGGAACACCTGTATATTATGATATTTTTGGATTCTACGTTATTTCTAGGTGAACTTTTACTAAGAATTGCTATGCCAAAAATCCACCGTTTTTGAGAAAATCAAGAGTTTCGCTTTTCTACGTCAAGTGCAGGCCTAACTTCAAAAAGCTGTAACATTCTTACAGGATGAAATAAGAAAACGATATTAATTTGGCATGAGGTCTAATGTAGGGTGTATCCGCCATTAGTATACTGCCGTAGTTTCTTATTGTTCAATGATCAACTTCCAGCATCGTTGTTGGCTAACAATCGAACAATGGCTATTCAGCAGTATACCTACAGCATAGGTTTCAAGCTTTTGTTGTACCCGCGAAAATATTTTTTACCGATAAGTCGCAACCACGAGAAACAATGAAATAAATATAAATAATCAGAAATCAACAAAAATATGTAATATTTATGCGTTTGGAATTAGACAGGTATGCCAAAGCTGAGCTGTATGTACATCGGATACTTAAAAAAATAAGCGCTGAGTGGCCACACTTACATATATTTTTTTAAATATATGTATATGTGTGGCCGCTCGGCGCTTCCATACAATATGGATTTTTCTGAAAGAGCGTCAAAACTTGAAAATTATGTATGTACTTATGAATAATGTGTAAAATAAGTCAAAACCGACGTCAAAACTTATAAAAAAAATATAATATAAGAAAGTATTACGTACACTGACTTTTTAAATCTTTTACGACGTGAAAAATATAGGTCTTCCTTGAAGTCAGTGACGTTTTGTCTCAAAAAAGCTAACGTTAGTTACCTTTTTAAAAAGCTATTTCTTTGTGTAGGTATACAATGGTGTTAAAATCTAATATGGCTGTGGCTATAAGAATAGGAAAAGTTGACTGTCGTTTCTCAAAACCTTGAGGGCCTAGAGAAATCCCGTCAATTTCATTCAATTGACAGCTGACAGACGTCAAGTATACAGGATGGTTCCTTTTTCACCGCTCACCATTGGCATCTCTTAAACTGAAAGAGATACGGAGTCTCTAAAATTAGTGAAAAGTTGCGCATTAACGATTGATGCTATGTACATGAAACTTGTAACTTTTGTATTTTTGACACCTGTCAATCAAATGATGTCCACAGAAATTTTCTAGGCCTTCTAGATTTTGAGTAATGATAGTTAACTTTTTATTCTCTTATGGCCGCCGTATTGAATTTTGACACCATGGGATACAGAAAAAAATTGACTTTTCAAAAATATTATTAATATGCACTTTTTCGGAAAATCGTCAAAATTTTAAAATTGATGTGAATAATTTGTAAAATCAGTGTAAAACTTTTAGAAAAAAAGTTAAAATAGTACAAACTTTTTTAATTCAAACTTTTCACGTTTTTTCAATAAATTTCTTGCTGGTTACATTTTTGAAAAACTAATTTTTCTGTGTCTCGGATGGTGCCAAAATTCAACATGGCGGCCATAAGAGAATCAAAAGTTAGGTAGATATTAATTTTAACCTCCCCAACCCCATCACAATTTAAAAAAAATGGGAGGTTACTGCAATCACTAAAATTTTCGAATTTGAGATAGCACCAGATCTTCACGTTTTGAGGTCTCAGGAACCCAAAAAAGGGGGTTTTAAAATGTGTCTGTGTGTATGTACGTACGTTCGTACGTACGTTCGTTTGTAATCACGCCACAGCCAAAACTACTAGACCGATTTGGCTGAAATTTGGAGCATAGGTATCTCGTAACCTAACTTAGATCTGAAAAGCTTTTGGAGCCAATCGTGCGAGTGGAAATGCCATTTTGGCACAAAATTTTAAATACAAGACCTCCTTTTTTATGTCGCCATTAGAAAGCCGATCAAATTCTGGTTCTAAAAATGTGTTCACAGTTTCTGCCATTTCAGTAGAAAATAGAGAAAAAAATCTTTCTCATTAAAAGGGAGCGGGCTGACAGTGGATGACATAAAGTGGCAGTTATTGTCAAAAAGTTGGCAAAAGATTAACCGTAAAAGGAACATATTGTCAAACGTGATGGGTGATGTCCGAGGTGACGTCGGTGTTTGTCAGAGAATTGCGAAATTAGTCAAGGATTAAAAAAATTCTGTTGAATTGACTACTATCTACACAGAATATAAAGATCCACGCGATGGGGAGGTTCCAGCCGCTTCTCTGCTGCATTTTTATTTGAAATCGCAATTTTCAGCCTTTTCGGAATAACTCAGGAACGAATCAAGATATTGAGAAGTTTTCTTCAGATTCTTATCAGCAAAAAAATAGCACAAATTTTATCTAATTTAACCGACTCCGTACCTTTTAAGAGATGCCAATGGTGAGTGAAAAACGAACCACCCTCCAAGATTCATTGGAATGCTCTTTGTCATTTTCTTATCCATTCGTGTCTTTATTAGAGACTTCGAGTTGGATTTGCCAAGGCGTCCGTCAACCATCTACACTGTCCTTCCTGATGAGGGCCAATAAGCCCGAAACCGGCCAACAGTGTTGATTGACGAATTCAAGGATATTTAAAACTTTCGTTTATAAACTGCGATCTACGATTTTTTCTGGGTTAGAAACATGTATCATACCTGACCGGAAGTGCATTCACGGCCACCCTAGATTTTCAAAAACATCGAAGAAATCGGTGAAAAATTGCGATTTTCGAAAAACGCAAAAACAAGTCTACTTTAATTTTTTGATGTAAATTCATCTGCCCATGGACATTTTCTTTTTATTTACTTCTGAGAATTTGACAGATTGTGAGGTAAGAGAAAATTTGATAGAAATAAGAGAAATCAAAAAACGAAATTGCTCAGGTGAATTTGCATCATAAAAACTAACTTGACGGGTTTTTGCGTTTTTCGAAAATCTCAATATTTCACCGATTTCTCCGATGTTTTTGAAAATCTAGGGTGGCCGTGACTGCACTTCCGGTCAAGTATAATACATGTTTCTAATTCAGAAAAAATCGTAGATTCCGAATCCGTTGAGAAAAAGGTGCCATTACGTTTGAAAAAACAAAGTTAAGGTCATTTCCGGTTAAACCGGAAGTGGAAAAAATTTCCTCAATGTACGTGTAAGTGTCCCCCTTCCGTGCGGGTTTGCCCAGTTTTTATTTCAATTCAATATCTTTATTACATCGAAAGATATTCAAAGTTTTAAAAATAACACCCTGTATAGGTATTATTAGATAATGACAATTTCCAGAAAGCAATGTCCACTGTACCCATTATCTTATGTGATGAGTTGAGATTGGTGTTGAAAACAAAATACATAATGAAAGGTATGACGGGGAACTAAAACCAGGCGTACAGGTTGATTTATGACAATTTTTATGTCAGTCTCTAAATTATTATGCGGGTCAGGTTGCTTTGGGGTTGATTTTCTAAAGACGAAACCAAGAAAGCAAAAGTTCAACTGGTAACTAGTTAACCTACGAGAGTAGGAGGCGCCACTGCTAAAACAGCAAAAAAAAGTTACCCTTGGTCGTAAAGGCGGCTGGGCTTAAGGTCATCAACCCACACCCAGCCTGCTGGGATGATGAATCCACGAAGTCAGCGACCTTCAATAATCTGGCCGCTCTGCACTACAGTGAAAGCGAAAAAGAACGTGTTTTAGAAACTATAATGTTTATATTGTTATACAGTAAAAGTAAAATGTAGTCTTTTTCCATTTACTTTCCAAGATCTAGTTCGCCGCAATCAAATCAAAAAGGCGAAAGTCGCATTTTTGTATATTTCCTAAAAACCATTGGCGAATGTTTATTTCGAGAAAGGATAGAGCAAACTCGTCCTTGACGATCATACACGTGCGATGTTAATGCAACAACACGCAAATCCAACTTCGCATCAATAATAATTCGGGAGGAGAAGCAGCAGCCTCCGGAATTTCAGCAATAATGGCTCGTTATTACGTAGTTGCTTAACCTCGGCACTTTAAATAGTTTCGTCCTTGCGAGATAAACGAGCCGAACCGGCCGGCTTGCTGCACCTAACCTATCCGTCACGCCATTACGTAACTCGGTTGTAAATAACAAAAGGTGTTATCCGGAGGATTTTTCAACAAATTTTCACTTTCACCCGGAAGAATTCCTCTTCGATTTCGAGAAATCTGAAATCTATCGTTTACGTTCCGACACGTTTTCATAACTTTACGCTTTCATGGATTTCTTAAATAAATCACAAAAACCGGTGTTAATTTCGTTGTGGATAATAATTTGCTGAAATAGCAATAATTTATTGTTTACCTACTATTTGTCTGAACGGCATTATGTGCACCCCTCGATACATTAAACAGTGTTATGAGAGAAAATATTTGCAACAATATTCATCATGTAGGTAGGTACTTACTTACTACCTACAATACCAATACCTATCTACAATACCAATAAAATACAGAGCGATTCAAGACCGTTCATTAGAAACTTTTGGGAATCCATTTGTAGTAGAATTTTGAAATTTGGTACTATACCATAATCGCCCACGCACGCCAAAAATAAAATATTTCCAAACCTCTCAACAGCGCTTCCGGTTTTACCGGAAGTGGCCGCCATCTTTGTTATTTTCAATGGAAAGCCCTCGTTTTGATTTTAGATTCGGATTCGTCTCCTAATTGTGAGTTTATCGCACCCACTTTCTGCCTACCTAACTGTCACCGTTAATGACATATGTCAAAATATGTATCAAAAGGTTGATCTGCAATCCACATTAGAAAAATTTATATCTTCCGAACGGTTGAAGATTAAGGGACCAAACTGGGGGGGGGGGGGGGGTGGAAATTAGAAGGTTTGAGCTTTCTTTTGATTACTCAGGTGTTCTTGTTGACGTAACAATATGGCGGATATTAATTTTCAAAAACGACAGAAAGAAATTGTCCACAACTCCATTTTTCCAAATGCGAGTACCACAATTTTATGCAGCCAACAGATGCAAAATTTAATTTCCTTTAGGGTGCTATTAACATCCCCTATATCTATTTGAAATATTTTCAAATATATCAAAAGTTAAAGCGGAGCAATATAACTTTAGGAGCTCTTGAAAAGAAGAAATGTTTAAAAGGTCTTTCCCATCTTTCAAAAATTCGTTTTTCCGGCAATTTTTAGGAAAGGTAAGCCCCCCTTGGCACCTAATTCTATCATGGTTGCTGAACGCATGTACAAACAGAAAAACAAATTATATAGCTTATGTTGTCGATCTGTGATTCGACGCTCGTATATTCTCGTAAATTATTCAACGAATTTTTTTGGGCCACTGACAGAAATCTAAGGAGGAACTGATTAGACTTTATAGTCACAACTAAAACCATCGCAACTAATGCTACTGTCCACACAATTATTACGAACTGCTGTCAGTAATGGCTATCCTAGAAGTGGGTAATTTTTAACCTCCCCAACTCCAACAAAATTTTAAAAAAATGGGAGGTTACTGCAATCACTAAAATTTTCGAAATCGAGATAAGACCGAATCTATACGTTTTGAGGTCTCAGGAACCCAGAAAAGTAGTTTTTAAAATTTGTCTATATGTACGTGCGTACGTACGTGCGTGCGTTTGTAAACGCTCTACAGCCCAAACTACTGGAGCGATTTGGCTGCAATTTGGTACATAGGCATCTCATAGCCTAACTTAGATCTGAAAAGCTTTTGGAGCCAATCGTGCAACTGGAAATGCCATTTTGGCACATCAACTTTTAAATGTTAAATGCAAACCCCCATTTTTCACGTCACCATAAGAAAGACCTTCAAATTCTGCGTCTAAAAATGTATTCATTCTTAGTGCCCTTTTGACCAAAAATTTAAAAATTTATTTTTATCGGACTTTAAAATCGCGGTACAGCCCAAGCCCCTCAACCGATTTGTCTGAAATTTTGCACATGGGGATTGCATTAGACGTCCTTTAAAATTATTCTCTCATTTAACCATCCAAAACAAGTTTTTGAAAGATTTATTGTCACTATCAGAAGACAAAATTTATGAGCATTTAGTACTTATAGGTACCCTTTGGGTAGAGAAATCGAAATTTTGTAATAACAGTAAAACCACGTTATAGCCCAAACTACTGGATCGATTTGACTGAAATTTGGTACATGGTGACCCGGTGCAAGAGCTGAAAGACTTTTGGATTCAATCGGCTCACGGAAAGTGCCGTTTTGGCACACCAATTTCCAAATTTAAAATTATTCTCTCATTTAACCATTAAAAACAAGTTTTTGAAAAATTTATTGTCACCATGAGAAAGGTCTTCAAATTCTGGTTTTCAATAAGATAAAATTAATTAACATTTAGTGCTGTTTGGTTCAAGAAATCGAAATTTTATAATAACACTAAAAATACATTATAGCCCAAATTACTGAATCGATTTGGCTGAAATTTGGTACATGGAGATTGGTTGACCCGTTGAAGACCTGAAGGACTTTTGAAAGCAATTCGTCGAAGGGAAGTGCCATTTAAGCATAATAACTTAAAATTTTAAATACAAGGCCTAATTTTTTATGTCGCCATTAGAAAGACGATCATATTCTGGTTCTAAAAATGTATTCACAGTTTCTGCCATTTCAGTGGAAAATTGAGAAAAAAATCTTTCTCATTAAAAGGGAGCGGGCTGACAGTGGATGACATAAAGTGGCAGTTATTGTCAAAAAGGTGGCAAAAGATTAACCTTAAAAGGAACATATTGTCAAATGTGATGGATGATGTCCGAGGCGATGTTGGTATTTGTCAGAAAATTGCGAGATTAGTCACAGACGATAAGGATAGAAAAAAATCTGTTGAATTGACTACTATCTACACAGAATACAAAGATCCACGCGATGGGGAGGTTCCAGCCGCTTCTCTGCTGCCTTTTTTTAAACTATTTTTTATTTAACTCAAAATTCACAACAAAAGCAACGTTAGAATTTTTCAATCTTTGTGTACGACGGAAGTTCCGTTTCCCAAAAAAAAATTGGGAAGCTACGGAAGCGGCTGGAACCTCCCCACTTGGTGAATAATCCAATCCTATATCATAAATTTCAATCCATCTCTAAACTGTTTTGTGTGAAGTTTCTTCAAACCCCTTCAATTTTTTTGTAAAAAGCTTAAGAATTTGAAAATATTTCATGTGCCGATTAAAACAAATGGTCGTCAGCTTTCAAATTTCAAAGTTGACATAAGGAAGGGGCACTTACCGTTGGCCGATCGCAACCAAAATTAATTCAGCTTTTGGCAGGTTATGACATCTCTAGGTACCAAATTTGAATTGTGGCGTGTTAATGAATGTTCCCTTGAAATTTCGAATTTTGCGATTTTATGTCAAAAAGGCGCTAAAAGTGAGTACATTTTTAGATACAGAATTTGGAGGCCTTTCACGTGCGGATAAAAAAACTTGGTGTTCATCAATCAAATTTCATGGTCGATATGCCAAAAAAGCACTTTGCGTTTGCAGATTGACAAAAAGATTAACTGGGCTCAGGAGAGGGCCAGCACTAACCTCCATACCGAATTTTATTAAAATCCGTTTGGTAGTTTTCGAGAAATCGTGCTCAAATACGTACCCAGACAGGCATTTTTTTAAAACCACTTTTTCGTGATCCTGGGACCTCGAAACGTAAAGATCTGGCGTTATCTCAATTTCGAATTTTGGAGTGATTGCAGTAACTTCCCATTTTTATATTGGTTGTGGGGAGGTTAATATGTACTATAAATAGGGTGGTTGACTTTAATTTTATTTATATTTAAAAACATTGTGGCTAGACGACCGATAAAAACCGGCTGTATCTAGCCAGTAAATTTTGGTAAGTAGGAAGTAGGATCAATCGAAAATTCGAATCGCCAAAAACATCAACTCTTTACGATTTATTTTCTTGCATCAATCACGTTGTTAGGGCGTTTACCCGTCTAATCTGATTGTTTGAACAACATACACGTCAAACGCATTTCTCGGTGTCAAACCAACAGCAAATGAGGCCAAATGCTCCAGAAACCTGGTTCCGTTTGAAATTGCGAAATTAATTTCCCAGTAAGTACTTTTTATTAAATTTTTAAGGTCAGGATTTATATTAGGGTTGCAGTTATGACACGACAATTAATAATAAAAACAACACAAAATAGTGCTCAGTACATAATTATTAGTAAGTACAGTTCGTGAAGGATTAAATGCACCATTCCTCACATCACTCGACTCACTAGTAAATTCTTTCATTATCGTATCGCTATAGTTGATATCTCTATTCGACAGATTTATTTTATGAGCCGGTTATGAAAGTCTGTTAAGATTCAAAGTCCTGTTCCACAAAATTACTTAGGTATACTACCACTAGGACGCGTTTCGGAGAGTTACTCCGTCTTCAGCTAGAAAAGAGAATAACATAAAATACAAAACAGTTGCCTGAGAATAAGAAAAAATTTTGAGTCAGCGATAGAATAAAAGCATTGAGAGCTCGATTGAGAGTAAATTCATCAAAAGGCGAGCAAACATAAAACAAACCAGGGAGTTGAAAGTAGCGAAGTTGTTAAATTGTGACCTCGAGGGTGGCAGAAGTTAAAGGAATGAGTGACAATATGTACGTGGAAGTGGGTTTTCGGTATCGTCTCAAAGGACGTTTGGATTTCGTAAGATCTACGATAGAAAGTTTGGCATCATTGTTCCTAATTCGAACGAATTTAAGGAAGTTTTCCAACACAGAAGAAGAATCCTGAAATGAGGCTGCAATATCCTGAAAAGAAAATTTTGTTGGAAGATGTATGGGCGAAGATTTTATTTTCCAGGTTGTTTTTCCTGCTAGAGGAGGTTAAGACTTGAGCCCATTGCTAAACCTCTATTTTGGGAGTAGAAGCTGGGAAGTTCTTATTGAATCGTAAGAAATTTTAGCCCACCACTAGTTCATTTGAAGAAAAGGTATAAAGCATGGGGGGGAGCTTCGCAAGAGAAGATCTTCAAAATAGGTGGAGACAGTCTTCAGGGAGAATCCTTGGAAAAACGTTTGAGACAATTTGATGATCTCTTGTTGAACCACTTTGCAGTTTGTTTGCGGATTTTAAGAAGACCATACAGAAGGGGTGGAAGGAGTTTTTCTATTTTTAGAGAACTGCTGAGAATTTTGTGGTAATATTTGATTAACGATCACCCCAATAAGCCATGTTTTCTGGCGTTGGCGGGTATGTTACGGACATCCACTTTGAGATCCATCCTTCCAATATAGCTTAAGCTTAATTATCCGAATCTTCTGAACGGGAATGCCGAATGTGTTCCTTTGACCTCAATGACATCATTATTATGGCGCTATTCAATGATTTACCGCAACATCGCTACAAGGTTGCAATTCCAAATCCACATTCCCCCTGTTCATCATAATGATGAGACGGACTGTGAATCTCAATTCAGGCGATGATAAGCAAAGCAAGGCCCCGGATTTGTGAGGCACATCGTTTTGTCTTTAGGCAATTAGCGGTAACTCTTCTTTTCTAAATACTAATAAGTAGAGGTCATGATTCTGCGTTGGGGCCTTGGTAAGTCAGGCTCTGTCAATGATCATCCTATCTGCCACTGATAAAATCGAGACAAGGTCACGCGATAAAGGCGATCAATTTGCATCTAAGCATATTAGCGACCTTCATTACGCGCTAATAAAAAGTTAATGGTCTGCGATATTAACAAACAAAATGTGAAGGTGGACCAGCCCGGAAGGTTGTTTTTTGGCTAGTTGTATAAACGAAAATTTACCTTTTTCTTTCTGGGTAATTCTTCGTAGTCCAGGAATATCCCCTCATCGGTCTGTTGAGGTGAAGCAGTTCTCGGAGGTGGTGATGGAGTTGAGCGATATGACGCAGAACTGCTGCTGAGGGTGCTATCCGGGGAAGTGCTCAACCAGGGAAAACCTGGAATTCATAAACGTCATCACCTATACACGTGCCTCGCTAATTACGCCCGGCAACAACCGGTAGACTGGCATTAAAATAAAATAAATGCAATCGCGTGACCATGGACTTTACCTTGCACCACGATGCAGTCAAGTACAAGGTGCTCCTTTGTTCCACCAAATGTACCGAATTGTCTTTGTGTCCAATATAGATTAGTTACACAAGGGCGAAGTGCAATCGATCCGTAGATAAGAGTAATCAGCCTTGGCGGCCTTTCTAATCGGACAAAAGCGAAAGCGGATTTTAATGATTTTCAACACCCAGCGGAAGAAACATGGCCTTATTTAATCTCCTTGTTTCCTGTTGAGCTTGGTGAATTCATTAAGTATGAATAGAAGAGGTAGTGCTTAATATAAGATATTAAGCACCCAAGGTCGACAAACACAAAAAATTACAACCTCAACTGACAAGGGTGAGTCGTGAGTCAAGGCTCTTCCACCGCAACAATTGCTCGCCCTCCATCCTGAACACAGCTGGATCTAAATTTGGCAACAAAAATTTCATTATCACCGGTGTTTCGTAATGACATGTCTACGAGAGTAGGACTGCCATTCACCTACATTAAAAGTTGGCAAGTCGTCTGAAGGTAACTGGGACATAGATAACTCCAAAAGTAGGTGTGCAGCTTTTTTACCACTTTCATTTATCATCAAACCTAGATCTGTACAATAGCAGTCACAATGAAAGGAAATTAAAAGTCTTACGTATGCGTAGGCGTGTCTAGCATGGTCTTACAAAAGGATGATCAAGGTAAATGCACGTAATCTTACCATTGAAGTTGGGGGAGTGCGGGGAGCACGAGAGGCTCATCAGGACTAGAGCTGCACTGCACTCGTCCATCTGAGTGTCCTTTAGGCTGTCATCCTGGCCGTAACTTGGGCGCCTTTTGCGAGATCTATAAAACTTCAATATCAAACCGACCTTTGTTAAAATTACGTCAACACATACCCATAATACGTAGACGGAGCCGGCACGTCAATGGTATGTGATGCTGTCCTTTTCCTATCACCTGCCATATCCGCTAATCTGGCAAAGTCCGTGTCCTGATCTGCCAGTCTAGCGGACTTACGTGATTCCAGAAGTCGTACTTCGTCTAAACGCTTCTGGACTTCGAAAGACTGCAACACAAATTATATTTTTGTATTTTCTTGCTGAATAAACAATTCGCGCGTGCAAAGGTCGACCGTTGTCGCCAAGCAGACTGCATTATTATCCAGCACGCGAATGTTGCAAAATTTAACCAGAAAGAGGCGAAACTACGTACCATTACCGGCATACTGCATTTTGCTGAAATAATCGACGATCGATTCTGAGCATAGGTAATTAGTTTGTGATTGGTCATTGTTCATTTGTATAGGCGGTTATCCTTGGAATTTCTAACCTAATTGTGTCACCAAGTTACCGGCATTCCTGATCGACCCTGCCAACTCAAAGCCCTAGTTTGGAACTCGATTGCATATATCCGGCTCGTAGAGACCAAGAGTGCAAGAGTTAATATAGCCAGTCACGGTAGAATTTTAAAAATGCAATCTCATCTATCCGAATTCTGGTATTATTCATGTTCAATAATAATTATAATTCAAAAGTTTCATGAAGCGTTCTGGAGTTACACGAGACTTTGCAGCAAAGTCTAAAGGTAAGTGTCCTGCGATGAAAGTAAAATTTCATGAAATGTTGATCTCATGAGACAATTATTTCACGATGTTCTCATAGTAGGGTGCTCGCGAGGAGAAAAGTCGCTTAGTTTAGGAATTATGGGGCACTTACGAGTGAAAATGTATGGAGTATAAATTTTGGTTTCTAATGCCCTCGGTATGCTACTGTCAAATTCGTCCAAGGGTCGTCCAGTGACAAAGGGCACAAATCTAAATTTTCCAACTAACGCCGCCACGTGAAAGTTCATGTGGAGAAGTACCTTTCCTGAAAAATTCATGGTGATGTCTGTGCGGATTGTATTTTTTATTAATTTTGAAAGAAAAATATCTCCATTGATCCATACGGGGCCACGGACTTTTGGAGGCGATTATCTCGGTTCGAGCATCGGCAAAAACGCATCATTTTTAGGGGCATATTTCCTTTCCAACACGATTACTCCAAATCGGGGCGGTTAATCGAAATTAATTATTCTTAATAAAAGATGTGCTATTTTATTTTGTTGACGATCGTCTTTACAGAATATTTTTAGCGCAATCAATAAAGGAGTTAATTGTCTAAATCTGAGAGGAAGTAAAAAATTCATGCCGCTGTAACGCTCGGGTTTCCGTGCCCCCACCACTACTTTCGCTGCGTCCCGCCACTCCGCAACCCCCTGAGACGTCCACATCTACAATCTTAGAGAATATCCTGTATTCCTGAAAATAATAGAAATAAGACTTGGAACTCTTGAAAAGCACTTTTTATTTCATGTAGGTAAGAAAAACAATAATTTTTAATTTGAAAATTCTTCGTCGTCCTTCTCGTTGATCGGGGAACCTCCGTGATCGGGGGTCTTCCCTCATTTGAATTTCCTTCATGTTATTTTTACAGGATCGGTTTTTCCATACCGTGGCATGAAAAAATGCAGGAAACATTATTTTTATTGCATGCTTGCTTATGCAGTCTTTAAAAATAATCTGTGGACAAATTAATACAATAATAGATGTATCTGAAACGGTTTTATGTTTCCTCAAATCCCACCAACTCCCGGAAGTACCTATTGGTAAATTTTCCAGCCCAGCAAGTTAACTTTCCAAAACCGCTTAGTAGTTTTTCTTTCAAATTAATTTGATGGACTGTGGGTTGAACGGGAATGTATCTTTATACTATTTCCAGTTCTTATTCAAACCTCTGGAGTATTCTGGAGATATTCTTTAAAATGCACGAGAATAACTGGCAAGTCTGTATCAGTATCTCGAGTCGACAGAGAATTTATATACAGAGATTTGGATGAGAACTGGAAATAGTAAAGAAACATTCCGGAAGCAAAACTTCCAAAAAATGTATATTTCATGCCCTAACAGAATTTGATGCTACAAGCTAGTTCAGAGGTGTTGGGACGCTAAATTGATGGAAAATTTACAAAAACTTATGTGAATTACTTGGCGATGTAGGATTTGACGAAAAGTTAGACCAAGAGTTGGACAACATTAAATTCAAAAACTCGTTCAAAAATATGGAAACTTTTGTGTTGAACCAACAACGATGAAGTAATAATATCTATCAACGATTTAACGGGCCCTACTTGCGTTAACTAAGTCGCTAGAAAAACTGCCTCCAACCGAAGACAGTTTGAAGCGGCATTGCTTGAGAGTTCTATTCTTTCAGACCAAAATTTGGTTGAATTAATTAAATTCTCGACCTAATTTTCCGTCACCTGAGGGTTATAGATGGGAAAAACGACGTGGGTGACAGTCTTGGGCCAGCTCTTCAAACATAGCCCGCCGTCCCAAAAAACCATTTCAGATATTATTGTCCTAATTTGTCCAAAAATTATTTTTAAAGACTGCATAAGCAAGAGTTGCATTTGCAATAAAAATAAGGTTTCCTGCATTTTTTCATGCCACGGTATGGGAAAACCGATCCTGTAAAAATAACATGAAGGAAATTCAAATGAGGGAAGACCCCCGATCACGGAGGATCCCCGATCAACGAGAAGGACGACGAAGAATTTTCAAATTAAAAATTATTGTTTTTCTTACCTACATGAAATAAAAAGTGCTTTTCAAGAGTTCCAAGTCTTATTTCCATTATTTTCAGGAATACAGGATATTCTCTAAGATTGTAGATGTGGACGTCTCAGGGGGTTGCGGAGTGGCGGGACGCAGCGAAAGTAGTGGTGGGGGCACGGAAACCCAAGCGTTACAGTGGCATGAATTTTTTACTTCCTCTCAGATTTAGACAATTAACTCCTTTATTGATTGCGCTAAAAATATTCTGTAAAGACGATCGTCAACAAAATAAAATAGCACATCTTTTATTAAGAATAATTAGTTTCGATTAACCGCCCCGATTTGGAGTAATCGTGTTGGAAAGGAAATATACCCCTAAAAATGATGCGTTTTTGCCGATGCTCGAACCGAGATAATCGCCTCCAAAGGTCCGTGGCCCCGTATGGATCAATGGAGATATTTTCCTTTCAAAATTAATAAAAAATACAATCCGCACAGACATCACCATGAATTTTTCAGGAAAGGTACTTCTCTACACGAACTTTCACGTGGCGGCGTTAGTTGGAAAATTTTGATTTGTGCCCTTTGTCACAGGACGACCCTTGGACGAATTTGACAGTAGCATACCGAGGGCATTAGAAACCAAAATTTATACTCCATACATTTTCACTCGTAAGTGCCCCTTGGTTGAAAGATAAAGTCTAGCGAGCACCCTACTATCACAACAACACAAGAATTTGACGACACACAGAAACTTCTTTCAGACCTTCGTGAAACAAAAGTTGCCTAAAATAGGTGACTTCCATATCCCCACCCCAAGTTGGCGATGACAGCTGTCATTTAGCTTCAGACGATAAACAAACATAACCCCTCAGGGGACTATATGCAATTTTGTGCCTATTTAAAAGAGTTTCTCTAAGATTGTAGGCGGATTTTAAGGGTTGGAAGTGCTCAGGATCATTCTTTGGCTCTTTCCAATTAGATTTATAGTAAGTAAATGTTATTTTCACCAGCAATTTTACAGAAAATTCGTTTTTTAAGGTGCCATTCCATGTTGCGATTATTAGCAATTCTTTTGCGATATTCGGCAATTTCTGGCGGCTTCCAGTACATATTGATGAATTCCACAAACAAATTCATCAAAACTGCCCAGAAATCGCGATAAGTCGCCAAAAAAATGTTAATAATCTTCATGGAACATGGAATACGAACGAAGATGGATACTTAAGAAGAACATGAGTTGGATGACTAGATAATTCACTTGGACCCTTTTTTTAAATCCAGATTCTTTAAATTTGGAATTGTAAATTGTAAAGTGTTCAGATGAATTGAGCCAGTTATTGATGAAGACGAGTGTTAACGTATCAAATTATGAACTTGAGATAAACTTTGGTTTGAGTTGAGGAATCTTTTCTTCATTAATTGTAAAAGATTTATCAGTTTGTGATGATGATAGCATGAATTTTCTGCATGGCTTACTTTAGCAACTAATTTGACCCGATTTTAAAACACTCCAAATGGCATCAGCAATAATATTCCTCACAATGCTCTCACCGAACAGCTTTTAACAAATTCCTGCAATTAACAACATCCCAAAAAGGCAAGTAATATTAAAAGTCACTGAAAATTATTAGCACCTCCACACAGCTTGAAAATTGCAGCTAAAAGTCCAAAAAATTTCATTCATCCATAAGCGGTTTGGGTTTGTTTATCCTCTGAAGCTAAATGACAGCTGTCATCGCCATCTTGTGGTGGGGATATGGAATTCAGGAATTGGCCGATTTTGCGTTTTCATGCAAGCCACTGAATAGTTTCCTCTCATGAAATCTTCAATGCGTTGATCGTATTTTCAAACCACCTGTTTGTTGAAGGGGTTGGTGGATTGCTATATAGTATGCATCATTTTGTCTCAAAAGAAACCTACTGTTTTTAAATTGGTTGTGGGGAGATTAATTAATAATTAAAAACCTTAGGATCTTCTAGTATAACAGAGCGTTTTTTTTTTATTTTAACATCTATTGCACAAAGATTATTATTCTAATGAGGAACACACAACGAACTCATAAAATTATTGGCAAGGTTTTAATAAAGATAACTTTAAATAAGGAACAATAAACCTGCTAGATATACCGAATAAGGAATGCAAATCGTTAAAAGAATAAACAATAAGGATTATATTTTAATTTATAACTAGCTGCTTGGTCACCTCAACCATACAACTAAGATATTCCCTTGTGCAATGTCCAAAATATACGAGGAGGTTTTTGCCGTTTTTAAAATAGGTATACAGGGTGGGTAATTTTTCGATGCTCACCATTGGAATCTCCTAAACGGTAAAAGATGCGGCGTCGGTTAAATTAGAGAAAAGTTGCGCTATTAATTTCTTGGCGATTAAGAATCTGAAAAGAATTTCCCGATATTTTGATTCGTTCCTAAGTTATCACAAAAAATCTGAAGAAAAATTAATGTTTTCCTAACGATTGATGTTATTTAAATGAAACTTGGAACTTTTATATTTTTGGCAGCTGTCAATTGAATGCCATACACAAAAAAATTAGCTTCTCAAAAATGTAACCAACAATGACGTTTTTGAAAACAATATGCGAAAGCCTGAGTCACACGACCGCAATACGTATTTTCTTACTGTTGAATTCAATTGTTTCAATTGAAGAAGTCGGCGAACTTTTTGCAATTGTTTTTTATCTAAGTTTAGGCTGATTTTGCAAATTATTCCTACCATTTTCAAATTCTGACATCTGTCAAAAAAGTTCATGTTGAATACATTTTTGGAAAGCCATTTTTTTTGTGTATTTGATGGTGTTAAAATTCAATATGGCGGCCACAAAAGAATCAAAGGTTGACTATCGTTTTCAAAATCTAGAAGGCTTACAAAATTTCTGTCAATGCATGACATTCAGTTGACAGCTGTCAGAAATATAAAAGTTCCAAGTTTAATTTAAATAACATTAAACGTTAGGAAGATATTATTTTTTCTTTAAATTGGCAGTTTTCACGTTTCGTGATAACTCAGAAACGAATCAAAATATCTGGGAATTCTCTGCAGAATCTTGATCACCAAGAAATAGAGCAACTTTTCTCCAATTTAAACTACTTTCTATCTATTATGGTTTCCGAGATACTAATGGTGATGAGCATCGAAAAATTACCCACCCTGTAGGTAGAGGAGACCCGGGTCAATTGTAACAAATTTTAGTCTTTTGGTTTCAACTCCGCAAGCAAACATCTGATTCTTAATTAAAAATGCTCCTTGAGTCCGTCAATATTGACAATTAAAGGAGCAGAGCCACATTAATGTATGTTCAAACATTTATGCAGAAAAAAATGAAATGTCGTAAAAAACAAAGTGTTACTATTGACACCACGGTGTCAATAGTAACACCCAATGTGTCAATTCAATTGTAACATGAGCTGAAAACAAGTAAAAACTCAATTTGTTTTGATTTATTATCATGATAACAAAACAAATGTAAGAAAGTCCAACCAACATTACAGGATGAAAGTTATAAAGTAACTTAAAATTGTAGATATATTAAGAAAAGAAGGTCCTCACAAAAAAACATTTTTTACTCATTTAAATTCTTAATCAGAATCGCAATAGCAAGAATGTAAATAATTGTTATTAACAGACAGTGCGCTCAATCTTTACACTCCCTGCATTGAATCCATGCCTCCGTGCATTTATTACTTATTGGCATAAGAATTAACATGTTACAATCGACACCTTTTCCGTTGTTACAATTGACACCGTCCGGCCATCTGTTCTTTTAGAATTAATATAAAAAACTTAACCTCAACTTCATGTGACATCATTAAATGAAAAATAAACTCTAATCAATGCATATTAAAGTACAATGAGAACAAAATTTAAGTGGCTTGTGATAACTTCACTGTTACTAAAAGAATCTGACAAAAAAAACTTACTTTATACTGTTTATAGGGGAAAATCCAACATATTGACATAAAGAACACCCATGGATTATCTGCCAAATATAAACTACCACCCTTGGGAGGGAAACAAAATACCCCTTTACTGTGCAAACAGTTTCCATTTTAGGTGGCACTGAAAAAGGCCGTGTTACAATTGACCCACGTTACAATTGTCACCGGTCTCCCCTACTCTATTTTACGTATTAATGAAGCGACCTAATTACAAATTAATTAGTTGATTTGGCAAAGACGTAACTTTTGTATCAATTTAAATACTTCTAAGGAAAGACAAAGGGGAGGACTTGCTAATTTAATTTCAGGTTTTTCAAGGATATGTGTATAGATTAGGTACAAAGCACGGATATTAGGTATAACTTATAATAGCGAGTCTTATAAGAAATATTGTGCACCCACTTTTCACTTTTCATGAGTAGGTAGGTATGATGCAGCCAAATAACAAACAAAATTAGAATTTCCAGGTCACGTGTTGCGAAATGTCTTAAAAATTGGAACAGGAATAAGGCGACGTCATAAATAGTTAACTGTCCCGGACGGATGACATAATTGAGTAAACATTTAAAAATGTGCCAAATCTGAGTCGCTTCTCGCTCGGCATCATATTCATTACCTATCCTGATTCTGACCCAAAGTTAGGCACGTAAAATTTCGTCACTTCGAGAAAAACTGAATTGAGTTAGTTGCGTTATGTTTAGAGAGGCAGCTTTCTCACGACTTTCCCTCTTACTTTCACAAAATATTGGCAATTAGACAACAAGGCTAAAATCGATAGCAATTGGGACCGGAAATGGAGTTATCTGTAGCAGCGCAGCCTAAATATTAAGGGCCGAAGTTTATCCCGGCCACCTACGACCTAGCCTTGTGTTGTGTAACTATGATGTATCTCGCCAGTCGCCAACGCTTTGATATAATAACAAACTGTTGCCAATTATAAACCGTGTCAGTGTGCCGTTAGTAAACAAATATGGCGGTGCAGTTGGGTTTGCACGTGGTGCGTTTGTGCCCCAACAACTAGGTCACGGGTCGATGCGGGAATAGGGTCGAACACGCTCCCCGGGTTTCTGGGGCAAGTCCTGGCCCATTTTTTAGAAACGTTGACACGTGCCGGCGTGATAACTTTAAATGCGTTTTGGAAAATACTAATATTCCAAATACCTAATTAGATTATTATCCCCGATAATACGAGCCTACTTTGATAAAATGCTGTGTTCTATGGCCTTGAAGTTTTTCCAACAAACCACTCCGTTACGTCACCTATTGACCCGAATAATACAGAAGCTTTGTTTACATGATTGGCAAAACTGAAACTTGCTTCTCTAACTCTTGACTCTGTCCAAGTTTTTTACGATTGACCCTAGCAATTAATAGTCGTCGGTTGTTTCAGGGTTGCCAGAACAAAGTTTGACAAAATATCATTCGCCCACTTGCTGAGTGCTAACCTCGGTGCTAACTTAAAAAAGTCTGTGCGCTGATTGACGTAGAATCGTGGCTTCCACCGTATTATTTGTATTTTCTATTTTCCTATGACGGATGTTTACCTGCCAACCAAATTACGTTCTTCATTCGGGTATGTAAATGTAGCAAGGATGAAAATAAACTAGCCGTTGCTCATTTGAAGCCAATAATGTTGAAGCCCTGTTGGTCTTTTTACACAACTCTGTTTAAGTGGTTAAGCCCGGTTGAGTCAACTTTACTTTAGCGGAAACCTTGTAAGAACTCAAACTGCATATATTCCGTTGCAGAATGATGAGCTGAGTACAACGCTACCCGAATTTTCTTGCGCGAACACACCGTCGCCAAGTTACAGGTTTCCGCTAAACTAAAGACTATAGGGACTTTACTTTAGCGGAAACCACGTACACGTTAAAACTTTACATCGAAGGGTGATCCGCAGACTAAAAAATGTACACTGATTCCGGGAATACACAAGTATTCCCAGTATTCCGAAGTTATTCCGAAACTCTAGCTGAAGCTATTTCGGTGTTCCAAAATGTAAATAATCCGCAATTTTTCCCATCAGTATTCCTGAGTATTTCCTAATATTCCGGTGTATTCTTAGTATTCCCAGGTATTCCCAGTTATTCCCAAATATTCCTATCATGTATTACGAGATTCACTATCCTCAGCTTATGCTTATGCAGGCGCATGCGGTGCTTCCGAAGCTATTCGGCATTATTGTAATGTATTCCGCGTATTCATATCTGTTCCTATATATTCCACAATAACTATTTTCAATTTATTTTAAAGTACACGTATCCGATCGATAAATTTTAATGTGTTCCAGGAAAATTTCCAACCATTTCCAACTATTCCGTAGTATTCCGACCTATTCCCATCTATTCCGACGTATTCCCATCTATTCCTACGTATTCCGGGCGTATTCCCGGAAAATGTACACCGATTCCGGCCTGCGGATCACCCCTCGCTTTACATATTCTGTGGCCAAGTTTCCCCTAGTTTTCTGAAGTCCTTATGGAAATACTTTAGCGAAAACCATGCAGTATATCTGGGAACGAAACGACACGAAAATACATGCAGATCCTCTTCCCGACCCTATGACATAGATCAATGAGTACTGTTTCGTACCGCTCAGCTTAATATCGATATTGTAAAAATTTAATTTAGGTAGTTTAGTTGACAAAGAGATATGGCTTTCCATTCCATGGCTCTTCATTCTGAACGGGAATATGTGCAGTTTCAGTACATACAACCACAGTACACAACTAGGTTTTCGCTATAGTAAAGTTAAGCCCGGTTAAGTCTTTACTTTACTAGAATGAAACTTTCTTCATCCAGAACGGGATCATCCCATTTTTCCGAAGCCAGGCATTCCCAGATTTTTACACGTGGTACAAAAATATTGCATAATTAGTTGTTGGTTCTACTGATGTAGTCTACCAAGGGGTTGGCCACATGCGCAGTACTTTGTACAACGGGAGACCAGTACGTACTACAAGCAGTATCGCGCAGTAGGTACTGTAGCAATATCAAGCAGTACTTTTGCAGTATCGAGCAGTACTGCGCAGTACCTAGCAGTATTCTGCGCTGTACACTGGACAGCACCGAGCAGTAAGAAACTAGAGCAGTACTTTATACACGAAAAATCCGCGTGGCCAACCCCTCGTAATCTACTATCACTTCTTCCTCTTCTTGAAGCAGCGAGCTTCATGTATCTCAATCTGTAATAGACCCGGGCAGAGGTATATGTATAGTACCTATATCAGGTGTAGAGTATTGCAGTCCAAGAAAAAAAATTTCGAAACCATAATTTTCGGAAAGTAGGATAAAAAGTAGATAGTCTAAGTTTGTTAGAAGGATTCATTGTGACTAATTATGGCAAAAAAGTGGAAAACAAGTTTAAAATTTCGCCTTTCCTTGCCATTTTTCTATTGGTGTGACGTCATTACCCGTTATCCATTCTCGGCATCATTCACCATGTGCTTCGTTTTCAAGTGTCAGTTTTTGTCGTCAAACTGTCATCCCGCATTCAGCCATGAATTTTTCGATCGAAAAGAACGAATTTAAACGGAATTTCTATCCTGTTTCATTTTCCTTCTTTTCTAAAGGGGGGTTTTGTTAATCACCTTGAAATGTAGCTACCGAATGAGCCCCAATTTGACTTTAAACGTGTGTGGTTTAGTGTTGTGCAAATTCGTCGGGAATCTTTAAGTTCTCTTCACATAAATTGCACTGGAATTTCTACAAGCTGTGACTATAGGAATTTTTAGCTTCCTCGATGTTCGTTTTTTGTGCGAAAGTTGGCAAATTGCTTAGAAGAACACTTTTAATAAATCAAGCAAAATAGAAGGTTAGATTTATGTCAAAAATGATTTGCTCACATCTGGCCCATTATTGGTTCGTCTGGCTTGTTGACCTTTATTAATTTTTTTCTCCAAAACGGTTCGGAATTTAGCGAAACAAAAAGATACGACCTTTCTCATTTTAAAAGTTGTTTCTATTCCAATTTTTTAATTTTTGAGCTGCAATACTCTATTAGGTCAAAGAGTATCCATTAGGTACTTTTTCAATTAGTATTAAGATAAAGAAAATCACGGTGATAATATCCACCAAACGTCACCTTCTGGCGAGGGATTTTTTTTTTTTTTTGAGAGCGTGGGGTGGCCCAGACATGAGCCCGAACCCGGAGGCCTAAGTGGCACATTGTGTTCACCCCCAGTGTAGTTATCGAGAGCATCCTAAACAAGCCCTGTGGCCTTTATAAAGCCCAAGACCTGCCTAACCGGAGCTCCTCGAATGTCTGCAGGCTCCAGCAGAGCGGAGCCTAGATATTCCTCCCTTAGCCTGGATAGCTCCAGGCAGTAACAGAGGATATGCAGAGGGGTTTCATCCTCTCCATAACATCTTCTACATGTATCGTCGTCCATAACGCCGACTACATGTAGGTGTCTAGCTAGGGGCCCGTGACCAGTAAAGAGTCCCACAGCTATTCTCAAGTCTCTTCGAGGAAGCCTGAGCAGTTCTTCGCCCCGATCGAAGCTCGGTCCTTCAATGAAGAGATCCGTCTGTCTTAGATCGTGTTCTCGCCATTCTTTTGAATGGCAGTTCTTCACCCATTTCCTGAGTGCGGCTTCTTCCTGACTACGGGGAACGGGCAGTGCCGGTTCCGGCCCAATGAAGGCCCTTGCTGAGCCTTCACGAGCAAGACCATCAGCCACCTCATTACCCCTGTAGCCGGCGTGGCCCGGTATCCAGCAGAGGACAACTTCCCTGTTGTCCTCCGTCAGACTCCGTAATTCCTCATGACAGTCCCAGACCAGCCGAGAGCTGCACTTGCAACTTCTGGCGAGAGATTGGCCACGCGGATTTTTCGTGTACAAAGTACTGTTCTAGTGCGACACTGCTTCGTCGTACTGCTTGGTACTGCTCGATACTGCTCAGTACCTACTGCGCGATAGTGGTACGTATAGTACTGCGCAATACTGCGTACCGCACTCCGTTGTACAAAATATGTACTGCGTACTGTTGCCCTGTTGTACAAAGTACTGCGCATGTGGCAACAACGGACTACCCCTCGTCTTCTGGCATACACTACAACTTTCTATCACTTCCAGTTTCGCCGGAAACAGCTTAGATTTTGAATTTTTAAACGCGAATACCCAGAATATCTTATATTTTTCGATTCTAGGAGTCTTTCTGAGTATTGTAGTGTCATTTTATTAAGCTTTTTTTTTGTTTTGGAAAATTTGGTTGTGGATCTAGAGTGTGGTGTTACTCATTTTTTGTGGACAAAAATGCCAAGTTGGTGGTATCATTGTACGCAAAAAAAAATCAGTTTTCATTGATTAGGTGTACCGGCGAAATAGTTATTGGCGATACTAGGTTGTTAAGCGCATGTTAACAGAATCGAGGAATAGTTTGCAAAAAAGAGGCGGAGCCGAGTTTTTCCAAATTCCAAGATTCTGTTAAAACGCACATAACAACCGTGTATCGTAGATCATTTTTCGCATAATCGAATTTTACCATTAGATAATGACAAACTTGGACTTGGACAAACGAGAAATTTGAAGCAAAATGGCAGTCGGCAATCACAGGAAACCTAAGCTTTATTAAATTGAAACGTTTTTGATACCTATTTGACATCTCACGCGCTATTTACGATTTTCATTTGTTTAACTTACCGCGCATGTATGCCGTTATGGTTCATAACAGCACTGTTATTTTTTGTTTCTATGGAAACTAAACCGTTTTTGGTAAGGTCAACGTTCCGCTCATTATAGTAACTATGGTAAGTTGAAATATCGAAACGATTGTGTGAAAAATGTTTTTCCATATTTTGAAACCCTCCGAATAAGGCTTAAATGAACCGAAACGAGGTATCATTAATTTTATGAGAATACTGACCTCCATAGAAGACCAAAAAGCGCATCGCGGCCATCTATGTAACATCATTTGTAACAACCACGGAGGTAACAGCCTTGTCGTTTTGTGATGAAATATCAGTGATCTTTAATTGAGGCTGGAAGCCAAATCGCAGGTGAAACAATGAAAGTTTTGATGACGGTAACCGGCATTGTTCCATCACGACTCCGTTACTCATGCCACTAATTGAATTTGCGCTTGCGCCGTTGTAACGCATACCAACCTAAATCTGGTATGGATGGTTTTATTTAAAAAACGAAGCAAAACTTTCTTATACCTAAAGACAAAAAGAAAAATTTTATTGCGCCACACAAAGAAACGTGCGCGAAATCCCCGTTAGTAAAACTCGCGCGAGAGAGAAAGGTATCACATAATCGACCTCAAGACAGGTTGTGTATGTACCGAGTGTTTGCGAAACATTTCCCAATCATTATAATGCTACGGCTATGAGCTACAACATTCACCGGGCAACCCAATTAAAAGTGTGCCAAGCGGTTTACACATTTGTTTGATTTAGTAGCTATGGAAACTAGATAAGCCGTTTTAACACTTGCATTTTCAACAACCAAGTGACTATGAAGGTCATGGCATTTGCACAATCCTTTTCCCTCCGTCATTGTACGTAATGTAAAAAATTACCACTGGTTGACATTAAAAAAAATTGCTGCAAGAACCTTGTCCTCAGAATTAACGTGCCATTGTACGGTCAGTAAAACTGGGATTCGGTGCCAAACTGGGTTCAGGAAATAACTGTGCAAGGTCCGCTTTGATAACCACATGCGTACTAGTGAAGAAGACGATTATTCTGACGAGTTTTCTCTTTATTAATTAAAAAATGGAACCTCGAATGGTCGAATGGAACAGATTTCAACCAAAAGTAGGACCTATGTAAATGCCTAATAACTCGCCTAATAAAAATACTCTTTGCGGCCACAAAACACTATGAAATCCTAGTAAAATGCTTCAGAATTGAAGAATTTTACTTCAAAAGGGTCTAAGTGCCAAAAACGCTTCGTATGAACAATTATCTGGATATCAGAAAACAGCATATATTCTTTCGAATAAAAATCTCATACGTGTAAAGGGCACTTAGACCATTTTGAAAGGTAAGGTCTTCTGAAAATAAACGCATCAAAATTCATGTGCATCAAGTGATCGAAAGGAAACTCATCCTCAGTTAACTGAGATTCTGTATGAATAGTATTGTTTGGCAAAATTGTTGACATAGTTAATTATGTCAAAAAGGAAAACAAACAATCTCATACAGTACATCAAGTTTGAATGGGGAGTATGAATGATTTTGTTTTATTATTCATAAAGAAAGAGGGCACCAAAATACCGAGGGTTTCATTCATGACTTTGCGATCTTCTTCATTATTTTGGAGAAAATAAATAAAAATCAGTGATGGACGTCATTTACACGGGTCTAATACATTGAAACGCCCTTTTTTCTGACTTTTGACCTCCTCTCAACCAAATTAATAGTAGTTTATAACCCAAAGCGTGAAAGTGATGTTTTACGCGGCGAAGGAAAATATGGACAGTCGAGGCGTAGGCGAGACTGGCCATTTCCTGAGACGCGTAAAACCACTTTTTCGCTGGGGTTTATACAACATTTTTCTTCCTACACCAGTTAAAAATAAATAAATAATTAATTTTGAAATTTGAGAACCCAAGTGACAGATCAAGAAAATCTAGACGTCAAGTCCTACAATTTAAATTTGGCAAAATCGCGCGTGCTGCGTTCCTTCATACGCCAATCGCCGTCGCCATATTGTCCATTTTACACGCCTAGCCGTTAGTATAATTTTTACACGACTAGCCGTGAGAAGCGGTCCTTTCACAGCCCTCCTGAGTCCCGAAAATGTCATTTTCAGTTAGTGTAGGAAGAAAAAATTGTTACTGCAAAATTCGAAATTGAGTTAACACCAGATCTTTACGTTTGGACGTCCCAGGATCGCGAAAAAAGTAGTTTTAGAAAATGTCTGTGTATGTGTTGTATGTGGGCAAGGTTTCTCGATAACTATACCAAAAGGATTTTAATAAAATTCGATATGGAGGGTTGGTGTTGACCTTCTCCTGAGTCCAGTTGATTTTTTTGTCAATATGCAAACGCCAAGTGCCTTTGCTGTGTGGGATATCAACTATGAAAGACTGATGAACAATTTTTCTTATCAGCACATGAAAGGTCTTCAAATTCTGAATTTAAAAATGTACTCACGCCAAGACTCACACTTAGTGTCTTTTGGCATAAAATCAAAAAATTCGAAATTTCGAAGAAACATTAAATAACACGCCACAGCCCAAACTACTGGATGAATTTGCTTGAAATTTGGTAAGTAGGGATATCATTACCCGCCGAAGGGCGCTTTTCTTTATCAGCACATGAAAATGTCTTCAAATATCGTTTCCAAAAATGTTATTCAAACTTAGTGTCCTTTTGACAGAAAATCATAAAATTTTGAAAAAGCGACAAGGTTGGTGGACTAGGTATAACTCAGGGTAGGAAAATTGACTTTATCCACGGGTGTTGCAGAACTTGGTTCAGTATAGACATAGTTAGGCATTTCCAGAATCATATACCCTGTGCAAAAACATATTTAAGACTGCCGACGTGTCAAAAAAGGATATCTCGCCCCATGTAACGTGATGTCATTTTGACGTATGCAGCGACTACCAAAATGTATGGAGTGCATAACCATGTCTATACTCAACCAAGTTGCAGAATGGACTCATTACACAGTGGGGTGAGAATTTCTTTCGCTTTAAAACCCATGGATAAAGCATAGTATTCTATTCGTGTGTAAGATTTATTGCTCCCTCAAAGTAAGTAGGCTGCTACTCTTGACTTTTATCAGGTTTTGACGTTAGGCTTTTCGCAAATGCACCACGGTCAAACTGATATTTGGAAACACTATAAGCAATCATATACACAAGCAAAAGTAAATAAAGAGTTAATGATTTGGAAGCATGTTCACTCCAAACTCTCTTTTTGTTCTAGCGATATAATTCCAAAATTTGAAGGTATAAAACACACTTATACACACACGATATAAGTTTGTTGAAAGCTTGCTTCGTTTTCCAGGCAACTGTTTTGTATTTTGTGTTAATTTCTTTTCTAGCTGAAGATGGAGTAACACTCCCAAACGCGTATTAAACAATAAGTAAATTTTGTGGAACAAGACTTTGAAACTACCTTGTGTAATCACACGATATAAGTTCGGTCATCAAAATTCCATCTCATTGCCCATTATTTAAATTCCACCGATTAACTTTTGCATTTGACCATGGCGGAATTTCGCAAAACTAACGTCAAAAACGTGACAGAAAAGTCAAAAATAACAGCCTACCTCGCAGCCTACTTACTTTGTACGGTACTATAATGTACGTGGCAATCGGCCAAAGGCAAATACTTTTTGGCATGTCGTCTATGAAATTTGAAAGATGATCACCATTTGTTTTATCCTCGGTTTTATCAGAACATGAAAGGTTTTCAAATTCTGTTTACAAAAATACAATCAAACTTAGTGCCCTTTTGGCGATAACAGTTTTTTTGAAAAACTGGATTGAAATTTATAGGCGGAATTTCATTAAAATACGCACGTACACACAAACAGACATTTTTTTAAAAACACTTTTTCGTATCCTGGGAAACGTAATTTTGGAGCGATTGCAGTAACCTCCTATTTTTATATTGGTTGTGGGGAGGTTAAGAATACTTAGTTTGATGATTTCAACTCATATGGGCCAGTTCTTACGTTTATACATAAGTACACTGCGAGTGTAAAGTATGGAATAAAATTCCAATCTGCCAAAGTAGCCAAAAGAATTTAAGAAAATGTAGATGGGCAGTTGAATTTGTATCAAAAAAAAAGGTTAACGTGTATTCGCGATTTTGAAAATTATTGTTTTTTGACCGATTATTCTTCGATATTTTTGAAAATCTACGGTGGCCGTAAAATAAAATCGATCTGTCCGAGGAATTTTGGCAGAAATCAACGGTAAAAAATTTATGATTTTTTTCCAGATTTTACACTCGCATGTATACCTAAAGGAAATGAAAATTTCGTCTTACGCACAGATGAAAAAATTCCCCCGTTGTCGTATTTTAAATTTTGAGTTCTATGTGAATATCTACAAAAGTAGCTTGAAAAATTACCTTTCGGATAGCCTTTACTGGTAACAGCTGGTATTAATTGTATTAGCGGTAGCAATTATTTTAGTTGTGATGTAGGATGTAGGACGAAAGTTTCATTTCCTTTACGTATACACGGTGCATGGGTAATTTTTCGATGTTCACCTTTGGGATCTAATAAATGGTAAAAGATACGGGGTCGGTTAAATTACAGAAAAGTTGCGCTATTTCTTGGCGATTAAGAATCTGAAGAGAATTCTCCCATATTTTGATTCGTTCCTGAGTTATCACAAAAAAACTGAAAATTGAAATTTAAAGAAAAATTAATATCTTCCTAACGGTTGATGTTGTTTAAATGAAACTTGGATCTGAAAATTGCTATTTTAAAGAAAAATTTATATCTTCCTTCCTAACGATTGATGCTATTTGAATGAAATTTAGAACTTTTATATTTTTGACAGATATCAATTGAATGGCATTGACAGAAATTTTCTAGGCTTTCTAGATTTTGAATAACGATAGTCAACTTTTGATTATTTTATGGCCGCCATATTGAATTTTGACACCATCAAATGCACAAAAAAATTAGCTTTTCAAAAATTTACTCAGCATGAACTTTTTTGACAGATGTCAGAATTTGAAAATTTGTAAAATCAGCCCTCGAATCAGCCTAAACTTAGGTGAAAAACAATTGCAAGAAAGTACGCCAACTTCTTCAGTTTCTTATAAAATGTGAAAACAATTGAATTCATCAGTAATAAATTACGTCTTGCGGTCGTGTGATTCAGGCTTTCACATATTTTTTCAAAAACGTTAATGTTGGTTACATTTTTGAGAAGCTATTTTTTCTGTGTATCCGACGGTGTTAAAATTCAATATGGCGCCCATAAGAAAAAGAAAAGTTGACTGTCTTTATTCAAAATCTAGAATGCCTAGAAAATTTCTGTCAATGCCATTCAATTGACAGCTGTCCAAAATATAAAAGTTCTATTTAAATAACATCAATCGTCTTTAAATTGGCAATTTTCAGATTTCTTCTGATAACTCAGGAACGAATCAAAACATCGGGGAATTATCTTCAGATTCTTAATCGCCAAGAAATAGCGCAACTTTTTTGTAATTTAACCGACCCCGTATCTTTTACCGTTTAGGAGATCCCAATGGTGAGCATCGAAAAATTACCCACCCTGTATACAGGTTAGTCGAGAGGTTAGTGCAAAGTCCCGGACCGGTCCGTTATCTCCGTTATAACCGGAAGTGGTCCTAAAAATCGTTTTTTAAAAGGGATCATACTTTTTTCTCAAAACATGTATCATACTCGAGATCATACTTGACCAGAAGACAGATCGCGGCCACCCTGGATTTTCACAAACATCGCAGAAATTGGTCAAAAAGCAAGATTTGTCAAAACCGCAAGTACACGTCAACCTTATTTTCGTAATGCAAATTCAACCGGCCAATTAAATATTTTTAAATTCTTTTTCCTATTTTGCTAATTGTGAAAACGAGGGGTTGGCCACGCGCGCAGTACTTTGTACAACGGAAAAGCAGTACATGAGCAGTACGAGCAGTACATGAGCAGTATCGCGCAGTACATGAGCAGTACGAGCAGTATCGCGCAGTACATGAGCAGTATCGAGCAGTATCGCGCAGTACATGAGCAGTATCGCGCAGTACGAGGCAGTATCGCGCAGTACTTCCGCATTATGGACAGATTATTGTTTTAAAAATCAAGCCCATTATGGGTACCTACATTTGAGCTCAGCCAATGTTATCGGATTGAGCGGGATTTTTTGGACTAAACGGGATAAATAGATTTTCCGAGTTTATCAGTGCAAAAACGGGATTTTTGTAAATCCTGAAAACAGAAAATACCAATATCATATATAAAATAAGATGTTGAGGGCTACTGCGGAATGACTACGGAAGATAAAAAGAGAAAATCGATATTACATTCAATGAGTAAGGGTAAGACAAAGATGAACTTACTGTTTCTGATCCCGTGTTCTGATCGCACTTCTCCCTCGCTTACATACAATTATTGCCAACTGTCAATTATTTTTGGTTATAAACTTATACCTAAAGATTTACTTGTATCCTCGCTTGTATCATAACTAGTTTCGTGAATTAGGAAATATTGAAAGGCCATAAAGATGTTTTCTGGTACCTACTTCTTTTAAAGAAGCGCGATTTTTTTAAATATTAAAATATCTTCCCAAATATATCTCCGTTCCTGAATCGCGGGTGCGCGGTGGATAAACTTAGTGGTGGGAGTGAACATCGGTACACTCTAGTAAAAAGTATGTTCAACTGTTAACGGCATGCAGGGTGCGATGCGTGAGAGCGGGTGAGAGCCCGTTCGTAATTTCAAGAAACTTGTTGCACAGATTGTACTATACGACGCTGCAGGTCTACCGCTCTCTTTCTGATATCTCCCATTGCTTTCTTTCATCTGCGCATCTCGCAGACGGAGATATATTTGCCAAACTGTTTCATAGCCAAACTACACTAGTACAGTCGAGAAAGTAAGTCATGCACTCGGGTCTTGAGCGTTACGCACAGAATTTGGGACACCATCATCGACAGTGGTGACTGGTGATTTCTATCTGATATTAAGACCGGCACCAGTTGGACTGTGTCGGACTGTGTGCAGATAATGAGTTATCCGGCCAACAGATCAACAAAAAGTGCATTATTTAGTTTCTCGACTGTACCTACATTGCACATAATTTATTAATTATTCATGATTTTGCCATTGTCTCGAGAATTTTAGTGCAGTAACATAAGCTTTTCTTCATAGAGTCGTTTTTTTTCGATTTTATGTTTTTCAATAAAAATTAATACAAATTGGCTCTCATGATTGGCCAGCTTCCTATTTTTTAAAATTTGTATTGAAATACTGTTACTTTTGCTGTCAGTTTCAAATTTTTCTCGAAAGGACGATTCAAATCTGGACATTGTTTTGAAAGTATTTCAATACAAAACAAGATTATTTTCCGAGTTATTTTCTATGCAAGTTTGTATTTCAATACATAAAACAGAGAAAAAACGCCTTTGGTAAGTAGTGCATTATTTTAGACGTGCATGTGACGTCATTTTGCCGATTTTTTGTCTTTTTTTAAATGTAGCGATTTCTTCTTGGACTTCTTTGTTCTATTTCCCTTCGCAATAGCACCACTGGTGTGTATTAGTGGAACGGAAAATACACAGGATGTCCCAGAACGCTCGCATCACCTTTTAATAGAGTATTCTGCACTAAATTCTGAGTCTATCCGTGTTTTCGAAAATTTCCAGGACCCAATCAGTTATATAAGAGATTTAAGAGGTCTTAAATCTCTTACAACTGTAGAACTATTGGACCCTGGGAATTTTCATAAACACGGAGCAATGGAGAATATAATGCTGAATACTCAACTAAAAGGTGGTGTGAGCGTTCTGGGACAGCCCTATTTAGTCAATTTCGCAATTGACTGATTCTGTAACTTTTAACATTATGTTAAAGCACTGTTATAATGTTAATGACAGAAAATGAATTGCTAATCTGTCATTTAACATTATAACATCGCTCTAATATAACGTTAAAAGTTACAGATTCACCGCCTAAGTTCTAAGTTTTGTTTTGCATTTCTATAATCTATATAATCTACATATATTTAAAATTAATAATAAATCTAATAAATGAAAATATTGCCAGCTTTGTTCACATTTATTCAAACCGTATTCACATTTATTTTTTCAAGGAAGGCTTCTCTCAGAGAAATAAAGCCAGCCCTTACAGTACCTACCTAAGCAATCCAAAATTTTCGATTTTTTTAACCTCCCCAACCCCATCACAATTTAAAAAAAATGGGAGGTTACTGCAATCACTAAAATATTCGAATTTGAGATACCACCAGATCTTTACGTTTTGAGGTCTCAGGGACCCAAAAAAGGGGTTTTTAAAATGTGTCTGTGTGTATGTACGTACGTACGTACTCGGTACGTACGTTCGTACGTACGTACGTTCGTTTGTAATCACGCCACAGCCAAAACTACTAGACCGATTTGGCTGAAATTTGGAACATAGGCATCTCGTAACCTAACTTAGATCTGAAAAGCTTTTGGATCTAATCGTGTAACTGGAAATGCCATTTTGGCACATCAACTTTTAAATTTTAAATTCAAACCCCCATTTTTCACGTCACCATAAGGAAGACCTTCAAATTCTGCTTCTAAAAGTGTATTCATTCTTAGTGCCCTCTTGACCAAAAATAAAATAAAAATGATTTTTATCGGACTTTAATATCGCGGTACAGCCCAAGCCCCTGAACCGATTTGGCTGAAATTTTGCACATGGGGATTGTATTACACGTCGAAGAGCTGAACAAATTTTGAATTCAATCGACTCACGGAAAGTTTTGGCACACTAATTTCCAAATTTAAAATTATTCTCTCATTTGACCATTAAAAACAAGTTTTTGAAAGATTTATTGTCACCATCAGAAAGGTCTTCAAATTCTGGTTTTAAATAGGACAAAATTAATTCGCATTTAGCGCTGTTTGGTTCAAAAAATCGAAATTTTATAATAACAGAAAAAATACATTATAGCCCAAATTACTGAATCGATTTGACTGAAATTTGGTACATGGAGATTGGGTGACCCGTTGAAGACCTGAAAGGCTTTTGAAAGCAATTGGCCCACGGGAAGTCCGATTTAAGCATATCAACTTAAAATTTTAAATACAAGACCTCCTTTTTTATGTCGCCATTAGAAAGGCGATCAAATTCTGGTTCTAAAAATGTATTCACAGTTTCTGCCATTTCAGTGGAAAATAGAGAAAAAATTCTTTCTCATTAAAAGGGAGCGGGCTGACAGTGGATGACATAAAGTGGCAGTTATTGTCAAAAAGGTGGCAAAAGATTAACCTTAAAAGGAGGCAAAAGATTAACCTTAAAAGGAACATATTGTCAAACGTGATGGGTGATGTCCGAGGTCACGTCGGTATTTGTCAGAAAATTGCGAAATTAGTCAAGGATTAAAAAAATTCTGTTGAATTGACTACTATCTACACAGAATACAAAGATCCACACGATGGGGAGGTTCCAGCCGCTTCTCTGCTGCATTTTTTTTCAGATACACTCGAGTGCAAGTGAATGTAAACGATTTGTCAAAATTAGTAGGCCATGATGAATGGAAATTCGATTGATTTCCTCCGGAAAAAAAAAATTTCACTTACCCAATTTGGTAGGTACAAACTGAATAAACCCAAACTGGTATAATAACTCTCCTTAGGTATGTTGTGTAGGTAAAACTACCGTAGCAGTAGAAAGAACTATCGCGCAGTCCGAAGCAGTATCGCGCAGTACGAAGCAGTATCGCGCAGTACGAAGCAGTATCGAGCGCAGTACGAAGCAGTACCGCGCAGTACCAAGCAGTATCGCGCAGTACGAAGCAGTATCGCGCAGTACGAAGCAGTATCGCGCAGTACCAAGCAGTATGGCATGAGCGCAGTACTTTGTACAGGAAAAATCCGCGTGGCCAACCCCTCGTGTGAAAATTTAACAAATTTCAAAAAAGCAAAAACAAATAAAAGGAAATGTGCCTAATTAATTGCGCATCAGTTGAATTTGTATTGAAAAAATAAGGTTGACGTGTACTTCCGGTTTTGGCCGCGACAAGTCTTCTGGTCAGGTATATGATACATGTTTTTAACTGCGAATTCATTGCGAAAAATGTATGACTCCATTTTTTAAAAACGATTTTTAGGGTCACTTCCTGTTTAACCGGAAGCTCAAGACAATTTTTAAAAACAGTTTTGCATTCCCTGTATTTAATTGTGCCTCGGTATCAAGTTTCAAAGTAAAATCTTAAGAAAGAACGGACCGCGTTCCGGGACTTCGTTGCAACCCTATATACAGGGTTAGTACAAAGTCCCGTGTCATTTCCGGTTTAACCGGAAGTGCAAGAAAATTTTTAAAAACAGTTTTGAATTCCCTGTACTTAATTATTGTGCCTGGGTGCCAAGTTTCAAAGTAAAATCTTAAGAAATAACAGAGATAACTGACCGTCCCGGGACGTTGTACTAAGCCTGTATTTATCTAACAATAATACTTAACCCTTATTCTGAAGTGTTGAAGACCTATTCGATTCGAGTATAGGGGGTGACAGGGTTTAGGGGTTTTCGATTTTCAAAACATAAGGTAGACAGTATACCTAATTCGCTGTAATTCGCGGTGAAAAAGACCGATCCGAACACTGAACTCGCCAGAATTCGCCCGGCGCATCCACCATTTTTGTTCATTCGGCAGCCGAAACCGCCGTTCAAAGTTTGCGGGCGTCACTCGACGCGTCACTTAAAAAATGTTTTTATTTGATTAGGTAGGTAGGTATCAGGGGCGTACTGGCTTTATCGGGCGATCGCCCGCGTAACTTTTGATTTGCCGGTTTTCAGAACACGTAACACATTTGTATTTCCATTTTAAGGTTTAGTTTCAATAATTATTCTGTGGGCCCAGGGTATCATTATTTCTTATTACTACAACTTGGCTAATTAATTTACTATTATATTGGGCCGGTCCTAAATAGGGCCTAGTCCACCCCTCGTATGTATTTATAATCCGGGTGGCACTGCCTCATCTTCAACATCCATTCTTCACTCTGAAAATAAACAAAACCCACTGATGGACAGCTGAGAGCAGTCGCCAAGTTGCGTAAAAGGTGTGTTGTTGTCTCAAAGCGAATAATTAGATCATAGCCTTTGAAAAAATCGACCATGAACAAGTTGTTTATATGAGTGACGTCACAAGGATGCAATTATTAATACCGGAGTTAGAGTAGCGCGCGGCAGGGGGAAAAGGACGATTTCCGTGCATGCGCTCACGCATCTCTCCTCCAACGGAGAAGTGACTACAGCCGACCAGACAATGCACACCAGAGGAAACAGTGACGCACTTAGCTGATTCTTGGTGCGAGCGTACGCTTTTTGTCTGATTTTGCTACGCAGTTGGAAAATACGTAGGTACGGCAAACTGTACATTTTTCGATTTTTGCGTCAGCGTGACGTCAAAAAACAGCGATAACAACATTACCTCGTCGCAGCCTGGGGGTTGCAGGGTGATCTGGACCTCGTCCTTGTCGACGTCGTGCTCGCAAACCTCCCCCGAAACCTCTCTTCCGTTAAAAGTGACGAAACACTTCTGACCGGGAACGAGTTTCACTCCTGATAACGTTTTGAATCCAGGACCGATCAATTCGTTTTCGAAAAACTCGGCCGAGGTTCGACCCACATTCCCTTGTCTTGGGTCGAAGCGTACCGTGTAACGGGTGTTCGGGGTCAGGTTGATGCAATTGTTGTTTTCGACAAAATTCGCCGGAGTCTTCACCGCCTGGATTACTCCGGAGTAGAACTTGCTGTCTTCACCCTTAGCGCACACCCGTGTACCAACAATTGAGCGTTTCGCGAGCCGTTTTCCCGTTGACATTTTTTTTAACTTTTTGAGATAAATAAGTCCTAGTTTTCAAAACCAAACGTCGTCGATCAAATACAACCGCCGGATTAACAATTTCTGAACGGAAAATCGACGATAATTAAAGTTCACTCTTGAAACATTACGATCAATCACTAAACTATCGCTATATATGCACATAATCATATCAAAAATTTGCCCGTGTGATCTAGGCAGCGTCCCTGTAAACAGTTGGATGCCGACTGATGGTTGCCGGCCGGCTCGCGTAACAACAGCTGATCACTTTTTAATCACTCCGCTATTGCCGTCTCAATCCTTCACCGCCGTTTCGAGAGAGATAAAATAAACTCGGTTGTCGCATGCGAGCCCATTCCGACATAGCGGCCCGGCCACAGCTGATGATAACAACAAAACCACGTGACGCACAGTGCACCTCCGCATTGGCTGACCGGTTTGACCTACATACAACTATTGGTTCATACTGCAGAGGGGGAAAGGTCACAACAGAATCCTTTTCTCTCTCTAACGCCAAAGAATTCGCAGGGGGAGAGGAGGATACCGCCAAAAATTTCATAGATGAGGTCAACCCGTCTGTTGCAGGCAAACCACAAGGAAAGCTAACTTCGTTTGATTCTTTTCGCAAGCGCCCCGGCACGTGTGTATCATCAATTCGATTATTTAATCTGCAAGAAAAGATAGTTGCTTCAAAAACAAAACAAATGACAATAATGTACATGTACGAACGAGTACGATCTCCTATCTAATCAAAAGCGATGACGACATGCTGACGTTTATCGGTTCACATCGTAACTAAAGCGCGCCTAATATTCTAATAAAAAGCTATAAGTAGGTAACTACTCGGTCTTAGGTACCTAGGTAGGTAAATACACAGGGTCGTAGCTAGGTTGGGACGTCAGGGGGGGCTCAAGAAATTTTAGGTGTGGCTCAGGCTCAAGAAAATCTAAATTTTCTTAAACGAAAAAATCTATTGCATTGCGCATTGTAGCATCACTCGCGGAATAGGACTTAAAATTTATTTTCTTCTATTTCCACAATACCTACACAGTGCGGTTCAAAAGTTGTTTACCCCTTTTCCCCTTTCTAAAAGTGTGTTTACACTACATGATTTTTCATATGATTTTCGCTTTGATAAATCATTTGGTAATAATACAAAATGCGAAAAGTCATGCGGTTTGTATAAATGTGTTTACACTGCTATGACTGGCTTATGATTTTGCACTTGACTCTACTGGCAAATGTGCGTCGTACATAACCTAAAAGCGACGTAAAATCGTCTAAAATACAGTACAGTGTGAATTTCTGTGGTCAAGGTTAGTTATTTATTTCAAATCGTCGTGTTGGTGGTGAATAGTTCTATACCACAACTCATTAGTTCCGAGTTACAGGCCTTTAAAGTTTTGGCGCTGCCACAAAAAGTACATTTTATTCATTTATACTTTGGTTTTCCTGGCAAATATAATTTTAAAAGTATATTTCGACCTATAACTGAATGCAATTGCATATTGCATGTAAAAACAAAATCATAGAATAACATTAGTTCTTGTTTATTCGTTGCTTAAGGGCCTTTCACTATTATTCGTTATTTCCTTGAAGATTTCTTGTTGTAAATAAATAATTAATTTTGAAATTTGAGAACCCAAGTGACAGATCAAGAAAATCTAGACGTCAACTCCTACAATTTAAATTTGGCAAAATCGCGCGTGCTGTGTTCCTTCATACGCCAATCGCCGTCGCCATATTGTCCATTTTACACGCCTAGCCGTTAGTACATATAATTTTTACACGACTAGCCGTGAGAAGCGGTCCTTTCACAGCCCTATCCTGAGTCCCGAAAATGTAATTTTCAGTTAGTGTAGGAAGAAAAATAGTTATTTTGGCCTCCTGACATCTAGATGACAGTTTTACACACTACTGACATCCACGGTAACTTCGATTTTACGGTTACGTCATCACTTTACAACAGCCCGGTACGGTAAAATTTCGAAAAAACACTGGCTCACAGGCAAACTCAAAAATTAAAGTAACGCTACAACAATAAATCTCATTTATAGAAATTTCACTTTACTTAACTTTTGAATTGATTAATATCGTTTAAATATTTAAAATTTAGGTTTTTATTTCAATTGCCGGTACGCCATCTTTCGCCAGTTGACATTATTTTGACTTTTGGCAGGCAGCTTTTCACCATCTTATTGCGAACAGCTGTGGAAGTTAGACAGAAGACACACTTTGGGCCACCTCCCTTAATTCTGGTGGTGTCCATAAAGACATTTTGAAATCTAAATAATTTCACATTTGTTATCAGTGGCCACTTTGATCAGTGGTAATTACTGTGTTCGCATTTAAACGCCAAAATTCTCTGCATTTTACCGCACTAATATTGTAAATAACTATTCCACTTACTATTAATTAAATAAAATTAAAAATGTCACAGTTACGTATCCGAGTTCTGAGTATTTTTCGAACTGCCCTTCCATAGAGTTAAATGGGGGGGAAACAACTTTTGATCCTCACTGTATACAGAACTCCATTTTGAGAAAGATGAATTTCCAAATTATGTAATAATGCATAAATATATTATCCGAAGGGCTTTTTCCAGGGGGGGGCTGAAAATATTCCAAGGCGGGCTACGCCCACCTGACTACGGCCCTGTAAATACAGGTTATTCGTTTGAAAATTTCTGCCCCGAATATCTCTTAAATGAAATGAAATGAGACATGGAGGCAGGTCGATTTTGATTTCGAGGACACTTAAATCCGTGCGTGGTGATATTTCACAACGCACCCCCAACTTTGAAATTTCAAATGGCATCCCCCCACTTGTGAATGTGATACATCATTTAAAAGCGAATTTCAATGATGTAAGGCTTTTTTGTGTTCCGTCACCTCCAGCGCCTTCTATGGTGCATCATATTAAAGCCCAAGAAATCCTCTGTAAACTGATGATGCAAAGATTTTTTAAATCCATCTTTTCATTCAAAAGTTACGGTGAAGAACATGTATTGGTTTTGGAACCTACAATCATTATTTATTGTTTTTATTGTAACTTTTGAAGGAGTGGATGGATTTCAAAAATTTTTGCATCAAAGAGGGCCTCACGCAGTTTAAAATTTGACCATGGCCTGCATGCAACTGCGAGCGAATTTTCAGGTCTCATTTCGTTTAGGAGATATTCGGGGTGGAAAGTTTTCAAAAGAACACTCGGTGTACGACATATTTCATTCCACGTTTTCTAGTTAGAGAGCTATTCGGCCAGCCCTTTAAGAAAACTAATTGATTTGTTAAAAATATGCGAGGGAGAAAAAATTTAGCTTTAGTACATCAGTCTTGGATTGGAACAAGACAAGAGGAATTAATTTAATCGATTTAGGGTTGCGTTCTCAATAGCAAATCCACCTCAGATTCATTGTACGATGGATATTCCAAGGTAAGGGATGGCTGATACGAGGTTGGTGATTATACTGTTGCTCCTCAGAAGGATATTTGCCCTCATGGTAGGACATATCCTAAGAATGCTGTTGCTATAGTGGTGAATAGAATAAGTACCCCTGTAATTCAAGTACTTTTTAGTTTGTATGAGTTGAAGATATTCCTCGTGCAATGTGTATGTATATGCATATGCATATAAAGAAGAGCGAGGCTCCATTGGCGTGTAGGTTTCGTAGGATTCACCCTAAGTTAACATCTCGTGTGATGTGGATAACACTTCTGAATGCGGAGTTAATATTTGGGCAACAATGTATTGCTAAAATTAAAATGCTATTAATATGTTGAATACGGTTAAGTCAAGTCAAGTCCAGTCCAAAAAGTCGAATTCTCGAGTTTCACAGTGAAACATTCCAGTAGGTATATTACCAGTTCGACTTCTATTATAACTAATTACTGATTCAACTTAAATACTTACTCTCATCATGCATCACTTTTAAAACTCAAAATTCGAGTTCAAAGTCTAATACCGAAGTTTTAAACTCAAACAAGTCGAATATTCGACTTCATCCATGTAATCATCTTTCTATGCTTTAGTAGAAATCAGTTTACGTTCAATACCTATTAATACTGCAGATTATTTTATACATGAAGTATTGAACCAATCCAAAGCAGCATTTAGTATACCAGTAACCAATCAAATCCTGATTACAGTGATAATACTACAACGTCAACTTGACCCTACTTACTCAATACTTTAATTTATAAAATAATCTGCAAAATAGGATTCGTAGTCTATTGGTTGCCTTGCTGAGTCCTCATGGATATGCACTACTTGTCTCGTCCTCTTTTTAGCCTAAAAAAATTTACCATTTTGACTCGTAGTTGACAGCCATTCGGACGTCAAAACCCGCGGCAATCAAGAGACTACTCGTCGTATTACTATTGATTATTTGCCTAGATCAGAGAATGACAATAATATGTGGTAGGTGGGTAATAGGCGAGAGGAAAATCTATGGGTGAAATCAGTGTACAAGCTAGGTGAAATCATGGTGGTGAAATCAAGGAAAATCGGACGAAATCAAGGAAAACCATATGAAATCAAGCGAAATAAGATGAAATCACCAGGTCTGATCATGGTGAAATCAGGTGAAATCACGCAGGAAGGTGAAATCAGTGTACCTACAAGATTTTGCTCATAGATTTGCCCCTTGGTAATAGGTAATCCCGTCTGTTTAGGGTTGCGTGCCTGGTCCTTGGGTTTTTGAATAAAGATGGACAAAGGAGTAATGAGGGTATATGAATAGTTCGGTAGTCTTCCTCTACCGAAGGACGTTTTCCTATAGTGCTGTTATTTTCACTTCCATAGGTAAGACTACCTGCGGTATCTGCCGGTTAACAGCATACGCCCCAAGGAAGGTTGAAGGTTATTACACGAAAGTCTTTGCCTTTGCCATTACCCAGTTTATGAGTTCTACGAGTTCAAAAACCTCCTCTTCCGGGGCCAATCGAACTATTTCTCCGTTGTTTACGTTTGCGAACGTGAAATAATTCAATCAGTTATTGTATTGTATTTATTAAACATCACGTTATAATCGGGTGGAAAGGTCGCCTACCTTAATCAACGTCATTGAACATTATTCCCCTTATCTTTTACGAAATTTACATCTCGAATTGTTTTAATTAGAAAAACACGCAATCAAGATTATTAATTCCTTTGTACATATTCTCATCTACTTGACCCTCATCTCTCTCTTCTCTTGGAGACCGTCGTCTAATTGCTTGGTAATTGCCTCAAAAACATCGTTTATAAGAAATTACCAAATAAGTGATTTTTAATCACTTTACAAACATTATTTTGTACATATTTTCTATATAACATAGGTACTGTCGATAAATGAGCCATATAGTCATCTTGTCTGTCTATTATCACAGAGTATAGGTAGGAATTACAAAACGGGGACCAACATCGTAGTGTAATTAATAGATGTATCTATTAGAAGGAAGCCCATTATATGATGATGGTCGTTGGTCGGTGAAAGCCGCATTTCATTCACGCATTTACCTTTAAACGTGTTTTGAGGCCAGCAGAAGAAACGGACTTTGCAATAATTACTCAAGCATTTGGCTTGCTAAAAATCACGGAAATCCCTGCGATTTTGACGGAGAAAGCCAAGACACGCTCTGGAGCACTATCGACAACGACAACCTTCAGGAGTTACGTAACTGCTCAAAGAAAAATTATCTAATCTTTAACCTAATAAGTACTATGGATTATGCGAGGTACCTATTATTGTAATTTAGAGGACAGTCAGTTTGTGCTGGTACCTAGGTACTTTTTATCAGTTTTTTTTAATGTAGGAGATCGCTCACAATACGATACTCACCCGTCAAAAGTTTATCCTATGGTGTCTTGTTCCTGTATCTACACTACAGAGATGTACCTATCTTATAGGTAAGGGTGTTTTGGTGCCGAAGCATATATATTATGCGTAGGCACTCTAGTTTTAGTGAAATCGTTTCTCGCCGACTCGGCGGCTCGACCGTCTACCCTGTTCGTCACATAACTTGAGAACGGAAGCAGGTTTCGAGCTGAAATTTTGTACACGGATGTATACCCCGAAAATCTCGGCGGGGATTGCTTTTGGGCCATATCGGACCGTAGGACTCGGAGTTACGAGTGAAAAACTGAAAAAAATTCGACGTTTGATCGCGAACGCTGCTTCAACGCTTGAAGCTAGAGCAAAAGTTTGTAAGGAGGAATTGTCGGCAATGAGAAGATCTACAAAAAAATCCGCGACGGCATATAGCTATCTACGGGATCGGAAAAGGCAAACAATCCATACGAGTAAAATTAATTACCGAAAAAAGGAAAAATTGCCCGAATTTTACAAAATTAACGCTCGGGGGGTTAAAAACTGTTAAGGGGGATGAAATGTCAAGAGGGGTGAAAATGAACTGTAGTTCAGCTGCTAAGCAGAACTGGCGAAAATTACACTAAAAAGAAGCGATCTGTGTAAATTTTCCTTTTTGAGGGTTCACATATCATCAAAGGGGTTGAAAAATTTGGGATGGGTTAAAAATGAATGAAAATGACCGAAGAATCACAAAAAAAGCCAGAAAAAATTATTAAAATCTATTTGCTCCGCTTGCTTAAGCTTAGGTTGAAGACTCTAGACGTTTTCAATAGTTGATCGAAATCTATTGAACCCCCATAAGTTTATTCCACCACTTACATGAAATAATTTCTAGGTTCACCCCTTGATACGTTGAGCAGTTTTTGAGTTCTCTCACTTGTGTTTCTGCAGGTTAGTGGTTGTAGCGCCTTTAAGGGTGGTTTTTCACGAATGATGATTAAGATCTTTTTTGTACCATCAATAGAGAGCTATCGAATGGTAATAATTTCAACCCTAAATTATTCAGTGAAAATATGAGCTTTCACCCCTTTTCATCCACTTCGATAAATTTATCCTAAAATTCACTCGCCCTTTCCTGAAGATGCATTGTGTAAGACCTCACATTTTCACGAAAAATCGAATTGCCAAAAACATCAAATCTTTACGTTTTAGGATAATGGGAACTCAAAAAAGCGGTTTTTGAAAAAATGCCTGTGTGTCTGACTTTAAACACGCTACAGCCCAAACTACTGGACAGATCTGGCTGAAATTTGGAGTGTGGACATATTATGGATCTGGGAAGAGCTGAAAAGGTTTTGAGCCAAATCGGCCCACAGGAAGTGCCATTTTGGCACATCAACTTTAAAAATTTAAATATAAATACCCATTTTTAGCGACACCATGTGAAAGCTCTTCGAATTCTGCTTCTGAAAATGTATTTACCTATGGTGCCCTTTTGGCCAAAAAACGGCGCCGGGTAGAAAACCTATGTATAACTGTACAGGCTGGTCCAACACTAGTGTCCAGCGGCAAAACGACCTTTTCCTTTGAAGCTAGAGTTTTGAATTTTTTACAGGGTGTATGGGTACTAAAAACCCTCCAGATGGCCTTAAATTTTTTTTGATTGGACCAAAAATGTGACGTCACGAGATTTCAAATTGAGCTATTTTCATGGAATAAATAATTTTTGTCCATAGGTTGATTATTTTGGGCCGTAAGATTATGTTGACCAGATTTTTAATTTTTTTGAACGTCAGGTTAGCAAACTGCAGAAGGCAAAATAATCGTCATTTTATTTCATAAGGAGGCCGTGAAACAATATCGAAACGATGCGCCGTGTGTCCAACTTGAGTTCATCGGAGATTTAGAACTGTCAGTTGCTTGTCATGTTTTGACACGGGTGATTGAACTCCAGAATTATTAATTGATTGATTTATTGAAATAATCTGATATTTTTACAAAAAAATTATGCGAAAGTCATGAATATTCACCGCGAAGTGTGTGAACGCGCAGGCGCAATCGCAATGCGTGTTTACATCTCGACAGCTGTCATCTGATGCCGGTAGTCCGACACGATTAATAACCTTTCTAGCAGTTTATTCCTTGCAAACTCGTACAGAGGTTTACCCCATTTAATTATCTGTGAATTGGGTAAGTTTTTCAATTTTCATTGTATCTGTAAAAACAACCCTGTTTAATTGAAGGTGATGTTGAAGATTTGGACTCGGATTTAAACGACAAGGTTATGGCATCTACTACAAATAATTGTTGATGATTATCACGTTCTGATCCAAGACTTTACATTTTACAAGGGAAAAGTGTGGATATTGTGCACCAGTGTCGGTTTGAGGAACTCGTGTAGTGACTGCGATGATTATTGTCAAGATTGCAGTGAAACCTTACTACGTTTAACTAAATAAACTACATTGTTGAATTAATAATGTGAAATAAATTACTAGCTAGGAATTTGGGGCATTTTGTTCTAAGTGAATATTCAGACCATTTCATAAAGATGCGTGTGTACCTTACTTAAAATAAATAAGTTTAGTGGTGCTTTATTCATAATTTAATCCAACAGAAATTGTTATTGTTTTGCCGATTGTTTTACAAAGACAACACGTATGATTTTGAAACCAGTCCCAGATTCATTTGCATTGCATTTCACCAAAGTTCGGGCACTTCGACAGACAGGGTTTCGGTTTCTCGTTCTCATTACTAACACTGACGAATAATTCTGCTAGTCTTGCCTTCGTTAGTCCTTTATCTTGTAATTGTAGTAAATAACTGCTTCTTGTAGATTGTGATCCTGTCGTCCAAATCTTCACACCTTAAATTAACCAGTATTGCTTATAATAATACAAAGAAAATTGAAAAACTTACTCAATTCACCGATAATTAAATGAGGTAAACCTCTGGAGAGCGTTTGCAAGAAAATAAACTGCTAAAAGGTTCATTAATCTTCACATCTTCCAGGTATGTATCAACTGCTGAGAGTCGAGGATGTAAACAACACGCTCTGCGTCTGCGCGCGTGTTTAAAACTTCGCGGGGCAGACTCGATGATTTTCACATGATTTTTTTGTAAAAATATTAGATTATTCGAATAAATCAATCAATTAATAATTCTGGGGCTCAATGGCCGCTGTCAAAACATAACAAGCAACTGACAGTTCTAAATCTCCGATGAACTGAAGTTGGACACACGGCGCATCGTTTCGATATTGTTTCACGGCCTCCTTATGAAATAAAATGACGATTATTTTGCCTTCTGCAGTTTGCTAACCTGACGTTAAAAAAAATTAAAAATCTGGTCAACATAATCTTAAGGCCGAAAATAATCAACCTATGGACAAAAATTATTTATTCCATGAAAATAGCTCAATTTGAAATCTCGTGACGTCACATTTTTGGTCCAATGAAAAAAATGTTAACGCCATCTGAAGGGTTTTTAGTACCCATACACTCTGTAAAAAATTCAAAACTCTAGCCTCAAAGCAAAAGGTCGTTTTGCCGCTGGACACTAGTGTTGGACCAGCCTGTATATTTTACCAGGAGTGATAGCTGATTTTTTTTTCAAGTCGAAAACCTTAGTGTTATTTTTTCGAAAAGTGTCATTTTAGTTGCAAAAGGGCCCTTTTGTAAATTTATTTTACAAAAAAGCATATTCTTTCAATCGGATTCGATAGCTGTTGCATTGCCGGGTCAAAAACTTTAGTGCCATTTTTTCGAAAATTGTCACTTCAGAGGCAAAAAGGCCCCTTTTTGAGTTTTACTTAGCAAAAGAACAATTATTATTATCGAATTGATACGTTGAGCAGTTTTTGACTTCTCGCATTTTTGTGTTTCTGCAGGTTAGTGGTTGTTTGTAGCGCCTTTAAGGGTGGTTTTTCACGAATGATGATTAAGATCTTTTTTGTACCATCAATAGAGAGCTATCGAATGGTAATAATTTCAACCCTAAATTATTCAGAGAAAATACGAGCTTCTACGCCTAAATTTCATCCACTTCGATAAATTAATCCTAAAATTCACTCGCCCTTTCCTGAAGATGCAATGTGTAAGACCTCACAGTTTCACGAAAAATCGAATTGCCAAAAACATCAAATCTTTTCGTTTTAGGATAATGGGAACCCAAAAAAGTGGTTTTTGAAAAAATGCCTGTGTGTCTGACTTTAAACACGCTACAGCCCAAACTACTGGACCGATCTGGCTGAAATTTGAAGTGTGGACATATTATGGATCTGGGAAGAGCTGAGCCAAATCGACCCACAGGAAGTGCCATTTTGGCACATCAACTTTAAAAATTTAAATATAAATACCCATTTTTAGCGACACCATATGAAAGCTCTTCGAATTCTGCTTCTGAAAATGTATTTACCCATGGTGCCCTTTTGGCCAAAAAACGCCGCCGGGAAAAAAACCTATATATAACTGTATATTTTACCAGGTGTGATAGCTGATTTTTTTTCAAGTCGAAAACCTTAGTGCCATTTTTTCGAAAAATGTCATTTTAGTTGCAAAACTTTTGCATTGCCGGATCAAAAATCTTAGTGCCATTTTTTCGAAAATTGCCATTTTAGAGGCAAAAAGGCCCCTTTTTGAGTTTTACTTAGCAAAAGAACAATTATTATTATTGGATTCGATAGCTGTTGCATTACCGGATCGAAAAACTTAGAGCCATTTTTGCAAAAAATGTAATTTTAGGGGTAAAACATTTGTATTTTAGATTTTAGTAAATGAGCGCCCGCCGGGAGCAATGCGCAGAAGAATTAGAAGTTTCTACCGTCTGCGAGACTGCCAATTTTTGAATTTGGAATCACTCCACAAAACGTGATAGTTTACCGATTATCTTTATTGTAGGGAAAAAGGCAACAATAAATTGTTATCTATAATCTACGTTTATTGATAGGACAGGATTGACAGGAAATAAAAATGTTTAGACGTCACAGATAAGGTACATCTTTGTTCGAAAATGTCTAAAATCAAGGTTATCGCCAAGGTTTTGAATTAGGCATTACTGTTTCAAGTTCTGAGCTGTTTCTTTAGATGACAAAAATGACAACATCATAATGTTTTCTTTTGTTAACCGTTTAAAAATTTAAAAAAATTAAATGGCCGCGATTTTGCTCAATGTAAATGCCTACCTTTTCTGATTGCATCTGCTCCAAACATTTAGGTAGTATGGAATAAGTATGTACGTAGGTATAGTCATATCAACAAAACTTCCGTTGCACGTCATCAATAAACGTCTACGATTTGCACATTTATCTGAGGAGCCCTCGGAGGAGCGTCACTACTCTCAACGATTTGATGCCTAAATATTTAAATAAATCAATAGAACTGCCGAGATTAAGTGAGGCTCCTCAGATAAATGTGCAAATCGAAAATTCTATTGAAGACGTGCAACGGAAGTTTTAATGAGAATACTACACAATAATGGCCGTTTGCACCGACGTTGCTTAACTTTAAGCGACACTTAAAATTACAAGAATGACGTTTAAACAATGGGAAATATGTCGTTCTTGTCATTTTAAGGGTCGCTTAAGATTAAGCAACGTCGGTGCAAACGGCCAGTAAGTCTCTCTAGTATACTATACAAGTGATTATTTTATTCATTAAGTATTGAACCAATCCAAAGCAGCATTTAGTATACCAGTAACCAGTGATAATACAGTAATACAGTGATAATACTACAACGTCAACTTAACACTAATTACTCAATAGGTACTTTAATTTATAAAATAATCTGCAAAATAGGATTCGTAGTCTCTTGGTTGCCTTGTTGAGTCCTCATGGATGCACTACTTGTCAAATGGTAGATTTTTTTAGGCTAAAAAGAGGACGAGAGCTTGCTCGAGTCATGCACCCAACTCTAAAAATTCATTTTTCTTCACTTTTGCCAATTTTTAGAGTTGGGTGCATGACTTACTTTTTCGACTGTACCTATACTTCTCTTAAAGGCATACTGAAGAGAAAAAACGTCAAAAATTATTGTGAACAATAGGCTCGAAAGTAGTATCATTGAAAAGCTCATGATTTGCTTAACCGTAAGCGGGGGACATATTTGTGGCTTCGCTTACCTTTTTTAAGAAATAAAATAAAATTGTGGCTCTTTGACAGCATTTTTGCCGGAAATGCCATTTTGTTTTTACGGTTTTCTGTTTTATCGGCGAAACTAAAACCCTACAAATTTGCAACTTTGCCGTGATTTGAATTACGGCCGGCCTCCGAGTGACAACTGTCACGTCATTTCGATCTGTCAACTGTCGTCGAAAGAAGAGAAGAGAGCTGCTAGAACTGCTTTCGCTTTAATTTGTGGAAGTTTACAAAGATTTTCAAGCAAATAATCTCAAAGAAATGGGTCCTTACCAATTTGAACATGAATACCACATAATTATAGCAAGAAGAAGCGCTTCAAAGGAAAGAAACAGAAGCTGGCACCAATTCCAGTCCCCCAACAGATAAGTAATAAGTACTCGTTAAATAATTTAAATTATAAACTGGGTGTAGTTGAGGCTCAAGTATGTTAATGCCCACTAATAATTAATCTGTTTCTTGTAGGAAATCAACTACCAACCATTGTTGAAATCTGAAACCCGGCTCGAAAAAAGTTGATAAAGTCATCATCAAATAAAATGTGGACATACAGGCAGTATGTGTTTTGATTATTTAAAATCGATTTTGTTCAACAACTTTTTACTTTTAGATTAATAGCTGGGTGAAACTGGGACGATATCAGAGAAGAGTTATTCCAACTTGTGTTGTCGAAGGCACTATCTCGAAGAAGATGGACAATATACTGATTTTAAATGTTGGAGGAGGCCTGTGATTATTTTTATAGCTTAAGTACAGTATTTTAATTGACTATGTTATGTATGTTATTAAGGTTTTATTAACTTTTAACTGAGCTTTCTAACACATTTGCATGAACATGGAACCAAATCGAGCTATTTTTCTGTAAGAATAAGAATACAGATTTTAAACCCCTCAGTTACAATTTACTTTTTAATCTCTAGTAACTTGTCGTATACAACCACACTGGAGTCCACAACTCACTTTTTATAATCACAATTCTTTGCTTTTGTCTTTGACTCCTCATATTTGTCGATCATGAATTTATTGTTTCCATCCTTTTTGTTATAAAATGTGGCATCAGTAAGGAACTATTATTTACCAGACCCTGTTCAAGAATTACCTCACAAATGAAATAGGTCAGTAGAATTTTACCTCCTTTCAGGACCCCTTTCTTGAACAGCAATTGAGCTATTATTTTGAGGTTAGAAATTCAAAATCAGTGTCATCATCATAGTTCGGCAGAAAAATCTTCATTTCATTACAATACCGATATAAAAGTCCAACTATTATTTAATTCTCTACATTTCTAAGGAAAACTAATTAAAATGTCATGTCAATTCGATGATGCTTTTGGAAACTTTAGCCACGTAAAAATCGAGCAACGAAAAAAAAATCCCCAACAGCCATATCCGGTTCGGAACCAGGGTGGAACTTGCTGGAACTTGGTCGTTTCTCGAGAGTATCCCTTTAATATTTGTACTTTTGTATAGGTAGGTGTACATAATGTACCTACCTCGGCATTTTTCCATCTTCCATCCGATCCATAATAATTAGGTACCTACCTTCAATAAGTTCTATATAATATGCTTGTTAGTTATTGACCTAAATTAACACCCAATTAATTGCATAAACCTTCCTTGAAAAACACATGTTTCACCAAATTTAAGAAAGTCCATATAAAATTTAAATGTCGCCTGATGATATTAATATCCACATAATATGTGGGTCGATGCGAACCGATTGACCAACGCTTTCTTCACAAAAATGAGGATTCTCGCAAAATGTAGCTATTATCCATCAGGATTTATTACCATCAAGCGCTAAAAATCCGAACAACAATGAAAGAGAAGGTGGCCAGCGACTGTGATTGTGAGAAATTACTGAAAAGAAAGTATCGTATAATGAGCGGCGATTGAAAATAAATGTATAAATCTCATAAAAAGTGACTGTCACGGTAGCTGATTTCCATAATTACGACTCCTATTACTTAATTGCCGATCTGGGGGTTTTGCAATGAATTTTATCGCCAAAAAAAATTGAAATTAAGTACACATTTAGCTGATTATAATAAAGTGCAAACGTGAGCGCTAAACTCGTAATAATTATTGTTTTATATTTATGTAGGTTGATTTCGCAAGCTCATATAGCAATCTATTCTTGCAGATGAAAGTAATATTTTAGAGGAAGGGAATGGCATGCACAAACCGTCACCTTGCCAATTATGCACGGAATTTCATAAGTGTGTCGAATTTGGTCGAATCTAAGTACATTTTCGAACGTTAACGTTACGGGACTTTTCATTGATAAGGTGGGGATTAAATTAATGCATTTCCTGTGTTTATACTGATATATTCAAATATGGAGATGAATTAAACGAAGATAAATGTATTGCCGATATCAGATAATAATAGAGGAAAGATATAGGTACCGGCGGTACCTACCTAAGTACCTAGAGTCGATCCAAGATCCAAACTATAACAACCTATTAAATGTCCAAGTTTTTTAACCTTCCCACTCCACTTCACCACTTAAAAAAAAGAGAGGTTAGGTAGTGCATTTACTAAAATTTTCAAATTTGAAATAACACCAGATCTTCACGTTTTGAGGTCTCAGGAGCCCAAAAAAGTGGTTTTAAAAATGTGTCTGTCCGTTTGTAAACACTCCAATTTGTTACGTGAGCATCTGATAACCTATAACTTAGATCTGAAAAGTTTTGGAGCCAATCGTGGAACTAGAAATTTCATTTTCGCACATCAACTTTTAAATTTTAAATTCTAACCCCCATTTTTGACGCCACCATAGGAAAGGACTTCAAATTCTGCTTCTAAAAATGTATTCACTCTCAGTGCTCTTTCGACCAAAAATTAAAAAATTTGACATTTTTATCGGACTTTAAAAGCGCGGTACAGCCTAAGTCCCTGAACCGATTTGGCCTAAATTTTGCACATGGGGATTGTATTACTCGTCGAAGAGCTGAACAAATTTTGGATTCAATCGGCCCACGGAAAGTGCCCTTTTGGCACACCAATTTCCAAATTCAAAATTAATCTCTCATTTAACCATCCAAAACAAGTTTTTGAAAGATTTATTGCCACCGTCACAAAGGTCTTTAAATTCTGGATTTATGTAAGACAAAATTCATTCGCATTTAATACCCTTTGGGTACAAAAATCGAACTTTTGTAATAACAGTAAGACCACGTTATAGCCCAAACTACTGGATCGATTTGGCTGAAATTTGGTGACCCGTTGAGGTGCTGATTGGGAGCAATTGGTTCACGGGAAGTGCCATTTAGACATATCAACTTTATAATTTTAAACACAAAACACGGAAATCAAAGACCCACACGATGGGGAGGTTCCAGTCGCTTCTTTGCTGCTTTTTTTACTATGAAGTAGTTTGATTTGAAATAAAACGAGCGTATAAGTTAAAAATTGTTCGCCTATTTGAAGAAAAAAATCGCTACAATCGATCAATTTATGCCCATTCAAGTGCACATTGGAAACATCTTAAACGCTCAAGATAGGCAACCAAATATACGGGTAACGATTTAAATGGTGGATTGATTTCTTTCTACTCTCTCTAATCGTATAATATTGAGATTATTATGATTATGACTTTCAAAATAAGAATGGTCCTCATAATTCCCGACAGTGAATTATGAATTCATTTTAAATTCAATTCAATTTAAAAGTTACAATTTAAGTTTTCTCTGGATCTACAAAAGATATAAAAAATCGCTCGATTTTTGATATGAGGGGGTAAAGCACCCCCTAACCCCCGCCAACCCAACTTCGAAATCTTAAATGTTGTAGTATTTACTTTAGTACATCGCTTTTTGGCTTGTAATGGGTCCTGCCCTTTTACATCTAATATACCTACAGCAGAGGTGTTCCCATAGGGTATACTCCATATACGCCGTATACTCCAAGGGATATTCTGCACATACAGCGTATACTCTCAATAAATTTATTCAGACAGGTCTACCTTATTTTTTTGAGGCGCATCTGACCGTGTATTTTGATATTTTGTTGCACTTCCGGTTTAACCGGAAATGATCCAATTTTTGATTTTTCAAATGGGATCGTACTTTTTTCTCAATGGGTTCGGAATCTACGATTTTTTATGATCTAGAAACATGCATCATACCTGACCGGAAGTAAAGTCACGGTCGCCCTAGATTTTCAAAAACATCGAAGAAATCGGTAAAAAATTGAGATTTTTGGAAAACGAAAACCCATGTCCGCTTTATTTTTTTGATGCCAATCCAAATGCCAAAATAAATTTAGTTAAATTTTATTTGCAACTCGTGTCAGGTTTTAAACACTCATAAATCTAAAATCAATAAAAAAAATTTTATCAAGAAGTAATTGCGCAACTGAATAATTTATGTCAAAAAAACAATGTTAACGTGTTTTTGCGTTTTTCGAAAATCTCAAATTTTCATCGATTTCTTCGATGTTTTTAAAATCTAAGGTGACCGCCGTGACTCCACTTCCGGCCAGGTATGACACATATGGTTCTAACTCAGAAGAAATCGTAGATTCCGAATCCGTTGAGGAAAAAGTATGATCCCGTTTAAAAAACCAAAATAAGGTATATTTTTGGTTAAACCGGAAGTGCAAAAAAATATCAGAGTACACCATCGGATGCGGCTCAAAAAAATAAGGTTGATCTGTCCGAGGATATTTCCGAAATATTCTTCTCGAAAAAGTTCTTGAATTTATTCCTCACTTTTGAAAAGAAATAATCAATAACTATTACAATATTTCTGTTCTTCCATCTATCCTCAATTTCTGTCTTCTCTTCCCTCTCCTCTTCCTTCCCTCGTTCTCTTTATTTCCTTCATCCATGCTAGTCCTGTTCCCCTTTCGTTCAATATGCAATTTCTCTCCCTTTCCTCTTCTCTCATTCCCACGCACTATTTCAGCATATGTGTTATCGTCTCTCTTGCTTCCCCACATAGGTACTCTACACACTTCTTCTTCCTTCTCCAGCCAGAATTTGTTTTCTCTTTCCTCATTTCCACTTCTAAACCTAGCTAACGTTTTGAATCGTATGAATCATTCGCGGTGAATAAACATCTACAGGGATACACATCGCATTGATATACATCTTCCCTTTTCTTTTTATGTCGATCAGTCAATGCCAGCAGTGAATAATGCAAGATTTTTTACCAGATTTATCTTCAGGTCAAAAGTAAACAAAAAGCGAAGTTCCTCCACATTATCGCCATAATTTTTGCTCCCAAAATAATAGTCCTTGTAACCCATTTCTATAAATCATGCGACAATATAGCTGATTGGGACATAATTGTAACCTCATTGTTCTTCGATTACAACGGTCTTTAACACCAATGTTTACAAAGTGAACGCAGAAGGGTGATAAGAACCCACTAATCATCCTACGATTATTCATCGAACTTCCAGAAAACAGTAATATTCGATTCTTGCATCGTAATCTAACAATTACAGTGCATCGAAATGCCTCATTTAAAAGTTACTCTGCTCCAGATTCCTTCACACTATGGACTCGGGGTTTAAAATCAAGAATGAAAATCCTGTGGTCACGGCAGGATTTTTTTCCAAATGTTTTTTCACGTAAGTTTGTTCTTATTTGCTTACCTAAATATTGTGGAAAAACGAAAAACATATCTTTTACAGGTGGATGATTGGTCTATACCGAACAGCTATTAGACAGAGATTCTTGGGAGTGTCAGATTTGTATAAGATTCTGCCATCGAATGATTCGGAGAGTCTAGGAAATCGGTTGGAGGAAAACTGGAGGCGCGAGTTAGTAAAGGCGAAGTTGCACAATAGGCCGCCCAAGCTGCTTATGGCCATTACGAAAACATTCTTCTGGCACTATATGGTATATGGGTCAATTTTGTTCGTCCAGCATGTGGCACTGAGGTTAGATATACATACCTATCCTACACAATTTTGAATTCTCTAGCCTGATTCACATTGGAGAAGAAGGTAGAATCAATTATGTTTAAGTTCGTTTATTTATCTTACGTTAAGACGATTTAATTGCTTTAAAAATTGACATATAATCTTGTTTTCAGAACGTGCCAGCCTATAGTAATGGCATACTTAATCTCGCTTTTCAGTAACTTCCAGGAAACAAACTGGACCGAAATGTACATTTGTGCCGCAATATTGATAACAATTTCATTCCTAATCGTCTTTTCGATGCACCACGTCAATTATGGCCAACTTTCTATCGGAATGCAAATACGAGTGGCTGTTTCGTCATTAATTTATAGAAAAGTATAGTACTTACACCATTTTTCTTAGGCAACCTTAACAAAAAGCATTTTTCAGACCTTGAAACTGAGCAAACGTGCTCTACACCAAACGGATATAGGCCAAGTGGTCAATCTACTCTCCAACGATGTAAGTCGTTTTGATTTGGTTATTATAACTCTGCACTATGTATGGATAATGCCGTTTCAAGTCTTCCTGATCAGTTATCTGCTCTGGTTTAAAGTCGGGTACGCAGGTTTTGTCGGGGTTGCAACAATTGGACTGCTTTCGTTACCCGTTCAAGGATACCTCGGAAAGTTGTCTTCAAATTTTCGTGTTAAAGTTGCCCAAAGAACTGACTACAGAGTAACTTTGATGAGTGAAATCATAACGGGAATTCAGGTGATCAAAATGTACGCTTGGGAAAAACCGTTTGAGAAAATTGTTCGGAATGTTAGGCAATATGAAGTTAGTGCACTGAAAGGCACTTCTTACTTAAGAGGAATTTATTTAAGTTTTATGATCTTTATGGAGAGATTAGCTCTGTTTGCAACTCTAACCGCGCAAGTGCTACTAAAACAACCAATTTTAGCAGAAATCGTGTTTTCAATGACTCAGTTTTTCAATCTACTGCAGTTGACCATGTCTATTTTCTATCCCATGTCTGTAACTTACGGTGCTGAAGCCTTAGTTGCAATAAATAGGATTCAACGCTATCTAATGCTCGAAGAGATTGCAGAAGTTACTTTTGAATATCACATTGAAAAAGGAGTTTGTCTAGAAAATGTGGAAGCTTCATGGACCGGTGAGAAAGTTTTGAAAAATATTACTGTTGATATTCCTCAAGGAAGCCTTTGCGTTGTTATTGGCTCAGTGGGTTCCGGCAAAAGTTCTTTATTGAATTTAATCCTCGGTGAACTTCACCCCCAAACTGGCTCAATTAAGCTTCAAGGGAGTATATCTTATGCTTCTCAAGACTCTTGGTTATTCGCATCGTCAGTTCGTAACAACATTCTCTTTGGGCAGAAATACGATAAATATTTGTACAACAGGGTTGTGAAAGCTTGTGCGCTTCAAAGAGATTTCGAGCAATTGTCAAATGGAGATAAAACCTTTGTGGGTGAACGGGGAACATCCCTCAGTGGCGGACAAAGGGCGCGAGTTAATTTGGCAAGAGCAGTATACAGGGATGCCGAGATTTATCTCCTGGATGATCCTCTTAGTGCCGTCGATCCTCACGTTGGTAAACATTTGTTTGAAGAATGCATTCTCAAGTATCTTGGAAACAAGACCAGAATATTGATCACACATCAGTTGCAATATTTGAAGAAGGCCGACCTAATACTGCTGATGAATGAGGGAAAAATTCAGGCACAAGGAACCTTTGAAGAGTTGTTGGCAATGAATCTGAAATTTACGGACGAAATGATTGCAGAGGAGGAGGATGTGGTGGTTCATCAAAAAACGCCACTCCTTTTGAGCAGTGTGAGTAGGTACTACTTCTAAAAATAAGCTTTAGATTATTTTTTATATTAGAGTTTTGCAATGGAATCCGTCGAACTGAAGAGTACCCAACAAATCCAGGAGGAAGAGGAGGAATCCAGAGAAGACAGCGGCGCACCTTTGAATGAATATCTGAACGAGTTTGGAAACAATTGCCAAATAATTTTTATGATTTTACTTTTAGCAGCTGCACAACTCTTGGCTAGTGGCAGTGACTACTGGCTGACATTTTGGACGCAACAGGAAGCCTTCGCCGCCAATATTACACAAAACCAAACAACAGTTCCAATGCAACAGATTATTGAATTTTATGGCCCCGATAATCTCGACACCTTCCATCTTCTACGAAACGTTACGCAGGTGGTCACGGTCCGCTTGGTTGAGACGAATTCAGCTCTTTACATCTATACTGCCATGATATTGACCTTAATTGTGGTGACCGTTACGCGATCACTTTATTACTACAAACTGGCTATGAATGCCAGTCAGAATTTGCACAACAGAATGTTTGAAAGCCTCCTGGAAGCGCCTATGCGGTTCTTCAACAAGAATCCCAGTGGAAGAATATTGAACAGATTTTCTAAGGACATGGGCGCTGTTGATGAAATTCTGCCGAAGGTTCTACTTGAGTCTATTCAGATTACTCTGGTGATGTGTGGAATCCTAGTCATGGTGGTGGTGTCCAACTATTACATGATTGCCGTCGTTGTCATCCTGGGTTTTCTGTTTATGAAAATGCGTAGCTGGTTCATTCTTACCGCTAAAAATATCAAACACCTGGAAGGAATAAGTATTTTTTAAATCTTTTTCTAACATAATTCGACACAAGATTTCAGCAAAATCACCGATGTTCTCTCATTTAAATTCCACTTTGCAAGGAATGACCACCATCAGAGCATGCAACACTGGTAAACTACTGAGGAAAGAATTTGATGTTCTTCAAAACGCTCACACATCTGCTTGGTTCTTGACTATCATGTGCACTGTTTCTTTTGGCTTGTGGTTGGATCTAATATGCGTCGCTTTTATAGCTTGCACTACTTTTGGCTTCATAATTTTGGCTCACTGTAAGTATATCTGCAACAGAATCCATTCCTTTACACCAAAGTGATTTCTCCAGATGGTCAGGTCAGTGGAAGTTTAGTTGGCTTAGCGATCTCTCAGTCGCTAATTTTAACCGGAATGCTTCAGTACGGCATTAGACAAACAGCTGAAGTTGTTAATCAACTCACAAGCGTTGAAAGAATCCTCCAGTACACAGAAATTGAAAAAGAAGGTCCATTTATATCCGATGCAGGTAAATAGGACTGCTGCTGATTTGAATGGAGGCTTCCACGGGTCAAATTGATTGTTTGATTTTGCATTCCGGATGGATCCCGTTTCAAATGGTTTAGTCTTACCGACGTTTCATATATCGTTACAGCTGACATCTTCAGGGCTGGATTGGCGCTGAACTGGTGATCGCTGGTGGGGTTTGGCTATTTATACATGGGGTGTGAGTTTGGATCGCTTGGACGCGCGTCACGGACAGGGGGTATATGATTGGTAGAGGCGTTTTCTCGGATTAAGGGCTGAAGAACAGTTTTCCAAACATTGCGGATAGGGTAACTGGAATCGCTATTGATATTGGTGGGGTTCTTATAGATTTCAATGGATTCTCGAATTTTTCGCTGTGAGAAGAACGGGGTTTTAGAACTGGGATAACTGTGGGAGGGTGATGAAACTTGTGAAGACGTTATGTTTTCGAAGGATCTTGCTGAGTTTGTCGGTGACACTTTGGATATAGGGTAGAATTGTGGTGGCAATTGCTGGGACATTTCAATGTTGTGTCTGGGTTGAGGAGAGGCACGTCTTTGAATGGCTCGTGGGATATCTTGGATGAAAATTGTTGGCTTGAAGACCCTTGGTTAGATGGGTTAGTTCTTTATGGACATGCTGGGGTTCACTCAGGGAGAAGACTCTGTGGACTAACTAGTTGAGAACGAAAGCTTTTTGGGCTGGATGATGGTGTGACTGGGCGTTCAGATAACGGTCCGTGTGCTTTCCTGGAGACGGAAATATCCTAGAAGGGGAGGCAGCCGTTGGATTCAAATTCCATGGTGAACCTAATGTTTGGATGAATCGAATTGAGGTGTTCTAGGAAGAGGTTTAATGACTCACGACCTTGTTGCCAAATTACGAACGTATCATCGACGTATCTAAATCAACATTTGAGTATTAAGATGGAGGAATACAAGGCTTGTTTTTCGAAGTTTTCCATGAAGATAGACATTTTTCGATGATTGGCAAAAGATGCATTGAGATGTTGTGGTTGGGGAAAAGTGACGTTAGAATATTCATGGTATTTGGAATAGGGACGTTGGTGAATAATGATTCTACGTCGAAGCTGATGAGCAAGTCCTCAGGGGTGACATGAAGATCGTGGAGTTTCTCCTCAAACTCTTTGCAGTTTAGGGTGAAGCTATCCGTATTGCCTGAAAGTGGCTTTAGAAGATCTGCTAGATACCTAGAGATTTTGTGAGAAAGTTAACCAATGGCACTGACAATGGGTCGGAGTGCATTTGGTTTGTGAATCTTCGGGAGACCATATAAAGCTTGGTATCCTGGGGTCCTGTGGGATGAGGGCCTTTTTGTCTGAATCGGGAATTGACTACTTTTAGATGAGTTGTGAGATGGAGCGTTGGATATATGAAGAAGCTTGTAGGAACTATCTTGGAGCCTCAGACCCAGCCCCGTTCTTCTCCCAGCGGACAATTCGAGAGTCCATTGAAATCTATAAAAACCCGACCAATATCAATAGAGATTCCAGTTACCCACTCCCCAATGTTTGGAAAACTGTTCTTCAGCCCTTAATCCGAAAAAACGCCTCCACCAATCGTGACGTGCGACCAAGCGTAGCGCCCCAAACTCACACTTCAGATATAAATAGCCAGACTCCACCAGCAATCAACAGTTCAGGCCAATCCAGACCTGAAGATGTCACCTGCAACGGTGTACGAAACGTCGGTAAGAGTAAACCATTTGACACGAGATCCATCCGGAATCCAAAATCAAACAGGACTGTTGTTTCCAAACAAATCTGAAATCAAATTGTAGAAAACCTACCCCAAAAGCCTTGGCCTAGTGAAGGCCGCATTGATATCCAGGAACTGTGCCTGCAATATGATCTCTACAACCCGCCCGTTTTGAAAAATCTCAGCGTGAGGATAAAACCGGGACAGAAAATTGGAATTGTTGGCAGAACTGGCGCTGGAAAATCTTCTTTGATCACAGCCCTATTTAGACTCACTGACATCGACGGTAATATCTTTATAGATGACGTTGACACGAAGACTATAGGCCTGAATGACTTGAGGACAGCCATTTCTATTATTCCTCAAGAACCCGTGTTGTTCTCAGCTAATTTACGCTACAACCTAGATCCTTTCAATGAATTTAGCGATCAGTTTCTGTGGAAGGTCTTGGAGGAAGTGGAACTAAAAGACGCGATTACTAGTCTTGAAATGACGGTCGCGGGAGGCGGTGGAAATTTTAGCGTTGGGCAAAGGCAACTCCTTTGTCTTGCCAGGGCCATTTTGCGAAACAATAAAATCCTGGTGTTGGATGAAGCCACAGCAAACATAGATCCAAAGTATGTCATTGGTTCTTTATCGTAGTACAGTCGGGGACTTTGAAAATGCCCACCCCACGGCGACGAATCACTTGGTCGACTGGTGCTGCCACGCGGCTAATGTGTGCTAACCTGTCAGGCAAACGTCGATCAAACCGCAACGATGCAGTCGACCAAATGAATCGTCGCCGTGGGGTGGGCTTTTTCATTGTCCCCGACTGTACCTACTTTAATATTGACAATTCAACTTTTACTTTATAAACTAATCAAAAGTGACGAATTAACCCCTTCAGCCAATCACAACGTGATTGGCAATTTGTACATGTGGTGATTGCCAGGCAGTTGTCAAAAACGAGAAACGTCAAGTCGTTGAATTGTCTTGCCGAATACAACTCATGGTCTCAATATTTTGGTAATTTTGGTCACTTTGATTATAACTCGCAGGCGTTGGTTTGACAAAAAAAAGTGACAAAAATTGCCGGCAATATTGAGACCACTTGTTGTATTATATACGACAATTCAACTTTTACTTTATAAACCAATACGAATTAACTGCTTCAGCCAATCACAGCGTGACTAATTTGGCAATTTGTACATGTGGTGATTGCCAGGCAGTTGTCAAAAACGAGAAACGTCAAGTCGTTGAATTGTCTTGCTGAATACAACTCGGTCTCAATATCTTGGTAATTTTTGTCACTTTGATTTAGACTCGCAGGCGTTGTTTTTGGAAAATTATCACTCGCGCGAGCGCTCGTGATAATTTTCGTCCCAACGCCTGTTCGTTGCATCAAAGTGACAAAAATTGCCGGCAATATTGAGACCACTTGTTGTATTATATACGACAATTTATTTACCACTACTTTTTCAGAACTGATTCATTAATTCAGAAAACCATTAGAAGGAAGTTTAAACACTGCACAGTGTTAACAGTAGCACATAGGTTGAATACGATCATGGATTCTGATAGGGTCATAGTGATGGATGATGGACAGGTTGTTGAATTCGATTACCCCTACAAATTGTTGCAAAAGCCTGAAACAACATTTTACAAAATGGTTTTGGAGACTGGGACTGCTATGAGCATACATTTGGAAGACATTGCTCTCGATGCATTTTTAAATAGGAAACTAGAAGAAGAAAGTTATTAGAATTAATTGGAATCTTTTGCAATAAAATCATTCGTGCCCTTTAACATTATTTTTAATTAAGTACCCTACATTTTTTTCAGCCATCATTGTTAGGTAGGTTCACAAATCATGAGATGGCGCTAGCAGCAAGATTAACATTACAATAATTGCATCTCACTATCGAGGAAATTCAGCAGGAAAGTCCACGATAATTAAATGCAAACTTAAATTAAAAAATAAGAAAGCGGCTGGAACCTTTCCATCGGAAGGATCTTTGATTTCTGTACCTATAGGTACATAGTGATGAATTGAACACGAAGGTTTTTTAGACTTTTCGTCATTGTATGCATTTCACAATGTTTTTCTGACAAATAGGAACGACATCACCATGTTCCAAATCGACCTAGTAGTTTTTGGACTGTAGAAATTCGTTTTTAATGTTACTTCGATTCCTTTTAACCCAAAGGGCACTAAATGTGAATTCATTTTATCTTAATTAAAACTAGAATTTGAAGACTTTTGATAGTGACAATAAATTTTTCAAAAACTTGTTGTGGGCGGTTAAATGAGAGTAGGATAAATTGAAAATTGAATTGATGCGGCAAAAGGCACTTGCCGTGGGTCGATTGCCTCCAAATACTTTTCGGTAACAGATCCCGTCGCCGTGACGTCACATTCGCCATGTTTGGGGGTATATGTACCAAATTAAGTTTGTTCCATATTCTAGTAATCAATGCTTTGATTCTGAAGCCTCATATTGTAACATCACACACAGGTATAGAAACTACGAACTTTAAGCTTTTTATTGGTATGTACGGCTACATCAAACATTACAATAAATTGCCTTCCTACAGCAAATGATGTCTTTGAATACGTCGCCAATTTCCAGCATCTTCACGCGGGCTAGAAACATACCAAGAGTTCGCACATTAAACTTGGTAATCAAATATTTCCTGAAAGAGTTTCGGCTCAGCTCCAGCAACGAAGATACGTCCGGACATGAAAATGACACGTCATGTTTTTGAAGCAGTTCGTTCAGTATCTGTCCAGCGAAAAAATTCAGGATACTTTCGTCAAATACCGCTGTAAAATCGTGGGACAGCATCTTTTCGATACTGAAGTTTATGTCCACCATAAATGCCACTCGAAATTCTAATCTATCCTGGACAGAGACCGTTGAAGGCATGTCCGCAATATGTAGCAGTGTAGTGAAGAGTTCGCACGAACCAAATGTGGCATAAAATTCGGCGACATCCCGGAATGTCACTGGATATCCTAAGCTGGCCAAGTGAAGTACCATATTCGCCTCGTCATCGCACAAAGGTCTACAGTAATCCCTACGTAGTTTGCTTCTGGAGGTATCAAGTTTGCTGTTGAGGTAGGGAATGGGAGGCAGAATCACGGAACCATCCTGCCAGATTTCGTCTAATAATGAAGCGAACTTGCAAAAATATGAAACGAACTCCTTCTTATCGCGTGGATTGTATTTTGAATATTCAGGAAGATAATTAAAGAAACTTCTGGGTTTGTGTAAAACAATTTCCCTGATTACATTCGGATATTTGTTCATAATAACTTCAGCTTCTCTCCAGAAGCGAAAAAGGCCATCGCAGAATCTCCCTAAACCGAACTCGTTACAATATACCTCAGTCACATGATTGGTAACTAATGTGAAGGAGAACTGGGACTGGGATGCCATACAATCGCACAGAAGGGATAGATTACAGGTTGTATTGAATTCATCAAAAGTGTAATCAAAAAGGGTTTGGAGCAGATCCCGATTGCTGTCATTTTCATTTCCAGGATAATAACAAACAGCTTTTTCAAGTGCAGGTTCCCCATTGCAATCGACAGCACTGGCATCCGCATTGAGATAGAGTAACATGTAGATACACTCGTGACAATTCCCGAAGCATGCTGCCATTAACGGTGTGCGACCATCAGTGCAAGCGTCTATGTTGATATCTGACCCTGCGTTTACCAATTTTTTGGCTATTTCACAGCAGTGGTGGGGGAAACCATTAAGAGCCTTTACAAGAGGGCTACATCCACCATAGGTGAGTAAATGTACATCAGCTCCTGAGTCTATCAGTTTTATAGCGAAATAACTGTTGTCCAGGGAGGCGGCTTGGTATAGGGGGGTTCCTGAATTAAAGCCATCCCGAGCATTGAGTTTTGTGTCTTGAAGCGTCAGCAAATGATCGAAGGTAGCAACCCTACGAAGGAACTTAATTAGTCGAGGATAAAACATGTTTTATGTCAAGATTTTATTTTAATCCCCACTGCAATCAGGAATAACAGTTTAAGCAACAAGGGACTAAAATACTTATCTGTTTACAATAAATGGTACGGTACGAATAAGACTTTCGAATCAAATACTTGAGGTACTTATGTAACTTTTTGCGTTTTGGGGTTTGGAGGGGGTGAGTTTTAGCTTTTTATTTAAATTCGAATTGTAAGTCACCCTGTTACAAATACATAGGTACATGGAATGTGAGGGGTATAAATGGAAAGGAGATGACTATTTAGGAGTAACCGAAACAAAAAGGAAAGGTCACGGAATAGAAGAATTAAAAAACGGATACTACTTGTATTGGTCTGGAGTAGGCCTACAAAATAGAGGAGCAGAAGGAGTAGGAATAATAGTAAAACCTGAAAAAGTAGAGAACATACAAAACGAAAAATATATCAGCGAGAGAATACTTACAATTGAAGCAAAAGTAGAAGATAAGGAAGTATGGAGCATAATAATCGCCTACGCATCAAACGACAAGTCAAAGAAGAAGGAAAGTTCTCTACAACCTGAAATAGACAAATGGGGAAAGAAATATTATTACAATGGGAGACCTAAACAGTCGAGTGGGAAATAACAATAAAGGAGTGGAAAGATATGTGGGAAGAAACGGAGAACCAATAAAAAATGATAACGGAAAAAGAATATTAGACTTATGTGTAGGAAATGATCTGGTTATAACTAACACAAAGTTCATGGGCAAAGATATACATAGATTTACAAGAGAAGTACATGCCAGAAAAGAAAAGTCTATCATCGACTATCGTAAGGAATTCCCGAGGGAATTCCAAAAGAATCCAACCGTTATATGTACGTAATATTAACAATTCAATCCAATAATAACAATACGTAAATTTTTCATGTGGCTAAACTGAAAGAGAATAAAATTGGCAACATTTGCATAAAAAAAATTTTAATACACATCAAATTTTTCAATTAATATGTTTTTCTGCAAAACAGAGTGCCATTAATGCAAGTACCTATACACTCATTCTGTTGCAAATTCTATTCTCTTTGAGTTTAGTCAAGTGAAAAATTCATGTAGGATCAACGGTTTTCGAGATATAAAGGAAAAACTTTGGAAAGATCCCCATCTACAATTTTTTGAAGATTGTGGCTAACGCACACGCAGGATTTGTCAGAACTTTTAGTATGTTTAAACAGTACATAAATTAGAATACTTCAAAGCAAAAAACCATTGTCCTCGAATTATTTCCACATTTTTTTCTAATACGACTTGACTTTGGAAGAGAGGAAAATTAAAATGTTTTCAACGTCTTGATTGTACTTTTCCAACAAAATTCAGTTTTCTTAGGAATACGAAAATTGGTTTCGATGGGAAAATCACAATTGAATTCAACGGAACTCCATTCACGTTAAGATCCAATAAAATTTCAATTGGAACATTCACAATCAATACTCTTCACAATTCAGAACAACTAAAAACAATAGATTCCATCATCATTGGAATATCCCAATAGAAAACATTTGAAATCAAAAGCAGGATCCAACCGTTTCTAAAAAAAAAACCAATAGGTATACCTATTCCAATATGTACAGGGTGACTCAGAATTATAGGGACAACGGCTAACCACAGATTCCTTAGGTAAAAATCTGTCAACAAGTTCCTATAAACATATGCCGGAAAATGCCTCCTAAGAGAGTTAGGGCCCCTTAAAATGGGCACTTTGACCGTGGTTTTTTCTAAATATCTTCAAAACCGTTAAAGATAGCAAAATGAAATTGGACACCTTTAATAAGTGTTTGATGCTGAAGTAACTACCGTGGTCAAAATTTTAAAATTTTGTTCAGAAGCGTGCCATACAGGGGGGTCTTAGGACTAAATTTGCTCAAACATTTTTGTAAGTAGTTTTTCTCAAATTTCATTCCAGAATCTGAAAATTTGAGGTTTTTATGTAAAAATTTTACTCTTGATTGACATCGATGGGATGTACCGTTTTTGAAGAAAATGGCTTTTTATTGGTTCACGGCTCCAAAATTTGTGACAGAAGACATCAAAATACTGCAAACAAGTTTATGGGACCATTCCTGACTTTATTTTACAAAGAAAAGTTCATATGGACATGAGTCGAAAAATGCTTCCTAATTAGGTTTTCAATTTTTTTAGAACCTAGAATCCGGCCATATGATATTGTATGTATAGGTAATAACCTACATACAATATCATATGGCATGTTAACAAACCAAACACCACTGCCCCACTCCTTTTAATTTCTAAAAAGTAATTGTTCGAATTAACATTTATTGCAAAATGATTACACAAGGTAGTTTCAAAGTGTTGTTCCACAAAATTCACTTACTGTTTAGGACGCGTTTCGGAGTGTTACTCCATCTTCAGCTATAAAAGAAATTAATAACACAAAATACAAAACAGCTGCCCGGAAAACGAAAAAACAAAAGCTATTATTTTTCTTTGACCCAAACATTTTTTGTTTACCAGGCAACTGTGTTGTATTTTGTGTTAATTTCTTTTATAGCTGAAGATGGAGTAACACTCCGAAACGCGTCCTAAACAGTATAGGGTGGGTTGTAAAAACATTTAATAATAATAATAATAATAATAATTCCATTTATTGAGAAATGTGCTTTAACAAAACAATAAACTCTAACCACAACAAAAATAAAAATAAAAAATATAAGCACACACTCAAAAGGGCATAAACAGCAATATGCTGATTAAAATTATACCCTAATACTAATAAGAAATATGTACCGTATTTCGAAACAAAAGTTGAAACCAAGAACAGAAAGTCACATGGTGAGTAATAAACAGTAATGTTGAAAATTTAAAAAGAAAATAAAGCAACAATAATAATGATTGCAAGAGAGAACAAAGCAAACAAAGAATTTGAAAAGTGAAACAACGAATTATATAACCTAACATTAAAACAGTTTGAAAATGGTGTCAACATCCAAGAGTTCTTCATCAAATCCTGGACTTAACGCTGAGCCCATTAATAATAACAATTTGTTGCTATAGAATTTTCGAAAGATTAACTTTAAGACAGGATTAAAGTTTTATAAAATCCAGCCTAAGTAAATTTTGTGGAACAAGACTTGGAAACAACTTTTTGTAATCAAACATCAGTTCCTCTTTGAAAATGGACCAAGCTTTCAACCAATTTATTGCAAAGCTAAATAAGACGTGTATAAACCACGTGGCGTAACAAAAACAATGTAGTGCTCCAAGAATGTCAGCCCATTTTCCCTGCGGGCTCGTGGGCTTAACATTATTCTTGTGAATAAACATCAACTGCATGAATTCACTTTAGTGCATAAATAAGTATTATTATAATTAATTCTTACTGTTGGTTTACCACGGCCACGTGCAGGGGTGTAGATCCCTGATGGAAAAGATGATTCATGATGCCGTGTGGTAGAAACAACAAACATCGCGAAGATGAAGCGCTTTCCTTTTACAACTGAGGGAAGATTATCACCTCACTGGGTCTGTATTTTTGAAACGTGGGAGGTTCTCCCCGGGGAGAATACAACCGTAGGCGCTTCCCCTCCATTCATGTTTCGTAGTGGTGGCGAAAGGCTACGATTTCATGTGGTGCCGAGCAAGTGAGAACCGATCTCCACCTATAGGTCCTTTAAGGCACTGGTGGGGGTTTATTGCGCTTGGCCCCGTATGATACGCATGCGTTGATCTAGTGTCATTTCTAGTGCATTTATACGTCATCTGTCACTACTGTCAACAGAATCTGGGACCTTTCACGTTTACCGCGTACTATTTTAACCTACAATGATGATAAATGACACATAACTGACAGTAGACATTCAAGTAAATTCTGTCGGCGGTCAAAAAATGACTGCGCATACGGCCATACATGGCGGCATGACGTCACGCTTACAGGACCTATTTTCGACCACCAATTATATGACGTGTAATCGTCATTTCCCATGGGAATTGCTTTCACATGGTTCAAAAATTAGGCCCCTGGTGGCAATACTTTAACTACTCTGAGAAACCGGATTCGGAAATACTTTTTTAGGTGCTCGACCGGAAAGTTAAACTTTCCGGTCAATTTTAGGACCGGAAAGTGGTTTTTCCCGGACTAATAGGGAAAGTGAAAAATTAATTTTCCCGGGAAAGTGCAATTTCACCGAAATATTCTAGAAAGTGAATTTTCGTATATAATATCCCGCGTGTGAGGGATATTTCCGGAAATTTGCCCGCGCTGTTATACAAGTGCTTGTTGCAACGAAAACAGACCGAGCGCGTAGCGCGAGGTCTGTTTTCTTGGGGCAACAAACACGTGTATCAGACAGCAAGGGCAGATTTCCTTAAATATCCCAAACACAAGGGATATTCAGCCAGAAAATCGCCTGAAGTAAATAAATTAAATAAAAAGTCATGCATTTATTGCAGTATGAAATAATAGGTAAATTCAGTTTTTCGTAATTATGCTTATTCGCGTCTCTTGAAAATTGCTGGGACGATTTCCTGGAAATCACCCCGACCCAGGGTGATTTTTTCCTGGAAATCACCCCGACCCAGGGTGATTTTTTCCTGGAAATCACCCCGACCCAGGGCGATTTCCTGGAAATCACCCCGACCCAGGGCGATTTCCTGGAAATCACCCCGGGTGATTTCCGTTGATATAAAAGAGTGAGGGCGATTTTCACTTATAATCTCATAAGAGCATTAATTCTTTCCGGAAATTTTTGGAGTGCATTCCAACAACGTACTAATCGGCCCGAGTGGAACACGAGGGCCCGATTACGTTGTTGGGATGCACGACTAAAATTCCAGGAAATGAATTAATGCTCGAATGCAGATTCGGTAAGAAAATAGCAACGATACAGCCACAGAAATTGAATAGAAATGATTTTTGACATTTAATTTGACATAAAAATTTCCACTTATTAATTTCGTTTAGGTTGGTCTAGGTAGGTATCAAAAATTTCCAGGAAATCCTCGAGTTGCCATGGTAAACACACAGAAATCAATTTTTCTATTGGCTAATGATTAGTATCGTGCGATTTTCACCGGAATATTATGGATTTTGTTATCGTGTTAATTTTTACTAGGCTCCTCTCACATTTTCCAGTGTAGATAATTTGAATTAAAATATTTAATTTCACACAGAAAATATGTTGCGAGCACCTAAAAAATTTAATACGTAAACGTAACTCACATGTAAAGTGTCTTTCCTGGACTCGCAGACGGCGCCAGCCTGAAATCTGCCTATTCGTCCAGGAAAGATCACTTTCCATACTCTTTACGTAAATAACTATTAAATATGTCCCGTGATCATAATTTCGGTTTACGTCAGTCTCGCTGAATCGGATCGCGAAAATCAGCTGCTAATAGATGGCATTCGCGAAAATCAGCAAAGTGTCTGACATCTGGTGGCAATACTTTAATTACACTGAGAGACAGGATACGGAAATACTTTTAAACGTCCGTCATCATAATTTCGGCTTACGTCAGTCAGTTGTCAGTTGCGAGGTTAGGTAGTAGTTTTGTTCGGAGGCATCCTCTCGCTGACTCGAAATTTTGGGAATAATTCTGTGGAATTTTACGTTTTGTGTACTTAAGCGGAACATTGTAAATCCAGGAAAACTTGGCTTTTAAAAAATCCTCGAATCAATGTCACTGGAAGTCACCAACTGATACTGTCAGCAGGCCCGGATTTAGCTACCCGGCCGCCCTAGGCCCACAAAATTTGCCCCCCCCCCCCATGAATGTTGTCGGTGAGGACTGAGGATGGAGATCAGCCTCAAAAAAAAAAAAAATTGGAAATAAATTTTTTTTTTATTTTCTTTAACACAGTAACAAAAAAATAAGGAATAAATAAAGTGAAAATGTTGACAGACTACAGAGGCTTGCGACGTGCTTTCTTTTTAGCAAATGACTCAATAATATCATTGTAGTTGATACCACGCACAAGCTCGGATTCTATGTGTAGAACTGCAAGCGAATTTAGCCTCCCAGATTCCATCGTTGAACGCAGGTATGACTTAATTCGTTTGAGTGCAGAAAATGAACGTTCCGCTGAGCAGTTGGTGGCAAATGTGCTTAAAAAGATGCGCAATGCTATGGTGATATGTGGAAAACCGTTCACCAAGTCATTCTCATGCAATAATTTAAGGAGTTCTCGCATTGAATGCGAGGGGGTCGGGGTGCTATTAATATTTTCCTTAAGAAATCCGCGAAAATGAATCAACTCATTTACAAATGAATTCTCCAAGTCATTCGGATATGAGTTGATTAATTGGGTACCTTTCTCAATGATATCGCTATTAGATAAATTGCACAAATGATTAAAAAAAATTTGCCGCCCCAAAAAATTTGCCGCCCCAGGCCCGGGCCTAGTCGGGCCTAGGCGGAAATACGGCCCTGACTGTCAGGCACGTCACCCTGGAGTTCTCACATCCGGTTCCCCAGTTTGGTGAGACCGCCATTTTGTGGTTTAGCAATGCCATCTATTAGCAGCTGATTTTCGCGAATTGCTAAGCCACAAAATGAGTGACTAACAAAATGGCGGTCTCACCCCATTGGGGAGCCGGAAGTGAGAATTCTAGCGTGACGTGCCTGACAGTGTCAGTTGGTGACATCAGTGACATCGACGCGTGGATTTTTTAAGTACACAAAACGTAAAATTCCACAGAATTATTCACAAAATTTCGAGTCAGTGAGAGGATGTCTCCTAACTATCTCCTAACAAAACTACTACCTAACCTCGCAACTGACAACTGACTGACGTAAGCCAAAATTATGATGACGGACGTTTAAAAGTATTTCCGTATCCTGTCTCTCAGTGTAGTTAAAGTATTGCCACCAGATGTCAGACACTGCTGATTTTCGCGAATAAAGGCCGATTTATAACTCGATCGTAATCGGAATCGCAATTTTAGTCCTAATCTTATCGTAAGAAATTTGTTTGTCCTATTTTATAACTTATCGTAAGGATTTTAAGAAACAACGCACTGGCAATGGAAAGCTTCGGCAATCTTCGGCCGACTCGGCTTTTTCCTCAATGCTCATTGGTCATCCTAAGGATCGGATCGTAAGAGATGAATGTTGGCCATCTTCTTAAAATCGTATACGATAGTTATACGGTCGGCATGCGATTGCGATTGAGTTATAAATGCTAACACGCAAATCGTATGTTTGAAGTTTCTTAAAATTACGACTAAAATTACGATTAGGATTGCGATCGAGTTATAAATTGGCCTTAAAAGAAGGAACCTGTAAAACATTAACCTCCCATAATTCCGTGCACTTTTCAAGATGGTCATGTTTGTAGGTGGCGCCACGTGCCAGGCCAACATTTGAATTTCATATGTTTGAGTTTGACGTTTCAACATAACCAAAAATATTTTCTATTTACTGGTCGTTGAAAACCACTGAAAGCTGTGGCTGAAAGAGTGAAAGAATCGGTGGGCGTAATAAAATGAGTACTTCTAGTTCGGACGGCAATAGTCCCTCCGACTTGGTCATACAATTGTGCAACCACTTTGGGAAAAAAGATCCAGGTAACCACAAATTCGATGAACCCTACCTTCCTAACGTTGTTTTCAGTTCTAAGCGCCAATCTATCGAAAACCGCTTTCAGTTACTTATCGACATTGCCCTCCGATGCCCAAAATACTGCTAGTGATGAAGGGTATGTCATCACACAGATCAAACGCAGCCTGTCTAGTCAATTGCAGGACAATGCTGAAAAGTTCGAGCTCTTCTACTCAAATCTTTGCACTTCAGTAAAATGATCTTTGTTTGAATGTTAATGTGACTGATATGTTTTAGGATATATTGCAAAATCGGTGTGCAGTATTAACTTTTCTGTTGAAATTAAGCCAGATGCCCCCAATCGAGCATAAGTGGAGTAGTGTCGAGGGTTTGGAACGTTTCCCGGTAAAATCAAAAACTAGCCTTACTTTGAGGGGTAGCAACTCACAGGAGTCCTTGAGAAGTATCTTTCAAGGCAACAAGACAACTAGATCAATGCAGTCGAGCAATTCTAATTTGCAGTCCGAAACTATGACACATGCGACTTCTTCGATTTTTTTGAAGAGTGAAGTGGATTCAGTGAGCATTAAATTTCATTGTAAGTATCCAAATGGCGGTCATAATTGTTATTATTACTTTATCCTCTATCGAAGGAGCTACATAATTAATTCAGTTTTTAACTATTTTGAAAATGTTTTTGACACCATACTTTACATGATACCCATGATACCAATAGTCCAGTCATATTGGATCTAAAAAGGGCGAATAGAAGAAATTATTTATATATTGTTGAAATTTCGGCTACAGACTCCTGAAATGAAGTGCCGGAAAGTTCCCACCCCTAAAGTGCAAGCTTCATCCCTTATTTGCTAAAGACCACCCCAAAACCAGCCCCAGAACGTGACATGGCACTAGTTTGTAGCATTTTTCGGCCAAACTATCACTCTGACAGAAAATATTGTTCAAATCAAAAATATTCCCAATGAAATTCTGCGTTAAAAAGTATTTATGATTATTTCGCTTATTTCCACATATTTCTTACAAACGACGTCCGAACTATTATTAGTGAGTATAAATCGACGTGGCGCTGAATTTTCACGGCCTCCTTGATCATAAATTTTGTTGATCAATTATAGGTATTTGAAAAGCTTTTAACCCTTTCAGACCTGACACACTACAAAATCTACGATTTGCACATTTATCTGAGAAACCCTCAGAGGGGCCTCCCTTATTCTCAGCAATTTGACACCTAAAAATTTAAATGAATCAATAGAACTGCCGAGATAAGTGAGGCTCCTCAGATAAATGTGCAAATCGAAAATTCTATTGATGACGTGCAACTGAAGTTTTGTGTTGAAAATACGATTCCTATGTATTAATGTATTAACTACCTACACTAACCAAAAGTTGGAAGCAAGTACATGTTGGTTTAAAAATGCCCAAAATTGAATCATGTAAAAACATTATTACAAGTTTCCAAAATTTTTGTTTCTGCAGGCTGTAAGAAAATTAAGTTTTCCGCAATTTTGGTAATGTCGTGAACCTCGGAGAAGGTTGCCAAATGAGATTTTTGTTACTTTTACCCTCCTAAAAGTAATTATTGTTAAATCCATTTCTTGTCTACTGGCTGGCCTATAACTTTCACGTATCACTTGATTTAAAGTATTTTGACTTCCCATTTATTAGTCCAATTGCACATGGTTGCACTACTCGCTCGTACAGTATGCGTCAAATGTTTTGCTCAATCGTTTGTTACGCAACTGAAAGCTTTGCGGACCGACTCGATAATGACGCGTAAAAACCATAGTTACCTTGAAATCCAATGATTGTTGTATCGTTCAAAGCAATAATTGTCATGACCGAATCTGTTCCGTAAAGTTTTCAGTTGCGTAACAAATGGTCGAGCAAAACATCTGACGCGTACTGTACATAAACTTTAGTTTCCCAATTAAAACTATTGTACTTTAATCCCTTGACACATATTATTCCTCCTTTTTTTACGTCGATTAAAGTTTTACCATAACAAACGACTCTTACTTTTAGTTTTTGTACAATTATTGTATTAATAATTTATTATAATATAAGTGGCATATTTTAGAACTGCGTTTGGTGCCCAGCGTTCAAAACGTTTTGTTAAAAGCCTCCACTTATTTTAAGGCTTTTATAATCTAGCTTCTGCGTCTTTGATAACCCAACCTTAAATAATAGTATAACATTAACAAGGGCTAAAACTGTTTTTTATTACCTAAAGATGTAAAGCTCTCTGCTTCGTCTCGGGCTTTTTTGTCCCTTGTTGCTTACGTACTATTTTTATGAGGAATAAAGTAAATTTTTTTCCAAAGTTTTTAGAATAGGTACATTTTTGAAACTTGGAACATCGAATGTACTTATCAAAGGCCACGACTTTCTGACATATTAACCAAATTTTTTCCATTTCCGGTTTACCGGAAATGGTATAAACTTTTTATATTGAAATTTAACACCCTGTATATTAATACAAGTGTCAAAATAATTTTTGTGATCCATTTTATCTTTTCATCCCTCGACGAGCGTCAGTTAGCCGTATCTGGAGAACTGTTTCTAGCATCGTCATGAAAATTTATGCACAGGGGTTTCAATTAATTTTGAATCGACGTAAAATATTTTCATCAATGGCGCACTTTCGGTTATACCGGAAATAGGTACTAACTTCCTTATTTTAAATGGAACACTCTGTATATTATGATATTTTTGGATTCTACGTTTAATTCTAGGTGAACTTTTACTAAGAATTGCTATTCCAAGAAGCAACCATTTTTTAGAAAATAAAAAATTTCGCTTTTTTTATGTCAAGTGCAGGCCTACCTTCAAAATCGTTACTGTGTGAAATGAAAAAACGATATTAATTTAGCATGAGGTCTAATGTAGGGTGTATCCGCCCCTGGACTCAAATTGGGTCAAATACATACAGGGTGTTCTCTGTAAATTTTTAAACATCATCAAATTCATTGGTCAAAAAGTCAATTTTTTCAAATGGAATGCCCCAACTATTTTATGGCACAGTCTGTTTTTAATAAAATCCGTATTATTCAAGTTCTGTCTTTTCATCTAAACACTTATAGCGATCTAGCGCGCAAGCGCGCAGTTGACCGGTAACGTTATCAGACGTTACTCTAACCTCTGCGTTTAATAAACATAGTTAGCTATGGAAATTTAATCCTCTTTTAGTCCTATTTTATTTAATATGTAAGTTGTTGTGGAGGAACCTTGGCGAGAATAAGTAATTCAAACTGATTCAAACCGCTCAATATGAAATTTTGGTCAAATTCCAAATACATAGAAATGTCACAAAAACTGTTTATTTAAATATGACAAGCATGTATAGATTAAAATGATAGACAATTAAATTTGCATCGATGTGCCATAAAATAGTTGGGGCGTTCCATTTGAAAAAATTTATTTTTTGACCAATGAAGTTGATAATATTTAAAAATTATCAGAGAACACCCTGTATATATTTGACCCAATTGAGTTCAGAGGCAGATATACCCTACATTAGACTTCGTGCAAGTTAATATCGTTTCCTCATTTCATACTGTAAGGATGTTACAGCTTTTTGAAGTTAGACCTAGACATAAAAAAACGAGATTCTTTATTTTCTCAAAAACGGTTGCTTTTTGGCATAGCAATTCTTAGTAAAAGTCCACCTAGAATTAAACATAGAATCTGAAAATATCATAATATATAGGGTGTTCCATTTAAAATAAGGATATTAGTACATATTTCCGGTATAACCGGAAGTGCACTATTGTTGAAAACATTTTTCGTCGATTCAAAATTAATTGAAACCCATGTGTACAAATTTTCATGACGATGCTAGAAACAGTTCTCCAGATACGGCTAACTGACGCTCGTCGAGGGATACCCTGTGAGGGTTGTAGCCCCTCCATTGTTATTCTAATGGACAATAGTAACCCTAGAAAAATTCTAGTCACACAAGAGACCTTATTACTTATGAGGTGGTTAGTTTGCCAAAACAGTTTTTAACTTCTACGCTCAAGGCGGAGCAGTATATAAAATCGATCAAAAATTCGAAATTGAACTGACATCAAATCTTTACGTTTCGGGGTCCCAGGAACCCAAAAAACCTATTTTTGAAAAATGTGTGTCTGTGTGTCTGTGTGTGTGTCTGTCCGTGTGTCTGTCCGTATGTCTGTGGACACGCTACAGCCGAAACTACTGAACTGATTTTGATGAAATTTGGCACACATATTCAGTGCGAGATTTGTAGGTGCTGATTAGAATCTGGGCTACACCGGCTCACGGAAAGTGCCTTTTTGGCACATCAACTTTAAAAATTTAAATGCAAACCCCCATTTTTCGCATTACCGTATGAATGCTCTTCAAATTCTGCTTCTAAAAATGTATTCACACTTGGGCCCTTTTGACCAAAAAATGGTGCCGTGAAAAAAAAACTATGCATAAATGTATATTTTTATTACCGGATTTGATAACTGATTTTTTTTCAAGCCGAAAACCTTAGTGCCATTTTTTCGAAAAATGTCATTTTAGTGGCAATTTATTTTATTGTCTGTGCGGGAGAGGAGCTGATTAGATTTTGAAGCCGATCAGTCAACCCGAAGTGCCCTTTTGGCATAGCAACTTTCTTATTTTAAATATTTAAAAATTTAATAAATGCTGCTGTTATTAATCCAATGCAGTGCGGCGTAGAAGTTCCTGCCGTCTCCGAGACCGCCTTTTTTAATAAAAGCTCAATTTTTTCAAGTGGTACCATAATGGTACCGATATACCATTGGAAAGTACAATCAATATGGAATCTATCCATGTTCTTATTTTGAACTTGGGACCAATAAATGAGGAAAATTAGAGACAAAAGAATCGAAAAAACCGGTTTTATTATAATTTAATAGGAATAGGTAAAGACAGCCATGAAAAACAAAAAGAGTTTGACGTTTACAACATTTGTGGTGATTGAAATTTTTCCAGGGTTACTATGGGCCATTAGAATAACAATAGAAAGGTCAGAACCCTCTAGATGGAATTTAACATAGGTCCCAATACTCCCAAATATTATTTTGACACTTGAAATGTCACTTATTTGGTATAATTGGATTCAGAAAATTAAGTAGTTTCAAAAATGTATTGATATACCGGGTGTTCCATTTGAAAACAAAAAGTTTGTCACTTCCGGTAAAATCGGAAATGGAAAAAAAATAGTTAATATGTCAGAAAGTGGCCTTTAATAAGTACATTCGATGTTCCAAGTTTCAAAAATGTATTCGAAAAACTGTACCATCATTCAGTGACACCCTGTATACCTAAGTCAATCAATTTGTTTGGAAACTGGAATTAGGTAGAATAGTCCAGTCATATTAGATCTAAAAAAGACGTATAGAAGAAATAATGTATATATTTTTGAAATTTTGGCACCTGAAATGAAGGGCCGAAAAGTTCCCACGCCCCAAGTGTGCGCTTCATCCCTTATTTGGCGAGAACCACCCCCAAATATGACATGGCGCTAGTTTTTAGTATTTTTCGATCTGACAAAAAATTTATCCTAATCAAAAGTATTTCTTATGAAATTCTGCATTAAAAAAGTCCTTTTAATTATTTTGCTTATCCCCACCTAATTCTCGCAAACGACGTCCGAAGTTGTAGAACAGTCAAAATAGATTTTTGAGTAGAACTTATTTATATTTTTATGAAATTTTTGCTTCGGACTGCTGATGAGCCCTGAAATGAAGGGCGGCAAACTCAACACCTCCCCAGTGTAAGCTTCATCCCTCTTTTGGAAAAAACCTACTCCCAGACGTGGACATGGCGCTAGTTTTTACCATTTTTCGGCTAAACTATCAGACGGACAAAAAATTACTCTAATCAGGAATATTCCTCGTGAAATTCTACATTAAGAAGTCCTTTTCATCATTTTGCTTATCCCCACCTAATTCTTGCAAACGACATCCGAATTTGAGGGTACCGCTAGATTGATTTTCGGTGTGAGCGAAAAACAACCCTTAACTTCGGACGTCGTTTGCAAGAATTATGTGAGGACAAGCAAAATTATGAAAAGACTTTTTAATGCAGAATTTTACGAGAAATATTCTTAATTAGTAGAGACCGGATAGTTAGGCAAAATAAAACTGCAAAATAGGCAAAATAAAACTGCAAAATAGGCAAAATAAAACTCTATTTTAGGCATTATAAAACTGCCAATTTAGGCAACAAAATAGGCAAAAACAAAAGCAAAAATTACGATTTATTTACAATTTCAGCAGCAGTCTCTCTATGTTTTCGGTTTTGAGGTTGGTTCTTCTTTCGGTCAAGACGTCTTTGTACCGAGAAAAAGATCGCTGTACATCCACTGACGTCACAGGTGCATATTTCAATGATTTGACTATAAGGGGCCCAAGATTTGAATCGACGCGACGCCTGCACGGCCTTCATGAATTTCAGCCACCTTTTGCAATTTTTCAAGGCAGGATAGTTGTTGCTCAAAATCCGAGGGTTGACAATTGGATAAAAATCTGTACACCATAATTTCAAAAAAATTTCCAGAAAATGTCCAAAATCATGTAAAAATATCCAAAAATTTCCAAAATTCCTGAAAAAAATTGTACAAATTTCACATGCTTGTACACCAAAATTTCCAAGTTGTCAACCCCTCGTCAAAATCTTCTTAAACTTGGTTTGCACCGATTTGCCTATTGGCCCAGATGCGTCAGAAACACACTTTTTTACTTGCCCAAGAATTTGTAAATTCTCCAAGAAGGTGAATCCTCTGGTTTCCAACTTCTCGAATTTAGAATTGAAAATTTTTATTTAAAAGCAACCCTTAAGGGGGAGGGTAGGTAGGTAGGTACCTGCTCTAATCGCATAATTAGGATAATGTGTTTTGCTGAAAGTCCCAATAATAATGGGAAATAATGATTTGCTGATACCTAATGGGCCATTATCAAGAAATCATCCCGGATTTGCATTTCTGAGAAGAAAATTTATGATGGTAATGAGCTTTTAGGCAAATTCAAGGAAATTATTGTCAAATTAGGTATGATAAGCAGAATATATGATTTTAGGCAAAATAAGACAAAAACAGCATTTTAGGCAAAATAGGCAGGCACCAGGTATTTACCTAACTATCCGGTTTCTATTAATTAGAGTAATTTTTTGTCCGTTTTGATAGTTCAGCCGAAAAATGCTAAAAACTAGCGCCATGTCCACGTCTGGGAGTAGGGTTTCGCCAAAAGAGGGATGAAGCTTACACTTGGGGGGTGTTAAGTTTGTGGCCCTTCATTTCATAAAAATATTAATAAGTTCTAGTCAAAAATCTATTTTGACTTTTCTAAACTTCGGACGTCGTTTGCGAGAATTACGGGGGATAAGCAAAATAATCAAAAGGGACCTTTTTAATACAGAGCTTCATAAGGAATGTTTTTGATTAGAATAATTTTTTTGTCAGATGGATAGTTTCGCCGAAAAATGCTAAAAACTAGCGCCATGTCACGTTTGGGGGTGGTTTTCGCCAAATAAGGGATGAAGCGCACACTTGGGGGGCGGGAACTTTTCGGCATTTCATTTCAGCTGCCATCAAGAGTTCGTAGCCAAATTTCAAAAGTATATAAATTATTTCTTCTAAAAAACCTAGTTTGACTGGACTAGGAGTTTTTAACTTCTCGTCCTTTTATAGCGGATATAAATCTTTCAACGGAGACGGACCTCCTCCAAGACATAATCTACTCATTCCAAGGCATCGAAGGTCAAATTCTTCGTAAAGAAGCTGGCGGACTGGGTTTCACGATCGATCCCAAGTTGGGGAAACTAATGTCCCCCATTCAAAGGGGACTGATTGAAAGACTGATGGGCATTAGTTTCCTCCACAACCAGCTTAAGCACTATTGCGACAGTAACGACAGACACAGCGAGATTATATGCCAGGCCTTGATAGCAACGTTACGTGAAGAACTCAGCGCTTACTACAAAACCGTAGCGTTGCTGCAGGCGCGCCTTAGCAAGCAAGGTGGATATGAATCTAATAAGATGTCCCTCAGAAAAGCTTTGGTGTACATGCACGACCACCACGTTCGCTTCCAGTGGCTGGCGTACATTTCCGAACAATGCAGCGATAAAAAAGGAGGCGCGTTAATCACCGCCATACACGGGTTCTTGCAACACGGCACCAAGTGCGCACAGGAAGTGTCTCACAAAGTCCTAACTGCTGTCTGTAAACCTCTGTACGTAATGTTGTCGCGATGGTTGCTAGCCGGGGAGATAAGTGACCCATCGAACGAGTTCTTCATCGAAGCCAGGGATATAACGGTGGCGGAAAGGCTGTGGCACGACAAGTACCACGTCAGGAAATCGATGGTACCGTCTTTCATAACGATGGACCAAGCGAAACAGATTTTGGCGACTGGAAAGAGTATTAATTTTTTGAGGCAGGTTTGTAAAGACAGTGGTCAGCTTCCTGGCAGGGATGCGCTGCAGAAATTGTTTAAATCCACGTCGTCGGAGGCTCTTTTTGCACCCGAATTAAGTCTGGACTTTCACTCGACCCTGGAAAAGGTGTACAGAGAGACTTCTCTGAGAGTGCTGGATCTATTGAAGAACAGATACAGGCTGTATGAGCATCTCCATTCTCTGAGGAGGTACCTGTTGTTGGGTCAAGGCGATTTCATAAGGCACTTGCTGGAATTGGTGGCGTAAGTTAACAATAATTACTGAGTGTTAGTCCAGTCAAATTAGACGAAAAATCATCGAATTTGGGAAATAATTAATAAAGTCTTGAAACTTGGTATACTTACAAGTAAGGGGTTTAAAATGAGGGCATAAAAAGTTTTCCTCCAGTTTTGGAACAGAACCTCTTTTTTCTTGGTGAAGCACCGACTTCGCGCAGCCTTTTTGCGATTATTTTCCCAATAGTCCATCGGACGACAAAAATGCACAGGAACTAAAATGTTTAGCATAAAATTTGCAATAAAAAAGTTCCTATTCTCTATTTATGTGCGTAATCGCGACTCAAAATCTTTTTTTTAGTAGCACGGCGCAACTCGGCGATACTCGTATCTCCCCAAAGCACCTGAAATAACTCACAAACAGTATTTCTGATGGATTTCGCCCTAATTTATCTAAGAATTACTAGGCTTATGTATAATCAACTATAAACCATGGGTACATAAGTCATATACCTATGACATACCTAAGTACTCTCCATTAATTTTCTATTGAAGTGACAGAACGTCAAAATTTCAATTTTAGGTTAGTATGAGGAAATTTTGCAAGGAATTTTACTGACAGGTGAGTTGATAGAAGCAATTTCAATGCGATACGTCAGAAAACATGACAAATGTCAAAATTTTGCAATAATTGCTCTCCAAAAATAAATTCTAGAAATGTTCTAGAAGATTTGAGTTATGTAATGTTTTTCCTTTCCCGCTAAGTTTCGATCAAATTGTCAAAAGTACAGGCCCTTACAAATTAGGGTTGTACAGTTCCAGAAAAATTTAAGTTCTGCTATAGAGAATAAACGGATTTTCAAGTATTTTTTCGTGACTGCCCGCTACTAACCGCTACGGTTCGGTAACTACTGGTAATATCCCAACTCTAAAAAATGGTCCGACGGCAGGCCAAGCGCAAAAACAGACCGGTTAGTCGGTTACCACCGGTTACGGTAACTGAAGTGGGCAGTGAAGTATCTCTGGTGAAATATCGACAATAGCACGAAAGTCCTCTCCCTCATGATTAAGGATTAATTCAAAGTTTTCATATTCCATGTCCATCGAAAACTCCTCGATTTTGCAACAATTTCATCTGTCATCAGTGTCAACCGCTAGTAACCGAATTCCTGACCGCGGGAAGTAAATTAATAAACGTTTTACAAGCGGGAACATACTCCCCTATTACCGGTGGCGCGCGAAAACGCAGCGGTTACTTGGCTTGTGTTCCCGTTTATTAAACGGGCACTCACGAAAAAATGCTTATACTGATGTTTTGTCACAGTATGCACCTATACAGGCTGTCCCAAATTAGGGGTCAAAACTTACCAGTAGGCTAGATTTTTCTATGAAAAATATGAGAAAAAAAGTCCCTATGAACATATGTCGAAAAATAAGTCCTAAGGGAGCTAAGGCCCCTTAAATGGGCCACTTTGAAAGTGTTTTTTTTTCAAAATATCTTCAAAACGGTTAAAGATAGCAGAGTGAAATTTGATATCTTTACTAAGTTTTTAATGCTGAATTTACTACTGTGGAGAAAATTTTGATCATAAGCGTCTCGTACAGGAGGGGCTTAGGACTAAATTTACTCAAACATTTTTGTAAGTAGTTTTGTCTCTTTGATTTCAGAATCTGAAAACTTGGAAGTTTTTTAAGTAAAAATGGTACTCTTGTTTGACATCGATAGGATTTTGTACTAATTTTGTACAGTCGGTTGCAAAATTGTCTGGGACGTATAACTTTTTATAAATTTAGTTTAAAGAATGAAGAGGCCAATTTGCTGGTCAAAAGCAATGTCTGAGGCTGGTAGACTACCCTGTCTATTGGAAAATAATGTCTTAGAAAGGTAATTTGGCTCCATTCTTTACCTAAACTAAGTATATAAAAAGTTTGCAACCGACTGTACCACGTCGGCGTTGGCCACCATCTTTGAAAGATGGCGGCCGAATTCGTTTTCTTGCAATTATCTCGCTTAATAGGCACTTTGCAGCAAAATGTGTTATTAGGAGAATTATTTTGCAGGAAATTTTCTACAAGAAAACTTCTGTACATTTTTCTTATAGGACTTGCCGTTTAGAGCGCGCTGGGCTGGGTGTAAACGAACGTCAAAAAAATTGGCAGTATTGACTTAGTAGTAAAATTAGCCTTCAAATGATATATCACAAGTGGGGGGGGGTTGCCATTTGAAATTTTGAACTTGGGGTTGGTGGGGGTGCGTTGTAAAATTTTACGGAGCACGGGCTTAAGTGGCCCCCTTTGAATAAAAATCGGCTTGTTCAAGCGATTTATACTCAATTCCCCGTTGCAGTACTTGTTGAAGGTGCTTTGTTTTAAATGGAACACCCTGTATAATATAATTTCGCTAAGTACTACTTACAATTACAAATTGTTACTTTTTTCTATCCGGAGAAGAAACTAGGTACGAACTATTGCGAAACAAAATTATGAAATTACGAACCGTTCCAGCGCTCAAACGTCAAGTCCTATAAGAAAAATGTATAGAACCTTTTTTGTAGCAAATTTCATGGAGAATAATATTTATAATGAGATGTTTTGCTCTAAAACTCAAGTTAACGGAGATAATTGCAAGAGGCCGATCTTGGGTGCCATTTTTCAAAGATGGCGATCGAAGTCGAGGTGATTAGTATTGTTAGTAGTAATACTTACGCAGTAAAAGTAAATAAATTACACCTAGATACCTTCAATCATTTTCGAGTTATTGCGCAAAGAGCCCTCGATTTATAGACCAATTTGGTTACAAATATAGTGAACCCCTATAAAGTACCCTTTCAACACATTTGTCAAATTTCATCATATCTTCTCTAGTTTGACCACAGGCAGGATTTGTCAAGAATCCTTCCTTTGGGTTCCTGGGAACCTAAATGTCAAGATTTGACGTTCTTCGCAAATCAATTTCGTGCGTAACTTTAGAAACATCTTGCGCTGACGCGTAGTGCTAAAGAACATTATGGGGCCTAAACGGCAAGTCCTATAACAAAAATTTATAGAACCTTTCTTGTAGAATAATTCTTCTAATAACACGTTTTGCTCTAAAGTGTATATTAAGCGAGATAATTGCAAGACAACTAATTCGGCCGCCATTTTTCAAAGATGGTCGCCAACGTGGTAGAGGTGCGTAAAATTAGTTCGTCGAAGCAGAGAAGGCTTTTTCTTTTAGAAAGAGAATAAAACTTTTTCCAGCTTTCCCCGATTTTTTTCCTTATTGTCTCCCCTTACTGACTGGCATATAAGACTAAATGCATCAGAAATACTGTTATTCCAGGTGCTTTGGGTAGATACGTGTATTCGTGGTTGCGCCGTGCGACTAAAAGAAAATTTTGAAATTTTACGCTGGTATCGGGTTGGTGGGCACAAAGAAGAGAAATCTTTAAAACCTTAAGCTATTTTGCCAACGTTTTTTTCTTAAAAATTAAGTTAGCCTATGAAGAAGACCACGTGAAGTGGTCGAAACGTTGGCAAAATGGCTTAAGGTTTTAAAGATTTCTCTTCTTTGTGTCCACTAACCCGATACCAGCGTAAAATTTAAAAAATAATACTGGACGATAATAAGGAAAAAAGTATAGAAAATTTTGAGTTGCGATTACGCAAAAACTATTGCTCGCACATAAATAGACAATACAAACAAACAAAGTTTCAAGACTTTATTAATTATTTCCGCTATAAAAGCTAAGTTGACTGGACTATGTCTACAATTCTCCAAATAGATAACCCTCCCTTTGTTCTAGACCGGAACTCAACAAGCCGGCGCAGTATATCTATAGTCATACATTATCTGCAATCCTGGAGTCGGCTGTGAGGGTCACCAATGCCCAATTCGAGGACGAGGATACACTAAAGAGATTGGATGTAACCTGCATGGGTTATTCCCAAGGGGATAAGGGATGGGACGTGTTTAGTCTTGTTTACGCGGTCGATGGTCCCGTCGGTACTATTTTCAGGCCCACCATGTCAATATACCAATGTTTATTTGGAGCCTTGTGGAAAGCGAAACGCATGGAATTCGTACTGGCTAATATGAGGAAGCAGCAGATTAGTATGGCGAAAATATTCCGTGGCATTACAGGTAAGGGAACCTTTTTGAAAGGTCATCTGAGACCCGGGTCGAAGGAATAAACATTCCTTTCTTTGGGGAGCTCAAATGTGGGTTCTGTACGAGTTCAGAAGTCAGTATCAAGATAGTATTTTTTTTTAGAATTCAGACTCGTTTTCAGTAAAACGCCAGTAAACATCACAGTGCTTAAGTTAAAGTTATTAAACTTATTAATTAATCCTCAAAATTAGATTTTAAAGATCCATCGGCACGTGACGTGACCCTCTAATTAGTCAAATTATAAATTAATTTTACTGACGCTGTGCCGTAGGTAGTATTAAAATTAAAATTGCGGAGATTTAACTGAGAATCCTCGGATAAACGTGTAAATGGAACATCGCTAGAAACACCCCACTACACCGAAACACTTGATTTGCACTGCTAACGCGTTTCGAACACAATGTGCTCATTATCAAAGCAATATAAACCTACTTTCCAGAAAACTGAAATATTTAAAGGCCCACCCGCGTAGCTCCACCCCTCGACTGTGAAGGTTGGACCAATCACAGGTCGAGAAAATGGTGACGCGTGGGTGAACACGTATAAATATAACGAGTAGCGTAAACAGAGATGAATATGCTATCGGCCCTGTATCGGCGTTCGTAATACTATCTCTAGACTTATAAATTACGATACTTTCCATTGCATCTAGCATCTGCACCTTGTTAACGCTACAATCTAAAAATGGCTTCCCGGCCACAGGACCTCAACCGTTATCATAAGGTTAGTTGTAAAATCATAAGGTTAGTTGTAAAATTAGGTTAATTTAATAGGCGCTGATAATCACTTCCTAAAATCTTGCAAAAAACGGAGTTTTTCCAAAATTCATCACCGTGAAAATTCCCAGTAACTGCAAGGTCTCCGAAAAAGTTTCTCGGTTTTCTAAAGAGGATTTGGAAATTGATAGACAGTATGCAAAACGAAGTACCTATTCTTGAACTACAAGCATACGAGTTGTTTAAGAAACTAACTTATAAGTCAGACTTATATACTTAACAAAAAACTAGATAAACTCTGTCCAAGAGTAAAGAAATAACAATCTCTGGAATCCATAAACATTGTCGAAAACCAATCGAGCGAATCGTTTACTAGTAAAGAGTTGAGTCTTTTGTGAGTCTTTTAAACAAAAGACTTAACTGTGCACTGCCATCCTCTGGAAATTCTTTGACGAACGTAGTTGCATGTCTTGAATCTTCCATTCGACACTTGAGCGAACCGTCAAAGAATTTCATAAGAGAGGCATGCAAACAACAAATTTCGAAAAACATCAGAAACAATAAGTTTCACAAAATTAATCAAACAGAAAAGGAAACTATTAAACAATTACGCTCGAAAGATTGTTTTTATGTAAAGGCAGACAGAGGTAATAAGGTAGTCATTTTGGACAAAAAGGATTATTTCAAAAGAGTCGATGACTTAATTAGCAATGGTCCTTACCTTTTGAACTTCAGTTGACAAGAGGTTTGACAAGGTTTTCAGATCTGAAAACAAACTGAAAAACCTTTTAGGCAACCCGAAAGATAAAGTAGGGAATAACGAAAACTCTGGCATATACGAAATCAATTGTCAAAATTGTGATCTAAAGTATGTAGGTCAAACAAGGTCTCTCAACACCAGATTTAAGGAGCACTTAGCCCACCTTAAATATGGCAGACTTGAGAAATCCAGTGTTGCCCTACATGCTTTACACAATAACCATAGAATAAGTGATGATATTAAGTCAGTTTGTAGCGTTAACAAGGTGCAGATGCTAGATGCAATGGAAAGTATCGTAATTTATAAGTTTAGAGATAGGCTTATGAACGCTGATAGGTCCTTTAAGGCACTGGTGGGGGTTTATTGCGCTTGGCAATATGATACGCATGCGTTGATCTTGTGTCATTTCTAGTGTATTTATACGTCATTTGTCACTACTGTCAACAGAATCTGGGACCTTTCACGTTTACCACGTGCTATTTTAACCTACAATGATGAAAAATGACACAAAACTGACAGTAGACATTCAAGTAAATTCTGTCGGAGGTCAAAAAAAGACTGCGCATACGGCCATACATGGCGGCATGACGTCACGCTTAAAGGACCTATACAGGCCCGATGGCATATTCAATTCTGTTTACGGTACTTTAGGGAGGTTCACCCATGCGTGACCATTTCTCGACCTGTGATTGGTCTAACTTTCACAGCCGAGGGGTGGAGCTACGAGGGTGGGCCTATAAATATTACAATTTTCGGACAGGTAGGTAAATTGTTTAGCTTCGGCTTTGATAATGAGCACATTGTATTCGACAAATTTCAACAATATGTATACAATAAATTATTTCTTCTAAAAAATCTAACTTAACTGGATTAAATAGAGAAGAGGTATTGAAGTTTTACCCTCGTTGCTCTTATACAAGTATTAGGTATATTGGTCTGTGCAACACTTAGCAGTTGATTCTTTCCCACAGCAAATTGAAAAGCGTTGCCGTGGAAAAAAACATCTTTATTGATGCAAACACTCAAAACATATCAAAAATTACATATTATGAAATGATTAGGAAACCATTTTAATAGGGGGTACCTCCTTTGTAGCAGCGGCACGTCTAGCCAAACACTGACCTGAAAAAATAAAAATTCTTATTAGTAAGTAAAGAAACATTATGAAGCATTGTGTATCAAAAATGGGACCAAGGAATATTATAAGACGCATAAAAAAAAATGATATTCGCGTAGGTACTGAAGAAACTGAGGAAACGCTAATTTATATTTTCTTGGTGCCAGTCTCTCATGCACATTTTAATAAAAATGGGAGTACATTAAACAACGAACAAATTAATTTTCAGAACTAAAACCAGTGATGCATATCATTCACATTCTAACAAGCGAGATGATCCACTTCTTGCACCAAACCCAGTATTACTTCCTCTTTGAAGTTCTGGAATGTTCCTGGGCGGAAATGCTACGCCGTGTTGATCAAGCCGAATGCCTGGACGACATCATCACAGCCCACACAACTTTCCTAAGTTCAGTTCAAAGCGGAGTATTGCTGGATGAAAATTCGCGTGTTTTATTTTCACAACTGCGATCAATTTATACCCTAATTTTGACGCTTGAAGATTACCAGGAAGCTTTAAATAGTGCTTCGATAGATGAATATAACGCAAAGATGGATTATCAAGCCAAAACTGAGGGTTCCAAAGGCTTCGAAGTCGACACTGATGAAGAAGTCACTGCTAAGCTTCGACAAGCAACCTTTCAGCAAAATTTAAATGGAGTTAGAACGAAAGTGAGGCATTTGACTCAGACATATGAACAGTTTGTAAAGGAGTACTTGAGGCTGCTATCATCAAGTTCAAATATGAACCTCCAGTTGTTATCTGTCAGGCTTAATTTTAACGATCAGTATAAAATTATGTGACCCCAATATGAATTCACTGCTTTAGATTTTTGTTATCAGGAAATGTCTCAATCTCAAGTAACTAGTAAGTATGGCAGCATTGATTCGCTTTTGTCAAAAAAGAAAAACAAGCAAATTTGATGCTGTATTGGCTGAAAAGTGTTACTGTAGCAATTGTTTCAATAACACTTTTCACCACTGTTGAAAAATTGTAGGATATGTTAAACTTAATCAAACTTAATAAAAAATATTTATGTAAATGTATGAATACAACCATAATTATTATTTTTGATGCTTTACCATAACCACCTCTGCCTGAGTCATAGTCTGTTCTATATTCATCCCTGACTTGTCCACCAGTCTTTCCCCTGCCATATTGTCTGCCTTCTAGAAAACCAGCATCCCAATCTGTCCTCACTATTCTATCGTCCAATCGGGTGCCATTTATATACCTGATTTAAATAATAAAGGGTAGATTCTTTGAACACAAGTGAATAACAGGTACCTTAAGCAGTTTTCAGCATCAGCTCTGTTGTAGTACTCGACAAAGCAAAATCCACAAGGCGTCTTTTTGTATTTGTCCAGCCCCATGATTATTCTACGAATATCACCGCATCTTGAAAATAATTCCATGATTTGTTCTTCGGTGGTGTAAAACGATAAGTTGCCCACGTATAAAGTTGTAGTGAGCCGCAAAAGGCGATCCTGCTCCGCCCTAGATCCCTAAAAAACAACACAGGTGATGTCTGTGGTTTTTAAAGGTTTTTACCTTGAAATGTTGATCTCGATATGAGCTCAATTCAACAGACGGCGAAGTTATAGTTGACATTGTTTTCTTACTCGAGCAATTAGTTAAATAAAGTAGGTTTTTACAGAAAATTTCAACCAGCTCCTAAACATCAACAACTCCGAGTGACATGTGACAACCAGATGACAACTGACGGTTGAAGTTTTGAACATGTTGAATTGACACCAAACTGACAGCACGCGCGGTCCATTAGAGGTCGCCAAAATCGCGATTTTTCGATATTTTTTCTCCTGAACATTGTTACACTTTTTCCATAACTTTTTCTTAGATGCAATCTTTAAAGTGTGTACCAGCTTGTCTTCGATTCTATAGAGTCAATTTAAGATATTTTGATGATCCATGGGTGACTCGTCCAGGAGGGGGCCGGAATTTTTTTTAAAGATAAGCGTGCAGGACTGCAGGTAGTATACCGGGTGTTTTTTATTAACTTCCCACCTTGAATATTTTTGGACGTAAAAAAGTGAAATAAACCCTGGTCATTCCAGCACGGAGGGGTACACCTGCTCGTATATTGAGGGAATTTTTTCCACTTCCGGTTTAACCGGAAATGCTCTTAAAGGCCGATTTATAGCTCGATCGTAATCGCAATCGCTATTTTAGTCCCAATTTTATCGTAAGAAATTAGTTTGTCCTATTTTATAACTTATCGCAAGGATTTTAAGCAACAATGCACTGCCAATGGAAAGCTTCGGCAATCTTCGCCCGACTCGGCGTTTTCCTCAATGCTGATTGGTGATCGTAAGGATCAGATCGTAAGAGATGAAAGTTGACCATCTTCTTAAAATCGTATACGATGTTATACGGTCGGCATGCGATTGCGATTGAGTTATAAAAGCGAACACGCAAATCGTATGTTTGAAGTTTCTTAAAATTACGACTAAAATTACGATTAGGATTGCGATCGAGTTATAAATTGGCCTTAACTTTGTTTTTTTCAAGTGGAATTATAATTTTTTCTCAACGTGCTGTGACGACGCGAGAGTTTATTTAAATTCAATATCTTAAGTTGAAAAAAAAAACACTTGTATTTTCTGGACTAAAAAATTCGCTCGGAATAGGAATCCAGACTTTCACTTCACGTCAATATACAGGGTATTATTTTAAAGAAACAATTGAATATTAAACCGACTGTTAACTTTACAAATGCACAATTTTTCCATCACAGAACCCCGCCTTGGATAATTATTGCGAGACATAATTATCTCATAAAGTCGTTAAATAGTGCCAAAACGACGGTTGTGGTGGACATATTTGGAGAGCAGAAAAAGAGAAGCAACCGCAATCTAATTTTAATAAATTTTCAAACGACTTATAGAATTTTTAATTTTGGACTCGTTTTAATATTCAATTGTTTCGTCGGTAATAAAATTGAACTCATTTGGGATTCAGTTTACCTTTTACAATTACTTACTTACTTACTCACTTGTTTGATATTGTTATTCCTTTTACTTTTCAACCCTCAAAATTTTTGTTTTTTCTGTTCATTTTCTGCTTTTTAATTCTGTATCAACAAATTTTTAACATTCCGCCTTTTTGACACATCTGTGCGTCTGCGGAGGCACTACTAGTAGGCGCAGATTGATAAAATCTGCACCCGATTCCACCAGTAAGACCAGACGCCCCTATATACACATTAACGTGATAAAACATCTACAGGAATACACATCGCATTGATATACATCTTCCGGGGGCTTTTTAAGAAAATCAGAAATCTGGTTCAGCAACGAAAATAGAATTTGTAAATGTAGCATTTAACTTTAACCAAGTTAGAATCTGTGAGTTGGGCGTGCGGGCGGGTTTCGATCGTTGATGCTGTCGTGCGCATTGCGCCCGACGCTCATTTACTAAAATCTAAAATACAAATGTTTTTGACCCCTAAAAGGACATCTTAAACTCAAAAGGCGGACTTTTTTGCCTCAAAAATGGCACTCAGATTTTTGATCTGGCAATGGGGGCGCTATGCAAAAGTCCATTGCAGAAATGTCCACAAGGAAAAACATCCAAAACGCAAATGTCCATCGCGCAAATGTCCACAAGGTCAATCGCGTCAGCAGTAAACGAACTTAAGATTAGGGACTATACTTAACTCAGTAATAGAGAGAGACGAGAAGAGATCCACAAACTAGGGAATTTCTTTTTTCACCTAGGTGGTAGATGTCAGTTCGTCAAATTGAATTGAAATTTGCAACTTATTTTTGTTGATTAGAACACTTTTGACGGAAGTGGGCTCAGAAAATATTTTAGGGCCATTTCATAATCAAAAAAACCCTAAACACATCTTGTTTCCTCTTTGCTGTTTTAGCTTTCCAATCACTATTTTATCCATTATTGACTGATATGGTTTATTGATATTAAATAATCATTAGAATTATTACGCATCGAAGTTATGCTCAGACAGAAAGACAGACTGACAAGAGACCATGACAAAGGTAGGTATATGTACAGTACGTGATCTCCTTCTGTCACAGTGATGACGTGATTGACCTTGTGGACATTTGCGGGATGGACTTTTGCGTTTTGGATGTTTTTCCGTGTGGACATTTCTGCATTGGATCTTTTCGTGCGGTCCCTGGCAATGCAACAGCTATCGAATCCGATAGTAAGAATATGCTTTTTTGTAAAATAAATTCAAAAATGGGCCCTTTGGCCACTAATATGCCATTTTTCAAAAAAATAGGTTTTCGGCTTGAAAAAAAAAATCAGGCATCACATCCGGTAATAAAATTATACAGTTTTAGGTATATGTAGGTACAGCTTAGAAATATGAACATGCCCACCCAGAGTTGAATATTTAGTTGGTCGCCTAGCATTCGAATAGCAGTTAGATAGGGGTAACTAACTTCTGCAAGGTCTCTGTCGTGGTCTGGTCCATGCGACCAGGTAAATATTCAGCTCTGGGTGGGCATCTTCATGTTTCTAAGCTGTACATAGTTTTTTTCCCGGCACCGTTTTTTGGCCAAAAGGGCACATCCTTGAATACATTTTCAGAATCAGAATTGGAAGTTTTCATATGGTGACGTTAGAAATGGGGATTTGAATTTAAAATTGTAAAGTTGATGTGCCAAAAATACACTTTTAAAATCTAATCAGCACCTACAAATTGTCCGCTGAATACGTGTGCCAAATTTCATCTTGATAAGTTCAATAGTTTGAGCTGTAGCGTGATCACAGACAGACATTTTTCAAAAACCACTTTTTCGGATTCCAAGGACATTAAAACGTAAAGATTTGATGTTTTTGGCGATTCAGTTTTATTAACTTTAAAACTAAAAAAACTTTAAAATTCTACTCTTCGAATTCTGCTTCTGAAAAGGTATTTAAACATGGTGCCAAAAAGCCGTGCCAGGAAAAAACCTATATAAATGCGATAGCTTAGTGCCATTTTTTCGAAAAATGTTAATTTATTGGGAAAAGGGCGCTTTTCCTAATTTATTTTAGAAAAAAGCATATTGACTATCGGATTTGATAGCTGTTGCATTGTCGAATCAAATACCGTTGCCATTTTTTCGAAAATTGTCATTTTGAAGGAAAAAGCGGCCCCTTTTAGAGTTTCTCTTAGCAAAAGAGCAATTATTATTATCAAATTCGATAGCTGTTGCATTACCGGATCGAAAACCTGTTTTTCAAAAAACGTCATTTTTGGGAGTGAAAAACATTTGTACTTTAGATTTTAGTAAATGAGCGCTGAGCGCAATGCGGCCGCACACCCGACACTAACTCACAGATTCTGACTTGGAAAGTTAAATATGCTACATTTATAAATTCGGTTTTTTCAAATAAACGGGATAATTATCAAAGGTTCAAGTACTCTTGTACAGGCAAACAAATTTTAGTTCGTAATTTCATTGGTTTATTAAAATTAACTAAATTTTTTAATCATATTTTTTATACTCTAAAATAATAGTGAGAAATGTTCCTTACCTATGGCATAAATAGGCTCATATTTATTTACATAATACACACTTATTAATGTCCAGACGGTAGAATAAAAATGCTTTCTAAATAGATTCATTGTAAATCTACCATCTTTTTGAAGCATTAATGCACTAAACCACCTTAAAATTGATTGAGTCGATTATTTATTACAAAACATCTTGAAATATGGAATCGTTTAGGTTAACCTGCTTAGAAGTATCTATACTTGATATGGTTTCTATTAAAAACTCAAAAAGACATTGACACTATTTTAACACACACTCCAAAAACCTGCTTATTACAAAATATATTTCCTTCCATTCGATCAGATGGCACCTCAATTGATTCTCACCACTTAACTACATATTGTTATCATTATCAAAGAGTATTGACGATATAAAAGCTGCATTTACACTGTATGCCTAGGATATAACACAGAACTGGATCAGCTACTAATGAACTAATTGTGCTTTGATTCATGTAATTGGGACAAGTCTCATTCCAGCTTAAACTATGACTGTCACTTAATATACACAAAATTATGACCAGATGACGAGATAAACATTACATGTTACTTTAATTTAATGTCAACTTGACAAAAAAACTGCATTACTGTATTTCCTAAGGTAACACTAGGGTTAAGAGTGTTATCCGTTTGTAGGTTTTGGTAAAGGACGAACTAGGTACAATTTTTCACCTTGCTTATTTGTATAGATAGGTGCCCTCTGGTAGTGGTCTACAAGTTGGTCTAGCGTGTGGAACTTTCGTTGTCCGATACAATAAAGAGCGCCTTCTACGTGCACCCTGAAATGTTTGTTGCGACCAGGTGCCTTAAGCGATACTGAATAATCACCCATCTGAAATAAATATTTAGAGGTGTCACATAGTTATTTGTACCTACAACAAGTAAGGAAATGTATTACTTTTCCGTGTACTATTCTGAAATATACTAAATTTCTAAGTATTTTTTCATTTAGAAAAGTTAAACTTTTTAACACTTTTCCACATAGCAACGCTTTTCCAAATAATTCGTTTCAATTGCAGCAAACATTTTATTGAAATTTGTCAACATTGGTCAACATTTTCAGAAAATGATGGTTGGTACGAAGGCGTATAAGGGCCATGTTGTGCTGCTTTATGTTAATTGACACTTTAAAGTTGCAATTAGCTTAACTTGCAATTAAGCCTTAATTGACAGTTTAAACTTTGCAATTAGCTTAATTGACACTTTAAACTAGCAATGAAGCCTTAATTGACACTTTAAACTTGCAATTAGCTTAATTGACAGTTCAAACTGTCAATTAAGCTAATTAGGGTTTCCATCAATTAAAAGAGATAGACAATATGGAGGCAAAATTTGACAAAGCCCGGTATGCAAAAGCCTAGGCAAAAGCAATGCAAAAGTCTGTCTTTGTCAAATTTTGCCTCCATATTACGTCACGAAATAGAGAGAGACCTACAAGTTTGGAAACCTTTATTGCAAGTTTAAAGTGTCAATTAAGGCTTAATTGCAAGTTTAAAGTGTCAATTACGGCTTAATTGCAAGCTTAAAGTGTCAATTAAGCTAATTGCAAGTTTAAGGTGTCAAAGGCATCAAAGTTCGAGCATTGTTTTATATATATTGGCGCTAAAATGCTAAATAAGTATTACAAATTGATTCATGAATCCTCATCATTGTATAGTTTAAGGAACGCACTGAAATTGATCTGTTTTGAAAAGCAGAAAAGTTGTGATTATTGTTGGTTTTAAGTTTTAAGCATTTTTGTATTCTTATTGTTACATGTTCTTTTAGGGCAGGAATGAAAAACAGTATATACTGATTTCCCACCCTTTTTGTACCTTTAATGGTCAAATAAATTTCTATTATTATTATTATTATTATTATTAATTGCAAGTTTAAGGTATCAGTTAAGCTAATTGCAAGTTTAATCTATCAATTAAGGCTTAATTGCAAGTTTAAGGTGTCAGTTAAGCTGCAAGCTTAAGAGGGGCGTTTAATCTGTTCCCGCCAGAATAGGGTTTTTCGCTTCTAATTTAAATTTGGGATGGACTATCAGCTTACAATTACTTGAACTCCTGCACGTTTACTCCTGTAACACGTTGCTTAGCAAGTTATCGTTAAAATCATGCTGGTTTTTCAAATTTTTAAAATAATGTTGTTTTTGGCGCAAAAACGGAAAATTTTAGAAATCAGAAAAACCAGCGCGGTTTTAACGATAACTTGCTAAGCAACGTGTTACAAGAGTAAACGTGCAGGAGTTCAAGTAATTGTAAGCTGATACTCCATCCCAAATTTAAATTAGAAGCGAAAAACCCTATTCTGGCGGGAACAGATTAAACGCCCCTCTTAAAGTGTCAATTAACATAAAGCAGCACAACATGGCCCTTCTACGCCTTCGTACTAACCATCACTTTCTGAAAATGTTGACCAATGTTGACAAATTTCAATAAAACATTGATACACCCCAGACAACAACGTAAACAATAGTCACATTGACCAATCAAGTTCTCTCAATTGATTTCAATGCTGACAAATTTCAAGAAATACCTGAATAGCACTGATTGTCAGAGACATTGTTTATTATTATTTTTTGTTGTTTTCCGTTACCAAGTAAATGAAGTTTCAGAAAGTATTTGACCCTGCACAAATAATTATTAATTTCTTATTTTTGATTTTAAATGTTAACGCCATATCAGGATAGTACACGGAAAAATAATGTGTACAACTCGTGGAAAAGATTCTTTTCCATGCTCGTTTCAATTAATCCACTCACTCGCATGGAAAAGGTAAATTTTCGCCATTTTATAGCTTGAACCACAAATACTTAATACTTATTGGTGTTTTCATCCATTATCGAGACTGTTGCCTAACGACAACGTCATAATTCTGCCTGTTTCAAACCAGTGAACTCTATGTTATACAACAACTAAGGGATGCTGCATATAAATATAGGCAAATGTGAAGCCGATAGAGAAAGCGCTATTTTGGTATGTGTCACTCTCTGACTTACGAAGTGTGTTGTGTCATCCGAAAATAAGAATCATTTAAATATTGGGAAGCGAAACTTTCGTCTTACTGTTGTACAATAAATTGCCACTATGGTATAAAAACTTAAATGATCTCAAATTTAAAAAAAAGCAATAAAATGTCTATTGATCTCTAAAGAATATTACAGTGTACAAGATTATTTAAGTGGCTGCCTTGATGATAAAGAGGGAGAGGAATGATTGTTTGTAAAATTTGTTAAATGTGTATTTATAATGACGTGTTCTATACAAAAATATTTGTCCTAAGAATGAATAAATATATTATATTATTATATTAAAAAGTTCCAGCGTTGCTTGAATTGTGAATTTTGAGTTTAATGTGAATACCTGCCAAAATAGTTTGAAAAACTACCTCTGTGGTAGCCTTTACTGGCACTAATTCGTAACAATCGTGTGGACAGTAAGAATGATTTTAGTTGTGATGAAAGACGAAAGTTTCGTTTCTTTTTAGCATAGAACACCTATGTGTCAGACAGAGATAGATTTACTAAAGTACTCCAGGTTGCATACTTAGGATGAACTGTGCATATTCGGAGATGCTGCCCTCTGGTGGCAAATTTTGAAGTTTTCGCATATAAGCGACCGGCCTATCTGGTGAAATAAATTTGAATGTGGAGGACCACCTGCGATGTACGAATTGCATTATCGTATATTGGAAAGTATTAGTGAGTGAACGATTTAACGAAGTTCTGCCAGGCCACATAAAATAGACAAAGAGAATTTCGTGGATTCAAAGTGTTAGGAGAAGGAAATAAGTACTCGCATAACCTGCAAATTAATTTTTCTCCCCAGAAGACCGTAGCGATAAACTGTGGACACCAGAACCACCTTATTCAAGCATTTGCAGTGAAAATTTTATAGGAAATCAAAAGTCAAGCCATTCAATTTATCTTCCAAGCGTTTTTCCTGGTGGTTAGTATCTAAAGTTTTTTTTACTTACCGAGGTAATTGTATATTTATAGACCGAACTGGACACCGAATATAAGGTATGCAAACGAAAAAGATTATGCCAGAAATTAAAATGACCGATTTGACGGTCCCTATAGAACACCTATGTACTGTGTCAGACAGAGATAGATTTACTAAAGTACTGCAGTTGTTATATAACATAGAGTTCACTGTTTCAAACCTACAGACGGAGGAGGGTTTGAAACTGACAGTAGTTCGACTATTTTATCGAACAACTTTCTAGGAAATTTGGTAAATGAACCAATAACAGCTAAGCATTTGCGGTTTGAACCAAAAAATCGAGAAAATCTGCCTGTAATATTGTTAAATACGAACGTTTGTTTCACTGTCCCGAATCAGAAAGTCACCGTCATGGCCACGTTGATTCAGTAGATTATCGCACATATATCGTGTGATGGTACCATAATACCATGGTTTATCCATGAGATGTGGCTTCTCAGGCACAGCCACCTGCGGTCTCTCCATTTGTTCTGGTTTTCGATCAACATAAGGTTGGGTTAGATATTCAGATAGCTCTTGCAGGTAATTCCGTGGAACGAGACCCATTTGTCCCAGGGCGTTTCGCGCTTTGTACCATTCCGGGTCACTGGGAGGTCTATCTAAAATTTCTAGTCTATCCCCCTTCTCAAAGGACAATTCTTGGTCATTTGTTGAAGAGAAGGAATATAAAGCTACTACTATATCGAGAACATTCTCAGCCATGGCGTAAGTATGGAGGGTATCGTCAGCGTCACACTCTTCTTGGGTATAATTGGAAGGGAACCAGCCAGCGACAGTACCACTTTGCCCCCTCCACCATCCTACAGGTCAACGTTTGAGTCGAAACAGAAGAGCACTTAAGAGGCATTGTCACGAGATGAAAGTCATTTTTTTTTATTGTTTAAAACTTATTGGTACCCTGTCATGAAGACAGGCAAAATATTGGATTGAAATTCGTAACAGTTAATGAGAAATAAGAGCGCGAAATAATAGCCGTGACGTCACGTTTGTCCCACCGCATGAACGCAGTCTATTACCCACCACAGTAAAAGCAGGACGCTGTTCGTTATCGCCCAAATTTTAAAAATAAATCATGTTGAGTAATAGATTTTACAATGTCAGGTGTATGAACCCAAAGAAGTACCTCGGTTACTCTCCACCCTACTGCAGCTGAAGAAAACCGCGACAAAACTTTAGTTGGGCGAGTTTTTGTCAGGAATCGAAAACGCTTGATCAACTTCGCGAACATATTTCAGACATTTTTTCAAAAAACACTTTTTTGGGTTCCCAGGATTCTAAATTGTAAAGATTTCATGTTTTTGGCTATTCGATTTTTCTGAATTTTAAGATCGATTCCAGTAACTTAAAGAATACTTTAGAATTCCTTTCTAAACTGTACACGTTTCCGATATTTCAAGTAATGTGTTGAGAAACAACAAAGAAAATAAACCACTGCCGGCACCTTTACTACTATCCTCTAAATATGCGTATACCTTTATACATACAGGGTGTTATTTTTAAAACTTCCTACCTTGAATATCTTTTCAATTGGAATGACACCTTTTTCTCAACGGATTCGGAATCTACGATATTTTCTGAGTCAGAAACATGTATCATGCTTGACCGGAGTGCATTCACGGCCACCCTAGATTTTCAAAAACATCGAAGAAATCGGTGAAAAATTGAGATTTTCGAAAAACGCGAAAACACGTCTACTTTAATTTTTTGATGAAAATTCATCGGCCCATTGACATTTTCTTTTTATTTACTTTTGAGATTTTAACAGATTGTGCGGTAAGAGAAAATTTGATAGAAATAAGAGAAATCAGAAAATGTAATTGTTCAGGTAAATTTGCATCAAAAAAACTAACGCGACTTGTTTTTGCGTTTTTCGAAAATCTAAATATTTCACCGATTTCTTCGATGTTTTTGAAAATCTAGGGTGGCCGTGACTGCACTTCCGGTCAAGTATGATAAATGTTTCTAACTCAGAAATCGTAAATTCCGAATCCATTGAGAAAAAGATGTTATTCCATTTGAAAAAACAAAGTTAAGGTCATTTCCGGTTAAACCGGAAGCGGAAAAAATTCCCTCAATATACGCGGAAGTCTCCCCCTCCGTGCGCGATTGGCCAGTTTTTATTTCAATTCAATATCTTTATTACAAGGTGGGAAGTTTTAAAAATAACACCCTGTATATTTTGCACAACAGTATTTAGTTACCTCGAAAAAGCGACGGAACAGCATCTTCGCCCAAAATCTTCCGAGTTTTTCCTTTAAGAATGATCTAAGAGAAGAGAATAGTCATCTTACGTAAAGAGTACGGAACACACAGACGAAAAGAAATTCTTGTTTTATTAGGAAAACGACGAAAACTCACTGAAGGGGTGGTTTTTGTTGTTATGACGTCCCACAACACAACAATGAACCATTCTGCCCGTCCGTGCTATAATAACTAATAACTAAACGTGTTCAATAGGCGGCCGGCCTGGGTGGAACTAACGTGACGTCACGCACACCTGCAGCGGTGATTAGAAATAATCCTATCAGTTTAGATGATTTTTAAAATTTCGTTCATCTGGTGACAATGTCTTTAATTAAATTAAGTTACCGTCGTTGCTTTTTTCTAAAATTAAAATTCTGGACCCTTTGACTAATGAAAGTTCATCGGGTTGTTGAGCTTGGTAGTTGTATTTAACAACGGCACTTCCAATGGCCTCTGCGGGGTCAGCGGCTTGTCTTCTAGCCATACTGGGGGATTCGACGGTCCGTGAGGGGGAATTATTTGAAGGAAGCGTTTTGGAACCCGAACCCTTCTTTACCTGGAAGAAAAGTCTGTGGAGTCGGTGGTTCTTGTAAATGTCAAGTGTTCACTTTCTCTGCTTCGGGGCGGTGAAGTAGTTAATAGTATTTTTCTACAAACACTATTAAAAACAGTTGTTTTAACGTTTGTTGACAATTGTTAAAAATTACATTTTATGATACCAGTATTAAAAGTCATTTACTTTTGACACTGGTGTTAAAAGTGATTTACTTTTGACATTCAGTGTTAAAAGTGACAATGCAACAACAATTGAACAAGCCGCGGCAACAAATTGTCACTATACTGTGACGCGCTTCGCTCGGTGTGTCGACGGTTGCTCGGGCGCCAGATTTTTAGGCTGGTTTACTCCAGTTGCTCGCGGGCTGCTTTTAGACAGTCGAGAAATAAGCCAGGTGTTCGAGCGGCGGTGACGAGACGGCAAGGGGAGGGGTGATTAGTCCGACGGCTCAGGCAGAGATACTAGTTATGACGAAAGTTGGACGGTACAGAAACGGCTCACGATAACGGTTTCGGTGATCTCGCTCCCTCTCGCTCGGATGAAAAATGACAAAAGACGGCGGGACGCTTGCCGTACTACCCTGCTCGGAAGCTGAGAGGTTACCCCTCGCGCTCACGGTCAAGGCGGCAGACAGCGGGACTGTCGGCTCCGGTTTCTGTTCGCCTATCGAGGGAATCCCCTTCACACGTTCGAACAAAACGCCGGGCCACGAGTTATCGGAGGGGAATCGCAAACCTTTCTTCCCGATTTTGTGCGATTGTCGATGGGAACCCCTTCGGACGCTCAGACAAAATCGGTAGAATCCCCTTTTCGATAACGGAGGCGGACAGCAAACCTTTCCTCCCGATTTTATGCGATTGTGGATGGGAACCCCTTCGCACGCTCAGATAAAATCAGTAGGAAATCCCAACTACACGTTAACGGAGGCGGTCAGCAAACCTTCCCTCCCGAGTTTATGCGATTGTCGATGGGAACCCCTTCGGACGCTCAGATAAAATCGGTAGGAACTCCTAACTACAACAAGAATGACGCGGCAATCAAACTATCGGAAAGAGAGAGACAGAGCACCAAATTAAATATTTATTCAAGCACCTAATACAAACAAATCAACCCGGACCTCGGTATTACAATAATTGCTGAGCGAGAACTCAAGCTACTACTACCCTAACTCTATCTCAAGCGCTTAGCTGAGCGAGAACTCAAGCCAAACTGAAGATAAACAATGCGAAGCGCTCTTATATAGATTTCCCACTCCTGGCGGCTACGTGCTCGCGCGACGTCGAGTGGAGATGGCACGGCGGAGAGGGAATTCGGTACTGTTCGCGCGGCCTCGGTGTCTTCCTCGGCGGTGGGGGAGCGCTCGATGTGGTGACATCTTTCTTCAGGGCTGTCGGCTGAAATATTCCTGAAATATTGAATTAATATTATAGGTTCCTGAAGTCCAGCGATGGCGAAAGGAAATCCTGTGGCTTCGACGTTATTTTATTCCTTCCAGGCGAAGAAATCACCACACGGCTCTTGAAGTTAGCAGAGCGGAGAGTCGGCGGCGTTGATAACGCGGTGTTTATCAACAACTCGGCGCGGCAGATTAATAAATGCGGGGGCGGAGTACCGAAATTGGTAACGGAGAAATTCACTTCGTTACATACCCCCTCTTCTTCGGGAAAGAGAAAAATTTCGAAGACATTTTTCTCTTTTTGTAGAGAGAGCGTGGCGGCCAGCGGAGACGGTGACGGTGATTACGGGACGGTTCGGTTGCAACCGATTAAACGGACGGTGCGGGCTTGAGGTCCTTAATGTGGACATGCGACACTCGTTTTCCGGATGCCGACCTCAAGTCATATACTACCGGAGACACAACCTTAACAACGGTGTACGGGCCGGAGAACTTCGGGGCCAGTTTAGCGTTGAAGCCCTTGACGGCGGAGGAAAGGAAGTGTTCTCGTTTGTACACCAGATCTCCGAGATGACAACGCCAATCCCTACGACGGAGATTGTAGTGGTGGCTTTGTTTCGTGAAAGCTTGGGCTAGGTGTACACGGACTAGCTCGAAGGACTCACGGAGCTTAGCGAGTCGGTCGGAGTGCTGTTGGAGGTCGGTTGCAGAAGGACTCGCGGCGGGTTCGGCGGTGTCGGGTGGTTGAACGGATTGGATCACGGACTGCGGGATGCTGAGTTCGCGACCGAAATTAAGGAAGGCGGGCGTGAACTTGGTCGAGTCGTGACGAGCGGTATTCATCGCGAATGTAAAGGCGGACAGGTGCTGGTCCCATTTTCGCTGGTTCTCCTGGCAGAACTGAGCGATCATTGTTTTCAATGTTTTGTTGGCTCGCTCTACCGGGTTAGCTTGCGGGGTGTACGGCGGTGTGAGGCGGTGCTTGATACCCATTTCACTTAGCAGGGTTTCAAACAGCTTGCCGGTAAACTGGGTCCCGTTGTCGCTGATAACGGTTCTCGGACAGCCAAACCGGGCAACAATTAGCTCGGAGAAGGCCTGGACTACGGCCCGAGCGGTGGCTGTACGGACGGCCCGGCACTCGGTCCACTTGGTGAAGCGGTCTTGCATCACCACAAGGTACGAGTTGCCCTTGCTCGAACGCGGGAGCGGGCCCACAAAATCGATGCTGACGGTGTGCCACGGGTGGATGTTTCGAGTTGGAAGCATCTTTCCAGGCGGCTGCTGCTGAGCCGGCTTGTGGGTTTGACACGTCTTGCAACTACGCACGTAGGTTGCAATTTCATGGAACATTCCGGGCCAATAGTAATTCCGGGCAATCCGGACGGAAGTCTTTGCGATTCCCATGTGTCCGGCATGCGGGGCGTCATGATTTTCGCGGAGGACGGTATCACGGAGCGGTGTCGGGACGCACAGCTTCCAAGGATCGATCATTTCCGGTTCGGTAGAGTCGGACATGTCCAAGAAGTGGCGGTAGAGGTGACCATCCCGGATGCAGTAGTCGGGAAACTGCTCGGGGTTCTGTTCCACCTCTGCCTTTTTCTTGTCCAGCCACTTACAGGCGGTGGTGTCAACTAATGAACAGAGCGGTTCAGAGGGGTCTTCGGTGGGGCTGCCAGACGGTTCTCGTGACAGTGCGTCGGCCACACGGTTCAGAGTTCCTTTTCGGTATCTCACCTCAAAGTCAAACTGCTGAAGGTACATGGCCCAACGGGCGAGCCTGCCTGACGGATTTTTCAGGGTACGGAGCCATTTCAGGGACTGGTGGTCGGTCAGGACGGTGAAATGGTAGCCCTCTAAATACGGTCGTAGCTTCTCGATTCCCCACACGATTGCAAGACATTCTTTTTCGGTGGTGGAATATTTGCGTTCGGTAGCGGAAAGGGATCGACTCGCGTAGGCGATGACGTGGTCGCCACCATCCACGTATTGAGTCAAGGCCGCGCCTAGCCCTTCATCCGAGGCGTCGGTTTGTAAGACAAACTGCTTACTGAAGTCCGGGCAGGCGAGGACGGGTGCCTGCGTCAGACTTGTTTTCAGCTCCTCGAATGCGGCTTGTTGTTGTTCGGTCCACACAAATCGTTGTCCCTTTTTCAGTAGGCGATGTAATGGTGTGGCCTTTCGCGCGAAGTCTGGTATGAAGCGGCGGTACCAGGATGCCATCCCGAGGAAGCGACGGAGGGCACGGACGGTGGTAGGCGGAGTCAACTGTGTGATGGAGTCGACTTTATCGGGGTCGGTGGAAATACCGGAGGCGGTCACGAGATGTCCCAGGTATTTCAGACTGCGTCGGCCGAACTGACATTTTTCCGGATTGATCTTCAGGTTCGCGGCGCGTAGACGGCGGAAGACTTCTCTTAGGAGCTCCAGGTGATGCTCGAAGGTCTCTCCTAAGATGATGATGTCATCCAAGTATGCAAAACAGTACGGGTCGAGATCTGGGCTAATTACTTGGTCCATTAATCTCTGAAAGGTGGCGGGGGCGGAGTGAAGTCCAAACGGCATCACTCGGAATTGGAACAGACCTCTCATGGGGACGGTGAAGGCGGTTAACGGCTTGCTGTCAGGGGTAAGGGCCACCTGCCAGTAACCATGCTTCAGATCGATGCTGGAAATGTATCGCGCGTGGCGGAGTTTGTCCAAGATGGAATTGATGAACGGCAACGGGTAAGCATCTTTTCGGGTGACGTCATTCACCTTCTGAAAATCGATGCAGAAGCGGTGTTTTCCATCTCTCTTCCGGACAATTACTACCGGAGAACTCCACGGACTATTGGACGGTTCAATAATTCCGTTTTCCAGCATCTCTTCCACCTCATCGGTGATGACTTTTTGCATAATTGGGTTTCGGGGACGGTATCGCTGCTTTATCGGCTCCGGATTGGTAAGGTGAATTCGGTGTTCCACCAGCGGGGTTGTGCCTTGTATGTTTTCGAACAAAGGCAGCTCCTTCCCTAGGAACTGCTGCAGGCGCGTTTCCTCACTGGTGGTGAGGGTTAACGGCGGTACCTCGTCGAGCTGGTGTAGCTCGAGCGTGTCTTCGCGGGCTACGGTTTCAGGAAGCGGTTGTCCATTCAGGGAGAGTTTTCCGGACGCCATCTCCAGGCGGAACTGGTGACGACGGAGAAAATCCATTCCCAGCACCATGTCGGGGCTTAGTGGCGGGAAATAGCTAAATTCGCCGTTTAGCTTTAATGACCCAAGTTCGATTTCCATCAAATATCGTTCTTTGATGGAAAACACCTGGCCATTAGCTAGGCGAGTCGCGTTTTGGACAGGCGGCAGCAATTTAGCTTCTTGTCGGTGTTGCCGGCGGATTTTCTCTCCAATGAACGAATGGGCGGCTCCGGTGTCGATCAAGGCAGAATACTGGTTTCCCCGGATTTTTACTGCAACCCAGGGGCAAGTATTCAGCTTGGTTTCAGCGGTGCTCGGCACAGATGTCGGTGGCGTAGCCGGGGACGGAGACGGTGGTGGTGCCGGACACGGAGGCGGTGACGGTGACGGAGACGGTGACGGTGCCAAGGACGGTGACGGAGATAACAAAGGTGACGGTACCAGTGTTATCTTGGACGGAGCTTCTTCAGGAGATAGCGAAACTGTGGGGATGGTGGCTTCCTCCCCCTCCGGTGACGATTTGCAGTCAATCGCCGTTGGCGGGGCGTTTGACTTGGTCACCGGGACGGACAGCGTTGTAGTGGCCCCTGGAGAATTCTGTTCATTCGGCGGTTTTTCTTTCACAGGCGGTTGGGTTTTCCTTGGACTTTTTTGCCGGGTTTTCGGAGCTGTGTGGGGCGGCGTCTGCGACTGCTCCGTCATTGTGCAGAGCCGCTGCGGTTTCCCGACGCGCATGGGCAATCTGTGGACCTAATACCCTCTCGGCGACATCGTGAACAAAACAGTTTGAACGGTCGGGTGCACTCGCTCCGGTAGTGACCGTCCTCCCCACATCGAAAACAATATGTCTCCTCTCGGTTTCGAGGAGCTACCGTTGGTGACGGCCAGGGAACGGTTGGAGGCGGTGCTGGCCTCACAGCGGTCGGCTTCGGCGGGGGTACCGGAGGAGGTGTCGGAGCTGGGATATTTGATTCTTGCCTGCTTTGACTAGGCGGGGCCGGTACCCTTCTCGGAGGTGGCGGAGCTGCAGGTGCTACTTCTTCTAGTAGGGTTTGCAATTCTCTTGCAGCTCGTGCCAAGGCGGAGACGGTTTGAAAGTCGGATCTTTTCAAGTTCAGACGGTATTCCGGCAGCATATTCCGGTAGACCCACGACATTTGTTGGGGCAGTGTTATCCTTCCATGTCGGCGAATAAGTGTCTGAATCTCGGTGAAGTACTTTGACACCGGTTCGCCAACTTTCTGTAAACGACGGCTGATTTCCACCTCCAAGTCCTCTACATAATTCACGGGGTAATAGAACAGTTTGAATTCTGAGACGAACGTGTCCCAGTCAAACCAATTTCCGTTATTATTCCGGAACCAGGCCGCTGCTTCGCCCTGCAGCAGGTTCGGCATCTGCGGCAGCAGCTCGTCGGGCCTGATGCTTTCGGTGGAGCAAATCTCTTCCACTCTCTCGAGAAATGCTATGGCGTCGCCCCGGCCGTCGAATGACTCCTTCCAGTCACGGACTTGTACCCGGGGTCGAGGGGCGGCGGCAGGCGGTGCCCAGTCAGGTACGGCGAATCGAGGCGGTGCGTCGAAAGAGTGTGAGGGCGGTTGGGGTGGAAAACTCCTCGGCGGGGAATGGAAGAACCTCGGTTGGGGCGGGGGTTGGAGGGTAATGCGCGGTCCAGTTATAGACGTGGTTACCCTAGTCATGGTGGCTACGGTTGTCGTCCTTGTCGACGTATCTGACGGCATTGAATAGCGTGGCATGGCGGTGGACATCACGGTGGTCGCAGTGACGGTTGTCGGCGGGGCGAAGAGAGGGATCATGGTCGTCACTGGCAGGGTGACGTTGGTTCTGACGTCAGCCGGTGGGCTCATGCTTGGCCACAGAAACGGTATTTTTGTCTCTTGTAGGAATTTCACCAGCAGCTTCTTCTTTTCCTCGACGGTGCCAGTGACTTCCAGGCCGTAACGGGTTAGAGCAATATCCAGCTGTTCCTTTCGCAGCTTATAAACCCAGCTTACCGGAATGTTAGCCGAGTTCGGTGACAAATAGTCCGTTCCGGTAGGTTCCTCTTCCGGTGTGGACGGACTCGTCGCAAAAGGTAGGGAGTAGTGGATCTCACCCCCACCTTCGTCTGTACTCATCCTTACACGGTCCCTCTCAACGGAGACGGTTACTGTTCGGGGATCGGGGCTTGTCGGAAATCTTCGGGTGTCGTGGTCGGTCGGTTGGAGATGGTACGGTCCTTCTCCACGGAAAATTTCGAAAAACGGTCCCTGCTCGGGCGCCAAATATGTGACGCGCTTCGCTCGGTGTGTCGACGGTTGCTCGGGCGCCAGATTTTTAGGCTGGTTTACTCCAGTTGCTCGCGGGCTGCTTTTAGACAGTCGAGAAATAAGCCAGGTGTTCGAGCGGCGGTGACGAGACGGCAAGGGGAGGGGTGATTAGTCCGACGGCTCAGGCAGAGATACTAGTTATGACGAAAGTTGGACGGTACAGAAACGGCTCACGATAACGGTTTCGGTGATCTCGCTCCCTCTCGCTCGGATGAAAAATGACAAAAGACGGCGGGACGCTTGCCGTACTACCCTGCTCGGAAGCTGAGAGGTTACCCCTCGCGCTCACGGTCAAGGCGGCAGACAGCGGGACTGTCGGCTCCGGTTTCTGTTCGCCTATCGAGGGAATCCCCTTCACACGTTCGAACAAAACGCCGGGCCACGAGTTATCGGAGGGGAATCGCAAACCTTTCTTCCCGATTTTGTGCGATTGTCGATGGGAACCCCTTCGGACGCTCAGACAAAATCGGTAGAATCCCCTTTTCGATAACGGAGGCGGACAGCAAACCTTTCCTCCCGATTTTATGCGATTGTGGATGGGAACCCCTTCGCACGCTCAGATAAAATCAGTAGGAAATCCCAACTACACGTTAACGGAGGCGGTCAGCAAACCTTCCCTCCCGAGTTTATGCGATTGTCGATGGGAACCCCTTCGGACGCTCAGATAAAATCGGTAGGAACTCCTAACTACAACAAGAATGACGCGGCAATCAAACTATCGGAAAGAGAGAGACAGAGCACCAAATTAAATATTTATTCAAGCACCTAATACAAACAAATCAACCCGGACCTCGGTATTACAATAATTGCTGAGCGAGAACTCAAGCTACTACTACCCTAACTCTATCTCAAGCGCTTAGCTGAGCGAGAACTCAAGCCAAACTGAAGATAAACAATGCGAAGCGCTCTTATATAGATTTCCCACTCCTGGCGGCTACGTGCTCGCGCGACGTCGAGTGGAGATGGCACGGCGGAGAGGGAATTCGGTACTGTTCGCGCGGCCTCGGTGTCTTCCTCGGCGGTGGGGGAGCGCTCGATGTGGTGACATCTTTCTTCAGGGCTGTCGGCTGAAATATTCCTGAAATATTGAATTAATATTATAGGTTCCTGAAGTCCAGCGATGGCGAAAGGAAATCCTGTGGCTTCGACGTTATTTTATTCCTTCCAGGCGAAGAAATCACCACACGGCTCTTGAAGTTAGCAGAGCGGAGAGTCGGCGGCGTTGATAACGCGGTGTTTATCAACAACTCGGCGCGGCAGATTAATAAATGCGGGGGCGGAGTACCGAAATTGGTAACGGAGAAATTCACTTCGTTACAATACATCGAATTTCATGGACGTTTTCAACTAATAATATGAAAACTTTTGCTTTTAATCGTGTTTGTAGAAAAAATAGTGTATGATATGCGTGATAAAAGTGATTTTATTTTGTTCGAAGGGACTTCCCTTCTCACAAAATAAAATACCACTTTTAACACTTATATCATAAATAACTATTATTATGTATAAGGGAGAGAAGTTACAGATTTTAGAGTGAGGTGTGAAGCTATATCCCGACGCGCAGCGGAGAGAGTCAATCACACCGAACGCTAAATGGGACTTCTCCCCCGTCGTATAACACAATACTTTTTTCTATAACCGCGGTGAAACATTAAGACGTGCATCCACAACCTGTCTATTATCAAGGTATAAAATCATTGTTTGCAAATCTATAATCTATGAGTGTTTTATTTTTCATAAAACACTCATTGCTACTTACTATAATTTATGCTATAAAACACTGGTACTAGGCCAAAAATGAGACGCAATTTCAAATTGACTGTGCGTGTTGTTATGATTTCATAACGTCATACAGTGTGTCTCATTTTAACTGGAACCACCTATTTAATTTTAACCGAATCAATGCGTTCTTTTTTTCTGCATGAAGAGCTCCAAAATCTGCACCTGTGTAATTCTCAACTTTTTTTATAAACCGAAACCCCAGCCTACTGCGATTTAATAAAGAGGCCAAAAATGACGAAATCGTATTAGGCATTTTTTTATCGAAAAATTTTATAAAGAAAAGTTGCTCAGGATCGCTCCAAATGGCTAAATCCGAAGTTTCAGGAAAAAATGTTGAATTTCTTGAGGAAGGATCATAAAATAACGAAAACGTCAATATTTTTGCAACTTAACGGGTTATGGGAAATAAAAAAACAATGGAAGCGCATATGTTTGCTGTTTGTGGCACATTGCAACAGATTAGTTGGGGTGTCCCTTGAAATTGTTAAGAAAAACGAAAATCTTACACTATCTTAATAATTTCAACTTTTTCTGCGATTGTTAACTTTTACCCATCCATAGCCGATTGCAAATGTCAAATCTATTCATTTCAATTGTTTTTTTATTTCACAGCACCCATTATGTTGCAAAAATATTGAAATTTTCGTTATTTTGTGATTCTTCCTCAAGAAATTCAACATTTTTATTTTTTCCTGAAATTTCGGATTTAGCCATTTGGAGTCATCCTGAGCAACTTTTCCTTATAAAATTTTTCGTTAAAAAAATGCTTAATACGATTTCGTCATTTTTGGCCTCTTTATTAAATCGCAGTAGGCTGAGATTTCGGTCTATAAAAAAAGTGAAGTATCACGCAGGTGCAGATTTTGGAGCTCTACATGCAGAAAAAAAGAACGCATTGATTCGGCTAAAATTAACCGAAATGGTGGTTCCAGTTAAAATGAGACACACTGTATATGCTGACTCCGCATTTTAAAATTTTTTTATTAAAAAACTACGAAGTTCTGAAACATTTTATTTATTGAGGAGGTCTTTATCATTTTATAATTTTCAAAATTATTGGACAGGCCCATTCAGAACACCGTCTATAACTATACCGGGTGGTCGTTTCATCTTGAGACTGTCAATCGGAAAGGAAGCATTTTAGAAAAAAATGTTTTGTATAAAAGTTTTGTGACTTCGAGGGGGAAAATAGATGGGCATCATCGCCATTTTGATTGAAGGTCATTTTCACGGTCAAATGAAGGTCAACTTAATTTTTTTTTAATGGAAACCTGTTCATCGGATCCAAAAACGGTTTAGATGAGAGTTGTTTGTTCTTTTGTGGAGAATAAAAATGTGTAATAAAAAATGTTTCCATAAAAAAATTAAGATGACCTTATTTGACCTTGAATCAAAATGGCGATCGCCCTCGAAGTCGAAACTTTCATACAGAAAATTTTTTTCTAAAACGCTTCCTTTCCGAGATATTTGCCAGTCTCAAGATAAAACAATCACCCGGTATAAAGAGATAGAAGTTCGGTTAAATTACAAAAAAGTTGCTCCTTTTGAAGGAGATTAAGAGTGTAAAGAATTCTTCGATGTATTGATTCGTACCTGAGTTATTCCGAAAAAAACTGAAAACCGGCATTTTAAATAAAAACTATCTTCCTAACAGTTGATGCTATTTAAATGGTAACTTTTACATTTTTGACAGCTATTTATATTTTTGAAAGCTGTTATGTCAATGGCATTTTCAGAAATTTCCTAGGCCTTCTAGATTTTTGGTAACGACAGTCAACTTTTCTTTTTCTTATGGTCGCCATATCGGATTGTAACACCATAGAATACACAAAAAATTAGCTTTTCAAAAATGTAAACAACTTTTTGACAGATCGTCAAAATTTGAAATTGGTATGAATAATTTGTATGATCAGCCTAAAGTTAGGGGGAAAACAATTGCAGTAAGTACAGTGACTTTTTAAATTTCTTATGACAGGTGAAAACAATTGGATTCAACGGTAATAAAACACGTCTTGGTATCGTGTGACTTGAAATGTTTTTATGAAAAAAAGCCCGGTTGGTTACATTTTTGAAAAGCTAATTTTTTTTGTGAGTCTAATGGTGTTAAAATCCAATATGGCGGCCATAAAAAAAAGATAAGTTGACTGCCGTTCCTCAAAATCTAGAAGGCCTAGGAAATTTCTGCCAATGCCATTGACTTGACAGCAGTCAAAAATGTAAAAGTTCCAAGTTTCATTTAAATAGATACGATTTTGTCTTTACAATAACAATTTTCCGTTTTTTCGGAATAACTCAAGATTCCGAAGAATTTTTTACAGATTCTTAATCACCTTCAAGAAGAGCAACTTTTTTTGTAATTTAACCGAACTTCTATCTCTTATAGTTTCCGAGATCCCAATAGTTGGCATGGAAATAGTTCCCACCCTGTATACTTTTATTACTGGATTTGATAATTAATTTTTTGTCTCCAACCATTTCAAAAATAATTAATAAATACCTGTTTTTGAGAGACACCTACCAGCTACCTAAGGTCTTTTGGACATATGTTCATATGAACTTTTCTTCCTATTTATAGGTGTAGAATCATCCCCCGAGATATTGTGACGTTATTTCCGGACAGCCCTGTACGGCTTTTCAGGAAACGAATAAATTTTTCATGCTGACATGAGCAATTTATGGATTTTGAAATTTACATACGCTTTTTTGTCTCTATTTACCTCTATTTGTGCAAATGATTTTACATGACAATTCAGAAATATTTGTTAGACATACCTGCACGAATAACTCATTTTCTCAAAAAAGTGGACATAGCCAGTTTTAGCGTCGACCTCTGAATTGCAAAAAAGGACAATTTTTTAATTTCTATGGCGTAACGGTAATAAAACACGTCTTAGCATCGTGTGACTCAAGCTTTGACATGTTTTCTTTCAAAAACGCGAACCTCGGCTACATTTTTGAAAAATCCATTTTTTTGTGTGCCTAATGCGGCCTAATGGTGTTAAAATACAATATGGCGGCCACAAGAAAAAGAAAAGTTGATTTTCGTCATTCAAGATCTAGAAGGCCAAGAAATTTCTATCAAAGAGCGTAAATTTTTCTAATTTAACTGATCTAATTCTTATGGTTTCTCAGATTCCAACCTTTAAAAATCAATTGAGTTGTCTTTAACTTGTGTGTTGACATTCTATTCATTAATAGAATAATGCCTTAAAGGGGGTGTGAACCAAAAAAACTTTTTTCGTTTAAAAATAGTTAATATCTAAGAACTGTAGTGAAAACCTAATTTTTCTAAGCGCAAAAGTTTCAGAGATCTGAGCGTTTTAAATCAGCAGTCCGAACATTGTGACGTCATACCAACACGGGTATACTGAGCCAACACACGTATTAGCCCGGCGTAAGAAGTTAAAAAACGTTCATTACCCAATATTCGGGTATAGAACTAAATGAGTGATACCTCAAATTGTTCGTCTTGCATCCTTCTATACGTGTGAGGCTTTTAAACATCTGCTTGGTGGTAGAGACAAAGGTTATTGCAAAAAGAAACAAAAAAAAGCCCTGATGACGGAAAATTGTTCTTAAATATTTCTAATTATTTCTCGGGAACCAATAGGGGTACAGACATCGTTCTTTGACTGTTTTGTGCTCTTCAATTATGTCAATAAGTTTGGAATTGCAGTGTGTTTCGGTCCCGAAATCTAGGATGGAAACCAATTCTCACCAAATTGTGACTTCCGAAATTGCACTTTTTTCGCGCATAACTTTGTTATACAATCGAATATTAAAAATCGCTACACGTGACGACATGCGGAATTTTATTAGCTGCAGATTATTCGCAGCATGTAGGGACTTATTTTTGTAAATCAAGTCGTACGGGCAGCAGATCTGTAGCAAAATCCGGCGCGCTCCACTACTTTTGTCGTATGGCGCTACCTAAGCATGATGCATGTCTGATAAATACAATTAGCTAATAAGAATTTTTTTCAATTTTTGTCTCCCTTGATCGACGTAATTTAATTTTCTGTGCTTTTTGATTCAAATTCGAATGTAAATATGAAAAAATCTCATTGTTTGTTACCGCGCTGCTGAAATTGCAATGCTGCGCAGCGAGCCAGCGAGGCCGTAGATGTTGTTATGACGTCACACCTGCAATAAGGGTTTTTTGTATAAGAAGGTCCTTTTCTAATCGTGACGTCGTCTAGCGCACTACGACGTAATTGGTGCTTGAGCTCAGGTGGTATATTTCCTATTGCGTGCTAACTTGCCTGTCTGTAACAATTTATCTCTCTTTACGCGCCACCCCTGCAAGCGCACTATGCGCAGAAGCCACGCGCACATCTTCCGTCATTTTATACTAAAAACTCTTATTAGTTTCTGCTATAAATCGCTCTAATTCTAAAACCGTTTTAACCAGAAACGCCGGGTTTTAATTTTTGTTCTTAGAATTGTTTCTACTATATTTTTCATTTTTGGTTCACACCCCCTTTAAAGTACACTATAATGGTTGGTGGTTAGGTGAGCATAAGCTCACCTAACATTTAACATTCAACATTTATCACTTAAGATTTATGTAGTTAAAAGTGAGGTTACTACATACAGGGTGAGTCTGAAAGACTCCACATCCTTTATACCACAGAATCTACTGTTCAAATAATGAAGCTTGGTGCAACAATTATTGGTCAATTGTGATTCCTCTTGATGTTATAAACCGCTAAAGATCTTCATTTTTAAGCATTCTTTTTAAATATCTTTCGAAAGGTGTATCGTAGGATTTTGAATTTTTGCACAGCATTGTTACAGACCAAGAAGCAACTGCTGATGGTACTTAAGACATTATCCAAAAAGCGGATCTCTGTTATAATAAGATATTTAAGATATATAAGATATTTAAAAAGAACGTTTAAAAATGAAGATCTTTGGCAGGTTACAACATCAAGAGGAACCACAATTGACCAATAATTTTTGCACCATGCTTCATCATTTGAACAGTAGATTCTGTTGTATAAAGGATGTGGAGTCTTTCAGACTCACCCTGTAGAAGTACTCATTGGTGTAATGACATGTGCGCTTGCGTGAAATTGGTGATATCCGTCAAGCGTCATTTACTTGTCAACTGTTCGACATTTCGTTCCTCCTATCATGTGATGGCAAAAGGTGGTGATTGGTTACATTTAGCATTTCAATTTTCAACATAAACGTCACTGATTTTGATTAAATCTTAAATGGTAAATCATAAATGTTAGGTGTTACATGAGCATAAACCCACCATTAATGTTCAGTTTTCTCTATACATTAACAAAACAAAAGAAAAACGACCAAAGTGAAAAAAAATGTGATGGGATCGGAGTTATGCAAATAATGTTCTTAATTCCTTGTATTATCAAGTTGATTTGAATAAGGAATAACCGTAAAATGATTATTTTTACCTTCTTTTTGAAGCTATCAAAAATTGATGGTTTCTCCTTCTTAACATAGTTGCTTGGCACATAACCGGCCTGATTTCTGTTGTTCTGCACTTTCCACCAGTGCTTGGAGTCGTCCAGCAGGTGGTACCTTTCGTTTTTCCTGAGATCCAATTCCTGGGGGCCCTGTGCAGCATAATCGTATTTCGCCACAACGTGACATATGTCATCTTGACCGGTTTTGCCTGACAATAACAAACAGAATAATATGTACCAACTGGTAACTAGACAAGGAGCTGCGGGTGTATTTGGTACTTACCATGTTTGATATTTGGTACAGCCATTGGATGTGGTGACGGTTTCCCTCCGAAATTACCCTTAGCTTGCCAAGAAGGCTCTGGCATCCCACGAATAGATCTGGTCTCCAACATGACCACAAGCACCACAACTACCTAGTGCTAGCCGACATTCATGCCTCTACTTCTACAACAATGAAAATAGTTTTACATGCTAGAAGATAAATATTCTGAGATAACAACACCCACCCGAGAGACCGTGATTCATCTCGGGTTTAAAAGGGAAGGATTTTACTATCATTATCATGATGGGGGTGGGACCAAAACAAAAAAAATACGGTTCTATTCGCACGAAAATGAAACTCACCGATTTTCAGGCTGGACATATTATTAAAATACTCATCAGTATGCGGCAGGCAGCACCATTCACGGCAATATCACAATAATTACATGGAAAACCGAAACGTTTACCACCCTCGACGATATTTTCATAAGACATCACAATCAAGACACTTGAGCGCAACGCGCATGCGTCATCACCGCAAGAAGACGCTTTCCTCTTGGCGCAATTTTTGAAATTTGCGCTGTTGACGCAGCCTTGGAAGATGGATTAATAGAAACGGGAATAATGTGGAAGGTCTGGGGTTCGGTATTTTAATCAAGATACTGTCAACATGTTTGAGATGTTCCTTGAATTTGTTTTGCTGGAAAAGCCGGGACGGTTCGGGAACCAGTGTTGCGGCGCTGCCATGTTGCCATATTTCCGCTCGGCAATTCGGCATCGGTAAGTGAAGTGTCAAATAATCGAAAATGGCGGATACAGGTTACAAGAATCGCATCCAAAATTTTAAGAATAAAGGAAAAGATCAAGATGTAAGTAGTGCAAATCCCTTACCGTAAATACTGTTTAGTTTTGGGGCACGTTGTTGTAATTTCTGGGCGGTTGAAATCAATCGACGAAATCATGATACACATGCCAATATATTGAAAAAAACCACACTAATCCCTCTTCAATCTCTTCGTAGGAAATGCGAAGGAGGCGCAACGAAGTTACGGTGGAGCTGCGAAAGAACAAAAGGGAGGAGACGTTGCAAAAGCGAAGAAACGTCCCTCTTGTGGATTCGACAGATGAAGATGATATTGATAAGTCACTATCAAACACGAATTTAGAAGAACTAGTAGCGCAAGCCGCTGCTGTGGAGAATCCTGCACTCCAATTGCTTGCAGTGCAATCAGCACGGAAATTGTTGTCTTCTGACAGAAACCCCCCGATTGATGCGTTGATAGCGAGTGGCATTCTACCGATTCTGGTTCAGTGTTTGGAGCGATATGATGAACCCACCCTGCAGTTTGAAGCAGCTTGGGCGCTGACAAACATAGCGTCTGGAACTTCGGCCCAAACCAATAGAGTAGTGCAGGCTGGAGCAGTTCCTTTGTTTCTCAAATTACTCAATTCTCCACAACAGAACGTCTGTGAGCAGGCTGTTTGGGCTCTTGGAAACATTATCGGGGATGGTCCTCAATTAAGGGACTATCTCATTGAGCTTGGTGTTGTAAATCCTTTGTTGTCGTTCATCAAACCTGACATACCAATCTCATTCCTCAGAAATGTCACATGGGTTATTGTTAATTTATGTAGAAACAAAGACCCCCCACCACCTATGCAGACGATTAGAGAACTACTGCCAGCTTTGAACGCCCTAATTCATCACACCGATATAAACGTAAGTAACGTCTGCAAAGACAGTAAATTAGGAAATCTGTGAATGGTAATCGAGAATAAAATAATTTGTAATTGGAAAAACACTACACTTGGGTATCTCCTGCCATCCAAAATTGAAGATTTTAGCATTGCGGGTTATGAGAGCAAAATGGTCTTAAGGGTACATAGTTTTTCTTGATCTGCATATTAGAAAAGAATAACATGTCAGTTTCACAAGGGCAACTAATGTAATGCTAATATTATAATTCCTTCTTTGAAGGAACTGGTAACAAAGAATTTTTCGTATTTTTTTAAATATTTTAATCAAAAAATAACGGTTTATTTCCACTCCCTTTTACTCCTTCAATGAGGGAGCTTCCCAAAGCATTTTTTGTAGGATAGATTCTGCAAATGCAGAGAAATCCTTTATGCAAATTGCAGTTGTGAATACGGACTATTAGCGTGACGTAGATCCGCCATATTTATTGGGTTAGGTTGAGATTGTTACCATGGCAATGAAGCTAAACAAAGTGAGAATTTCATTGGTTAGATTCAATTATTTCAGCACAAAGCTCATTGAGGACATGATCTAACGATTTAATTGATAACAATTCTTCAAATTATTAATATTTATATTTTAAAGCGCAACACAGTAACTGTAAATAAAGAATTTGGAGAAAAACGCAATTTTCTTGAATTTTACACATTGAAATCTCGATTTGTTTGGCTTCAGTGGGAGGCGTTGACTTTGGCTAGTCACAACAAAGATGGTGGTTTTACGTCATCGCTAATATCGCGTATTAGCTGCATTAGCATGTTCTGCGCGATTGATTTCTACTATCACTGGAGTCAAACAAACTCCAGTATTGGCGTTATATCGTTATAATGAAGAAAAAGGGGATCGAACTAACAGTTTAATTTTCGATTACATCGATTAATCGCTCTTTCGATTATATCGATTAATCCATCAATCGATTATTTCGATTTTCCAATTACTCTAAAAGAAAAAGATGTGTGTGTGATTAGGTATTATAACTTTCATACCTATGTTTATTAGGGCAGACAAGTTGTAGGGAAAATGCGGAAAATGCTTCTTAAGGAAGGTAATTGTGGTACTTCGAAAGACGCATGTTTTCCAGGACTCCATAGGTCCCGTAGGTAGCATTTTCCACCATATATCAATACGAACATGCAAAAACAATAGATTTACTGCCTAGTTGAACAATAGTTATTTGTTTAACAAGGCAAAAACATGATAGATTTACTGCCAGGGCAAACATTTCATACAGCTGCTATGTACATAAATGTACAGGGTGTCCCAATTGTCTGTATTCGGTCGATAACTCCATTGCTATTAGAGATAGCGAAAAATTGTTGAATACAAAGTTGCAGAGGGTCAAAAAAGGCACATTTTAAAAATACAATACTGTATACAGGCTGTCCCACCAAGGAGTAAGAACATAAACGTAGGTTTTTTTAAATGGAACACCCTGTATTTTAATTTTTTATTGAATTCTACGATGAATTCCAAGTAACATTCATTAATCATGTTTCCATCTGAAGCGAATGGTTTAGAGGATATTTGTAATTTTGTGGGAAAAATTACTTTTGCAGTACTTGTTTTAAAAAATCACATCACAACCAATTTTCAACCTTTAGTTTTGGAAATTTACCATGTCATTAAGGAAGGTTTGGGCTATACTTAAAGCTTTTGAAAACGGTCTTAGCTTCTCAAGTTCGTCCCCAGTAACATTATGAACCTTCAAAAATGTAGAGGCTAATATTTCGAAATTTTTAAATGGCACCACTATCAAATGTTATAGCCATAGGCAGTGATGTGAGGTGGTAATTTACCGCGTAAATTACCAAATTAATTACGGTAATTTTTCGGTCAATTACCAGCATAAATTACCATTAATTCTCGTTGAGAAAAAATGAAAATTTTAAATTACGGAGTTCCATATCCCAACCACAATTATGACAGCTGTCAACTGTCAGGCGCCCTGAGGACAAGCAAACAAACGTCGTCCATAAGATTTACATTGTAACATTGTAACAACTTTCATTTTCGGCGTTTGGAAATATTCACAATAAAAAACGAAACAAATTAACCACTGATAGAGCTGCCAAGTTGGTATATCTAAATTACAATTTGAGAATATGTGAACCAACATCAGAAAAATCGCCAGCCATGGAATATGAACAGGAAGAAGAGGAAGAAGAAGAGGAGGTGGACGTGGAAGACGCAGAAAATGAAGCAGGAGATGAAGCAGGAGAAGAGAATGAGCCTAATGAAGAACAAGACTCTACTGAATAGAAATATCTTTTTTTTGTTAATTTTCAAAATATGTTTGTATTTACCTTATAGTTCACCTATATAATTATTGTTTAAGTATTTACGAGAAATTGTGATTTTCCTTTCATTCAATCCAAAATTTGAAAACTTCTTAATTACGATGGTAAAAAAAATGGTAAATTATCGCGGTAAATTACCATAAAAATAAATTACCCGAGAATTTAAATTGGTAAATTACCATGGTAAATTACCACGGTAATTTACCAAAAAAATAAATTACGGTAAACTCACATCACTGGCCATAGGTTGTAAAATTAAATTTGCTTTCGTTTAATATAAAATGTTCCTATATCCAAGTTTAGTATTTTTTGATTTATTCAGTAAAACACAATTTTCATCTTTTTAGACGGTTAGCCCTGACTACATTTCATTGTAGGTGTAAAATGTGTTATCAGTCGCACTACAATTTCCATAGATTTAAGATTTAAAGTTGCGTTTCATAATTTGCACAATTGCCTTTGGGCTACAAACAGGACCTGCAATAAATTCTGTGGCTGTAAAAACAAAGCGTAATTATTATAACAATCACCAGAAACGCCCACTATACCGAAAAGGTTTATTTCAACAGCTAACGTGTTTCGAACACAAACTGCTCATCATCAAAGCCAAATCGATGGCATTATAATCACTTTATTTTAACAGAGTACCTATCTGTTGTTTTTTAAATGATCCAAAAAATTTAAAAAAAATTAAGTCGGTAAGTAAGTAATTAAAAAAGTACCTACCTATTCTAAAAGTGCAATTTTTATCTATTGATTTCCTTTTGGTAAGTACCTAAGGGCTGAAACAGCTACAACTTTTTTGAGTAAGTACATTCTTGCGTTCCATAAATGAACATTAAAAAAAACACTTGATCATAATTTATGGTTAATTAAGGGGGGATTCCGGCTGACAGAATTTGTGACACCTATTGTGACATGGGTCCCAGCAGCCTTTCAAAAACATTATTATAGGCTAAAAATGGAAATTCCTAAAAATCATAATTTACTGAATAAAACGAAAAATTCGAGACTTGGATATATAGACATTTTATATCAAACGAAAGCAAATTTAATACTACAGCTTATGGCTATAACATTTGATAGTGGTGCCATTTAAAAATTTCGAAATATTAGCCTCTACATTTTTGAAGGTTCATAATGTTACTGGGGACGAACTTCAGAAGCTAAGACCGTTTTCAAGAGCCTTAAGTATAGCCCAAACCTTCCTTAATGACGTGGTAAATTTCCAAAACCAAAGGTTGAAAATTGGTTGTGGGGTGATTTTTTAAAACAAGTACTGCAAAAGTAATTTTTCCCACAAAATTACCAATATCCTCTAAACCATTCGCTTCAGATGGAAACATGATTAATGAATGTTACTTGGAATTCATCATAGAATCCAATAAAAAATTAAAATACAGGGTGTTCCATTTAAAAAAACCTATGTTTGTGTTCTTACTCCTTAGTGGGACAGCCTGTATACAGTATTGTATTTTTAAAATGTGCCTTTTTTGATCCTCTGCAACTTTGTATTTAACAATTTTTCGCTATCTCTAACAGCAATGGAGTTATCGACCGAATACAGACAATTGGGACACCCTGTATAAATAAAAGGTGTCGCAAAAAAAAACGAACGGTTTATTTTTGTTTATAACTTTATTATTATTGGACCGATCTTCCCCAATTTTGTACAAGACGTAGTCAAAAGATGAGGCTTTTAGAATCGACAACCATTTTCCAGATGGTGCCACTAATATTTTTTTTTGCGGTTTTTTTACAAAGCCATTATTTTGATTGGCTGGAGTTCAATCACTTGTGTACCGATCAAAATGAAATTTGTGTAGGATGAAAGTCAATGCTTTCCTCTTCCAAAAGAACTCTATAAAATCTTATTCTGGGGGTTCTCTATTTTTTTACATTTTTTTTTGCGGTACTGTTAAACACGGATTTTTTAAGGTCTATTTTTTATGATACTACCAATCTTGGAAAAAAGTTATTTTTAGTACTTCGTAACTACAGCACTTGAGTTAAATACCTGTAAAGCAACGTTATTAAGTGAAAGATTTATATGTAGTCTCACTAAAGATCCGGAAAATTTTGCCAAGATCGATAGAGAAATAAATAATACATTTTTTCTACAAACACTATTAAAAACAGTTGTTTTAACGTTTGTTGACAATTGTTAAAAATGACATTTTATGATACCAGTATTAAAAGTCATTTACTTTTAACATTTATGTTAAAAGTGATTTACCTTTAACACTCAATGTTAAAAGTCGCAATGCAACAACAATTAAACAAGCCCGGCAAGAAATTGTCACTATACCTTAGTTACAACGAATTTCATGGACGTTTTCAACTAATAATATGAAAACTTTTGCTTTTAATCGTGTTTGTAGAAAAAATAGTGTATGATATGCGTGTTAAAAGTGATTTTATTTTGTTCGAAGGGATGAGTCACTCCGCTGCGCGTCGTGTCCCAAACTTCCCTTCTCACAAAATAAAATACCACTTTTAACACTTATTTCATAAATAACTATTAAAAATCCATGTTTTAGAGCATCGCAAACAAAATTGTTGGTGGCGCCATCTGGAAAATAATGGTTGACTCTAAAAGCCTCATCTTTTGACTACGCCCGGTACAAAATTAGGCAAAATCGGTTCAATAATAAGATATAGCCAAAAATAAATCGTTCGGTTTTTTCTGGGACACCCTTTATATTGTTTTTGTTATGTTATACATAAAGTCTGTTTATTGGAAAACTATCCACCCCGAATACCTCGTAAATGAAATGAGACATGAAAATTCGCTCAGTCAGGTCGATTTTTATTTCGCGGGGGGCACTTAAATCCGTGCGTGGTAATATTTCTCAACGCACCCCCTAATCCCCAGAAACCCCAACTTTGAAATTTCAAATGGCAAGATAATAATAATACAATCTCATGACAAAGGGCTTTCGCGCAACTTAAAATTTAAACTTTGCCCATAGAGCTAGAGCGCTGGAGGTGGCCGAAAAGAAAAAAGCTTTACATCATTGCCATTTGAAATATCAAAGTTGGGGTTGTCGGGAGTTAGGGGGCGCGTTGTGAAATATCATCACGCACGGATGGTAAGGGTCTCCCTTATAATAAAAATCGAACTGTCCGAGCGAATTTTCATGTTTCATTTCGTTTACAAGATATTCTGGGTGGATAGTTTTCAAATTAATACCCTGTATAATTTTTTCGGTGACATTCCAGTGCAATAATCTGCAAAGTTATCGACAAAAATTTTGCATTGTAAAATCTTTCATGCGAGGGGTGAGTCGCAGGAGAAAATTTTGAGGCGTGCATTCTTGGGAGGGCTTCGCATATTTTCCACCTGAATTTTTCTTTAATCGTTTTCCTCAGAAAATAATATGATCATAATTATCTATGGTCTGTCCGGGATCCACATGACCGGGATTCACCCTATTTCCATGGTGAATCATTGTTGTCAACAATGAATCGCCATGGAAATCGGGTGAATCTCGGTCATGTGGATCCCGGACAGAGTATAGCCATGGTGCACAAAAAAGGCGCTCTTGGTCAAAGTCGCTAGAGCTCACCGTTTTCGAATAAAACGTCTCTGAATTGCTTGGAGCGGCGACAATTTCTGACGAGGGATAAACAAGTAACCGAAATTCTGTACACCATACATCCTTTTGTGCAAATAAATCCTTTTACATCTCCAAAATTACCTGTACATCCCCAAAAATTCTCCTACATCCCCGGAAACCCCCTTACATCCCTGAAAATTTTCGCAAATCCCAGGAAATCCCTGGACATCCTTGGAAATCCCCAATTTAAAAAAAATGTAAACGGGTTTCAAAAACGTAAACTAAATTTATTGATCGAGTATAAATATTTATGGTAATGTGAAAAGTACCATGCATTGAAAATTACCAAAAACCTTGCCAAAAACAATACAAATAAGAAAATATATTTAAACAGATTTAAATTCGGATTTAAGCTGCATACTAGGGTGTAAACGAAACTCGTCGCCAAATTTCACCAGTATATTCTTCTACCTATGAAAAATATGAAAAAAGTTCCTATGAACATATGTCGAAAAACGCTTCCTAAGGGAACTAGGGCCTCTTAAAGGGGCCACTTTGAAAGTGTTGTTTTCCCAATATCTTCAAAACAGTTAAAGATAGCAACGCGAAATTTGGTATCTTTAGTAAGTCTTTGATGCTGAATTGATTCCTGTGGAGAAAATTTTAAGATTTTGATCATAAGCATCCCGTACAAGGGGGGCTTAGGACTAAATTTGGGCAAATATTTTTCTAAGTCGCTTTTTCTCAAACTGGACACCAGAATCTGAAAATATGAAGTTTTTTACGTAAAAATGGTACTCTTGTGTGACATCGATAGAATGCATAATTTTCAAGAAAATGGCTCTTCATTGGTTCAGGGCTTAAAAATTTGTGATAGAAGTCATCAAAATACCGTAAACAAGTTCATGAGAGGGTTCTTTACTTTATTCTAGAAAGAAAAGTTCGTATGAACCTGGGTCGAAAAACGCTTCCTAAGGAAGCTAATGGTCTTACAAGTGGAGTCTTGGAAACCATGTTGTTTGAAGGACTCTACCTCACTTAGGAAGCATTTTTCGACCCATGTCCATAAAAACTTTTCTTTCTAGAATGAAGTAAGGAACCCTCCCATGGACTTAATTACGGTATTTTGATGTCTTCCATCACAAATCTTGAAGCCCTGAACCAATGAAGAGCCATTTTTTTCGAAAATGGTGCATCCTATCGATTTCACACAAGAGTACCATTTTTACGTAAAAAACTTCATATTTTCAGATTCTGGTGTCAATTTTGAGAAAAAGCGACTTAGAAAAAGGTTTGAGCAAATTTTGTCGTAAGACCCCCCCGTACGAGACGCTTCAGATCAAAATTTTAAAATTTTTTCCACAGCAATAAATTCATCATCAAAGACTTACTAAAGATACCAAATTTCACGTTGCTATATTTAACTGTTTTGAAGATATTGAGAAAACACCACTTTCAAAGTGGCCCCTTTAAAGGGCCCTACCTCCCTTAGGAGGTAATTTTCAACATATGTTTATAGGAACTTTTGCCATATTTTTCATAGAAGAATCTACAGGTAAAATTTGGCGACGAGTTTCGTTTACACCGTGTATATAATTTATCAATTTCCATCAAGTAGTCAACTGATAACTGAAAACTATCACAACTTAAATCAGAAGAAGTTTCGAAAGGTATAGGTCCATAAAATATGTATTTTTGGTGCACTTCTAGATCTGTATCCTTTGTCTTAGGCCAACTGAACTTATTTCGTCTCGTCTTTCGTAAGTAGTTGATCTTAAATATCTTCTCTGATCCTTTCTCCGCTTCAACTATCTCGAAAATTTGTCCCGCATACCATTTTTCTTCATAGAAAACTGCATAAAACAGACCATCCTCTATATGGTCTACCGAGGTTTGAACTGAACCTGCGTTTTCGGGAAATTGTTTTGGAGTCGGTACTTCACAAAATATCTACCGCCCCGATTCTACAACCATAACATTGCATGCACCGTGGGTATGCGCCATTATGCGCATGCGAACGGCGCATGCGCATTAGTTCCTTGAATGGCATACATCCCCGGAAATCCTCCGTACATACCCGGAAATCTCCGTACATCCCTGTACATCCCCGGAAATCCTCATTCATCCCTCTGAAATCCTCAGTTGTTTCCCCCTCGATTTCTGACGAAAGATTTTATTTTATTCGTTTAATTATAGAAAATATGCATATAGAACGATTCCTTTCATCATTCTAAGAAGAAAAGTTAATATGGGCATGTGGCGAAAAATGTGCCCTAGGGAACTTGTGGCACCTCAAAAAAAAAGTTTTCCTGGGCCTCAGTGAAAGGGCTATCTCTCGACCGAAAGGAAATTTCTAGTCGGTCCCCGTCTCAAATTGTTCTCTATGGTTCACAGTATCGTCGTGCAAAGCGATAATCCGGGATCAAAATTTGTAGTATTGTTTTGGTAACCTCTTGGATTATGATCGCGTTTCGAAAAATTCGCTCAATTTTGAGCGATTCTTGCGGCCAAACCGTTGCTCTCGGGTGAAAAGTGCATAGAAACTTTCTTGTAGAGAATTTATTAGTCTTCAATATTGTATACGTGTATATATTTTGTACGATGAGGGAAAAGTGAGTTATGGGGCAAAAACTTGTGCCTTGCCCATAATTTGCAGACTTTAGGGGGGTTCCAGGCTGGGGCGGAGGGCGAGTTTTTAGTATGTTTTTCGTGGCCCTGAAATCTGACCATTCCAACAAAAAGAGTTCTTGGTTGAATTTTTTCCATTTTTGTTTCCAGATTCTCGTAGATACGGTGTGGGCGTTGAGCTACCTGACTGATGGCGGCAATGAGCAAATCCAGATGGTGATAGAGAGCGGAGTAGTACCTAAATTAATTCCTTTACTTAGTCATAAGGAAGTGAAAGTCCAGACGGCGGCCCTTAGAGCGGTCGGTAATATAGTGACCGGAACGGACGAACAAACGCAGGTGGTCCTGAACTGTGACGCCCTCTCCCATTTTCCGGCGTTACTCATCCACCCCAAGGAGAAAATTTGTAAAGAAGCCGTCTGGTTCTTGTCGAATATCACGGCCGGCAATCAGATGCAAGTTCAAGCCGTCATCGATGCCGGATTGCTGCCGAAGATCATCCACAATTTGAGCAAGGGCGATTTCCAGACACAAAAAGAGGCGGCTTGGGCGATCAGTAATCTGACAATCGGCGGTAACAAGGAGCAAGTGGCCACATTAATTCGCGAGGGAGTCATCCCACCGTTCTGTGATTTGTTAAATTGTAAGGATGCTCAAGTCATCCAAGTTGTGTTAGACGGAATTAACAATATGTTGAAAATGGCGGGATCGGAAGTGGAGCAGCTATGCACCATGATTGAGGAATGCAATGGACTAGATAAAATTGAATCATTACAGAATCATGACAATATAGAGATCTATAAAATAGCCTACGATATTATCGAGCAATATTTTAGTGGAGACGTAAGTATAGCTTCCATTTTCTAGTTTGTAGGCTTTATTGGTCGGTTT